>JALAZF010000153.1:10236324-11525932 GCA_022829125.1 Lathyrus tuberosus
GTGGTACACACTGTCCCGGAAGGACAGATTCCGCAGATACCTTCTGGTGGAAACGAAAGCATGTTCGAAAGAATGAACGAGTTCCAGGAACAGTACCTGGAAATGCAAAAGGAATTGCAAGCTATACGCGGTCAGGATCTATTTGGAAAGGACGTCGCGGACCTCTGCTTGGTCCCCAATGTGAAAGTTCCGCACAAATTCCAGGTGCCCGACTTTGAAAAAATACAAGGGTAACTCTTGCCCTCAAAGTCACTTGATGATGTACGCTCGGCGAATGTCGGCTCAGAGAGAAAATCAGGACCTACTGATTCACTACTTTCAAGATAGTGTAACCAGTGCCGCATTAAAATGGTACATGGGTTTAAACCGTGCTACGATCAGCACTTTCAGAGATCTTGGCACTGCCTTCATCCAACAATATAAATACAATTTGGACATGGCACCAGACAGAGATCAACTCAGATCAATTTCACAAAAGGACAAGGAAACCTTTAAGGAGTACGCTCAGAGATGGCGTGAAATTGCCACTCAAATTTGTCCACCTCTTGAGGAAAAAGAGATGACAAAGATCTTCTTAAAGACCTTGAGCTCATTTTACTACGAAAGAATGGTTGCCAGTGCACCCAGTGACTTCACCGAGATGGTAGGCATGGGAGTTCATCTTGAGGAAGTCGTCCGGGAAGGACGTTTAGTTAAAGATACTGGATCATCAGTAGTGCAAAACGATATGGTAGTACTCTCCCTAAGGAAAAAGAGCAGGATATTGGGAATATCTCTCTCGAAAAGCAAAGGCGACGGTATCAACCAGTAGCAGCTGTAACTCCTGCTATCAACCCTGCGCCTGCTCCTACGTATCAGCCCCAGGTTGCGTAAAGTCAACCTAATCAGCAAAGGACACAACAGCCTCTTTAGCAGGCTCGTCCTCCATACGACAACAACCGTACAACGCGGCCATCAGGATTTGGTCCTATACCCGTATCGTACACAGAACTATTTCCGTTACTACTAGCCAAGGGGCACATCCAGACCAAGGCTCCTCTTACAGTATCGGAAAATCTGCCTTTTTGGTTCAAAGCGGATCAGACTTGCCCTTATCATCAAGGAGGACCAAGGCATAACATAGAGAACTATCTCAGTTTCAAATCTGACGTGCAAAACCTTGTTAGGAGCGGGCTCTTATCTTTCAAAGATACGAATCCCAATGTTCTCACGAACCCACTGCCTCAACACGAGAAAGCTGCAGTCAACCTGATAGAGGGAGAGTCTAACAACGTCTATCAAATTCACGATGTACTCTTGTTGAGAACCAACTTAGTCAAGATGCATTGTAGACAGAGTGGATATGGCCATGTGCCACCTCATAATTATCACCAGTGTGATATCTGCTCTAAAAGCAATCGAGGGTGTTCTGTGGTGCAATCAGCTCTACATGAACAGATGGATCCAAGAGCACCAAGTTCGTGGAGTTAACATGGTTTATACGAATTCCAACGTCATTCAAAACCACGACGTCCGTGCAATGAATGTCAACCTGGTGGCAATACACTCAAGGCAAAGCGAGTATCATAATCTACCGCGGCACGATTACAGTTCTTGTCTGACTTGCTCGGTAAATAAACAGGGATGCTCTTTCATACAAGAGGCCCTCCAGCGTCAGATGGATCTTGGATGGATCCAAGACTACCATAATAGGAATCCCTATCAGATCAACATGATTCAAATCTTCGATATTGGTCTGATGAATACCAGCCTGGTAGAAGTACATACCATCAATAAAGATGATTCATCTGATATGGAGGAAGAATGGAAGTCATATCTCAACGAGGACGGTTATATGTCTCAGGACGAAGTGCCTACGCCATTTTGCTATCCTACCCAGAGTCCGAGATTTATACCCAGGTCAGACGTCGAAATGATATACGGAAATTGTGGTCCGGAAGGATGTCGTTCTCCACCAAACTCATTAGAGGAGGACACTCTGATGAAGGACAACTTTGACCATAACTATTATGGCCCGATGGATGGTCTGCCTATCTGGCAGCCATGCCCAGAAGACTTGGGGCAAGAAAGTCAGCCGAACAATGAAAATCAGCTGAGCATCATTGAACAGAATACCTGCGTCCCCACCATGTCATGGGATCAACACCCAGGTTATCCTGAAAATATCCAGCACGACGATGAATTTGCAACGTTTGCAGGACTAGAGTTCATCAACTATGCTTTCCCCGAGGTCAACGTCATCGAGAGGGATGACTCCTCCAGTTCCAAAGAAGTATGGGACACCTTGGGATAACCAAGTGGAAAATATGACTATATGGTCAAGTACACTGCTCCCGAAAGCTCTCGCATCAGGCTCGAAGACATCCAGCCTACTGGATGGGGAGATCTACCTGAGAGTACAAATACTATGCAAAATGCAACAGAGGAATCTTCCTACGACAACTCTGCGTGGGAGACAGATTCCAATGATCCTGCTCCACCAGAAATCAGCGTTATTTCTGAAGACAAATCGAGGAAGGTGCCAGACTTTGTGATTCACCGAGGAGTTCACCGCCAATGGGTCGCAGTTGATGTCCCGAAGATCGTTCATCTGCCAAAGTAATTGCCATCTTTAACCTTTCACCCTGCCCAGGTGAAACGGATGTTTGATAGGGCTCGCTTTCTGTAAATTTCCCTCTTCGCTTTGCCCAAAGCGACAGAGTTTTGTTTTATAGGGTTGTAGTTTCAAGAGCCGACTTGTTCATTAATAAAATAATGTCGTTATGTAATTTTTGCATTAATTGCTGTTTTCTCTTTTTGCTTTTCTCAGAAAATGGTAATCCTAAAAAAAAACTCAATAATAAAAATAAGCAGTAAAAGAAAAATACACTGCACACGCTTACATTTTCTCTATCTCTTCTAAACACAAATCATCACGTCATGCAGATTGCTTGTTTTAAACCCTGTTGAAACACACGATCCGATGCCTTCTCCCGATTTTGAATTCCCGATATTTGGGGCTGAAGAAGAAGTTGACGACGAAATTCCAGAAGAGATCTCCCGACTACTCAGACAAGAGGAAAGGTCCATTGAACCTCACAAGGAGCCGTTGGAAACGGTAAACTTGGGTTCGGAAAAAGAGAGAAAAGAAATCAGGATTGGGGCACTGCTTAGTCCAACTGCCAAAGAGAGTTTAATGAAGCTTCTCAAAGAATTTCCCGATGTGTTCGCTTGGTCCTATCAGGATATGCCAGGGTTGGATACCAGCATCGTGGAACATCATTTGCCATTAAAATCGGAATGTCCGCCAGTGAAACAGAGGTTGAGACGGACTCACCCGGACATGGCCATCAAAATCAAAGAGGAGGTACAGAAACAGATCGACGCGGGTTTCCTCGCTACATCAGAATATCCTCAATGGTTAGCCAACATCGTACCCGTTCCCAAAAAGGACGGAAAAGTCAGAATGTGTGTCGATTACAGAGATTTAAACAAGGCTAGTCCAAAGGACGACTTTCCTTTACCACACATTGACATAATGGTGGACAGTACAGCAAAGTTCAAAGTTTTCTCCTTCATGGATGGATTCTCGGGCTATAATCAAATCAAAATGGCGCCGAAAGACATGGAGAAAACTTCATTCATTACCCCATGGGGTACCTTTTGCTACAAGGTAATGTCGTTCGGTTTGAAGAACGCCGGGGCAACCTATCAAAGGGCCATGACTACTCTATTTCATGACATGATACACATGGAAATTGAGGTATATGTCGATGATATGATTGCAAAATCTAAGACAGAAGAGGAGCATGTGACCCACTTGTCAAAGCTATTCGAGCGGTTGAGAAAGTACAAACTCAGCTTGAATCCCAACAAATGCACGTTCGGTGTCCGTTCAGGGAAACTATTAGGGTTCATCGCCAGCCAGAAAGGAATTGAAGTTGATCCTGACAAGGTCAAGGCCATTCAAGAAATGCCTTCTCCGAAAATTGAAAAATAAGTCAGGGGATTCCTGGGAAGTTTGAACTACATTTCCAGATTCATATTCCTCATGACTGCGACATGCGCGCCAATCTTCAAACTACTCAAGAAGATACAATCATTCCTCACTGATTCTCGAAGAAAATGGACTCCGAATTATGACGGCCCCTATGTGGTCAAGAAAGCTTTCTCAGGCGGTGCCTTGAGACTTGAAACCATGGATGGAGAAGAATTTTCCTACCCCACGAATGTTGACGTAGTCAAGAAATACTTCGCCTAAACTAAAAAAAAAACGTCTTGGTGGATTGAAAACCCGAAAGGGCGGTCCAGGCAAAAATTAGAGACATGATCAAAAATCATCCCGGTGTATTGGAAATCTCCAAGTACAATCCAGGCAAAAGTTAGGGATTAATGGCAAGTAACTACGTCTGATCTATACAGCGCTTCAGCAGTCATGCCATCCTTCAGAGACTCCAGTCAAGGTCATCTTCGACAGAAGCTCAGGATGTCCCGAATTCAAAGTTGGTAGAAGGATAGTGGTCGTTATGTTTCAACGTAGCCCTTTTCCCTGTAAATTACCATTTTCTAACTTTGTAAATACTCTATGGAATCATGCGTTCGGCTGATTTCCATCCTATCAATAAAATTTGAGCCCTTGTGCTTTTGTTTGTAATTCTTACTTGTTTTAGCTTTACAGAATGATGTTTTTAACATGATCAACGATTCTTGAAAATAAAACAAAAATGAATTTACTTATCAAACTTTTTCTGCTTTTAAAATAAAGATGGCAATTTCTTTTGACTGTTGAACATCAGAAGAACATCGGTCGCTTCTCCAAAGGTGTTCGAACCTCAAAGTGCAGAATCAAAGTACTCCTTCTAGACCAGTACGCCTGAATGAAGGATCAACTGTGTCAGAGACCATGTTTTGTCTGACATCCTCGACCAAGTTCTCATCTCCTAAGTCCGACCAACGGTATTCCCCGCAGGGAATATCTCTCCTAAGCAAGGCAGAATTGCTATCTTGAACCAGTGATATTTCTACATGCCCCACTATGGCCGAGTATCCAGTCGTGTTCATCCTTTAGTCTGTATGTTGCGTCAGTTTTGTCAGCATATACATACATAAATCATGCATTATTGATTCGCATTCATATTCATATTGCATCACTATCACTCTAGTCGGTCTTGTCCCCTAGTGATAGAAGTCCTCTCAATCGAGTTGTAAGATCTTTCCTCGTCAGAAAGTGAATCATCTAAGTAATATCTCTCCCGTTTATCTCTGGATTAGAGACGGTCCTTGACCACTTTGATAACTTGAACCTCTGAGAAACAAGAAAACTTTCAACAAATATCACTCTTCGCCATTGAAGATGATATATTCGCTTTCCCAGATTAAGGAAAATCCCTAGTGAAAGCCCCTCAAAATTGGGGTACATCGTATGGCATTTCTCTGAAAAGACCTCAGGAAAAGTATGATGTAACACCCCCAAACAGAAACAGTCTCTCAAGAGACTCGCTTTCCCTAGTAGAATCGACAAATGGTGTCTCCAAACAGAGAAGTTTGTGTACCTCTACAATTCAGACGAATGGGTTCCCCAGCAAGTCTGACATCAAAACTTTCTCCACTCAAATGGCATCTCCCCAGGAAAATTCGGTGAGAAGTTTGAAGGAAAACCGCTATAAACTGAGTTCCTTGTCAAGAAAGTTTATTGACAAAAGAAACTGAGATCAGTTACTTGGTGGGAAACCAGGATCGAGGGGAATTTTATTTCAGAAACTGAGACCAGTTCCTTGGTAAGAAACCAGGATCGAGGGGAAGTTTACTTCAGAAACTAAGACCAGTTCCTTGGTAGGAAACCAGGATCGAGGGGAAGTTTAAATCAGAAACTTAGACCAATTCCTTGGTAAGAAACCAGGATCGAGGGGAAGTTTATTTCAGAAACTGAGACCAGTTCCTTGGTAGGAAACTAGGATCGAGGGGAAGTTTACTTCAGAAACTAAGACCAGTTCCTTGGTAGGAAACCAAGATCGAGGGGAAGTTTAAATCAGAAACTGAAACCAGTTCCTTGGTAAGAAACCAAGATCGAGGGGAAGTTTATTTCAGAAACTGAGACCAGTTCCTTGGTAGGAAACCAGGATCGAGGGGAAGTTTACATCAGAAACTAAGACCAGATCCTTGGTAGGAAACCAGGATCGATGGGAAGTTTATATCGGAAACTTAGACCAGTTCCTTGGTAGGAAACCAGGATCGAGGGGAAGTTTACTTCAGAAACTAAGACCAGTTCCTTGGTAGGAAACCAAGATCGAGGGGAAGTTTAAATCAGAAACTGAAACCAGTTCCTTGGTAAGAAACCAGGATCGAGGGGAAGTTTATTTCAGAAACTGAGACCAGTTCCTTGGTAGGAAACCAGGATCCAGGGGAAGTTGACATCAGAAACTAAGGCCAGTTCCTTGGTAGGAAATCAGGATCGAGGGGAGGTTTATTTCAAAAGAAAACTGAGTCCAGTTCCTTGGTAGGAAACCAGGATCGAGGGGAAGTTTTACCTTTTCTAAGCATCATTGCTTAGCAAAAGAAGATGAATGCGTAAGCTACCATTCATAACCACCATCAAAATTTCGGGTATTTTGATATTTAATCCTCTTGCACCCCGAATGCCCGAATACCTTCGCCATTCACACCTTTGGGTCCAAGAAGATTAAATAAGGGCATCTGTCATACCCCAAATTTTGACCACTAAGATTCTCCCATCATTGTGCAAATCATCATCACAATATGGATGAACTTTCATACTCATTAGTCTCCCCAAAGATGGGTGAGCATTCTCTACACTCAAAGAATTAGCGTTCCAAGCCCTCTCAGAGCATTTAGACAAATGATCAATCAAGGAATGACATGATCTTCAACTTGTCTAACCTCTCAAATATCCACAAAGGATCAAGAGGTCTCCCACATCAAGATTTAAGCACAAGAGTGCAACATTTCAAGTGGATCAAGCCTCAAGTTCATCTAATACAAAGTCAACTGACGCAGAAGGTCAAAGTTTGACTTTTGGTCAACTTTGAGCTTCACAAGCCATTACTCAAGAAAATATGATGGATGATTTAATTTGATCAAATTTAAATCAAGAAATCATGCAAAATTGCAAAATTGATCAAATTGAAAGAAACTTAGAAATTTTTTCTAAGTTAAAATCATGTTCAAGTGCACAACTTTTCAAGGTTGTAACTATTGACCCAAGCATCCATTGGTTTTGCGTAAGGGCTACTTTTAAAGAGGATATTTGATACTTCAACATTGTAGAAGGAATCAACTCAAAATATCATAAGGATTGAAAGATATAGGTGATCAAAGTTGGGAATTCTTAATGTCAGATGTTCCAACATTTCATAGGACATCATTAATATTTTTCCAGCAAGAATGTCCCAACTTCAAGGATGTTTTTCTCCATGATCCAAGTTGATTCAAGCCAAACCTTGAATATTAAAGTTGAAGTACGTCATCTCACCTTTCCAGAAAGTCCTAGAAAGCTCATTTATCATTCTCGAGCAGAAAGTTATGGACTCTGCAAAAGGCATTGATAAAACAGAATTTTCATGACAGCTTTTAGGACAGATTTGATCACACAAGTTCAAGGTCATTTTTGACAACTTTACAAGTCTTATCTTCACAAACCTTGAACATCAAAGTTGAAGTACGTTATCTCAGCTTTCCAGAAAGTTATAGAACGTCCATTTATCACACTCGAGCAGGAAGTTATGGACTTTACAAGAAGGCTTGCTGCAGCTGTTTTTAGGACAGATTTTGTGCACTTTTTCTTGTGCTACACAATTTTCAAGCTTTGTCACCATGCAAGACAAGCATCAAAGATACAATTCACTTTAAATCAAAATATCATAGTGGATTAAAAGATACAAGTGATTAAAGTTTGGAATTATTAATGTTCAAAGTTGTCAGATGTTCCAACATTTCATAGGGCATCATTAATATTTTTCCAGCAAGAATGTCCCAACTTCAAGGATGTTTTTCTCCATGATCCAAGTTGAACCAGGTCTAGGGTCAAACATCAAAGTTGAAGTATGTCATCTCAGCTTTCCATAGAGTCCTGGAATAGCCATTTATCATTCTTGAGCAAGAAGTTATGGATTTTACAACAAGGCTTGCTGCAGCTGATTTTTAAGACATGTTTCAGGACAGATTTGCACATTTCTTGTGCCACACGAATTTCCAAGCCTTGTCATCATTTTGGACACATCTGAGGATCAAATCCAAGGGGGATGATCTGATCCATAAGCCTCCCAAGTCCAAGATTCCACAAGTAGCATGCCAAACCTAAAAAAACCCTAAAAGAGGGACAAGACTCCAATTTTGTTTTAGAGCATTTAATAGATGCTTAGAGGTGGCATGGACTGACACATTTGCAACTGAATTTAGTCAAGATTCCTCCAACAAGTAGGGAACCAAAGCTCTGTGCTCTAACCTCTAGTCAATGGCTAGAGGAGACTTGGATTTTCATTGGACAACATTGAACAAACCTCTACTGCAACCACCATTCACTATTGCTGCCAAAACAAACTTGCTCTACTATAAATAGAGCTCATTTGTGCTCAGTTTGAGTACACCAAAGCCATCAAACAGATGCTTTCCTCAAAATCACTTCTTTCACTCCAAAATGCCTTCTTTAGTAAGGTAATTCTGAGTTTTTGAGTTAGAGAGCATTTCCATCACATCTCATGATCCTAACACCTCATAAACATCTTATGTAGGTGATCCAAACTATCACAAAAGACCTGTAACACCAAAATCACAAAGTCACCTCTCAAAACCTCAAAATTAGACTTTTTTGCATTTTTCAAGCCATGTCTTGATTCAGTCACTTTCCAAACCAAATAAAACCTCAAACACACTCCAAATATCATCCTTGAACTATCCCAAATGGTGCCACACATCTGGAACACCATTTGAGAGAGTTGACATTTTGGCCACTTTTGCCCATTTTGCAAGAAAGTGCTCAAACTTGCTCCAGAGGTTTCCAGCTGATTCCAACCATCCTAAAAGCTTCTAAGAGGTCATTTGAAGGTGTCCAAAGCATCAAATCATTTCTGGAACAAAGCACTTGGTAGGTTGCACAAAATCTCCAAAAAAGAGGTAAAATTCACAACTTGAAGTCTTTGAATCAAGCTTTCCTTTGATGTCCACATACATGCATCATATTGAACAATTCTTGAAGTAAAAGTGCAGTCCTTAATGTGTATGTTATGATCCTCCTACTGTTTGCACTTTAACATGTTTATATGTGGAGTTTATGTTGTTTTAAACTTAAGGTGCACATCTGGTTTTTTTCCTTGTGTGTGTTGTACATTAAGTTTCAGTATGTATGAGTGATACCATTGGATTCCTTGCGAAAAATTGGTCAAGATAGGTTCTTACGGATTTTAATTTCGTTAAAAATTAAGAGAGTTATGAGTGTTGAAAGTTTGATAAGCAAAGATGTTTAAAATCAACATACAGTTCTGGTTTTTTTGCCTTGTGTATGTTGTACATTAAGTTTCAGTATGTATGAGTGATACCATTGGATTCCTTGCGAAAAATTGGTCATGATAGGTTCTTACGGATTTTAATTTCGTTAAAAATTGAGAGAGTTATGAATGTTTGAAGTTTGATAAAAAAGATGTTGAAAACCAAGGTGCAGTTCTGGTTTTTTAAGATGTCGAATGTGATGTTGTAACATCTTCCCTTTTTCTCTTATCTTCAAAACTCATGAAAGATGTCGAATGTGATGTTGTGACATCTTTCCTCTTTTTCTTAGTTTATCTTCAAAATTCAACCAATTCTTTTACATAGCAAAAATCATCATTTTCCAATTCTGTTTTACACACTTCTTATTCATACTCCATAATATTTTAATCCACAAAAAATACAAAAAAATATTATTATTTGATATATTTTTAATATATTCAAAAATATTGTTTTAAATTGTTTTAAATGCATTTAAAATGATTTCTTTTTCTTGATTTTTAAAACCAAAATGATTTTAAATATTCATGTGGATAAAATACTTTTTCATAAACCTTAATCATTGTTTATAACATGATTAATGATTTTATTTGATATTTTTATCATTTTTTACTTGATTTTTCTTTGAAAAATGCATTTAAAAAATGAAATTGTGGTTTCTTTGATTTTCACCCTAACAAATCTTTTTTCAAAAACACTTGGGCCTCTAATAGAGTGTAAGACCCAACCTTTTTTGTACAAAAATATTTTGAGCCTCAGTTATTGTATAAGTCCCGATACGTTAAAAATCTCGGCGCGATCGCCATTTTCAAACTGAAAATCATCTGGGCCTCCCCTCGTGTTGTAAGCCCCATTTCTTTTCCTAAAATACACTTTGGGCCTCTAATAGAGTGTAAGTCCCTTCCCTTTTGTAAATAAATATTTTGGGCCTCAGATATTGTATAAGTCCCTCTGTACATTTACAAAGTTCGGCGCGATCGTCGCCTTTTAAGAAAAAAAACCATTGGGCTTCTCCTTGAGCTATAAGTCCCATTTTTTTCATTTTTAAACCTTTGGTCCTCTAATAGAGTTTAAGACCCAATTCCTTTGTAAATACCAAAAGTTTGGGCCTCAATCACTTGTATAAGTCCCACGGTGTTTCCAAAACCTCGGCGCGATCTTCGCCCTTTTCAAAATCATCTGGGCCTACCATCGCGTAGTAAGACCCGCTTCTTTTCTCTAAATCATTTTTTTGGGCCTCTTGAGAGAGTGTAAGACCCATTCCCCTTGTACAGAAAACTTTTTGGGCCTCAGTCACTTGTATAAGTCCCACTGTACAAACTCATATCACAGTGCAATCACTACTAAAACCCTGGGCCTCTCCTTGAGCTGTAAGCCCCAATCTTTCTTTTCAAAGCACTTTCTCCTTTGATTTTAAATATACTGTTGTTTTTTATCTTTCTTTGTTGAACAACTAACCAAACAGCATGGAAGCTCTACAACCGAGTAAGTGTTTATATGCTTTCATTTACCGCTTTCATATACATATAACTGTATTGTGGGGCTGTTTCGCTGTAAGTTTTCTTTCATAAACTCATATCGACTGTGTAATAATAGTATAGATATTTAGAGTTTTCTCGACAACTACGTCTAGCACTAGGTAAAACCGTTTCGATCATTCTTAGAAATAGACAATACTAGATCCCCCATAGGAGCACCAGATACAGTCTTCTCTTCGGCTGTCCTCCTTAGGAATTGTCAAGAAACTCTACTCCCCAGAGATGATCTCTTCTCCGTGAATTGCATCCCTTGAGTTTCTTCCAAATTCTCGAACTTTCCTGTCTTGATCTATTCTTTGTGAATAGCCTGTCTTGAACTTCTCGGGGTTTGGGGACCCACAGGCTTCTTAAAAGCATCCCCGCCTCCTCTTGGGCGTTGTACAAGGACCCGTTGGCTTCTTAGAAGTATTCACAACCTCCTCTTAGGCTTCGTATAAATGATTTCTTCCTTCGGGAATGATAGCCTCCTCTTAGGCTTCGTACAAATTGTCCCTCGGCTTTTTAAAAGTTTCCAGCCTCTTCTTGGGCTTCGTACAAATTGTCCCGGCGACCTCCTAGAGGTATAGGAACAGAAATTAGTCATCTTAATAAAACAGTCTTTCAAAGAGTCTAGATCTTTCTACCGTGAACGTACTACAACTGTTTCTTTAAGCATAGTACAAAAGATAACACTCTAGACTTGGACAGTCTAATTTCCTTGAGTCTCAAAGACATTCTCAAGTAAGGAAACACCCGCAGACTTGGACAGTCTCAAATACCCTTTGGATTCCCCGTTTCCTTAAAGAACAGGAAACAATCCCGATTCTCAGATCAAATCCATGAGTACAATGTTACTCATATAAGAACTGATTTTCTCGTTGAACAAACATACTGGACCTGTCACTCAACTGAAACAGTACCCTTTTAGCCTCCATCTCGGGCTTCGTACGAGATACAAAGACTTTCTTGTCGAGTCAAACCTTTTAGCCTCCATCTCGGGCTTCGTACGAGATACAAAGACTCTCTTGTTGAGTCAAACCTTTTAGCCTCTATCTTGGGCTTCGTACGAGATACCAAAACACTCTCTTGTTGAGTATAAGAGGCTCTCTTGTTGAGCCAATTTCCCTTTTAGCCTCCATCTCGGGCTTCGTACGAGATACAAAATCACTCTCTTGTTGAGTATAAAAGATTCTCTTGGTGAGTCACCATCTTTAGCCTCCATCTCGGGCTTTGTACGAGATACAAAAACACTCTCTTGTTGAGTATAAAAGATTCTCCTGTTGAGTCAACCCTTTTAGCCTCTCTCTCTCGGGCTTCGTACGAGACACATAAAAACTCCCTCTTGTTGGGCCAATAGCCTCCTCTTAGGCTTTGTATAAGAAAACCCAGGTTGAGCCAATCAACCTTTTAGCATCAAAGTTGTGCCTCGTTCACAGTACACAAACATCAACAACTCCTTCCCCTTCATCTAATCGCTGTAAGCGGCAAGCCTCTGGAATATTTACATCCATGCCACTGTCCCTCTTTTAGCATGAAAAATTCCTAAGGAAAGATAGCATTGCTCTACACTGAGTTAAAGTCTTCTCCTTCAGGTTGGAACCCCCTATAAAGGAAATTATGGCATTGCTGGATTCACATATCCCGGTTAAAGTAATTCTCCTTTATAAACAGTTGTGACAAACAGACCCTCTTTATAGATGACAAATTCTCTCTAAAGACAACACCTTTTAGCTTCACATCTTGGGCTTCGAACAAGATACAAATAGACCCTTCAGCTTCACATCTTGGGCTTTGAACAAGATACAAACCACCTTCAGCTTCACATCTTGGGCTTTGAACAAGATATAGATCACCCTTCGCTTCACGTCTTGGGCTTTGAACAAGACACCAAAACACCATTTCCTCCCATAGAATAGGAGGAACTACGAACGCTTTGATTTCCCTGTTTCGGTAAACGGGACTACGTAGGCATAAGATTGAAAGAAAAATCTTAGCGAGCACACTAATCAAAAAACCTAAAGTCCCCTATCTCCACCCAATCTGACAAATTCCCCATGAATAGTCCCAGTTTTCCACCTTAATAAAGTAAGAAGAAAGAAAGGCCCCATTACCATATAGCATCCATAACCTAACAAACCGCTGTTTAAACTCAGTATGCAAGCAGGGTTAATTGGAGACATCTATTTCCCTTCCTTAGTCAGCTCACAATAGGATAAAAAATGAATCGACCTGTAGTAAACCCCAAAGAGCGACAGCGCTTAAGAACCGCGTCCAAAATCGTTTGCTACAAATATTAATTTTATTTATATGATGATAATTTGAACAAATTGTTGAGATTGATTGAAAATATACATGTTGTACTCTTTATGGTGGAGTATGATTGTCGGTGAAGATAATGAAAGTTAATGTATTATTTTCAATCAAGATGGAGATTGTTCGGGTTGGTTGAAAATATACATGTTGAAGAAGTCCCACATCGCTTAGTTTTGTGAAGGAAGAGGGAGTCCAATACTATATATAAGATTCAAGTTCTTCATTCCAAGATGAACCGGTCAAAAGCAATTTAAGCTTGTATTTGACTTTCTTTGTTCTCTTATACACTTGTATTAGAGTGTTGTGAGATGTAGACATGTAGTTAAATATTTGTTTTGGAGGGTGTGGTTGTACTAGGGGTCTTGTTTAGTTGAGGGCATATTAAGTGTTGTATCAATTTTCACATAGTGTTATTCTCTGGCTGTCTATTGGCAATAAAACGGTTGTTTCTCCAGTTTTAGAGTTTCCATGATATGTTCTTGTGTTGTGATTGTGTTCCTCCCTTTTCATTTTTCTATGTTTTTTTCCAACAACTGTTATCAGAGACTTTGGTTCAATCTGGGGATAAATGTTCTTAGTATGTTCTGTGGTTGCAGTTTTGTATGATCTTCCACATCAGAAAAGAAGGGTAGTGTTGTGAAAGAGTTGTTGAGCTGCAGTCACAAATTCCATCATGCATATTGGGCTAGAGAAAATTGATGGAAGAACTTTTTTGACTTGTAGAAAGTTCAAGTTAAAGATGTGTTGATACAATTAAGATTACACAAGGTGCAAGATTATGCCGGTGGTTGAAAAGCTTCATGCCAGCAAGGAAGTTGCACCATAAAAAGTTTCAACTTTGTGATGACAATGTGAATTCTTGAAGTGATTTATCTTCAAGTGAAATATATTCTTCATGAGAGAGTATGATAGTTTTTAAAACTATGATTGTCGGTGAAGACAATGTGAAAATTCTTAGAGTGGTGGAGTATGATTGTCGGTGAAGACAATGAAAGTTGATGTGTTATTTTCAATCAAGGTGGAGATTATTAAGATTGGTTGAAAATATACATGTTGATACTCTTTATGGTGGAGTATGATTGTCGGTGAAGACAATGAAAGTTAATGTATTATTTTCAATCAAGGTGGAGATTGTTGGGGTTGGTTGAAAATATAAATGTTGAAGAAGTTCTACATCGCTTAGTTTTGTGGATGAACAGAGAATCCAAGGCAATATATAGGATACAAGTTCTTTGAAGTCCCACATCGCTTAGTTTTGTGAAGGAGGAGGGAGTCCAAGACTATATATAGGATTCAAGTTCTTCATTTCAAGATGTACCGGTCAAAAGCACTTTAAGTTTTTATTTGACTTTTTTGTTCTCTTATACTCTTGTATTAGAGTGTTGTGAGATGTAAATCATTATATTGAAGTAAATCATTATATTGAAAAAAAATCATTTAGAAATAAATACCATATTAATCATTTAGAAAATAAATCATATTAATTTTAATTATATTGGATTTAATTATATTGAAAAAAAATCATTTAGAAGTAAATACCATATTAATCATTTAGAAGAAAAAAAAATCATATTAATTTTAATTATATTGGATTTAATTATATTGAAAAAAAATCATTTAGAAGTAAATACCATATTAATCATTTAGAAAAAAAAATCATATTAATTTTAATTATATTGGATTTTAATTATATTGGATTTAATTATATTGGATTTAATTATATTGAAAAAAAATCATTTAGAAGTAAATACCATATTAATCATTTAGAAAAAAAAAATCATATTAATTTTAATTATATTGGATTTTAATTATATTGGATTTAATTATATTGGATTTAATTATATGAAAAAAAATTCATTTAGAAGTAAATACCATATTAACCATTCAGAAAAAAAAATCATATTAATTTTAATTATATTGGATTTAATTATATTGAAAAAAAATCATTTAGAAGTAAATACCATATTAATCATTTAGAAAAAAAATCATATTAATTTTAATTATATTGGATTTTAATTATATTAGATTTAATTATATTGGATTTAATTATATTTAGAAGTGAATGATTTTATGGAATACTTTTGATTTTACCCGGATCTGCAGATCAGGAAATGATTTTATGAAATTTTTTTTATTTTTTCCGGATCTGCAGATCAGGAATTTTTCCTGATTTGCACATCCAGAACAAATCAACGTTTTTTGAAAAAACGGTGCGTCCGGATGTGCACATCGAGAAACTGGGGGCAAAAACGAAATTTTGCGTGGTGTCTAAGAAACATGGGTGGTGTATTAAGAAATGCCCAACCCATAAAGCATAAGCGCTCTTCTTGTTGTCAAAAAGAAATTTCAAGAAGACCATGTGTAGCCTTATAGTTTAGATAATAAATTATCCTTTCATTTCTTCGTTCGGTTATCTTTGATTATGTAACTACATATTTGCAAGAATAAAATTCAAAAAGACATTTTCAAACTTCTCCTTTCGATTCTTCACCCAATTACATGTTATGGATCAGATAGTAAGACTTTGTTCGTTATTTCACCAAATTATATATAATGATACAAGATACACATTTACAAGAAAGAATGATAATACTACTAGATTAAACTATTTTACTCAATAATAACTAGAATAATAGTTCATATACAACCTATCACCGAAGTCCATACTATTGTAAGATGGGGGGCAACTTGGACATAATAATGATTAAAACAATGAGAATAAAGGAATGAATAAGTAAAATCAACAAGTAAATCTGATGGCTAACCAATTCGAAATTCAGCTATTTTTATCATAATTTGATAAATTTAAGAAACTTGTGATTTTAATGTTATAAGACGGGGAGGGATCACGAAGTTATATCTAGTATTGGAGTTGAGACATAACTTAAACAAAGTAAACTTGAGAAAGAAATAGATGGAAAATGATAGAAATGAGGTGCCAGACTCTTTCTATGAATTTGGAAGGATGATAAGTCTTACTGAAGATCGCCACAAAAAACTTGATTTCTTGATAAGATCAAACACTTGGTGCAATATAGAATTAATGGAGAAAAACTTTTAAATCACACAATGTGTTTGTTTAACAAAACTCAACATGATTTCTATTCATCATTAGTTTCCTATTTATAGGTAAAGGATAGGTTGCTGAATTTACAATAATAACTTATGAAATTCTACAAATTCAACCCACTATTCTATCAATAATGACTTGGAGATGAAAGGTCACATACTAAAAGGTCGTGAAGAAAGTGGATATTCTTTGTCTTGATGAATAATAGTAATTTATTGACATTTTGATTAATGCAGACCCACATCTCTTGTTAGTTCTGCAACTATGCAGTATTTGTGTTGGCTAAATTTTTTTAAAACCTATATGATAGCTTTATGTCACTAAAGTTGTTTTAACATGTTGTTTTGTGTATCTGCCATAATAGTTTAGTTGCAGGTTGTGAGATGTCAAGTGTGATGTCTTGACATGTTGTGCTGCACTAAGCTGATATGAGTGCATGGTTGTTTTAAGGTGTTGCTGTTTTGCTGTCATGTGATGGTTAATCAAGATGTTCTAATTTTCTGCATTCAACATGTCGGATAAAGATGTCCCATCCTGGCTCATAGGACATCGCGTCTGATTTTGGTTTAAAAGGAAGATTCTGTTAGTTGTTATTTGTTACTGAATATTCTGTGAATATTTAGTTATCCTATGTGGCGTCCAAAGTAATTGAGTTGAGATTTTGTGTTGGTTTTCGGATTTTCACTACTTTCTAAATATGGAGACATATTAGGAAATATTTGATT
This sequence comes from Lathyrus tuberosus, assembly GCA_022829125.1. NCBI lineage: Eukaryota > Viridiplantae > Streptophyta > Magnoliopsida > Fabales > Fabaceae > Lathyrus > Lathyrus tuberosus. The sequence goes on from JALAZF010000153.1 coordinate 10,253,427, forward strand.
GAAGACCTATTATATAGCAGAAGTTTCTGCTGATTTGTAGCAGCTGATATGCTGTGATTTGAAGCCCAAATCCAGTTGGGATGTGGGTTATAAATAGGAGTGTTTGTAACCTGATTTGGTAACGATTCCAAGATGTAAAATTATTAGGGTTTCGTTCTTGTGAACCACTCTCTAGGAGAGTTGGTATGTGTGAACCACTCGGATTGTGAGATGGTCACTGTACTCCTCGAAGCTTTTAAGCAAGAGTGAGTGTTGTTCTTGGAGGAAGCTGTTAAGCAACTCTGAGTATTGTTCTTAGTCATGTGTGTCATGTCTAAGTATTGTTATTGAAGTGTGTCTTCTATTTTTCTGTGATTGAAGAGCTGTTGGAAATCAAGTTGTTGATGCAGTGGCTGAGGTGTTGACTGCTAGACATCATTGCGATGATTGGAAGTGAGATGAAGTCTCTTACCTAAGGAGGACTTAGGTAGAAGGGTCATTGGGTAGTTATTAAGTTAGGAGATTGTCAACTGGGTTTGTTGAGTCTGTAATTTGATACTGTTAATAGTGGACTTCCTTCCTGGCTTGGTATGCCCCCAGATGTAGGTTGTTAGACCAAACTGGGTGAATAAATTATGTGTGTGGTTTATGCTTTTTAGTATTGTGATTGGTTATACCTTGCCATGTTTTCTCTAACAGACCAGATGTCTCGACATCCTGTAGGACATCTGGGATCTGTCATACCAGAATTTCAATTGGTATCAGAGCAGGCATCCTGTTCTGTTTCTGGGTGAGATCCGAGGGGGATACTTTATGGTTCATGGTAAAGAAAGAAGGATGTTATACTGAAAAGCTGATTGAACGTGATAGGTTCATATTGGTGTTTGAATGGTCCCTAGAAGTGGAGGATGGACTCTTCGCAGAAAATGATGTGTGGTGGTTTTGTGTAATATGCTGTACCTGAAGACTGCTGAGGAGGTTGTGATTGTTGTGTATTCTGCTGCATGGTATCTGATGGAACCCTGGGGGTCCTTGTGTAGCTAGTAAAGGAAGGGCAGTAGGGTTGGTCTCCTCAGAAGAGTTGTTGTGTGATGATGTAGTGTATGCAAGATTGTTTCAACCAACTGTATAAAGTTGCCAACGATACTTGAGTTTTATTTCTCAAGTCCACTCTTAAAGGCACTATAGTGTGTGGTTGATTTATTCTTCAAGAAATCTGTTGAAGAAAGAATAGAGCCATTTATTTTGGTCTCTAGAAGAGTCTTTCTAATACTTGACCTAATTAGGAAAGTGACTCTGAGTCTTGCTGTTGTTTAGTTTTGTTGGAGCTTGGATTAGTTTTGAAGACCTTTAAGATGATCAAGGGAAGTCTTCATCTAGCTTAGGTTCAGCTATGTGATGTCCCCCACATGATGAACACTTGGAAGAGTAAAAGATGCAGACGTGTTGATGGTGTGTATCATGCAAGTAGTTGTTAATGTGATTTAGACTAATGTCAGAACTGATGTTGAAACATCATTTCAGTTCATTGCTTCCTCAGCCAAAGAAAGTTAGTTATGCTCATGGTGGAGTATCAGGTCAAGCCATTACCTAATTTGAAGTGATCAGTATTGTGAATTAATAAACGAGGGATCGGCTAGTGCCACAAGGGTGCAGGAAAAGAATGTCAGACCAGATCAAATGTCGTACCTTGTGTGAGAAGGTTACCTTATCACATATGATAAATAGCTTGACAGTAGTTGAGTATTTGTCTGCTTTTGATAAGGATATGCATCTAATCGATAGTGAATACTATGACAGGAGCTGAGTGTTTATCTAAGATGTTGTGCATTCAACTAATGACAATATACATTGACGGGAGACTATGTATAAGTCTGATGTAAAAGTGCAGGACTGCTGAAGTGTTGTGAATTTACTTTTCTCTATGTGGCTGTTTATTTCTCTTCGTGGTGTGTTGGTGTGTGACGACCTGAATTAGCTGCTGAAGGTGTGATCCTTTGAGATCATCCTGGGTTCAAGGAACTCTGTGTTGATGTCCTACATGATATTGAAACTATCATGGTGGTTAAAAGAAGCTTGGGATTATAAAGATGAGATTGTGTGGCTATGGGGTAGTCTTGGACTACTTATTTTCTGAAGATTCAGATAGGGCATTTGAAGTCTTTGGAGTTTCTGAGCAGGATGGAGGTTGTCTACTCAAACTTGATTGTTGAATCAAGTCTATGAGAGCATGGAAATCTGTTTCTGCATAGGGAGGAGGTTCTTCTGAGCGGCAGAAGGAAGAGCTGAATTCAACAGTTGGATGTCATAATGTTTTGACATCTAGCTTAACATCAGAAGTCTCAGTTGGTGATGTGGCACATCAGCTTATGATAGGGTGATCTACAGGAATGAACAATAGAATGTTTCAAAAAAATCGTTCTCATGGCAGTTTGCGGGAGCTGCATGAAGGAGAATATGTTACATGACCATGGCTTAGGGAGTCTAAGTGTGTTTGCTATTGAGCAATTGGAACATGTGACTTGAAGATCAAGTTTCCTTGGTGGATCAGGATATCTTTGTGAGAGTTCTGACAAACGTGAAAAAGATCAAAATGTGGCACTTGGTTGTTTTCATATGAGGATTCATGAATGAGGTGATCAAACCGTGGCATTTGGTTGATCTTAGAAGTGGATTCGAAGAATCAAGATAATCAGAGTGTGGCAGCTGGTTATTATCGAGGATTATCTTGGAACAAGTTACTCTTGGGCAGAAGGGTGATGAGTTGAAGACTCAAGGAGATTATTATTCTTGAAGGTGGATGAGAGTTTATTTCTCTAGTTCTTTGGATTACTATCTATAGTAAGTCCAGTTGGTGGAGCATATCAAGAAGCATGGTGTTGACGTCTTGGTGTGTGGCAGATGTTCTAACTTATGTTGGGACATTATCTGGTTGGATATCCTTGGTGAAGGATAATTATGCTCTGGTTCTGGAGCTTGGTGCCTACGTTGTGCCTAAGGAGCGTCTACATAGTCATACGGGAGAATGATGAAGTAGAAGGTCTACCTTGGATGGAGAATGTAGAGAAGACTGAAGCATATCAGGTATTGATTGCTTGAAAGTCTGAAGGCGAAGATACTCATCAACTGATCAGGAGTATTCCAAATTATCATACGGGAGAATGATAGGGAATGATTGCCTTTGGAGAGTTGGGTGAGAGAATACTGTTCCTGTGTTCTTGTGATCTTCTGTGATGTGATATGTTTTTATTTTGGTTGTTTCTGGTCCCTTGGCTTAAGAAGGAGCTTGGAGATTCTGTTTTTATTTGGAATGTGGTGTTTTTCTTAGTGCAGATGGATTCTGTTCATGATGTCAAGACTGATGTCTTAACATCTGCTGACAGAACATTCTGTTCAGAGTGTTATGGTTTTTGTCTCCAGAGAACACAAGCTTCAATCTGATTTATGTACTGTTATGGTACATGGTTTGCTTGAGGGTCAAGCAGTAGGTGAATGTGTTCAGCAGGTGTGTTGAACAGAGGGTGTGCTCTTGAAGACATGAAGATGCGTCTTATGTTTTCCATTCATTTTGGGTGTTCTTCTTGCAATGGAGCATTGGTTATCCATGTCAGGGAGAGTACTGTATACTGTCAGATTGTACAAGCTTCTGAGTTGGATGTGTCCTGCTACTGACTTGCTTGCTGTTGGTTGATTGTCCTAAGATGCATAATTGCTTGGTTTGGTATATTATGGCTAAAAAGGGGGAGAATTAAGAAGTAGTAGTGTTCCTTGGTTGTTTCCTTGAGGGGGAGCTGGTTGTGTTATTCAAAGGTTGTATGGATATTGCTCTGGTGTGCTATTGCTTTGTCAAATATGGCTAAAAAGGGGGAGAGTGTGTGATTGCATGATGTGCTGATATCTGATGTCCCATATGATGTTCTAACATTTATTTGTGATTGCTAGTGTGAGTCGTGAGCTAGTTGGTAAATGTTGTTGTGGAGTTGTTGCTGTGTGAGGTTGTGTATGTGTGCAGATGAAGATTGAGTGTTGATCTGCTTGTGTAGGTGTTGCAGTGCTGATAATTGTTTTATCTGCTACTGATGTGTGTAACTATCTTCTGCTGCTGATATATTTGATATGATATGATGGTTTTAGACAAAATTTGCCAAAGGGGGAGTTTGTTAGTTCTGCAGCTATGCAGTATTTGTGTTGGCTAAATTTTGTTAAAACCTATATGATAGCTTTATGTCACTAAATTTGTTTTAACATGTTGTTTTGTGTATCTGCCATAATAGTTTAGTTACAGGTTGTGAGATGTCAAGTGTGATGTCTTGACATGTTGTGCTGCACTAAGCTGATATGAGTGCATGGTTGTTTTAAGGTGTTGCTGTTTTGCTGTCATGTGATGGTTAATCAAGATGTTCTAATTTTCTGCATTCAACATGTCGGATAAAGATGTCCCATCCTGGCTCATAGGACATCGCGTCTGATTTTGGTTTAAAAGGAAGATTCTGTTAGTTGTTATTTGTTACTGAATATTATGTGAATATTTAGTTATCCTATGTGGCGTCCAAAGTAATTGAGTTGAGATTTTGTGTTGGTTTTCGGATTTTCACTACTTTCTAAATATGGAGACATATTAGGAAATATTTGATTGAAGACCTATTATATAGCAGAAGTTTCTGCTGATTTGTAGCAGCTGATATGCTGTGATTTGAAGCCCAAATCCAGTTGGGATGTAGGTTATAAATAGGAGTGTTTGTAACCTGATTTGGTAACGATTCCAAGATGTAAAATTATTAGGGTTTCGTTCTTGTGAACCACTCTCTAGGAGAGTTGGTATGTGTGAACCACTCGGATTGTGAGATGGTCACTATACTCCTCGAAGCTTTTAAGCAAGAGTGAGTGTTGTTCTTAGAGGAAGCTGTTAAGCAACTCTGAGTATTGTTCTTAGTCATGTGTGTCATGTCTAGGTATTGTTATTGAAGTGTGTCTTCTATTTTTCTGTGATTGAAGAGCTGTTGGAAATCAAGTTGTTGATGCAGTGGCTGAGGTGTTGACTGCTAGACATCATTGCGATGTTTGGAAGTGAGATGGAGTCTCTTACCTAAGGAGGACTTAGGTAGAAGGGCCATTGGGTAGTTATTAAGTTAGGAGATTGTCAACTGGGTTTGTTGAGTCTGTAATTTGATACTGCTAATAGTGGACTTCCTTCCTGGCTTGGTATGCCCCCAGATGTAGGTTGTTAGACCGAACTGGGTGAATAAATTATGTGTGTGGTTTATGCTTTTTAGTATTGTGATTGGTTATACCTTACCATGTTTTCTCTAACAGACCAGATGTCTCAACATCCTGTAGGACATCTGGGATCTATCATACCAGAATTTCAATTGGTATCAGAGCAGGCATCCTGTTCTGTTTCTGGGTGAGATCCGAGGGGGATACTTTATGGTTCATGGTAAAGAAAGAAGGATGTTATACTGAAAAACTGATTGAACGTGATAGGTTCATATTGGTGTTTGAATGGTCCCTAGAAGTGGAGGATGGGCTCTTCGCAGAAAATGATGTGTGGTGGTTTTGTGTAATATGCTGTACCTGAAGACTGTTGAGGAGGTTGTGATTGTTGTGTATTCCGCTGCATGGTATCTGATGGAACCCTGGGGGTCCTTGTGTCGCTAGTAAAGGAAGGGCAGTAGGGTTGGTCTCCTCAAAAGAGTTGTTGTGTGATGATGTAGTGTATGCAAGACTGTTTCAACCAACTGTATAAAGTTGCCAACGATACTTGAGTTTTATTTCTCAAGTCCACTCTTAAAGGCACTATAGTGTGTGGTTGATTTACTCTTCAAGAAATATGTTGAAGAAAGGATAGAGCCATTTATTTTGGTCTCTAGAAGAGTCTTTCTAATACTTGACCTAATTAGGAAAGTGACTCTGAGTCTTGCTGTTGTTTAGTTTTGCTGGAGCTTGGATTAGTTTTGAAGACCTTTAAGATGATCAAGGGAAGTCTTCATCTAGCTTAGGTTCAGCTATGTGATGTCCCCCACATGATGAACACTTGGAAGAGTAAAAGATGCAGACGTGTTGATGGTGTGTATCATGCAAGTATTTATGGTCTGATCAGAAAGGATGATCAGCTACTGGTGAACTCTTGTATCCCCTGCAAAGATTTGTACATGGATTACTACGGATGTTGTCTCCAAAGCCATAGTAGTTGTTAATGTGATTTAGACTAATGTCAGAACTGATGTTGAAACATCATTTCAGTTCATTGCTTCCTCAGCCAAAGAAAGTTAGTTATGCTCATGGTGGAGTATCAGGTCAAGCCATTACCTAATTTGAAGTGATCAGTGGTGTGAATTAATAAATGAGGGATCGGCTAGTGCCACAGGGTGCAGGAAAAGAATGTCAGACCAGATCAAATGTCGTACCTTGTGTGAGAAGGTTACCTTATCACATATGATAAATAGCTTGACAGTAGTTGAGTATTTGTCTGCTTTTGATAAGGATGTGCATCTAATCGATAGTGAATACTTTGACTGGAGCTGAGTATTTAGCTAAGATGTTGTGCATTCAACTAATGACAATATACATTGACGGGAGACTATGTATAAGTCTGATGTAAAAGTGCAGGACTGCTGAAGTGTTGTGAATTTACTTTTCTCTATGTGGCTGTTTATTTCTCTTCATGGTTTGTTGGTGTGTGACGACCTGAATTAGCTGCTGAAGGTGTGACCCTTTGAGATCATCCTGGGTTCAAGGAATCTGTGTTGATGTCCTACATGATATTGAAACTATCATGGTGGTTAAAAGAAGCTTGGGATTATAAAGATGAGATTGTGTGGCTATGGGGTAGTCTTGGACTACTTATTTTCTGAAGATTCAGATATGGCATATTTGAAGTCTTTGGAGTTTCTGAGCAGGATGGAGGTTGTCTACTCAAACTTGATTGTTGAATCAAGTCTATGAGAGCATGGAAATCTGTTTCTGCATAGGGAGGAGGTTCTTTTGAGTGGCAGAAGGAAGAGCTGAATTCAACAGTTGGATGTCATAATGTTTTGACATCTAGCTTAACACCAGAAGTCTCAGTTGGTGATGTGGCACATCAGCTTATGATAGGGTGATCTACAGGAATGAACAATAGGATGTTTCAAAAAAATCGTTCTCATGGCAGTTTGCGGGAGCTGCATGAAGGAGAATATGTTACATGACCATGGCTTAGGGAGTCTAAGTGTGTTTGCTATTGAGCAATTGGAACATGTGACTTGAAGATCAAGTTTCCTTGATGGATCAGGATATCTTTGTGAGAGTTCTGACAAACGTGAAAAAGATCAAAATGTGGCACTTGGTTGTTTTCATATGAGGATTCATGAATGAGGTGATCAAACTGTGGCATTTGGTTGATCTTAGAAGTGGGTTCGAAGAATCAAGATAATCAGAGTGTGGCAGCTGGTTATTATCGAGGATTGTCTTGGAACAAGTTACTCTTGGGCAGAAGGGTGATGAGTTGAAGACTCAAGGAGATTATTCTTCTTGAAGGTGGATGAGAGTTTATTTCTCTAGTTCTTTGGATTACTATCTATAGTAAGTCCAGTTGGTGGAGCATATCAAGAAGCATGGTGTTGACGTCTTGGTGTGTGGCAGATGTTCTAACTTGTGTTGGGACATTATCTGGTTGGATATCCTTGGTGAAGGATAATTATGCTCTGGTTCTGGAGCTTGGTGCCTACGTTGTGCCTAAGGAGCGTCTACATAGTCATACGGGAGAATGATGAAGTAGAAGGTCTACCTTGGATGGAGAATGTAGAGAAGACTGAAGCAGATCAGGTATTGATTGCTTGAAAGTCTGAAGGCGAAGATACTAATCAACTGATCAGGAGTATTCCAAATTATCATACGGGAGAATGATAGGGAATGATTGCCTTTTTGGAGAGTTGGGTGAGAGAATATTGTTCCTGTGTTCTTGTGATCTTCTGTGATGTGATATGTTTTTATTTTGGTTGTTTCTGGTCCCTTGGCTTAAGAAGGAGCTTGGAGATTCTGTTTTTATTTGGAATGTGGTGTTTTTCTTAGTGCAGATGGATTATGTTCATGATGTCAAGACTGATGTCTTAACATCTGCTGACAGAACATTCTGTTCAGAGTGTTATGGTTTTTGTCTCCAGAGAACACAAGCTTCTATCTGATTTATGTACTGTTGTGGTACATGGTTTGCTTGAGGGTCAAGCAGTAGGTGAATGTGTTCAGCAGGTGTGTTGAACAGAGGGTGCGCTCTTGAAGACATGAAGATGCGTCTTGTGTTTTCCATTCATTTTGGGTGTTCTTCTTGCAATGGAGCATTGGTTATCCATGTCAGGGAGAGTACTGTATACTGTCAGATTGTACAAGCTTCTGAGTTGGATGTGTCCTGCTACTGACTTGCTTGCTGTTGGTTGATTGTCCTTAGATGCATAATTGCTTGGTTTGGTATATTATGGCTAAAAAGGGGGAGAATTAAGAAGTAGTAGTGTTCCTTGGTTGTTTCCTTGAGGGGGAGCTGGTTGTGTTATTCAAAGGTTGTATGGATATTGATCTGGTGTGCTATTGCTTTGTCAAATATGGCTAAAAAAGGGGGAGAGTGTGTGATTGCATGATGTGCTGATATCTGATGTCCCATATGATGTTCTAACATTTATTTGTGATTGCTAGTGTGAGTCGTGAGCTAGTTGGTAAATGTTGTTGTGGAGTTGTTGCTGTGTGAGGTTGTGTATATGTGCAGATGAAGATTGAGTGCTGATCTGCTTGTGTAGGTGTTGCAGTGCTGATAATTGTTTTATCTGCTACTGATGTGTGTAACTATCTTCTGCTGCTGATATATTTGATATGATATGATGGTTTTAGCCAAAATTTGCCAAAGGGGGAGTTTGTTAGTTCTGCAGCTATGCAATATTTGTGTTGGCTAAATTTTGTTAAAACCTATATGATAGCTTTATGTCACTAAATTTGTTTTAACATGTTGTTTTGTGTATCTTCCATAATAGTTTAGTTGCAGGTTGTGAGATGTCAAGTGTGATGTCTTGACATGTTGTGCTGCACTAAGCTGATATGAGTGCATGGTTGTTTTAAGGTGTTGTTGTTTTGCTGTCATGTGATGGTTAATCAAGATGTTCTAATTTTCTGCATTCAACATGTCGGATAAAGATGTCCCATCCTGGCTCATAGGATATCGCGTCTGATTTTGGTTTAAAAGGAAGATTCTGTTAGTTGTTATTTGTTACTGAATATTCTGTGAATATTTAGTTATCCTATGTGGCGTCCAAAGTAATTGAGTTGAGATTTTGTGTTGGTTTTCGGATTTTCACTACTTTCTAAATATGGAGACATATTAGGAAATATTTGATTGAAGACCTATTATATAGCAGAAGTTTCTGCTGATTTGTAGCAGCTGATATGCTGTGATTTGAAGCCCAAATCCAGTTGGGATGTGGGTTATAAATAGGAGTGTTTGTAACCTGATTTGGTAACGATTCCAAGATGTAAAATTATTAGGGTTTCGTTCTTGTGAACCACTCTCTAGGAGAGTTGGTATGTGTGAACCACTCGGATTGTGAGATGGTCACTGTACTCCTCGAAGCTTTTAAGCAAGAGTGAGTGTTGTTCTTGGAGGAAGCTGTTAAGCAACTCTGAGTATTGTTCTTAGTCATGTGTGCCATGTCTAGGTATTGTTATTGGAGTGTGTCTTCTATTTTTCTGTGATTGAAGAGCTGTTGGAAATCAAGTTGTTGATGCAGTGGCTGAGGTGTTTACTGCTAGACATCATTGCGATGATTGGAAGTGAGATGGAGTCTCTTACCTAAGGAGGACTTAGGTAGAAGGGTCATTGGGTAGTTATTAAGTTAGGAGATTGTCAACTGGGTTTGTTGAGTCTGTAATTTGATACTGCTAATAGTGGACTTCCTTCTTGGCTTGGTATGCCCTCAGATGTAGGTTGTTAGACCGAACTGGGTGAACAAATTCTGTGTGTGGTTTATGCCTTTTAGTACTGTTATTGGTTATATCTTGCCATGTTTTCTCTAACAGACCAGATGTCTCGACATCCTGTAGGACATCTGGGATCTGTCATACCAGAATTTCATCTCTCTCTCTCTCTCTCTCTCTCTCTCTCTCTCTCTCTCTCTCTCTCTCTCTCTCTCTCTCTCTCTCTCTCTCTCTCTCTCTCTCTCTCTCTCTCTCTCTCTCTCTCTCTCTCTCTCTCTCTCTCTCTCTCTCTCTCTCTCTCTCTCTCTCTCTCTCTCTCTCTCTCTCTCTCTCTCTCTCTCTCTCTCTCTCCAACACTTTTCCTTTTAATTTCTTTAGCATATTATTTACTTACAAATATAAACCTACAAAATTTTAAAGCACTAAAGATTTAAAATGGCTAAAAACACAATAAATAAATAAATAAAATCAAGTGTTTTGGGGCAAAATTGGAAAAGTTGGACTCTACCACATTTTATTACAAGATGATTAATTTAAAATATCAAAATGGGGCATCAAGTCCACATGAGTTTGAATCAAAATGACAAGTCTTGGCCCATTTCCTCTCAATTGGTCGAGAATTTAATCTGCCACTCCCAAAATTAAACTTGGCACCCCACACACTGAGTGAATTGACTATATTATCCTTCCCAACTTTAACAGTATTTTTTCAAATTCACTCAAAATTCTCTATTTTTTCAAAAGTTGCTTGGCGATATCGAAAGTTTTCAACTCATGCTGACAATTCCATCAAAAGTAAAAAATTTCATAAGTATTTATTGGAAATTTCAAAATTTCCGCAGAAAACTAATGTTTTTATACTATGAATTTAGAAAATATCGGTATAAATAGAAGAGTTTTTATTAAAAATTTCGATATTACAGGTAAAAACTATTTCACTTATGATAGTGGAAGTTTTGTTTATTATGGTATCGGAAATTTTGTTTCTTATGGTAATTCAATTTATCTTCTCATTATTGAACTCGTGTGAAGTACAGGGAAATTTCATTCTTATGGTACCAAACATTTTGTTCTTTTTTTCCATTTTTAAACTACTGGAATTTCATTGGACGTTGAAATTTTTCGGTACAACATGGACTTTTTTCAAAATACCAGTATTAGTTCAAAGATACCAATTTTTATTTTTTTTTAAAACTGATATGAGTTAATATCGTCAATTTTAAGTTGCACTACAGAAAATTTGGTTTGTTGCTAGAAATTTATAATTAACTATTGAAAATTTCGTTCGCACATTTTAACTCAAATTTGTTCATGGGTAGTTTAGAAATTACTAAAATATGTGGGGGTTGCTGGTGAAATTTTCTAAGGGTGTGTTTGTTTCGGTGCTAGAAAAAAAGTTCTCGGGAATTTGAGGCTGAAAATTATTATTCTATTGTTTGGTAGATGGGAAAGAAAAAAAATGTCTTGGAATAAATAATTCTTAGGAATAAAATTTACTCAAGAAATTATGAATATTTATTCTCATGTCAAAGGGTGGGAATCATATATTCTCATGGGAATAAAAAATAACCAACTATAACTATTCACTTTCATATTATTTCAACACATTATTTTATATTTTTAAAATTTTTAAATTATAATTAAATCAATTTCAAAATTATTCCTTGGAACATTAATTATTTACCAAACAAATTGATGGGAATAAAACTCCTAGGATTAACATTCCTAGAAATGATATTCCTGAGAATATAATTTTAATCTCTCAAACAAACACACCCTAATTGATCCCTTTCTTCCATTGGTTTGATCATGAAATGTATTAGGATACCATTGTCTCTCCTAGCATGTTTCCTTGTCATAAGATCTCATAAACTTTGGATTACTTCATATAAGTCTTGGTGCTAATTTATTATTTATGGGTTAAGCAATATAAAACCATGAATTAAAATAAATGAAATAGTATGTTTTTTGTGCATTATTTATAAGTTTCCTTCCACATGTTTAATGAGCTATTGATCTCATTATTCTCCGAGCACGATTTTTCTGCTCTCAATAGGCAAAAAAGTTTTACAATCGGACACAATTTTTCCAAAAACCGATTTTTTTTTACTAGGTCGGACGCGAGACGGGACGTCCGGACGCGAAAACGTGCGAAATCGCAGAAAAATTCAGAAAAATAACAGAAAATTGCAGAATATCAAAACACATAATACCTAAAACTACATTATTGGCTAATTCAACAAGAATCCCCGGCAACGGCGCCAATTTGATCCGCTGTCGCGCACGGATCAAAACAAGTGATTTTTAAACTGTAGTTTAGCGGCAATGGCTCGAGTCGTATCACAAAGATTCTTGTTCAATTTAACCAAAAGGAATCGAATTGGGGGGTTTGTTTTCGTTTAGAAAGGTAATGAGAAAATAAGTGATTATAAAAATAAGCTAAACGATTTATCTACTGTTTCGGTTTCCCAACTTATCATTGATTTCCATACCCAAACGGATTCTAATCCCTTTTCGATAATAGTATCAATTGACAAGCGCAATTGACCCTATAAGACTTATATTCCTAAATCCCGAATTAAGCGAACGGATTAAATCTTTCGTGAATTAAGCAAACACGAAACTTGCGCGGATTAAGCAAATGCGATAAAGTTTAGGAATATGAGATGCAATCGAAATTAATCAATACTGTTCTATATAATTGAATAAAGCAAACAAGGTATATGGCATAATATTGAAAGGGAAAAGCATTTGATTGAAAATTATAGAACCTCAAGGTTGCGGTGGAAACCGATTACAGTAGATGAATCTTAGTGATTAGTTCTTCATAAAATTCGTCAAAAGCCAAAAGATTATTTTTTTCGTGAATAGAATGTGTTCTCTACAGTAACACGCTTCCTAATTTTACATGAAAGAATGAAATCGGATCATAACCCAACTGGGTCAAAAACAAGAAAAGAACCGGCCCAAAAAATGGTCCAAAACTAATTGTTTCTTATGACTGAAACTTCAACGAATTTTCCGAGGCATCTATAGTGTGAATCAGCTTCTTCGTCCAACATAAAAGTTGTATATCTTTTTCTTAGCTTTCCGACGAATGGTAGAACGCTTAAATCTGATTCCTGTAGCTCCAGTTATGAATTTTTTATTGAAAGCTGCTAATGCTGAAAATAACAACGAAAACCAAATAAGGCTGAAAAATAAATTAACTTATAAAAACATCATAAAATAGAAAAATAAACAAAGCAAACCATAGAAATGCCTAAGTCTAAACATAGAGAAATGAGCATCAAAATGCACTGATCAAAGATCTAGATGGCATTACTCAGCCTGAAAAGGTGTTGTCATGGTGTTGGCTGAAATTTCGACGCGTGTGAATAGTTGAAATGAGTTAGTGGAATTTGAAGAGTTATTCTGAAAAAGAATATGTTGTTCTCGACAGAAAAATATTAAAACTTAATTGAAGATACTCTTGCATAAAGGAAGCTATGGTCTAGAACTTAGAAATATTTTTAGTCTAGACTTGATTTCGACGGAGTTTTTTGGAGTAGCGTTCGACAAATGCAATTCAACGTGAGGCTGATAACTGTTTTTTGGCCTTATCTGTTTCTTGAAGACACGTGGAGAGCTTTGAGTGGCGAAATGCATGCAAATCGAAGACGCAACATTTTCTGACGAAAAGACCGTTAGATTACAGTTATTTTCGAATCATTATAAATAGGAATCTTAGTTAGGATTTGGATGTTGAAACTTGTACAAAAACTCAAATTTACTCAAAGTATCTGTGTGTATTGAGAAAAGAGTTTCCTGAGTAAAATGTACGTGTGACCACCATACTTTTGTACTTTTCATTGAATCATTTAAGATTTCTATCATTTACACTTCCTGCAAATTTATTTTAAAAGTCATTTACTTTATAATTTATTTTTCTGTATTTCTTTAAGAATTGTAACTTTACATTTAATCAATCAAAAGAACATTGTCAAAATGTTTATACATCACAAAACTTAAAACGAATAAAAGCATATGTCCTAGGATCAATCTAGTCGATCCTGTAATTAACCAAAAATATAAAGATTTGGAGGACAAGCGCTTGTTACCAAATTCGACGGTAAATAAATGGCAAGATAAGTTTGAAGAGGGACAACATGTGAGAGAGTGGTTAGTGCAATGGAAAGGTATGAATGCAGCTGATGCTACTTGGGAGTTTGAACTACAGCTCAAAAGTCAGTTTCCAGACTTTCGCCTTGAGGACAGGGCTTCCTCTCGAAGGGGTGGGTAATGATAAGTCCGGGTGATATTTTAGTGGGCTTTAAGCATGATAAGCCCGGGATTTGGAGAGTTTATAAAAGAAAGAAAAAAGAGTTGTGGAGAACAAATCGACATAAACCCCCTAAGGCAGTTAATAGAAACTTCTCCTTAAGAGTAGGAAAGGAGAGTAGTGGGGGAGCACGTTCAGTGTGGGTTAGCAGTAGGCAGAGAAAGAAAAATTGTTTCTTCTTTCTTTAAGAGAGCTCTGGAATTACAAGAGAGATTTCATTCTCATTTCAATTAATATCATTCACAATTTTACTGATCTTATATTCTACTTTGTTCTATCCATTTCCAAATGAGCTGGTTATGCCTTAGACCTGAAGGAATGATAGATTGAACAACACGAATTCTATGAGCAGGGAAGAGCGATAAATAGTTTGCAAGAAAATTCCAAAAGTTGTTCATAATGAAGTTCAATAAGCCTTGCACCATCATCTAAGAAAGTATTGTAAAATCTCAAAAGTTGTTCCCACCAAAAGCTTTGACATCTAGAAGGTTAGCTGCTTCTGAGACCAAACAAATGCAGTCTTTAATGTTCTTGTGCGCCTTAGAAATGAGAGAAGGCATGAGTAGAGTCAATCTATCCGCAAAAATTTTAGAGATTTTCGTGAATTTGAAATTTGCAAGAGGTATAGGTCTGAACTGCTCTAGTGTATCTGCATTCTTGGTTTCAGGATCCAATCAGAAGCGAAGAATTGCAAGACATCGTTGCATACATGCTTATTAATGATTTTCGAATATGTGTGGAAGAAAGTTTCTCCAAAGACTGTCTTTATTGAGAGTCTAGAGACTGCATTGTTTATTTCAGGTTCTAAGGGGAGCATAGCAAGGATAACATTCATGTTATCACCTACACCATTAGGAATAACATCATCTATATTGGACATGTCCTGTAAAATAGTATTCTTAGAACAAAACACATTTTCAAAATGTGACAGCATGCTCAGCAATATGTCCATGTTCAGTGAGAGTAGAGTCTCCATGCTTGATGTTGGTCATGAGCTTAAAAGCATTTTTTATTTTGGTAATTCTGTGATAAAATGCAGCTTCTATCTCTCTCAAGATGTCTTCTGACCTCTGTTTTCTCAAGTCAAAAACATTCATATGTGCCTAAAGCCAAGGCTAGAGCACTCTGCAGATTTTTCTTGAGCAATTAGGGAATCACTTAAGCCACATACCTAAAATGTCTTCAGTATTCTTGACACTGGTGTTCACATTTACAAAAATTCATGATTCCAATCCCTCGATTTAGATTTCAATAACTGAAGGTTCTTACTTGAGATGTACATGGAGCAACCTATTATAGGAGTGTTCCAGCAAGCTTCTACAAAAATTACACTCAAACAGCAAGAAGAAAATTGTAAAAGTCTTTATAAATGATTCTTTTTTAAATCTTAATAGTGATTTTATTTATTCAGTAATCCTTACTAGACAGGCATTTAATTTGAGTGATTTCAGAAATAGCAGAATTTAACAACATTTAAAACCTGGGAAATTCAAAATCACTGGTATATAATTAAAGAGACAAAATACAAATAAGCCAAAAATTGAAATGTATCAGAAATTAGATTGCTGTAACATGCAGAAATTTGATGTGTATTGCCATAAAATGGAGTTCAGTTAGAAGTTCAAATTGATTCATTTTTCTTGGAACAAACATGAAACCACAATTTTCAGTTTCTTGCCCCAATAGTTTTTACTGCTATAGCTAGAAAGGCTGTGTGGTCCAGTGAAATAAGAACGTATGAACATTTTATTACAATTTTCACCCTGAAAAATCTCAATTTTTTCCTTTGAGATTGATGACAGCAAGCTCTTGCTCAACATATTCTCCTGCACATAGAGGTGGATATTTGCTTGCTAGCGGTGATTCAGCAAAATGTCCCAATGGCTTCAGAACTGCATCCGATGCTATGTGCGCAAACAACTACATGCGACAGACAAAGGTTACTAGTAAATATAACAGCTGATAGAACTAAAAGGTCAATTTTAATGAGATACTTTTTCCCAGTAGAAGAAACAAAAAGCTTTTTGTAGCCACTCACAGTTGAAGAAACTCTCCATAAGCTACGTTTTTCCTCTTTAGCTGCATTGATTGCATCAATGGTCCTTTTTGTGGCAACTACTTCGTGCATGCCAGCTATGCATTCCCCTCCAGTCAACCACTCTATCTGCATTTTAAAACAGAAAGAAATCACACAAGAAATCAAACAAAATGCTTCAGTCACAATATCTTCAAATAAAGATTATTTCAAATTACCTGCTTTCCGGTCTGAATAAGAAGACATCCTACCGGCACCTTAACTGCAACTTTTTGTCCATTTTTTAGCCAGATATTCAATCCAGGAAACCTACTTCTACCATGAATTGTTAAGAAGTTAAGGTCATAGTGATATCCTGCAAAAATGGTCCCTTCTTGATTATACTTTTCGAGGTCACTCCCTGTTGGAGCTAACAGATGCGGGCCCTGACACAGAAAAACAACAATAATGCAACATACAATCATTAGAAAATAGGTAAAAACATCAAGGGAAGTGAAAGTGTAAGAATGTGATCAACCCGTCATTCAATTTTACAGTTGCAAAATGAAGCACACATGACAAGTAGACAATATTAACACCTAATCGAAAACAGGTATAAAGCAAATTCATATATGCTATGCTTTATCACTACGGAAAAAAGAAATGCACGTCATTAATATAATCAATGATGTGATATTGTTACGGTCAATGGTGTCCAACATTTTTTTGGTTTTCATATATCTCAAAGTGATCATTCAACAGAAGGCATAGATTCTTTAATCAACTAATTTTAAGTCACCGTAAAGCAATTGATGTGCTCACTCACCAGCTTCATGAGAGACGTGAATGCATCCTTTGGAAGACCAAACCCAATAGCAGCCATTTCAGAAACAACCTAAGTGTGACAAACATGCACAATCAGATAACACACATTACAAATAACATTATAAAAAAACAATCAATTAAATGACTGACTTCAATTGCTGCTATCATTTTGTATCCCCAGGAATCCATAGTTTCTTTCCATTCTGGAAAACCTTCAGGAATTACTGGCTCCGCATTGAGTTCCTACACAAAACAATTAACCAACGTAATATCAGAATATACAAGGAAATGAATTGCTAGCAAATAGCTCTGTTTTGAACAAATGTGTGTATATTTTAGAAAACAATAAAAATGTTAAAAAATTTGTTTTTTTATTAGCAATGAACACATATTTTAGAAAATTAAAACTGAAAACATTTTCAGGAACATAAAATTCCTACATTTCGAATATCTCATCTTTTTTTTCTGGACATGAAAGCTCACATCACAAACCAATATTTTGTATTTGTATCGTGTACCTCTTGTACGCACTCCATTAGTTTCAGAATATATATGAAAAAACTATATTCATTCATCTTTTGATTACTATTTAGGAGATTGTATCTGGTAGTTCCACCCTTAAATATTAAGGGGAACATGAAAAGCTATTTTTATGAACTTTTTAAAATAATTTTACTTCGCCTACAAGTCCTAAGCCGATATTGCCAAGTTGAACTTCATCACCAGGATTCACACCCCTGCTACTCACGATTGTGTGAGTTTCCAGTGGTTTACCAATTTGTCTTGCATACCAAAAAAAAAATACTTCACTAGACAAACACAAATTAACTTCAACTTAAAAACTTATAGAATATGGCTGAATTATTTCAAGTACAAACCATTTTTCTTCTTCAACAATCACGAAATGTAATTACAAAAAAAAAAAAAAAATTTAAATTTCAAGTACAAAAACACTTAATTTCTCCCTGCCATAATACCAAAATTATGAAAAATAATTACAAAGGTGACGCAATATCGGAAAATAGTGAATTTTAATTAGCTTTAAAGAAAAAAAAAACCAGAAAAGGAGAAAAAAAAAAAGAATTCGACCTGAAATCGTGTAAGCGAAGGACGAGGACCGATCCTCCAAAAGTATCGCCATTTTAGATCAGCACCAACCGGAGTATGAGGCTGGTGTTCTTGCGGCATTTCCTTCACTTTCTTCTGCATTTCTTCATCAACCAAACTCCTCGGAACTTCCACTTTTTCCGGCGTAACACCAACCTACAACAACAACAACAATCCATCCTTCATTCTCATCAAATCACAATAATTTCAAAGATTCATCTCAAAACAAACTCTAATTTCAATTTCAACAACAAACCAACTGAATCGGTGACTAAACCTGGTAATGCAGGTGAGGTCTCTCTTGAAGGATCTTGAACTCATGCGGAGATGAGAAGTACTTCTCCATCATGTCAATGAAGCGATCGTTGTCTTCGACAGTGCATCGCGGATCCTTGACGAGAAGTGCTCCGGTTTCGCTCAGGTTGCGGCTGACATCGGCGCAGAGAGATTGGATCCGCGGATCGCGTTCGTCGGAGACGGAGAGGTAGGAGGATAGATCTATGACCGGGAGTTCCATTGTTGATGGCGGGAGATTGAGTGGAGAAGGGTTTTGAAATTCGGGATTTGGAATATGGGTTATGGGTTTTGTAGTATGGGGAGAGTGAGAAAAGCACTCGCATAAATGCGTAAACGTACGAAATTAAAGAATAACAGTATGGGATGATTACGGAATCAATTTCTCTCGATTTAAAAAAGGTAAGAATGTACCAAAAAGAAAAATGAAGATAGGAATAATTTCAGGACACTGCACATTATTTTGATATTTGGAAAATCATTGATATACTTTTATATAAAAATATTTAGTAACTTTTTAAATATTTAATGGATATGCATGCATGTAAAATTTTAAGCTGTAGTCTAATAAAAAATTATCAATTTATCAAATCTTTTCAATTATTTTAAATTATTAATATGATAAGGTGGAATGGTGGTATAAAATTATTATTTTACACTGTCAATAATATAAAATTGTTTTACATAAAATTGTTTTATATTACCAATACATTTTTTATTATCTCATATTTAAACCATAAAGTTTAAAATAAAATGTACAAAAGACATTTATCTTTAAAGATATTGTATAATATAAGCCACATCACACTTGCGCATAGACAGGAAATCTCAATAACCAGTTAACCAATCAAACACATAATGAATATTCCACTCATTACTGAAGTTATCAATGTAAATATTTTTATATTGGCTAACTTTAACGGGTTCTAAGAGCACATTTTAAGAAATATATAAAAAAAGTATAAAACAATTAATTATAAACTCTTATAAAATTAATGTAAAATTTCTAAAAAAAAGTTTCTACATTTATTTATCTCTTGAGATCTTAAAACATACTCTATGTTAGCATTACCCATTTAAAAATGAAAATATTAAAAATTATTAAGTGATTCATACTCTGTTATAAATGATTACTCATGATTATTGAAAATTATTAAAATAATTATTGGGAGATTATTGTTGTATGTATTTGAATGATAAATCAATTAATATACAATTAATACCTGCGATTTTAAAAAAATCTTTGCACTAAAAATCTTTGTACTAAAAATATTGTGTTCGTCAAATGGAACCATCATGTAAAAACCAGAGAGACCTAGAGCAGCAGAGAAATCAAGAGCTAGAGAAAACCTCACACAAAAATCCAAAGAAGGAATGGACACTAGTAGAATAAAAAAGAAGTAGCGCTAGAAGATGGAACCAGAGGAAGATCAACAATATGAAAGATAACTCGAAGAAGACAACAACATGTTATGTAAGCAATATTGTTGTGGAAAAACGATATCTTTAAGCAAAGTATAAAACGGTTTCTTGATGATCAAGAACCAAACAAGGGTTAACGGAAAACCAAGAAAGAAAACACAAGAAGAAGAAGAAGAAAACAACAAGGATTGGGCAAATATAAATTCTGTTTACTATTCACTTTCTCATTAAAGTCACAAATGATTACAAGTGAATATCACAATTTGCCACACTCAACAAACTGAGTGTACTAGCATATTTATAGACTAACTAGGTAACTTGCAGCCCAAGAAACCTAAACAATTGGATCCTTAACACAAGGCCCAATTCGACAGAATAATTTTTTTGACACTACATACATACTAGAACAGACTTCGACTATAGTATGTAACAATAAGGCATCAGCATGTGAACAAGCTTCGACTGCATGCTTGCCTCATGTCGAAATACACATGAGAGCTTCTCCTTCGACACAGCATGAGTTCGACCCAAATCTCACAAATCTCCACCTTGGATCTAACTCAGCAACAAGAGAATCAATTAGCTTTCATCATGCAGCTTTATCAACTGCATACAGTGGAAGAACTTGCAACTTGGCAACGTTTTGGTGATCATATCAGCAGCATTATCTTCAGTCGAAACCTTCAGCATCTGGACTTCACCACGCTCGATTATCTCTCTGACGAAGTGCAGCATCACATCAATGTGCTTAGTTCGCTCATGATAGGCTGAATTCTTCAACAGGTGTATTGCACTTTGACTATCACATTTAACAGTGATACTTCGACCTTGAAGTTTCGGCTCCTTTGCAAAACCTTCAAGCCACAATGCTTCTTTCACAGCTTCAGTGAGGGCAATATATTCAGCTTCAGTGGTTGATAAGGCAACAACCTTCTGAAGCGTCGCTTTTCAACTGATTATTGTGTCAAACATTGTGAAAACATATCCAGAAATAGACTTTCTGGAATCTATACAACCTGCATAATCAGAGTCAACAAATCCTTCGATTTCGACTATGCTATCACCATCACAGGCTCCACCATAAATCAATACTCTTTTTAGAGACCATTTATGTACTTGAGAATCCACTTTACAGCTTGCCAGTGTGCCTTTCCAGGATTGGCCATATACCTGCTCACAAGGCTCACCCCATATGCTATGTCTGGCCTCGTACATACCATAACATACATCAAAGAACCCACTACACTAGCATATGGAATGCTACTCATATAGATTCTTTCAGCTTCAGTACTCGGACTTTGAGTAGTACTAAGCTTAAACTGAGGATTTGTAGGTGTCACAGCAAGCTTTGAATTCGACATACCAAACTTGTCGAGAAGCTTCCTTAGGTATGTCTCTTGAGATAAGCACAACTTCGACTGCTTTCTATCTCCCGGATGTCAATCCCAAGAATCCTGGTTGCAGCTCCCAGATCCTTCATTTCGAACTCCTTACTGAGTTCAGCCTTCACCTTCATTACATCCTCAACACTGTTGCTAACTATGAGGATGAGGATATCTTCCACATACAGCAGGAACATAATAAGTGAGTTTCCAGGTCGAAATCTGAAGTAAACACAGTGATCGAACTGACTTCTAGTGAAACCAATGTGTGCCATGAACTTGTCGAATCTCTTGTTCCACTGTCGAGGAGATTGTTTCAGGCCATACAAAGACCTATTTAGCTTGCACACATAATATTCTTTACCCTTTTCTGCATACCCTTCAGGTTGACGCATCAGGATCGTTTCATCTAGATCACCATACAGAAATGTTGTCTTCACATCCATTTGCTCAAGTTCCAAGTCAAACTTTTCCACCATGGCCAACAGCATTCGAATGGATCTATGCTTTACAACAGGTGAGAACACATCATTGAAGTCGACTTCTTCTTTCTGAGTGAACCCCCTAGCAACCAGCCTCGCCTTAAAGCGCTTCGACGTCACTCCTTCGATTCCTTCCTTGACCTTGAAAATCCACTTACAACTGACTAACCTGGCTCCTGCAGGTTTCTCAATCAACTCCCAAGTGTTATTATCATGAAGAGATTTCATCTCGTCATCCATGGCTTTTGGCCATTCATTCTTGTTTCGACTCCTTATAGCTTCCTTGTAATCTCTAGGTTCTTCATCAAGTACCTCACTTGCAGATATTAAAGCAAACGCTATAAGATCTGCATAACCAAGTCTCTGAGGTGGCTTGATGACTCTTCTCGACCTATCTCTTGCCAGTAGGTAGTCATCGACAGTTTCCTCAGCCTCTTCAGCATCTTTCTCTTCGACTTCATCAGGGCTATGCACTTCAGCATCACTATGCTCCACCTCAACAGGCATCTCTACCTGTTCCAGCTCCTCTTCAGATATTTCTGCACTTCGACCAACATCACCAGTTTTCTTGAAAGCCATTTCGACCTCATTGAAAACTAAATCACGACTTGTGATACATCTTCTGTGACCTGGTTCTAGGCACCACAACCTATAACCCTTGACTCCCTCAGGATATCCAAGGAACATGCATCTCAGAGCTCTAGGTTTGACCTTGTCTTGCCTAATGTGAGCATAGGCTAAACAGCCAAATACTCTCAGTTTGTCGAGATCTGGTGGATGATTCGACCAAACTTCTTCAGGTGCCTTCATTCCCAGCGCAGTCGAGGGACATCTATTTATCAGATAGGCTGTTGTCGAAACAGCCTCTGCCCAGAACACCTTCTTCAATCCAACCTAACCAACATGCATCTAACCCTTTCAAGGATTGTTCGATTGAATCTCTCAGCTAAGCCATTTTGTTGAGGAGTATCTGCTACAGTCTTATGCTTTGCAATCCCAGACTCAACACAGTAACTGTCGAACGCTTCGTTGCAGAGCTCAAGGCCATTGTCGATTCTCAACCTCTTAACCTTTCTGCCAGTTTAAGTTTCGACCAGAACCTTCCAACTTTTGAAATTCTCAAAAGTTTCATCCTTCGTCTTCTGAATGAATACCCATAACTTTCTGGAATAGTCATCTACAATGGATAGAAAATACCTTGCACCTGAGTGTGAAGGGTTCCTTGCAGGCCCCCAAAGATCAGCATGAATGTAATCAAGGGATCTATATGTTCTTTGCTTGCCTTTGTTGAACTTCGCCCTACAGGATTTACCAAATACACAAGATTCACAAAACTCCAGCTTTTCGACTTTGTCACCTCCTAGCAGGTTCTGCTTCCCCAATTCGACCAGGCCTCTTTCGCTGACATGGCCCAATCTCATGTGCCATAAATCTGTCTTCGACACAGGTTTCGTGGATACAACATTTGTCGAACCACTTACAACCTCAGCCTCAAGGGTATACAAGCCTTGGTTTTTCACGCCTCTCAAGACTTCCTTCGACCCTTTCATGACTTTCAGGATACCTTGCTCTCCTTTGAAGACATATCCTTTCTTTTCGAATTCACCAAGAGAAATTAAATTTCTCTTAAGGTCAGGTACATACCTAACCCCAGTCAATAGCTTTATTGACTCATCATGGAGCTTGAATCTAACAGATCCAATACCTGCAATCTTACAAGCTTTATTGTTCCCCAGCAGCACTGATCCACCATCTTGATCACATAATTCTTCAAACACATTCTTGTTTAGAGTCATATGCCAAGTACATCCAGAATCCATAATCCACTCTTCGCAAGAGTTGCTGCTCGACACCACAAGGACATCAGATGATTCATAACCATCTTGCACAATAGCTGCATTCCCATTGTCCTTACCTCCATGATTATTCAGGCGCTCAGGGCACACCTTTCTTGTGTGACCCTCCTTCTTACAGTGATAACATTTGATACCAGACATATCACCACCATAAGACTTTTGCTGAACCTTTCCTTTCTTCTTGTCAAACCTACCATCTTTCTTCGACGATCTTCCTTTCACGGGCAACCCTTCGCCAAGTGATGAAGGTTTCTGCTCCTTTCTTTCGTTCAAGTCCTTCGAATACAAGGCTGCTTGAACTTCTTCAAAGGTCAGAGACCCTCTTCCATACAAGAGAGTTTCTTTGAAGTGAGCATGCGATCTGGGCAAAGCACACAACAGCAACAATGCTTGATCTTCGTCATCGATCTTCACATTAATATTTTCAAGATCAAGAATCAGCTTGTTGAACATATCCAAATGCTCAGCCAAAGCTTTGTCTTCACTCATCTTGAATGAATACAAAGCTTGCTTCAGGTACAAACGATTTACCAACGATTTGGTCATGTACAAGCTTTCAAGCTTCACCCATAATCCCAACGTCGTCGTCTCTTTTGATACCTGTCGTAGAACCTTATCACCAAGGCTCAACAATATCGCGCTGTGTGCTTTCTCGATCAATGTCGTCTTTTCTCTTTCTGTCAACGCAGCATCCATGGCTGTCATTCCCTTCAACGCTTCCAAACATCCCTGCTGCACCAGTAGGGCTTTCATCTTCAAATGCCACAGACCGAAATCGTTCACTCCGGTGAACTTTTCAATCTCATACTTTGTTGAAGATATCTTCTCCACGCTCACCGCACCAATTTGTTGTGGAAAAATGATATCTTTAAGCAAAGTATAAAACGGTTTCTTGATGATCAAGAACCAAACAAGGGTTAACAGAAAACCAAGAAAGAAAACACAAGAAGAAGAAGAAAACAACAAGGATTGGGAAAATATTAAAGTCACAAATGATTACAAGTGAATATCACAATTTGCCACACTCAACAAACTCAGTGTACTAGCCTATTTATAGACAAACTAGGTAGCTTACAGCCCAAGAAACCTAAACAATTGGATCCTTAACACAAGGCCCAATTCGACAGAATAACATTTTCGACACTACATACATACTAGAACAGACTTCGACTATAGTATGTAACAATAAGGCATCAGCATGTGAACAAGCTTCGACTGCATGCTTCGACTGCATGTCGAAATACACATGAAAGCTTCTCCTTCGACACAGCATGAGTTCGACCCAAATCTCACAAATATCCCGGAAAACTTAAGTTCTAGAGAGATGGAAAGAGTTTTTGAAAAATGGGGAAGAGTGAGTGACGTTTGCATCGCTCGGAAAAGGAACAAGGAAGGGAAAATATTCGATTTCGTGAGATTCGAAGGGATCAAGAATAGGAGTTGGTTGGAGAGCAGACTTAAAGATATTTGGTTTGGTACTTACAAAGCATGGGTGAACATATCGAAATTTGAGCGACCGATTAGCAACAACCATGGATGGAGAAGACGCAACGTAAAAGAAGGAGAAGAGCACCGAAACCAAAAAAGGGGAGTAGAAACGAAGAAAGGGTTCGACGAAGGTGAGAAAAAAAAAAGACCTTCACTTAATGGCGAGAAGAGACATAGTATGAGAATAGAGGGTAGATTATACGTGGATGCAATCAGAAGCTCAGAAATGAACAATGATAGAGCAGATAACAACACACGGAAGCCACGAATCAACCAGAAAGATCAGAACAAGGAAACCACTATCAAGGAGGGTTGTCTATCAAAATTGGTGAAGAAGAAATGAAATGGGCTAAATCCAGTTACATTAGGAGATTAAGGAAAGTAGATGAGGCAGAAATTATTAAATATAAAATGGTAGAAGAAGGAATAACCAGCATACAACCTATTCCAATGGGAGGCGGATTGATATTCTTGAAGGTGGACGAAGAAGAGGATTTTGAAGCACTAGTTAAGGATTCACAAGAGGTATTCAATCAATGGTTCACGGCGGTGAGAGCTTGGGAAACAAGAGATGGAACTGGAATAAGATACACATCGTGCAGAGTGCACGAAATCCCTATACATGCATGGAGGAAAAGTGTATTCACAATTCTTACAACACCATTTGGTAGCTTAATCAAGTTAGACTCAGAAACTGAAGAGCTTAAGAGGTTGGATGTGGCGCGAATTTTGGTAAAGACACCATATATGGAACTGATAAACAAAATCACCAAAATCCGAATAAATGATGAGATGTTTAATATCAGTATAACTGAGGAAAACTGTGGATGCTCAAACTCAAACAGAACAAGAGGTAGGGAACAAGGGCAGCAAGAATGGTTGGGGTACGATAGTGATATTTCTGTCCAATCCTTCGTACCTCCATCCATGGTGTCCAAAGAAGAGGAAGAGGAAGAAGAAGATGATAGAATCATAAATTTATGTGCAATTATTACATGATATTGGAATTGAAAGGGAAGCAAGGCTCGAGGAAGGTGACGTGGGAGACAGAAGATTGGAAACGGAAATAATAATAAACGAAAAAGATATGGAAAATCAAGGTGGGACGATGCGCAAGGTGCGAGAAGAGTGGTGAGTGCATTGATGGGGCAGAGAACATTACTATATCAAAAGAAAAAGAAATGAATCAGATAAACTTGGCAAATAATGCGAAAAGTCTAAAGTCAAAAGGCAGGACCAATGGGCAATGTTGTAAAGGAGAGGAGAGTAACAGGCACGCGGGTTACAGTGACGGCTGTAATAAACGTAAAAATGAGACAGTAAATGAAAAAGCTAATCTTGAAAAGCGAAATGCAGAAGGTATGGTGGGCCCAACAAATAGTACGGGAACACCCAACAATAAATGAAGAAGAACAGAGGAGTCAAGTGAGGGCATTAAAAATGCAGAAAGCGCATGAGGAAGGGAGAAAACAGAGGAAGAAAGACAAAAGGTGAAAACAGGTGGAGTTGAAGAATTGAGCAAGGGCGGAAAACAAAAGGAGAATAATACAATAAGCCAAAATGAAGAAGAGATAGCAAACTCTGAAATAGAAAAAATTGTAGCCAAAAAGATGAAGATTAATGTCGAGGATACGAGGTTAGCAAAGAAATCGAAGACAGGAAATAACAGAAAGGGTAAAAAACAAATATCTCATCAAAGTGGGCCAGATGCTCAAGATTGTAAGGAGAGAAGACTTCGAAGATACAGAATATTGAAAGAGAATAAGAAAGCGTGGAGGAAGAGAAGGAAAGAATAGAGGGGATGCTCTTGCAGTCAAAGGAACCATTTCGAAGTAAAGGCAATATCAGACAAGGAATGGATGTCTAGTGATTTGGAAGAAGAAGTTGGAAGTTATTACTTGGGAATGCTAAAGAAATTGCAAAGGATGTGTGGGACTTGGGCAAGGAGTTTGGTGTAATTCACAAGGGAAGGGTGGGAGAAATCGTACAAGAATTAGAAAGGATGGTAATGGGGAAACAGGAACTCAGAGGACAGTAGAGTTCCATCAAGGGTGAAGGAGCTGAAATATCTCAAACTTCATGAAACAGTTATCATACAACATAAGGGGGCTAGGGGGCTTAGCAAAAAAAGGGAGATCCGGAGGCTGATTCAAAAGCACAGGCCTTCAGTGATGTGTATCCAAGAGACAAAGTTGGAATATTGTGACAGAAATTTATGTTCGATATTATGGGGATCAGAGGATTACGATTTCGCGTTTAAAGCGGCATCAGGTAGATCCGAAAGACTGCTGACAATGTGGGACTGTAATTCTCTGAAAATTGATAACATATTAGTGTTAGACTTTGCTATGAACATTGAGGGTACATGGGGAGAAGAAAGGTTGAAAGTCAATTTGGTTAATATCTACGGTTCGTGCGAAGGTAGGAGAAAGGCAATGATATGGACTGAGTTACAACAGTTAGTGTAGTCGAAAAATAAAGAAAGATGGTACTTGATGGGTGATTTTAATGCGGTTAGGGAAGAATCAGAGAGAAAAGGGAATAGTGAGACCGTTAGAAGGGAGGAAATCCGAGCCTTTGATGATTTTATTGTGGAGTCTGATTTAATAGATCTACCGATTCATGGCAGAAGATTCACTTGGATAAAGCCTGGAGGAACAACCATGAGTCGGTTGGACAGGTTCCTTATCTCAGAAGAATGGAACAGGACCTGGCCAAAAAGCTGTCAATGGTGTCTAGATAGGGAACTTTATGATCACTGCCCGATTATGCTTAGCGAATTGGCTCGAAATTAGGGGGCCTAAACCGTTTAGGATGTTAAACTGTTGGAAAGATCTAGACGGGTACCAGAAGTTCGTTAAAGAAAATTGGAGGGAGATTCAAGTGGAAGGCTGGGGAATGTATGTGTTCAAGGAAAAGCTGAAGATGATTAAAGATAGACTAAAAATGTAGCATAAAGAACATACTCAAAATCTAGGTGAAAGAATTTCACTAGCGAAAAGGGAGGTAAACAAATCGGAAATCAAAGATGAATTATCGAGATTATCAAAAGATGAAGCTAAAGTGAAAAGAGAGAAGGAGATCGAGATATATAACCTATCGAAGTTAGACTGCATCATTCAGTGGCAGAAATTAAGAGTTAAATGGTTAAAACATGGTGACGCGAACACGAAATACTTTCACGGTTGTATTAATAGAAACAGGAGGGCCAATGAAATCTTGTCTATAGAAGAAAATGGTATGAGGATATATGAAGTTGTTGAAATAAAAGAGGCAATTATAAATCACTTTCAAAAGTAATTTTTGACGGGAAGTCCGAGCCTGATTCCGGCTGACATGAACTTTAAAAAGGTAGAAGTTGACTTGAAAGCTGGTATGGTTAGTGAATTTTCAAAAGCTGAAATAAGGGCAGTAGTGTGGGAGTGCGATAGCGAAATAAGCTCGGGTCCTGATGGAGTATCATTTGGATTTATTAAGGAGTTCTGGGCTGAAATTAAGGATGACATATTCAGAGTATTTGCAGAATTTCATAAATTCGGGTGAATGGTTAAAGGGGTGAATAATTCGTTTATAGTTCTAATTCCAAAGAAGAAAAATCCAACAAAGATTACCGAATACCGTCCTATTTCCTTGGTAGGATGCGTATACAAAATGATCTCTAAAGTCATTGCTAGCAGGCTGAAGAAGGTAATTGGCTATGTCATATCAGAGACACAATCGGCATTTATCGCAGGACGTCAAATTTTGGATGGAATAGTGGTTGCAAATGAAATAATGGACGAGGCTAAAAGGAACAAAAAGGAAACCCTAATGTTCAAGGTGGATTTCGATAAAGCATACGATTCAGTGGACTGGAATTTTCTGAGGTTTGTCATGGAAAAAATGGGTTTTCACGAAATGTGGATAGGGTGGGTACTAGAATGTCTCAAAACGTCGCACGTATCGATTCTAGTCAATGGAAGCCCTACGAAGGAATTTAAGATGCCCCGAAGGTTAAGGCAAGGAGACCCATTATCCCCGTTCTTGTTCCTTCTAGTGGCGGAAGACTTTAACTTGCTGATGAAGGAAGCTACGGAAGCAGGCCTATATCATGGATACAAATTTGAGAACGGGGAAAATCGCTTAACTCACCTACAATTCGCAGATGACACGTTAATTATAGATGAAAAGAAGTGGTCTAATATCAGGACTATAAAAGCTAATCTCATTCTGTTTGAAGCTATGTCAGGTCTGAAGGTGAACTACAATAAAAGTGTTTTGGTGGGGGTAAATATATGCCAGAGGTGATTGGAGGAGGCTGCTGGTGTGCTTAACTGTAAGATTGGGAAAACTCTATTCAATTACCTTGGCTTACCAATAGAAGCAAGCCTAAATAGAGAAGCATCTTGGAAGCCAGTGATAGAAACTGTTAGAGCAAGATTATCAAGTTGGAAGAGGGGTAATTTCTCAATAGGAGGTCGAGTGGCGATAATTAAATCGGTACTGCAAGCTCTACCTGTGTAATATCTTTCCTTTTTTAAGGCGCCATCCAGGGTTATAGATAAGATTGAATTCTTATTCAAGCGTTTTCTGTGGGGAGGTAGGGAGGGAGAAAGGAAGATAAATTGGGTAAGCTGGGATAAAGTTTGTAGGCCAGTGGAAGATGGGGGTTTAGGAATCATAAAATTAAGGGAGTTTAATATGGCGCTCTTGGGAAAATGGGAGTGGAAATCGAAGTTTGAAAGGAGAGGCATTTGGTTTAAGGCTTTAAAAAGTATATATGGGGTTAGAGAAGATGGAGCAGTGGGAGTGGGTAGGAATGACTCATCATGGTGGAAATGTATTCAGAACTTGAATATGGGGGAAGGGTGCTAATTACCAAGTTAATCAGTAAAAGAGTCTTACAAGGGGTTGATGAATGCAATAGATAACCCTGCAAATCCTGAATGTGCCAATGCATGGCACAAAGCTGTACTGTCGAAAATCGTGTGTTTGGTATGGAGAATCCTACAAAATAGAATAGAGACAACTTAATAAAAAGAGGAGTTATTAACACCAGTGAGGGTTTGTGTGCTGGGGAGTGTGGCATAGCAGAGTCGGTAGCCCATATCTTCTTCGAATGTCCGGTATTTTCGGGTGTGTGGTACGAATTATATAGATGGTTAAACGTATCAATGGCTCTGTGTAATGAGACAGTTTGAAGGGATACTTAGCGTAGACAGAAAAATCGCAGACAAGGTTCAAGTAATATGGTTTGCGTGTATTTGGAATATATGGAAATCGAGAAACGAGAAGATATTTCGTAACAAGATTTTGGAGACAGAAATATTGGTATAAAAGGTAAAGATGAATGCGTGGAAATGGTCAGAAAATAAACTAAAGGAATCGAACTTAAACTCAACCTGATGGTATACGAATCCAAAGGTATCATTAGGAGTCATAGAGGAGTAGTTTGAAGTCCTGACTGTTGATCGAGAATGGCCTTTGGCTGTGCATTGGATCTGTGCAGGTTTGTCCTTCAGTTGCCTGCAGAGAAGGTTTTTAGCAGGGTTTGGGGATCTGGTGGTCGGGTAGCATAGATGCTTAGTCTATCAAATTTGTCCCATAGGGTTTGCAGGGTCTGTTGATTGGATCTGGAATTTAATAGTCTACTTGTTGGGGCTGGATTAGCTCAAACATTTCATGGGTTCAGTGGATTTCGGATGAGGGTGTCAGTGGTAGTTTGATCTAACCAGATAGGTGTCCTATGGTTGCAGACTTTTTATTTAGCCGCCGCGTCAGTCTCATATCAGGTGGTTTTGGACCCTGAAGGTGTATTGGCAGTTTTGGGAGCTTTAAGTCTAATCACTGGTGGTAATGTTGGCTTTGTTAGTTTAATTGTTGCGTGTGTATTCTAGTGGTTTGCGGCCTGTCTTTGGGTTTGTGGGTGGGGTTTTGGTGGGCTATAATTATTTCTAGCAGAAAATTGGGTCTTTGACGAGTCTTCTTTAGTCAGCTGCCAAGGGGTGATATTGGTGATCCATTAAATGCCTTCAGTGGTAGTTCTTTTAGTCTATGGGAATTTTCTTTCCCGGG
The DNA here is from genome assembly GCA_022829125.1 of Lathyrus tuberosus. Taxonomy (NCBI): domain Eukaryota; kingdom Viridiplantae; phylum Streptophyta; class Magnoliopsida; order Fabales; family Fabaceae; genus Lathyrus; species Lathyrus tuberosus. Next base: position 10,284,584 of record JALAZF010000153.1, read on the forward strand.
TCATATTATTTCTGGTCTGGTATATGTGGTCGGTTGGGGGTGGAGTTATTTATTGTTTGGAGACAACAATGCAGTATACTGTTATTTACTTCGGTGGTCTCAGTCCAGTGTGTCATAGTTAGGATTTGAGTCGTCTAGGTCTGGTGACTGGATTGGGAGTGGTGCTGCTGCATTGGTGTGTTTTCGGTGGATCAGTTGCTGCTAGTTGTATTTCGACGGATTAGACCTTGGTCTTGCATAACCTGCTTGTCAATTGCAGATTCTGGACGGGTATATGCTGGTTCTCATTATTGTTTGATCTGGGTCGTATAATTGTTTGGTGGCAAAGGAGTTTTAGTAGCGAGAGTTTAAGCCATTGGGCACGACAGTCAGGTGTTGTCGAGTAGAGCATAAAGTAGTAGGAGGGGGACTGATTCGCATAACTGTCTAGCCTCTTGTGCAGAGGTTATAGGAATAATATCAGCCTTGGTCTGGTTAGGGAGGATAGAATAAATTACCTCGAGTTAAGTTGTTCTCAGTTGAAGCATCTTTATTTCTTCTTTCAATCTATATTAGTTTGGTCTAAGTTTTGGTTTCGGAGAGTTAGCAGGCGTGATGTTGGAAAGCTTGGATAAGTTTGGATGGTGGCATTGGAGTAGATGTTGTTTGGTGGCAGCTGCTATGATTTCTGTCTGGTTTTGTTGGTCATGGCAGAGGTTTTGCAGCAGTAATGGCTGCCTGTCAGCTTGGTGTTCTAAAGGTGTGGAGTATCTTTTGAATTTAGGATGATAGAGCCTATTGGGCTTTGTGCTTGTAGTTGGCTGGGGTGTCGTGCTGTTGAGGGTTAAGTATTAATCCCAGTTCTTCTTCTGTTTTATTGGCTTTGGTGTTTTTTGGTTATAACAAATTGTGTACTTATTTGGCATCTCTTATGCCATTCATTATTAATAAAATTTGGCCTCTTCAAAAAAAAAATATTTGTACTCGATTCTAGGCATGGCAAGAAAACCTGGGCTCGCCAGGGCTCGCCCGGACCCAGCCCGAAATTAACGGAGGAAACCCGGTTTGATTGGGTGTGGGTGCGGATGCGGGGAAAACCCGGTTTGTAATTGCGGGTGCGGGTGCGGGGATGCTACTACCCACCCCCGCCCCGCTCGATCTTATGGAATTTACTTTAATACCCTTATTTAAATTATTTTATCATACATTTATTCACTTTTGAAGAAGTAATTAAAAATTCTCATTAGTCATTTCTCACCATTCACTCAAACCTTCATCTTTAAAAACAGGTTTATCATTAAAATTGTCAAGTTTTTAATAAAATTATTAATTTTTATTACTATTTAAAGGAAATTATTTTTTGCAGGTGGGCGCGGGGCGCGGGTGCAGGCATACCCGTTTCCATCAGGGGCGGGTATGGGTGGTAAATTTTCACCCCCGACTGGGTTTGGGGGCGAGGTCGGGTCTGTTACAGGGAGGCGGGTATGGGTGCGGGGCTAGCTAAACTCGCCCCGCCCCGCCTCGTTGCCATGCCTACCCGAGTCTATACCCGCATGGGAACCAACGTTTATACCCGTATCTAGGGGTGTTCAAAATCGAACCAACCCAATAGAAAACCGCAAACCAAACCAAACCAAACCGAAACCGAAAAAAACCGCATTTGGTTCAGATTTGTTCGGGTCATCTTTTAACAAAACCGCACGGTTCGGTTTGGTTTACGGTTTGTATTTTGAAAACCGAACTAAACCAAACCAAACCGCATTATGTTACAGCCCAAACTTTACTTATCCCACATCTAACCCAAAACTCAAACCCATTATGTCTTAACCTTATAATTACGAAATATTTTCTCTTACTCACACTTAACTTTTCAGTTTTAATCTTCTCAAATCTCTCCTAATAGTATTGCACATTCTTCTCATCTTCTTTGCCATGTACGTCTCACCTCTTCTACACTAATCTCTCATCTCACATGTTCTTTCTTTTTCATCTTCTCACTTTTATGTTACTATTTTCTCTTCTAATTATGTTTTTATCGCATCTTTCTTCTATAATTTCACATCTCTTATGTTTTTTTTTCATCTTATCTAATCTCCCTTCTCCTCTATTTTTATGTTTTATTATAATATTTTTGATATTGTTTTATGCTACTATTTTTTTTCACTTTTGTTTAACTTGATTTTTGTATATTGAATGAGAACTTTTTGTCTAAATATGATGAGTTTTGCTATTATTTGGTAATGTATGAATGACTAAACACAAAGTTATGTTGTTCTCTATATATGTAAATTTCACTCAACAAAAATATTGTAAAAAACCGAACCAACCGAACCAATCCAAACCGCATTGGTTTGGTTTGGTTTGGTTCGGATTTTCTTAAAAAGCCAACCGAACCAAACCAAACCGCATGTTTTTTTCTCTTGAGGTTCGGATGATTTTTAGCATCAAAACCGCCCAAACCGCACCGCGAACACCCCTACGTATCCGTACCCTATGGGTACCTAAGTACCCATACCCATACCCTTTTACCCGAATTTCTAATATAAAGTGATCAATCAATTATAATTTATCATGTCATTTTAATTTTTTAACAACATTTAAAAAAAATTGAGGATGTTATTGTTGATTAAATAAACAAATATTTATATTAAAATGTGTATACATTTAATAGTGATGTATTTAATAAAATAATTAGACTAATATATGTATATAATAATAAAAATAATATATATATATATATATATATATATATATATATATATATATATATATATATATATATATATATATATATATCGTGCGGGTATGGGGCGGGCTGGGTACTAAGATACCCGTGCCTGCACCGATACCCGCTTATTTTATTGGGTAATTATCCGTGCCCGTACCCATTTTGCGGGTTTTTACCCTACCTATTGTGGGTAAATTTTGTGGGTGCCCAATAGAAATGGGTACAATTGCCATCCTTAAATACTTCTCACATAGTATTATTAAACGGCCATCAGTGACTCTAACTCTAAAAAAATGCATTCTCCATTTTCTCTTTCAATTCTCATGGCCATAAGTGACTCTCTCTGAACAATGACACTAGTCAAAACACTATTTCAACTCCCATCTCGCTCCTTCTATCCCAACAACTCCAATTCTATTCATTATGTTCTCATTGTCATTAATATCACCAACTTCGTCAAAGTAATTTTGAGTATTAAAAATAATCAATATAATATATGGTCGAAACTCTTCAAAATTCATGTAAGACTTTATAAAGGCCTTCACCATATCATTCATCCATCATCAAATGATACGACATCAACTCCCTTTATCCAAGTAACTAATCCTAACCTAACCAATCCTAACCTAACCAATCCTAACCTTTGGTTACATCTCGATGTTTTTGTTTTACAATGAATTTACAACTCATCTTAAACAATTTTCTCAACACCATCATTGACCGTGATTCAACCGTCGAACTTGCATGGAACATATTAATTGACATCTTCTATCACAACAAAAATTTTGTGGCTCTGTCTTGAACAAAAATTTTGGCGAGTGCACATGGAACAATTTCTCGATGCTTCCGCTTAATGTTGTAAGAACAAGATTTGGTTCTACATCTGGCCTTTGAGTTTTGATGATAACTGCACATGTTATCTAGGAGAACAATTCTGTATGATATGGTTTCTGTCTAGTGTGTGACTGTTGTCAATATGATTCTGACTCTGATAAGAAGACGTGTGACGTCATCAGACTCTGTTATCAACACTCTGGAAGAAAACATATATGTGTGTACAAGATAAAGTCAAGATTCATAAATGTTTCTAATACAACGGTTCTAATGAACATTAGTTCTGGACATTCTAATTGAGACTTTATGAGAGAGGTCTATAAGGCTTTCTTACGTGATGTGCTTTTAATGTTACAAGTTCTGAAGAGTTTCTGAAGACAAGGTTCTGATAGAACGAAGTGCTGAAGACTCTGAAGACAAAGTATGCGCTTAATGAAATCTGAAGACTCTGAAGACGAGGTTCTGATAGAACAAGTTCTGAAGACTCTGAAGATAATGCTTCTAAGAAACCAAGTGCTGAAGATTCTTATGACTAGGTTCTGATGAATGAAGATCTAAGATTCTAAAGACTGTGGTTCTGAAGATTACACAAAGAATGACTCTTCTACAACACGCTTCATCAAGTTAATATCTGAAGCCTCTAAAGGTGATAGAAGACTGAAAATCAGAATAGTTTTGAGCTGAATATAATAGTACTAAAACTCTGTGACCTCTACCTCGATAAGGTGGCGCAAGGACAGCTTTTTGTACAGTGATGTTGACCATTTCTTCATGTGAACGTTAGGATATAGTTGTTGGAATATGTTTCCAAGAATTCCCCTCAACGAATCTATTCTCATAAGCTCTATAAATTGAAGATCAAGAAGCTTAAAGAATTGCTGGTTGCTGGTTGCTGGTGATAGCATGATGCTATGCTAAAGCCATGAAAGATGCTGCTATGTGCTGAAGAAGAAAACATGTGTGCAACGTCACAACAATGAAAGCAAGCTATGAAGATATGAAAAGAAGCATTTGTGGCTCAACAAAGAAAAGGTTGAAATTGTTGTATGTATGTGTGTACAATGATGCAACATGCTAAAGCCATGTGAAACTAGTCAAGTGAAACATCAATAAGTGAAGCATAGTAACTTAGTTGATCTTGATGGTTAAACTGGAAGAAGCATTATATGCTCAAGAAAGGAGTTCATCAAAAGAAGCTTAAAGCTCATGGAAAGAAGCCGTAGTGCTCATCAAGAAAGCTTTTAAGCAATACAGAACTAGTGTGCTTTATAATCTCTTAGAGATTTATCATTAGATAGTTTTGTATTAGAAAGCAAGGAGTTCCTGCTCAAGAACTTGCTAGAAACACTTAGGTGTTATTGTACTTCATTTGTGTAATAAGCTTGTAAGAAGCATATTAGTGCACAAGAAAATCCTTGTAAAAGGTGTTGTTCCTTGAGCGGTCAAGTGAAGACCAGAATGCTTGAGAAAACTAAGCGTGTTTCTAACAGCTTAGTGGATGTTGTTCCTTGAGCGGTCAAGTGAAGACCAGAATGCTTAAGAAGACTAAACGTGTTTCTAACAGCTTAGTGGATGTTGTTCCTTAAGCGGTCAAGTGAATACCAGAATGCTTGAGAAGACTAAGTGTGTTTCTAACAACTTAATGGATGTTGTTTCCTTGAGCGGCTAAGTGAAAGCTAGGATGCTTGAGAGGGTTAAGCGTGTTATTTAACAGCTTAGAGGTTGTAATCATTTTGATGATTATTGGATTGAGTCCTTGTGATAAGGCAAAATCACCTTGGTGGGTGGATTGGAGTAGCTTCATTAACAGTGAACCAGGATAAAAATAATTGTGTTCATTTAATTTTATTTACATGTTAACGTCATTAGTTTAAATTACGTAAAAAGGGGACAAAATGTGAAACCCAATTCAAACCCCCATTTCTCGTGTCTCAACCTTCAATTGCAAACATATTAAGTCTATCTCTGATGGACTCTCTAATTTAGGGGCTCTTGTATTGAATGAAGGGTTTGTTCTCCAATTCATTTCCAGCAAAACTATTGCTTATTACACAATGGGCACATAAATTTGTCACTCATACTCACTTCCCCTACTATACAATGTTAGAAGTCAGAACCACAAGGTTGGTAACTATAGAGTAATTGAGTGTAGAGAGAGAGAGAGAGTTAGAAAGAGTATAATTGAGGGTGAGAATGCACATCCATTCAACATTCATCTTAAAATTGTACAATGATACCTCCAAGGTATATATACAATTATAATAGATTGGGAAGTAAGTAATCAAAAATGAAAAATTGAAACTGACTGCCTATAATCGGTTACGCCAAACCTGTAACTGGTTATAGCTGTTTCTAAAAACAATTTCAACTCAATCGTACCGGTTACCAAAACGCACTAGTCAGTTGCACCTGTTTTAACAACTAAAAATACTACACCCTATAACCGGTTACAAGAACGTGGTAACTGGTTACAACACTTGAATTATTGATGTTTTCACAACACACCACTTTAATTCAAGTGCTCCAAGTCTTCCATGCCCATGTCCTTCTTCAATCTCTTGAACATTTCAATTGTGACTCCTTTGGTCAGCAAGTCGGCCACTTGGTATTCACTTCTACAATATCTCAATCTCAACATTTCTTCACTAACAAGTTCCCTAAAGTAATGAGGTTTTATCTTAATGTTCTTACTCCTTTAATGTGCAATTGGATTCTAAGTAAGATTTATAGCAGAAACATTATCAACTATGAGCGTTACAACGCCACCTTCATCGATGCCCAGCTCCTTCAACAAATTCATCAACCACGCGGATTACCACACACAACAAAGTTGCAATGTACTCAGACTCACAAAAAGAGAGTGCTACTACTGGTTCCTTCTTCGAACACCATGAGATTGGTGTTTCATCGAACATAAAGATGTATCTAGCTGTAGACTTTCTATCAACTTTATCTCTGCACCAATTGGAATCAGTAAAATTGAGAAAAATATATTTTATGCACGTGTCCATTGTGGGAAAAAGAATTTCGCAGCCAATAGATCCTTTGACATATCTTAGAATTCTCTTGACTGCTTCAAAGTGAAACACCTTTGGTCTCTCCATGAATTTACTCACAATACTAACACTAAACGCCAAATCTGGCCGCGTATTGCACAAGTAACACAAGGATTCAATCATCATCCTATACTCAGTTGTAGGGATGACAATGGGCAGAGTTTGAGTAGGGTGCTATAATATTTGTCCCCAAACCCGCAGTTGGAAAAAATCCCATACCCGAGCCCATACCCGTTTAGGTATCAATATTGGCACCTGTACCCGTACCCTATGGGTATATAAGTGCACTCACCCGTACACGTTACCCACATTTCTAATAAAAATAAATATATCAAGTATAAAATATCATAATATTTTAAGTTTTTAAAAACATTAAAAAGTTTTTAAAAAAATGTATTGTTGAATTATGAAATAAATGATCACTTATATTAAATATGTAGTAGTTTAAAATTGATGTTTTTTTTTAATTTTATAAACATTTATTTTTATATAATAATATAAATTAAAATATATAAATATATATTGTGCGGTTATGGGGCGGGGTGGGTACTAAGGTACACATACCCGCACCCTTCCCCACTTTTTTAAGTGGGTAATTACCTGAGTCTGTGCCCATACCCATTTTGCGGGTTTTTACCCTACCCGTTGTAGGTAATTTTGTGGGTACCCACTGGGGATGGGCCAAATTGTCATCCCTACTCAGTTGGATTAACATCTTGTTCATCCTCATTCATCGACAATTGCAAGTAGTCTCTTTTTGGACCTTTGGAACTCAATGCCAAGGAAGTATGTCATGAGGCCAAGGTTGGTTATCTCAAACTCTTTCATAAGCTCACTTTTGAACTTATAAATGCACTCTTCATCGTTGTCCGTAATCAACAAATCGTCTACATATAGACAAAGGATTATCACCCCCTTCATTTGTATCCTTCTTCACATACACACCATGTTCGAATACACACTTCTTGAATCACCTAAAAAGCCAAGATTTCTTATAGTATAGTCACATTACTACCAAAATAAATACCTTAGTGGTCCATGACTGATTATGTATCTTGTAATATTGTTTAGATGAAATGAAAAATACTTTTATTGTTAATGCATTGTCTGATAAGTGAGGAAAATACTAACCATTTGAGTGATATTAGTGAGAACATCATTCTGATGAACAATTGACTGTTGGTCTGAACATGTTGTAAAAATTATTCTTTGGTAAATAAAATGTTTCATCTTCATGCTATAGTTTATAGATACTTAAAATATTGACTGTGAATTGCATTTTAAGAAAATCATGCCTGACTGCACATCTCTTTCAAAAATTTCTTAATCAAGTCTTAAAACCTCAAATGAACTAGGCATATTGAATTTTTCTAAACCATTAGTATTGGTTTTGTTTAAGTATAAATAAAAAGATAAGTTGGGGAGAGTTGATAAGTTCCAAAAATACGTAAAATACACAAGCACTTATTAACTTATTTTGCAAGTAATTAATGAAAAAACTTTTAATTTATCTGTAAAACAAGATAAAATGCCTATATGGAATTTTTTATTTATGTATTCACTAAATACAGGTAAAAAGAATCAAGAAAACACAAAAATCAGCCAAAAAGCACTTTTCAACAATGAAAACTCGCTAAGCCAAGAGCGGGATCATGTTAAGCGAGACTAAGACGGTAAGACATGACTTCAGAGCCAAGTAACTTAAAAACTAAGCACCAAAGTTCGCTTAGAGTAGTATCAAACTCACTAAGCGAGGTATGGCGATCCACTACTTCAGAGTTATGCTACTTTATGGGCAAGGAAGGGTTTGCTCACTAAGCGTGCTTGGGCGACATGTTAAGCGAGGAATGACAACAAAGGTAACTTGCATATCAGCTGACATATCTTAATGAAGAAGAAAGTATGCGCGCTAAGCGAGCTGCAAGCCTTGCTTAGCGAGAAAGCAATATTAGTGCAGATGAAACTTGGTGGTTTTCTCGGTAGAGACTGAGAGAAATCCATTTTATACCAAAAACACAACAGAAGAGGAAAGGAGAGGAAGATTGAGGGCGAAAGAGTTGTCCGAGAAATCGTCATAAATGTTTTTCAATGTCTTTCTTCTAGGTCTTAATTGTAAAGCTACAATAAGTAAGGGTATATAATTTCTCTTTTGTTGGAATTATATGTAGTCGTCTTAATGCTCATGTATCGGTTGTGATCATGGTGTTCTATGTAATTCTTCTTATTCTTGAATATTGATGAATTCTTTATTCGTAATGCTTGTTTTAGATTAGCTACCTAAAATATTTTTACAAGGTTTAACTTGATATTTGAAAGATACTTGCCATTACTATATCCAAGATTTTAATCTACTAGATATGCTACTCTAGAGATAGATTTAGGTTTAGTATTCATATTAACCATTGAAGCTTAATGTTACCGTATTGGTTAATAGACTAAAAGATCGTCTATTAGAAAATACTATCAGTCTCACATTGTTGACTCAGACATGAGGACAAATCGATGAAATCTAAACCCATGAAGTTTTTTCAACTATCAACACCAACATTCAATTTACTTTTTGTCATTTTACTTTATGTCATTCCAATTTCACAAATAAACAACCTTTGACAAACCATCTTTAAAATCATATAAACTATTGAACAGTCTTTAAAACAAACTAGTCCTCGTGGAGACGATAAAAACACACTTACTTTTGTGCTAACAACAATCTTCCATTTATAATTCATGGTGTTCACTTGTAAACAAATTCTATTTGCCCCACGTTGGGCACTACTTGTTGTGAAGTTGAAAGGTTCAATTATATCAAAAAATTTGATGTGTGAAAAGAAAAAACAATGACAACCAAAATAAACGTCGTTTCAGTAAAATAACTATGTGCAATAAGACACTAATTTAACTTGGCAGAAAAAAATAAAGTAAAGACAATAAACATAATAGTTTGTTTATCAAGTTCGATCAAACAATCTACTCTAGAGGAGAGAGCGATTCTCTTATTTATTATACTTTCAAGAGTTATTACAAAATATTACAAATGGATTACAAGAAAATAGTCATCCAAGTTCTCAAGAATAAACCTTATTTTCTACATAAGTGTTTCTCAATCTCTCTAACTCTCTATATGAATCACACAAATCTAATGTGTTTAGAAGTGTTTTTCAATCCCCTTAGATATCTCCAAGGATTTCCCAAATTCCAAGAACATACTCTAAGGAGTTTTCCCTAACTCTTTAAGATTACCACTAGGATTCTCAAATTCTTCTCTCTTACTTCAACTCTAAAGTTCTGAAAGTTGTGATAACAAAAATATCAGATATGCATATTTATAACTGCTGAAACTTCATAACAAATCCAAAACACAACTCATTATCAAATGGATCAATGAACCAAAACAAAGAAGTCATAAACATACGAATAGAGAAAACCAGACAAGATGACCGAAAACCAAACAGTCGTCCGGTCGGCCACTGTCGTCGATTTCCAACTTCCCCCGATTGTTTCCTGCCAGCGGCCGTCTCTATCGGACCGCCTACCTATGTTTACGACTTCTTAGTTTATGCAATCTCAAAATATATTTTCTTTCTTTTCATCATAGTTTTAAGACATCCTTCAACATATGCAATGTGCAATGGTTAAGCTCCTACCATCTTAAATCATTCCAAAAGGTAAGAAAGGAAATAGAATCGGTCACACAAAATGTAAGACTAGTTAAAGAATCAGGTATCCAAAACATGCCATATTTACCAGCAGTTGTGAAAGAAACACCGAGACTTTGTCCACAAGGACCGGTAACAAGAGAATGCAACCAAGACTGCAAAGTTAAATGGATTTGATATACCAGCAAAAATAGCAGTAGCAACCAATTTATATGCTATAATGAGGGACTCAATTCGGGAAGATCCAAATGAGTTTCATCCTGAAAGGTTCTTGAAAGAAAAAGATGATTCAAGTAGTGATCATGATCATGATAATCAGAATAATGCCAAAAGAATGGCGTTCAATTTTGTTCCATTTGGAGGAGGAAAGAGAGGGTGTCCAGGGACAACTCTAGCATTTAACTTGATGAACACGGCAATTGCTGCTATGGTTGGTTCAGTGCTTTGATTGGAAAATTGATAATGAACACTGCAATTGCTGCTATTGTTGGTTCAGTGCTTTGATTGGAAAATTGATGAAAGATGGAAAAGGAGAAAAGGTTGATATGCAATCTGGGTCTGGCATGTCTTTAAATTATGTTTATTCTAAATCAAATGGGGTTAATTAATTTCAATTAAGGTTGAATCAATTGAGATTACATGTGTTTTTAATCTGAGCCAAAATAACATTTAATCAGTTTAGGTCTCCAGAGTATGCTCCTCTCTAGATCTCGGATCCTAATCATGTTAGATACAAATAATTTATGTGTTGGACCATGTTGATAGCTAAAGCTCTGGCTTTAAACAGAGACACCGCAAGTGGACGGTGGGATCAACGCCAAATACCAAGATTTTCAATAAAAAAAAAATCAAATTTTACTTATCTCCCATCTTAATTTCAAATTACTAGAGCTCATTTCACCTAAAAAAATGAGAAGGTTAAGACAAAAAAAACAACACAGCATATTTACTTTTATTTTCAATACAACGTCCTTTTGTTTGTAATAACTTGGTTAAATAAGATTTTAATGAATAATCTTATCTTTCAGAATAGCCAAGTGAAAACATAAACTAAATGCGCATAATTTTGAAAGAAAATTAACATCACTTTATCATCTAAGCATCTGAACTCAAAATACAAATCAATCAGCAAATACAAAATGCTATTTGTTTTTCAACAAAAAGAAGTGTTAATACATAGGACTTTAAAAACCAAACATATATATGGTTTGGAACTAAAATGATGAAAGACTTGGTTAGCAAACATACAGATTCTGTATTTTAAAGACAGATTTACACCTAGGCCCCATCTGCCTCAATAAAGGGGTTTGCAATCTCATCTGTACCATCAGTTGGGGACACAAGCATCACAGCAGTTCCCCTGCAAACCTGCATTGGGACAAAAGCAGTTCAGTTCCAAGAGTAATGATATGCCCAAAATAAAAGCCGAACAAAATTCAGACCGTACAATGCTCAAGAAATTTATGTTTTAGAACAGATTAGATAGGAAAGAAAGAAGCATACAATTAAGCCAAGACTTCTTGTCTGGTCTGTAGTTTTCAGAGGATCATCAGCATCTGCATCACAAAAATAAAATACATTGAGTTAAGTTACAAAATCAAATGGGTGATATTACAAAAAGAATAAGTATAGAATTACAAAATTGCATGACAATTCTGATAACTCGACGCGCTATCAAATTACTATCTTCTTACCATTTTATAATCACCCTTTTGTGAGTACAAAAGGGTGCATATAGAAAGGGGAGGTGGTACATCAAAATGAACGAGCTCAATACAATTGACATGAAAGGCTTAGCAAGCACATATGCAAGCATGCAAACTATTTTTTTTTTCTTTTAAAAGGCACCAGCATCTGGCCTGAACCAGATGAATTTTAATCCCCCTAACCCTGAATCCCAAAAACCATCTTATTTCAATGTGTTAGAGAAGATAAGGTCACGGACATAAGCGACCCAGAATTCAAAAAAGTCGAATTTATACAATTTACTTATTGAGTTACTAAATGCAAAACAAGATGGTGGTTCTATGTTGTATTTACCTCTCAGAAACTCAACAGCTTCATCCAGGACAAGGTTAAGTAACTGGTCGTATCCTTTCAGAGTACCTGTCACTGCAATTCAACAAATTGTGATATGTTAGACCCCTCATCAAGGTAGTTAAAATCGAGATTTTACGCAAAATCTGGAAGGGGAAATAAAATTTTAAATCATGGAATTGTAAACACTAATTGTAATATTATACAAAAATTTTAAAACTCATATATATGCATATAAAATAACATTACTAAGACGAACAAAACCTTAAATCACTTAAAATACTTGTGTAAATTTAAATTCAGAAGCAGAGCTCACAAGCATTATAGCTAAAACCTTAAATCACACTTCAAATACTTACATAAATTGTAATTCATTCATAAGCTTAATCATTTCATTTCAAAGATTGTAGATTATACGATTCAACAATTAACAAGGGTGATTCCACCAACATAGGATTCTCTCTTAATCGCCGAGGGCATGCATAATCACAAAACAGTGAAATTTTATGATCAAGTTGGGACTTTAGTTACCACACCCCTCATTACCCAAGTAACCGCTTTGAAGAAAAACGTAAGCAAGAACAAGTATAGGGGCTGTGGGAGAATTTACAATAGTTAATTTATTACAACAGAATGTTAAATTGGCAAGCAAGAGAGAACTAAAACAAGCAAGTCTGCTATGGATGAGTGGCTTTAATGTAGTCTGAAGGATAAGAATAGGTTTGGGTTTAGGCATGTAATGAGTGATTTGAGGTTGCAACTTACAAGTCCTTGAAGTGCTGCTTTATTGGTCTATGTTCTACTTTCAGTTCATAATTCTTAATTCCTATCCAAACTTGACAACTAGTTTCCTAACAAAATATAATGAGAAAATATATAAGACCTTAGTAACTTTTTCTCATTGACATGAAACAAAATATGAAAGAGAGAAATTAATAATGAACAAGACAACATATCAGATTACAAAAAAGAACCATCGCATGAACACAAAAGAGAAGCCATAAACATGGAGTAAGTTTAGATATATTTCTTGTTAAGAGTCCCACATCAGACAATATAAGATTTGAACACATGTGTTTATAAGTGGGGGTAATCCTCACCCTACAAGCCGGTTTTATAAAGATGAGTTAGGCCCGACCACAAATTTCATAACACTTCTGGTAAAACCGTTTAAACATGTTTATAAAAGAAGGGATAAAATGCAAAAAATGGGAAAGGGTGCACATGAGCAAGGAGGACAGCTGGAAGTGAAAGAAGTGGAGGAAGGTGAGCAAGAAGCATGATTAACAGAATGTCCAGGTGGCACTAGGGGATTGGAGGATCATGATTGAGAATCAGGGTCATAATTATATAAAAAGAGGAGGGCGCTGAGAGTAAGGTAGGCAATTGGTGAGTACTCCAAGGAGAATTCTCTCCATCCGTTGTAACTGTTATGACTCAATAATAATACAACCTACTCATATTCATCTTAAATTGAACTCCATAAGCACCTATAGAAAAATATAATAATTTTTTCCATAAATTGAGAAGCCCTCATAAGCTAGAAGCCAATCCAAATAGGGCAATTGATCCATCCAACAGAAAATTTTAAGAAAAAAGAAATGCTCTTAAAGATACAAGCATTAGGCCCCTCCGGCAAACAGAAGCAATGAATTGTTCAAAGCCTACACTCATACTGCCAAGAAATCCCCATCAAAAACGCAGCCCAAAAGTTTCAGAACATAAACTGAATAGAAAACCGTTAACACACACACCACAAGGACTACCAACTATTTGCATTTGTATGAAAACTCGCCCAATTCTAGATTTTCATTTGTATTAAAAGCAAATCAACACATGAACCGCATTCCACACAAACATTTCAATATCATTGAACAATAGACAACAAATAAATAAAACCCAGCAACCACAAAATCAGACAATCATTTTTCAACAAACTTCAACTCAAAAAGAGTAGATTTACCTTGTCTACCACCGGTAAGCTTGACTTGAACTCCTTTATCAACGAATTTCGCCAGGTCCAGAACGGTTTCCTTCCTTCCAGACTAATATGAAAAACAAAATTAGGTTTTTTTTGTTGTGGTGTGTGAAGTAAGATGCATATATCGAAAAGTGATTAGAATTTGGAAAAGAAACTCACCATGGTTGATGTCTTTCGAGTCTAGCTCGAACTCACAGCTGCTTAGAGAGAGGGGGCGGTTTTGGCTACCCGAGGGTTTCAATAATTATATTCACGGTTATTATGCCATTAAGTTAAATTCAATATATAAATTAATTAATTGTAGTTTTTTTTTTTTTTTTTTTTTTATATAGAAATATTTAGATTTTAGTCCTCTTATTTTTAGTCTTTTTTTATTTTATAAATTTTAGTAGAGGTGTTCGCGGGCCGGTTTGGTTCGGTTTTGAGTGAATCTGATACCTAAACTGATTAAAAATATATAGATTGGTTTGGATTGGATTTTCACATTTTTTCTATAAAACCCAAACCAAATCGAACCAAGAAATAACAGGTTGGTTTGAGTTGGATTGATCGGGTACATTACAAACAAATATGCAAAAATATTTTTAAAATTTTCTAATTTACATCAACTAATTTTCTATAATAATATAGTTTTTTTTAATATATTTTTGTATTTTTATATAGATTGTGAATGACACAAATATGTTTCATTTTTATTCCTTCTTAAAGTTGAATATCTTATACTAGTTTCCATTATAATGATATAAGTTATATGATTTAATATGGTTGGTTTGGGTAGACGGACTTGCGGGCAGAATTTTGAAAATCCGTTGCCCGAACCAATTAACATCGGGTTTCATTAGTTTGATTCGGTTAATACCCGAACTAAAAAAATGTCCGACCCAAACACCATGGTTTGGTTTGGATTCCGGTTTGGTTCGAATTTGTCTGAACCAATGAACACCCCTAAATTTTAGAGTTTAGTTCTTTTATTTTAAATTTTTTAATTTTGATTCTTCAATTTTTTAATTTTAAAAATTAAAATTTATAATTCAATAAAATATTGATCATTCGTGGAGATTCTTTAAGGACCCTGACCGATATAAATACTTTTGGATAAATAATTAAAAATGAATACTGAAAGAGATTGAGATATAGAGTTGTAGTGATATATATTTGTGAAGGGTTTATTACGGGCGAGGGGATTATGTCACTAACAGAAGGCGAAGAAAGACTGCAACCCACGAGGGAGATAACCTCGCCCGTGATACTCCCCACTTGTCAAGTGTGGAGAAACGCGAGAAATGACATGTCTTAAGTCAGAGATAATCTAAAAAAAAGTCAAGGGAATAAAACATGTACCCTAAGGAAATACAAATTTAACGATCCACTACCGTGACTAGGTGGCGATGTAATTGTTGGACATGTGACTCCACACAAAAGAGGGGTGTGAACTGTGGGTTTCAGAAAAATGGTAGTTTGAAAAGCTTTCTTTATCATTATCGGAGTTTAAACACATTTTGATAAAACCATTTTAGAAATTAACAATGAACAATAGATACGTAGGAAATAAAGAGTTAAGGATAAAAAGTTTAAAATTAAAATTTATATTTTAAAAAAATATCGATAATTCGTGGAGGATTCTTCAAGGGCCTTGGCCGATATAAATGTTTTGTATAGTTTAAATAAATAGTGAAATTGATTGAGATAGAAAGTTGTAGTGATATATCTGCAAATGATCCATTGAGGGTGAGGGGACCATGCCATTAACAGAAGGTAGAAGGTTTGCCACTAATAGAAGGCGACAGAAGCCTTCCGCACACGAGGGAGTAACATCCCTCGTGACACTCCCCACTCGTAAAATGTGGAGAAACATGAGAAATGACATGTCTTAGTTAAATATAATCTAGATAAATAGTCAAGGGAATAATATATTACTCCCTATGAAATATACATTCAATTATCCACTGTCGTGACTAGGTCGGCGGTTGTAATTGTTGGACATGTGACTCCGTACAGAAGAGGGGGTGAACTGTAGGTTTCAGAAAAATAGTAGTTTCTTTATTATTATCGGAGTTTAAAAATATTTTGATAAAATCTTTTTAAAAATTAGCAGCAGACATTAGACAGGGGTCCCGGAGGATGTTCAGGAGGAACAGTGGCACACAGGGCACCAGCTTTTTAGGGGTACCATTTTTTTTAATATATATATATATATATATATATATATATATATATATATATATATATATATATTTAAATTATTAATATATTAAAATCATTTATTTTGTACCAAAAAAACATGCCCATAAATTGTCTCAAAAAGAATCTTCACATAAATGTGATTTACTATAAAAATAGAAAACCTAAAATTAGTGAAAATGACATTTAGACTTTTAACATTCTTGTAGAAAAAAAACCCTTGCACCACTACTTACCTTTTCCGTTCCCTTTTTTCTATATACATTTGAAGAGATCCCTTATCGCCTATGTGAGTATATTTTCTTTATAGATCTTGTTGGTTGTAGTTTTATCAATATGTTACATTATGCTACTGTACACGTTTTGTAGTTTAGTTACTTTCTTTGTTTCTTTATTAATTCATACTTCATATGTTGATACTTTTTGTGTCTACAGTGCAGGTGTGGGTTTGTTTTGGTTGCTAGGGCATCTAGTAGAGGTTTAGAGTCAAGCCAACAATAAAAAATCAGGTGGTATTGTTTACTAACTTATTGCTATTATTTATTCATTATATTATAAGCTTGTTGTTTGCGCTTTTTGAGTTGTTGAAATGTTGCATAGAAAATAACTTTCTGGTCATCAAACGCGGAAAAGAAAGAAACAAATTGAAATTGTTGTTAAATCTCAAAGGGGCGCTTTAGATAAATTTTTTAGCAAGTATTCTACAACTTCAATTCAAAATGACGTGACTCCAAATAACTTAAACTCTACGGTTGAAAATTTTGAGGATGAATAATAAAAAAGAAATAATGAAAAACATATTGTTTTGAATGTAGTTAATAATGAAAATGAGAATATCCTTGCTTTTGCTAATGAACAATCTAATGAGCCTATTCCATTAGATATTTATGATCCAAGAACATGGAATAGCCTTATATGTGATTTAAGGGATGAATTGCTAAAAAAAATGGTCTTACTTTGATTTCAATGTCGCAGATTAAGGGATATTTATGATCCAATGTCGCAGATTAGATTAAATAGTCCTGCTTTGATTTCAATTGAAAATGATTTTCTAAAGAATCTTGATTTTGATCAGATTATTGGTGATTTTGCAGCAAAAAATGTCAGGATGATGATATTTAAAGAGTAATAGTCGGAGGTTGCAACTAGTGTGAGAATTGAAATGCCACTGATACATGTTCGGATTAATAGATACATTATAACTACTTTTGTCATAATTTTATTGTAGTTTTGATTTGGTGTAAACTTTTCAATATTAATGTAAGTTTTTTTTTACTATTTTTACAATTATATATTTATAATAATATGACTTATAAATATGGTAAAAAAATTATGAATTAAGAAAAGGGCGCCAAATTTATAATTTTGACAGGGCGCTCAAAATTCCGGGGACGACCCTAACATTAGATATGCAAAAATTATAGAGTTAAGGGTAAGAGAAATGACACAAAAAATTATAGAGGTTCAACTGAAGTGAAATGACCTAGTCCTCTCCCCATGATTTGATATTGAGAATATCCAGTAATTCTTAAGAGATTTTAGTAGGTTGAACTTTCAAACCCTTTTATACAAGGAAAAATGAAGTTTGATGCTAACTTTCAACTAAACAACGAACAACAGAGAGAAGTGGTTAGTCTTCCTTCCAAACAACGAAGGGAATCAGTTAGTTTTCCTTCCAAACAGCGCATTGAAGCAGTTAGTATTCTTTCCAAATGAAGGATTGAAGCGATTAGTCTTATTTCCAAATAGCAACTTGAAAGAGGTAGTCCCCAAGCTAAACTGAGATTTCCTACAGACTTATCTCAAACCAGAGTGAGCTTTTGAAGTGGGTTGAACTCATGAATCAAACTGAGGTTTTAATCAGGCTGACCAAGAATCACTGAAATTTTAAATCGGGTTTATCACAAACCAAATTAAGATTTTGATCGGGTTGAATTTACAAACTGAACCAGGGGTTTTGCCAGGATACCACGAACCAAGTTAATATTTTGAATCGGGTTGATCTCAAACCAAAGTAAGCTCTTCACCGAATGAGCTTACGAACCGAAAAAATGACTTAGAACCTAAATCCCAACGCCGGAGCTTTTAAAGGGTTTAACTTTGAACCCAAGCAAACAATCCCTTATGGATAAATTAGTCAATCGGTAAAAAATATTCCTTAGCGAATTTATAATAATACCCCTTCCAGGATACAATATTTATCACTAAATAAAAAGAACTTTCTCGAAAGCGCTACAACTAATTTTAAGTGAGAGAAAGTGAAAAATATTTTTAGAGAGAGAGTGAGGACTGAGATAAGAAGCTCACATTTTGTGGATGTCAAATATGAAGGGAAGAGCCTCTATATATATAGGCTTGAGGTTGGCATAAAAAAGGGAACTTGCATTACTCAAATTTAAGGTTTCAATTTATTGACACTTTGCTCTAATCGATTGGAAGCCCTAAAAATAACTGACTATGAAAGTTAAAAAGGAAAGAAAAGATCTAGAGACATTGTTGTTCATTAAGACGTTGTCACAAATGTTTAAAAACAACTTTTTCACTAACCCAATCGATTGGGTATGAGTGTCATTCGATTGGATATTACAATTTTTTTCCAAAACCATTCAGACATTTCTTGATTTAACTTACATGACTCCAAAACATTGTTAGGGATATTTTTCTTAAGAAATAGTGGCTTAAAAACTTGTTTCTCTGTGAGTGTGTGTATGTGTGTGTGTGATTTAGCTGTATAACTTTACGAAAAATATTTGTGTTTTTACAAAACATGGTTCCCTCAAATGCAACACGACGAGCTTTCACACTTCCTCTCTCTTTCAAACTTTGAAGCTTTAAGACTTACCAAATAAACCAATCATATAGACAATTTCTTGAATCTTCTTGGAAATGAGGTTTGAGACATATTCCAATTGAGTATCATCCTCAGAGGATGTTTATAGTGAATATCAAACACCAACTTGTTTGTTTGCATCTTTGACTGCTTGTAATATTTGAGTCCTCATAGATTGTAAATGTTGTTATGCAAGTTGCCATATTGAGGCAGCCGCAAGTGCACGACTGTCGTGAAGTAATAAAATAGATATCGAACCATAGAGACTAATAGTTTAAGTACCAAATTCTTGTCATATTGATGTATTTCTAGAGAAATTGAAAATACACATTTTTGTAAACAACTTAACAGAAAAAGCAATTAAATGAAAACAGCTTAACGAAAAAATCACTTAAATTTCAAATTGGTGCAAACAGGACCCGGGTTACAATTCATATTTCTAACACAATCATATGATCCTTGTTACTTCTATTGCGATACTTTTGCATGAATTATATAAAATTGATAAAATTGGGCACTACCTGTTTTGGCTAACACATTGTGAAGGTGTGAAAAACACAAGAAATAAGGGGGGGGGGGGGGGGGGTTTGAATTGGTTTTTCAAAATAAAATCGTTTCTTTATACAAATCCCTTTTTAACAACTTTTTAACTTATGAGTAATAATCTTAATGAAGCTTAGAAAGAGATAACACAGTATGTTTATACTAGTTCACTTGAGAATTCCTCAAGTTAATCTAGTCCACCCGCCAAGGTAATTTTGCCTCTCTCAATCGAGGTCTTAATCCACTAATCAATCAGATTAATACAATGCACAAGCCAAACTACTGGTGACTAACAACAACCTCTAAAACTCTCAAGTTCTAGACTTCTCAAGAAATCCAACCTTATCGGTCTTTCTGAAGGAACAATCCTCAAAGACAACACGTCTTAGACTTCTCAAGAAATCCAACCTTACAGGTATTTCTTAAGGAATACAAACCTAAGTTTGAATGAGTATCGTTTACAGAATAGTGCTTCTTTTACAAGCTGAAATGTAAACAAGTTTAGATCTAAATGACTTTAAGAAAGATATTAGTAAGAGAGTAGTTTGCAGTGAGCTTTCGTGTGTATCTTTCTTCAAGTCTTCATGTCTTTATATAGCTGTGTAGAATATGACGGTTGAAGAGTAATCATAGCTATTTAGACTGATGGCGGCTTGATAGAGACGTGGGGACAAATAATATTTTGTGTCCTATTTTGTCAAGATATCTTCATTAGTATTGTTTGCACTGTTTTGAAGATATCTTCGTTTGTACTATTGTACAGTTGTACGTATTGCTTAGTCTTCTAATCTTCTTAACTTCAGAGGCTTCTGCGAGCATGAGTAAAAAGGGAAAACGTAGCTTGGTTCTTAAGATCTTCAATTCTTTGAGTCCTCAGAACTGCGCCTTTGGAGTCTTCATCACTTGATCTTCAGAACCTTGTTCGATTAGAACATTGTCTTCATATCTCTAGAGGCTTCTGATGGTATTTATTGAAGCATGAGTAGAGACTATATTGGGTCTTCAGAACCTTTTATCTAGAGAGCGTAAGTTCGTTCATCAGAACCTCTGTCTTCAGATCTTCAGAACTTGTTCTCTTTACATATTATATCAGAGTCTTGCAATCTTCAGATTCTCCTGAAGCAGTTAGCAGATCAAGTGTAGCACGTAGGCATAATATTCTCTTTTAACAACATATCCATGCCATTTAACGCAAGCAGAACCTGTTTGTTAGATTCTTAAAAGTAACAAGCATTAGACTCACAAAATTATTCATACAAACATACTTGTTTGATATCATCAAAACTCAGAGGTATTAATGCAGAATCAAATCTTGTTCTCACAATCTCCCCCTTTTTTATGATGACAAAACTATGTATTTTTATGACACAATTTTGTATATATCACAAGGTTAATCGAAATAAGAAGGTTAAGAAATACTTATCCTTCACATGAGATACTCCCCCTGAATCTTAGACTGGGTGAAGATTAAATATCCGACTTGTGAATTTTTCGGAATGGACTCCTCCTGATTCCAAAAGGTCAGGTACTGAAATCTTCATAGTCTTGATTCAATTATAAACTTGATCCTTCAGAGTTTGACACGAACTTAGGTCGTCATCTCAGAACCTTGTTTTTGTCAAAACTCAAGGACTTGAACTATCAGAGCCATCAAAGTTCTGATTTGCTAATTTTTTATTTCTTTATCAACTTTATGATGTTTAATCAGACTTGAACTCCTAAAAAGAAAGACAAAGAAAGACATCTAACAGAAATAACAATTTACTGGTTAGACTGTAAGCAGCTTGTTTTTCAGAGATTGACTATAAGAACCAAAATGTCACATTCATTACTTCTCCCCCTTTTTGTCATTATAAAAAAGTTTTGTAATCAAAGGGTGAAAAACTAAATCCTAAATCCTAAAATCATAGAGCCAAAACCGTAAACTTAGGTGCTTCCAGAGGACATCTTGTCCAAAATTTTTTGAAGCAAGTTTTGAACATTTGCATTGACAACCTTTTGTTCTGCAAAATTTTCTTTGAAAATCTGTTGTTCGCCTCTGATTTCTTTAATTGCGTTTTCCAAACGCACCACGTCAGGTTCAGGTGAGGAAATAACTAAGGCATCTTGCTTAGCTTTTTCTATAGCTTCATCTTCTTTTGCCAGCCTGGCTTCCTCTTCTGCAAGAAGTCTCGCTTCTTCAGCAGCTTTTTCTTCAGCTTCTCTCTGCTTCGTAGCCAAAAGCTTAAATTCCCTTATTCGCTCTTCAACTTCTGCTCTTTCCTTTGACAACTGAACTCCATCAGTTTTAGTGGCGTCTGAGAAGCTTGTAATTCTTGCAAATTCAGAATCTAACCATTTTTGAAAGATCTTCCAAGAATTCTTGAGCTCCAGAGGCTTGACACTTGTGCTTGCTTCTGCTCTTAATTTTGTAACCTTCTTGAACGCCTTGTTACGAAACTGACCAATGCATTCTTCAAGGGTTGTTGGAAGGGGTATGTCATAGATGATCAAGGCAAGGTCAGGCTCAGCAGAGTTAGTTTCAGACGGTGCTGGTTGAGATGAAATAATTTCAGTATAAATAAGTTCAGACGTTGGTTGATCAGATGTGATAGTTTCTAGAGGATTAGAGATGGTTTCCTCAGATCCTGGTTCAATTGGTTGAATGAGTGAAGAGGTTATTGTCGAGGTGTAGGTAGGAATGGCTTCATATGAAATAGGTGTACTGATTGATGGAATGGGAGGTGGTTGAATAGTGGTAGTTGGAGGAGGAATCGAAAAAGATGGTGGTTTAAACTTTATTTGTAGATTGGAGGTAGGAATAAAAGTAGATGATGATGATATAGTAACAGTCTTGGTAACATTTATTGAAGTAGAGGGATTGGTAGCAGACTTACTAGATTCTTCAAGAAGAAGAGAGTGCAGAGTGGAACTCGTGGAAGATGCAGACTTGTCATCCTTCTTCTTTTTCCTAAGCTTAGAATCCTCTTCAGTTTGCTTCCTCTTGCTTCTGGTAACGTATGGAGGTTTAGGAGTAACATCTTCAATCCTGAAGTTGGACATGTCATGTCCTTCTTCTCTCATCATAGCAACAAATAAAGCAATTATTTGTATATGATCGCCTCTGTGATAAATAGGATAATTCTCCACTGGAATTCGGTTTTTAATCACAGTGTCATGAGAGATAGACAAAGGTTTCACTTCAACATTCTTGATCATTTTCATATGCTTGAGATTCATAGCATTGAAGGCTTCTCCTATGCTTGGAGTCAAGTATTCTGTATATCTGGCTTCTTTAACTAGATAATCCACTAAGCCACTTTCAACAAAGATATCAGAGAGCAATCTTTTGAAAGGAATATAAGTTGGAATCTTCTTTTCTGGCGAAGCTGTTGTTCTTTTCTTGCGCACCATGTCCCTTAGATAGTAAAACAGAATAGATGGTAGACACATTTTCTCATTTTTATGCAAGTAGTACAACGTGTACTTTTGATTTGCATTGAAGTAGTCCGCAGAACTCTTTGACGATCTTGGATTGATACAACCAAGAATAATCTTGTGCCAGATTCTCAGATTATCACGCAAGTCCTTGCTTTTATATTTTGTTTTCTCATATTGATAATTTGTAAAAATTGCTTTGTTGATAACAGAGTCAGATTTTTTGATCTTCCCATACACTCGTTTACCTTTCAGAAACTTCATTCCTAGCAGATCCGAGATCGACCTCTCGGTGATAACAATTCTCTTTTCCATAACAAAGGAGACAACATGAAGATCGTCAGTGTTAGCCATCCTCCAGAAGTCTTTTACCAGTGCTTCATAGGTAGGACCTCTAAGTCTGTCAAAATAACTTTTCCAACCTTGAGTGTTTAGTTGATCATGAAGATTAAACCCATTATCACAAAGATTGTTAAAATCGACATCTAGTTCTTTGAGAACAGTTAGGTCATCTGCATGAAAAACACAAGTAACTGCAGCATCTCTTTGAGTTACATGGTTTTCATCGATCGAAGAACTTGAAGCGATAGTTGTAGTGGTTGCAGAAGTTGTAGAAGGTACAATGGATGAAGATGGTAACTCTTTGGAGGGATTCAATGACGCTTCCATTAGTTCGGTGAAGCGAACGATTTCTTGTTGAATGTTGTTCATCATGATGATGGTTGAGATTGAATGATGAAGACGATGAATGAGTGTTTGAGAGAGAGAGAGAGAGAGAGAAAGAGAAAGAGAGAGAGAGAGAGAGAGAGAGAGACGCGGTTTAAGGTTTTAGGGTTTCTAACAGTGTGGAGGTGGAAATGAGGCAGTGTGAGTAGGTAATTAAAATGTTTTTGAAAATGAAAAGTTAAACACAATACTGGGGATTAATGAATGAATGTAATTATGATTTAAGTCAATTCCAAGAAAATTAGTGTTCAGTGTGTACATTAAGTAGATGTAATGATTTTGGTATAATCGAAAT
This sequence comes from Lathyrus tuberosus, assembly GCA_022829125.1. NCBI lineage: Eukaryota > Viridiplantae > Streptophyta > Magnoliopsida > Fabales > Fabaceae > Lathyrus > Lathyrus tuberosus. Next base: position 10,308,847 of record JALAZF010000153.1, read on the forward strand.
TACACGTATTGATCATTTTCTAATTAAGTGACACGTTTTAATGCTCTCAGAACCTGGACAACCCAAAATTTTCCATCAGATCAGAGACACTCCTGACCAAAGTAGCTTCTGATGGCTGAGATTTAAAACAGATACTTACTCTGACTAAACACATCTAATTGTGGCGCACTCTTATTCTGGACAATAGTCCATTTTCAGATGCTTCAAGATAATTTGAAATCTATCTTCAGCTAATGGTTTTGTAAAAATATCAGCCTATTGATGGTCTGTATCAATAAATTTTAAGCACAAAATTCCCTTCTAGATATAGTCTCTGATAAAATGATGTTTTATTTCTATGTGTTTAGGCCTAGAATGTAAGATAATGTTCTTACTTAAACAGATAACAACAGTATTATCACAGAAGATAGGAATGTTACTCTCGTGTATCTGATAGTCTTCTAGCTGATTCTTCATCCTCGGCATCTGTGTACTGCATAAGGAAGCGGATATGTATTCTGCTTCTGCTGTTGAGATAGCAATTGTTGATTGTCTCTTGCTTGACCATGAAATCAGATTTTTCCCTAGAAACTGATAGTTTCCAGATGTGCTTTTTCTTTCTAATCTGTCTATAGCATAGTCTGCATCACAATAACCAGATAGAGTATACTCTGATGTTTTCTCATACATCAAGCCAAGGTTAGTAGTTTCTTTCAGATACCTTAGAATTCTTTTAACAGCGATTAAATGAGATTCTCTAGGATCTGATTGAAATCTAGCACACAGATGGACGCTGAATAAAATATCAGGTCTAGAAGCAGTTAAATATAGAAGAGAGCTTATCATACCACGATACATCTTCTGACATACTTTACCACTTACTTCTTCTTTTTCCATGACGCATGTTGGATGCATTGGAGTCTTTGCTATTTTACAATCAATCATGTTGAATTTCTTTAGAAGTTCTTTAGTGTACTTACTTTGATGAATGTAAGTAACCTCTGGTTTCTGATCAATTTGAATTCCCAGGAAGAACTTCAACTCACCCATTAGGCTCATTTCGAACTCTGCTTGCATTAACTTTGAAAACTCCTCGCATAGAGAGGGATTAGCAGAACCAAAAATAATATCATCAACGTAAATTTGAACTATAAGAATATCATTTTTGTATGATTTACAGAAAAGAGTGGTGTCAAGTTTTCCTCTAGTGAAGTTATTTTCTAAAAGAAAATTGCTCAATCTGTCGTACCAAGCTCTGGGAGCTTGCTTCAGACCATAGAGAGATTTTTTGAGTTTAAAAACAAAATCTAACTTTTTTGAGTTTTCAAATCCAAGAGGTTGTTTGACATAAACTTCTTCTGATATATAACCATTCAAAAATGCACTTTTAACATCCATTTGGTATAAGATGATGTTATGATTTACTGAAAAGGAAATTAACAAGTGTATGGCTTCTAGTCTGGTGACTGGAGCAAAGGTTTCATTGTAATCTATCCCTTCTTGTTGATTGTAACCTTGTGCAACAAGTCGTGCCTTGTTTCTAATAACTTCTCCCTTTTCATTGAGTTTGTTTCTGAATACCCATTTAGTCCCAATTACATGGACATCTTTAGGTTTTGGGACAAGATCCCATACATCGTTCTTTGAAAACTGGTTAAGTTCTTCTTCCATTGCCAGAACCCAGTCCTTGTCCATAAGAGCTTCATCAACTGTCGTTGGCTCAATTAACGACACCAATCCCAGAAGCATTTCTTCAGAGGGTTTGAAAGCTGATATGGTTCTAATGAGAGTGTCCTTGCTACCCAGAATTAGTTCTTCAGGGTGTGAAGTTGAGATTCTCCTCTTCTTTTGTTGTGGAGTATCAGACGATACATCAATGATATCGGAAGTAAAAACTTCTCGAGCTTTAACTTCTTCTGCCTTTTCTTTAGGTTCTGAAAAGCTGATTTCCAAATCTGCAAACTTTTCAACTAGCTTTGACTTTTCAGGGTCAAGCTTATCATCGAATCTGACATGAATTAATTCTTCCACAATCCATGATTCTGTGTTATAAACTCTGTAGCCTCTTGAGTGTTCAGAGTATCCTAACAACAGACATTTCTGTGCTTTGGGATCAAACTTGCCAAGATTCTCTTTAGTGTTTAACATAAAACAAATACATCCAAAATGATGAAAATAAGAAATGTTGGGAATTTTATTCTTCCACAATTCATAGTAAGTTTTACTCAAAATAGGTCTTATGGAGATTCTATTTTGAATATAACATGTTGTGTTAACTTCCTCTGCCCAAAAGTGCTTAGTTATGTCAGTTTCTTGGATCATGGTGCGAGCCATTTCTTGCAAAGTCCTGTTCTTTCTTTCTACAACTCTATTTTATTGTGGAGTTCTAGGATAAGAAAAATCATGAGATATCCCATGCGAATCAAAAAGTTTTTCAAAATCTTTGTTTTCAAATTCTCCACCATGATCACTTCTGACTTTGACGATTTTGCAATTCTTTTCGTTTTGTACTTGGGTGCTGAAGGAAGCAAACACACAATGTGACTCATCCTTGTGTCTTAAGAATTTTACCCATGTCCAACGACTGTAATCATCAACGATGACTAGTCCATATTTCTTACCATTGATAGAAGCAGTTTTCACTGGTCTAAATAGATCAATGTGAAGAAGTTCCAATGGTCTAGAGGTAGAAACAATATTCTTTGATTTAAAAGAAGTTTTTGAAAACTTGCCTTTCTGACATGCATCACAAAGAGCATCTGAAGAGTACTTCAGATTTGGCAAACCTCTGACAAGTCCTAGCTTGTTTAGCTGAGAGATTCTTCTCAAGCTAACATGGCTCAGACGTCTGTGCCAGACCCATAGCTCTTCATTGACAAACAGAAGACACTTTACATTCTGATGTTTTAAATCTGATAATTTAATTTTGTAAGTATTGTTCTTCCTTTTACCATTGAACAGAACAGATCCATCCTTCTGACTAACAGCCTTACAAGACGTTTGATTGAAAATAACGTCATAACCATTGTCACTAAGTTGGCTAATTGACAACAGATTATGCATTAGACCTTTAACTAAAAGAACATTATTTATAGAAGGAAGTTTACCATTACCAACAGTTCCGGAGCCAATGATTCTTCCCTTCTGGTTTCCTCCAAAACCGACGACGCCTCCAAGCTTAAGTTTCAAATCTTGGAACATATGCCTTTCTCCCGTCATGTGTCGCAAGCATCCACTGTCCAGGTACCATGATTGGTGTTTCAGTGGCGCCATTAAGGATATCTGCAACATAAATTATCTTATTCTTAGGTACCCATTTTATGGGTCCTTTCACATTAGTCTTTCCAGAGGTTCTGACACCTTTGGATTTTCGTGCAGCAGGATAATAGTGTGGTATTTGTGCATAATATTTGAGTTTGGAAGTTTTCTTCTGTGTCTGTGTTTGTGATATAACAGACTTAGAACCTTCTGGTTCTGGACATTTCAGTTTAGTGTCAGCACGCACAAAATGTTTAGACAGAGGTATTAGCTTGATATTCTTGGTTTCATCATATGGTTGCGATGGTCCTGAATATCCCAGACCTCTACTTCCATTTCTGCTAACTCCATAGATCATTAAAGCCATTTTACTTCTATATATGCTTTTAGCAAGGAAGTGCTGAAAAGCTCTATCATATCTGACCACTTCATTAGTGACAGTTATGTCAGACGTGATCTCTTCTTCTAACTTAGATACTTTACTTTTTAAAACAACATTTGATTTTTCTAAGAAGAATAATTTTTCGTTTAATTCAGAAATAGTTTGCTTGTTCTTAGTAAGGTCCTCGGAAGGAACCATAAAAGTCTTTTTTAGAGTTTTATGTTTTCTTATAAGAAGTTGATACCTTTCCATAAGTTCAGATAATCCTATTTCAAGTTCAGAAAGAGATAAGGAAGAAAGTACCTCTCTGTCGTCATCTGAGTCTGATAGTTCTTCTTCTGATAGAACTTCGTTCGTGCTGGTCTTAGCCATGAATGCCACATTGGCATGTTCTCCGTCGAAATCTTCTTCTGACTCTGAATCATCCCAAGTTGCCATAAGACCCTTTTTAGCTTTTCTAGGTTTTCCATCTTTCTTGAACTTTGGACAATCATTCTTGATATGTCCAGGCTCTTGCATTCAAAACATGTAACTTCTCTTCCATAAGCTTTCTTTTGACCATGTATAGACTCAGATCTTCTTCTTGGTCCTTTGAACTTATTCTTTCTGTATTTCCACAGTTAACTTATCTTCTTTGATATGAGAGATAGTTCATCTTCGTCTGAATCTTCTTCAGATTCTTCATATTCTTCCTCTGCTTGATAAGCCTTTTTTCTTTTCAGATTAGCCTTTAGAGCAATAGATTTACCTTTCTTAGGTTCATCTTCTTGAAGTTCTATTTCATGACTCCTTAAAGAACTAATTAGTTCCTTAAGACTTATGTTGTTCAAATCCTTTGCTAGTTTCAAGGTTGTTACCATTGGTCTCCATTTGACAGGCAGACTTCTGATAATCTTCTTGACATGATCAGCAGTAGAATAACCTTTGTCCAGAACTCTGAGTCCTGCAACAAGCATCTGGAATCTTGAAAGCATAGTTTCCATAGATGTATCGTCTTCTATTCTGAAGACTTCATATTTCTGGATTAGTGCAAGAGCCTTTGTCTCTTTGACTTGAGTGTTGCCTTCATGAGTCATTCGGAGAGAGTCAAAAATATACTTTGCAGTTTCTTTGTTTATGATCTTTTCATATTCCGTATATGAAATTTCATTTAACAGAATCGTTCTTGCTCTGTGATGATTCTTGTAAATCTTCTTTTGAGCATCTGTTAATGCACTTCTGATAATCTTTTTGCCTTCAGAATCTACAGGATAACTGTAGCCATCAACTATCAGATCCCATAGATCTAAGTCAAAAGCCAGAAAGTAACTTTCAATTCTATCTTTCCAATAGTAAAAATTTTCCCCATCAAAGATATGAGGTTTTGCACTATAAGAATCTCGTTCATTAGTAGTAACATTTGGTTCAGGTGCAGCCATTGTTTTTCACACTTGGATCGGTACTGAACACTGTTAAGTTCTTGATAAAAATTCAACCTTTTTATCACCTCAGAACCGGAGCTCTGATGCCAATTGAAGGAGTGAAAAACACAAGAAAGGGGGGGGGGGGGGATTTGAATTGGTTTTTCAAAATAAAATCGTTTCTTTATACTAATCCCTTTTTAACAATTTTCTAACTTATGAGTAATAATCTTAATGAAGCTTAGAAAGAGATAATGAAATTCTGGTATAACAGATCCCAGATGTCCTACATGATGTCGAGACATCTGGTCTGACATAAACAGCAAGACAATTATAGACAGTTAAATAAGTTGCTGAAAAGAAAGGTGCACACAGAATTTGTTCACCCAGTTCGGTCTAACAACCTACATCTGGGGGCATACCAAGCCAGGAAGGAAGTCCACTATTAGCAGTATTAAATAACAGACTCAACAATACCAGTTGACAATCTACTCCCTTAATACCTACCCAATGACCCTTCTACCTAAGTTCTCCCTAGGTAAGAGACTCCACCTCACTTCCAATCATCGCAATGATGTCTAGCAGTCAACATCTCAGTTACTGTATCAACATCTTGATTTCCAACAACTCTCTAAACACATAAAAATAGAAGACACACTCCTATAACAATACCTAGACATGACCCTCATGACTAAGAACAATGCTTAGAGTTGCTTAACAGCTTCCTCTAAGAACAATACATCTCTTACCTACAGGCTTAGAGATAAACATGATGACCATCCCACAAACCGGGTGGTTCATCGACCAACACAGCCCTTATAATCTACATGATGGCTGGCTTACTAAAACTAGGTTACAATGCTTCTATTTATAACCTATTTCCCAACTGGATTTGGGCCTTCAAATCACAACAAATCAGCTGCTAAAAATCTGCAAAAGATTCTGATACTAAATAGATCTTCAATCAAATCTTCAATTAAATCTAATTATTCTCCATATCTTTTTGCATGAAAATAGCAACAATATCTGCTCAATATAAGATTGCAACAGAATATATTTGTCCCATGATATTCGCCTGCAATCTCTCCACCAGATCTTCTCAAGACACACTTAAACAAATGCAGCCCTAACAAAACACATTAGACTGATGTTCTGATGTTCTGTCAACTGATGTCAAGACATCAGGTTTAACATCACTGCAACCCTTAACATCAACTCAATGTTAAGAACTCATGTTAACATCAACTCAATGTTAAGAACTCATGTTAAGACATCAGACATATGACATCATTAACAACACCATTGTTTTACCAAAATTCCAGCCAATACAAGAACTAACAATCTCTCCCTTTGGCTAATTTTGGCTAAAACAATCTCAGCCTACACTAGAGATACCAGCCGCGGAAAAAGCCCATGCAAATAGATATCAACACACAACTAGCAGCAGCAACTCCCCCTCAAAACTACAACCATCAAAACAGCTATGCTAACTCTCCCCCTTTTTAGCCACAATTGGACAAACTCTGAATCTGCCAACCAACATACTCAGAACAAAATCCAGACTCAACAGCTACTACTGTACATTCTCTCCCCCTTTTTGGCCAAAAATTGACAAACATTGGTGTAAATGTATACTTCTGATTCAATCCATTGACACACAAATCTATAGAACCAGGTCTAAACTGTCAAGTACACCATGAACTTCACCAGTAACACAATGTCACGACATCTTGTCTGACATTACAATCTGGATAAATAACTTCTTCAACAAAAGATCAACTCTCCCTATCTAAGATAACCAGTGCTCCTTTGCAAGAAGAACACCTTAAATGAATGGAAAACATAAGACTCATCTTCATGTCTTCAAGAGCGCACCCTCTGTTCAACACACCTGCTGAATGCATTCACAAAATGCTTAATCCTCAAACAATCCAAGTACCACACTAATATAGACAGAAGTTCTCCCCTTATATTTCACAACTGATGCTCCTTGACCAGTACATCATAGCATTTGGAAAATCCAGACACAGTCTTCATCCATCCAGTCAGGAATGCTTCACACAATCATCCACAAGTTCTGAAGCACACTCACAATGCCTTCCACTGAACTCTAAGTAAACTCCTTTTACTTAGAATTAGTAACACACATCAAGACAAGTGTGACATCTCCCATCAACAAAGACCCTCGCAAAGTTTTTCCAAAACTGCATAAAATTGTCTTCAGACTTCTCCTCAGAAGCATGTGCGCACATGATACAAACAATTAGCTTCACATGGCTAGAACCATTCATGTCCACACCAACATGCCATCCAACAGCCTAATGTCATAACATGTTATCTGACATTATCTCCTCATAAGAGGCAACCAATCTCCACAAGCTTGATCAGCATGCAAGCTTCACAATATATGCACCTTTGCTGCAGAATCCATAGACAAGTACTCCCCCTGTCATGGTTAACTAATGCTCTAGATGGAGATGAACATTTGAGCACACTTGCTGAGCACATTCACACACTGTACTTTCACTTTTGGGGAACACAACCAAGTATCCTGACTTGTTTGACACTGCTCACAGACTCCACAAATTCTCTGCTTTACTGAGATCTAATCTCTTCAAGAGATACTTGTAGCAGAAGAAGGAACAACTCTCTAAAAAAATGTTCTTATCAGATCACATCACAATCCCTCTACCATTACATCCACCAGTAGTTGTTGATACTAGTGAAGTCTTCAAAATTAGTAGTCATGCTTTGCCGTAACAAACTACTAAAAACAAGACTAGAATCTCCACATTCTAATTCACATAGTCAGAAACATCTCTTCTGACAAAAATGCTTGAGCATCCAACTCCACACGCACACTCTCAATCATCTTCCAAATATAACCATCAGCAATCATGATGTTACAACATCACCATTTAACAACATCTTTTGGGGACATCAGCTTCTCATTACCATTCAGAGGACTCATTTCGTATAGAAGTCCTTCAAGAAGCTCCCAATAAAACACAGTCAGAGCAGCTTATTCAGGTTAACATACACACCTGAATCCCATGAACTCGCACACCCTCTCTGAAGCAAAGAGTTCAGATTGCAAATTAGTATACTCACATGATTCCCTCTTGATTTGTTATCTTCACATGCTCCAAAACTCCACATCTTGCCAGGCTGATCAACTACTCTCTAGCATGAATTGACAATAGGGCTATGTCCCATTCACATGCTTTTCTTCTCCCTTTAGCGATACACATCCAATCATCTATTTTTGACATTTGGATCAATTGATGAATATCCACATTCAGACTTTCAAGCAATCAATACCTGATCTACTTCAGTCTTCTCTACATTCTCCTTCCAAAGCAGACCTTCTACTTCATCATTCTCCTGTATGATTAAGTAGATTCTCTTTAGATACAATGTAGGTAATCATCCCAGATAATGTCCTATCACAAGTTAGAACATCTTCCACACACCAAAACATCAACACCATGATTCTTGATATGCTCCACCAACTGGACTTACTCTAGCATAGTAATCCAAAGAATCAGAGGAATAAACTCTCATCCACCTTCAAGAAAAATAATCTCCCTGAGTCTTCAAATCATCACCCTTCTGCCAAAGAGTAACTTGTTCCAAGACAATCCTCAATAATAACCAGCTGCCACACTCTGATTATCTTGATTCTTCGAATTCACTTCTGAGATCAACCAAATGCCACAGTTAGATCACCTCAAGCATGAATCCTCATATGAAAACTGCCAAATGCCACATTTTGACCTTTTTCACGTTTGTCAGAACTCTCACAAAGATATCCTGATCCACCAAGGAAACCAGATCTTCAAGTCACATGTTCCAATTGCTCAAAAGCAAACACACTTAGACTCCCTAAGCCATGGTCATGTAACATCTTCTCCTTCCCGCAGTTCCCGCAAACTGCCATGAGAACAATCTTTTTGAAGCATCCTATTGTTCATTCATGTAGATCACCCTATCAAAAGCTGATGTGCCACATCACCAGTTGAGACTTCTGATGTTAAGCTAGATGTCAGAACATTATGTCACCCAACTGTTGAATTCAGCTCTACCTTCTGCCACTCAGAAGAACCTCCTCCCTTTGCAGAAACAGATTTCCATGCTCTCATAGACTTGATTCAACAATCAAGTTTGAGTAGATAACCTCCATCCTGCTTAGAAACTCAAAAGACTTCAAACCTACCACATCCGAATCTTTAGAAAATAAGTAGTCCAAGACTACGCCATAGCAATACTAAAGAAAGTCACTTCCCTTAGTAGAGCCGTCAGTAAAAAGCCAGAGATAACTGCCACTTATCCTCGACCTTCACAACCAGAGCAAACACCATGCTCCAAACCACTTAGATCAGAAATAAACTGATCCAAGCTGAAACCAACAAGATTATGATGTCTTCATAGTCTTCCGTCTTCATCTTCAACAGCACCACCATCTGGACAAGTCATTCACAATACTTTCTAGGAACAGATGCTAAGCAATAATCCCAGGTCAACACCTAGGCGACTTGTGAGCGAATGTAGAACCCCTCCCATGATTCTCCAAACCTCTGATGAAAAGATGTTAAAACAATTGACAGAACATCCTTAATCTTGTCTTTCAAGGATAATCAATTAAATACTTGTGAATATCACAAATAGCAATTGATCTTAAATCCCTGTGGTTTAACCCTTCTTCAGATTCTAGCATCTTCTGAATCTTCTTCATGACAACCATTATGACAACCATTCATACCACAAAAGCCTTCCAGGTTAGGTCAGTGTCTTGATCTTTCACTCCACCCTGAGCAAAGAACTGAAGTGATGTTTCAACATCAGTTCCGACATCAGTCTAAATCACATTAAACATCTACTAGGATATAGAGACTACAACCATAGTAATCCACACATATCTCTTGCAGCGAACACATGAGAACATATCAACATCTAATCAATTTCCAAGATCAGACCAACAAAATTGCAGTAACTTGCATAACACACTCTTCTAGAAGCTTCTTCTTATAAGCACAAGGTTCAGACCTCTCGTCTAACTTAAGAGTGATAACATACCATAGACAATCTGCTACTTCCAATCCTTCAAGCCACAAAATTGAAAGAGCTAATGCATACACCAATTGACCACAGGCTGATTTACACTGCTACTGCACACAAACTCTTGGATGCATTTTCCCTATAAAATTGTCCTCAGACATTTTAGCTTAAACAAGGATCATCTCCTTCTCTTCTGCTATCTTCAACCAGCACAGCTGAGATGCTATGACATTATGAACATCATCTCAAAAATTATTCAACTTCACAACTTCAGAGATCCTTCAAAACAGCTACAATCTAATAGGACTTTGACTCAGCATTTACCATAAACTGCTGATGAGTAGCGCGATGTCAAGACATTAGGATTGACGTATCAAGCTCAGCTTCTTTCTTGATGAAACTTCCTCCAGTTCAAGATTTTGAAAATCAGAAACATATATCTTCACAAGAGAATTCATCTTCAGATATACCAGAACTACATTGGACACCATAACCAGGAAGATCTCCTAATTAGGTCACCATAAATACGCTTAAGAGATAACTTATCAAGATCTTCACTCCCGCATGAAAGATTTGACAGTGATACTCTTTTGCTTTGGCTCCACCCTCTTCTTTCATCATCAATGTTCTGGACAAATTGGTCTTCAATACCTGATTTGAAATATATTCTTCTTCTGCTGAGGAGACCAAACTCTAAAGTCTTTCCAAGAAAATACCTTCCTAAAGTCTCACCACCAGAGACACAAGAAACAACCAGGGTTACATCAGATACCATGCAGCGGAACACACAACAACTCCACAACACCCTTCAGGCACTACTCAATAATCCTTGCACACCAAAAAGGTTTGAAAATAAATCAAACTCACAACAGCAGTCCTCCACCAAAGCTATACACCTGATAACAACAGACAGGTCCAATACACACCCTGTCATGAATAGTCCATCCTTCACTTCAAGGGATCAAACAAACAACTATATGAACTGACCAAGTCCATAACTCAGCAAAACTATCTTCCTTGCTCATGAACCAGAAAATATCTTCCCTAGATCTCATCCAGAAACAGACAGGATGCCTGCTCTGATACCAATTGAAATTCTGGTATAATAGATCCCAGATGTCCTACATGATGTCGAGACATCTGGTCTGACATAAACAACAAGGCAATTATAGAAAGTTAAATAAGTTGCTGAAAAGAAAGGTGCACACAGAATTTGTTCACCCAGTTCGGTCTAACAATCTACATCTGGGGGCATACCAAGCCAGGAAGGAATTCCACTATTAGCAGTATTAAATAACAGACTCAACAATACCAGTTGACAATCTACTCACATAATCCCTACCCAATGACCCTTCTACCTAAGTTCTCCCTAGGTAAGAGACTCCACCTCACTTCCAATCATCGCAATGATGTCTAGCAATCAACATCTCAGTTACTGCATCAACAACTTGATTTCCAACAACTCTACAAACACATAAAAATAGAAGACACACTCCTATAACAATACCTAGACATGACCCTCATGACTAAGAACAATGCTTAGAGTTGCTTAACAGCTTCCTCTAAGAACAATACATCTCTTACCTACAGGCTTAGAGATAAACATGATGACCATCCCACAAACCGGGTGGTTCATCGACCAACACAACCCTTATAATCTACATGATGGCTGGCTTGCTAAAACTAGGTTACAATGCTTCTATTTATAACATATTTCCCAACTGGATTTGGGCCTTCAAATCACAACAAATCAGCTGCTACAAATCTGCAAAAGATTCTGCTACTAAATAGATCTTCAATTAAATCTTCAATTAAATCTAATTATTCTCCATATCTTTTTGCATGAAAATAGTAACAATATCTGCTCAATATAAGATTACAACAGGATATATTTGTCCCATGATATTCGCCTGCAATCTCTCCACCAGATCTTCTCAAGACACACTTAAACAAATGCAGCCCTAACAAAACACATCAGACTGATGTTCTGATGTTCTATCAACTGATGTCAAGACATCAGGTTTAACATCAGCATACAAAACTGTAACCCTTAACATCAACTCAATGTTAAGAACTCATGTTAACATCAACTCAATGTTAAGAACTCATGTTAAGACATCAGACATATGACATCATTAACAACGCCATTGTTTTACCAAAATTTCAGCCAATACAAGAACTAACAGATAACACAATATGTTTATACTAGTTCACTTGAGAATTTCTCAAGTTAATCTAGTCCACCCGTCAAGGTGATTTTGCCTCTCTCAATCGAGGTTTTAATCCACTAATCAATCAGATTAATACAATGCACAAGCCAAACTGCTGGTGACTAACAATAACCTCTAAAACTCTCAAGTTCTAGACTTCTCAAGAAATCCAACCTTACCAGTCTTTCTCAAGGAACAATCCTCTAAGACAACACGTCTTAGACTTCTTAAGAAATCCAACCTTACAGGTCTTTCTTAAGGAATACAAACCTAAGTTTAAATGAGTATCGTTTACAGAATAGTGCTTCTTTTACAAGCTGAAATGTAAACAAGTTTAGATCTAAATGACTTTAAGAAAGATATTAGTAAGAGAGTAGTTTAAAGTGAGCTTTCGTGTGTATCTTTCTTCAAGTCTTCATGTCTCTATATAGCTGTGTAGAATATGACGGTTGAAGAGTAATCATAACTATTTAGACTGATGGCGGCTTGATAGAGACGTGGGGACAGATACTACTTTTGTGTCTTGTCTTGTCAAGATATCTTCATTAGTATTGTTTGCACTGTTTCCAAGATATCTTCGTTTGTACTGTTGTACAGTTGTACTTGTTTCTTAGTCTTCTAATATTCTTAACTTCAGAGGCTTCTGCGAGCATGAGTAAGAAGGGAAAACGTAGCTTGGTTCTTAAGATCTTCAATTCTTTGAGTCCTCAGAACTGCGCCTTTGGAGTCTTCAGCACTTGATCTTCAGAACCTTGTTCGCTTAGAACATTGTCTTCATATCTTCAGAGGCTTCTGATGGTATTTAGTTGAAGTATGAGTAGTGACTGTATTGGGTCTTCAGAACCTTTTATCTAGAGAGCGTAAGTCTTTCAGCATCTGAACTTCGTTCATTAGAACCTCTATCTTCAGATCTTCAGAACTTGTTCTCTTTACATATTATATTAGAGTCTTGCAATCTTCAGATTCTCCTGAAGCAGTTAGCAGATCAAGTGTAGCGCATAGGCATAATATTCTCTTTTAACAACATATCCATGCCATTTAACGGAAGCAAGACCTGTTTGTTAGATTCTTAAAAGTAACAAGCATTAGACTCACAAAATTGTTCATACAAACATACTTGTTTGATATCATCAAAACTCAGAGGTATTAATGCAGAACCAAATCTTGTTCTCACACATTGCCCCTATCGACGCCGAATAATTTGTCGACTTTTGCATCGTTCGAATTATTCTTTGATGAGTCATCACTTTTTCCTAGATATGTGTTTTCTCAAATTTGTTTAGGCACTTTCGGTGCTTTGTATTAGATTGTTCAAAATTTTGTGCTCTTATATCGACACATATCCTTTCAAACTATGGTCGATACCTGAGAACCACTTACTTTTATAACGAAGTTGGAATGCATAAGCTCAGATTATAAAATAAGTTTAATGAAAATCTTGCTATCGATAATAATGGATCATACAATAGGTCGTGAAATAATCCCCATAACCCCTAGTCCCTAGAGAACTACTCACTCATGGTGAGGGAAAACAATCATAGAGGTATTCATCATCATACTCATATAAGACAGCCTTAACGAATGAACAATAGAGATAGAATAGATAATAAAAACCTAAATTATGAATAAAACTTGTTCAATAATTTCTCCCTTGTGACTTGAGTTACAGAGAAAAGTAGAACAAAATACAGAGAAAACTAGGAATGAGAATTGTGACAAAAGTTAAGAACCCTAAAATCATAACAGGCTATGAGTTTATAGAAAAATAGCAAAAGTGCATAATATCTTTGGTTCAATGTGAATTATTCAGATTTGAGACAAATTAAATATTGCCTAAGAGCCACAATTAAGAGAGAATCAATCCATTTAAGGAAACAAAACAAATTTGTGAACTTTCTCTCGCCTCCCTGCTATGGCCCGTACGAGTGGTCACAATATGCCTCTGACTTTACTACTGGGAAGCATCAAATGGAGGCATTTAGGGCTTTTGTTGCTAATGGCTTGTAGCAGCTTTTACAGGTGGCCGTAGCAGCTCCTTCGTTTTTGTATGGGAGAAATTGTTTTTTTTTAACGTTTTGCCACGTTTTTTCTTGTCTTTGATCCCTATTTGTCTTGGATGCTCATTGGACCATGAAATTAGCAAGAAATCACAAACCAAAGCATTAAACATGAAAATTGAAATTAAATCGAACAAAATGTGATAAAATACTAAAGGAAAACGACTAGAAATAACGATTCACTGACCACTTATCAAACTCTCTCAAACTTAGACTGATGCATTTCTTCAAGCAACAAAGCTGGAATTCACGAGTTTTCGGATAAAGCGGTCATATCATGATAAAAGATACGAAAACGGGGTCAACAGTACTCATACATGAGTCTTTGTTCCATCGACTAGGCCAAGTTCTCTTGGTAGTCATTTTCCCAAACTAAGATCGCGGTGAAGCCACGAATCTAAGTCTCCCTTTCGAACACCTCTCCAACTATGCTTTGGGCTTAGGTCTCTTTTTCTGATATTCCTTTCCCCTTTCATTCAAACAATCAATATTAAGGAAATTTATTTCTTTTTGTCGCCACATACACAAGACCGATTAGGAGTTTTTGCTCTAGTCACCTTTTTAATTTTTGTTTCTTTTTTGATGAATTTATGCACTTTGGAGTTTATTGGTCCACTTTGGGACGACACTTTGAGGATTCAACCACCGTTAGGCTAAATAAATGGGTGAGGGTTTCGCAACTTAGAAGGTAGTTGCCTTTTTATTGTCTTTTCATCATTTTGGTGCCAAAAAATTATTGTCTCACAACCAATCATACATGTACGGGAGTCTAAATTATATCGGACTATCATTTAGAATTAATCAGGGGGTACTTTTCAAAAGCCAAGTACTATGACACATATCTACACGTTAGACTCGCATCCTACTCCTTGGCACCTAGGGTGTTTGGGTAATACCTAAGTTTTCAAACTTTCCCAATGTCCCTAGTTCTAGCCTTTCTTCCCTCAAACTTTCTGTACTTTCCCATCTTCCCCACAACCGAAGCTTATCATGAATTTTTTTTGCACGGTCCTAGTTTAGGAAAAGCTACGGAAAAATGGTCTTATTGAAACAAACAAGATGAAAATAACTAAAAATAAGAAAGAAACATAAACATAAAAATGTAAGAAATAAAAATGCGATAAAAATAGATAAAGGTGCATAAAAATAAATAAATACCCCCCAAACTTGAACCAAACATTGTCCTCAATGTTTTGGCGTAAGAAAGAGGGAGCAAAACTCACAAGAACCTCCTCGGGAGGTGGAAACCACAACATGAGTTGTTGCATCATTGCTTGGACTTCATCTAAGATAAATCCTTGCCTATTTTGTTCCACCTTCATCCCTTGGATCTCCGATTGGACCCACTCCCACCTATCTTGGTTTGCATTCAAAGCGCCTGCTTCATATTGGGTTGGAAGTGTGGGTGGAGGAACAACGTCCTCTTCCATGGCAGTACCTACAGGATGGTTAGAATTATCAGGTTCATCCTCATCCTCAGACGTGTTATCTGGATAGGGGACACCACTTGATAAATCCAATTATTCAAAACATAGATTCTTACCTTTCTTGGATTAGGCAAGTCAAGAACGAACTTGTTTTGGAACATCACCATATAGGTGTTTCCGTCCACATAAACCATCCCTTGTTAATCTTTCTCTTTATCTCAACAACATCGTCATCGGCCAAATTGAACTCAAAACCAAGGAACTCGACGATTTGGTAATCACACCCTTCACTCGATGATTTAGGTAATACCATTAGTGACTCTGTAATGCATTAAAAAGAGCTCCCTTTGTGTAGCCATTCTAGTACTATCACCTCATCCAAACAAGGTGTAGGCAAGTGCCTTTTGCATATACCGAAAGCATGGGTTTTGAATAGTGGAGGCTTTAGCCCCCGCGACAGTATAGAAACGATCACCAGAAATATAACACAAAAAACTCTTGGCATCAAACTCCTTTGAGACAATTCCTAGCCCATAGATGGGAAATTGGAGAATATGCCCAAATTCCTTTATACTTAGCTCTTGGTTTTGGTTAAATAAACAGAATTTAAGAGTACCGTAACAGTCTCTCGTTCCATCAATGTACTTATTTTGTAATTTAAAGTCTAAGGTGATAAGAAACTCAAGATTAATGCTCTTAGGGGTGCCACCCATATGTATTTTTTAACAAGTATAGTGGCTTCCACCGTGGGGCCCCTAGTAAAACTAACCTGGGTTAGACTTTCCATTATCACCACCATTTTCATTACTTTCTCCCGAAAATGGCCAAGAAGGATCCATGATGCTTCATGGTTAACACCATTGCCAAAGGTATCACCGACAGAGAAAGTTATAGATTTTCCTGGTAGAAATATACAAGACAAGTGTTTACTACAAATGTGATATCCCTAAATCTCTCCATTGCCACGCAGAGAGGACCAGGAGCTAACATTATTTTCTCCAACCCTAATGCCATCATAGTTCACCCTAATGATAATAACCTCATGGTCATCACTATGCAATGTGGTAACTGGGATATCAAGCAAGTCTTGATAGACCCAGGAAACTCAACTGACATCATATTCGAAGCCCTTTTCAGAAGCTCTAAATTGATCCCATTAGTATCAAGATGTTACAAAGTTCACTTGTAGGCTTGTTAGGCTAGTAGATACAAGTAAAAGGCCACACAACTCTGGAAATAACCTTTGGCGCTAGAGCATATTCCAAGGCGATTGAAGTTAATTACCTGGTAGTAGATGCCTTATCACCCTATAACGTCATCCTCAGCAAGCTGACTATTAACTCGTTAAGGGTGATTATATCCACCCAATACCTGGTACTGATATACCCATTACCCAGTGGGCAAATAGGGATAACCCAAGAAGACCAATAAATTACCCGTGAATGTTACCAGAGTAGCTTGGTAATGAGGTAAGAGGATGTCGCCCATGAGGTTGTCATTTTTCTCAAACCACTGGACATAAACACCATAATTTGGGATCTAAGGATGGGTGTGGATAATGAAATACTCACACCCGCAGAAGATTTGAAGGAGATTCAGATAGGTTCTTTGTGTCACAAGTTAACCAAGATAGGCATCTTCCTCTCTGAAAAATAAGAGTTCATACTAGTTGACAAACCTAGAAAGAAATGCCAACTTTTTTGCCTATACCCCCTCTAATTTGCCATACATAAATACCATAGTGGTGTGAGACATCGCCTCATCGTCAACCCTTCAGTGAGACCACTGTCTCAAAGAAAATGGAAAGTTGGCGAGAAGAAGAGAGTCGCCATTGAAGAGGAGGTAGAAAAACTAGTAAGCGGAGATTTCATCACAAAAACAAAATACCCAACCTGGTTTGCCAATCTTGTTCTGTTGAATAAAGTATTAAACAAGTTGCGCATGTGCTTGGATTTCACCGACCTCAATATGACATATACCAAGGACCCATATCCTCTGTCGAATATTGATCGCCTGATTGATGGGTCCTCAGGCTACTGCACGTTGAGCTTCATAGATGCCTATTTAGGGTACAACCATATTAAGATTGATCCCCTTAACACGCCCAAGACAACATTCATGTCAACCCATGACAACTACTATTATAAGTCATGCCCTTCGGCCTCAAGAATGAAGGCGCCACCTTTAAGTGACTCATGGAAGACATGATAGTGAATATCACAAAAGAACATAATCATGCAACCGACTTAGAGGACATTCTCCAATCAGTCAAGAAGTATAACATGCACTTGAATTCCACCAAGTGCTCTTTCGGGGTGCAGGCGGTAAATTGTGACACTAGTATCCATCCCGAACCTGCCTCGTTTATTTCATCATGTACTTTATTATTTAGTTTTGAAAATTGAGAATATTAAATATGTGGTCAATGTTTTGATATTTTGATTTGTATTTATTATTTGAAAGGTATGTATGAAATTTTTTTAGATTGTTTTATTTTATTATTTGTTATGTAATTTGATGTTTAAAAAAAAAAAAATTTTATTAAAAAAATTAATTTCACTATATGGATGGTGGTAAGGTGGGGATACCCGATATAATACCCCTAATGTTAATATGTTATAGTCATATATCTACATATATTTTTATCATATGCATTAGTAGTTATTATTATTTTTAGGTGATTTTATGTATATATGTGTTATTATTTATTGTGATATTTTGTGTGCACTAGATTTAATAATAAACATGCATAATTTTATTTATCTACTTCACATCATCTTATTTGAGTATTTATTTTATAAAAATATAATTTTGATATATAATTTATATAATGATTAATTTTCCTTATGTGTACTTGTCAGAAATGATAAATTTATACATATTTAATTTAATTATTGATTAATTTAAAGTGTTAAAATTATATTTATTGTAATACCCCGTATTTTAATTACTCTGGATAATATTAGTTGTGATCAACTGAGTTCCAGTGTACTCTGAGAAATTATCTGCAAAGATAATTAGAGTAACGGTTGAGCTCAGAGCAAATCTAATTAATATTATCTGTCTCTGAGATATTTTAATATTTGGAACTTTAGAGAATTTTTGGGCAATTAGTAGTATTACAATTGATGATGTCTTACTATATCATTTCTTTTCCACTCTTTTTCCACTTAGAAACAAATAAAGGAAAAGATAGAAGAAGTTGGAGAGAAAGGAAAGGAAAGGAGAGGAAAAAGCTCAAGAACACAAGATCTTCAACCATCATCCATTCTTCATCAAATCATCTTCCAATCTTCATCATCATCATCTATTCAAGGTGGGTTCTAGATAGATACCTTAGTTGTAGAAATTCATGAGTTTTAGAGTTAGGTTGGAATTGTGAGAAATTGAGTAATTGTGCTAAAATCATGAATCTAACAGATGAAATGCAATATAAATGCTGTTTAATACTTGTTGTTATGATTATACTGTGTTTTGATTGTTATGTTAAGGATTGGAGGTGTTTTGAATGTAAAACCATTGATTTTGGATGAAGAACAACGCTGTTGGGAAGTTGGGTTTTCCAGGGTTCGCCTAGCGAACCTGGGACGAGTCACAGCGAACAAACTTTCGAGGGTTCGCCTAGCGAACCCAGCAGCGAAGGTTAGCGAAGGTTCGCCAACGACGTTCGCCTAGCGAACTTTGTGCCATTTTAGTGCTGGTTGGTTCTGCCTTGCTTCGCTGAGGTGTTCGCGAAGCGAAGGGCGAGGCGAATGTTCGCCAGAGAGTTCGCGAAGCGAACTTTAGGTCTATTTTGTTTTGTTTGTCCATTCTCCAGGAGCTTCGCCTAGCGAAGGCTGGAGCGAATGCTCGCTGGGTAGTTCGCCTAGCGAACATGAGAGATCCTCCAACTTGTTTCTTCTATAACTTTTGAACCGTGACTCCGATCGGGGCGTTCTTGGTACCTGCGGAGAATTTTGAGAATAATCTATCTAATGGAAGTGGAAATTATCGGTTTTAGTGCCTGATTAAATAATCAGAGAAAAACCAAGAGTGTACCATTATGTTGAATTATTATATGTGATTCTATTGTGCCAATGTGTTATGTTGTGCTTACCCTACTGTTGTTTATCATAATTGTGAGTGAATATGCATGCTAAAATGAAATGAAATAGGTAGAGTGAGGATTATTGCCATAGAACAATATTAAACCTAGTACGGCTAGGAAATGGTTGAATAACATAGCGACGACGCTCGTGCAAGAGAGGCCGAGGCATGCGTCTATTACCGAATGGTTGTATGTGCAATCACGAAATCGTAACCACTATTCTATGATGTGCCATTTCATGAGTAACGAGCTCATCTATAATGAATGGACGATTTCTTGGTAGGTTTGATTCCCAATGTTATAAGTACGAATGGAGCCTACGGGTAAAGATACTTGTGACGGTGTACGAGCCGTGTGAAGTGACGATTTAAGGCGATAATATGTCCCTTATTTCTGAATCCATTTCGTATGCCAAGAAATATACGAGGGTCCATGACTCGTTCCTACTTCTAGACGTAGAAGAGGGCGGGAGAAAGGGGATGCCTTGACAGGGTTAACGATAGTGATACACTACCGGGTTAAGGAACTCAATAGCGTGGATACGTATAGGGTGTATGAGTACTCAAAGTCACTTCCCTTCCCTTTGACTCGAGTTAGGCATGTTAGAACCTTGTAAAGCCGAGAGGACTATAGGATAGTGAATTCACTGAGATTTGATGTATCTCACCCCCCGTTCTTGTTTACATCACAGGTACTACAGGTTCGGCGAAAGGTAAGGACAAAGTGGTTTGACTTTTCCTTACGGATCGTAGCTTTTGAGATGGCATGGCTTCCGCTATGGCGTTTTATTTTGAGATTATTGTATTGATCTAGTTCTTAGTGTATTTTGGGACATCTTGTATATATTATGCCGTAGATTTTAGAACTTTGTATTTAGGGCATTTAATGTGTATAATGTGTTAACTAGGAACTTATGGTATTTAAGTACCAAATACTTGGATTCATGTATAATATATATGCTTTGATGTATGTTGTTATAGATGGGTGTTACAGTTGGTATCAGAGCAGGTCGTATCCTCGACCTAGCCATGAAATAGTATAAGTATTTCTTTCTGTTTCATATGCGTTGTGTCGCCATTGGTCTTACGTGTTATATTTATGGTATTGAGCCTGATCAACTTAATCCTATCTGTATGACATTTAGGAACATGGCCGACGGGCGCAGAAACAACCGTGGTAGACCAAGAACCACTCCAGCAGGGACAAATCCACCAGGTGACGAGGGGAATGCCTCTTTGTATCAATTTATGCAACAGATGCAGCAGCAACCGAATCAGTTTGTGCAAGAAATGGTGCATCAAATGGCTGGTGGCGTGAATCCTCCAGTGGTTGTTCCTGAAACTGCAAGGGGAACCTTTAGGGATTTCATTCGTATGAATCCTCTGGAGTTTCAGGGAGGGTTAGATCCAGTAAAGGCTCATGAATGGATATCCGGTATGGAGCGGATTTTCTTGATAGTTCAGTGCAGTGAGGAAAATAAGGTTGTTTTCGCTTCTCACTTGTTGAAGAGTCCTGCCATGAGGTGGTGGGAGAATGCTTCGGCCTCAATGACAATTCAAGAGGTACCGAAGGTATGGGAGCAGTTTAAGATAAATTTTATGGAGAAGTATTTCCCAAGTTCCTTAAGGTCTTAGAAGGAATTCGAGTTTCAACAGTTAAGAGAGGCAACTTTTTGCTAAGTTAAGTAAGTGTGAATTTTGGATGTCGGAGGTTAATTTTCTGGGTCATGTCATATCTCAGGGAGGTGTAGCGGTTGATCCATCAAAAGTTGAAGCAATGATTAATTGGGAGAGACCGAAGAACACTTATGAAGTTTCTTGGGATTGGCAGGGTATTACAGAAGGTTTATCAAAGGCTTTTCTCAACTGGCTTTACGGATGACGAGACTTACTCGGAAGGATTATTCATATGAATGGGATTCGGCTTGTGAGCAAAGTTTTATGAGCTTGAATGAGAGATTGACGACCGCTCCTGGTTTGGTTATTCCTGATCCTAGCAAGTCGTATGAGGTATATTGTGATGCATCGAAGATGGGATTAGGAGGTGTGTTAATGCAAGATGGACATGTAGTGGCTTATGCTTCTCGACAGTTGAAAGTCCATGAAGAGAATTATTCAACACATGATTTAGAATTGGCGGCAGTTGTATTTACTTTGAAAGTGTGGCGTCACTATTTGTATGGTGTCCGTTTTGAGATGTTTAGCGACCACAAGAGCTTAAAGTACCTCTTTGATCAGAAAGAGTTGAACGTGCGTCAAAGGAGGTGGATGGAATATTTGAAGGATTATGATTTGGAGTTAAAGTACCATCCGGGTAAAGTGAATAAAGTGGCGGATGCATTGAGCAGGAAGGTGTTATATAATGCCGAATTGATGATGCTAGAGTATACGTTATTGGAAAAATTTTGAGATCTAAATCTCCATTTTGTTTGTACTCCTAATGGCGTGATTATGGGAAATTTGAATATCAATTCTACTCTTAGGGAAGAACTCCAACAAGGACAAGGGTTAGATGAGAAGTTACAAGAAGTGTTAGTACAACCGGGTTTTGTGCGAGCTACCGACGGAATTATTTTGTTTAACCAAAGGATTTGTGTTCCGGATAACGCGGAGTTGAAACGGAGGATTTTGGAAGAAGCGCATAAGGGTGCTTTTACTATACATCCGGGGTCTTCAAAGATGTATCAAGATCTAAAGAGGGACTATTGGTGGTCCGGGATGAAAAAGGATATCGCGGTGTATGTGTCGGAATGTGCGGTGTGCCAACAAGTGAAGATCGAACACCAAAGACCGGGTGGCTTGTTGCAACCTTTGGAAATTCCGGTATGGAAATGGGATAGTATTTCTATAGACTTCCCCGTTGTACTACCCCGTACTCAGAGTGGTTATGATTCGATTTGGGTAATTGTGGATCGGTTAACGAAATCTGCGCATTTCTTAGCTGTGAAGACTACCTACAAGGCGAGTCATCTCGCGAGGTTGTTCATTACGGAGATAGTGAAATTGCATGGTATTCCCACAAGTATCGTTTCGGATAGAGATCCAAAGTTTACTTCAAGATTTTGGAGAGCTTTTCAACAAGCTGTGGGAACGAAGTTGTGTTTGAGCACGTCGAATCATCCGCAAATGGATGGTCAGACAGAACGGACAATACAAACCATGGAAGATATGTTGATAGCTTGTGTACTTGAAAGTGGAGGAAATTGGATAGAACTTTTCCCGTTGATTGATTTCTCTTATAATAACAGTTATCATGCAAGTATTGGTATGGCACCTTATGAGGCGTTGTATGGAAGAAAGTGTAGGACATCATTGTGCTGGGCAGAAGTTGGTGAAGATAGAATGTTGGGACCTGAGATTGTTCACGAAACTACGAAGAAGATTAGGATGATCCGTGATAAAGTCAAACAGGCACAGGATCGTCAGAAGAGTTATGCGGATAATCGTAGAAGACCTTTAGAATTTGAAGAAGGCGATCACGTGTTTTTGAAAGTCACTCCGAGATTGCAGTTGAAAGGACCGTTTAAGTCGCGGAAATTAAGTCCGAGATACGTGGGACCGTATGAAATTTTAGAAAGAATTGGTGAAGTAGCTTACAGATTGGCCTTACCTCCTTCTCTGTCGGAGATGCACGACGTTTTTCATGTGTCTCAGCTTCGAAAATTTGTCCCAGATCCTCTTCAGCCAATTTTACCAGATACAATTGAGATAGAAGCAGATTTAACGTTTGAGCCTCAACCGAGTCGTACCACAGGAAGAGAAACTAAGGTGTTAAGGAATAAAGAGATCCCTCTTGTTAAGGTCCAGTGGGATGAGACGCATCCGGGAGATGCAACTTGGGAATTGGAATCGGAGATGCGGGAGGTCTATCCTCATCTCTTCAGGTAATTGTTTTAAATTCATGGGAGAATTTCTATTTAAGGGGGGGGGGAGGATGTAA
Source organism: Lathyrus tuberosus (assembly GCA_022829125.1). Lineage (NCBI taxonomy): Eukaryota > Viridiplantae > Streptophyta > Magnoliopsida > Fabales > Fabaceae > Lathyrus > Lathyrus tuberosus. Next base: position 10,332,644 of record JALAZF010000153.1, read on the forward strand.
TACCTCGTATTTTAATTACTCTGGATAATATTAGTTGTGATCAACTGAGTTCCAGTGTACTCTGAGAAATTATCTGCAAAGATAATTAGAGTAACAGTTGAGCTCAGAGCAAATCTAATTAATATTATCTGTCTCTGAGATATTTTAATATTTGGAACTTTAGAGACTTTTTGGGCAATTAGTAGTATTACAATTGATGATGTCTTACTATATCATTTCTTTTCCACTCTTTTTCCACTTAGAAACAAATAAAGGAAAAGATAGAAGAAGTTGGAGAGAAAAGAAAGGAAAGGAGAGGAAAAAGCTCAAGAACACAAGATCTTCAACCATCATCCATTCTTCATCAAATCATCTTCCAATCTTCATCATCATCATCTATTCAAGGTGGGTTCTAGATAGATACCTTAGTTGTAGAAATTCATGAGTTTTAGAGTTAGGTTGGAATTGTGAGAAAATGAGTAATTGTGCTAAAATCATGAATCTAACGGATGAAATGCAATATAAATGTTGTTTAATACTTGTTGTTATGATTATACTGTGTTTTGATTGTTATGTTAAGGATTGGAGGTGTTTTGAATGGTAAAACCATTGATTTTGGATGAAGAACAGCGCTGTTGGGAAGTTAGGTTTTCCAGGGTTCGCCTAGTGAACCTGGGGCGAGTCACAGCGAACAAACTTTCGAGGGTTCGCCTAGCGAACTCGGCAGCGAAGGTTAGCGAAGGTTCGCCAACGACGTTCGCCTAGCAAACTTTGTGCCTTTTCAGTGCTGGTTGGTTCTGCCTTGCTTCGCTGAGGTGTTCACGAAGCGAAGGGCGAGGCGAATGTTCGCCAAGGAGTTCGCGAAGCGAACTTTAGGTATGTTTTGTTCTGTTTGTCCATTCGCCAGAAGCTTCGCCTAGTGAAGGCTAGAGCGGATGCTCACTGGGTAGTTCGCCTAGCGAATATGACAGATCCTCCAACTTGTTTCTTCTATAACTTTTGAAACGTGACTCCGATCGAGGCGTTCTTGGTACCGACGGAGAACTTTGAGAATACTCTATCTAATGGAAGTGGAAATTATTGGTTTTTGTGCCCGATTAAATAATCGGAGAAAAACCAAGAGTGGTACCATTATGTTGAATTATCATATGTGATTCTATTGTGCCAATGTGTTATGTTGTGCTTACCCTACTGTTGTTTATCATAATTGTGAGTGAATATGCATGCTAAAATGAAATGAAATAGGTAGAGTGAGGATGATTGCCATAGAACAATATTAAACCTAGTACGGCTAGGAAATGGTTGAATAACATAGCGACGACGCTCGTGCAAGAGAGGCCGAGGCGTGCGTCTATTACCGAATGGTTGTATGTGCAATCATGAAATCGTAACCACTATTCTATGATGTGACATTTCATGAGTAACGAGCTCCTCTGTAATGAATGCACGATTTCTTGGTAGGTTTGATTCCCAATGTTATAAGTACGAATGGAGCCTACGGGTAAAGAGACTTGTGACGGTGTACGGGCCGTGTGAAGTGACGATTTAAGGCGATAATATGTCCCTTATTTCCGAATCCATTTCGTATGCCAAGAAATCTACGAGGTTCCATGACTCGTTCCTACTTCTAGACGTAGAAGAGGGCGGGAGAAAGGGGATGCCTTGACAGGGTTAACGATAGTGATACACTTCCGGGTTAAGGAACTCAATAACGTGGATACGTATAGGGTGTGTGAGTACTCAAAGTCACTTCCCTTCCCTTTGACTTGAGTTAGGCATGTTAGAACCTTGTAAAGCCGAGAGGACTATAAGATAGCGAATTCACTGAGATTTGATGTATCTCACCCTCCGTTGTTGTTTACATCACAGGTACTACAGGTTCGGCGAAAGGTAAGGACAAAGTGGTTTGACTTTTCCTTACGGATCTTAGCTTTTGAGATGGCATGGCTTCTGCTATGGCGTTTTATTTTGAGATCATTGTATTGATCTAGTTCTTAGTGTATTTTGGGACATCTTGTATATGTTATGTCGTAGATTTTAGAACTTTGTATTTAGGGCATTTAATGTGTATAATGTGTTAACTAGGAACTTATGGTATTTCAGTACCAAATACTTGGATTCATGTATAATATATATGCTTTGATGTATGTTGTTATATATGGGTGTTACATTTATAGTCATAGTATTTTAATGTGAATATTTTTTAGCATAATATTTTTTTTTTATAAATGAGTATAATAAATTAAATAAAGGTGAATTTACTTTAAATAAATCTTATATTTAGAAAGAAAGTGAGGTGTAAAAGGAAAAATAATAAAAATATCATGTTGACAAAATCCATAAAAAATGCATAGTTAAAATATAAAATAAATAAATAAATAAAAAAGAAAAAAGAAAGGGTATTTCAAAGCAAGAAAAGAAAACAAATATGAGAGAAGAAATTGTGACTGGATGGAAAAAATTGATCCCAATCTCAAATAGCATTGCAAAATATCTTCTCTGTTTCAGCCCAAATTTCAGCAAGACCTTTCTAATAGAGAGTTAGTGAATTATTTATATTTATTTAAATTATTACTTTTTTTTTAAATCAAATGGAATTGATATTGAATACAAGGGGTATTCACCCATACACAAGAAATCAAATGGAATTGATATTTAAATTATTACTCATTTTATTTCCTCTCCAAAAATATAGTTTTCTATCACTAACATCACAATTTTAATTCGTTATTCTTCGTCGTAACTCTGATTTGAGTAGAATCAACAACAAAATAATTGTAAAAAATATTACCAATATTATCCACCAATTTACTTTCTGATCTAGGGTATGTTTATTTGACCAAAATTTTGAAATTGACATTTTTAGAGTGCATTTCCATAGTTATTTATTTTATATTTAAACATATACAATCAAATTGGATTGATTAGAAGGCGATGATTTAAACGAACGAAACATCCTTGCTGCTGGATATGGATTCGCGTGAGAAAGTATTACAATAAGGTACGGGGTGAGAGTGCATTCGAATAATGAGTAGACAATAAGTGAGATGGACGAGAGTCATATTTCTCAAAATTCATTCGGGACTCACTGCGGTAGTTGTAGCCCTTGAGTGATAATTAAATAAATGTTCAAATATGGAAGTGAGAGGTTAAAAGAGAAACTATAAATTTTATTAAGATTTTGATGATTTAATTTATGTTCAACGTGTGATAATTTATATTCGTGAACATGTTGTAATTGTATTTGAGATGTTATAATTTTGATTATTTTTCCTCCATGGAATAAAATAAATTGATATATGGTGATGTATATGTAATACATGATGTTTGAATGTATGAAATACATAATGATGGTGTATAAATGATGAATAAAATATTGTGAAATTGAAGTGTAAATGTATTTGATGTTTTTCCATAGAGTATGAAATAACGGTTGTTCCGACCCGTGCTGAAGATGGTATTCTTAAGAAATAACATAGGCCAACTAGGGGAGAGACTAGACGTTAGGGGTTTTGACGTGGAAGTTATTTTGTCACCATAAAGGTATGGTATGAGAATCCTAAATTGATGTTAGAGAAGTAACCAACATATAGGGTCGGTATGGTGCATTATCAAATAGAGAGAAGTACCGAGTCGAGTGTGACACAATATCATTAGAGAGAAATGACCACATTGTGCAATATCATTTGAGAGAAGCACACCCGGAATTAAATCATGAAATGTAATACTGTATCGCTTGAGGGAAATATTACACAAGTGTAGTATCAATTGAGAGAAACATGTTTGTATTTGTGTTATGAGCATAGTGCAGTATCATAAAGAGAAACACATGCCTCTATAGAGTGGAATGATATCAAATAAAGAGAAGAACATTGGAGTCTAAGATCATGCATATAAAAATTTAAACTGTGATTAAACTTGATTGTATTCATGAATTATATTGATATTATATATTGATTGCTTTTATTAAGGTTGCTTTGAGGTGAAAATATTTATATTTTGAAATTGTGAATTATGTAGATGCTTGAGGTTGATGGTCCATGTTAAATGTGATTTGATACGATACAGTTTTTAGTTGATAATTTGCATGTTTTTCACAATTATTTTATATTGTTACATGTTTTCGAAGCTCACCCTTTTATGTTTGTGTTTGTCTAGCTTGGCTCTACATTTGCAAAATTGCAGTAAATACAAGTTAATGAGTCTTGAAGTTCAAGTTTGGGAGAAGCCCCACTCTGATAGGTGACATTGGGTTGCTAAAATTATTTTTAAAATATTTATACTTTCCGCATTGAAAGATTATAAATATTTTGTATACCGATGTAGAATTGTTTTAATTTAATAGATTTTATTATTCATTTATAATATGTAAATGGACAAAAAGATGTCCTTTATCTCAAAAAGTTTTTGAAATCAGTAAAATTTATTTGTTTTGAAATTGATGCTTGAAAGCTAAAAGCGAAAAGAGATTCCAAGCAAGGAAAGTATAAATGGGCTCAATATATAATATCGCTCGAGGGACTTCAAGTCCCATCAAACAGGATTATCCAATGCCTCACTTGAGGGACTTAGAGTCTCATCATCTGGGCTCAATACATAGTCTCACCTGAGGGATTTCAAGTCCCATCAAACAGGTTTATCTAAATGCCTTGTCTAAGGTTCTTCAAGGCCCATCAAACATGCTTATCTAAATTCCTTACCTGAGGGACTTGAAGTTTCCTCATGCGGGATCTAACTTAAAGTCTCGCCCAAGGGACACAACCAAAGTATAGCCTAAGAGAGTTAACTTAATGCCTTGTCTAAGAGCTTGATAGAAGTTTCTCCCGAGAGGTCTCACACCTCACTTGAGGGACCTGAAGTCTCATCATGTAAGTTATATGTGAGCCTAAGAGAGGGGGGGGGGGGGGGGGGTGAATTAGGTTCTTAGAAGATTATCCCGATTTTTGACGATTTTTTATTTTTACTTTCCTAAAGATTTCTAAGTGTTGAAATGGTAATTGCGGAAAGTAAATGAACACCGAGACGTATAGTGGTTCCCCTCACACGTCGAGAGTACTCCACTCCCCTTTCAACTTGAAAGAGAATTTCACTATAATGTTAGATTCCTAGACAAGACAAAACTATGTCTTTCTCTACCACTCTAACAACCAAGAACACTCCTCTTGGATTTACAAATGTTTAAAGTCCAGTCGAGAATAAATATCTCACAAATGGACCTCTTGTATCCAAAATCCGGATCACAAGGAAAACCTTACAAACTTATCTTTAACAATCCTAAAAATAAGTTGTAATTAAAATATCACAAATCTGAATTTTGTATGTGTGCAGAAAGTTTGAATCTTCAATGTATCAATCTAAAGATTGATCTTCTTCTTGTACAACTAATCTTTATTCAGAATATACAAGTGTTTTAGGATGCAAGAATGAAACTATAATGGCTGAGAGGAAAGTTCAATGACAAGGTTTCACTCTTAGAAAATTCTGACTTTTTACACTTGAGAAAATGAAAGATTTTAGAGAATAAAGATGTTTTAAAATTTTATGCAAGAAGGTGAGAAGAAAATCTGAAATTATGAGTTTATATATGCCACTAAACACCTTTACAAAAGGGTGTTAATATCCAAAAGTTGCCATGCATCAAAAACAATTTTCAAAACTCACAATGCTGAAAAAATAAAATATTTTTACATACTGGTTCAGTGTTAATCGATTAACACTATTGAACTACATTATGTTAATTGATTAAGACCTTCCAACGTGCAGAAAATTCAAAATTTCTTAAGGTTAATCGATTAACATAAATACACTATAAACGGTTAATCGATTAACCACAGTTAAAAGTTGAAAAATACTTTGAAAAATGATATGAAAAGGAAATGTTATCAAAAACAATTTTTTAGATGATCCATGCCAAGTATGCTTGATGATATGAACACTTGTATATTCAAGAATAAATTGAGTTCATATACCTTATTGATTATTATGACTTATTTGAAATTCTTCAAGACTTTTTGATATAGATGAATACTTGAAGCTTTGATACTTGACTTGAATTAATTCCTTTTTGATCTTCAATAGATTTTATAATGTTGTTGTCTTCATCAAAACATATTTGAGAATCTTGATTCTTCAATCTCCCCCTTTTTGATGATGACAACTCTTCTCTTGAAAAAAATTTATTTCAACTTTGATTTTTCTAACAAAAGCAATGCTCCCCCTAAATGTAAGCTCCCCCTAAAAACATGCTTGGAGGAATTTTGTTTTGAAACAATTCTTTGCTGCAAAATTTTGTTAGAAAATACACATGTTTTGCTTCTCCCCCTTTGTCATTACCAAAAAGAGAGGGAAAAGTTTTAAAAGTGATATGGTGAAAACATATGCAACAAATACCACATTTGAAACATATTAGAACACACAAGTTTGAACAACATAAAGCACAAACATAACATTAACCATTTTGATCCCACAACACATTTAACTTAAGTCTTACACAAATTCAAAACAAAACACAACATTCTTGAAAAAGTATTAAACACTAGACATAACCAAAATACTAGAAGAAATTAAAGACATTAGAAAACTTAAAACAACATTTAGTCACTTTCCGACATTTCATGGTTTTCTTCATCCTCTCCATCTTCTTCCACTTCATCCTCTACCTTTTCCTCTCTTTCATCAACCCTTGGATATTGGCGACGGGATTTAGACATCTTGAGCAACAATTTCTTAATGGAGGCCATTTCAAAAGAGTGTGTGTTCATTGTTGCTTCCATTGAGCACATCTTGTTGTAGAGTGCTTCATTAGTATATCCGCCTTCCGGAGCCGGTGGAGGAGTGAAAGTTGGAGCAACATCTTTGTACACATAAAAACCCTGTCGATTCTTGACGATGCCCATGTTCCGTAAACATGTAGAAGCACTAATTTCACAATCTTTAGAACCCATCTCAACCTTTGGTTCTCTTTTGACAAGTATTTCAAGTTTTTCAAGAAGCTTTGAAACTATCCTCCCATAAGGTAGTCCACCACTCAAATTTTGTTGGTAGAACATATGATACATTACCGTACATGCCCAATTCACCTCTAATCCATTTTTAAGGGCAAAAATGGCTTGTAATTCTGGATCGGTAATTTGAGCATGGTTTGAATGTTTCGGCAGCACCACATACACAATTACATAATGTAACATTCTATCCATTACCGACAAGTTCTTCGAATAAAGCAAAACTCTAGAAGAGGCATGACTTTGTCTACCCATAACATCAAATTGATTCACTCTCGAGAGACGGAAATAATAATACATTTTATTATAGTCTTTCCATCCATTAGCTTGTGGAGTAAACCCTTGTTTGATAATCTGTCCCTCAGTGGACAATCCAAAATAATCTCCAAATGTTTTAGCATCAACACAAACATCAGTGTTCCTAACTCTAGAAGTTAAACAGTGGTCATCAAACTCATCCAAACCCACTTGCAAATTAGAATAAAATTCCTTTACTAGATCAGGATAAACAGGACCTATCTCAGACACAAAACTATCTAACTTGTGATGCTTCAACAAATCCGGAAAATCAAAACTATCAGCAGGAAAAGATGATAGGAGAACATATTTTACCGGCATCAAAAGTCTGTTCCAGAACTCAAACGTAAGCCTTCTTTGTTTAGTGGTTGGAGCAGCTTCTTCTTGATGAGAACTTTCTTCTCCCATTTTTCCTTTTCCTTTTGCTCTTCTTGAGGAAGCCATGGTTGAAAGTTTGAGTTTGTGAAAATGATTTTCGGATTTTGAGAGAGAAGGGTTTGGAGGATATGAGGTGTGAGATTTAGTGAGATTTTAAAGAGGTTTTGATGAGTGGGGTTTTAAAGAGGGTGATTGAATGACTTTGAATGAGATTAATAGGTAGTAAAGATGAGTTAAGATAGATGAAGAGTACCAAAGTGAGTTTGACTTTGTCATAAAAGCACTTGTTTAACACATGGACCACACAAAATCACATAAAGCACATCTTAACAAAACACTAAAAAATAAGTATTTATGAAAATTTACGTAATTTTTTTTTTGAAAATGCTACAGGGTTAATCGATTAAATTAAACCCAACATCACTTGGTTAATCGATTAACAGACCAATAATTTGCGTAAATACTTACAGTGTTAATCGATTAACATAATTGCAAAGGCAAGTGGTTAATCGATTAACACACTAAAAAAAATAGCAAATTCATAATTATTAGTATGCTAATGAAATAAGAAATGTAACACCATGACATGTTAGAATACAACATTATGCAGCTTGTGATAAACCAGAAAAATCATAAAAATAATTTTAAGAGTATAAATAAGTGAAAATAAGTTATTTTGGCATAAAATTCAATTTTTCAAAAAAAAACTTGACAACCCTAAAAATTTTAAATAATGTGTACCTTGGCTTCATTATATTATATAATGAATAAATATTGTAGATTTAAACGTCACCTTCGTCTAATATGCCAAGTTCTCTTCGAATCTTGTAAAATGGTTCTTTTGCGAGCGGTTTTGTGAAGACGTCCGTTAGTTGATTATGTGTATCCACAAATGAGACTTCAACATCTCCTTTAAGCACATGATCACGTAGAAAATGATGTCGAATGTCTATGTGTTTGGTTCTTGAGTGCATGACCGGATTCTTTGTAATATTGATAGCACTTGTGTTATCACATCGAAGTGGTATACGTCCTAGATTGATTCCATAGTCACTCAATTGTTGTTTTAGCCAAAGAATTTGTGCACAACAACTTCCTGCTGCTATGTATTCTGCTTCAGCCGTACTTAGAGCGACACACACTTGTTTCTTACAAGACCAAGATACTAATGCATTTTCTAGGATGTGACATGTTCCACTCGTGCTTTTTCTATCAGTTTTGTAACCTGCATAATCCGCATCAGAATAACCAACTAAATTACACATACTACCTTTTGGATACCATAGACCAACGTTCGTCGTTCCCTTGAGATACTTCATGATTCTTTTCACAGCGGTGAGATGCGACTCCTTTGGATTTGCTTGAAAACGGGCACAAAAACATACACTAAACATTATGTCAGGACGACTTGCCATTAAATATAATAAAGAACCAATCATACCTCGATACTTCGTAATATCAATGGAAGCACCCGATTCATCTTGATCAATATAGGTTCCGGATCCCATTGGTGTAGCCATAGCCTTGCAGCTATCCATGTCGAATCTTTTCAACAATTATTTGCAATACTTGGATTGGTTGATGAATATACCGTCCTTTAGTTGTTTGATATGAAGTCTAAGAAAGTAATTCATCTTTCCCATCATAGACATCTCAAACTCTCCTTGCATCATTAATGAGAATTCTTTACAAAGATCTTTGTTCGTTGAACCGAATATGATGTCATCAACATAGACTTGGACTAACAAAGTATTGTCTTTTTCTTTCTTAATGAACAATGTCTTGTCAACTTTGCCTTTTACAAATCCCTTTTCACAAAGAAAATTGCTAAGACGATCATACCATGCTCTTGGTGTTTGCTTTAAGCCATAAAGAGCTTTCTTTAATTTGAAGACATGTGAAGGATTCTTGAAGTCTTCAAAGCCTGGGGGTTGTTTGACATAGACTTCTTCATTGATGTAGCCATTCAAGAATGCGCTTTTGACATCCATTTGATATAGTTGAAAATTTAATGAACATGCATAAGCAAGTAATAAACGGATAGCTTCTAACCTTGCAACCGGAGCGAATGTTTCCTCGAAATCAATACCTTCTTCTTGATTGTAACCTTGTGCAACCAACCTTGCTTTGTTTCGAACAATTATTCCATTCTCGTCAAGTTTGTTCTTAAACACCCATTTTGTACCAATGATGTGTTTATCACTTGGTCTAAGAACAAGTTCCCAAACTTGATTCCTTTCGAATTGGTTTAACTCTTCTTGCATAGCAATAATCCAATGATCGTCACTTAAGGCTTCACCAACTTTGGAAGGTTCAATTTGTGAGACAAACGCCATATTTAAGCAAGCATCTTTAAGAGTTAACCTTGTTGCTACACCTTGACTAATATCACCAATAACTTTGTCAATTGGATGATCTTTATGAGTCCTCCATTCCTTAGGTAGATCATTTAAATTTGACTCTTGTTGAATTGATTCTTCTTGGAGTTCCACTTGATTCTCTCTTGAAGTATCTTCTTGGGGAACTTCTACAATTTCATCATCATCACATAAAATAATATCCTCCTTGGAGGGGTTAGATTCATCAAACTTAACATGCATAGATTCTTCAATTGTTAGAGTTCTTTTATTATAGATTCTATAAGCCTTACTTGTAAGAGAATAACCAAGAAATATACCTTCATCCGATTTTTCATCGAACTTACCAAGATTGTCTTTGTCATTGTTTAAGACAAAGCATTTGCATCCAAAAATGTGAAAGTAAGCAATGTTTGGTTTCCTCCCTTTGAAAAGTTCATAGGGAGTTTTCTTTAGAATAGGTTTAATGTTAGCACGATTACTTACAAAACATGCCGTGCTCACTGCATCCGCCCAAAAGTATTTTGGAAGATTTGAATCGCTAAGCATTGTTCTTGCAAGTTCCACCAATGACCTATTCTTTCTCTCCACCACTCCATTTTGTTGAGGAGTCCTTAGTGTCGAGAAGTTGTGAGATATTCCATGTTCTTCACAAAATTCTTCAAAGGAAGCATTTTGGAATTCTCCACCATGGTCGCTTCTTATGGAGGCAATTGAAAGTGACTTCTCATTTTGAATTTGCTTTGCATATTTCTTGAACGCCTTAAATGCATCACTTTTCTGCACTAAAAAGAATGTCCAAGTATATCTAGAGAAATCATCAACAATAACTAAAGCATATACATTACCTCCGAAGCTTCTTGTTCTTGATGGACCAAATAAGTCCATATGCAACAATTGTAGTGGCCTAGAAGTGGACACCACATCTTTAGATTTGAAAGTTGACTTGGTTTGTTTCCCTTTTTGACATGCACCACACAACTTATCTTTGACATATTTTATCTTTGGTAATCCAATAACTAAATCATGCTTAATTAATTTATTCAAATGCTCCATATGAATGTGAGCAATCCTTTTGTGCCAAAGCCATGAATCATTATTGCTTGCCATAAGACATTTAACCTTCAAAGAAGTGTCATCAAGGAAATCATAAAAATATTGTTAATTCTATTACCTTTAAGAAATACCTCATTAGTGACTTCGTCTTCTATCAAACATTCATCTTTAGTGAACTTGATTTTGAATCCTTTGTCACAAAGTTGGCTTATGCTAATAAGATTATGCTTTAAGCCTTTAACATAAAGCACATCTTCAATTGTTGTGAAAGGTGGTGAACCAACATTGCCTACGCCAAGAATCTTTCCTTTATTGTTATCTCCATAAGTAGCATAACCCTTGGCCTTAAGCACTAAACTTGAAAATTTGTTTATATCTCCGGTCATATGCTTCGAACAACCACTATCAAGATACCATAGATTTGAAGTGGTCTTCAAGCAAACCTACAAAACAAATTAAGTTTTGTTAGGTACCCAAATAGCCTTGGGTCCTTCATAATTAGTACCTTTCTTTACCCACACATAATGCCCACTTGCAACACTAAAGTTTCTTACATAGCAAGCATTAGGTGTATGGCCAATAATACCACAATAAAAACAAGTAGGAACAAAATTGCTTTTATATCTAGGAACATATGATTTCTTTTTAGGAAATCTTTTCTTAATAGGAGTTCTTTTCTTTTTAGGATAAGGATGCACATTCCTAGGTTTGTTCACTTTTTCCTTAGAAGTTTGGTCACTAGCCTTAACAAAGATTGTTTTGCTAGAGTTTGGTTTAGAAAATTTTGAATAACCAAGTCCACTTTTGTCATTTGAATATATTTGTTGACTAAGGACCGCTTCTAAACCAATTTGTCCTTTCTCATATCTTTCTAAGACTCTTTTTAATTGAACAATTTGGAATGAAAGTGATTCACAATTTTTACATATCAACTCTTGTTTTTCTTCACTTGCTTTCTTTTGTTTTTCATCTTTTGACTCTTTTTCCATAACATCGACTTTTTCTTCTAAAGATGTTATTTGTCTTTTTTATGAAGAAATTGTTTTACATAAGACCTTACATTCATTTAAGAGTTCATTTATGGCTTCTTGTGCATCATTATCATAAAGAGAAAATTTAGTACTAACCTCGTCATTTTCATCTTCGGAGTTATGTGTAGCCATAAGTGCTAGTTTTGCGCTTTCATCGCTCTCCGAGTCGGATGATGAACTAATTTCATTGTCTTACCATGCATTGTATGCCTTCTTATTTTTTTATTCCTTCTTGCCTTTAAAACTTCCTTTCTTTGCAAGTTGTGGACATTCGGGTTTTATGTGACCTTTCTTCCCACATTCATAACATGTAATGTCTTGAGATGAAGTTGAAGTATCCTTTTTCTTAAAGTGTTTCTTCCTTTTAGCATAGAAAGACTTATCTTTATTTCCAAAGAATTTTCCAAGTCTTTTTACTAGAAGCATGAAATTTTTGTCTTCCTCCGATGAGTCGTCATTTTGTTTTCCTTTTACATCTACCTTTAAAGCAATACCTTTGGACTTCTTGTCTTGAAGTTCATGTTTTTCAAGTTGTCCAAGTTCTAACTCATGTTCTTGAAGTTTGCCAAATAGAGATGTGGGAGTCATCGTAGAGAGGCTTTTCTTTTCCGATATTGCTGTTACTTTTGGTTGCCATTCTCTTGTCAAAGATCTTAGAATTTTGAGATTTAGTTCATCATTTGAGAATGTCTTACCAAGTGCTATTAAGTGGTTAGTCAAATGGACAAATCTTTTCGGTAATGCAACAATGGTTTCTCCGGGCTGCATTCGGAACATTTCATATTCTTGACTTAGAGTATTTAGTCTAGATCTTTTAACTTCAGTCGTTCCTTCATGTGTTTCTACCAAAGTATCCCATATTTCTTTTGCCGATTTACATTGACAAACACGAAAGAACTCATCAATACTTAAGGCACTTTGAAGAAGATTGATAGCTTTCTTTTCATTTAGAATTTTTCTCTTATCTTCTTCATCATATGTACTTTTTAATTTTGCAGTACCAACACCAGTGACTACATTCACAGGATTATGTGGACCATTCTCAATAGCTTCCCATATACCTTCTCATTGTGCTTCAAGATGTGGTCTCATACGAATCTTCCAAAAATCAAAATACTCTCCAGAGAAAAGTGGGGGCTTGTTACTACTTCCACCGTCTTTGAAAACCGGGTTCGTGCTTGCGGAAGCCATGCTGGATCTTGTCGGAACAGGTTACCTAACCTTCTATGATGCCAATTGTAAGTTATATGTGAGCCTAAGAGGGGGGGGGGGGGGTGAATTAGGTTCTTAGAAGATTATCCCGATTTTTGATTTTTACTTTCCTAAAGATTTCTAAGTGTTGAAATGGTAAATGCGAAAAGCAAATGAACACCGAGACGTATAGTGGTTCCCCTCACACGTCGAGAGTACTCCACTCCCCTTTCAACTTGAAAGAGAATTTCACTATAATGTTAGATTCCTAGACAAGACAAAACTATGTCTTTCTCTACCACTCTAACAACCAAGAACACTCCTCTTGGATTTACAAATGTTTAAAGTCCAATCGAGAATAAATATCTCACAAATGGACCTCTTGTATCCACAATCCGGATTACAAGGAAAACCTTACAAACTTATCTTTAACAATCCTAAAAATAAGTTGTAATCAAAATATCACAAATCTGAATTTTGTATGTGTGCAGAAAGTTTGAATCTTCAATGTATCAATCTAAAGATTGATCTTCTTCTTGTACAACTAATCTTTATTCAGAATATACAAGTGTTTTAGGATGCAAGAATGAAACTATAATGGCTGAGATGAAAGTTCAATGACAAGGTTTCACTCTTAGAAAATTCTGACTTTTTACACTTGAGAAAATGAAAGATTTTAGAGAATAAAGATGTTTTAAAATTTTATGCAAGAAGGTGAGAAGAAAATCTGAAATTATGAGTTTATATATGCCACTAAACACCTTTACAAAAGAGTGTTAATGTCCAAAAGTTGCCATGCATCAAAAACAATTTTCAAAACTCACAATGCTGAAAAAATAAAATATTTTTACATACTGGTTCAGTGTTAATCGATTAACACTATTAAACTACATTATGTTAATCGATTAACACCTTCCAACATGCAGAAAATTCAAAATTTCTTAAGGTTAATCGATTAACATAAATACACTATAAACGGTTAATCGATTAACCACAGTTAAAAGTTGAAAAATACTTTGAAAAATGATATGAAAAGGAAATGTTATCAAAAACAATTTTTTAGATGATCCATGCCAAGTATGCTTGATGATATGAACACTTGTATATTCAAGAATAAATTGAGTTCATATACCTTATTGATTATGATGACTTATTTGAAATTCTTCAAGACTTTTTGATATAGATGAATACTTGAAGCTTTGATACTTGACTTGAATTAATTCCTTTTTGATCTTCAATAGATTTTATAATGTTGTTGTCTTCATCAAAACATATTTGAGAATCTTGATTCTTCACATCATCCATGCTTAACATAACATCGCCAGAAGGACTAAGGGTCCTATCGAACAAGTTGATTTAAACTCCTCTCATGAAGGACTTAGAGTTTCCTCGGGCGGTATCCAATATTAAGTCTCGCTTAAGGGACTTGACTATCATGTCTCTCCTAAGAGACCCGACTATTAAGTCTCACTTAAGAGACTCAACTAAAATTCTTTCTTAAGGGATTCAACTATTAAGTCTCTCCTAAGAGACTTGACTACTAAGTCTCGCTTGAGGGATTTGGCTAAAAGTTTCTCTTAAGGAACTCTACTATTAAGTACCACTTAAGGGACTTGACTATTAAGTCCCGCTTAAGGGACTTGACTATTAAGTCACACTTAAGGGACTCGACTATTAAGTCTCGGTTAATGGACCCGGCTATTAAGTCTCGTATAAACAAACTCGACTATTAAGTCTCTCTTTAGGGACTCGACTATTAAGTCTCGCTTAAGGGACTTGACTATTAAGTTTCTCTAAGAGACCCGACTATTAAGTCTTTCTTGAGGGGCTCGACTAAAAGTCTCGCTTAAGGGACTCGACTATTAAGTCTCGCATAAGAAACCCAACTATTAAGTCTTGCCTAATAGACTTCACCATTAAGTCTCGCTTAAGGGACTAAATTATTATTTATCACCTTAGAAACTCAGCTATTAAGTCTCACTTGAGAGAATCGAGTAAAGGTTTTGCCCAAGAGACTCGGTTTAACGTCACATCCAGAGAAACCCACACTGGAGAGATTCAAATAATGGAATCTTAAGGCAGTGAGTGGTTTTAATCACTTCGACCTTTTCAAGCCTTTGTACTTCAAAGAATGTGTAGTGATATATTTTTGTGAAGCCCTACTAAGGAGTGCCCTAAAAGGGGCTAGCACCCAAAGGAGCACTGAAACCCAAAGAAGGGGAGGGGGAGATGCCCCGTAGGCCTAACACCTGGTAGCCCAAAGATGGGGCGAAAGCCTCCCCCCAAGGCTAGATCCTGGTAGCCCAAAGAAGGGATGAGAGCTGCCCCTAGGGCCAGCACCTGGTAGCCTAGAAAAGGGGCGGGAGCCACACACAGGGCTAGCACCTGATAGCCCAATGAAGGGACGAAAGCCTCCCCCGGGGGCTAGAACCTGGTATCCCAAAAAAGGGGCGGCTCGGCTAGCACCTAGAAGCCTAAATAAGGGGCAGGATCCTCCCCTTAGGGCTAACACCTAGTAGCTCAAAGAATGGGCGGGAGTCCCCCCCCCTCTCGAGGCTAGCACCTAGCAGTCGAACGGAAGGATAAACCCCGTATTGGACTTGGGCTAAGACACCTAATCCACAAAGCCAGTCAAAGGAATAAGCCATTTATTCCATGATTCTAGGAAGAATAAGTCTTCCCTTGACCATTTCCTTGGTTATATAGCTAGGATATAACCTCTCACTAACTCTCCAACCCAGGCCCAAGAGAGTCTCTATAAATACCTCACCCTAGCAGGTGAAGGGACAAATCATAACTCACATCCTCTTACCTAAAACACAACGCTTCATACATAGCATCTCACGTTGACCGGTAGCATCCAGGGAAAACAGAGATGTCACCCGATAAGCATATAAAATCGTCTCAAAATAGAGTTTCATCTTCTCTACTTCGGGGAGATTCTGAAGATAGACAAGATCTTCCTCTAATATGGAAGTAAGGGCATCTTGGGAGGTACAAAGAATCCGGGATGGAAGAATGGCCGACAATTTAAGCAAAGGATAAGATGACCTAGAGGTTGTTCTCACCTTGAAGAGGGTTGTTGTCCTCACCTTGATCCTTTTTATTAGTAATAGGAGGAGGTGAAATCCAGTATTTATCCCTTTTAGAAGCATTCATGACATAAGACTAACCTCGACCAAATAAGGTCATAGAAGTGTGAATGGTGGCAGGGACACTAGATTCAGTTAGAGCATGAGTAGGAGCTTGAGCTGAAGAATTTGTAATGGCAGCACTAGCCTCCCGTTATTTGGCAAGATAAAAAAATTTCCTTAAGGAAACCATATCATCTACAAGTGCAAAAACAAACGATTTCAAAAAGAGAGATGATGGGGGGCTAGCTCTTCGTCCTTTCGAAAGATCACTTTTCTTTCAAGATCACCGGTCACTCCCACAATCTCACAGATGTCGATCAGTTGCTTCCTATACATGGACGACCTCACCTCAGTAGAACCAAACCTCTATTCATAGCTAAGACACTCATTGAAAACGTCAAGATATTTCTTCATCATAATCTCTTTAAGGGTAATGGAATCCAAGGAGACGAAATATTTATGGGGCTCCTATTTAATATTAACCCATACCCAACACCTCAGAATCCTGGAAGCCAGCAAAAAGATCTAACTTGTCGGGGACTTGATATAAGTAAGAAAGAGCTTCCAAGGTACGATAATTTACTAACAAGAAGCGATTCCAGAAGTCATCCCAGTTCTTGGCGTAAGCAGTAAACTGGGAAAAATCTTGACACAACAATATAAATGCCTTATCTTGTAGATTTCTGGAAAAGTATGTACTACGAAAAAGAGGTGGAAAAATAGTCGGAACAAAGGCTTTTGAAGTCGATAGTCATACCAGAGCTAAAACTTCTTTATTAAAGCCCAAACACTTGGATTAAGCAGCGAAGGAAAAATCTTTAAGAACTGTAATACTTCTTCTTCAAACCCATTCCGAGTAAACATGCGCTCATAAAAAGGGATAGAACATTCCTCGAAATGTCTACAAATCCTTTTATCCGATCCCACAAGAAGAACTAACCAAAAGTTTGACCCACGTCTATGTTAGCCTCCTCCACAATTGCGAAGTTACCCAAAGATGAGGGTTCCCAATATTTAGGAATCCACCCAACTATATTTGCTCGTATCAGCCAAAGATATCAGGTAGATGCTTCTTTAGAGCACGTCGTTGGCCATACCAACAACTAATGATCCAATCTAATTGATATCGATAGGTTGAGTCTCAAGTTTAAGAAGCTCTTTAATCTCCGCATCAATTGGGTCCCGACCAAAGTTATACCTATAAGTTCTGATGAATGGGAGAGTTTCTTCCCTTTTCAAGGTAGTAACCTCCACTTCTAACGGGGCTAGAACATGGAGGGGAGAATTCTTGATGGCTGCGGAGGTAGCAGATATAGGTTTGAACACATGATTTCCTCTTTAACCTTCATTAGAGAGAAATGCATAGAAGGATAACTCATTAGGAGAAGTTTCCCTATTGAGGAAATCGCTAGAAACCCTTTTTGACCCAAATTCATCGGAAACATTTATTATAGTAGACCCAATACCACTGGTAACTAAAAAGCTTGTAGGTTGAACCCCTCATACTACTATACCTTCTTTATTCTCAACCCAAGCTTTTCAAAAATCTCAAAGTACATAATGTCGCAAGAGCTCTCCCAATCAACGAGGATATTGGATACATTGAAATTGGCCATCGTTGTTGTTATTACTAAGGGGAAAATATCGTTTGGGATTCCACCTACCTTTTCTTAATTCCTGAATCCAAGGATAGGCCTTTCCAGCTTCTCGTTAGGATTTTTCCTTTTCAATCTTTCTCTTCCTCTCAATTATTATCTTTATTCCCTTTGGTTCCACTTATAGCCTCAATGGTTTTTGTTCTGGATTGGGCAGACGTTGTGCCCCCAGAGGGGCAAGGCCCAATCCAATCCAGCCATTGGACATGCCCGATAGCCAGAAACTAGCCGTTGGGCAGAAAGTAGTCGTTGGGCAGAAACTAGCCGTTGGGCACGTCCTCCTCACTCGCTGAGTAGTTCACGCGGCCAACTGCCTTCCCGAATCTCATGGAGACAGTTAGACCTGGTCAAAGGGCCACACACTTTGCCCTCCACTTGGCAAACTCCCATTGGCCGGCCAGGCCCTTTGATCGCATGGGATCTCCCCATAAATACCCTCTCACTTGAGAGGGACATGTATTCAATATCCACTACTAGAACTTTTGTACTTGCTTTTCTCTCTTTTGACCAAACACTTACTTTGGGATCGGAGTACCTTGCAGGTACCACCCCCCTTTTTCCTCTCCTACAAGCATCATCACTTGCCCTACGTGAAGGCCAAGACAATCCTGTCTGTTCACCTCCGATCAATGGCGCAGTTTGTGGGAAACTAGCTTCCCCGTCTTTTGATTCAAGACCCTCTCTTTCACTTCAAAGACCAAAGCTTCACCTTCTAACCTCTTAAGATCATCATGGCCTCCACCAAGAATGATGCTTGCCAAGACTCTGCTGCTGCCGTTGCAACTGACAACGCTGACCACATCTTCGTCGGACACGTGCTTCAAGAAACTAACCCACGGGACGGAAGGACTGCGTCCCCGACCCCGAGGAAGTGAAACCTAGGGCACCAGCTGCCGAACACGTTTTTGAACCCATTCTTGTCCTGCAAAACACTCATTCAAGTACAGCTGCTCTCATCATCTCTCTCAATAGATCAAACCTTTTGATCTTCCAGCAAAGGGAGAAGATTAACGCTCTCGAGCATGTCCTCCAAGAGCGGCTTGCTTCGGAGAAACAACTCAGCCCGTCTCCACGTCCTCGGTCTCCCCCTCAGAAACGGAGACGCAATAGGTCCAGAAGTCTCTCCCGGGAGAGAAGATGATCAAGATCTGATGAACCTGCATCCGATCTCGCCCGAAGACACCGCATATCTCCTCCGCAAAAGTCAAGACGCTCCCTGGCTTTCAAGAAGCCCCGACAGCCAGATAGGCATGAGCGCCGCCATATGCACAGGTATTCTCCACGACGCATCAGAAGCCGTGGTCGTAGCCATTCTTTCTCCCGCTCTCCAAGCTCAAGCAGCGACGATGACGTCCACGGCCCCCTTTCACAGGCGATCATGGACACGAGAATTCCTCGCGGGCTGGAGAAGCCCTCTACTCTAGCAACCTACGACGGGACCACCGACCCCGGTGAACACATAGAGAACATAGAAGCAATGCTCAATTACCACAACGTGACCGGGCCCATAAAATGTAGATTATTCCCGATCACACTGAGAAAGGAGGCAATGGCTTGGTTCAATCGCCTTCCTCGAGGGTAGATCACATCATGGAGAAACTTGAAGACTCAATTTTCCCGACACTTTACCGCTTCCCGATGACATCCCAAGTCGGAGGCCACCTTGGAAGCTATTATACAAGGAAGGGACGAATCCCTGCGGGCATATATCGAACGGTTCAACAAAGAAGTCGTGGAGGTCCATACGACGGACCATATGAAGAAGTATCTTCTCGAAAAAGGCCTGAAACCAAAAAGTGAGTTTCACAAAGCCGTCGAGATCGAGACTCCTCGAACATTGACAGAACTTCTCCGGAAAGCTGAAGCGTATATACAATACGAGGAGAAGGAGGCCGCCTATCATGCCTGGGACACGAGAGGGCGAGACAGCACCCGAGCACCAAAAAAAGATGAGCCGGAGTCATCTCGACAAGGAAAAGAAAGGCGACAAGACGATCGTCCTCGAGAAGGTAAAGGGCCTGCTGGCCGTTTCACAGAATATACCTTGCTTACGGCTCCCCGTGAACGCATTCTCTCCGAATGCATCAATACGAAATTCAAGCAGGGGACGTCAGGTTCCCCAAACCAACGACGTCCAAAGGCAACGTCGATAAGAGCAAGTATTGTCGCTTCCACCGCAGCCACAGCCACACAACCGAGGACTGCGTGTACCTTAAAGACGCAATATAAATCCTCATCAAGGAGGGTCATTTGAAACAATTCGTAAAGAAAGGTGAGTCCTCCCGACGAGAGGCTTCAGATCCAAAGAAGGAGACAGAATCATCTCAGTCCAGTCCTCCCCCGCAGGTCGCCATGTCCATTATGTGACCAGAGGACTTTGTCATTCCTGATTACCTCGAAGAGCCTTCCCGGGCATCCGTCCACAGCACTTGGGAAGCTTTCCCTGCTGCCATGGTTATCTCATGTGGGGGGTACAATGAGCTGACGGTAGGATCTGTCAAGAGGAAGTTCGGGCAACTTATAGATTGTAGTCCTGACCGATTCTCTACGCTCGAGAAAATCAAGGGACACTCCCAACCAATCACGTTTTACCGTGAGGAGCTGCCCGAGGGCTCTCCGAATTCTCACATTCCTCTACTCATCAGGGCCAGACTAGCGAACACCGACGTCCGGAGGATCCTAGTCGACTAGGGAAGTTCGGTGGACATTATGTACATGGGCCTGTTCCGCACCCTAAAGCGAGACCAGAAGAACCTCTCGCCGTATGTGGGATCACGGAGCCACGGCCAGACCTTGGGGATACGTGGAGCTGCCGGTCACATTCGGGGAGGAGGAAGTGTCCAGGTCGATCAAGACCCAGTTTTTGGTGATCGATTGCCCGTCGCTGTATCTATGCATTTTGGGCACGCCAGCACTCGCAGAACTGATCGTTATTCCTTCAACCGTCCACCTCAATCTAAAGTATTATACTGAGAAAGGTCACGTCGCAACTTTACATGGGGACATAGAAGCTGCCCGCAGATGCTTCGAGGCAGCGACCAGGGGACAAAACTAGATCGGAGCAGCACCGAAAGCAGCCAAACGGCCAAGGGATGAGGATCGTCCAATCGAAGATGACCAACCGGACAAGAAGCCTGCACTTCCCATGCACATCCTCGACCTTGACAGCCAAATTTCAGAAGATTGCAAGGAAGATAATGGTGAGGTTGTGCCAACAGGGACGACCAACTCCCCCACTTCAACTCTCATGCGGCCAGTTCCAGACGGGGAATTCGAAGTTATCACCTTCAGCAATAACCCCAACAGAGGGGGTGAAGATAGGCGCAAAATTGCCCGACGAGGTCAAGCTACAACTAAAGAAATGTCTGGACGACAACGCTGACCTGTTTGCCTGGAGCGCATCAGACATGCCCGGGTTAGACCCCGAGACCGCGTTCCACCATTTGACCATTGATCCAGCTGCCCGCGCCGTCACACAACGGAGAAGAAAGCAGTCCGATGAGAAGACACAGGCTACCGAAAAACTTATACAAGACCTCTTAGAGGCAAAATTCATATCGGAGGCCAGGTATACAACCTGGCTGTCCAACATTGTACTTGTGAAAAAACATAGTTGAAAATGGCGCATGTGCATTGACTACACCGATCTCAACCGGGCGTGCCCGAAAGATGCTTACCCTTTACCGAGCATAGATAAACTCGTGGATAACTCTGCAGGTTTCAAACTCTTGTCCTTCATGGACTCCTATTCGGGATACAATCAAATCCCTATGGCCGAAGAGGACAAGAGGTATACCACATTCATGACCTCCTCGGGGAACAATTACTACAACATAATGCCCTTAGGTCTAAAAAATGCTGGGGCCACATACCAGTGCATGATGAACAAAGTCTTTCGTTCAGAGATCGGGGAAATGCTTGAGGTATACATGGACGACATGATCATGAAGTCCCAAGAGGAATCCGATCATACGGCTCACTTGCAAAAGGTCTTCGACCAGGCCAGGAAATGTAAAATGCACTTTAACCCAGAAAAAGGTACCTTTGGCGTACGAGCAGGGAAGTTCCTCGGGTTCTATCTCACCGAAAGGGGAATAGAAGCAAACCCATATAAGTGCCGAGCATTCGCAGAGTTCCCCACGCCTAGGTCAAAGATGTCCATCTAATCCCTAAACAGGATGCTCGCCTCCCTTTCTCAATTCGTGGCCAAATTCGCTCAGCACGCCCTGCCCTTCTTTAAACTCCTCAAGAAAGAGACCAGTTTCGAATGGACAGAAGAATGCGAGCAAGCCCTGGCCCACCTTAAGTGGGCTCTGTCCGAGCCACGTGTGCTTTCCCGACCAGAGTGCGGGGAAACCCTATACTTGTACCTCTCTGTCGCCAGCGAAGCCATTAGTGCTGCCCTCATCCGCGAAAAAATGGACGGGAAGAAGCCCATCTATTTCACCAGCAAGCCCTTACAAGGGCCAGAGGTCAGGTACACGCAGATAGAGAAAGTCACCCTTGCTCTCATCACCGCCACGAGGAGGCTTAGACACTACTTCCTGGCCCACACTGTAGTTGTCTGTACGAACCAGCCCATCAGACAGTTGCTATGTCGACTAACTATGACGGGCAGGATGCTTAAATGGTCCATAGAGTTATCAGAATTCGACATTCAATACGAGGGTAGAAAGGCCCTCAAAGCACAAGTTTAGGCCGACTTCGTCGCAGAAATGACGCTACTACCATCCCCGTCATATAGAGCACATAAATGGACCATTTACGTAGATGGGGCATCCAGCCCCTCAGGGAGCGGAGCAGGTATCATCCTCGAAAATGAGGAAGGAATACTAATCGAAGTATCGCTGGTCCTGTCCTTCCTTACATCCAACAACCAAGCCGAATACGAAGCCTTCCTCGCAGGACTACGCCTGGCCAGGGACGTGGGCGCCAAGGAAGTAAAAATCTACACTGACTCCCAGCTCGTAGTGTCGCAAGTACGGGGAGAATTTCAAGCAAAGAACGACCAGCTAGCTGAATACTTGGCGCTAGTAAAGGAAAGAATCGCAAAGTTCGATGCATGGGAAGTCCAGCACATCTCCCGTGAACGAAACACGTGAGCAGACATCCTGTCCAAACTAGCCAGCACTAGAAGGAAAGGCGGAAATAAGTCCATCATACAAGAAATACTAGCCCGGCCTAGTATTGAGAAACCATCCGAGCTGCTCGACGTCAACATCATCGGGGACACCCATTGCTGGATGACTCCCGTATACAACTACCTCACCAAAGGGGAGCTGCCCGAGGACAGTAAAGAAGCTAGCATAACTAAACGACGAGCCTGTTCATATGTACTGGTTGAGGACAAACTCTACCGAAGAGGATTTTCCATCCCCCTCTTGAAATGCGTCGAAGAGAGTAAGGTCCTCGAGATTCTACGAGAAATCCATGAGGGCGTCAACGTGCAACACTTGGGGGGAAGATCCGTGGCACGAAAAGCCTTGCGAGCAGGATATTACTGGCCAACCAGGCAACACGACGCCAAGGAGCACGTCCAGAAGTGCGACCGGTGTCAGCGTCACGGGGACATGCACTTGGCACCCCAAATGAATTGAAGACTCTATCCTCACCATGGCCCTTCGCCTGGTGGGGAATGGACATACTCGGCCCCTTTACAATGGGGTCTTACCAAAACAAATTTCTAATCGTGGTCATAGACTACTTTACGAAGTGGATCGAAGCCGAAGCCCTCTCCAAGATCACAACCTTCAACATACTTCGTTTCTACAAAAGAAATGTCCTCGCACAGTTTGGGGTGCCCCAGGCCCTCGTAACCGACAATGGAACTCAGTTCACGGACATAAAATTCCAAGACTTCGTTGCCAAATTAGGCACGAAGCAGCACTTTACTTCCGTCGAGCATCCCCAGACCAACGGGCAAGTAGAGGCTGCGAATAGGGTGATCCTTCGTGGTCTAAAGCGAAGGCTGGGCGAGTCTAAGAAGAGATGGGTCGAGGAGCTACATAGCATGCTCTGGGCCTACAGAATAACACCGCTGTCCACCACCGGGGAAACCCCTTTCCGACTAGCCTACGGAACCGAGGAAGTCATACCGGTAGAAATTAGAGAACCTTCCAGACGAACGGAAGCTCCCCTCAACGAGGAGATAAACGACGAAGCCTTAAGAGAATAGCTCAATCTGGTCGAAGAAATACGATCAAGAGCAGCTCTCCATGAGGCCTCGCTGAAACAACGAAAAACCTTGCGCCACGACGCTAAGGTGATAAAGTGCGACTTCCCCGTTGGCAGCCTGGTCTTACGCAGAAACCAGAAAGATTCACGGGAAGGGAAGCTGGCCGCAAACTGGGAAGGACCCTACAGGGTCAAGTCCAAAACGCACACCGGAGCCTACTACTTAGAAACTCTGGACAGAGAACCATTTTCTGGACCATGGAATGCTGAAAAGCTCAAACAATACTACAATCAAGCCCAACCACGAGGTCAGACTAACTGCCGACGAGATCTCCCTGAACAGGGAGCCGGCGCGGCTACCGGATCCTGCCCTGGTGAAGCACGACCCATTTTACAACGCCAGCCAGCCTCTGCTCATGGGACGAGCAGATCCTGTGCCCAACGGGGATACCTCAATCGAGCTCTGCAGTTGCCACACCAATCAGGCAGAACCCCCAGCTCGCGATGGGAACAGTATAAGCCTATGAGTTTAGTACCTCAACCGAGGTCCTAGTCTCATCGCTGGCAAAAACACCTTGCCCTCCTCGACGAGCTTCCCAGCATGTCAAGCACAAAAAACAAGTCGACCAAACAAACAAGCATACATGAATAAATGCGATAAGAATCCATAACAAAAGATTAATGACATCGACTACAAGGCCGGAATAAGTTAAGTGTACATTAGAAGGGCTATGCCCGATAAACATTACATCAAAAAAGGCACGCAGGCCCACAAAATACATGTACATCCAAAAAATATCCTGGTCAAACTAGACGACCTCGCTGACACCCTCCGGGGGGACCACCTCGCCATTGACGGCCACATTGAGTAGACCCATTCCCTCAGTCGCCAGCTGGACGTCAGAGTTGAGGGCATTCACCTGCTCCAAAGCATCATTAAATCCAAACTCGGCTGACCCCAGGTTGTCCTCCCCGAGGACACGGATCCTCTCGATCAGGTCCCTCCTCGTCCTCAAGGCCCTCTCATCTTCACACGCTACCGACGACCCCTCCAGCTCCGCAATCCTCGCCTTAAAGCAGGCATTCTCATCATTGACATTCTTCACCTCCTCCTTCATTTGGGTCACCTCCTTTTGAAGCAATATCTTGGCCTCCTGGTGACCCTGCAGCTTCTTCAGCTCATTGTATATCCCCACGTTCTCGCACTCCAAGTCATTGATCATAGTCTTGGCTTCTTTAAGGTCGGAGCGATGAGCCACCTCTACATCTCCAAGGGCCAGCGCCACTTCCAATATTCTGATCATTCCGGTTGCGTCTTGGCAAAGGAGCTTCCTCCGCACATGTGGAACGGCGGACAGAATCACCGAGACATCCAGATCCGGGACGACGACGGAGCTCCCCTCGTCAAACATCTGCCCCTGTTAATAGCAATCGGGCAGTACGAACTTCCCTCCAGGAGAGCCACCCGAGCAACCCACAAGAGAGGCCCCAATATCATCCCGTTTCCTCTTGTGGGATGAGTCAGGAGTTGGTGGTACAGAGGTCATCCCCGGGGTAGGACCAACACCGGACACAAACTTCTCTATCGTCACTTGCTGCTTGGCCGCTCCGGCTTTGGGCACCGAAGGCACTTTCTTCTGGACCTTGTCTATCTGCGACCTCATTAAGCGCTCCCTCATGTCAGCCATTTTCTCTGCGAACAAAAAAGAGACAAAAGTTAGCGGACAGAAAAAGCTCAACAAATGCGAACATAAGAGCAAGTTATACCAAGAAGCTGGAAGGCCACGTCGTCATTTTCACACTCGAGGAGGGCCTTAGTGTTAATGTAATGGCCTTCTCTGGCGGACACCCAATCATCCCCGATCAGTTCCTTACCATCTCTGTCCACCACAAAGGCCGGTGTAAAGCTCTCCACATAGGCATGGAGCACACGATAGGACTCCTTGTCGATCTCACAGAGTTGATCGTGCTTTACCAGGAACTGGTCAGTCCTATATCTGAAGTGGGCGAACACCCATTCCAAAGGAAACTTAGACACGGGTTTTTTAACCTGCCGACCATCGACGGTCACCGTTTCAAGCGTCGAGATGGATCTCTTGGCCGCCTCAGAAACAGGTTTCACGACTAGGAATCTATCCTTAAAATGACGAACAGACTCGGAGGCCGACGTTGGCCTTCATACGTGCCTTCGAGCTGGTGTGTCGCTTTCTCCGTGTCGGGGTGATGGTGGACCTTTTCTTCTGCATCTTCCAGCTCCAGCGAAGTACTACGGGCAGGAAGCAAAGCTGGGTGTCATTTAAACAGCAGAGCAGGCTCTTCTGGCCCTACTCCGAGTCTGTTCGTCATTTTAAGGATATATTCCTAGTCGTGAATCCTGTTTCTGAGGCGGCCAAGAGATCCATCTCGACGCTTGAAACGGTGGCCGTCGATGGTCGGCAGGTTGAAAAGCCCGTGTCTAAGTTTCCTTTGGAATGGGTGTTTGGCCACTTCAGATACAGGACTGACCAGTTCCTGGTAAAGCACGATCAACTCTGTGAGGTCGACAAGGAGTCTTATCGTGTGCTCCATGCCTATGTGGAGAGCTTTACACCGGCCTTCGTGGTGGACAGAGATGGTAAGGAACTGATCAGGGACGATGGGGTGCCCGCCAGAGCAGGCTGTTACATTAACACTAAGGCCTTCCTCGAGTGTGAAAACGACGACGTGGCCTTCCAACTTCTTGGTATAACTTGCTCTTGTGTCCGCATTTGTTGAGCTTTTTCTGTCCGCTAACTTTTGTCTCTTTTGTGTTCGCAGAGAAAATGGCTGACATGAGGGAGCGCTTAATGAGGTCGCAGGCAGCCCAGGTCCAGAAGAAAGTGCCTTCGGAGCCCAAAGCCGGAGCGGCCAAGCAGCAAGCGATGATAGAGAAGTTTGTGTCCGGCGCTGGTCCTACCCCGGGGATGACCTCTGTACCACCAACTCCTGACTCATCCCACAAGAGGAAACGAGATGATATTGGGGCCTCTCCTGCGGGATGATCGGGTGGCTCTCCTGGAGGGAAGTTCGTACTGGCCGCATGCTATCAACAGGGGCAGATGTTTGACGAGGGGAGCTCCGCCTCGTCCTAGATCTGGATGTCTCGGCGATTCTGTCCGCCGATCCAGATGTGCGGAGGAAGCTCCTTTGCCAGGACGCAGCTGGAATGATCAAAATATTGGAAGCGGCGCTGGGCCTTGGAGATGCAGAGGTGGCTCATCGCTCCGACCTTAAAGAAGCCAAGACTAGGATCAATGACTTGGAGTGCGAGAACGTGGGGATATACAATGAGCTGAAGAAGCTGCAGGGTCACCAGGAGGCCTAGATATTACTTCAAAAGGAGGTGACCCAAATGAAAGAGGAGGTGAAGAATGTCAATGATGAGAATGCCCGCTTGAAGGCGAGGATTGCGGAGCTGGAGGGGTCGTCGGCAACGGGTGAAGATGAAACTGAAGATGAGAGGGGCTTGAGGACTAGGAGGGACCTGATCGAGAGGATCCGTGTCCTTGGGGAGGACAACCTGGGGGCAGCCGAGTTTGGCTTTAATGCTGCTTTGGAGCATGTGAAGGCCCTCAATTCTGACGTCCAACTGGCGACTAAGGGAATGGGTCTACTCAATATGGTCGTCAATGGCGAGGTGGTCCCTCCGGAGGGTGTCAGCGAGGTCGTCTAGTTTGACCAGGATATTTTTTGGATGTACATGTATTTTGTGGGCCTGCGTGCCTTTTTTGATGTAATGTTTATCGGGCATAGCCCTTCTAATGTACACTTAACTTATTCCGGCCTTCTAGCTGATGTCATTAATATTTTGTTATGGATTATTATCGCATTTATTCATGTATGCTTGTTTGTTTACTCGACTTGTTTTTTGTGCTCGACACGCTGGGAAGCTCGTCGAGGAGGGCAAGGTGTTTTTTCCAGCGATGAGACTATGACCTCAGTTGAGGTACTAAACTCATAGGCTTGGACTATTCCCATCGCGAGCTGGGTGTCCTGCCTGATTGGTGTGGCAACGGCGGAGCTCGATTGAGGTATCCCCATTGGGCACAGGATCTGCTCGTCCCATGAGCAGAGGCTGGCCGTCATTGTAGAATGGGCCGTGCTTCACCAGGGCACGATCCGGTAGCCGCGCCGTCTCCCCATTCGGGGAGATCTCGTCAGCCGTTAGTCCGACCTCGTGGTCGGGCTTAACTGTAGTATTGTTTGAGCTTTTCAGCATTCCAGGGTCGAGTAAATGGTTCTCCGTCCAGAGTTTCTAAGTAGTAGGCTCCGGTGCCCGTTTTGGACTTGACCTTGTAGGGTTCTTCCCAGTTTGCGGCCAGCTTCCCTTCGCGCGAATCTTTTTGGTTTCTGCGTAAGACCAGGCTGCCAACGAGGAAGTCACGCTTTATCACCTTAGCATCGTGGCGCAAGGTTATTCGTTGTTTCAGCGAGGCCTTGCAGAGAGCTGCTCTTGATCGTATTTCTTCGACCAGATCGAGCTCTTCTCTTAAGGCTTCGTCGTTTATCTCCTCGTTGAGGGGAGCTTCCGTTCGTCTAGAAGGTTCTCTAATTTCTACCGGTATCACCGCCTCGGTTCTGTAGGCTAGTCGGAAAGGGGTTTCCCCGGTGGTGGACTGCGGTGTTGTTCCGTAGGCCCAGAGCACACTATGTAGCTCCTCGACCCATCTCTTCTTGGACTCGCCCAACCTTTGCTTTAGACCACGAAGGATCACCCTGTTCGCAGCCTCTGCTTGCCCGTTGGTCTGGGGATTTTCGACGGAAGTAAAGTGCTGCTTCGTGCCTAATTTGGCGATGAAGTCTTGGAATTTTCTGTCTGTGAACTGAGTTTCATTGTCGGTTACGAGGGCCTGGGGCACCCCAAACCGTGTGAGGACATTTCTTTTGTAGAAACAATATATGTTGAAGGCTGTGATCTTGGCGAGGGCTTCGGCTTCGATCCACTTCGTAAAGTAGTCTATGGCCACGATTAGAAATTTGTTTTGGTAAGACCCCATTGTAAAGGGGTCGAGTATGTCCATTCCCCACCAGGCGAAGGGCCATGGCGAGGATAGAGTCTTCAATTCATTGGGGGGTGCCAAGTTCATGTCCCCGTGACGCTGACACCGGTCGCACTTCTGGACGTGCTCCTTGGCGTCGTGCTGCATGGTTGGCCAGTAATATCCTGCTCGCAAGGCTTTTCGTGCCAGGGATCTTCCCCCCAAGTGTTGCGCGTTGATTCCCTCATGGATTTCTCGTAGAATCTCGGGGACCTTACTCTCTTCGACGCATTTCAAGAGGGGGATGGAAAATCCTCTTCGGAAGAGTTTGTCCTCAACCAGTACATACGAACATGCTCGTCGTTTAGTTATGCTAGCTTCTTTACTGTCCTCGGGTAGCTCCCCTTTGGTGAGGTAGTTGTATATGGGAGTCATCCAGCAATGGGTGTCCCCGATGATGTTGATGTCGAGCAGCTCGGATGGTTTCTCAATACTAGGTCGGGCTAGTATTTCTTGTACGACGGACTTATTTCCGCCTTTCCTTCTAGTGCTGGCTAGTTTGGACAGGATGTCTGCTCGCGTGTTTCGTTCGCGGGGGATGTGTTGGACTTCCCATGCATCGAACTTTGCGAGTCTTTCCTTTACTAGCGCCAGGTATTCAGCTAGTTGGTCGTTCTTTGCTTGAAATTCTCCCCGTACTTGCGACGCTACGAGCTGGGAGTCAGTGTAGATTTTTACTTCCTTGGCGCCCACGTCCCTGGCCAGGCGTAGTCCCGCGAGGAAGGCTTCGTATTCGGCTTGGTTGTTGGATGTAAGGAAGGACAGGACCAGCGATACTTTAATTAGTATTCCTTCCTCATTTTCGAGGATGACACCCGCTCCGCTCCGTGAGGGGCTGGATGCCCCATCTACGTAAACGGTCAATTTATGTGCTCCACATGACGGGGACGGTAGTAGCGTCATTTCTGCCACGAAGTCGGCCAAAACTTGTGCTTTGAGGGCCTTTCTACCCTCGTATTGAATGTCGAATTCTGATAACTCTAGGGACTATTTAAGAATCCTGCCCTCCATATCTGGTCGGCATAGCAACTGTCTGATGGGCTGGTCCGTACGGATAACTATAGTGTGGGCCAGGAAGTAGTGTCTAAGCCTCCTCGCGGCGGTGATGAGAGCAAGGGCGACTTTCTCTATTTGCGCGTACCTGACCTCTGGCCCTTGTAAGGCCTTGCTGGTGAAATAGATGGGTTTCTGCCCGTCCGTTATTTCGCGGATGAGGGCAGCACTAATGGCTTCGCTGGCGACAGAGAGGTACAAGTATAGGGTTTCCCCGCACTCTAGTCGGGAAAGCACAAGTGGCTCGGACAGAGCCCGCTTAAGGTGGGCCAGGGCTTGCTCGCATTCTTCTGTCCATTCGAAACTGGTCTCTTTCCTGAGGAGTTTAAAGAAGGGCAGGGCGTGCTGAGCGGATTTGGCCACGAATCGAGAAAGGGAGGCAAGCATTCCGTTTAGGGATTGGATGGACTTCTTTGACCTGGGCATGGGGAACTCTGCGAATGCTCGACACTTATCTGGGTTTGCTTATATTCCCCTTTCGGTGAGATAGAACCCAAGGAACTTCCATGCTCATACACCAAAGGTGCATTTTTCTGGGTTAAAGTGCATTTTACATTTCCTGGCCTGGTCGAAGACCTTTTGCAGGTGAGCTGTATGATTGGATTCCTCTTGGGACTTCACGATCATGTCGTCCATGTATACCTCGAGCATGTCCCCGATCTCTGATTGAAAGACTTTGTTCATCATGCGCTGGTACGTGGCCCCAACGTTTTTTAGACCGAAGGGCATTACGTTGTAGTTATAGTTCCTCGATGAGGTCATGAATGCGGTATACCCGTTGTCCTCTTCGGCCATAGGGATTTAATTGTATCCCGAGTAGGCGTCCATGAAGGACAAGAGTTTGAAACCTGCAGAGTTATCCACGAGTTTATCTATGCTCGGTAAAGGGTAAACATCTTTCGGGTACACCGGGTTGAGATCGGCGTAGTCAATGCACATGCGCCATTTTCCACTATGTTTTTTCACGAGTACAATGTTGGACAGCCAGGTTGTATACCTGGCCTCCGATATGAATTTTGCCTCTAAGAGGTCTTGTACAAGTTTTTCGGCAGCCTGTGCCTTCTCATCGGATTGCTTTCTTCTCCGTTGTGCGACGGCGCGGGCAGCTGGATCAATGGTCAAATGGTGGCACGCGGTCTCGGGGTCTAACCTGGGCATGTCTGTTGCACTTCAGGCAAACAGGTCAGCGTTGTCGTCTAGGCATTTCTTCAGTTGTAGCTTGACCTCGTCGGGAAATCCTGTGTCTATCTTCACCCCTCTGTTGGGGTTATTGCTGAAGGTGATAACTTCGAATTCCCCGTCTGGAACTGGCCGCATGAGAGTTGAAGTGGGGGAGCTGGTCGTCCCTGTTGGTGCAACCTCACCATTATCTTCCTTGCAGTCTTCTGAAATTCGGCTGTCAAGGTCGACGATGTGCACGGGAAGTGTAGGCTTCTTGTCCGGTTGGTCATCTTCGGTTGGACGATCCTCATCCCTTGGCCGTTTGGCTGCTTTCGGTGCTGCTACGATCTAGTTCTGTCCCCTGGTCGCTGCCTCGAAGCATCTGCGGGAAGCTTCTATGTCCCCATGTAAAGTTGCGACGTGACCTTTCTCAGTATAATACTTTAGCTTGAGGTGGACGGTTGAAGGAACAGCGATCAGTTCTGCGAGTGTTGGCCTGCCCAAAATGCATTGATACAACGACGGGCAATCGCTCACAAAAACTGGGTCTTGATCGACCTGGACGCTTCCTCCTTCCCGAATGTGATCGACAGCTCCACGTATTCCCAAGGTCTGGCCGTGGCTCTGTTGAACCCCTACAGATTGGATCCCACATATGGCGAGAGGTTCTTCTGGTCTAGCTTTAGGGCGCGGAACAGGCTCGTGTACATAATGTCCACCGAACTGCCCTGGCCGACTAGGATCCTCCGAACGTCATTGTTCGCTAGTCTGGCCCTGATGAGTAGATGAATGTGAGAATTCGGAGAGCCCCCGGGCAGCTCCTCACAGTAGAATGTGATTGGTTGGGAGCGTCCCTTGATTTTCTCTAGTGTAGACAACCGGTCAGGACTGTAATCTATAAGCTGCTCGAACTTCCTCTTGACAGATCCTACTGTCAGCTCATTGTACCCCCTGTATGAGATAACCATGGCTGCAGGGAAAACTTTCCAAGTGTTGTGGGCGGATGTCCGGGAAGGCTCTTCGAGGTAATCAGGAATGACGAAGTCCTCTGGTCACGTAATTGACATGGCGACCTGCGGGGGAGAACTGGACTGAGATGATTCCGTCTCCTTCTTTGGATCTGAAGCCTCTCGTCGGGAGGACTCACCTTTCTTTACGTATTGTTTCAAATGACCCTCCTTGATGAGGATTTTTATTGCGTCTTTAAGGTGCACGCAGTCATTGGTTGTGTGGCCGTGGCTGCGGCGGAAGCGACAATACTTGCTCTTGTCGACGTTGCCTTTGGTCGTCGTTGGTTTGGGGAACCTGACACCCCCGGCTTGAATTCCGTATTGATGCATTCGGAGAGAATGCGCTCACGGGGAGCCGTAAGAAGGGTATATTCCGTGAAACGACCAGCAGGTCCTTTACCTTCTCGAGGACGATCGTCTCTTCTCCTTTCTTTTCCTTGCCGGGATGACTCTGACTCGTCTTTTTTTGGTGCCCGGGTGCTGTCTCGATCTCTCGTGTCCTGGGCATGATAGGCATCCTCCTTCTCCTCGTATTGTATATACACTTCAGCTTTTCGGAGAAGTTATGTCAACGTTCGAGGATTCTTGATCCCGACGGCTTTGCGAAACTCACTTTTTGGTTTCAGGCCCTTTTCGAGAAGATACTTCTTCATATGGTCTGTCGTATGGACCTCCACGACTTCTTTGTTGAACCGTTCGATATATGCCCGCAGGGATTCGTCCCTTCCTTGTATAATAGCTTCCAAGGTGGCCTCCGACTTGGGATGTCGTCGGGAAGCGGTAAAGTGTCGGGCAAATTGAGTCTTCAAGTTTCTCCATGATGTGATCGGCCCTTGAGGAAGGCGCTTGAACCAAGCCATTGCCCCCTTTCTCAGTGTGATCGGGAATAATCTGCATTTTATGGCCCCGGTCCCGTTGTGGTAATGGAGCATTGCTTCTATATTCTCTATGTGTTCGCCGGGGTCGGTGGTCCCGTCGTAGGTTGCTAGAGTAGGGGGCTTCTCCAGCCAGCGAGGAATTCTCGTGTCCATGATCTCCTGTGAAAGGAGGCCGTGGACGTCGTCGTCGCTGCTTGAGCTTGGAGAGCGGGAGAAAGAATGGCTACGACCACGACTTCTGCTGCTTCGTGGAGAATGCCTGCGCGTATGGCGGTGCTCATGCCTATCTGGCTGTCGGGGCTTCTTGGACGCCGGGGAGCATCTTGACTTTCGCAGAGGAGATCTGCAGTGTCTTCGGGCGAGATCGGATGCAGGTTCTTTCGATCTTGATCGTCTTCTCTCCGGGGAGAGACTTCTGGACATATCGCATCTCCGTTTCTGAGGGGGAGGCCGAGGACGTGGAGACGGGCTGAGTTGTTTCTCCGAAGCAAGCCGCTCTTGGAGGACATGCTCGAGAGCGTTAATCTTCTCCCCTTGCTGAAAGATCAAAAGGTTTGATCTATTGAGAGAGGAGATGAGAGCAGTTGTACTTGAATCAGCGTTTTGTGGGACAAGAATGGGTTCGAAAATGCGTTCGGCAGCTGGTGCCCTAGGTTTCACTTCCTCGGGGGTCGGGGACGCAGTCCTTCCGTCCCGTGGGTCGGTTTCTTGATGCACGTGTCCGACGAAGATGTGGTCGGCGTTGTCAGTTGCTACGGCAACAACAGAGTCTTGGCGAGCATCATTCTTGGTGGAGGCCATGATGATCTTAAGAGGTTAGAAGGTGAAGCTTTGGTATTTGAAGTGAAAGAGAGGGTCTTGAATCAAAAGACGGGGAAGCTAGTTTCCCACAGACGGCGCCACTGATCGGAGGTGATTAGACAGGATCGTCTTGGCCTTCACGTAGGGCAAGTGATGATGCTTGTAGGAGAGGAAAAAAGGAGGTGGTACCTGCAAGGTACTCCAATGACAAAGTAAGTGTTTGGTCAAAAGAGAGAAAAGCAAGTACAAAAGTTCTAGTAGTGGATATTGAATATCTGCCCCTCTCAAGTGAGAGGGTATTTATGGGGAGATCCCATGCGATCAAAGGGCCTGGCCGGCCAATGGGGGTTTGCCAAGTGGAGGGCAAAACGCGTGGCCCTTTGATCAGGTCTAACTGTCTCCGTGAGATTCGGGGAGGCAGTTGGCCGCGTGAACTGCTCAGCGAGTGAGGGGGACGTGCCCAACAACTAGTTTCTTCCCAACGGCTACTTTCTGCCCAACGGCTAGTTTCTGGCTATTGGGCCTGTCCAATGGCTGGATTGGATTAGGCCTTGCCCCTCTGGGGGCACAGCGCCTGCCCAGTCCAGAACAGGGTTCTTGACCCCGACTTCTTTGAACTCTATGTTTTCACATTTTTTTCCAAATTTTCTCCATCGAATGTTTAAAGGGGTGTGTGTAGAAAATCTGGATAGAGATCCTCGCTCTTCGTCATCTTTGCGACGATTACTATCTTTTTTTCTTGAAGTCAGCTGTATCCTAGGTTTCTCGTTCCCTAGGTATTCTCTTTGACTAAGAGCTCTTCTTCATAGTTAATATATGGCTAGCCCCTATTCAACAAGTCATTTAAGTTGCAAGCTTTTTCCATCCCTAGTTTTTCTCAAAACATGCAATTTGACCTCACTTCCTTTTAAATATCCGACATCTCAATTCATCATTTGTACCTCATATTTCCCCTGCTACCTTAGTGAATCGGTCGTTGTACTATCGCATAGTTGCTTTTTTCTTCTGCATGATCCTGTTAAGTACGGTCATAATGGTCGATACCATAGTTTGTTTTGATTAAGTCTCCCAAACAATTTCACAAAATTTTTGGTAGTAGATATGTTCAAATAAGCCCATCAAAATAAGTCCTTTGTCCATTGAGTTGGGCTCCAACCCTTTAACAAGTGACACACATGGGTAACCGCTGTATAGCTTGAGTCCAATACTTGATTTCATAATCAATCACAATAGCCCTTGCCTCTCCATCGTTGCCTCCTCCACGACAGAGAGTATGTGGTCTGCGAGACTCTTCGACTCTCCTACGACGAGAACCAATAAAAACTACTTTAACAACCCTAATGTGCAAATGGTTATTTCCATCATCTCTGCTAGAGCTCATTACAACATCCCTAACAAATTAGTTTCTCAATCAGTATGATGCTACCGTTTTTTTCTATTGTCTTCACTAAAAACAAAAACAAAAAATCAAGTAATTAAAAAATAGAAAATAAAAGCCTACCAGATTTTATGCCAAAGATATAAAAAAAATTCGGTAAAACATAAAAATTCAATACCGGTCTTTCTAAAATCCGGTAAATGCATGTATATGTAGCAAAATTTTCATGAGTATGTTAAAATTTAATAATAACTTATCAAACAAATAAAAAAGACATACTTTGAATATCCGATAAACTCTTCAAAAATTCGAAATCTTACAACATGTTTTAAAAAATCCAAAATAGTCAGTTTTATTTTTAAAAAATTTATATATATAACATCTAAATAAACAGAAAAAATATTGATAAAATATGTTTTGATTCTTTCAATCTTAAAGGGTTTCGCTTGTCACTATTAGCAAACAAATTTCATTTTGTTCAACATTCTTTTAAGAATGTGTTTGTTGAACTTCTCCTAATTTCCCAATTTCATGCATTTCATAATCCGCGACAAAAATTAAATTTCTCAAATCAAACTAAATCAAACCAGGCCAAGGTATAAATGTTACTGCACCAAAATGGTGGTCCGGCCGTTTTTGAGGCCGCCGTGGATGCACATTCAACAGCTTTAGTATCGATGCATCACAGGAGACTGCGGAGGCAAACTCAGATGTGCTGGAGCCGGAGGCAAGCCACCAACTTCACTAGCAGAGTTTACACTAGACAGTCCAGCGGGAGATTTTTACGATGTTAGCCTTGTCGATGGTTACAACATGCCAATCTCAATCATTCCCTTAGGAGGGTCTGTAATGTGTAAAGCAGTTAAATGCCATTCGCGTTGTTGGTTGTAAGAGTGCTTGTATGGCTTTTCACAAGCCGGAATTTTGTTGTACTGGTGTCTTCAATAGTTCGAAAATGTGGGAGCGAAGTAGTTATTCAAAGGTGTTTAAGGCTTCATGTCCTATGGCTTATAGCTATGCCTATGATGATGAAACCAGCACTTTCACTTGCTATGGAGCAGATTACATAATTAGGTTTTGTTAAATAGGGTAGGACTTGATAGTCATTGAGCATAGTCGTCTCAAGTTTTTTGAAGCATTGTGTAGGTTATGCGGAATTTAAAATAGGTTAGGCCTTATTTTAACACGATTTAATCGTGACAAAATTTTATGAGGTCCCTATTTAGCCACGGTTTAACCGTGACAAATTTTAGATCCTCTACAGTAGCCTACTTTGCACGCCCTCAAAGACCTGAAGCTTATATTCATAACTCGTTCTTGAACTGTATTTGATTTCGTATTATTGTCAATCAAAATAACAAAGTACTTCATAGAAAAAAAATTATGCAGAACAACATAACTCAGTTTAAAAATGAATCAAAAAATTGTAGGGAAGAAAAGATGGCAGAGTATATTGTACACATAATCAATACCTAAAGGAAGATCAAGGTGAAAACATATTCTACAAAATATTGCAACAATTGAATTTGCTTTTAGATTTTTGACATTCCGGTTCTTGCGGCGAGACCAATAATTCCGTGCCCTCAAATTCAAGATTTACTTTATTCCAATTTGGTTCATGTCCATCCGCAGTGATGTGTTTCTTACCGACTTTTGTATATATTTGTGAAAGAAGACCAAGGAAAGCTGGTTCTACATTGTTTGAGTCAAGTGCCGATGTCTCGATGAAGAAGAGACCTTTCTGCTTTGCTAAGTCTTCTGCCTCCTCAGTAGACACTTTTCGAATAGAACTAAGATCAGATTTGTTGCCAACAAGCATGACAACAATGTTTTTATCTGCATGATTATGCAGTTCGTCTAGCCACTTTTCGATATGGTTAAAGGAATGGCGGTTGGTTATGTCATATGCTAGCAATGCACCAGTTGCACCTCTGTAATATGCAGTTGTAATTGCTTGATACCTGTCATGAACGCCAACATTGTCACATGGAAATGTAATTGTCTAGCATAGATACTTCATGTTGAAGGTGTGTCAAGTATTTGACACGTCTCGCTATTCAACACCAATGCATGTGCTTACGTTCAATTATTTATTTATTTTTTCAAATTATTTCTGGTATCGACATATCAATGTAAATGTCACGAGTGGTTTTATATTGCATTATGAAGCCGGAACTGCGACGACCGTATAGACGATTTTCAGGTCCTTGCAACTGAATCACAGTATTTTGCCACATTTTGTTGCAATTTAATGGTTCACAATGTAACCACGACATCAGCTACAATTTTAAACTTCGGTGTTGTATTTAGTGTCTGTGTTTGTGTCAGTGTTTCATAGATCATTCATAATGTATTTGAAGAACACTCATAATGTATTTGAAGAACACTCATGGAAACCAAACCAACAATCTAACTTCAAAAATACAGTATCATGCCAATTGAAAAACTAGTTAAATTTCTATTCATCGGACTGTTTGGTTGATTGCTAAAATTAAAATTCATTTATGGATGGCTATACATAGATATTTAGTTAAATAATTTTATTACAATATCAAGACTCCAATGGCCAGACTTGTACGTTTATCAGAGTCGAACCCCTTCAAATTTTCCAAAAGAGATAGAATTAACGTTTGCCAAAAGAGTCGAACCCCTTCACATATATATATATATATATATATATATATATATAATAGCAGCTAATTACACCACCCCACCTCGTAGTCACTAGAGGTGGGAGCTTCAATTGAAGCCGACGGCATCTTTTTTTTCTTCACATATTTATAAATAGTAGCAGTAACATCACATAAAATGACCACTCCAATCATGATGTACGGGATATTTGCAGTGATGAGTTTCTTAAGTTATTCATTCTTTGGAGTAACATTTGTAGCAGCCATACAATTATATTTTCCGCCCGAGAAATTGAAAAAGAAATTGGGAGAATCGACGGTTTTAAAGTTAGGCTTTTTTCTCTCAACATTCAAACCCGTCGATTCTCCCCATTTTTTTCTGGTTTCTTGGAGGTGAGGTGAAATATCATTGTAGGGCTGCTGCTGCAAATGTTATTTCCTAGAATGAACAACCCAAGAAACCCATCACTGTCGATATCCAACACACTATAAATGGAGTGGTCATCTTATCTTGTATGGTGTGGCGGCTCCTATTTACAAATATGTGGAGGAGAAAAAGAAGTCCGTCGGCTTCAGCTGAAGCTTCAACCTCTGGTGGCTTAAGAGGCGGGGTGGATTAAGTGTAATTAAATGCTATTAGATATATATATATATAAGAATATAAATGTAGTTTATCCATCCATAAAATATTGTATAGAATGTATACAACGTATATTGCATCAAAAATCATTTTGGACTCTGCTATGACTTCAAGTTAACCATAGAGTAAAGAACAGACAACCAAGTCATCAACTTCCAAACATTTTCATTTCATTATATTAAAAAACAATGCTGGTTAAAAGATCAGATCTTAATTTATAAGATCTTAGCTATCTTATAAATTATTCAACGCACTTGCAAAGTCGGCCGTTTGAAATTGTTGATCAAATGGCTCCAATTTTGGGTCTGCTTCTGTTCTAATTCTAAGCTTAGTAAACTAGATTAACAAGTAAATTCACTCGAAATCAAGCCATAGGAATTTAATCAAA
Source organism: Lathyrus tuberosus (assembly GCA_022829125.1). Taxonomy (NCBI): domain Eukaryota; kingdom Viridiplantae; phylum Streptophyta; class Magnoliopsida; order Fabales; family Fabaceae; genus Lathyrus; species Lathyrus tuberosus. The sequence goes on from JALAZF010000153.1 coordinate 10,371,893, forward strand.
TGACTCCAAGCTGCTAACTCCACAAATGTTTGGGATCTATGACAACTTTGAATCAGAATTCAGCATAAAGTAACAACAGACAACCAAGAAGTCTTCAACTTGCAAACATTATCAATATAATAATGTAGCTGAAAGACTATAATTCACTTATGAAGCACGGACACAGGAAACCGACACCGACAATAACACGTCCACCTTGGTAATAATTTGAAAAAATAATAAATTTAAGGTAATCCCAAATGTCGTGTCGGTTTCGGACACCAACATTGATACTTTTTTTCCGAGGTGTCGGTGCTGGTGCTAAGGAGTAATTCATCAATTACGGATTTTAGTCTGAATACATTAAAAAAGAACTACGCTAGCTAAGAGATCAGATCTTAACCTCTTAGATAAACAAAATATATTTTTTTTTAGCATAACACAAGAAAATCCAATAAAATAATTCACAATTGATGATAAAAAAATAGGGCAGAAGAAAAAATTGGACCTTTCTTGACCAGCAGTATCCCAAATCTGAGCCTTGACTAGTTTGTGATCCATGAGAACTGTCTTTGTGAGAAACTCAACCCCAATTGTAGCTTTAGATTTCATGTGAAAATCATTTTTAACAAACCGATTCAGAAGCTGAGATTTTCCAACACCAGAGTCACCAATCATCACAACCTTGAACATATAGTCAATACCCTCTTGGTCGAAACCACCTTGCCACTGAGCCATTCTCGAAATCTATTTGATTTTCGACAACCCTTTTGAAAACTGAATGTGATAAAGCAAAACCCTCGTTGGAACTTTACTGTTCTGATGCATAAAAATTTGGTCTTTTTATGTTAGTTTTTGTGTTCAGGCGTTTTTTGTGTTCTATAGAAGGATATTTCGTAGGAGAAGCGAAAAAGTGTGGTTGGATGAAGAGGCAATTTTGGTGTAAATGCATTGCTTCTTGCGTGTCCTTATTGTGCTTTGCTTGTTCATTGAAAACGTTCTTTTGGGGAAAGTGCAAAACAAAAGGAAAAAAAAAAAAAGCAAAATCACAAGTAGGAGTAGGTAGGAATGACCGTTAGAGAGGGAGAAAAGAAACCTTGTTGGAGGATTAAGTATATTGACTCTATTTTGACTATGCGTCTATGGAGAATATTACGGAAGATAGTCACTATATCCATGTACTACCTCCGTTTTTTATTATAAATGGCTTTGTAAAAAAAAATTGTACTACAATATAAGTCACTTTATAATATCACTGAATTATTAATGTTATTTTTTTTTATATTTTTAAATATTTATCATTCTCTCTCATTTCAATTATGTAAATTTGTCTTTTCAATACCATTAATAAATGACAATTTTGTAAAATCATTCACAATTTCTCTTTTTCATACTACAATTATTACATTTCTTAATATGTGCGAAAAGTAAAAAACGACTTATAAAAAAACGGAGGAAGTAATATTTATATACTGAAATTCAAAAATGTCCTTGTAACTTTTAGAGAACTGATTTCGGCCGGATGGATTTTATAATTAAATTACGGTTCGATCTTTCGTAACTCTGTTCAAATTATTTGATGTCAGAATTAATCTTCGAATCAGATTAGACTATTCAGTGGACCGGATATTTGTAGTGAAAACTAAAAAAAAGTATCGATTTTAATTTCTAGATGTACCAATGTTTTAAAAATCGGATCGAACCAACCGGTTCAACTGGTTGGACCGGGAATCGGAGATGAATCTGGTTGGGTCAACCTTTCAAAATCGCTAGTAGGTCAAAACCGAAGTAAAATCGGAAAAACCGAATTGAACCGTCCAAAACCATTCGAACCAAAGAACTGTAGCCGGTTTTATAAAACCGCCCGGTTCAATAAAATGCATCAAATTGACATTTTTTTATTTTAAAAAAAATTTAATGTCAATATTAAAACTTAACATACATTCTCCGATCACAAAAAAGAATTCCGTGTTTTTTACAACCATACAAACTTCTAAGTTTTGTCACTCCGTTATAGTTTTCTTTCAACCACACTCCATCATCATCGCGTCATCTCTTTCAAACTTAGTCACGATGTTCAACTCAATATTGATTGTCGTCCAAGTCAATATTGTTTGTTGTTGTTAATTAAAACTTGTTTGTCGTTGTTCAACTCAAATTCATTTATTTATTTAATTAATTATATTATATTATTTATTTTTGGTATTCTATCTTATTTAATTTAGGTATTATTAATTATTTGAACTTTATTTCAGTTTTTTTAAACTTTATTTTAGTTATTATATTATATTATTTTCATTTTGCTTTGAATTAGTTTAACTTATTTTATTGTAATTTTTAATTGGTCAAATTATTCTTAAATAAAAGTTGAAATGAAGTGTAGAACTATGTTATGTTATTATACGTACTATTGATATTGTTGTATTAAATTTATAATGAATTTTTGAAATATTTTTTAATTAAATTGTGAACATATGATTATGTGTAACATATCTATGGAATTTAGTTTCATATTATTAATTTATTTAATAAACGGTTCGACCGTAGATTTAATCGGTTGAACCAATTAAACCTTAAACCGCAAGTTTCACCGGTTCAATCTTCGGTTCGATTTTTAAAACATTGAAATGTACCATATTAAAATTTGGATTTTAATTTTCGAATAAACCTTACAGATTAACTTGGGTATGTGTTTCGTTAGAGCATGATAAAAATGGGGTGAATCCGGATTTCAAAATTTGAACAAAGCCCAAAACAATATTTTGCACCCTCTTGACAGTAACTTTGAATAAAATTTTCATTATTAATAAACCATATATTATAGGTCATTTTTAAATCATACCTACAATAGACCATACACATGAGTCATTCATTAATAAGATTGAATAGTCAAACAAAATGTTGGTAAACCATACATCAGTGTTCATAAAATACAAAAAATCGTAAAAATTAAAAACCATAATATCAAAATATCACTACTGGGTATATCTGACGCCCCTATTCCTCCTCTATCTCCTATACTACAACGCATATCGTGCATGTGCTAAGATTTCCTATAGAGTGACCCTCTCAGGAATGCCTTCCTGAAACTCGCCCCTAGTTATAGCCTATATCCTAATAGCAATTATATTGTGACATATCGACAGTACATTCATGGCATGGTCTGCCCTCGAGGGATCTCCTTTTGCATCTAGTGTCATGTCAAGATGAGACACTCTATAAAGCCATTTGAAGTAACTATATATGATCTTACCAGGATCAAAGATTCAATAAGCGGCCAACAACACGTCGTGGACTCCAAATTCGTCGGTGGAGGAAAATAGGAGGGGGTGTGCCTGCAAGGCACTCTGATGCCAAAGTAAGGTTCAGAGTGAAAAGATAAAGAGCAAGTACAAAGTAGGGAGAATGAATTCAGAATACTTGACCCTTATGCGGAGGTGTGTATTTATAGTGTGCCCCCGGCGCTGGGCCAAAGGTCATCTGTTGTGGGCTGGATCGTTAGGCCCACAACGGATGAATGCTAGGATCCTACGTGAAAGTAGGGAAGACCAACACGTGGTATTCATCCTGGGTTAACTGCCCCCACGAACTTTGTAGGGGATTTACCCGTTCCTGAGGGCGAAACTGCCTCGCTAAAGGCGTGGGTTCAGTTGGTGACGTGTCCTCGCGTGAGGAGCACGTGGAGAACATGGCCTTAAACGGCTATGAAGGATTAGGCCTTTGAATTGGGTTGTCCTCGACGAGCCACTGGATTGGGCCTGCTCGACCGTGGGTCATCCATGGGCCCAGTCCAGAACAGGAGCCCCCCAAGTCGTTGCTCATAGGCAAATGAGCAATGACTTAAGAGCCAAATCGTCGGGGACGATGTTCGCTATGGGGGTCTCGTGTATGTGGTTCCATATACCCGAGGATGCAGCTGCGCCCGCGGGCTCACATCGAGTTTTCCCCGAGGATGTGCTCGCGAGGGATTTGCTGGAATTCGTCGCGTGTGACCGACAATGTGAGATTGTCTTAAGTTGTTGCTTGCTCTCGACAATGTAGATTTACCCGTAGCTCCGCTTCGAGGCTGTGTTCGCGTAAGAATGTGAAGGTAGGCGATCGTGCTCGACGACGTAATAACTTCTCTTTGCGAGGACGTGCTCGTGATGGAATACGGCAAGTTGACGCGCGTGCTCGACAATGTAATAACTTCTCTTCGACGCATTAGAATGCATGAAGTTGGGAACCTTGGGAAGATAAACGTCTAATCTTTCCTCGTGCCACGTGTGACAGCTATTAAATGCATCATCATGGCCTATCATAGCCTAAGGCCTAGGTCATGATGGCCTACGGCGACACATTCCCTCGCGCGGTGAAAATGCTTATAAATGGGAAAGAGGGGGATCATTTGCTCATTTCCAACTTTGCTCTCATTCTGCTCTCGTGCTCGCTGCTGTTCTTCCGTCGCACCATTGAGTACTACCGCCGTTGTCCTCGCCGTCAACTCCCTCTTAGTTCGCCAACCAAGTAAGTGGTTTTCTCCCCCTAAATGATTTGCATGTTAGTTCTAGGGTGCAGAGTTATTTCTTTTCGTGTTTTCTAGCGAGTGTATGAGGTATCCAGCGGGGTTCACGCATCTACCGATGAATCTATGAGTTTTCCGATGAAGACTTATGAATTTTCCGGCGAGGTCATGAGGTTTCCGGCGAAACTATGAATTTTTCGGTGAAGCTATGAAGTTTTCGGCGAAGCTTTATGAATTTCTCGATGAAGTTCGTGAAGCTTTACTGGGTCTCGCGTCGGGGATGCTCTTCCTCGTGAAGAGTGGGTTTTACATCTTGTGTTGAGGAGAAGTTCCTCATAATTACCTGCCTGTCGACAAAGGGCTTTGGTCGAGGACGTGTCCTAGAGCCTTTCCACGCCCTTTCACTTGATTTGCAGTGGAAGGGTGAATTTGATCTTAACGTCGAATTCACTATTTTCCTCTACATTTCAGGTTAAATGGCTCGATAGACCGAGGACACTAATCTGGTCGACATAAACGCTGAAACCAACATGGTCGACGCGAATGCTGAACCCGACTTGGCCAACACAAATACTGAACCCAATTTGGATTGGGTCGGGCAAGAACCCCGGGAAATTGCTTCACGTTTCGCCTTTGACAATTCAGATGCTTTTACCGTCGTCGATGATAGAGAGGAATGGGCCCCTGAAGCCTGGGAGACATACAAACCCAAAGGAACAGACCAAATCTGCTCGACACACAAGGGGAAGTGCTTCCCCATGTATGAGTTTACCTTCCGGGAGGTAGGGCTTCGTCTGCCATTCAGTGACTTCCAGGTGTGGATCTTCCAATGGTTGGAGTTGGCACAATCTCAGCTCCACCCGAACGCGATCGCATTTGTGCGGGCATTCGAGCTCGTATGCCAACACCTTCAGATCGAGGCTAAACTCCCAATGTCCTTTCGTCTTTTCCACCTTCAGCGGCAATCTTCGCACGGGCAGCACAACTGGGTGTCCTTCGAGCATCCGAGGAAGTTGTTTAGAACATACATGGACTCTGTCCATGCCTTCAAAGATAGATATTACCTCATAAAACCTGTGTTAGAGGTTGCCATCGATTCTGTATTCGAACACATGGTCGAGCTCGAGGATGGGCAGAAGGTGGTGAGGCTAGAAGCGAAGTTTACCCTCGAGTGGAAGAGGGTCTATTTCGTCAAAGGGAGAGATCATTACATTATGAAGCCCAATGAATTAGACGCCGAGGACCAACTTGCCTATGAGAAGCTCGTGGCATTTGTTGATGGCTTCGTCCCCGCCAAGTGTGTGAATAAGGATGGGAGTTTCATCCTTACCGAGGATTGGGAGGTTGCTTACGAGGCCCAGCTAATCAACACCAAGGCGCTCCTCGAGTGTGGTTCCGTCGGGGAAGCCTTAAGGCTTTTAGGTAGCGAGCGTATTCCCAACTTGTGTGTCTGCTTATTTTTCCTTGTTATATTAACTCATGTTCTTTCTTTTGTTTCAGGTTAAATGTCGAGCCTCAAGAAGCGCATGCTCAAGATAGCGGCAGCTAGGGGTCCCAAGAAAATCCCCAAGGGTTGTGTTGCCCAAGTCCAAAAGCAGTCGAAGATTGACCACATCCTCGGCAGTTCTTCCTCTTCGCCTAAGGGAATCAAGTCTCCTGCTTCTCAAGAGAATCTATCCAAGAAGAGGCAGCGTGGAGAAGACCTTGAGACCGTCAATCTCACACGACTGCTTTGATGTGGGTTCTGAAAACTTCCCTGGCCCTCAACGACGAAGATACCTGCCCCCTCACCTAGCTAAGGAGGGTGCATGCCGTGAATACGAACCTTGAGGCATCGAAGATCAAGCTGGAGAACGACTTCTTTGACTATCGGGAGAAGTATACGATCCAAGTCGGGCTTTACCGTGAGATGGATCATATGAGGGAGACGTTGGCCAAGGCATTCGAGGAGAACAAACGCCTCCAGCCGAAGGTCACTGAGTTGGAAACTACTGCGGCGCCTGCCGAGGACGAGATGGACGAGATGGAGGAGGAAAAAGCCTTGTCGAATCGGGGTGAGTTGATTTCCTGGATCTGGGAGCTCGAACAGGACTGCTTGGAAACCGTCGAGCTGGGTTTCAACTGTGCGGTGGAGCAACTCCAAGCCGCCAACCCCGGGATTCATCTCGTCACTGAGGGGATCGGACCTTTGCACCAGGTGGTCGAAGGCCAGATAGTCACTCTAACGGGTCTCGGCAGCAATGCTGACCATGCCGATGGGGAGTTTCAGCCTGAAGAGGGAGAAGATGTTTAGCTTTTATTTTGTAGTTTTTTGTTCTGCGTGCCATATTTTTGTATCTTGATTTGGTATTTGTTCGGCCTGCGTGCCAAGACTTGTAATATTTGAATATTGGACCTTCGCCCGCTTTATATTGTAATGTTTTGACACTATCGGCCTTTGTGGTCGTCACTTTAATATGTCCCCTTTTCCGTTTTCTATTATGCTCATGTATGCATTGCACGTATTGTTTGTCGAGTAATTATTTTCCTCGTCGATATTTATGTTTGTAACATTGTTTTCACTAAGTGTCTGGGGTCCCTTGCTTGACAGAGTTGGTGCTCGACCGTGTAGGGAACTGGTCGAGTGATCGGAGTTGGCTTTCGATCGACAACGGAGCTAAGATCTCGGTCGAGATCTTCGCTTCGCTGCGTGAACTTCCCATCGTGAGCTGGGTGTTCTGCCTCATTGATACGACGACGGCGGAGCTCGGTTGAGGTGTCCTCGTCAGGTCAAGAATCTACTCGCACAAAAGAGCGGAGTCTTTCCTTTTCGTTTCAAGTTTGGGAAGTCGTGCTTGTACCTGAGCACACCTCCGTGGTCGGGACGTACTTCATTATCGTCGAACCAAGTACACCGGTTGCAATGTCTAATTGTAATACTGTTTAAGCTTTTCAGCGTTCCATGGTCGAGCAAGTTCTTCCGCGTGTAGGTTTTCGAGGTAATAGGCCCCGTTGTCCGTTTTCGCTCGGACACGATAAGGGTCTTCCCAGTTCACGGAAAGTTTGCCCTCGCGCAGATCTTTTTGATTTCTCTGCAGAACTAGGCTGCCAATTTGGAATTCGCTTTTTATGACTTTGGCGTCATATTGCAAATTTATTTTTTGTTTCAATGAGGCTTCACGGAGGACTGTCCCCGACCGAATCTCTTCGACCAGATCGAGTTCCTCTCTTAGTGCCTCGTCGTTCATCTCCTCGTCAAGGGGAGATTCAGTCCGCCTAGAGGGCTCTCTGATTTCCACTGGAATAACTACCTCAGTTCCATAGGTTAGTCAGAATGGAGTCTCCCCGGTGGTCAAGTGTGGTGTTGTTCTGTAGGCCCAGAGTACGTTGTGTAGCTCCTCGATCCACCTCTTTTTTGCTTTGCCTAATCTTCATTTTAGACCTCATAGGATCACTCTGTTCGCACCTTCAGCCTTCTCGTTTGTTTGTGGGTGCTTGACAGACGTGAAATGTTGCTTGGTGCCCTGTTTGGCGACGAACTCCTGGAAGTTTTTGTCGATGAACTGTGTCCCGTTGTCGGTTACGAGTTCTTGTGGTACGTCGAACCGGGCAAGTATGTTTATCTTGTAGAAACAAAGTATGTTATGTGTTGTGATTTTGGAGAGGGTCTCAGCCTCTATCCACTTCGTGAAATAGTCGATGCCGACTATCAGGTACTTGTTCTGGTACGACACCATGGTGAAGGGGCCAAGGATATCCATCCCCCACCAGGAGAAGGGACATGGTGACGACATAGTCTTAAGTTTGTCGGGCGGTTCCAAGTGCATGTCCCCATGGCGTTGGCACTTATCGCATTTTTTGACATGCTCTTTCGCATCGTGTTGCATGGTGGGCCAGTAGTATCCTACTCGTAGGGCCTTCCGGGCGAGGGATCTTCCTCTAAGGTGTTAAGCGTTGATTCCTTTGTGGATTTCCTGCAGGACGTGAGAGACATTGGTTTCCTCGACACACATCAGGAGGGGGATGAAGAATCCTTGTCTGTAGAGTTTGTCTTCAATTGAGACGTAGGAGAAGGCTCTGTGTTTTGTTACGTTGGCCTTTTTCTGGTCGGAGGGCAGTTCTCTTGTAGCGAGGTAATTGTACACCAGGGTAATCCAACAGTCGTTGTCCTCGATGGCGTTCACGTCAAGTGGCGCATAGGGTTTTTTTATGCTTGGGCGAAAGAGTATCTCTTGGACGACGGACTTGTTTCCTCCCTTTTTCCTCATGCTCGCGAGTTTTAACAAGATGTTTGCTCGGGTGTTGTGCTCGCGAGGAACGTGGTTTACTTCTGCGAAATCAAACTTTTTCATCATTTCTTTGACCAGGGTTAAGTACGCAATGAGATTGTCATTTTTGGCTTGGTATTCTCCCCGTACTTGAGAGGCGACGAGCTGAGAGTCGGTGAAGATCTTTACCTCTTTCGCGCCTAGATTGTCGGCTAAGCGTAGCCCTGCGAGGAAGACTTCGTACTCGACTTGGTTATTTGAGGCCAAGAAGGATAAAGCGAGGGAAACATCGATCAGGATGCCTTCTTCGTTCTCAAGAATGATGCCCGCATCGCTTCTTGTGGAGCTGGATGCCCCGTCCACGAAGATGGTCCACCAGTGGGCTCCATTTGTCAGGGAGACCGGTGCGGTCATTTTTGCCACGAAGTCGGCCAGTACTCGAGCTTTAAGGGCCTTCCTGCTCTCGTAGTAGATGTAAAACTCAGAGAGTTCCAGTGATTATTTGAGCATTCTACCGGCCATGTCGGGACAACCGAGTAGTTTTTTTATGGGCTGGTTAGTCCGTACCACGATCGTGTGAGCCAGGAAGTAATGTCGTAACCTTCTGGCCGCATTGATGAGGGCCAGAGCCACTTTTTCGATCTGCTGATATCAAAGCTTTGGGCCTTGCAAGGCTTTATTGGTGAAGTATATAGGTTTCTTCCCTTCGGGGGTTTCACGAATGAGAGTCTCCCCGTTTTCTGGTTGCGAGAGGACCGGTGGCTGTGAAATAGCTCGTTTAAGGCGGATGAGGGCTTGCTCTCACTCCTCTGTGTCATACCCCAAATTTGTCCTACCTGTATATAATTTCCATCTGTGCATCCGTCCACTAACCATTATTCAGAAAATCCAAAAAATATCATAAGGATGAATTGAATCAAATCAGATTTCATTTGAGGAATGAGTATGGGTTGAGGTTCATTTATTGGTTGGTCTTATCTCAGCCAGGCATGGTTTGTTCCAAGGTCAGGGCTTGGGTACAATTGATTCAAGTGGTTGTGTATGAGGTTTTAGTTAGGTTTCTGACCAGGTTGTCAGGCTATGTTAGGATTTTTAGTACTTCATGATTAAGGATTATCGGCAGGTTCATTCAAAGCTTGTTAAGATTTGGTCCTTTTTGCAATTATGAATTCAATTCAAATGTGGCGTTGGATTAGGTGTGCATTTGTGGATCTAAGTTGGCAATTCATTTTTCATAGCTCAATTCCACTGTCAATTCATCCATATCTTTGTTATCCATTTTAAAACCGTGATTTCTTTTCCATTTCCGTCATTTGTTTCTCAATTAAACCATTATTCAAATTCCACTTTCATATCCAACTTTCATCCATTCTAATCATCCATTATCCGTATCTAACTCTTCATATCCATATTCTCCCTATGTTTCAAATTATTCATTAAACTAATCTTACCTTTTTTATCTATATTCTTAAAAAAAATCATAAAGAGTCATAAAAAAATCCATATCACATTTTGTTCTAAAAATATCACAAAAAAAAACATGTTTATCTTCAAATAATTTGCAACAAAAAAAAGAGAAAGTCCAAGGCCCATTTTTATTGTTTTTTCTAATATTTCTACAAGCCAAATTCATATGCTGCTAGGTACTTCCTAATACCTATACAAACCACATTCTTGCCATGTACAAACCATCACGTAGTACAATGTCATGCCTCCAAAAATTAAATTGACCAAGACTAATATAAAAGTCCAAAAGCCACTTATGCCACTTGACTTGGTCCCTCATGATTCACAAATAAAATAAACACAAATACAGACCATGATTCAATAAGCTGCTACACAAGGTCACTTCCGCAACCTCGAAAAGGGATTACACTGCATCCTCATGATTCACTCTACAAGAATAGCACAAGAAAAAACAAAGTCAACATGATGAATTTGAAAACAAGCAGCAAAAAGAAAAAGAGAGCAATGGAACCAAAAGCTCACATACAACCATGATCTTGCCATCACGATTTTGCAATATGAGCCGGCATAACCGCCACTCTTCAATATGCCATAACAATATGCACCATAGCCACAGTGTAAATACGCAACGCGACGATAATCTTGCAGCCACACAAACCGTTGCAAGCATACTTGTACAAAAGATTCGTAAAGCAACACAACACCATGACCTTGCCAACCAATATATTGCCAAAATCTTTAGCACAAATCGTTCACACATGCCACTGAATACGCCTCACAATTTCAAAACAATTTGACCCCACTTGATACAAATCCATACTACACAAAAAAAAAACGATCCCAAAAGAAAAACTATGCACAAATACGCACTGCAAAACGGCAACAGAAAGGTCCAAACGCAAAATTCACCTAAACCTCATCTCTCCTATAAATTAAGGCTTCATTCTCTTCATTTTCGAGGCTCAAGCCCTAGCCGCCACACAACCCTGCTAAAACTTCCTCCAAATCTCACAACAAAACCTCACTCTGAGTCACCTTCAAAACAACCCTTTACCAATCTTCATTTCTCTAAACCAGACAACTTCTTCTCAAACCTCCATCGTTATTCTTCTCAAAAAACAAAACCCAACACAACCAACAACAACCACACCTTTCCTTTCTGTCTCTCCGTAACAACAACTATACAAATCTTTTCAATATTTCATAAACCCATACACAAACCTTCAACCCTTCAAAAACTCACAATCCGCTACTCCACAAATAAAACCCAGAACAAATACAAATGGGAAGAAGGAGAGTGAAATAGAACCAACCATTTCAAATCCAGATCGGAGACGGAGAATGAGAGGAATCATAAATGAAACCAAACCTGTGGAGCGATTAAAGCCGGAAACGAAGGTTGGAACGAGACAATGCGTGGACCCTTTTTTCTATTTCTCACCGTGCTTGTCTCTATTTGACCACCACTTTTGATTTGTTATTTGTTTTGTTTTTAAAAGCTGATAATACCTTGCCCTGTTGTTTTTACTGATGTAGTTTATATATATATATAAAATTGATGTTGGGTGTTTGGGTTGCATAACCCATTAGATTGCTGGCCCGCCCTTTTTATTTCGTTTTTTTGGCACCGTGATGTTGTTTGAAGCATAGATGATGGGCCTTAGGCCCAAGTGATTATATCTCATTTCAATTTTTATTTCGATTTACTTTCATTTTGGGCCAATGATATAAAAATAATCTTGATGATTGGTTGATTTTTTTAAATCGGTTCCAAATCTTGATTTATATGAGGCCTACCATTTATTTATTTTATTTTCGATTTTTTTTTTCATTATTCATTTTGGGTCAATGAAAACCAAATATCAAAGATTATCGATTTATCGATTTAAAATCTTGGTAAAGGTGAGACCTTTTCTTCTTTTCGATTTACTTTTAGATTTTTATTTCATTTCTTATTATTCTTTTCACTATTTTATGCATTTTGGGCCAATGATATCAAAAATATCAGGATTTGTGGATTTATTTCAAGTAGATCTATAAATTTTGATTAATATGAGGCCTATTTATTTTATTTTCGATTTATTTGTTTTTACCATTCATTTTGGGTCAATGAAAACTGTTAGTTCTGCAGCTATGCAGTATTTGTGTTGGCTAAATTTTGTTAAAACCTATATGATAGCTTTATGTCACTAAAGTTGTTTTAACATGCTGTTTTGTGTATCTGCCATAATAGTTTAGTTGCAGGTTGTGAGATGTCAAGTGTGATGTCTTGACATGTTGTGCTGCACTAAGATGATATGAGTGCATGGTTGTTTTAAGGTGTTGCTGTTTTGCTGTCATGTGGTGGTTAATCAAGATGTTCTAATTTTCTGCATTCAACATGTAGGATAAAGATGTCCCATCCTGGCTCATAGGACATCGCGTCTGTTATTGGATTAAAAGGAAGATTCTGTTAGTTGTTATTTGTTACTGAATATTCTGTGAATATTTAGTTATCCTATGTGGCGTCCATAGTGTCGCGCCCGGGATTTTTATCCAGGTACAAACGCGAAAGTGGCACCGAAACAGAGTCGCCAACAATGTGTATTTATTCCAAGAGAGGGAAAGGAAACACTGCATAAACCTGAGGGAAGGAAAGAGCATGGTCTTGCGACCAAGAGAACGGGGTTCGGGAGTCGGTTACGCGAGAGGAAGGTATTAGCACCCCCTCGCGTCCATCGTACCCGATGGGATCCACGCTTGCTTGTCTCGATCAAAGGGTGTAAGGAAAGGATACTGGAAAAGGAATTGCTAGCTGGAGAACGGGAAAAGGAAAGGAGAGAGAAAGAGAAACAAATGTAGGGAAAATAAAAGAAGTGCTCGAATGGGCCCTACCCCACTGCCTACGTATCTCATCGGGAGCATGAGAATCAGAGCGACGTAGTTCCCCTCACCTAAGGAAAATTGTTTGTGTTTTTTAATGGAACGACTAACGTTCAAGCTCAGGTATTGCAACTCGCTGTATGGAGACTTAGGCGTTACCGTCTTGTGAGAGAACGAGAAGAAGCACGTTCGTACGTCGAGAGTGAGTGAGATGAGAAGAAAATTCCCGAAGGAAAGACGTTATTGTTTGTTTTGGAGTTTTTTAGAAAGAAGTGTTTTTTGCACTTATTTGTAACTTGCATTGCACCAAAGTCTAGGGCACAGGGACGAATACTTAACGAATCGTCCCAAGACAGGACGCCCGCTAAGCACTCTAGAAAGATGAGAGGAAGCCCCTCATTTCTCATTCCCCACGCTTAAGGCTCGTGCGCAATACTCTTTATCTTTATTAAGTGTTTTCAAAAAGTTTTGAGATGAGAAGAAGTGACTCAAAAGGAGAAAAAGGTGAAAACTAATGAGGGATACTAAGACTCAATCTTAATGTTATCATACATGGTGATCCTAAGGTTAATGTGGTTTAAGAAACCTACCCAAAAGAAAGGAGAAGAAGAGCAAAAGAAGCAACTTACTTCCAAGGTGGAAGTTAAGTTGATCTTAAAGAGGGATGAAGAAGAAATTATTCAAGGAAAGCATATAAATGCTTATCATGATCACAATCGAATGATTAAAAGAAATAAGAAAAGATGAGAAAGAGGAGTGTGTGTGGAAGCATATCCACACACATACTTACCATTTGCACCTACATGAAAAAGTTAGTTCACAAAGCATTAACAAGTAGTGGAATGAAGAAAGGATAACAAGCAATGATCAAAACAATTAAGAATCAATGAAATAGGATCCTAAGAGATGAAACCCAATTAAGGTCAGAACCTACATCTAAAGGTGTTCTCTAATATTAAGGTATCAACCACATACTAACTATGCACAATTACATGTCCTAAACACCAAAGAAGTGAATCATGGAAGAAATAGATGAAGAAAAAATGAATATGCAAAGTAATCATGCATTAATGCTTCATACAAGACCAAAGTCAGAACCAATTTCATTTAGGAATACCTCACAATGTATATGAATCATCGTACAATTCGTAAAAGAAATGATGTAAGAAGAAGAGATGAGAAAGAGAAGAAACATGCTAAAACTTCAAGTTAATATGCACAAACTTATGTCAAATATAAGCACATGTTAAGATGACTTAGAATATCATGAAAATGACCTATAATATCATGAAAATGATCTATAAAGTATGCACAATCAATCACAAAAAGGTAGCACAAATGCTTCACCGAAACACGCTAGAATGAGGTGGAAGAAAGTACCCAAAAATACCTTCCATTACAATGCATAAAAACAACATCAAAGCACATATGAAAATTATAAAAATATGATTCTAATCAACCTAAGCCAGAGGCTAAACACATAAAAAAATCATAGCACAAAAATCAACAAGAAATGTGCTCAAATGAGTTCACAACTTCACCTTGAAACACATCCATAGAAAGCTCAATTATGCACATCAAAACACATGAGAAAATGAGTTTAAAAATGCAACCAAAATATTTTTATATGCTTCAGTATGTTATTTAACCAATGCAAAAAGAATGAGCAAAAAATGTTGTGCGATATGGGAGAAATAAAATGCACAAGTGCAAGTATCAAAGAAAAGTTCAATTGAAAAAGAAATTGAAAAGAAATTATGAAAATATGATCCACCACTATTAAAATCTGAATTAAAAATAGTAGAAAATTACCTAAATGTGTTAAGAACACGTGTGAATTAATTTGGAATTTTCTGTTGAGTTTTAGTATTTTTATTAAGATGAAAGTGAAACTATATGTGAAAGAAAATAAAGCAATAAAAGAAATGGAAAAGGGGGGGTGCAGTGTTAGTAAGTTTCCAGTTCAAAATTAACATTGGGCTTAGCATGGGGGTGTGAAAAACAAGTTAACCTAGTCCATTAGGCTTGTGTAATCGTGTGTGATAGTGTGTGTTCCAATTAATATGCAGATGCAATCAGTGCCGTATGATCAATCAGGCTGTACCATCCAACGCCCCACAATGCATGACCACCAACACTGCCCTACACTCACGCACACGGGAATATGTGGGAAGGAAAAAGAAATGAACACGTGAGAAGGACTGCAGCCATTAATGCGCTGCAGCTTCTTTATTGGCTAGCCATAAAGTGAATAAATTGTACCAACCAAAACATGCCACGCGCGCCTTCTCTCTCTTACCATTATCACTTCATAATTAATTAATCATAGACTAATCATTAAGCGCAAGAACATGGCCAATTATCTCCTGACACCTCATCATCCTCATCATTAACTCATGCAAAGTAATACTAAACCCATACAAAAACGCAGAATTTTTGCCAAACTTCTACCTCAAATAACTCCATCAATTCTTAATGAAAATTAACAAAATAAGATACCAAACTGAAGCCCAAACTTCATAGATCATGAATATGCTAATTAAATCTCAAAAAGATCATTCTAATATCAAGAAAAATGGCACGAAAGTGACATGTTCAAGCACAAATTTCACAAAATCACAAAATCACATAAAATCCAAATTAAACAACCAATGGTGTGCCATCATTTCAGGACTTCCAGATGCAATGCATGATTACTAATTTCACATTGTAGATCCCTAAAATTATGATGAAATAAAGCCAAAGTTTCAAGATCCCTAACCTTGTGAGATGCTAATTTGTGTTTTAGAAATCCAAGAACTTCTTGCAAGATCTTCAAATCAACACTTTGAGCCAAATAAAGGCTAAAACCAGATCCAATACTTGATTAGAGTAGAAATTTGGAGTGATGAGTGAAACTTGAGATTTCTTCAATGGTGGATTCAAGCAAATCTAATGCATACAGTAGAAAGAGGAAGTTATGGAGGTGATGCTGCTCCAAAAATCTGCGAAAATGATGAAGAAACGAGAGAGAAATCTTGATCTGAACTCTTGAAAGTGAGAGAAGAACTTGAGATTTCTTGAGAGAAATTGTGATGAAAATGTGAAAAATGTGTGAGATTAGAGAGAGAGAGAGAGAGTGGAGAATGATTGAGAATAACTTCTGAGAATGTGGAAAAATGAGAGAGAGAGTGAAATTGTGTGTGAGTTTTGTTTATATAGTTAGGGTTAAATGTGTTTAACCATGGTCAACTGAGTTGGTTAAATGAGTTGGTGTGAGGTTAACTGAGTAGACTCTAACTAACTGAGCCATGACAGTTAGAGGTGAGTTTGGAAGATTGGTTAAGGTGTGGGTGAGTTTATGAAGTGTATGGTGAGGTTTAAAGTGGATGGTGGTGATGTAAGGAAATGTTTAGCTTAATGAAGTAAAAGGTGGACTGGTGTGTAGTATGTGTGTGAATATTTGAATTAGCAACAACAACAATGTTATTTTTTCTGATTTTATAGCAGCTTGATATCACTTAAAACAAGGAAGTTTGATGATGAATATCTCTTATTTTAATGAATGGAAATGTGTGATTTTGGTGGCAAATGAAAGAGTAGATATAGGAGAATAAGTTTGATGTTGAAATTGAATTGAATAGAGGCTTGTAGGGTGGTGTAAAATGACTCCAAACATCATGGTTCAGAACTGGTGCATGGGCGTGGCAAGTTGGTAGGTTGGCATGGCAATCTGACTTGGAAAATTCAGCATGAACACGTCAACTTGGGACCATAATAACCCCATCATAACTTGCTCAAATGGAAAAATGTCCAACATCAAAGTTGAAGAGGACATTGAGATGAACAACTTTGATGTTCAACATTTTTTCATTTGAAGCTTCCTTCAATGATAAAAATGGGTGGACATTTGGCACACCAAGTGTTTGTCAAAATTATGGCGCATGGGCCTTGTCATGCTTGGTCATGACTTGGTTTTTTGACCTAGTTTTGCCAAACTTTAATCAACCATAACTCTCTCAATATTGATCCAATGGAGGAGTTCTTTACATGGATTTGAAGCTTGGAATGTGAACTTTACTTGGCTCAACTTGGGCCTGAAGTTTGGAGCTTTTATCATGGAGAAAGAAAGCCTCAAAGTGTGGTGCAAAATGGTCCACACTTGCCATTTTTGGAAACCCTGAATTTCCAAAAATGGAAACTTTGCACATTTCTTGATTTTTCATGATTCCTCCATCATTTCTTGATCAAATTTTGTCCAATGGATACATGTAACTTGAATTTCATGAATTTTACCTCAAAAAGTCAGGGGTTGACTTTTTCACTGCACAGTTGACTTCCCCCAATTTCCCGATTTTGAATCTTCTGACCAATTGAAACCCTTCCGAAACCAATTGATGAGCAATTTTCCCTCCATATATACTTAGAAACATAAGGAATACCACGAGATCAAGTTTTGTCCAAAAAATCAGAAATAAACTGATTTTATGTCAAACCCTAATTTTGGTACCCTTTGGTCAGGAGGAATTAACACATCTTCCAAATCTAAATTCCTCTGAATATGATGTATATCCTTTCTAACAAAGATGAGATATGATATTTGGAGGTGATAAAAACTCAAAGAGCTTGCCCATTTGAGGGTCATATCCCAATTTTAGACTGCTTTGTGTAGGAGATGATGCACTATCCAATCTTCCTGATAAATTCCCAACTTCCAATGACTTGGGGAATCAATTCAGATGGCATATGATATAAGAGACCCTTGAGGCTTGCTTGAAGACCCTTGGCCTTTATTCTCTTGCTTTTCTCTGGCTTTCCATTATTCCCACGTTGAAGCACTAGATACCATGCCTTGCAAACAATGATATGCAACTTATGACCTACTATGGAATGCAAATGAGTAAAGCATAGACAAATTTATTGAGAAACCATGAGGGAAAATTTTGAGGTATTACACATAGTAATTGAGTTGAGATCTTGTGTCGGTTTTCAGATTTTCACTACTTTCTAAATATGGAGACATGTTAGGAAATATTTGATTGAAGACCTATTATGTATCAGAAGTTTCTGCTGATTTGTAGCAGATGTTATGCTGTGATTTGAAGCCCAAATTCAGTTGGGATGTAGGTTATAAATAGGAGTGTTTGTAACCTGATTTGGCAACGACTCCAAGATGTAAAATTATTAGGGTTTCGTTCTTGTGAACCACTCTCTAAGAGAGTTGGTATGTGTGAACCACTCGGATTGTGAGATGGTCACTGTTCTCCTCGAAGCTTTTAAGCAAGAGTGAGTATTGTTCTTGGAGGAAGCTGTTAAGCAACTCTAAGTATTGTTCTTAGTCATATGTGTCATGTCTAGGTATTTTCATGGAAGTATGTCTTCTACTTTTCTGTGATTGAAGAGCTGTTGGAAATTAAGCTGTTGATGCAATGGCTGAGGTGTTGACTGCTAGACATCATTACGATGATTGGAAGTGAGATGGAGTCTCTTACCTAGGGAGGACTTAGGTAGAAGGGTCATTGGGTAGTTATTAAGTTAGGAGATTGTCAACTGGGATTGTTGAGTCTGTAATTTGATACTGCTAATAGTGGACTTCCTTCCTGGCTTGGTATGCCCCCAGATATAGGTTGTTAGACCGAACTGGGTGAACAAATTCTGTGTGTGCTTTATGCTTTTTAGTACTGTTATTGGTTATACCTTGCCATGTTTTCTCTAACAGACCAGATGTCTCGACATCCTGTAGGACATCTGGGATCTGTCATACCAGAATTTCAATTGGTATCAGAGCGGGCATCCTGTTCTGTTTCTGGGTGAGATCCGAGGGGGATACTTTCTGGTTCATGGTAAAGGAAGAAGGATGTTATACTGAAAAGCTGATTGAACGTGATAGGTTCATATTGGTGTTTGAATGGTCCATAGAAGTAGAGGATGGACTAATCGCAGAAAATGATGTGTGGTGGTTTTGTGTAATATGTTGTACCTGAAGAATGTTGAGGAGGTTGTGATTGTTGTGTATTCTGCTACATGGTATCTGATGGAACTCTGGGGGTCCTTGTGTCGCTAGTAAAGGAAGGGCAGTAGGGTTGGTCTCCTAAGAAGAGTTGTTGTGTGATGATGTAGTGTATGCAAGACTATTTCAACCAACTGTGTAAAGTTGCCAACGATACTTGAGCTTTATTTCTCAAGTCCACTCTTAAAGGCACTATAGTGTGTGGTTGATTTACTCTTCAAGAAATTTGTTGAAGAAAGGATAGAGCCATTTATTTTGGTCTCTAGAAGAGTCTTTCTAATACTTGACCTAATTAGGAAAGTGACTCTGAGTCTTGCTGTTGTTTAGTTTTGCTGGAGCTTGGATTAGTTTTGAAGACCTTTAAGATGATCAAGGGAAGTCTTCATCTAGCTTAGGTTCAGCTATATGATGTCCCCCACATGATGAACACTTGGAAGAGTAAAAGATGCAGACGTGTTGATGGTGTGTATCATGCAAGCATTTATGGTCTGATCAGAAAGGATGATCAGCTACTGGTGAACTCTTGTATCCCCTACAAAGATTTATACATGGATTACTACGGAATTTGTCTCCAAAGCCATAGTAGTTGTTTAATGTGATTTAGACTGATGTCAGAACTGATGTTGAAACATCATTTCAGTTCATTGCTTCCTCAGCCACAAAAAGTTAGTTGTGCTCATGGTGGAGTATCAGGTCAAGCCATTTACCTAATCTGAAGGGATCTGCTAGTGCCACAAGGGTGCAGGAAAAGAATGTCAGACCAGATCAAATGTCGTACCTTGTGTGAGAAGGTTACCTTATCACATATGATAAATAGCTTGACAGCAGTTGAGTATTTGTCTGCTTTTGATAAGGATGTGCATCTAACCGATAGTGAATACTTTGACAGGAGCTGAGTGTTTATCTAAAATGTTGTGCATTCAACTAATGACAATATACATTGACGGGAGACTATGTATAAGTCCGATGTAAAAGTGCAGGACTGCTGAAGTGTTGTGAATTTACTTTTCTCTATGTGGCTATTTATTTCTCTTCGTGGTGTGTTGGTGTGTGACGATCTGAATTAGCTGCTGAAGGTGTGATCCTTGGAGATCATCCTGGGTTCAAGGAACTCTGTGTTGATGTCCTACATGCTATTGAAACTATCATGGTGGTTAAAAGAAGCTTGGGATTATAAAGATGAGATTGTGTGGCTATGGGGTAGTCTTGGACTACTTATTTTCTGAAGATTCAGATATGGCAGATTTGAAGTCTTTGGAGTTTCTGAGCAGGATGGAGGTTGTCTACTCAAACTTGATTGTTGAATCAAGTCTATGAGAGCATGGAAATCTGTTTCTGCAAAGGGAAGAGGTTCTTCTGAGTGGCAGAAGGAAGAGCTGAATTCAACAGTTGGATGTCATAATGTTCTGACATCTAGCTTAACATCAGAAGTCTCAGTTGGTGATGTGGCACATCAGCTTATGATAGGGTGATCTACAGGAATGAACAATAGGATGTTTCAAAAGAAATCATTCTCATGGAAGTTTGCGGGAGCTGCAGGAAGGAGAAGATGTTACATGACCATGGCTTAGGGAGTCTAAGTGTGTTTGCTATTGAGCAATTGGAACATGTGACTTGAAGATCAAGTTTCCTTGGTGGATCAAGATATCTTTGTGAGAGTTCTGACAAACGTGAAAAAGATCAAAATGTGGCATTTGGTTGTTTTCATATGAGGATTCATGAATGAGGTGATCAAACTGTGGCATTTGGTTAATCTCAGAAGTGGATTCGAAGAATCAAGATAATCAGAGTGTGGCAACTTGTTATTATTGAGGATTGTTTTGAAACAAGTTACTCTTGGGCAGAAGGGTGATGAGTTGAAGACTCAAGGAGATTATTCTTCTTGAAGGTGGATGAGAGTTTATTTCTCTAGTTATTTGGATTACTATGCTATAGTAAGTCCAGTTGGTGGAGCATATCAAGAAGCATGGTGATGACGTCTTGGTGTGTGGCAGGTGTTCTAACTTGTGTTGGGACATTATCTGGTTAGATATCCTTAGTGAACGATGATTATGCTCTGGTTCTGGAGCTTGGTGCCTACATTGTGCCTAAGGAGCGTCTACATAGTCATACGGGAGAGTGATGAAGTAGAAGGTCTACCTTGGATGGAGAATGTAGAGAAGACTGAAGCAGATCAGGTGTTGATTGCTTGAAAGTCTGAAGGTGAAGATACTCATCAACTGATCAGGAGTATTCCAAATTATCATACGGGAGAATGATAGGGAATGATTTCCTTTGGAGAGTTGGGTGAGAGAATACTGTTCCTGTGTTCTTGTGATCTTCTGTGATGTGATGTGTTTTTGTTCTGGTTGTTTCTGGTCCCTTGGCTTAAGATGGAGCTTAGAGATTCTGTTTTTATTTGGAATGTGGTGTTTTTCTTAGTGCAGATGGATTCTGTTCATGATGTCAAGACTGATGTCTTAACATCTGCTTACAGAACATTCTGTTCAGAGTGTTATGGTTTTTGTCTCCAGAGAACACAAGCTTCTATCTGATTTATGTACTGTTGTGGTACATGGTTTGCTTGAGGGTCAAGCAGTAGGTGAATGTGTTCAGCAGGTGTGTTGAACAGAGGGTGCGCTCTTGAAGACATGAAGATGCGTCTTGTGTTTTCCATTCATTTTGGGTGTTCTTCTTGCTATGGAGCATTGGTTATCCATGTCAGGGAGAGTACTGTATATTGTCAGATTGTACAAGCTTCTGAGTTGGATGTGTTCTGCTACTGACTTGCTTGCTGTTGGTTGATTGTCCTTAGATGCATAATTGCTTGGTTTGGTATATTATGGCTAAAAAAAGGGGAGAAGCAAGAAGTAGTAGTGTTCCTTGGTTGTTTCCTTGAGGGGGAGCTGGTTGTGTTATTCAAAGGTTGTATGGATATTGCTCTGGTGTGCTATTGCTTTGTCAAATATGGCTAAAAAGGGGGAGAGTGTGTGATTGCATGATGGGCTAATATCTGATGTCCCATATGATGTTCTAACATTTATTTGTGATTGCTAGTGTGAGTGGTGAGCTAGTTGGTAAATGTTGTTGTGGAGTTACTGCTGTGTGAGGTTGTGTATGTGTGCAGATGAAGATTGAGTGCTGATCTACTTGTGTAGGTGTTGTAGTGCTGATAATTGTTTTATCTGCTACTGATGTGTGTGACTATCTTCTGCTGCTGATATATTTGATATGATATGATGGTTTTAGCCAAAATTTGCCAAAGGGGGAGTTTGTTAGTTCTGCAGCTATGCAGTATTTGTGTTGGCTAAATTTTGTTAAAACCTATATGATAGCTTTATGTCACTAAAGTTGTTTTAACATGATGTTTTGTGTATCTGCCATAATAGTTTAGTTGCAGGTTGTGAGATGTCAAGTGTGATGTCTTGACATGTTGTGCTGCACTAAGCTGATATGAGTGCATGGTTATTTTAAGGTGTTGTTGTTTGGCTGTCATGTGGTGGTTAATCAAGATGTTCTAATTTTCTGCATTCAATATGTCGGATAAAGATGTCCCATCATAGCTCATAGGACATCGCGTCTGTTATTGGATTAAAAGGAAGATTCTGTTAGTTGTTATTTGTTACTGAATATTCTGTGAATATTTAGTTATCCTATGTGGAGTCCATAGTAATTGAGTTGAGATCTTGTGCTGGTTTTCGTATTTTCACTACTTTCTAAATATGGAGACATATTAGGAAATATTTGATTGAAAACCTATTATGTAGCAGAAGTTTCTGCTGATTTGTAGTAGCTGTTATGCTGTGATTTGAAGCCCAAATCCAGTTGGGATGTAGGTTATAAATAGGAGTTATTGTAACCTAATTTGGCAACGACTCCAAGATGTAAAACTATTAGGGTTTCGTTCTTGTGAACCACTCTCTAGGATAGTTGGTATGTGTGAACCACTCGGATTGTGAGATAGTCACTGTTCTCCTCGAAGCTTTTAAGCAAGAGTGAGTGTTGTTCTTGGAGGAAGATGTTAAGCAAATCTAAGTATTGTTCTTAGTCATGTGTCTCATGTCTAGGTATTGTCATGGAAGTATGTCTTCTACTTTTCTGTGATTGAAGAGCTGTTGGAAATCAAGCTGTTGATGCAGTGGCTGAGGTGTTGACTGCTAGACATCATTACGATGATTAGAAGTGAGATGGAGTCTCTTACCTAGGGAGGACTTAGGTAGAAGGGTCATTGGGTAGTTATTAAGTTAGGAGATTGTCAACTGGGATTGTTGAGTCTGTAATTTGATACTGCTAATAGTGGACTTCCTTCCTGGCTTGGTATGCCCCCAGATGTAGGTTGTTAGACCGAACTGGGTGAACAAATTCTGTGTGTGGTTTATGCTTTTTAGTACTGTTATTGGTTATACCTTGCCATGTTTTCTCAAACAGACCAGATGTCTCGACATCCTGTAGGACATATGGGATCTGTCATACCAGAATTTCAAAAACCAAACATCAAAGATTTATTGATTTTCGATTTAAAATCTTGATAAAGGTGAGACCTTTCTTCTTTTTCTCAATTTTATTTCATTTCTTATGATTTTCATTTCACATATTCTTTTATTTTCACTTTTGGTCAATGAAAGTCAAATATCGTTGATTATCGATTTCTCGATTAAATCTTGATTAAGACGAGACCAACTTTATTATATCTTGTTCATTTTTATCTTTATTATATTGTTCATATTATTCATATTGTCCATATCATATTATTCATACTTGTTCATACCATTTTCCTTTGTTCATACTTTAATAAAAAAACATTAACAAATATCGAAACCCTAAAACAATAATTTGATGGACTGTTGGTTACTATACTTCGCTTGGAGATTTGGTTCAAGGCTTAGTTTAGGACACCTTGCACACACACGGCTTTCTCTTGGGCTACCTTACAATGAGACCCTTTATTTCATGTCATCCCTTGTAATTTACATGTACCCCTCTCCCCATTTCGATGTACGCATTCGTTGTTTCTTTGATTGTGGTTTGTTTACTAGGAGCACCCCTAGGGACTAGCATAGACAACCCATTTTCAAACTAATTCTCGATTCGTCGTCGAGCCATTTTCAAACAAACTCTTTTCAACCAAACGCTCGATTCGTCGTCGAGCCCATTTTCAAATCAACCTCTAGCCAAATCCTTTTTTCAAACCAAACTCTTTTCATAACAAATAAACCCTTGATCCAACGTCAAGCGGATTTTCATAATCAAACTTCAAAATAACTAACAACTATCGCAACTCTTTCAAGGTGAAAAATGGGGGTTCAAGTCTTTACTCTCCCTTAGGTTGTTTAGGTGCGGGTTCTCTTACTCGTGTGTGAGCAATTGACGCCTCTAAAACACTTCCACTTTGTCTAACCATCAATCTTTCTCAACCACCTTAGATGAAAAAGAGAGAGAGCCAAATCTTTGACTCACTCTCCCGATTACTTGGGCCCGAGGAATCTTTCTTAAGTTCAAGTAATTGTCATCTAAACCAACCCAACACTCCCTTGATTCGTGGGCGTACCACGAACTACGACTGCTCTGATTCTTTATTCTCGTCCGAGTAAAGATACGTAGGCACAAGATTGCGATGATCTTGGCGAGCACACTTTTTCTTTTTCCCCCCATTTCTACACTACCATCTTTTTCCGTCAAACTCCGTAGTCGAACTACGATTGCTCTGATTACTCATTCTCGTCCGAATGAGCATACGTAGGCACAAGATTGCGATGATCTTGCCGAGCACCCTATCCTAAAACCATCCCATTTCCCCTAGCATCTTTTCCTTTTATTTTACCGTTTTGTATTTATTTTTTAGAAGAAAACAAACAAGCTTAGCTAATGAGTATCGTGATTCGAATCAAGAGGTTCCCGTTGAGTACAACGGACATGGGGGGGGGGGGGGGTGTGCGTACCTTCCCCTCACGTAACCGACTCCCGAACCCAGAATGTGGTTGCGGCAATCATGTTCTTATCCCTCCTTAAAGGTTTTCTCGATATTTTCCTTTCCCTTTTTTGGGATAAATAAAGTTCGGTGGCGACTCTGTCGAACCGTTCCGCGCCTTTCGCGCGAAGGGTCGTGTCTTTGATTAAGCGAATTTTTCGAGGTGCGACAGCTGGGGATCATTTGCTCCATGCAAGAGAGAGTCAAGCCTATCTTGATTCGAATCGTGAGTTCGTTAGTTTTGTTTGTTTATTTTCTTCTCGTTTGCTTACTTACTTGCTTTCCTATTTTCTTATATGTGTTACCTTTTGTGACATTGTTGGGTTGTTCCGATATTGGGAACTTTGTGAGATGGCTCTACACCCGAGTCGAGAAAAACCCTAGGATTAGGATGGCGGTTGTGTAGTGTAGGCTTGCATGGTCTCTTCCGCGTGAGTTGAAGCGAAAACCCCGCTTGGAGTAGATTACCTTGGAGATATTATTGCTGTGGTGAATCTTTGCCATGGCGATAATATTTTCGAGGTGTGTCGTTGATCCCAAGGACCATTAACCCATTTATCCATGGTGGTTGGTAGTGTTAACTCGTTGTGGGTTAATGTGAACGTCCCAATCAGATGATTTCCCTCGAACGTATTACTTCCTGACAGTAATATTTTCGCCCTCGATCTAGGATTCTGAGAACCCTATTTAGAACCCGTGTGTCGATGGTTGTATAGTGGACGCCTCCGAGGAATCTGTCTCGTGGGGAAGAAACGAAGACCTCACCTAGACGAGATTATTTCGAGAATATTATAGTCGGACAAATCTTTGTTGTGGCTATAATGTTTTTGAAATATATCCGTACCTCTAGGCACCTACCTATTTTAGAAACCTACCCGCGGGCTTTCTTTGATCCGAGCTGTGGTTCTTGACCCGTCATCTCCGGCCAACCTCAGAACTGTTTGAAGCTGTCTGATCCTGCGATCCTGGATCTTGCATCTTGCATTGCATCTCATGTCATTGCATTGCATTGCATCTGTTACGCATCTTGCATTGCATTTCAACCTCAGAATCTCACTTCAACTTCCTCCCTTCTCCAGTAAATCAAGTTGATTCCTCGACACCAGTACGCAACTCGAGCCAATACCAGACGAATGATGGAGCAGATTCAACAAGAGCAAGCCGCCTTCAGAGAAGAATTGGATTCTATCAAGGGAAATATTGACCAGATTCTTGAAGCCATCATGATGGCCAGGAAAGAAGAAGAATTGCGTGAAGCCGCTGCTGCCCATAACAATGTTCCTGTGCAAGGGTCAACCTCAAGGCTCTCAATTCCTGTTCCCAATCCTATCAATTATGGGATACCAATGAACTTCACTCCTGCCGCTGAAGGAGCCACTCCTCAACCACTTCCAACATCTGGAGTTACTGTTGGAGCTATTCCGCAAGCCCAACCTGTTGTCACTCAGATTCCTATTCCTCATACTGAAGAAAATCTGCTAGATCAGTATGATGAGGTACAGAATTACCATCCTACTATCCCAATTGTCAATCCTACTGCTGCTCAGGATTCTGAAGCCATCAAAATGTGTCGTGATCTAGCTGAGAAACTCCGAGTCATGGAGGGGCGCAATTCAAAATCTCTGAATGCTCTGGAAATGTGCTTGGTGCTAGATGTTGTCATTCCTCCCAAGTTCAAGGTACAGGAATTCCAGAAATACAGAGGTCTCAGTTGTCCTCACATCCATCTAAAGACGTACTGCCGCAAGATGGCTGCCTATGCCAAAGACGAAAAGGTGATGATCCATTGCTTCCAAGACAGTCTGTCTGGAGCATCTCTTGAGTGGTATATGTAGCTGGAGCGTACCAATGTGCGCACTTGGGATGATCTAGCTGATGCATTTGTCAAGCAATACAAGTACAACACTGACCTTACTCGGAATCGTACTCAACTTCAGAGTATGGCTCAAAAGGACAACGAATCCTTTAAGGAGTACGCGCAACGCTAGAGAAAGCTAGCTGCAAGGGTGCATCCACCTCTTGTTGATCGTGAACTGATTGACATCTTCATGGGTACTTTGCAAGGCCAATACTATGAGAAGCTGATTGGTAGTGTTTCTGTTGGATTCTCTGATTTGGTAATCGTCGGTGAGAGAATCGAAGAAGGTCTAAAGAGCGGAAGGATCCAATGAGGATCTAGCAGTCAGTCTCAAGCCAAGAAGCCCTTCAATGGATACAAGAAAAAAGAGGGTGAAATAAATGCTGTCTCTGCTCAGAAAGGGCAAGCTCAACAACAAGCTCCTGCTCCAATGCCTTATCAAATCCCTTACTTCCAGTATCCGTATGTTGCTACTGCACAATACGCTCCAATGCCTTATCAGCCAACAGTTCAAGCTGTTCAAGCTCCAATGCCTCAACAACAGGTTCATCAGCAACAATCCTACAATCAACAAGGGTATAAGTATCCTCCTCAATATCAACAACAGAGAGCTGCTCAACAACGTCAGCCTAATCAACAAAGGACAAGGAGGTCTGATAGAGACTTGGATCGTCTACCAACATCATATGCTCAGATCTTTGCTCAATTGATGGAGAAGAGGGCAATCGCTCTGAGGGACCTAGCTCCTCCAACTGTCATCCCTCCAGACTATGATGCTAATGCTCATTACAAGTTTCATAAGGGTGCCCCAGGGTATACGATCGAGGACTGCAGAGCTTTCAAACACAAGGTTCAAGACATGATCGACTCAAAATTTCTCACGTTCAATGGGAGGGCTCCAAACGTCATCAAAAACCCTATGCCGCCGCCAAACTAGTGTCAGCATCAAGTCAAGTCAAGTCAAGTTTATTCCCCGAAGAAGGCAACCATGTTGCCATCCCATCATTTACATTCTTGTATTTTCGTCTTTATTTGTTTAAGTACTGTATACTTTGAACATTGTCGTTTGTATTTGGTTTTCTTAATGTATTGACAATGCATGTTTTGAATCAGTTATGTCATATTCACTCATTTTTTCCATTTACTTCAAAACACCGACACATTTATCCACTTCACTCTCTATATCAAACTATTGTTAGCAATGATTGGAGGGAGGATGATGACAACGAAATACCCATAATTGCAAAATGTATGCTTTCGGATAGAATCCCGCCAATGATGTACAGGAATTGTTTCAATCCCCCAAACACTGGAGAGACAAGGAGATAATCCCTAGTTAACCCTTCGAGCCAAGAAGTAGCAGTTTCCTTCGGATATTCAAACCCTTACACTCAACCTGGGGCAGGGTAGTGTTCAGTTAACCCAATTACGCACTCAAATCACAAAGCAAAATCCAAAGACATGACGGTTGTTCATTAGTAACCCGTGACTTGGCAGTCACAATCATCCAACAAAACCAAAAACAATAAAATCAAAAGCCTGCTAAGTCAAGCACCTCAAAGGAGACTTAGGCAAAAAAAAAAAGGTTACCCTGATGGACTCGAAAAGCAAAATCAGTCCATGCAAAAGATAGGGATCAAAAATCAAAAGAGGTCATCGAACCCTCAACAAAAACAAAATAAGATTCATTGGCCACCATGCCAAAATCAAAGGGTCACTGACATCCAGCAAGACATAAGGTGACTGCGATGTCGAGCATATCACGCTTACACTGTCAACCCTTTTGGAAGACAAACATGTGCATATTTAACTGAACGTAGGACTGGAGATCATCACGAAAAAGGGGTGGGTACAAATTATACTTTGAGCCTAATATCCTTTGTTTCATAAACCGTAAACCAGACCACATTACAACCCTCGAAATACCTAATTGAGGCGAGGTTTATTCTGAAAGCATACTATTGCAAGGTTGCGTAAACTGACTCCTCATATTTGCTAATCTTCAACATTGGTGTCATTCTCCTTGCTATATCTTTCACACCATCAAAATCAGCACACATTTGGGCTAATGGTCCATTCGTTTCACTATCACGACACTCCAATAAACGACTCTTTTTCAAAACTTGCATGAGCATTATATTAAGATTACCATTTGTAAATGTGCAATTCTAACTGCAAATCAGTGCTAGACATTCAAGACGATTCCAACAAGGGGCAATCGAAGAGGAATTTGAACTTTCAGTGGTGCCGACCCGAATCAAGACTCCCTCAAACCCTCAATCTGGGGCAAATCAATCAACAATTCGATCAGGGGTAAGTCATCTCAAAGCACATCAAAGATCAACTGCCAAAGATCAGACATCGTCAGAACTGGTTAATCAGGGGCAAACCATCACCATGTTTAGACTGAGGCAAGACCCATTTCAGCAGACAGATCCTTTCTATATTTTCAAATTGGCCAAGCATACCTTGCCAGACATTAGCAATCATTAAGTTCAGAGCAAAGGCACGGTCTTCATGAGCCGATCACGTCACTACGCTCATTTTCAGGCAACCCTGACCATCAAGCGGAGTTGTGGATCTCTCAGGAGTGAACCCACGATTCATCAACAAGTCATCAAACTTGAGGCCTCAAGAGTATTTTCATCTGCATCAATCATGGCGTCTTCAACGAACTGAGTGTAAAGGAAATCAAATCCCTCCCACCACCCAAAGTCTAATCCCCATTGGAAACTACCAAAAGTCCATCATGTTGGCACCTCCAAACATATCCAATCACCCATCTACAATCATACACATCATACGCATCACATTCAATATCATGTGCATCATATGCATAACAAAATCAATCATACTTCCCCAGCACTTGCATCTCCGCGCGCCAGCCTTTGCATTGCACATCATTACAAAATCAAGCATTCGTACATGTGCATGTCAAGATCCAGGATCAATCTCAAGACTGTAAGATGATCATCAGCCCAACCAGGGGTACCTTCTTCAAGTCCGTGGGCGTTCCTCACGAAGTTGTTTCAACCTTTTGTTGATCAAGCTCAGGAAATCTTCAGCCCAGTCAAGGGCATCTTCAACAGTTCAGGGGCGTTCCTCGTGAAATTACTTCAACCTTTTATTGATGAAGCTGTGATCTCCAAGCAAGTCAGTGGGCGTTCCTCATTGAGTTGTGTTTCTCAACCTTTTGTTGATGGAGTCTTTATCTTCACACCAGTCAATGGTCTTTCTCCAAGCAAAATTCAACCTTCCTCTTGGGTGTTCCTAGTGAGTTGGTCCCTTCAAACTTTTGTTGACAAGGATGATGTTCCTCAGTGACTTCTTTGCTTCAACCTTTTGTTGATGTCTCCAAATAAGCCTCACCCGTTATATCCCTAGCAAACTTGACCTTTTGTCAATTGCCTTACTATCATCCTTTTGGTGATAGCCAAACCCTGTCCTTTCAACCTAACCTGCATCCTTTTGGTGTTGGTCCTCGCGAGTGGGAAGTTCCTATCATCCTTTTGGTGGTAGCAACTTGTGTTGTTTGATCCGTCATCCTTTTGGTGTCGCCGATCCGTGAACCCTTGGTCTGTGTGTCATCCTTTTGGTGAGTGACAACCTTTGTTATCATTTTGCTTGCTATTATCCTTTTGGTAGTAGTAAGTTGTGTCCACTACCATCCTTTTGGTGATAGGTCTGTCATCCTTTTAGTGTCAGATAGCTGTGTGTGTGTGCCCTATTATCCTTTTGGTAATAGCAGGCTTTGACCTCATTTTCATCCTTTTGGTGGAAGGGTCTGTGTGTGTGCCCTATTATCACTTTGGTAATAGCAGGCTTTGACCTCATTTTCATCCTTTTGGTGGAAGGGTCTCTGTGTGTGTGTACCCTATTATCACTTTGGTAATAGCAGGCTTTGACCTCATTTTCATCCTTTTGGTGGAAGGGTATGTGTGTGTGTACCCTATTATCCTTTCGATAATAGCAGGCTTTGACCTCAGTTTCATCCTTTTGGTGGAAGGGTCCGTGTGTGTGTGCCCTATTATCCTTTTGGTAATAGCAGGCTTTGACCTCATTTTCATCCTTTTGGTGGAAGGGTCTGTGTGTGTGCCCTATTATCCTTTTGGTAATGGCAGGCATTGACCTCATTTTCATCTTTTTGGTGGAAGGGTCTGTGTGTGTGTACCCTATTATCCTTTTGGTAATAGCAGGCTTTGACCTTATTTTCATCCTTTTGGTGGAAGGGTCTGTGTGTGTGCCCTATTATCCTTTTGGTAATAGCAGGCGTTGACCTCATTTTCATCCTTTTGGTGGAAGGGTCTGTGTGTGTACCCTATTATCCTTTTGGTAATAGCAGGCTTTGACCTCATTTTCATCCTTTTGGTGGAAGGGTCTGTGTGTGTGCCCTATTATCCTTTTGGTAATAGCAGGCTTTGAACTCAATTTCATCCTTTTGGTGGAAGGGTCCGTGTGTGTGTGCCCTATTATCCTTTTGGTAATTGCAGGCTTTGACCTCATTTTCATCCTTTTGGTGGAAGGGTCTGTGTGTGTGCCCTATTATCCTTTTGGTAATAGCAGGCTTTGAACTCAGTTTCATCCTTTTGGTGGAAGGGTCCGTGTGTGTGTGCCCTATTATCCTTTTGGTAATAGCAGGCTTTGACCTCATTTTCATCCTTTTGGTGGAAGGGTCTGTGTGTGTGCCCTATTATCCTTTTTGTAATAGCAGGCTTTGACCTCATTTTCATCCTTTTGGTGGAAGGGTCTGTGTGTGTGCCCTATTATCCTTTTGGTAATAGCAGGCTTTGAACTCAGTTTCATCCTTTTGGTGGAAGGGTCCGTGTGTGTGTGCCCTATTATCCTTTTGGTAATTGCAGGCTTTGATCTCATTTTCATCCTTTTGGTGGAAGGGTCTGTGTGTGTGCCCTATTATCCTTTTGGTAATAGCAGGCTTTGAACTCAGTTTCATCCTTTTGGTGGAAGGGTCCGTGTGTGTGTGCCCTATTATCCTTTTGGTAATAGCAGGCTTTGACCTCATTTTCATCCTTTTGGTGGAAGGGTCTGTGTGTGTGCCCTATTATCCTTTTTGTAATAGCAGGCTTTGACCTCATTTTCATCCTTTTGGTGGAAGGGTCTGTGTGCGTGTGTTTACTATCATCCTTTTGGTGATAGGTCTGTCATCCTTTTGGTGTCAGATTCTCTTGTTATCATCCTTTTGGTGATAACTACTTTTGCAAGTTATTCTGTTACTCCACCTCTTAAGCATTTTCCTTCTTTTCAGACAAATTCGTGGTCTTCTTCATATCTAATTGACTTCTACCTCGAAAAAATGAAAGCCGTAGCAGTTCATCTTACTAGGTTTAAGCCAATTAGACAGGGGCATCTGTCATACCCCAAATTTGTCCTACCTGTATATAATTTCTATCTGTGCATCCGTCCACTAACCATTATTCAAAAAATCCAAAAAAATATCATAAGGATGAATTGAATCAAATCAGATTTCATTTGAGGAATGAGTATGGGTTGATGTTCATTTATTGGTTGGTCTTATCTCAGTCAGGCAAGGTTTGTTCCAAGGCCAGGGCTTGGGTGCAATTGATTCAAGTGGTTATGTATGAGGTTTCAGTTAGGTTTTTGTGCCAACTCAGGTTATCTTTGTGAGTGGACCAGGTTGTCAGGCCATGTTAGGATTTTTAGTACTTCATGATTAGGGATTATCGGCAGGTTCATTCAAAGCTTGTTAAGATTTGGTCCTTTTTCAATTATGAATTCAATTCAAACGTGGCGTTGGATTAGGTGTGCATTTGTGGATCTAAGTTGGCAATTCATTTTTCATAGCTCAATTCCACTGTCAATTCATCCATATCTTTGTTATCCATTTTAAAACCGTGATTTCTTTTCCATTTCCGTCATTTGTTTCTCAATTAAACCATTATTCAAATTCCACTTTCATATCCAACTTTCATCCATTCTAATCATCCATTATCCGTATCTAACTCTTCATATCCATATTTTCCCTATGTTTCAAATTATTCATTAAACCAATCTTACCTTTCTTATCTATATTCTTAAAAAAAAAAATCATAAAGAGTCATAAAAAAATCCATATCACATTTTGTTCAAAAAATATCACAAAAAAAAACCATGTTTATCTTCAAATAATTTGCAAAAAAAAAAAAGAGAAAGTCCAAGGCCCATTTTTATTGTTTTTTCTAATATTTCTACAAGCCAAATTCACATGCTGCTAGGTACTTCCTAATACCTATACAAACCACATTCTTGCCATGTACAAACCATCACGTAGCACAATGTCATGCCTCCAAAAATTAAATTGACCAAGACTAATATAAAAGTCCAAAAGCCAGTTATGCCACTTGACTTGGTCCCTCATGATTCACAAATAAAATAAACACAAATACAGACCATGATTCAATAAGCTGCTACCCAAGGTCACTTCCACAACCTCAAAAAGGGATTACACTGCATCCTCATGATTCACTCTACAAGAATAGCACAAGAAAAAACAAAGTCAACATGATGAATTTGAAAACAAGCAGCAAAAAGAAAAAGAGAGCAATGGTACCAAAAGCTCACATACAACCATGATCTTGCGATCACAATTTCACAATATGAGCCGGCATAACCACCACTCTTCAATATGCCATAACAATACGCACCATAGCCACAGTGTAAATACGCAACGCGACGATAATCTCGCAGCCACACAAACTGTTGCAAGCATACTTGTACAAAAGATTCGCAAAGCAACACAACACCATGACCTTGCCAACCAATATACTGCCAAAATCTTCAGCACAAATCGTTCGCACATGCCACTGACTACGCCTCACAATTTCAAAACAAACTGACCCCACTTGATACAAATCCGTACTACACAAAAAAACGATCCCAAAAGAAAAACTGTGCACAAATACGCACTGCAAAACGACAACAGAAAGGTCCAAAAGAAAAATTCACCCAAACCTCATCTCTCTTATAAATTAAGGCTTCATTCTCTTCATTTTCAAGGCTCAAGCCCTAGCCACCACACAACCCTGCTAAAACTTCCTCCAAATCTCACAACAAAACCTCACTCTGAATCAACTTCAAAACAACCCTTTACCAATCTTCATTTCTCTAAACCAGACAACTCCTTCTCAAACCTCCATCGCTATTCTTCTCAAAAAATGAAACCCAACACAACCAACAACAACTGCACCTTTCCTTTTCGTCTCTCCGTAACAACAACTATACAAATCTTTTCAACATTTCATAAACCCCATACACAAACCTTCAACCCTTCAAAAACTCACAATCCACTCACTCCACAAATAAAACCCAGAACAAATACAAATGGGAAGAAGGAGAGTGAAATAGAACCAACCATTTCAAATCCAGATCGGAGACGGAGAATGAGAGGAATCATAAATGAAACCAAACCTGTGGAGCGATTAAAGCCGGAAACGAAGGTTGGAATTAGACAATGCGTGGACCCTTTTTTCTGTTTCTCACCGTGCTTGTCTCTGTTTGACCACCACTTTTAATTTGTTATTTGTTTTGTTTTTAAAAGCTGATAATACCTTGCCCTGTTGTTTTTACTGATGTAGTTTTTTTATATATATAAAATTGATGTTGGGTGTTTGGGTTGCATAGCCCGTTAGATTGCTGACCCACCCTTTTTCTTTCGTTTTTTTGGCACCGTGATGTTGTTTGAAGCATAGATGATGGGCCTTAGGCCCAAGTGATTCTATCTCATTTCAATTTTTATTTCGATTTACTTTCATTTTGGGCCAATGATATAAAAATAATCTTGATGATTGGTTGAGTTTTTTAAAATCGGTTCCAAATCTTGATTTATATGAGGCCTACCATTTATTTATTTTCTTTTCGATTTATTTTTTTTCATTATTCATTTTGGGTCAATGAAAACCAAATATCAAAGATTATCGATTTATCGATTTAAAATCTTGGTAAAGGTGAGACCTTTACTTCTCTTCGATTTACTTTTAGATTTTTATTTCATTTCTTATTATTATTTTCACTATTTTATGCATTTTGGGCCAATGATATCAAAAATATCATGATTTGTGGATTTATTTCAAGTAGATCTATAAATTTTGATTAATATGAGGCTTATTTATTTTATTTTCGATTTATTTGTTTTTACCATTCATTTTGGGTCAATGAAAACCAAACATCAAAGATTTATCGATTTTCGATTTAAAATCTTGATAAAGGTGAGACCTTTCTTCTTTTTCTCAACTTTATTTCATTTCTTATGATTTTCATTTCACATATTCTTTTATTTTCACTTTTGGTCAATGAAAGTCAAATATCGTTGATTATCGATTTCTCGATTAAATCTTGATTAAGACGAGACCAACTTTATTATATCTTGTTCATTTTTATCTTTATTATATTGTTCATATTATTCATATTGTCCATATCATATTATTCATACTTGTTCATACCATTTTCCTTTGTTCATACTTTAATAAAAAAACATTAACAAATATCGAAACCCTAAAACAATAATTTGATGGACTGTTGGTTACTATACTTCGCTTGGAGATTTGGTTCAAGGCTTAGTTTAGGACACCTTGCACACACACGGCTTTCTCTTGGGCTACCTTACAATGAGACCCTTTATTTCATGTCATCCCTTGTAATTTACATGTACCCCTCTCCCCATTTCGATGTACGCATTCGTTGTTTCTTTGATTGTGGTTTGTTTACTAGGAGCACCCCTAGGGACTAGCATAGACAACCCATTTTCAAACTAATTCTCGATTCGTCGTCGAGCCATTTTCAAACAAACTCTTTTCAACCAAACTCTCGATTCGTCGTCGAGCCCATTTTCAAATCAACCTCTAGCCAAATCCTTTTTTCAAACCAAACTCTTTTCATAACAAATAAACCCTTGATCCAACGTCAAGCAGATTTTCATAATCAAACTTCAAAACAACTAACAACTATCGCAACCCTTTCAAGGTGAAAAATGGGGGTTCAAGTCTTTAATCTCCCTTCGGTTGTTTAGGTGCGGGTTCTCTTACTCGTGTGTGAGCAATTGACGTCTCTAAAACACTTCCACTTTGTCTAACCATCAAACTTTCTCAACCACCTTAGATGAAAAAGAGAGAGAGCCAAATCTTTGACTCACTCTCCCGATTACTTGGGCCCGAGGAATCTTTCTTAAGTTCAAGTAATTGTCATCTAAACCAACCCAACACTCCCTTGATTCGTGGGCGTACCACGAACTACGACTGCTCTGATTCTTTATTCTCGTCCGAGTAAAGATACGTAGGCACAAGATTGCGATGATCTTGGTGAGAACACTTTTTCTTTTTCCCCCCATTTCTACACTACCATCTTTTTCCGTCAAACTCCGTAGTCGAACTACGATTGCTCTGATTACTCATTCTCGTCTGAATGGGCATATGTAGGCACAAGATTGCGATGATCTTGCCGAGCACCCTATCCTAAAACCATCCCATTTCCCCTAGCATCTTTTCCTTTTATCTTACCGTTTTGCATTTATTTTTTAGAAGAAAACAAACAAGCTTAGCTAACGAGTATCGCGATTCGAATCAAGAGGTTCCCGTTGAGTACAACGGGCGTGGGGGGGTGCGCATACCTTCCCCTCACGTAACCGACTCCCGAACCCAGAATGTGGTTGCGACGACCATGTTCTTATCCCTCCTTAAAGGTTTTCTCGATATTTTCCTTTCCCTCTTTTGGGATAAATAAAGTTCGGTGGCGACTCTGTCGAACCGTTCCGCGCCTTTCGCGCGAAGGGTCGTGTCTTCGATTAAGCGAATTTTTTGAGGTGCGACACTCTGCCCACTCGAATGTTGTTTTTTTGCGCAAAAGTTTGAAAAATGGGGGTGTGTGCTGAGTAGGTTTTTCCATGAAGCGAGACAACGAGGTGAGCATCACATTTAGGGATTGGATCGAATTCTTTGAGTTCGGTGTCGAGAAGTCGGAGAAGACTCTGCAGTTATCGGGGTTGGCTTCGATTCCTCGTTCGGTTAGATAGAAACCGAGGAACTTTCCTGCTCGCACTCCGAAAGTACATTTCTCCGAATTGAACCTCATATTGCATCTTCTCGCCTGGTCGAAGATTCTCTTCAGGTGGGAGATGTGGTCGGATTCTTCATGAGACTTCACGATCATGTCGTCTAAGTAGACTTCGAGCATATCCCCGATCTCACCTCAGAAAATTTTGTTCATCATTCGTTGGTAAGTAGCACCGGCATTCTTCAGGCCGAAAGGAATTACGTTGTAGTTATAGTTGCCCGACTCAGGCATGAAGGCGATGCATCATTTGTCGCTCCTCGCCATGGGGATTTGATTGTAACCTGACTATGCATCTGTTGTGCCCTAAATTTTTACCCTTAGATGTTATCCAACTTTTGTGCATCTTAGGAGCATCTCTGCATTGTTTGAGCTAACCCATATCTTGTAGTTTGTTTCTTTGTGTTCAAATTAGGTTTACATATCACCATGAAGCACCACAAGTTGTTTTGAAGCAAGTCAAGTCAACAAAAGATCTCCGGTGCAGGAACTTTGGAATTAGGGTTTTGCTCTGAAGAAATCACTGAGAATTTGGCTCTATCAAGTCAAGATTTGTGTGATTCACTTACCACTTAAGGTCATCTACATCCAAGAGACATCATCCAACAGAATCCAAGATCTGTGGGCCCTCAAGAAGAGAAGTTTGAGCCTCAGCCTCCCAAACCCTAGTTCTTGATTCTATTGGTTTATCAACATCCTCAAGAGTCTCCTAAGACCTTTAAGTGAGAAAGAAGAAGCAAGCCTACAAGATTTGACCTCCGTGCATTCACAGTCAAAATTAGGGTTTGAATGAAACCCTAATCCTTTGGAATTTTGGTTCAAATGAAGTGTCAATGGTTCTAATCATCATATAATGTCTCATGAAGTGTTCAAAGGATCCATACCAAGTTTCATGAGGTTTCTTGCAAGAGAAGTAGGGTTTTGACCAAGAAAGGTGTCATTTGTGAGGTTTTTCCCCTAATAGCATAATTTGAAATGACCATAACTCCTAAACCACACACACAATTGGAGTGACTCAAAGCTCATTGGAAAGCTTTTTTCAAGATCTTCAATTTGTTCCACATGACTTTTTGTCCAAAAATGCTTGGTTTTTGAGTTATGAAGCTTGCAAGATATTTTGACCAAACACAGAAAATTTTCAGCACTTTTCACCACACTTTTTCTTAACTTTAACCCCATTTTTTCACCCATTTCCATTTGGATTCAAGACTTGAGTCCCAAATGAAAGTTGTAGAGTATGATGAGAGCTTTCCAACCATATGTGGAACACTTCATTTGAATGAACCATTCTCAAGTTATGACTTTTCAAAGAAGGGCATTTGAAGTTGTCAAATTTCTATAACCTTGAAATTTTCTAAGTTCATTTTGGCAGCTTGGTGGACACGATTTGTAAGCCATTTTTCTACCAATTCAAGGCATCATTTCAACTACCTTTCAACACCAACATTGTAGTATGATGCAAAGGCTTTCCATAGCACCCAAGAGCATGAAATTTGGATCACACGGTTAAGAGATATCATGCATGGAATATGGCTACTCGAACTGATTTTGCACCAAGAACACATCAGTTTTGAATTTCAAATTTTATCCTCTCTCTCCAAGTACACATTCTGCAGACCTAGCACATCTTTTCCAACTCCACTTTACCACTAAGTACGCTTCGATATGCTTTTCTTTTGTACTATCATGTTAATATTTTCAAGCAAACCAAACCACCATTCGTGCACATCCTTAAACCATCAGTATACAATCCAAAGCATGCTACTTTTCTGACCTAGTTGCATCAAAGGAGGGATATCATTTGGCTCCATAATGTTATGTTCAGAACAGCCATATGCCAAAATCCTTCCACGATTTTTCTCTTCAAGACAAACCCTTGGTACATTGGTTATTTGCTCTCATGGACCAGCTGAGCTCCCTATAAAAAGGACCCTTCTCCTCTTCATTTCTCACCAACAACAAACACTAAAAACACTCTGAAACTTGTTTCTTCGAAAGAGCACACGAGCTAGCTGGAAAAGGAAAGGAAGCTCTTGCTACTTGCATGGAAGCGAGGTAAGTCCCTCAAACTCTTATTTATCATGATTATCATACCATGTTAAATACATTCTATCTGCATATTAGATCATCTCTTTTTCTATTTTATGTTTAAATGCTTATGGTATGTACCTTGTATTCACCTATATTGAGTTGGTGTTAGAAACTTCATATTTGTCCATGGCTGCCCTAATAATTACACATGTTTGTTTCTGTTGGAAACTTGTTAATATATGTCAAAATGAACAACTGTTTGAATGAGTAGATTTACTGTGATCTATGAACCCACTAACTTAGATATTTATCATGCGTGAGTCTTGTGTTGGGAGCATGTTGGCTTGTTTGGTTATTTATGAGTTTGTATGGTTTGAGATATTGATATTATACATGTTCATATTTTATTACCTTGGAATGATATCATGAACATCAATGCAAGTTGCTGACTCATGAGTGGAAATGTTGAACATATATGAGGTTCTTGCGCAGCCATGTTTGGAGTTTTTGGTATGTATGTGTATGTATCATGCTGAGTTTGAAAACCTCCAACCTTTTTTGTTGCTCACTGTATGTTGTTTTAAGTGTAACAATATTTGAAATGGTAAGCTTTTGGTCATGTGTAATTAATTCAAATGTTGTTGAACTCTGTAGCACCTTTAGGTTATGTTGAGAGTCTTGATCTCTTTTGATGTTCACTGATATCATTTGAATGATGTAGATGTTTGTGTTGGATGTATTTTTTAATAACTTGGTTTACATTATGCTCTTACCCCTTTATGTCAAAAACTCACGTTTAAAATGATCTCAAAATGATTCTCTTTTACTCAAGATTTACAACATGTAATTTTATGTGAGCTTCTGTTATTATGACATGGTTGTTTTCACTGTCCCGTAACTCACAATACCATGCTCTCACACACAAATTCAGTTATGTTGGTAATTTTTTTTGGCATGGTTTATATGTTGTTTCTTGAAGCTGTTGGTGTATCTTGATAGTTTGTTTGTCTAAGGGTGCTCATATTGTCGTAAGATGCTAGAATGTGTTGAATGGAAGTTTTGTTTTTTTTTTATGTTATCATGCCTTGTCTTTGCACCTCTTCCATGTCCATAATGCTTTGAGATTGTTGAACTGATAGCTTAAAGATATGCTGGCTATATGTTTTGTTTCTAAGTCAGTTTGAGTTCCAACTTTTGATGTTGTTCATGTCATCGTATGTTTGAGTCCAGGAGGTTGTGGTTTGGTATATTTTGGGTTGGTTATTAAGCTTTGAAATAATATGTTAGTTTGTTTTTTTTAAAACAGAAACTGTTTCTTCGTTTTCTTAAATTGATTTTCAATTTTAGACCTTGGTTTGCTCTTGCTCTTGGTTATATTAGAGCCACTATTTTTGTTCAGTTGAGGGTTTCATCATGTTCTATGTTTGAAATGCTTCAGTTTAGCCTTTTACTTCATGATATTTGATGTTATATTGAAGTCTCCATGATTGACGAAAGTTTAGTGTTTGGTTTTTGATGTTTTAAGTGAAACACGATAATTTTATGTTTCTGCATGTTTTCATCTGCCATGCGTGATTATGATTGGTTGTTCACTCGTTTTTGTCTCGTAGTGCCATTTAAATGATAATGACCAATTGATTACTTATTTGCTACACACCCAGTTATGTATGTGCACCCATGATTTTCCCATTTATTATATTTCTTGGCTTGTTTTGGCTTATGTATTATTGGAAGCGTTTCTTTACCGGATGAAACACGCCATCCCAACGGTCACACACATGCACGTATTCTCGCCTTTCACCTACCATGCCTGGGTTCGATCCTTGGATCAACCCTTTTTGCCTTTTTACTATTTCGCCTGTATTTTCTTTTTTTCCTCTCCTGGGCCTTGCGCCCCAATTGCTGCTGCCACCCCCCAGTTCTGGCCCAATTCCATCCTTCTCATTTTTAAAACTAAACCAATCACCTCATACACCCCCTGCGCCTCTCCTTTTATTATTTTTCTGTTTTTAATCATTTTTAGAAAAAACCTTTTTATTTTATTTTTCTTCATTAAAAAAAAAACTCCAAATATTTTTATCTCTTTTTTTAAATTAGCAATTTATTTTTAATGGTTAATTATTGTTCTCACTTTTAATTTTAATTATCAATTGGTATTATTAATTTAATCGTTAATTGTTTGTCAATTTGCATCTTAATTGGTAATTGTTAATCAATTTGTATTGTTAATTTGCATTGTTAAGTGTTAACTTTTAATTTGAATTATCAATATGTTTTAATCTCTAATTACCTATATGTGTTGTTAATTGTTAATTTTAATTGTGTTGTCAATTGATTATCAATTTTGGATTAATTGTTAACATCATCTGTGAATCATCTTTGTTGACCTTTTAAGGGTTTATTCCACTAAATACTTGCTTAAATCTTGAATTAATCTATCCATGTTGATTTGTCATATACTTGACTTTAATATGAATGTTATTCCTCTATTAAGATCATTCTCTTTATCTTTGTGAATGTTCTATATGTTTGTCTTCCTTAAGATTGAAACATATTAATATGTCCTTATAATGATCATGTTCATCTTATCCATACTTTATCATGAAACATCTTGCCATCCTTATGCTTGTATTGCTTTCATCTCATCATATTATCAATGTTTTATCTTTTTATCATGTCTTTATCTATTGTTATATTATTCTAGAACTGTTTTACCCCCATTCCAAAGGAAGGTGATTAGTGTTGACTCTTAAAGTCATAGCCCCCACCTTAACCTAAGTAACCTCTTAGGAGAAAACTTTATTTCTTGGCCTCATCAGAGCCATAGAAATTACAACTAGCTTTAGGAGAGAGTTCCTAAACTCTTACTGATATTCATCCTAATGAATTTATCACTTCCCCCTACTGACTAAACATAACATAGGCCCATTACAACTAGATTTAGAGAGTTCTTGAACTCTATAATGAGCTTGTACTCATTTCCCCTCTGAATATTGGCCATAGTCAATCATTCAGTAGAAGTAGAACTACGCATACTCTGATTCTATTCCCGAGGATATGTAGGCATAAGGTGCGATGCTTTATCGAGTATACTTAGATATTAACCCCTAGGGGTTTTCAACCTTTAGCATAGAACCTTTAGCAAACATAAGATAACAGTAGAACAAGAGGTTCCCGTAGAGTACTACGGACGTTTAGGGTGCTAATACCTTCCCTAGGCGTAACCAACCCCCGAACCTTAGATCTTTCCCCCTTTAGGTTTTTCTAATGATCTTGAACCTTTCCTTTGGATAAATCAAAGTCGGTTGTAAAAGAAATATGATACAAATTAATTAATAATTTGTTATCCAATTTTCACCGCAACAGCATCCATGAATGATAAAAGTTTATAACCAGCAAAGTTGTTTACCAGCCTATCTATGTTAGGTAAAGGATATGAGTCTTTGGGGAAAACCCTGTTAAGATCGGTATAATCAACACACATTCTCCATTTTCCATTAGATTTTTTAACTAGTACAACGTTAGACACCCAGGTTATGTACTGGGCTTCAGAAATAAAATTATCCTCTAGGAGGTCTTTTACAGCTTTTTCAGCAACTTTCTCTTTCTAGGGAGACTGCCTACGTCTACATTGAACTACGTCCCTAGCGACAGGATCTATGGCCAGCTGATGGCAGGAAATGTCGGGGTCTAGCCTGGGCATCTCTACAGCGCTCCATGCAAACAAGTTAGCGTTTTCCCTTAGGCAGGCCTTCAGTTGCTTCCTTGCTAATTCGGGGAGTCCCGTGCCGATCTTCATGCCTTTGTCCGAGTCATTGTCGAGGAGAATGAGCTTGAACTCGCCATATGGAATGGGGCGCATGGGATGGAGAGGTTCCCCGTCGTTACCAGATGTTAGAGAAGCGTCTGATGCTGCTTCGTTCTGCTTCTACTTGTTGGTTAAGTGGCTGTCGAGGTCGACTGAGTTGACGCGAGGCAACGACTTCTGCTCCTCGGATCGAGCTGGCTTGTTGGCAGTCTTAGGTGTCGTATTGATTGAGTTCTTCCCCTTTGTGGCTGCTTCAAAGCATCTTCTCGTGACTTCAATGTCCCCGTGAAGGGTGACGATGTGACCCTTGGTTGTATAATATTTTATCTTCAAATGTACCGTGGATGGCATGGCGGTCAGCTCGGCCAGAGTTGGTCTACCTAGGATGCACTGGTATAGAGATGAGCACTCTATGACCAGAAAATGGACTTTGACTTGTCTGGTGGTTTCCTCTGCCCCTAAGGTGACGAGCAGCTCGACATAGTCCCATGGATTAGTGGTCGTGCCGTTGAAGCCTTGTAGGTCAGAGCCTACATACGGTGTCAAATGCCTCTCGTCGAGCTGAAGAGTGGTGAACAGATGAGCGTACGTGATGTCGACGGAGCTCCATTAGTCGATCAGGATGCGGTGGACGTCGAAGTTCTCTATTTGTGCTCTCACGAGAAAAGGAATGCTGGAGTTGGGAGAACCTCTTAGCAGCTCCTTGAGGTAGAAGGTGATGGGATTTGATTTTCCCTGGAACCTATTGAAGGATGCGTTCTGGTTCGAGCTTGCGTCGATTACCTCATCAAATTTTCTTTTCAACGACCCCACAGTGAGCTTGTTGAATCCTCTGCCGGATATGACCATAGCGGAGGGGAAGTTTTCCCATGTGCTATAAGTAGACAATGTCCTGTCGGCCTCGTCGGGGACGTAGAAGTCCTCCGGCTGAGAGACGCATAGGGAGACATGTAAGATAGCGTCGTCAGAGGGTTGTGTTTCTTCCTTGACTTTCTTCGTCTCACAGACGTCCTGTCGAGGAGCCTCGTTCCTCTTGGTGTACTGTTTCAGGCGTCCTTCCTTGATAAGGATCTCGATTGCATCCTTGAGGTGGATGTAGTCTTCGGTGATGTGCCTGTGGCTCCTGTGGAACCGACGGTATTTAGATTTGTCGACGTTTAGCTTGAGGGTGTCGGTTTTGGAAAATGAACCCCACTCTGTTTGAATTATGAGTTTATACACTCGATCAGGATGCGCTCGCGGGGAGTGGTCAGCAGCGTGTACTCAACGAAATGGCCTGCTGGCCCTCTGTGCTTGCAGGAGTCACGGGGCTTATCATCTCTTCTTTTCTCCCCGCCTCGTCGAGGAGCCATAGGGTCGTCATACTTCGAGACTTTGGTGTTCTCTTGGCTTCGTGAGTCGCGGGCATTCTTGGTAGCCTCTTTCTCCTTTTACTAGATGTAGGCCTGGGCTTTGAAGAGGAGGTCATCCAGCGAACGAGGCGTTTTGATGCCAACTACTTTTACGAAGTCATTGTGGGGGCACAACCCTCGCTCGAGCAGGTATCTTTTCATATAGTCAGTTGTGGTGATTTGGACGACCTCTCGATTGAACCTCTCTTTGTAGTCTCGGAGAGATTCGTCCTTCCCCTGTATGATGGCCTCGAGTGACGCCTCAGATTTCGGATGTCGTCGAAAGGCGGTGAAATGCATGGTGAACTGCGTTTTTAGATCCTTTCAGGAAGTGATGAACTCCGAGGCGAGGCTTTTATAACACGCCATGGCACCCTTCCTCAGAGTTGTGG
Organism: Lathyrus tuberosus; assembly: GCA_022829125.1. Taxonomy (NCBI): domain Eukaryota; kingdom Viridiplantae; phylum Streptophyta; class Magnoliopsida; order Fabales; family Fabaceae; genus Lathyrus; species Lathyrus tuberosus. The sequence goes on from JALAZF010000153.1 coordinate 10,416,424, forward strand.
GGGAGAGTCTGCACTTGATGGCACCTCTGACGTTGTGGTAGTCAAGCATCAGATTGATGTTTTTGATGTGATTGCCTGGGTCCGTCGTGCCATCATAGGTTGTCGGGCTTGGTAGTTTTTCCATACCGACGGGGAGGGGAGTTTCCATAATCGCTCAGGACAATGGACCACGGGGGTCATCTTCGTCACTTCGAACCGGTGAGCACAACAGGGAGGGGTCGTGTCGAGGGCTTCTGTCATGGGGTGGAGAGTTTCTTTGTTGACCCCACGACTAATCTAATTGCCCACCGGCTTTGCTCTTCTTGGGAATGGGGGAGCGCCGCTCCTTACAGGGAGGAGTATGATCACACTTGGTAATCGCAGGTTGTGGCCTTTCTAGCTGCAGGCGACGTCCGGGTTGTCGTGGAGAGAGGATTTGAGACTCATTTTGTTGGTGTCTCCGCAGGGGAGAGCATGGACAGGTGTCTCGTAGTTGCAGGGACGGGCTACGAGATTCAGACCGTCGATGTCTCCGCGAGGGAGAGCGTGATTGACGGTCTTTCTCCAGCATTTCAATCCGTTTATTTTGCTGGAAATTCATGAAGTTGTTCTGGTTGATTACTGCGAACAGGGCCACCGTGGTAGGATCGACATTGGGTGGTACGGGAGTTGGTTGAAAAACCTCCGGATTCTCGAAATGTTAGACGATGTTGTAGCCCGCATTGTCGGAGGAGGGAAAGGCGATGAGTCCGTCTCTAGGGTCAACCTCTTCAGCAACGGTCGTCCCATTGTTGTTGTGGTCACCGTAGGCAGTGAAGGCAGTTTCGCAAATGTTATCATCGGCGTGTTGATTGGCCATGATGATTGGTAGGTATTTATAAACTTGCTTTGGTCTTTAGGTTTCAGAGAAAGAAAAGACGGGGAAGCAAAGGATTCCCACAGATGGTGCCACTAATATTACGGAGATCAGAGATTCAATCAGGAGCTAACAACACGTCGTGGACTCCAAATTCGTCGGTGGCAGAGAAAAGGAGGCGGTGTTGTAACACCCTAAATTCCCCCGAATAATTTAATCGAAAAATCACAGTAGGATAAAACAACTTGGAATAAAAGGGCATTACTTTCAACAAATACTTGCTCATAAATAGACATGTAACATAATTAAAACATTAATGTAAAATAACACGATTTGAATTCAATAAAATAACCTTTAATTCGCAGCGGAAAATTACTCATTTCAATCAACAAAATGTAACGGTTTCAATTAATCAAAACTAGTTTTCATATCATAAACAACTAATAATTCTTTAACATATAACATAGCATAGTAGCGTTCCCCGACTCCCAATGTTACATATTAGAACAGACGCCAACTAAAGTGAAGCACCTAGTCTTCACTAACCGCAACTTCTACACTACTCCTGATCACCTGCAGGATGCCGTATAAAGCATCACCATACACAGAAGGGGTGAGATTCTCAAATCAAACAAAAGAGAAAGATGATATAAATATAAGAGCATGAATTATTAAGTATATCACCCACATCCCCACTTCTAACACAATTCACACAATTCAACACAACACATATAATCAATCCAATCACAATGCAACACAACTATCAAAAGAAATGCAAAGAGACACCAACTAGACTCAATGCATGTGGTACCATTTTCGATCCCTGTTTCATGATCACAATTCCCGTCGGAACTCTCGACCCCTGTTTCATGGTCAAGTATGACCCCTATTTCATGATCACACCAACGACCCCTATTTCATGGTCACGTACGATCCCTATTTCATGATCGCACCAACAACTGTGATTGCTCACACCCCATCTGGGCACACAATCACGCCAACAACAACGATTCCATCAAGGAATTCGGATAGATGCTCACACCCCACATGGGCACACGCCATCCCATAACTTATGCACATGCTATGCACCATCAACGACAACATGCAACAACAACTAAATGCATACATATAGTATTTCACCACCACATCACATCACCCTCATACAACGACCAACGATTATGCATCCAAACATACATCATCATATTTCCTCAATAACTACACATACGTGCACATTTAAACTATGCACTTCACATTTCATCATATCATAACATCAACGAAACACATACCCATACATCGCATTAACACATAGCAACACCTTTACAGCAACAATACAACAACAACATTTGACTTCATCATAAAAACCCACTATTGCATTCACCGACTATGCCACAATACATCATACCATAACTAGTCGACAATATCATCACACAATATTATAAGCAACAACGATTACAATCACATGGTATACTACAAAAACTTCTCAACAACATCACACAACATCACAAGCAACAATCACAACACACATTCCTACGACTAACTCCCACATTTCACATTATCACATCAACATTCACAAAATAAGCACATAACACCTCAATACATGCCCACTTTACAACAGCAACAACACAACATTAATATAATATAAAACATATATTTTCCATGTATTTTAAATCATAAAAATAATATTTTTCAGTCCCAGGTCGCGCTAAGCGCGCAGCTCTCTGCCTCGAAGAGGCGAAATTTCTCCAGACCGTGCTAAACGCGCTAGACCGTGCTAAGCGGGCTCTGCGATTTTGGCAGAAAAACCCCGTGATAACAACAACTTCTCACCTGCGATACTGCACTCCTAAACTAGTTTTTAACTCAGATTTTTCACAGATTATGCCATTATAACCTATACCTAACATATGCGTTTCAACCAAACAATCAAAACACAACCATTGCATAAATTTCAATCCCTTAATCATGGATTCTCCCAAAACCCCAATCACCAACAATCACCATTCTCATGGATTCAACCTAATAATTTCTACCCAAATACATACATCATCAATCCCTTAAGAGATTAAAGAACCCCACCCTTACCTTGTATCGATGAGCCTTCCTCTTTTCTAACAGGTTCTTCCTCTCTTCTTGCCCTAGCCTCCTTTCACCTCTTTTCCTTATTCTCTCCTTTTACGTAGAATAAATCTAACTTCTCATTCCCTAACTCCTTACATAACCCCCAACTATGGTTTACCTCATTTTCCCTCACTCATCCTCCTACAATTACCACAATGTCCTTCACACCTTTACACATCTAATTATCTCATTATATTATTATTAATAATTTTGATCCATATTATCAAATAATAATAATAATAATAATAATAATAATAATAATAATAATAATAATAATAATTCACATTACTCACATCATTCCACTAATATCCAACTTTACACCATTCTAATTAATTAAAAATAGATTAATTAATCTTACACTTTACACCACCAATTCTCTACGGTTTTAGTCACACACACCCCTACTAACCTCAGGACTCACCTCTTAAGGCCACTACCCTTCACCACGGGTACACCGAACATAACGAACGCATAACAAACACACAATCGATCACAACAACTCACCATTATTCACAAATAATAATTAAAAAGGAAAACGGGGCGTTACAGGTGTACCTGCAAGGCACTCCGATGCCAAAGTAAGGTTCAGAGTGAAAAGAGAAAGAGCAAATATAGAGAAGTGAGTGTAATTTTCTAGTTTCAATCCACATCGTTTGATGCATATGGCCTATTTGCTATTTTTTTTTATAATTTCATTTTATTTTACACATGGCTCTGCGTGGTTGGTTCATTTTGGATGTTTGTGAAGGGATCCTGCACAGGACCCTCATGAGTGACCATTATAACATCTTGAAATATGAAAAATTTGATCCCGATCTAATAGTCATGGTTATTGATCATTGAGATTCATTTAAGGCTATCTGATCTTCATTAGATAACCATGCTTGGATCAACGAGATCTCCCATTTGGATTAACTTTTGGACCTTATAGTCTGGGCCTTATCTCTATTTGCTAGTAAACACCGTATTTAGGTCTCACATCCTCTAATGGCGTGAAACTCACAGGTTGGTCTCTCTTGCTGGGTCCATGCGTCCTTTTGGGCGCCACCCCCAATTTCAGGGTTGCACCCCTTTGCCTTTTTTTTTGTTTTTTTGTTTCTTTTCTTAATCTTTTTTAGTTGCTTTTATTATTTGGCCTCAATGACCACTGCTTCCTTTTTATTTTTACACCATGGTATTGATAGAGCACCCTTCCCTTTTTATTATATCTTTTATGTTGATTTATTTTATTTTCACTAGTTAATTATTTAATTGCTAAATATAAATAAAATTAATCGCCATTAAAATCAATCTTTCAAAAATAAAAAATGCTTGATCAACATCAAGTAATTTTCAAAACATTTCACCAATCTTTCATTCATTTTCACAACCACTTTACCATCAAATCAAAAACATTTTCAAATCAAAAACAAATCAAACACTTGATCAATATCAAGTCTTTTTCAATCTTAATCAAACAACGTCTCAAATATTTTTCACAATAAAACCGGATGAAAAGAATTAGTTAGACGTAATATCCATCCTAGTCCATGAGTATTTGGATGATAGCCATAATAGCTTAACGTTCGAATATTAGTCTTCCATTCAAGACACAATAATTAATTGAATTTAGTTTGTTCTTTAGTGGATGAAAACAGATTGGTTGGACGTAATTATCCATCCTAGTCCCTGAGTATTTGTATGATGGCTATAATTAGCCTACCTTTTAAATACTTGTCTTCCGTTAAGGAATCGTGACGTAATTCGCCTTACAAAATTCATAATTAATTTGGAAGAAAAAGGATTAGTTAGACATAATTTTCCATCACAGTCCCCGAGTATTTAGATGATGGCCGTAATTAGCCTACCGTACAATACTCGTCATCCCCCTAAAAAACAATTCAACCAATTAAATCAACTTTTCCGCCTTAGCGCAATCAAAACTCAGCTTTTCAGAAACGAACAATGTTTTATCCATTCTACCGCGATACAAACAAACACTTAAGCCTCCCACACGCGAGTATACAAGCAACGTTTAACCGCTAGAATGCAACCTAAACATCATTCACTAAAATCAACCAACACACAGTTCTTTTCTACCCATAACTATGTAGCTTTGAATTCTTTATCACACTAGAGGATACATAGGATTGAGATTCAACGTCTCGTCAAACACTATAATTTTTAACGCGTAATAACTAGAAGGAAACAAATAACATCACACTAACTCTTATTTACAAAACTAACTAAATGGTTCCCGTTGAGTATAACGGATGTAAAGAGGGCTAATACCTTCTCATTGCATAACCGACTACCGAACCCGAATTTGGTTGCGTTAACCATTTTATTTTTCTTTAAGAGTTTTATCGACATTTTCCTTTTCCTTTTGGAATAAATAAACTTCGGTGGCGACTCTGTTGTATTTCAAACATTTGTTACGCCTAAGTATTTTTTTTCGTACCGTGACAGGGTGTATTGATAACCCCCAATATTTATCCTCCACTATCAGTCTGAACCTGCCCAAATTTGGTGGGTAAATCTAATTTATCTTAGTTTGTTCTTGGGTTTAATAATTCTCCAATTTCAAAAGATGAGGATGAGACGATGAAAATTTTACTCTATATCTCAACAATTATTCATTCACCTCTTCAACTTACACGATTTTGATCGTTTTACTCTTGCGCGGATAATTTATATTTGAAAATTATCAAGGTTTTTTATTTTTTTTTATTTTGTTTTGAATACATCCAAGAGAATATAAAGGTTTTCTGCATACCAGAAGTCTTGACTTAAATGTACTTTTGACCCCCCCTATTTTAATATATTTAATTTTTTAGTTCCCTTATAAAAATTTCAGCTTTTTGGTCCCCCATTTAACATTTCTTGGTTTTTTTTGCAGCTCCACTGTGGTGCCACATCAACCTATTTTGTCATGTCACATATTTAAAATTAAAATTTAATTTTTAAAGAATATTTAATATGATAATATATATTATTTTAATTAAAAAATTAAAAATTAAATTAAAAATTCATAGAAATTTTATATTATTTTTATTTTGTTGATTAAATAAATATTTTTTTAAATTATTCTTTTATATTTAGAAATGTTAGAAATGTTTATTCACAAATTATTTGCAAAATCAGATTTTGTGGCTAAAAGGGGTCGGACCCCAATCCCTTTGAAATAAAATTGATGCAAACGTTTATAAAGCCATTAAGGCTTATCTAATTAAAACAATGTTTTTTTATCCTCTGTATATATGTGCTTCGTCCACCCTTATCTTACTATATAAGAAAATATGAGGCTCTGGAATTTCCATCATTGCCCTTCCTCTAAATTTTGCCACTTCATCAAAATGGGGACTTTTTGAGTCCAAATAATACTTTTTCTAACCAAACTTTGGTTTCTAACGATATAGTCACACACTTTAAACGAATTACTTTGTATTTTTTAACATCTTCTTTGGGATTGTACAAATAATAGTTTAAAACCAACTATCTAAAACAATTTGTCAACTTTGTGCGGTATCCAATGAAACAAATTTAGTTTTCTCCAATGCTACAACAAATCTGTCTGCTGCCTCTCTCTCCAGTCCAACCATTTCATACCATCTCTTTCTTCTCTCTCTCCATCGTTTCTCTCTTTCCTCCTTCGTCCTCTTCTCTTCTTCCTTCTTCCTCTTTTAGAAATCATGAGGAGAAGTTATGGAAGATTATCAAGAGCTTCAACAAATAAAGACTGAATCGTTGTTGGAGAAGATTCTGGGATACCCATGATTGGGCTTCTTCGTTGTCGGATTCGGACAACGAGAAGGAGAAGACGACTTCGTCACCTTCTTCACTGAAGAAGAAGGTTTAAAGGCTTTTTGTCAGGGAGAAGCCGCTTTACCATGTTGTCGGTGGTGGAAAACGTATGCGATTGCTTTTTCTTTCCTTTATTCTATTTAAACTTTTTAATTTACTGTATTATTTGTTCTTCACATATAATAGTTGATGGATTTTTTGTTTAATGCTGTAATTCTATGAATTGAGGTATTTGTTAATTTGTTCTTTAGTTGTTTAGTTGCTTTTTACTGGTTCTAGGGTTTTGGAGGTTTAGATCTGATGTTGTTTGTATTGATATAGGTATTGAAATGCTAAACATCTGATGTTCTTTGCTATATGTGTTACCTTCCAATTTGTACATTTTTTATACCTTGAGGATTTAAATCGATCAATTGTATTATTTCCTCCCGAAGTATCATTGAGGTTATGTTTTTGTAATTATGATAGGTCCTGGCACTGAGTTGGCTCCTTTCAAAGGTTTCTTGCTGGATGTAGAAGTGATTGCAGTGTATATTGTTGAGCCATGGTAAATTATTGTTATTTCAGCCTTCGAATTATTCGGCTTCCTGTAGGTTACCAGATGCAGATTCTCTCCCTCTTTTGAGAACGGTATGGAGTCAATTTGATTTCGTTAAAAATAGACACATGTATGCAATGAAACTTTGACACACACACAGACACCTGACACGTGTTGTTATCAGCATCTGACGTGTGTTGGTGCTAAAGAGCATGTCTGTACTTTTATGGACCATTCGATTTTAATGGTTACAGGTGACAATGGAGATTCAAGAAGTGCTAAGATTATATCCACCAGCAGCCTTTGCATAGAGATCCTGAAATATGGGGACCACATTCAAATGAGTTTAAACCAGAAAGGTTCAGTGACGGTGTTTCTAAGGCAATCAGGTTTCCATAAGCGTATGTCCCATTTGGAATAGGCACTTGATTGTGCTACTCTTTCTTATATTTTATTTGCATTGAATTTCACTTGTATTGATATTTTGTTTCTCAAATATTTTTTCTTACTCATTGTCGGTGTTTGAGTGCAGGTTGGGGCTGGAAGCAGAGTCTACAGGATTCAGGGTTCATCAAACATGGTTGGTGTTGTTACAGTTGCTATTGAGGCTTCTGCTTTATTCATTCAACCAAAGGTATTTTTTCTTATCATGTTGTGTATAACATAGTTGTCCTTTATGGTGCTGGACATGGTTTACGCGCTGGACCTATGAATCTATGAATCAAAATTAATTGCTATGAATCAGAGTTGATCTGTTTAGGTTTTTTAACTGATACTGAACTAATTGTTATGGTTCTTATTAGTTTATGTTTGGTTTGTCAAATACTTGCAGGTTCTACAGGCTACAGGCAATAGTTTACTCAAGTAAAATAACATCATGGAAGAATAGATTTTCATTCTGGTTTTAACTGCTTTTCTTCCTGTTGTTTCATATTTTTAATAATCAAACAATAAATGGTCTTTAGATTTTACTTGTCTTAACTTTTCAGACACAACAAAAAACTTGACCTTAGAAGATATTTAATCCAAAATCATGAAGTCACAGCAGAAACTACCTTTTGATGTGAGTGCATTATAGTTTATAACCTTTTCTATATATTAGTCACTTCCATATGGCTTTCATTCCAAATCATATGAGTACACGTTTTTCAACTTATCATTAATCTTCCCTGTGGCTGCTTATTATTCGACAACTATTTGTAGTTTAAATAACAGTTTTTTTCATTCATGTTTGTATAACATGTTGTCATTTTCAATAACAGTTACAACGTTTCTTTTGTCATTCGTTTTCTAACTAAGGTTTTGCAGTTTTGAACCATGGTTAAGACATTACCAAATATTATTGACTCATTCAGATAATGATCACAAAATATAAGTCTGTCATTCTCATCAAGCAAGGAGTTGAGCCTGTAAGTTTGAATGACCTTTCTAATTGTTGAATACATATACAGATGCCTTTTATGCAAATTTATTTTTTGTATCTCTGCTGGAAAGTATATTTTTGATGAAATTGCTCATATGTTTCTTTTTTAGGGAAGCATAACCTATCATCTTTGGTTACTGCTGCAAAATCACCTGAAGAAACACGAGGCGAAACCATTCTAAAGGGATGTTACTAAACTAAACCATCCAATTAGAGATTTTGTTTCATTCACGGTTACTTTTTTTTTGCATTTAGATTACATTAAGCTTTCAAATCTGTTCATTTGAGTATGCTAACGAGTTCTTTGCGTACAAACAGAAACAACATGATGCGACCACGCCGACTGTTATTCTCCTAAATTATGCAAAAGGTTGTGGAATAAGGTTTTAACCTACCCCACATCAATTTAAACAACCACCATTCACTGTATATTTCTGACGTTTGATTCTATTTCTGTTTCAATATTTGCTTTTTGGTTTTCAAGGTAACTTCGCCCTGTCTGTTACGGACACTTGCAACATCAAACATACATATCCATCACGTAATGTACGAAATGAATGACTTTATAAAGAGGTACACATCTTACACTATATCACAACCTAATTATGTCATGTACGATATTTTGGTTCTTCAATCATTTGTTTATTATATGCCTTAAACCTGCAGCCTGTCCAATGCCGCTAACTATGGCAACGCACTGACAACCACTACCAACCACACCCGTGATATGTCGCAGCTGTCTTATGGCTGCAACATCTGCAATTATTTTATGGAAAGCCTATTTTCAGATAAATGTCTGCATGTAGTTTGATGTATATGGTAACTTTTAAACTCCTATTTTCTATCGATTTTATTTTTTATTGTTCCTTCTCTTTTTCTTTAATGGCCAATCATATATAACAATCTATTTACAACTTAATGCTAAACTTGACCATCATCACTCATTATTGTTTATACCTCCCAATGTTACAATGCTACAGTTTCAAAACATTTAATGAATTTACTTTTTCAAAGTGGGGGAGAACATGAAAAGTCACAAGCAGATGCACATCCATGTAGAAGGTACTATTCAGGTCCCCCCAGCTGCAGATTTCCGGCCAACATCGGAGTTTCAACCACCGATGGACTACCACCAACCTCTACCGGTCCAACAACCTCCCCACGTACAACAACCTCAACAGGTAGAGGTGTTGCATCTGATTTGGGGTGGTTCTTTTTTGCCTTTCTTAATGTGCATGTTTCTTATTGGTATTATTTCATTGGGCCATCTTTAGTTGCAGCAGCCTTGCCTGTTGATGTTCTACACAATCCTGATTTAATGGTGTTGTTCAACATGTCCTTCAGGCGCCGACTGTGCGACAAAGAAGAAAGAGAAGAAGAATAAGGAGATCCGCAACAAGGGTGAGAAGGATAGAAGTCTTTGATTCAGATGATGCTGATGAAGAAGACTACCAAATCTTTGATTCTGATGATGATGATGAACAGGGCTATAGCTGGAGCAACTTTTTGTCGGCTAGGAATTTTAGATTTGGTGATTAAGCTATGGGTTTTGGAAACCATCTTTCTTTATATTACATCGCATTTGTAGTACTAGCAACCATGCGCCGTTTTTTTGGGACACTTCCATAATGCTCCGTTACTATGTAGTGTGACTTTCAAATGTTAATACAAATATCCCATTTCTCTTCTTCAATATGCTTGACTGAAATATTATTTTATATACGGGAAAATATGTTTTTCTTTTAAAATAATAATAATAATAATAATAATAGTGTAAATACAATATTATTTTAAAAAAATAATAAGTTTTACTTTTCAAAATATAAAATTTTGTTAATAAAACAATATTATTTTTCTGATTTACAATTTTATTACAATTTAAATTAATTTTATTGTTCATTAAAATCATTTTATATATGGAAGAAAGGAGGGGTTTTTACTTTTTTTGTTCACTTAAAGAAAATAAATGTTAAATTTATGCCATTTGTACTACTTACTTTTTTATTTATTTTAAACCATAGTAAAATTAGTTTTCTACTGATTTTCAACTAATTATAATTTTGGATATTTATTTGTCTCATTTATTGAACTTTATAAACCCTTTTTTTATAACTCTATCAACCCTCAAAAAACAATTTTTTTTTCTATTTAGATTTTAAGTTAACTATAAGTCTTTTTTTTTTTGTTTTTTTTATACAACTTTACCTATAAAGCTTTATATGTTATATAATTATTATATATTAATTTAAGAGTTACCCAGTTTACAAATTCTTTTTAAATGTTTAACTTTATTCTGTAATCTCCTATCAAACTGGTTTTCTGATTTACAGTTTTATTTCATATTTATATACAGATGACAATTTAAAACCTTTTTAATTTTCTCTTTTAGAAATAATACACTAATTTTATTAGTCAATTTTGTCTTTTTTTTAATTTCAATTTTCTTATTTTTTTTATATTTTCCTTTTCCGTTCAGTCTGTTAAGTTTGTAGTATATGATGAGTACAAGTTTTTAGTACTAAACTCTTAATGATACATGCATTTGAATGAAAGAAAACTTCATGAATTAGAACAGAGCAAAACTTTTCAAAAATTTTTAAATATATTTTTTATTAAAAATTTGACTTTCTTTTATAAATATATATTTTATTAAAAAATTGACTTTCTTTTATAAATAATTAATAATTTTCGTACATCATTTTTGTTTTTCTTATCAACAATTTAATTGTATTTTAAAAACACAAGTGTGTGTCCCACACAAGTATGTGCGAAGGACCGGGTCACACCTTTACCGTATGAGCGCACGCGTAACCAGACCAAAATAAGTGTGAATGCACGGGTAATACACAGGTACCGTGTGAACGCACGGGTAATATACCAATACCGTGTCAAAGCACGGGTAACCTTACCAAATACACGGGTAACACATCACTACCGTGTGAACTCACGGGTAAGACACAGTACTGTGATAATGCACGGGTTCCCAGGCCAAACTTATTGTGAATGCACGGGTAGAACACGAGTACCGTTTACACGCAGTGAGGACCGGGGCATAATCGGTGTGAACGCATTGATATCTAATATTGTTTTTTTTAATTATTTTTAATTTAACATATAACTTTTTTAAAGATAATATATGAATAATTGAAATATATATTACTGATGTCTTTCTTTTAAAAATTGGAAATTTGATACAATTTTTTTTTTATTTTAAAAATATGTCTTTCATTTAAATATTTATCATTGATTCACTTATATTTTTATCTTTTTTCTATCTAACCTTTTGTGACTTATCAATATTTGATATTACATTTTTTTTATTAACACAATCCTTTACAAATTGTGAATTTAAATTTTTGCCTGTCAAAATATATTGGTCCAATTTCAAAGGTCCGCAGCAGAACCCGTGCGTCCGCACGGGTATCCCACTAGTTAATGCTACAATTTATGGTTACAACTGCAATTAAGATCAGTCATTGGCTATTTCTTACAATCATGGTTATATATGTTGAAATATTATATTAGATTTGATTTGATATGATTATTGTAACACCCCAATCTAAACCCCGGATAAATAAAGCGATAACAAATAATCAGAGTATAATTAAAACATTCATGGCATAGACGGGAGCGTCACATCAACGTGAAGAAATAAAACAACCTGCTCATATAGATATGCAACAATCCGGTAGCAACTTAAACAGAGAAACTCAGTTCCTGACACCCACAATTCAGATACAGAATAAAAGCGGAAAATCTGCAACTGAAATATCATATATATATATATATATATATATATATATATATATATACATAGAAGTTTGCCTGTCATATACAGAGTCATACATGTACAATCCAAAAAGATAAATATACACATAATCACATAACGATCACCCCGACTACCCGGTGCTACATATCAGAGCCGACTGACAAAAGAATGAAGACACAAGCTTCACAAAAAGATCTTCAGCATCTAATCTGAATGCCTCATAGAGCATTCAAAACAGCAGAAGGGTGAGAAACACAATTATAATATAGTTGCATACAATTATATAATAACACAAAATACACATGTAACACATTCTCACCACAACTTACGCCATAATTCAAATACAAAACAATACAATTCATATCTCATATATCCATCACAAAGGCATATCAATCATGCTCAATACATTTATCACCAACATACATATATATCAACTCATCAATTCCATTCACAAATCCCACACATAATCAATCCATTCATGATTTATGCAAATGCACAGAGACCGACACAACGACTCTATGCATGTGGTACCATTCCATCCATCATTCTCAACATTAATTCACTCAGGAATTATTGGAATCATCGCTTGTTACTTAGTGTAACTCCCCGTCGGGAAAATGATGTTCCCCGTCGCTTTAGGTCCTCTTGGTATAATGCTCACGACATTTATGGATCGTTTTAGGTCCTCTTGGTATAAGGCTCACGATCTGATCGCTTTAGGTCCTCTTTGTATAAGGCTCACGACCGTTACAACAGATTCCCTCTGGAATCGTTTCGTCGCTCACACCCACTAGGGCACATGACATCACAAGATGGATATCATGATGCTTGGCATACAATGACTCATGATAATCAAATGCATACACATATACAACCATGTGAACCATTCCAACATCCATAATCATGCATATACGATCAAACATAACACAATGCATTTATTTTCCATAAGGCCACAAACCATCATCATGCATTTCCACTAAAAACCCAGTACGCGTATTACCTCCCTCGTTACGCGTAGTGCTTTGCCCCTTACGCGTACCATTGCGTATTTCAGCAGAGGGCCGTGAAAAATGGATTTCCATACGCGTAATGCCTCAATTCGCCCTTTCCATACGCGTATTGCCCAACCCAATACGCGTATTGCCTTGCCCGTTACGCGTATGGGCAGCGAAACCCAGAATTTTTCCTGCATAATTTCTGCTGCGAAAAATTCTCCAAATCCTCTCCAAATCTCATCTAAACATCAGCAAAATACCAATTGAATACACAACAACCTATATCTATCATGTATCAACAATTAGGAACCTTAAAACATGATTTCCGACACAAATTGTATCAAATTCTAACAATCTCAATATAGTAATGGTTTTAGTTCCCTATTCAATTTCAACCAAATTTCCAACAAATACATACATACATAATCATACACAAGTATAGAATAATCGAGTTTCGCACCCTTACCCAATTAATCGTGTTTAGAAGTGTCGGTTGGATCGATTTCTTAAACTTCAAGTTTTTTCCTCTTTTTCTTATCTTCTTTCTCTTTTCCTTCTTTCTCGTCCTATTTTCTCTCTTTCTAATTCTCTAAAACGTGATAAAACATAATAACGATGAAAAATAATATATTGCCAAATAAAAGTCAAGAATAAAATAATATAAAAACAAAAATAATTAAATCGACTCGATTAAATAAATATAACAAAAACCGGGGCGTTACAACTCTCCCCCACTTAGAAATTTTCGTCCTCGAAAATATTACCTGAGACGAACAACTCCGGATACGACTCCCGCATCCGACTCTCCAACTCCCAAATCAAATTGCCCTCAGCAGCACCTCTCCACGCTACTTTCACTAGCACAATATCCTTGCCTCTTAACCGCTTCAACTCGCGATCCAAAACTCTCACCGGTAATGCCTCAACCGTAAGGTTCTCCCTTACCTCAACCTCATCCATCGGAATCACATGCGACGGATCCGGAACATACTTCCGAAGCTGTGAAACATGGAACACATCATGCAAATTCGAAAGATTCGGCGGCAACGCCACCTGATAAGCCACAGCACCCACTATCGCGGATATTTGATAAGGACCAATAAACTGAGAAGTAAGCTTTTTCGACTTTAATGCACGTCCAACACCCGTCACCGGTGTAACTCTTAAAAATACATGATCGCCTTCTCGAAACTCAAGATCTTTCCTCCTTCGATCATGATAACTCTTCTGCCTACTCTGAGAAGCCTTCATTTTCTCACGAATAAGTTTCACCTTTTCCGTAGTTTGTTGAACTAACTCCGGTCCAACCCCCGAACTCTCACCAGATTCATGCCAACACAAAGGTGTTCGACATCTTCTCCTATACAATGCTTCAAAAGGTGCCATTCCAATACTCGAATGGAAACTATTGTTATACGTGAATTCAACCAACGAAATATAACTATCCCAAGCACCACCTTGCTCAAGAACACAAGCTCTCAGCAAATCTTCCAATGACTGAATAGTTCTCTCGGTCTGACCATCCATCTGAGGATGATAAGCAGAACTCAATCTCAACTTGGAACCTAACGCCTTTTGCAAGCTTTCCTAAAATCTGGAAGTAAACCTCGGATCTCGATCTGAAACAATACACAACGGAACACCATGTAGCTTCACAATCACACGGATATAAATCTCAGCCAACCTCTCCAAAGAAAAACTGATGTCAATCAGAATGAAATGCGCCGATTTAGTTAGCCTATCCACAATCACCCAAATGGCATTATGTCCCCTCGGAGTATTCGGCAACCCTGTCACAAAATCCATAGAAATGCTGTCCCATTTCCACTCGGGAATATCCAACGGTTGCAATAATCCAGTAGGTTTCTGATGTTCTACCTTTGACTTCTGACACGTCAAACACGCATAAACAAACTGAGCCATATCCCTCTTCAATTCGGATCACCAAAAGATCTTCTTCAAATCTTGATACATCTTATTAGCTCCTGGATGTATACTCAAACTACTCCGGTGTCCTTCCTCTAAAATCATCTTTTTCAATTCCGAATCATCAGGAATACAAATTCTACCACGGAATCTCAAAACACCCTTATCATCCACTTTAAAGTCACCATTCACACCTTTATCTCCAACCGTCATCAAATCAACAAATTTCACATCCAGCTTCTGTTTCTCGCTAACGGTCAACAGAAAATCATTAGTGACCTTTAACATACCAAGCCTCACGCTATCGGATGTCAATTCACACACCAAACTCAAATCTCTAAATGCTTCCAAAAGTTCCCACTCTTTAACCATCAAAGCGGACATATGCAAAGATTTTCGGCTTAACGCATCGGCTACCATATTAGCTTTACCAGGATGGTAATTCGAGCTAAAATCGTAGTCCTTCAAAAATTCCAACCATCTCCGTTACCTCATATTCAACTCTTTCTGATCAAACAAGTATTTAAGACTCTTATGATCACTAAAGACTTTGAATCTTGCACCGTAGAGATAGTGTCTCCAAATTTTCAACACGAAAACCACCGCCGCTAATTCCAAATCATGATTAGGATAATTTTTCTCATGAACCCTCAATTGCCTCGAAGCATAAGCCACAACCTTACCTTCTTGCATCAACACTCCATCTAAACCACTCAAAGACGCATCGCAATACACCACAAACGGTTCACTAGGATTCGGTAAGATCAAAATCGGAGCTGTAGTCAATCTTCTCTTCAGCTCACTAAAACTTTCCTCGCACTGAATATCCCAAATAAACGCTTTACCTTTACAAGCCAGCTGGGTCAAAGGAAGTGCTAACTTGGAAAAGCCTTCAATGAATATTCGATAATATCCAGCTAAACCCAAAAAGCTTCTAATTTCAGTAAAGATCTAGGAGCCTCCCATTGTAGAACTGCATCTACTTTGGATGGATCCACAGCAATACCATTACCTGAAATCACATGCCCAAGAAAACTCACTTCTGACAACCAGAACTCACACTTGGACAACTTGGCATAAAGTCTCTTTTCCTTCAAAATTTGCAATACGACACGCAAATGTTCCGCATGTTCCTCCCGGGACTTAGAATAAATCAAGATGTCATCAATAAACACAACAACAAATTGATCCAAATGCTCATGGAAAATACGATTCATATACTCCATAAACACTCCTGGCGCATTAGAAACCCCGAACGACATCACAGAATATTCGTAATATCCGTATCGTGTCCTAAAAGCCGTCTTATGAATATCTTCCTCTTTCACTCTAATCTGATGATAACCTGACCTCAAATCAATTTTACTAAACACACATGCACCTACCAACTGGTCCATCAAATCATCAATTCTCGAAAGAGGATACTTATTCTTAATCGTCACCTTATTCAGCTGGCGATAATCAATACACAATCGCATACTTACATCTTTCTTATTCACCAATAAAACTGGAGCACCCCAAGGCGATACACTCGGCCTCACAAACCTCTTTTCTAACAATTCATTCAACTGCTTCTTCAACTCAACCAACTCAGATGTCGACATACGATAAGGTGCCATAGATACAGGTCTAGTACCAGGAACTAAATCTATAGAAAACTCCACCTCTCTTTCTGGCGGCACATCAGATATATCCTCCAGAAACACCTCTGGAAAATCACACACGACTGGAAACACACCAATTGCAACTTGACTATCCACAGTCAACGATGCAAACAACCCGAACAACTGAGCTTCATCAGCCAAAAGTTTCTTCAACTCTTTGGTAGATAAGAAACTCGATTCCTCGTCTTCCTCAAGAGAAGGAAATTGTACCAACTTATGATAACAATCAATATGAACTCGATTGAACTGCAACCAATTCATTCCCAGAACCACGTCTAAACCCTTCAACGGTGATCACACCAAATCCATATCAAAATCCTTACCATAAATGGTCAAAGGACAACTTAAATAAACCAAATAAGTAGTTACCGACCCCATTGCTAGAGTATCGATAACCATCTCTCCACCCATCGACGACAACAAAAGATTCAAACGCTGCGCACACTCAGACGAAATAAACGAATGAGTCGCTCCGGTATCAATAATAGCAACTAAAGGCGTACTATTAATAAAACAAGTACCTCTGATCAGACGATCTGCACTAGTAGTCTGAGTTCCTGCCAATGCAAACACTTTCCCTCCAGCTTGAGCTTGCTTTGGTTTCAGACACCTCGTACTAATATGACCAGATTCCCCACAGTTAAAACACTTCACCACACGCTTCTTGTACTCAGCCGTTACATGTCCTATACCTCCACAATTGGAACACTTTCTCATATCCTTTCTACATTCAAATTGACGATGTCCTAAGTCACCACACCTAAAACATCTTAGAGGATTAGACATACCTCCCCCACTTGGCCTTTTATCAAAATTAGCCCTTTGTTTTCTCTTGTCAGCTGGTGCCACATAGGGACCACCACGAAACGGTTGCTTTCCTTTCCTTTCGTTCACACTCTTATAATGAGTAGAACAAGCTTTGCTATCCTCCTCATAAATTCTACAACAATCCACCAAATCTGAAAACCTCCTAATTCTTTGATACCCAATTTCCTGCTTGATCTCGGGACGCAACTCGTTCTCAAACTTCACACATTTGGAAAACTCCGCAGTTGCTTCAGCATAATGTGGATAAAACTGAACAAGCTCCCCAAACTTAGCAGTGTAGTCAATAACAGACATGTTACCCTGTTTCAACTCCAAGAACTCTATCTCTTTCTTTCCTCTAACATCTTCAGGAAAATACTTCCTCAAAAACTCACTTCTAAACAAAGCCCAAATGACAACTTCACCTGTAACTTCCCACACTTGGCGCACACTAACCCACCAATCATCAGCCTCCTCCTGCAACATGTGAGTACCCAGTCTCATCTTATGTTCCTCAGCACAATCCATCACTCGGAAGATTCTTTCAATTTCCTTAAGCCAAATCTGAGCACCATCAGGATCATGTCTTCCTTTGAAGACGGGCGGTATGTTCTTCCTGAACTCATCATTCCCACCAGCATTAGGTGCACCCCCGCACAGCCCGAGCCATAGCTTGCATAGCAGCAGCAAGAGCAACATCATTCCTAACAGCCATATTCTGTTCATGTCCAATAACGGTAACTATGGTTAAATAATCAGCTCACCAAAACACAACAGTCGCACAACAAACAACTTGGTCACAATGACCGACACGGACTGGCACGGACTGACACAAACTGGCTCTGATACCACTTAATGTAACATCCCAATCTAAACCCCGGGTAAATAAAGCGATAACAAATAATTAGAGTATAATTAAAACATTCATGGCAAAGACGGGAGCGTCACATCAACGTGAAGAAATAAAACAACCTGCTCATATAGATATGCAACAATCAGGTAGCAACTTAAACAGAGGAACTCAGTTCCTGACACCCACAATTCAGATACAGAATAAAAGCGAAAAATCTGCAACTTAAATCTCATATATATATATATATATATATATATATATATATATATATATATATATATATATATATATATACATAGAAGTTTGCCTGTCATATACAGAGTCATACATGTACAATCCAAAAAGATAAATATACACATAATCACATAACGATCCCCCCGACTACCTGGTGCTACATATCAGAGCCGACCGACAAAAGAATGAAGACACAAGCTTCACAAAAAGATCTCCAGCATCTAATCTGAATGCCTCATAGAGCATTCAAAACAGCAGAAGGGTGAGAAACACAATTATAATATAGTTGCAAATAATTATATAATAACACAAAATACACATGTAACACATTCTCACCACAACTTACGCCATAATTCAAATACAAAACAACACAATTCATATCTCATATATCCATCACAAAGGCATATCAATCATGCTCAATACATTTATCACCAACATACATATATATCAACTCATTAATTCCATTCACAAATCCCACACATAATCAATCCATTCATGATTTATGCAAATGCATAGAGACCGACACAACGACTCTATGCATGAGGTACCATTCCATCCATCATTCTCAACATTAATTCACTCAGGAATTATTGGAATCATCGGTTGTTACTTAGTGTAACTCCCCGTCGGGCAAACGATGTTCCCCGTTGCTTTAAGTCCTCTTGGTATAAGGCTCACGACGTTTATGGGTCGCTTTAGGTCCTCTTGGTATAAGGCTCACGATCCGATCGCTTTAGGTCCTCTTTGTATAAGGCTCACGATCGTCTATAACGTCGCTTTAGGTCCTCTTTGTATAAGACTCACGACCGTTACAGCAGATTCCCTCTAGAATCGTTTCGTCGCTCACACCCACTAGGGTACACGACATCACAAGATGCATATCATGATGCTTGGCATACAATGACTCATGACAATCAAATGCATACACATATACAACCATGTGAACCATTCCAACATCCATAATCATGCATATACGATCAAACATAATACAATGCATTTATTTGCCATAACAAACCATCATCACGACATTTAATCACATGCATTTACATCATATAACATCACGCAAGTCATACGATATATATCAAAAGCGTATCACATGCTAACACATCAATCGTACACAGTTACGACAGTAAAAGTCGGCAAAATGACACATTCCCAAATTCCCGACATAATTAAATCAGCCACCAATCTCAAAACCATTTTTATAAGAAAGAACATCTCATTAGTTTTCTATCGATACCAAGAATGTCTCAATCCGAGTTACGGATCAAAAATAACCGCATCGGACGCGAAATCGGGAAAATTCTGTACCCTCGCTGGTCATACGCGTATTGCCCTAGGCCATACGCGTATTGCCCAGCTCACTCGCCCATCCATACGCGTATCGCCCAAAGTGCTACGCGTATGACCAGAGACTGATTTATCCCCAGAAATTCCACTAAAAACCCAGTACGCGTATTACCTCCCTCGTTACGCGTAGTGCCTTGCCCCTTACGCGTACCATTACGCATTTCAGCAGAGGGCCGTGAAAAATGGATTTCCATACGCGTAATGCCTCAATTCGCCCTTTCCAAACGCGTATTGCCCAACCCAATACGCGTATTGCCTTGCCCGCTACGCGTATGGGTAGCGAAACCCAGAATTTTTCCTGCATAATTTCTGCTGTGAAAAATTCTCTAAATCCTTTCCAAATCTCATCTAAACATCATCAAAATACCAATTGAATGCACAACAACCTATATCTATCATGTATCAACAATTAGGAACCTTAAAACATGATTTCCGACACAAATTGTATCAAATTCTAACAATCTCAACATAGTAATGGTTTTAGTTCCCTATTCAATTTCAACCAAATTTCCAACAAATACATACATACATAATCATACACAAGTATAGAATAATTGAGTTTCGCACCCTTACCCGATTAATCGTGTTTAGAAGTGTCGGTTGGATCGATTTCTTAAACTTCAAGTTTTTTCCTCTTTTTCTTCTCTTCTTTCTCTTCCTATTTTCTCTCTTTCTAATTCTCTAAATTTCTATCTTATGAAAAATAACCAAGCAAAAGACCAAAATACCCCTACACTCAATTTTCTCGCAAACGTTCCCAAAACGCGATAAAACATAATAACGATGAAAAATAATATATTGCCAAATAAAAGTCAAGAATAAAATAATATAAAAACAAAAATAATTAAATCGACTCGATTAAATAAATATAACAAAAACCGGGGCGTTACAATTATATTTGATTAGATTTAATATTTAGATGTAATCCAAGTTGTGTTAACCCAAGCCCAATTAGGATTGTATATAAATAGACCTAGTTTGTATCACTATTTACACAATTCAATAATACAGATCCTTATTTCCTTATTCTCTCTCTTTCTCTCCTCACTAAAAGTGGCTCACGCACTAACAAATTGGTATCCAGAGCTTCCGGTTATTGTTCTTGATCGAGTTTTCAAGAACTTCACGTCAGAGATCGTGTTTCCAGGGAAAGTGAATCAACCGTTGTGAAGATGGCTAGTGATAAGAGCATTCCGAGTTCCCTTCCAATGCTTTACGGCAAGAATTAGATCCGATGGAAAAAATAGATGCAATCCTTATTTGGCTTCCATGAGACCCTAGAAGTGGTTAACGGTGGCGTTCCTGTGTTGGCTGAAAATGCAACCGAAGAACAGAAAAAAAACCCACAACAAAGTCAAGAAGAAAGATTGCAAGGTTGCTTATTGCATTCAGACGATGGTCGATGCTGCTAACTTCGACAGAATCTCTCATGCTGAGACGGCGAAAGAGGCATGGGGTATTCTGGTGAAGTATTATAAAGGAGCTGAGAAAGTCAAGGTTGCCAAGTTGCAAACCCTGCATCGACAATATGAATTGTTGTCGATGGGAGAAGATGAAAAAGTCGCATAATATGTGTCGAAGGTTTAGAAACTCGTCAATCTCATGAAGGGTTGTGGTGAAACCATAACTGATAAGATGATAGTTGAGAAGGTAATGAGAACGTTGACCTCTCACTTTGATCACGTTATCATAGCTATTCAAGAATCCAACAAACTTGAAACCCTAAAAGTGGAAGATTTGGTTGGTTCGTTGGAGGCGGATGAGACGAGGATTGTCGAAAGAAAGGGAGTTCAAGATTCGATACAAGCACTTTAGGCTCAGTCATGGAAAAGGAATGGTGGTTCCAACAAATTCAAAGGCAAAGTCGACAAGACTCAAGAAAATAAGTCTTGGTCAAACCCTCACAAGAATCAGGTCGAAGATATAGCTTCTGAATCCTCAAAAAGAGGAGGAGGAAACTATCGGAAGGACAAAGAAGATAAGAAAAGTATGCAGTGTCATAATTGTGAAAAGTGGGGTCATTTGGCCAAACATTGTTGGTACAGGAAAGACAATGGATCGATAAAAAGGCAAGGACGAAGGAGCGAACCTTGCATGCCAAGATTCAGATGATTCTGAATGTGGTATGGTGGTTATGGCTGTAGTGGCAGATAACCATGTCGAATCCAAGATCTGGTTCCTCGACTCAGGCTGCTCAAATCACATGACTGGTCGAAAGGAGTGGTTGGCAGATTTTGATGAGTCGAAGAAGAGCAAGATAAAACTTGCTGATAATAGTTCGTTGCAAGCAGAAGGTACTGGAAACATAGTTTTTCAACTGAGTAATGGAGCGAAAGCTATGATCAGAGATGTGTTATATGTACCTGGAATGAAGTGCAACTTGTTAAGTGTTGGATAACTGGTAAAAAAAGGCTTCTCAGTTGTCATGAAAGATGGAGTTTTGAAATTGTTCGACACCCAGAACAATTTGGTCTTGAAATATCCGTTGTCAAAGAACAGGACGTTTAAGACCATGATCAGTTCGACTAAAGTGCAATGTTTAAAAACAGCTATCGACCATAAGGATAGTTGGTTGTGGCATTTGAGGTTTGGAAATTTGAACTTTCGATCACTCAATCAGCTGATTACTCAAGATATGGTATCTGGTACTCCAAGTCTTGAGATGCCTGACAAACTCTGTGAAGGTTGTTTAGTCAGAAAGCAATCCAGAAATTCTTTCGTTTCGACTATGCCAATAAGATCATCCTGCATTCTCAAAGTTGTACATTCAGATGTATGTGGTCTATTCGAAGAACATACCATTGGTCGAAACAAATATTTTGTTTCGTTTGTTGATGAGTTTAGTCGAAAGTTGTGGATTTATGTGATCAAGAGAAAGGATGAAGTATTTGAAATCTTTAAGAGATTCAAGATGCTTGTCGAAAACCAGAGTGAGAAGAGGATCAAAGTTCTGCGAACCGATGGAGGAGGCGAATACACTTCGAAGATGTTTGAAAAATTTTATGCAGAACATGGTGTTGATCATGAGGTAACTGCTCCTTATACTCCTCAACATAATATAATTGCTGAAAGAAGAAACAGAACCATATTGGATATGGCGAGATGTATGCTCAAGCAGAAGAATTTTCCAAAATCGTTATGGGGTGAAGCTGTTTCGACTGCAATTTATATCCTGAACAGGTGCCCTACTAAGCAATTGAAGAACAAGGTTCCTGAAGAAGTGTGGAGTGGAAAACGACCACCAGTGAGTCATCTGAAGGTGTTTGGATCTATGTGTTACAAGCATGTTCCTGATGCAAGAAGAAGGAAGCTTGATGACAAGAGTGAACCTATGATTCTGGTAGGATATCATAAGACTGGTGCATACAGGCTATTCAATCCAATTAATGAGAAGATTGTGTTAAGTCGAGATATTGTGATTGATGAAAATTCTTCCTGGGATTGGAATTCTAGTAATTCAATTAACAAACCATTTATGAGCTCTGATTTCGACGAAGAAACTGATGAAGTCGAAGTTGAAGGAATTGCTGAGAATCCATACGAAGTCGAAGTAGAAGCAGTTGCTGACATTCCTGACACAGAGGCTGTGGCTGAAACTAGCCAAAGACCTTAGCGAAATAGAGTTCCTCCAACAAGACTTCATGATTATGAAGTGACTGGTATTGATGAAGTCACACCAGATGGAGAATTAGTTCATTTTGCTTTACTTGCAGGTGCTGAATCAATCAACCATAACGAAGCTTTAAAGATTCAACAGTGGAAGTTAGCTACGGTCGAAGAGTTACAGGCAATTGAAAGAAACAACACATGGGAGGTAGTCGAATTGCCAGCACATACAAAAGCTATCGAAGTAAAGTGGGTGTTCAAGTTGAAACACAATGCTGATGGGTCGATAGCAAGACATAAGGCAAGATTAGTAGCTCGAGGGTTTCTTCAAAGAGAAGGACTTGACTACTTTGAAGTATTAGCTCCAGTAGCAAGACTGGAGACCGTTCGACTAGTGGTGGCATTGACATGTAACCAAGGTTGGTCGACATTTCACTTACATGTGAAGTCAGCATTTCTGAATAGTCTGTTAGACGAAGAGGTCTATGTCACACAACCTCCTGGGTTTGTGATTCAGATGGAATCGAGTAAAGTATATAAGTTGAACAAAGCGCTCTATGGCCTCAAGCAGGCACCTAGGGCATGGAACAAGAAGATCAACTCATACTTGGTCGAATTGGGATTCGTAAAATGCAAATCTGAGTATGGTGCCTATGTCCAGGTTGAAGCACAAGATATAACAATCATCTGCTTATATGTCGATGACTTGTTGGTAACTGGAAATAGCTTGGAGAACTTGTCGAAGTTCAAAGAGATGATGATGAAGGAATTTGAAATGTCGGATCTGGGAAGATTGTCTTATTTCCTAGGCATGGAATTTCATATGTCGAAGAAAGGTATGATGCTACATCAAAGGAAGTATGTCAAAGAGATACTCAAGAGATTCAGAATGGATGATTCGAATCCTGCATCCTCACCTGTCGAACCAAACTTGAAGTTGGAGAAGCATGGAAAGGAAGACAAAGTTGATGTAACTTTGTTCAAACAAATAGTTTGATCTCTGAGATATGTGTGCAACAGTCGACCTGATATAGGTTTCACAATCGGATTAGTGAGCAGATTCATGGGTGAACCAAAAGTGTCACACATGAAAGCTGCAAGAAAAGTTCTGAGGTACTTAAAAGGAACAACAGATTTTGGAATTCTATTTCGATGAGATTCTGAAGATAAGGAAGAATCTAGTTCTGCATGGAAGGAGTAAGCATATCGAAGCCAGATTTCACTTCTTGAGGGAAAAGGTAAATCGAGGTGAACTTGAAGTTAGACATTGCTCAAGTGAAGCACAGTTTGCCGACATTTTCACCAAAGGATTAAAGATCAACAGATTCCTGAATTTGAGAAAGAAATTAGGAATGGTTCAGATAGACTATGACTAGCGTAGGCTCGACAACTTGGATTATGGGGGTGTGTTGAAATATTAGATTAGATTTGATTTGATATGATTAGATTTGATTAGATTTAATATTTAGATATAATCCAAGTAGTGTTAACCCAAGACCAATTAGGGTTGTATATAAATAGACCTAGTTTGTATCATTATTTACACAATTCAATAATACAAATCCTTATTTCCTTATTCTCTCTCTTTCTCTCCTCACGAAAAGTGCCCCACGCACTAACAATATAAACATGAGAAAGAATATGTATATTGCCTATTGGAAATCCTCCCATGAAGTTAAATACTAACCTAAACTCAAGAGCAAAGTTCTTCGACTAAGTTTTATACTTTATTATTTCAAATGTGATTATTTAAGAGCGGGCCGACCCAACATATTTTAAACTTGATGCGAAACTTTATTAATTATTTTAGTATGATAAAATATTTTTATTTTAAATTAATGTATTTTAATTTTAGGTTTATTAAAATGTAAAATCATTAAATTATTCTAATCAATTTTATTTAATATTTTTTCAATTGATAATAAATCAACACATTTAAACACTCTTATCATTTAAAAAAATCATAATTGAAAAACCATAACCAAAGTTCTTTTAAAAAAGTTAAATTTCGAATATTCATATGTGTAAGAGAGAACTTAAAAGTTTATTATTTATAAGTATGACTTTTAAAAGAGTCGTTTTTTAGAGCGTAGAAATCGGGCTACCACACATGACCCCAAAATTTTGACGGTTAAGTAGTGGTTAAAAAAAGCCTAAAAAATATTGATTATGGTTAAACAATAACAAAATAGAGTCCCTATTTATTTTCCACAATTAAACTATGCTAAACTTACACAGAATCTCCGAAACTTAAAATAATACTCCTTCTGTTCCTTTTTAAGTGTCCTTTTTATGTAGATAATTTGTTTCATTTTAACTATTTCAAAATTCAAGGTAGCATTAATGATTGTTTTGTCAAAATTACCCCTTATATTTATTTTGGAGAGAGAAAAAATAAATTGGAATAATGAATAGTTAAGGGTATTATAGGTAAAATGAAAATTATTATTTGAAAAGTAACTGTTAAGAAATGTGTGGTATCAGAACTCAGATTCCACTGCTACGGTAGCACATACTGGTAATTCATCTGTTTGCCTCTCTCAACCATCTTCTCTTGAACCTTGAGTCCTTAATTCTGGTGCGTCTAATCATGTTACCTATAATAAAAATCTTTTCTCTTTCCTATCAACCTCTGGTTTCTTACCTACTATAACTTCTGCCAATGGTTCTCAAACCCGACCCGAAGAGATTGATACTATTCAAACTCTACCTTCTCTCTCTCTATTACCTCTGTCATCTATGTACCTAATTTCCCATTTAATTTACTTTCAGTCAGTCGTTTAACTCGTTTTCTTAATTGTAGTGTCGCCTTCACTAACAATAATGTTACCCTGCAGAATCGGAGTTCGGGACGGACGGTTGGCATCGGATGTGAGTCTCAAGGACTTTATTACCTCTCAGTGTCATCTCAGACATGCTCAGCTAAAGATTCTCCACTCATTATCCATGCTAAGTTAGGTCATCCCAGTCTTTCCAAATTACCTAAGTTGGTGCCAAATTTATCGAAGGTATCTAATTTACATTGTGCGTTGTGTCAGTTAGGGAAACACACTCGTAGTCAATTTCCCAATCGAGTCAATAAACGAGCTTCCTCCCCCTTTGCTTTAATTCATACCGATGTTTGGGGTCCCTCGCGTACTCTCTCTACTCTTGAGTCTAGATATTTTGTCACCTTTATTTATGATTTTTCATGTTGCACGTGGTTATTTTAATGAAGAATAAATCTGAATTATTTTCTATTCTTGAACAATTTTATCGAGAAATAAGAACTCAATTCGGTGTGTCTATCCGTACCTTAAGAAGTGACAATGCCTGTGAATATTTATCCTAACAATTTCAAAATTTTATGTCATACAATGGTATTCTCCATCAAACATATTGCCCTCACACACCTCAATAAAACAGGGCAATCGAACGCAAAAATCGACATCTCGTAGAAAGCACTCGGACCCTACTTCTCCATGGTAATGTTCCACTTCGGTTTTTGGGGGATGTTGTGCTAATGCCATGTTACCTTATAAATTGCATGCACTCATCTATCCTTAATAATCAAATCCCTCATTCAATCCTTTTTCCCAATTCCCCACTTCACCCAATTCCTCCCTGAGTCTTTGGGTCCACATGTTTTATACACAATCTCTCTCACAGTCTTGATAAACTATCAACTCGATCACTAAAGTGTGTCTTTCTTGGTTATCATCGATACCAAAAAGGTTATCGTTGTTATTCACATACTCTACAACGATACCTTATATCGGTTGATGTTACCTTCTTTGAGTTTGTACCATATTTTGGGTCCAGCTAAGCAACTCCGAAAACCCTATAGGAAAGTACTCCCACACCTCTTCCAGAAGTGCCATATGCCATTTCCCCTATCATACTAGGGAACCTGGGCCACTAGATACCCCTATAGTTAACCCCCTCACTTTTCGCACACTTCAAACAAATCAACATCGTCAACCAACGTCTATCGTACCTGTCCCTGAGGTCATTGTAGACTTTATTTGATGCTATTACCATCACCAAATCTGATCTTGCAACCTGAGTCCGATCTTCGATTGCCATTCGAAAAGGTTTACGTCAAACAACAAATCCTTCTCCACATTATATTAATTTATTTTATCATCGTCTTTCCCCTTTGTAGTACACTTGTTTGTCTTCTTTGTCTTCTGTTTCTATTCCTAAAACTCCAAGTGAAGCCTTATCTTACCCTGAATGGAGGCAAACAATGATTTATTAAATGATTTCTCTTCAAAGCAGTGGTACCTGGGAACTGGTTCTTATACCCCCTGAGAAATCTCTAGTTGGTTGTCGTTGGCTTTATACAGTGAAGGTTGGTCTAGATGAAAAAATTGAACGATTTAAAGCTCACTTGGTAGCCAAAGGATACACTCAGATTTTTGGGTTGGATTATAGTGATACCTTCTTCCCTGTAGCCAAGATGGCATCTGTTAGACTTCTTTTAGCCATTGTAGACATTTGACTATGGTCTCTTCATTTACTTGACATAAAAGATGCTTTTTTACATGATGATCTTGAAGAGGATGTATATATGGAGCAACCACATGGGTTTGGTACTTGGGGGGTGTAACGGCTGAATTTAATTAATTAGTTAATCAAATTATTGAAGGATTTAATTATTGGATTTAGACGAAGTTGAGAATTAATCGGAGTAGTTGGATTTGTCGGTATTATTTTAAGAGGCGTATTGGGATTATTAAGTTAAAGTCGGATTTTAGTCGGTTAAATTGGAGGAATAATATTAAGAATAATATTATTTATTTATTGGAATATCTTATTTAATTAACTAAGTTGAATTGTTGGACCATTTGGTTGATAATCGGAATTAATCTATTAAGCCGGGAGTAAGTAGTTGGTCGCGAATTATTATTTCGGTTAATTTTGTGTTTCGAAGAATTAAGTCGTTAAGTCGGAATATTAGTCGAAAAGTCGAAGAAATAATATTATAAGTGATATTATGGATTATTGGAGCATGTTGGGTAATGGGCTTGGATTTCTTCGGGATTAGCAATTAAGGGGTGTATGACTTAGGCCCATTAGTTGTTATATTGGATTATTATTATTATTATTATTTTAATAATAAGAAAAAGAGAGGAGGAATTAGTCAAGAGGAGAAAGAGGAACATAATGGGAGAATGGGAGAACGAGGAAATTGGAGAAAACGGTTACGAGAAGTTGCCGTCGGAAAGCCGATCGGAGATTCGAGCCGCCTTCAATCCAGGTAAGGGTGGAATTCGAATTTTATAACCGGGAGTATGATAGTTGATACGTAGGATTGGGGTTATATAAATTCTATCGTATGTGTTGAAATTGCACTGAATGAATCTTGTGTGTTTAGAAATTGATTTTTATTAATAGTTTAGAGACCCATTTAAGATTCAGATTGAAATCGAAAGTCGTAGAATTCGCGTTTGACGGTTCCAAATCACTACTATATGTTTGGTATGAATGAATATGTGTTTGTTTCGAAGAAAATAATTGAATCGGTCGAATTTTCGGGCGAAATTGCTCAAACCCGTAGCAGTTTTTATGAAGAAAATTCTGTTTTGGAAAAACTTCAAAAATTCATATCTTTTGATCCGTAAGTCGGTTTTGACCCCCGTTCGAAGCGTTGGAAAGCTAACGAAATATTCTTTCTATTAAAAATAGTTTTGCTCCCAGTAGAAGATTTTGCTTATTTGTATGATTTCACATGTTTGGGTGAATTTGATGGAAAATTACAACAGTTGATATGTTGAGATTTGAGATTTGGATCCAAAACTTTTGTGTTGGAAATCATGTTTTGAGGTTCCTAATTGTTGATACATGATAGATATGGGTTGCTATGTATTTAATTTGTATTATAGTGATGTCTAGATGAGATTTTGAGGAAAATTGAGTGAAACCCGTAGCAGTTTTTATGAAGAAAATTCTGGTTTGGAAAAACTTCAAAAATTCATATCTTTTGATCCGTAAGTCGGTTTTGACCCCCGTTCGAAGCGTTGGAAAGCTAACGAGATGTTCTTGCCAGGAAAAATGGTTTTGAGGTATGTATCTGGTCCAATTATAGCAGAAAAATAATATAGTCTTTAATTATAAGTAGCAGTACAATATTTATACAACAGTCCCGATTAGCCAAATTAAGCGGAAAATTAGTTGTCCGGAATTTAATGAAAATTGGCGGGATAACTAATATAAATTAGTAGGTATTCTTGGTTGGTTCGTTTTGTGGTAATTATGTCGATTAAGTTGATTTGCAGGTACAGTTGAATAGGTTGAATTGTCCCGGTTTATGGGCACTGTTAAGTTGTAGGTCTTATGACCAATGTTTTATGTTGATGTTGAATACGTTGTTGATGTGGTGATGTTGGTGATGTGATGTTGAATATGTTGTTGATTAAGTTGTAGGTCGAACGACCAATGTTGGATTAAGTTGATGCAAGTGGTGCTTGTTTAAGTTGTTGTTCTCGTTGTTGTTATTGCATTGTTGTTGTTGTGACGTTGTGGTTACTGTTGCATGCATACATTTGCATTGATTAAGTTGGCCTTGATGACACCTGTTTAAGTTGGCCTTGATGGCACCTGTTTAAGTTGGCCTTGATGGCATCCGATTAAGTTGAAAATGCCTCGATAACCTGGCATATGTTTAAGTTGGGAGTTTTACTCCGATGGTACCACATGCATGTGCATAGTCGAGTCGCATCTTGTGTCGTATTATTTATGTTGTTTATGTTGATCAAGTTGATGAAGTTGTCTTATGTTGATTAAGTCGATTAAGTTGTTTATGTGGATTATGTCGATGAAGCTGCTTATATGATTATGTTGATAAAGTTGACTATGTTGATGTTGAAGAAGTTGATTATGTTGATTATGTGATTATGTCGTAAATGTTGATGTGTGTAATAAGTTGATAAAGTATGTTTATAAATTGCGGGTGATTGGTAAGTGGTTGTTGTTGGATAGTAGTGAAATTGTATGATTCTATCTAACATATTAATTATCATACTTTTGTTATATTATTCGATATCTCACCCCTTCTGTAATGATGTTACCTATTATGGGTAATTGAGCAGGTACTCAAGATTGCAGTTGGATGTTCGAAGTAGCTTTATGAAGTCTTTAGTTGCTGTTAGTTCGAGTTGGTGTCATGCTCTGATACGTAGCACTCGGGGGGGGGGGGGGGGGGGGATGTTTTGTTTATGTCGTTGTTATTATAAGTTGATGAATAGTTGTTATTACTAGTTGTTTGAAGTTGTTCCTAAGTTGTTGTTATTACTAAATGTTGAATAATATTAATTTGAAAATTGTAATAACTGAATAAAGTTGTGAGTGAAGTTTAAGTTGACAGTTGTATGCCGAATGCTATGTATCAAATGATAAGTGAAATACAAGTAGTTTGTTGTTTTTAAGTTGAAAAATGTGACATCCTGATTTTGTTGGAATTTTTAAAGTACTCTGATTTTTATTAATATTCGATGGGTAGAATTGGGGTGTTACAAGGGGTCATTGAATATGGTGTGTAGGCTACAAAAGTCTCTTTATGGTCTTAAGCAATCTCTGAGAGGTTGGTTCCGCAGATTCAACATTGTAGTACAACAATTTGGTATGGTCCGTACTGAAGCTGACCATTCTGTTTTTTATCGTCACTCAGCCCAAGGGTGTATTTATCTTATTGTGTATGTAGATGATATTGTCATAACTGGTAGTGATCAATAGGGAATACTCCAATAAAAATAACATCTCTCGAATCAATTTCAGACAAAAGATCTTGGTAAACTCTGTTATTTCTTGGGTATTGAGGTAGCCCAATCTAAAGATGATTTGGTGATTTCTCAGCAGAAATATGCTATGGGTATTTTAGAAGAAACATGTTTGTTGAATGCTAAACTAGTTGATACTCCTATGGTTCTAAGTGTCAAACTACTGCCCAATCAGGTGGAGCCTCTATCAGATTCAGGAAGGTATAGGAGATTGGTTAGAAAGTTGAATTATCTCACAGCCACTCGTCCGAGCATTTCTTTGGAAGTCAGTATGGTAAGCCAACTCTTAAATTCCCTTTGCTAGGAACACATGAATGTTGTTATCCAGATTCTGAGATACATCAAATGTGCTCCAGGAAAAGATCTAGTTTATAAAGATAAAGGACATACTCAAATAGTTGGATATTCTGATGCTGAATGGGTAGGGTCACCCATGATAGACGATCCACCTTTGGGTATTGTGTACTTGTTGGAGGAAACCTTATATCTTGGAAAAGTAAGAAACAAAACGTTGTTGCAAGATCAAGCAGAGGCAAAGTATAGTGCCATGGCAATGGCAACATGTGAACTTATTTGGTTAAAAAAGTTGCTCAAGGAACTTCAAATTGAAGAAGAAAAACCAATGAAACTTATTGTGATAATCAAGCTGCATTGCACATTGCTTCAAATCCAGTCTTCCATGAGAGAACCAAACATATTGAGATAAACTGTCACTTTGTCAGAGAAAAGATCGAGTCAGATGACATCGTCAGAAGCTTTGTCAACTCTAATGATTAATTGGCAGACATGTTTACAAAATCTCTGTGAAGCCCCAAAACTAATTATATATGTAACAAACTTGGTGCATTTGACTTATATGTTCAAGCTTGAGGGGGAGTGTTGATATTTGTAAATATAGTGTTAAAAATATTTGTATATAGAATAGTTCCACATCGACTATATCATGTAATTAATTGTAACGTCCCTCTCTCTCTCTCTATATATATATATATATATATAAGAATGTCTCCGTAGTGCTTTTCAAAACACACGGTTTAGTCAAATGTTCTTAGTATCTTGTATTTCAACAGTAACAATAATTATTAGCTTTCTTGATATGAGTAAAATGTCAAAAAATGACAATTAAAAAAGAACAGAGGAGTATTAATTTTTAAACCAATACACATTCTTAATTATTGCTATTATTATAAATTTTTAATAGATGTTATTATTTAATTAGCATATAAAATAATTTAAAAAGGATTTCTTTATAAAAAAAGATTAATTAGAATTAGGCTAAAATACAGTTTTGGTCCCCCTGTTTTTCAAAATTCACAGTTTTGGTCCCCTTGTTTTTTTTTTTAACAGTTTTGGTCCCCCACCCCTCACTGTTCATGTACGGACATGTACGGACATGTACGGACAGGCTACTGTTCATCACTTTTTTTTGGCCAAAATTGGGGTGGGGGACCAAAACTGTTAAAAAATAAAACAGGGGGACCAAAACTGTGAATTTTGAAAAACAGGGGGACCAAAACTGTATTTTAGCCTTAAAATTATATAGATATAAAAGAAATGAGGCCCTAGGCGGTAGCCTTGGTGGCCTACCCCTAGGGCTGACCCTGTTTAACAGATGAACAACTTAAAGTTTACGCAAAATTTCTTTAACATTACTTTGTAATGATTTCACACAACTTTCATTCTTGTTTTTTGTTTGTACCACTAGTAACTTTAACAAACATTGAATCATCTAAGTGTTGTTTTATTCTCTGAGTTTACAGTTTCTTTATCTTCTCTGCCATTGTTATTAGCCAACTGCATGCCTCTAAGAGTGAAAATGATACATGCTACTTAGTTACCATGATTTATAAAGGCGTGACATATTTGAAATAAGCAAAATTATTTCTCTTTACACATTGAAGATCAATATTAAGTTATTTTATTAACATGGTTACAGTTTTTAGTAAAACTGATGCATCTAAAATTAAGATTCCTCTTTTACATCCTTATTATTTCTTGTTAATTATGGAGAATGTTATTAAGGATATTGTTGGAAGAGATAAGAGGGAAATCAGCGTTCTTCACATTTTCTATTTCTTGTCGTGCTCTTGGTGGTGCTTTTGGAGGTAGTGGAATTAGTTCCGCATTTTCAATTTTGAATCTCATCCTACTAAAATTGCTTTTTCCTATTCTTGAATGTCTAATCTCCGATTTCTCCTAGAAACCATAGCCAATTTGCACCAAAGATTTTGTGACTAGTTCACTATTCGGTAGAAGCGTGTCCCCACCATATAATGGATCACTGCAGTAGCCCAATTTTCTCAATTCTATTTTCCAAAAACCAAACAAGAGCTATTTCTAATTTGTTTATGCGGCTAGAGTTGTTTTTCTATGGGAAACAAAAATGATTCACCACATAGTGAATTGAATGAATATTATTATGCCAACAATGAAGGAAGTAGGAATGATAGTGGTTCGATTATTCATAAAAGAAACAAAAGCATCAATAGAATTAAAATTGTTACCTTTTGAACTATCATTATACTCATAGTCGATGCAAGGAAGATTGTAAATGTGTGCAAATTCTTTAAGACTTAGTTGGATTAGATGTTTCTTTATTTCAGAGCTGAGAGTCCCATCTACATATTCGAGGTTGGAAAAGAATATTCTCGCCAATGTGGGAAATCTTTCTTGGGTACTTTAAAGATGAAGTTCTCTAAATCGGTCTCTTCAAAAGCTTGGACAAAGTTGTAATATTTAAAGGTTTTTTCATCCATGTAGCGAGACTAAAAATTTCTCCTTTGGCATAGTAGCAGTTGAAGCTTGTTTCTTGCTCTTGGGTTGGAAAAATTTTGGAGTTGCAGAAGGATGAGGATTCGGAGGTGCGTGCTCTTTCATGTGCCGTTGGTGATGATGATGAAGAGATGAAGAAGAATTTTTTTCTCTAAAAACACTTAAGTACGCACACAAGATAAGGTAGAATGAGATGAAAATGAAGAATAAAAACTTCCTTTATGTAGGGATAGTTAATCGATTAGAACAACTTTCTAATCGATTCGATCTTTGAATGTTGAAATTGGCCATTGGGAACAAGTCATTGTGCTATTTTCCAATGTTCTAATTGATTATTTCATCAACCTAATCGATTATTTTGTGCAAGGCACACCAAACTAAAAATTTGAAATTTTCTAATTGGGCTTTGAGTCTAATAGATTATTTAGTGCATTTTTATCCTCGTTGGTCTTTTGAGCCTTGGTTTGGGAGTTTTGCTTTTATGGACCACTTTTGGCACATTTTTCACATTTGAACTTGCACCCCTTTCTTAAACACGATAAAAGCTCAAACATTTTATTAATAATTTTTAAATTAGGAGCAAATAACAAACCACTCATCTAGATGGTTAATTACAGTTTTTCAATTATTCAACTTCTAATAAGTGTACTACCTTAAACATCAAGTATCCTTGATAAAAATTCCCTTTTGAGGGAAAAACAAAAAATGTCATAAATTCTTCTATGCAAATTGTTAGATACGAGAGTTGGTTAAAACCATGAGATAGTGTAGATCCGGTATTTTGTGACGCGACCACTACCGCTTTTAGTGCTACTTTCTGATTTCTATATTTATCCTATGAAGCTTAAAAGGAAGGGGAAGATATCTTAAACTAACCCTGTATGCAAATGTTTTCCTTTACAAATGCGAAGAGGTCTGGAATTGGGGGTTGGTTATACAAAGGGAAGCTATTAACAACCAGGGTATCTATAGTAATCTATAGGAACCTTTATTTGCATATATTTCTACTGTTGAATTGCTCGATTGCTTAAATCAATTTGTTGTTAAATAGGGAAAGTTTCTCCTTTGTGAAGGTTGAGGAGATGTTCTTGTTGTTTTAGGGTTTTCTATTGTTTTTGGGAAGGTAATTGACCTAAGATTTTTTATTAGTGTGTTCGCTAAGATTTCACAATCTTATGCCTACGTATTCTCGCAAAGAGATTTGGGAAAATCAGAGTGTTCGTAGTTCCTCCTATTCTATGGAAGGAAATTGTTTGGTGCCTTGTTCAAAGCCCAAGATTGAAGCTAAAAAGAGTATTTGTGTCTTGTTTAAAGCCCAAGATTGAAGCTAAAGGAGTATTTTTGTCTTGTTCAAAGCCCAAGATTGAAGCTAAAAAGAGTATTCGTGTCTTGTTTAAAGCCCAAGATTGAAGCTAAAAAGTGTGATTGAGAGAGAATTTGTCATCTTTAAAGGGAGATATCTTACCTATTCATCTCAAACATTGGAGAATTGATTTATAAGGGAAGTTGCTTTAACTGGGATGTATTGAATCCAACAATGCCACATCTTTCTTTATAGGAGAATTGAAATGTCATGAAGGAAGAAGCTTTAACTCAGTGTAGAGCAATGCCACTTTTCCCTTTATGAATCTTTTAATGCTAAGAGAGGGACATTGACTTGGATGTGTAGAATCCAGAGGTTTGCCACTTACATCACTTAGATGAAAGAGAACTTTAGCCATGATAAGGGAGGGACTCCAGCTTGGATTTTGAATCAACAAGTGTGCCACTTACATCAATTATATGGAAAAAAGTTTTAATTGTTTATTTTGAAATGTGATGTATAGAGGAAATATCCTCCTACAGAGAGGACTCATAGTCTCATTTGTGGGAATGTTAAATTTAGTGCCTTGATCAAAGCCCAAGATTGAAGCTGAAAAAATTAAAAACTGACTCAACTGGGGGAGTATTATGTCTGTCTTATACAAAACCCAAGATTGACGCTGGTTGGGGAAATCATTATATGAAGCCTAAAAGGAGGTTGAGGGAATTTAAGTGGAGACTGACTCTTGCTGAGGAAATTTAAATCCAAGAGAAGGTCTAAACTGCTCTGAGGAATCAAAAAGGAAACTAACTCTTGCTTAAGAGAGTTGAATTATCAAATGCCAAAAAGGCTTTGATTCTTTTGGGGATTTGTTGGTTGTAACCTGACCCTGGCTGAGGATTTTAAAATGACAACCAAGCCTTGTTGAGGATAAGAAGAGACTTAAAGGATGAGTTTAAATGTTTTAGAGGTTTTGACTCTCCAGAGGATTGGTGTACTGATAAAGATGACTATGATCTATATATGATTTTAGGAAGCCTGAGGGTCCTTGTATGAAGCCCAAGAGGAGGCTGGGATGCTGAGACTTTCCAAGTCTTGGAAGAGTTCAAGAAAGGTTTCACTGGAAAATAATCCTCTCTTTGTTAAACTGTTCCAGGGTTAAAGGAGTTAAAGAAGAGGTTTCACCGGGAAATAATCCTCTCTTTATTGAACTGTTTCAAGGTTGAATAATTTGAACAAAGCCCAAAAGGAGGATGATTGTATTAGGAAGAAGAATTCCTTTATACAACAGGGAACTAGTTGTTTGAACTAAGTTATACTAATTGAAAGGATCCTATTGTTTGAACTAGTCTAAACTGAGGATGAATTAAATGCTAAGAGAAACTTAACAAATTGTGTACAAGTATATATACAGACATACGAACAAGTATATAAATAAGTATGAATTGAATTGGTGAAAGGTGGTGGGTCTTATTCTGTGGATAGAGGCCCAATGTATTGTGATTGATTAGATGCCTTATTCCAGATTAAATTAGTGTTTGGAAGAAATTGAATAAAGTTTTGAAATTGAAGATGACTTGATCTTAAGTAAGAGATAAGCAAAGGTGTTGGGTCTTACACTTTATATAGAGGCCCAGATGATTGTTTGTATCCTGTACAAAGCCTAGGATGAATGAGGCTAAAAGATTTTCTATTTACAAAAGGGGGTGTTGGGTCTTACACTCTATCAGAGGCCCAGATGGTTGTTTAAAACAAATTTTCTGTACAAAAGGCTGAGACTTACAATCCTAAAAGAGGCCCAGATAGTTGTTGTGAAAACAGTGATTGCACCGTGATTTTGAAAAGTATGATGGGACTTATACTATAGCAGAGGCCCATGAAGTGGTTTATTTACAAAGAGGGTTGAGTCTTACACTCTAATAGAGGCCCGGATATATTGAAATGAAGTTTGAAAGATTGAATCAAAGTAAAAACCCTAATTTCATTTTTTAAGATATTTTTCAAAGAAAAATCAATAAAAAATGTATAATTTATCAATTGAATCCATTAATCATGTCATAAACAATGATTAAGGTTTATGAAAAAGATATTTTATCCACATGAATATTTAAAATCATTTTGGTTTAAGAAAAATCAAGAAAAGAAATCATTTTAAAATATTTAAAACAATTTAAAATAATATTTTTAATATATTAAAAATATATCAAATAAAAATTATTTTTGTGATTTTTTGTGGATTAAAATAATTTAAATAAGTGGATGATATTTGTGCAAAAATTCATTTTAAAATAATTAAAATAGAAAATAATTTTTGAAAATAAAATGAAAATATTAAAAATATTTAAAAATTCAAAAATTTGAATTATAGCGCGAAGAACATCTTCTTCTTCCTCGTGCCAGCCAGATGCAAAATCCCTCCTATCTCACTCAATTCGTAATGAAATTGCACGATGTAAACATGAAAATTGCTCGCTTTTGAACAAGGAACACGATGATACCAATTAATTTCATTTACTTTAAGTGTGGAGTGAGTTATTAAGTGATGAACAGATGAACCCTAATTTTTGCAAGAATAATGTGAAATCCTATACACGATTGATACATAGCAATTGATTGAGGGAAAACATTCTATATATGTGCAGAAACATGTTGGTAACTTAAAATATGAAAAATGATGCATGTTTCATGGAGTTTGGGAAGTTCAGGCTTACCTGTGCAAGAGGAATTAGAATCCTCGGTTGTAGGTGTTACAGATGTGAAATTATGACATGGATAGCTTCCCTAGACCTCAAGGATTGTGTTGATATGCTTGGAATGGATTGAAACCTTTTGGATTGATGGGCTCAACTCCAACTGCAACTTGCTTGGGATGAACTATGATCTTGATGAATTTGATGTTACAAATGATGTTTAAGTGTTTGGATCACTCATACATGATGTATATGATGTGTTTGATACAAAAGTTTGAGCCAAGAAGCTCTGGTTTTGAAAACACGATTCTCACTTTTGAAAGTTTTGAAACTTGGAGTGAAAGAAAGAAATGAGAGAAAACAAGTGTGGTATTGTTTTGGTGTGGCTTGAATGATCAGAAATGAGTTCTATTTATAGGTGAATGAGTTTGTCTTGGCTGAATAGTGATAGCTTGAAGGATAAGAGCTCATTCAATATTTTTGGAAAGATACCATTACTTCCATGCCAAGGTACATTGTTACTTCTAAGTAGTATAGCTAACTTTTGACCAATTCCACATTCCTCAAATGTTTTTATTGTTGTTTATGCATGAATCTTGACTGAGAAGAGTACCTTTGTTGAATGTGCACTATTGCACATAAATGCGCTTTGAATTCAAGGCATATGTGACAAAGCTTTATCATTCCAAATGTAATTCTTCTTGACTCATCACTTGATCTTGCAGGTTTGTGGTGACTTATTCTGATCCATGTTGAATTGGTATAATCACGATCGTTGCACTTGACTTCAAAATCGTGTATTGCAAGAAATGACCAAAACTGATTTTGCAAAACAGTTTGCCGTAAGGTGTATTGAGACCTCCATAACCCTTTGCTCAAGTGGAGTTATCTCATGCTCTTGGGCTCTTTGGAAAGCTGGGATGATGTGCTTTAACTTTGATGTTCACCATTGGACTTGATTTATCTTGGATGATGGTGAAAAATCCCTCCACATTTTGATGTTTTGTTTGATCTTACCTTAGGCAGAATTTCACTAAGTGTTGAAGTTGATTTCATACTTTTATTGATTTTGATCACTTCATAACTTAAAATCCAAGCATTTTTTGACCATGGCTCAGCTTTGCACTTTTTTAGTATGTGATGAGATCTATCATTTGAGCCTTGGAGTGCAAAAAATGGTTGCTTGGATCACAAGTTATGGCCTTTGGAAGTTGGGTACTTAAACACTTTTTTTCCATAACAGTGAAATTTTCACTTTCTCAACATCGCCCCTTTTACAAGTTACCTTGATTTCTTGATCAAATCTTGTTCAAATGCAACAATGGATCATATTTTTTTGTATAATGGTTCATGATAAACATTTTTGGCCAAAAAGTCAAACTTTCACTTTGGGAAGAAGATGAATTTTGTGCAGAGAAACCCTAATTCCTGATTTTCAATGAATGGATGTCCCAAGGTGATTTTAAACTTATGAATGGACTTCAAGGGTATATTTGAGTGTCTTGAATCATATTCCAAGGTTTGAGATCATGTCTTGGCCAAAAGTCAAAGGTATGGTTGACTTTTCATCAAAACCCTAGTTTGTGGCTCAGATGGATTTGAATTCTTGCATTATTTATGAATCAAGTTCTTTGAATCAATCCAAACATATGAATGGACTAATATGATGTATTTGAAGCCCTTGAAACATATCTTAAGGTCTTGGTTCATACCCAGATGAAAATTTCCCTCTGGAAGTCTTGGTCGACCAAAACCCTAATTTGGTGACGCTGATGGTCTTGAGGCTTGATCAACTTAAAATGATGCAATCTTGTAATTGATTCTTGATGTTGAGGACCTCTTGTCCTTCATGAATGATTGAGAGGCTTTATAAGTTTAAATGTCATGTCAATTATTGATTGATCCTTCGCCTGAATCCTCTGTAGGGCTTGAAACCCTAATTCTTGGCTAGAGTGAACACTCAATAATCTTTGAGAGGATTAGTGAGGTATGAAAGTACATCCATATTGTGGTGATGATTTGAACAATCATGTGAAGTTTTAGGGTCAAAATTTAGGGTATGACAGATGCCCCTATTTAATCTTCTTGGACCTGAAGGTATGAATGACGAAAATATTCAGACATTCATGGTATAAGAGGATTAAATATCAGAATACCCAAAATTTTGATTGTGGATGTGAATGGTAGCTAATTTGCTCATCCATCTTCTTTTACTAAGTAATGCCACTTAGAAAAGGGTGAAACGTCCCCTCGATCCTGGTCTTCAGCCACATAACTGGTCTCAGTTTCCTTTGAAATAAACCTCCCCTCGATCCTGGTCTTCAACCATGGAACTGGTCTCGGTTTCTTTTGAAATAAACCTCCCCTCGATCCTGGTCTTCAGCCATGGAACTGGTCTCAGTTTCTTCTTATTAAGTTCTTCTCTTGACAAGGAATGCTATCTGTGATGGTTTTTGTCAAACTTCTCGCTGAGATTTAATGGGGAGATGCCATTTGATGGAAAAGTGCTTCTGCATATCTCTCTTCGAGACTTCTTTAGAGAGATGCTATAAGATGAGTAAAAATTTGATGTCAGACTTGTAACGCCCCGATTTTGATTATTTCCCAATTATGTGGAGTCTTTTATTTTAATTGGATGATAAATTATTTTAATTGTGAATTTGGTGTGTTAAATGTTATTTTACCGTTTTGAGAGTTTTCGGGGAAATTAGAATGGAGAGTATTTTAGACTTTTCTCGATTAATGATAAATTAGAAATTAAGTGGAATTGGAATTTGTGAGAAAAATGAATTAATTGATTGTTTGGAAAATGAGAGAAAAGAAATAGAAAGAAAAGAGATAGAAAGGAAAAATAGAAGGAAAAATAGTAAGAAAAGAGAATTAGAGAAAAAGAAGAGAAAGAAAAAGGAAGAAGAGAAAAGAAGAAGAAAAGTTTGGGAAAACTAGGAAAATTCATCAAGATCAATCACATAGCAAGTTGGAATCCGGGTAAGGGTGTGAAATCTTGTTATCTTAACATTGTGTATGGTTATGTATGATTGTATTGTTGATTTTGTTGATTTTCATGAGTTTTGGGGTATAAACCCATTGGTGTAGAAAATGGTAGAAATCGATGTTTTCGCGGATAGAAACCGATATAATTTGTGTTGTATAATCTCCATATGTTTATGAATCATTGCTATGAATTGTTTTGCTGTTGGAAGTGATTTGGGGGAGGAAATGGAGTTTTTGGGAGTTTTGGAACAGTGGAAACGAAGCAGAAATTCTGCTTCTGGTGCAGAGCGCCGGGCGAAAGGCCCAGAGCGCCGGGCGGTTAGTTCCTTCGCCGGGCGAAATTGAGCGGCGCGAGGGTTCCAAGCTACTGGTTTGGTTCACATTTGGGGGAATTTCCTTCGCCCCTTCTTCGCCGGGCGAAGCGAAGGCGAAATGGGAGCGTCGCCGGGCGAAACTTTCCTGTCGCCGGGCGCTTTCGTTTTTTTTATAATTTTCATTTTTTTTAAAAATTCATAATTCCCGAACCGTAATTCCGATTTAGGCGTTCTTTATATCGTTGGAAAGCTATTGAGCTGTACTTTGTGATTATGATGGTGTGGAAACTGTTGGCCGATTTTATTATGTCGGAAAGTCAAGAATAGTGTTATTTAGCGACTTTTACCATTTTGACTGTGTGTTTGAATGCGAATCGTACAATAGTGCATTAATGTGAATGTATATAGATTGTATGTGATTGTATGAGATGAATGCATGATTATATTGTGAATATGTATGCATTTCAAGAATGTCTTGAGTCATTTTGCATGTGAGGCATAATGAAGTACATTCTTGTGTTGAGAGATTCTAACGAGAATCCGTTGTATCGTCGTGTGCCTATGTGAGGTGTGAGCGATGATTACAAAAGATTGTGTGCCCATGTGGGGTGTGAGCGATCCATAAACGTCGTGTGCTCGTGTGGGGTGTGAGCGACAGATTGGTTCCAGAGGGAATCCGCTATAACCTCGTGTGCCCATGTGGGGTGTGAGGGATGATTATAGACGATCGTGTGCCCATGTGGGGTGTGAGCGATGATTATAGACGATCGTGTGCCCATGTGGGGTGTGAGCGATCGGGTCGTGTGCCCGTGTGGGGTGTGAGCGATCCATAAACATTGTGTGCCCATGTGGGGTGTGAGCAATGGGTGAACATCGTAGGCCCAACGGGGAGTTACATTGGTAACGAGCGATGGTTCCAGCAGAGTTCCTGAGAGAACTAATGAGGATTGAGTCGGTACCGCATTGCATTTGCATAGAGTCGTGAGTAGGTCTCTATGATTTGCATTTATCATCTTTATAAAGATATATTAGTGAATGAACATAAATGTGTATGTTTATGTGAAATGACTGTGAATTGTGAAAGTGTGCATGATGTATACTGGTGAATTTTGATGAATTGTGGTGAGAATGTGGAATATGTGTATTTTTATGCTAAGATATATATAATTATATGCATTGTTATTATGATAATATTTCTCACCCTTCTGCTGTTTTATAATGCTCTATGAGGCATTGCAGAGTAGGTATGCTGGTGGTCTTTTTGTGGAGCGTGTCTTCATTCTTTTGGTCGGTCGGCTCTGATATGTAGCACCGAGTAGCTAGGATGGCTATGATTCTTTTGTGATGCATTTGTATATGCATCTTGTTGATGAATGTTTTTGTAAACATGAATTATGTTGGTGGATAATACTTGATGAAGTATATATCTCTGTATATATGTTTGAATGTGGTTCAATGTTTAGATTTTTCCGCTTTTATTCTAAATATTGAAATGTGGGTGTAAGGACAAAGTTCCTCTGTTGCAAAGTTACCCCACTGTTGCATATCAATGTATTGAGCAGGTGTTGTATGTTGTAAAATTGTGTATGATGTGACATGCCTCTTTTATGCCATGTTATAATTATACTCTGACGAAATTTTTAATATGTGCCTAAATGATTATTTGATTATTTGGGGGTATAGAAAGGGGGTGTTACAAGACTTGCTGGTGAGGACCATTTGCCTGAACTGCAGAGGTGTGCAAACTTCTTGGTTGGAGACGCCATTTGCTGGAGAAATTACATCATACTTCCCTTCAAGACTTCTTCGGAGAGACACCATGTGATGTAAATCAATTTTTAGGTGCTGATGACTTCGTTGAAAGTAAGACAAACTTCTCGGGGAGAGACTGCCATTTCTCGACTTATTGGGAATTTATGGGGCAAAGACAGACTTCTTTGTTTTTCGATCAGTAGAGATTTCTTGGGGGATGTGATGTCCATATTGCCAAGAGTATTTTTGTTGAGAAGCTTCCCCGGGGGATTTTCCTTAATCCGGGAAAGCAAAATATCATCTTCAACAGTGAAGAGTGAAGTTCCAAAGATGTATAACCAAATATCTTCTTGCATTTCATAGGTTCAAGTTATCAAAGTGGTCGAGGACCGATTTCAATCCAGGAATAAACTGGTGAGAGAGATTGTCTAGACGATACATTTTCCGACAAAGAAAGAACTCAAACTAGGATTTTATCATATCCCAGTGTGGAAAGGAAAACTGAAGGAAAATTTTACACGAGGATCAAACTCAGTGTGGATTTAGAAAGAATATATCCTTTCTTCCTAAGACTGACAACTCTAATGGAAAGAGGACATTTATCCCTTGGGGATAAATATGACCAAAGTGATCAAAATATGATATGCAATATGAATATGAATATGAATCAATTATGCATGATGTATGTATGAAATGCTTATGCTGACAAAACCGACATGACATACGGACTGGTGATGATCACGACTGGATACTCGGCCATTTTGGGGGATAAAAAGTATCACTGATCTGTTGAGGGAACAAATTCCTGCTGCTGAACTTTTCATATTCTTGGTAGTAACAAAATGCGACTCCTGGGGCGTGACAACTTTTTATCGGTGTTTTCTGAAGGTAGCAACCTGTTGGAGGAAGGGATTCCCGTTTCTATATTTATTCCTGGGGCTAGAAACCTGATCTTGATTCCAACGTTTGTTTGAGAGGATATGAAAACT
The DNA here is from genome assembly GCA_022829125.1 of Lathyrus tuberosus. Classification (NCBI taxonomy): domain Eukaryota; kingdom Viridiplantae; phylum Streptophyta; class Magnoliopsida; order Fabales; family Fabaceae; genus Lathyrus; species Lathyrus tuberosus. The sequence continues at coordinate 10,460,899 of JALAZF010000153.1, forward strand.
CGACCCTTACAGAGGGTGATAGATGGGATGCTCTAACTTATCAATCTGAAGTAATTGATCTTCCACTCGGCATATACTGATCACAAGGAATATTTTGATTCTGCATTTTGAAGTTTGATTGCTTTCAGAGAAGCTGTCGATGTTCCTTTTTGTGTTCATCAATCAAAAGGAAATTGCCATCTTTATTTTAAAAGTAGAAGTAAATTCAAAATTTCCGGTTTGAAAACAAAAGTAAATTCATTTTTGGGTTTCAAGAATGTTAATCATATGAAAATGTCATTTTGCAAAGTAGAATAAATGAGAATTGCAAACAAAGGCATTAGGGCTCAAATTTTTATTGATAGAATGGTAATTAGCCTAATGCGTGATTCCATGGAGTATTACAAACTTTAGAAAATGGTAATTTAAAGGGAAAGGGGCTACATTGAAACATAATGACCACTATCCTTATACCAACTTTGAATTCTGAGTATTATCATGCTTCCGTTGGAAGGTGACTTTGATTGAGGATTTCTTGACAGATGACGTTACTTCTGAGGATCCAGTCTTGTCGGATGCAGTTACTTGCCATAAATCCCTAACTTTTGCCTAGATTTTTTCTAACGGGATGATTTTTTTTTCTTTTTTTATTTAGGCAAAGTATTTCTTGACTGCATCAACATTTGTGGGGTAGGTAAATTCTTCTCCATCCATGGTTGCGAGTATCAAGGCACCGCCTGAGAAGGATTTCTTAACAACACAAGGGCCTTCATAATTTGGAGTCCATTTTCCCCTGGAATCAGTGAGAAATGATTGGATCTTTTTTAGCACGAGGTCGCCTTCTCTGAATACCCGAGGTTGGACCTTTTTGTCGAAAGCTCTCTTCATCCTTTGTTGATATAACTGACCATGGCATAAAGCCATCATTCTTTTTTCTTCGATTAGATTCAATTCATCGTATCTTCTTTAACACCATTCAGCTTTTGTTAGCTTGGCTTCCATCAAGACTCTTATTGATGGTATCTCTACTTCTATGGGGAGGAGTGCTTCCATGCCATATACTAGAGAGAAAGGGGTTTCCCCTGTTGAAGTGCAGACGGTTGTGCGATAACCGTGAAGAGCAAATGGTAGCATCTCATGCGAATCTTTGTAGGTCACAACCATTTTTTGAATGATCTTATTGATATTTTTGTTAGCCACTTTTACCGCTCCATTCATCTTAGGCCGATAGGGAGATGATTTATGGTGTTTAATTTTGAACTCAGCATATAGTTCTTTCATCATCTTGTTGTTCAGGTTTGATCAATTATCAGTAATGATCTGGCTTGGAACACCATAACGGCAGGTGAGATTATTCTTGATAAATCGGACCACCACTTTTCTGGTCACATTGGCGTATGATGCTGCTTCGACCCATTTGGTGAAGTAATCAATGGCTACCAGGATGAATCGATGTCCGTTTGAAGCTCTGGGTTTAGTCATGCCAATCATGTCAATTCCCCATATATAAAAAGGCCATGGAGAAGAAAGAACTTTGAGATGCGTTGGCGGTACATGAATTTTGTCGGCGTATATCTGACACTTGTGACACTTCCTTATGTACTTGTAGCAATCAGATTCCATTGTCAGCCAGTAATATCCTGCTCTTAGACTTTTTCTTGACATTGTATGTCCATTGGAATGAGTACCAAAGGAGCCATCATGAATCTCTTTCATTAGCATGTTTGCTTCATGTTTGTCCACACATCTGAGCAAAACCATGTCGAAGTTTCTTTTATATAGCACATCAATGTTCAGGAAGAAATTGCCAGCTAGTCTTTTGAGAGTCTTCCTATCTTTTTTGGATGCCCCAGGCAGGTATTCTTGTCTTTGAAGGAAGCGTTTGATATCATGATACCATCGTTTGTCATCGATGACGACTTCCACTGCAAATATGTAAACGGGCATATCAAGGCGTATTATGTCAATCTTGGGTATGTCGTTCCATCGATTCACACTAATCATGGAGGATAAGGTAGCTAGCGCATCCGCCATGTGTTTTTCTTCACGAGATATGTGATGAAAATCAATCTTGTTGAAGAAGGGTAACAACCTTGTTGCCTAGTCTTTGTAAGGAATCAATCCAAGTTGACACGCGTCCCACTCTCCTTTAATCTGATTTATAACCAGGGCTGAGTCTCCATACATATCCAACTTCTTTATCCTTAAGTCAATAGCTTCTTCGAGACCCATGATACAAGCTTCGTATTCGGCCTCATTGTTTATGCATTTGAATGCCAATCTGGCAGTGAAAGGAATATGGGTACCCTGAGGTGTAACAATGATTTCCCCAATTCCATTTCCATAAGCGTTGACAGCTCCGTCGAATATTAGTCCCCATTGGGATCCTGGTTTTGGCCCTTTGTCTGGTAGCGGTTCATCGCAATCTTTCATCTTTAGGTACATCACATCCTCACCCGGGAAGTCGAATCTGATTGATTCATTATTGCCAATTGGTTGGTGAGCCAGGTGATCGGCTAAAACACTTCCTTTGACGGCTTTCTGAGCATGGTATTCAGTGTCGTATTTTGATAACAACATCTGCCAATGCGCAATCCTTCCAATTAAAGCAGGCTTTTTAAAGACGTACTTGATCGGATCTGTTTCGGAGATTAACCAAGTAGTGTGACAAATCATGTACTGGCGAAGACGTTTAGCTGCCTAAGCTAGAGTGCAACAAGTTTTTTCGAGCATAGTGTATCGAGTTTTACAATCTGTGAACGTCTTGCTTAAATAATAAATGGCATACTCTTTTCTTTTTGTTTCGTCATTTTGGCCAAGCACACAGCCCATGGAGTCTTCCAAGACTGTTAATTAGATGATCAATGGTCTTTCTTCCACTAGAGGGGACAAAATAGGTGGTTTTAGCAGATATTCTTTGATGCTGTCAAAAGCTTTTTGGCAATCCTCTGTCCATATACAGCTTTGGTTCTTTCTGAGTAGTTTGAAGATTGGTGCGCATGTCGCGGTCATGAGGAATATGAATCTCGAGATGTAATTCAGACGTCCCAAAAATCCTCTTACTTGTTTTTCAGTCTTTGGAGAAGGCATCTCTTGAATGGCCTTGACTTTGTCAGGATCAACCTCAATTCCTTTTTGCCTGACGATGAATCTTAAGAGCTTCCCTGAACGAACACCGAATGTGCATTTATTGAGATTCAAGCGGATTTTGTATTTTAACAGACGCTAGAATAACTTTGATAGGTGTTCCACATGTTCTTCTTCTGTATTAGATTTGGCAATCATGTCATTTTTGTACACTTCAATTTCTTTATGAATCATGTCGTGAAACAGAGTTGTCATATGTAACACCCCGATTTGTTTTTATTTTTTTTCGTAATTAGAATTATATGATGTTGTGTATATGTGTGTGATTATGCGTGTTTTGGTCGTGTTTGGGCTGCCCTTAGTTGGGGTAGTGACCTTAGAATTGTAGAGATTAAGGTGTTGGGGGTGTGTGACCAATTGTGTAGAGAGGAGTGGTGTGGTTAGTAATTAATTAATTAATATTAGGAATATTTGATTAATATTATTAAGGGTTAAATAAGTATTAGGTCCTTGAAAATAACCCAACATTCAAGTTTGGTCCCTAAAAAAATTTTCTTCAAAGCCTCCTAAAGTTTCCACTAACGGAGGATGATGTGGCACGCCATGTGGAAATTTTTTTGATGACGTGGCTTACATGTGGCAATGCCAACGTAGCAAAAATTGCTGACATGTATGCCACGTGGCAATAGTTTCAATTTTAATTATTTTTATAATTATATCATATTTGAATCCAGAAATTGTAGCTAATTTGCAGCTACTTTCTAGCTAATTCCTAACTAATCTCTTGCTAATTTAAACACAACATTTTTGTAGCTAATTCATAGTTAAACTCTAGCTAATTCATAAAACCTCCAGATTCTTTTTCCATTCATACTGAACACTCACCTTACAAAATTAAGCTACAAAGCTTCTCAAATTAAGCTTTCAATAACGAATAGATTTCTAAACAGAAACTTCTTAGTTTGAATCTCATACACTCAACCAAACTTGCTAAAGAAGCTATGAAATCCATAATCATTATAATTAATATTTTCCTTTTTCTATTTACAGCAAAATCTTAAGAAATGAGGATTTTACAATCATCAATCACTAGCTACACAAAAAATGAAGAAAAAAAACTATACACTAAAAAATAGAATGTTCAAACATTTGAATCTCTTTTTAAAACTGATTTTACAATCATCAGCTACAAATTAGAATCTAAACAAGCATATCAAATGCTGCAGGAGCTTCCTTACTTCCGGCTGCAATTTATAAATTCAAATGTTTTGGGGGGGGGTGGTTCATCTAGTGTAAACTCAAATTCAAATGTTTCACCCCATCTCTATTCTTCCTTACATGCTGTTCAATTTCCATAAACAATTGTCAAAATAGATTCAGTGTATAATATAGTACAAGAGTTTGATTGTTGATGAATATTCTGTATACTTGAACATCTTATAATATAATACCTTAGTTTTTCTTTCCTCTCCTTTAAATAAGAGTCGCGCAAACGGATTTGTATGGTGTTTTCCTTCAAGATCTTCAACTTCATGAATGGTAATCACAAGCAAACCACCAGTAGCAGGTGTTCCTTCAGGAGCTCTCCTCGTGACTTCTCATTTTCAGGATCATTAGGTTCAATTGTCTTGAGTAATTTTAAAGTAAGTTCACTTGGTTCATTTGGTGTAAGATCTTTCAAGGGAATTCTATTCATACCCATCTTCTCATGCTTCCCAACCTAATTAACCATAAGAAATTGAAGTAACATGCTTGAAAATACGTTACAAGAAACTATTATGCAGTGAAATATTAGTTGCTTGATTAGCATCTTCATATACTACTTACCTTTTCCCAGTCAAAAACAGTAAGCATTAAGGCTTGAGATTCTGGATCTTTAATCACCACTTTAAATTCTTCATTCCATTCTGGATTCAAGTTCTTGTATTGCACAGTTGTTTTCTTTGAACCAAGTTTATCATCTTCAAGTTTAAGTTTCACATAAGGATCTGATGCCCCATTATATCTTTCTTTCTAAGCTTCAATGCTTTCACAACCTTCACATGAAGGATTCCAACTGGCTTTTTCATTGCCCTGACAAATTATACAATAAAGTTAAATAATCAATCTAATTTTGCACCTCTAATGCTTTAGGCCACAAATACATTTTTGCAACTTGATCTTTTATAATTTCCTGAAATGAAGAGGCAAGAGAAGATATCAATGCTAAAATTTTACACTAATTTTTTTTTGATATTCAGCAAACAATTTAGCGACCGAGATGTATCAGTGTCTTTAACGACTGATTGGTTTTCCAAACCGGTCTTTAAATCAGTTGTTAAATGATTTTGCCAAATAAATCGGCCACTAACTGCTGATGTTTGAGACTGATTTGACTATTTCAATCTTTAAATCAGTTGCTAAATCGATCACTATATCACAGTTTTTTTTGTAGTGTTACAAGCATGGTATTAATGGAAGTGCTATAGTATATACTACCTGAACAATCCAGTAAAGACCCGGGATAGACATTGCATCAGCTCCAAGCAGTTTTAGTCCAAAATCAACATGTGGCTGCAATCGATGAATCAACATGTAACGCTCAATTAACCTGTTTATCCAAAAAGACCTGAGAAATAAACATCATGTATACCTTCTCCATGAGAGACACGTAAATATTGGCGAAACAAGGAAAACTAGGAACCAAAGGCCTTAGTGTTATGCGTGGAGAAGCAAATACTTGAAGATCAACAACCTGCAATCGTTTAATTTAAAGCATATAAAGGTGCCAAGGCATACCGTAATTACTGTGTGAGAAAGCTTTCAAGCAGCAGTCGTGTCCAACTTGCCATAGACGGACAGTTTTATCAACTGAAGATGACAGCAGATACTGCGTAAAAAGGAGAGAACCGAATCAATTTCAAAATGGTTTCAAAAATAACATAATGCATTATTAGCTCGCTAAATAACTGAAATCGTGACATTCACTCACATTCTGTTTTGACCAAGAGAGATCCAAAACTTCACCTCCATGACCGTGGAACTCGTGCAGTGGTTTTTCCAACAACCGGAAGACCTTAGGAGGGAAAATGATGCAAGCCGAATCTGATGTTTTTTTCAGGCTCTTGGCATTTCTAATTTTATCCTTATCCATAGACAAGGGTGTCAATTCAGAGAGATCATTAACTGTAAAGTAAATGCAGGATGTATCGACTTCTGGAATGTCAATTTCAGTATGTCTCTCATCCTCAACAACTTGCCATAATCGTACAACTCCATCTTCGCCGGCACCACCAACTGGTGAATTCTCCACCAAACCGAACTCTGATGAAGAACTCATCGAAGACAAACACGAGATGGTCGACCGAGTCGAAAAGAAATCCTCCACACAACCATAACTTTTAATCATCCTATCAACTCCATCTTTCATTCTATTCATCTCATCTCCCCTTTCACGGCCACTCCCATCTACCGAACCCTCAAGGTTTATCTAGCATATGTGTGCAAGGAGGTGCAATAGGAGAAGACAAATTTCCAACCAGTAGACCGCCAAAACAATATGCACCTCAAGCACTTTGCAAATCCAAATCTGCACCTCAACATCACAAAAAAATGAATTAAAAACATGGTTTAATGACAAAATTTGAAAGATGTGCCAAGACAAATTTCCAATAAGAGAAGAGAGAAACGGAGTACCTAACGAGTCGCCATTAACGTCATCATCGCGAAGGTACGAACACCTCGTCTCAGATCTTGTAGTTGCGGCCTTGGACGGAGGAGGACGGTGGGTTTTTAGGGTTTAGGCATTTGTTTAGTTGGAGAGAGAGAGAGAGGAGTATTTAAGGAGAGGGATAGGCGGAGAGAGAAGAGGTTTTGTTGGCAAATGATTGGTTGATTCATCCACCCTTGCTTTTATTAAGTTGGATAGAAGGAGAAAATCATTTCTGACGTGACATAAGAATACACAGTTGGCAAAGGATTATTGCACACTTGGCGTGCCACATCATCCTCCGTTAGTGGAAACTAACGGGAGAGACTACAATTAGAAACGGAAAACTTTAGGAGGATCAAACCTTGAAGAAAATTTTTCTAGGAACAAACTTGAATGTTGGGTTATTTTCAGGGACCTAATACTTATTTAACCCTATTATTAATGTGAATTATTAAGAAATATTGTTATTATTATTTAATTAGTAAAATAATAATAATAATAATAATAATAATAATAATAATAATAATAATGAGATAATAATAATAATATTATTATGAAATTAAAAGGAATAGTAGAAAATAGAAAAGGGGGTTAGGAGAGGAAAAACTATTCAGTACGTGAAAAGCAGAAAAAGGAGAGGTCAGAGCTAGAGCAAGGGAAAAAGAGACTCCATTGTTGAGGCAAAGTTTTTTTCAAGAACTCTAAGGTAAGGGTGGAGTTCTTTAATCTCTTAAGGGTTGTATAATGTTTGTATGAGGGTAGATAAACCGTTAGGATCATCCCTATGTGTTGTTTGTGTTGATTTGGGATTGGGATTTTTGCGTGTCAGAGGTTTTAATAAGAGAAAAAATGAATAAATTAACCGGCTGAATTGTGGTTTATGTGTTCCTAATTAGTTGTATGATAATTTGTGATTATATGTGCATTTATGGGGCTGTTTGTGGGTGGAATCGGAGAAGGGTTGGGGTTAAATCGTGCTGAAATCGCAACTGCAGAATAAAGGGAAAGAAGAGAAATTCTGGAAGGAGAGGTGGAGAAGTTCACCCCATATTCGTTGGGCAGACTCCTGGCGAACTCCAGTTCGCTGGGCGAATGAGAAGCGAATGAGGGGGAGAAAAAGTAAGTCTCGGGTTTTTGTATGGGAGGGGTTGTTTGCTGGAGACTTCGCTAGGCGAACTCCTAGCGAATGATAGTTCTCTAGGCGAACTCGCAGCGAGCATGACAGTGTTGTTTTGCTGCTGTACGTATAGAATTTTCTTAAACTTTAAAAATTCATAACTTTTAATCCGTATGTCCGTTTTAGTCGTCGTTCGAATCGTTGGAACGCTGGTTTTATATACTTTTTGTTAAAATTAATTTAAATACCATAATTTTAACCATTTGACGCGTTAATTGGGTTTTCATGTATGTTGTTATGTGTTGCACGTTGAAATGGTGAATTCGGTGGTGTGGATGCGTGTTGTAGTTGTGGATTGCGATTGTTGCATGTTTTGGCAGGTATATGCTGCATGTTGGATAGTTGTGGTGTGATGTATTGGCTTATTGTTAGTCATATGCATTTTGTTGTCGTTGTATGTTGTCGTCGTATGCATGCCATGTTGCATAAGTTGTGTGATAAGTCGTGTGCCCATGTGGGGTGTGAGCGTCTTATCCACATTCTTTGAAATAGAATCATGTTGTTGTTGTTGTTGTTGTTGAGGAGGTAATCGTGTGCCCATGTGGGGTGTGAGCGATCACGGATGTCGTGTGCCCATGTGGGGTGTGAGCGACTTATATGGAAATTCCGACGGGAATTATGATCATGAAAAAGGGATCGAATTGGTACCACATGCATTGAGTTGAGTTGTGAGTCTTATTGCATTACATTATGTTGTGTTGTATTTGAGAATTGTATGATTATCTGCTTATGTGGAGAAGTGTGATTTTGTTGATGTAGTAATGATAGGGTGAATGGTGTAATTGATTAAATGCTTTTATATTTATATTATGCATTTATTTTGTTGATTTGAGAATCTCACCCCTTCTCTTTGAATGTTACCTCTATGTGGGTAACGTGCAGATAATCAAGATTAGTGCGGAGTTGAAGTTAGTGAAGATGAAATCTTCTATTTTATTTCGATGAGTCGGCGTCTGCTCTGATGTGTAACACTGGGGATTTGGAACGCTTATTGTTATTTCTTTTATTGTCCGTTGTGGCTTTTATTTAATTGATGATGGTATTAAACATGTTATGTTTTAGTTGAATTTCCGCTGCTATATGAGAAGATTAATTAAGTATGGTTTTATCGATGATATTTACGTGTTACACGTCGTATGCATGAGCAGGTGTATTGCTGAAAGTAGCATCGTAAATGTTGTATGTTTTATTTTACTCTGATATTTTATTATCAATTGTCGCGGGGGTTTAGGGTGTTACATCATAGCCCTTTGATAAGTTGCTCCTGCGTTCTTTAGACCGAACGACATTACTTTGTAGAAAAAGGTGTCCCATGGGGATATGAATGAAGTTTTCTCCATGTCTCCTAGCGCCATTCTGATTTGATTATAGCCCGAGAATCCATCTATGAAGGAGAAGACTTTGAATTTTGTTGTGTTGTCAACTAGCATGTCAATGTATGGTAGGGGAAATCATCGTTTGGACTTGCTTTGTTTAAATCCCTATAGTATACACATATTCTGACTTTTCCGTCTTTCTTGGGAACTGGTACTATGTTGGCTAGCCATTGAGGATATACTGAGGTGGCAAGGAAACCTGCGTCGATGTGTTTCTGCACTTCTTCCTTAACTTTTATGGCCATATCTGGGCGAGTCCTTCTCAATTTTTGTTTGACCAGAGGACATTCTGGATTTAGTGGTAATTGATGTTCCATGATGTTGCTATCTAACCCTGGCATGTCTTGGTAGAACCATGCAAACACATCTGAAAATTCTTTGAGCAGTTCTATCAAGCCTTCTTTGACAGTTGGATGGAGTAGTGCTCCAATCTTAACTTCTTTTCTCTCCTCTTCTGAACCCAAATTAACTGTTTCCAGTGGTTCCTTGTAAGGTTGAATAGACTTTTCCTCATATCCGAGTAATCGAGAGATCTCATCTGGAATTTCTTCGTCCCCTTCTTCTTCGACTTCAAATACCGGGAACTCAAAGTTGGGAGAAGGCATTTGATCGTATGTTTCAATGGGGTTTAAAACAAATAATCTGCATAATGTGATGATTCTTTTTTAGAAAAGACAGAGAGAATGCAAAAGTGTGTGTAGTGTATTTTGAAAAACGTTTATTTTTATTTTGTCTGTTTTAGGATTACCATTTTCTGAAAAAAGGCAAGAAGTGAAAATAGCAATAAATGCAGAAATTCAGAATGACATTCTTATTTATGATTTGTCGATTCTTGAAACACAAACCCTATAAAACAAAACACTTTCACTCTGGGTGAAGCGAAGAGGGATATTTACAGAAAAGCAGGCCCTATAAAACATCATTTTCACCCGGGCAAAGTGAAAGGTCAAAACAAAGACGAGGCAATTACTTTGAAACATGGACAACATCTGGGATATCAACAGCGATCCAGTTGCAAAAACTCCTCTGTAGATTACAAAGTCTGGTATTTTCCTTTCGGGGTTGTCTTTAATGATAGTACTGATTTCTGGTAGAGTTGGATCAGTGGAGTCTTCTTCCCATGCAGAGTTACTGTAAGAGGTATTTTCTATTGTATTTTCATTAGTATCTTCATTTTTAGGAGAATCTCCATATCCAGATGGTTGGATGTCTTCATATCTGATAGGAGAGCTTTTAGGATCAGTGTACTTCACTAGAAAGTCGTATTTGTCGCTTGGCTGCCCCAAAGTATCCCAAGTTTCTGAGGGGATAGATGAATAATCTTCTTCAATGACATTGACCTCGGGAAATGCAAAGTTGATAAATTTTTGTCCAGCGACTCTTGCAACTTCATCAACATGATGTTTGACATCTTCAGAATTTTCCTGGTAAGGTTTCCACGACTCTGGGAGAACAGGTGGATTTTCTCAAGGTCATTCAGCAGATATGCATTCTCTGGCTGATTCTTATGCCCTGAATCTTCCATGTAAGGCCTCCAAATGGGAAAATCATTCATGGGATCCTATGAGTTGTAATCGAAGTTGTCTTTCATCAGAGTATCTTCTTCCAATGAGTTGGGTGGAGCACAACATCCCTCGAGATCGCAATCTCTGTAGATCATTCTGACATCTGATCTTGGTATATATCTGGGACTTTGCTTAGGAGAACAAAATGTCACGTATGTTTCTTCCTGAGGTATATAACCTTCACCGTTGAAATAGGATTTCCATTCTTCATATGTATCAGAAGAACCATTTTCCACGATGGTGTAGACTTCTTGAGAAATTGGGTGAAGGAAGCCACCACTATGGAAGAAATCTTGAATAGGTCGAGTGACCCCATCCTTTTTTGTAGTCTTAGTAAATGTTGGAGAAAAACTGAGACCTTTTCTTGTCTTGTTATCAACAGGAATCACAACTTTCCCCCATCCTTTTATGTTACTATTTCTCATTATTTGGAGAACGTCTTTGTATGAGGAAATTGACGTTCCTTTTTCTTGATGATTCTCATTACTTATAGAGAGTGCTTGAAATTGAGTTCCAATGACTTCTTCTGGCTCTAAATATGAGAATGACGATAGATTGCTTACAATTAAAGCCTGTTCTCCGCATACTGTGACCAACTTGTTGTTCTTTACAAACTTTAGCTTTTGGTTAAGTGTTGAAGTAACTGCTCCTGCTTCATGTATCCAAGGTCGTCCCAATAAACAACTGTATGCTGCTCGGATGTCCATGACTTGGAAGGTGACTTGGAAAGTGTGGGGACCAATGGTTATGAGAAGGTCAACTTCGCCGATAACTGTCTTCTTGGATCCGTCAAAAGCTTTGACTATGATTTCACTGCCTCTCATAGGGGTGCCTTGAAAAGATAATTGTACTAGAGTTGACCTTGGCATGACGTTCAAGGATGAATCTGTGTCTACGAGTACAATGGCTAAAGCGTCGTCTTGGAAATTGACTGTGATATTGAGTGCCATGTTATGATTCTTGCCTTCCTCTGGAAGTTCTTCATCACTGAAACCCAAATTGTTGCAGGAAGTGATGTTGGAAATAATGCTGTCAAACTGACCCACTGTTACATCTTGTTCTACAAAGGATTGTTCCAAAACTTTCTGTAAAGCTTCTCTGTGAGCTTCTGAACTGAGCAGGAGAGATAACACGGATATCCGAGAAGGGGTTTGTAATAGTTTATCCACAATGTTGTATTCACTTCTCTGGATGATTTTTAAAATTTCATCGTTATTTTTCACAGGCTTTGTGTTGCTTGATTGACCAGCTTACTGGTTAGGAACTTCACTTTGAGGTTCCTTTTCTTTTACAGGCTCTCCAATTCCTCTGTTGAAGATTCAACCACTTCAGGTGACCCGACTGACATCAGCAATGTTGACAATGGATGGCAGCGGAACTTCTTTTCCATCTTCTATTATGGTTGCACCGTACTTATACAGAATAGCTTTCTCCGACTCGTATGGAATTGGGCCTGGCAAGTAGATGACCAAAGGGGTTATTTGGGTCTTTCGACTGTCATAAGTAACCTCAATTAGTTCCAGCTCAGGGATGATGGAAATTTTTCCACTGTCGAAAGGGATTTCCAAGCGTTTTGGCTCATTGAGAAGAGGAATTATGGTGAAAACATCCTTGTTAACAGGCTATCTTTCATTAAAAACTGTGATGGTTCTTTCGTCCAACGGTTCTTGAATCTTGTTTTGGACAAGGAGGCAACCATGTCGGCTTCTGTGACATTTTCTACAAGCTGAATGATTGTGGTGACTTGGACCATAATAGTCAAGTCTGCACAGGAATTTGTGAATTTTGACCAATGACGTTTCAATGTTTTTAATGTCATAAACTTCATGCTGCCCCGGGTAACCTTGTACCATATTGATTGACTGAGAATTTAGGCATAGTTGAGTTTCCCCTTGGTCTACTTGATTATGGAGAGCTACTTGCACGAGGTAGCACCCTTGGCTATTTTCTGAACATATTCGGCAGCGTTTATAATTGTGAAGTCGCACACGGCCGTATCCACTCTGTATGCAATGCATCTTTACCAAATCTGTGTATAGCAAGCGTATGTCATAGCTTTGGTGTCTATCCGGATTTCCATTAGCTATGTTAACTTGATGTGTGTTTTCATCATGGTAGATTGGAAGCCACCAATGGTCCAACAGATGTTGAATAGGTCTTTGTACAAGTGCGCAACCTTGATCGTTTTCGGAGCAATATTTACAGTCTTGGTAATTATGCGAGGACAGAAAACCGAGTCTGGCTTGTTTGGCATGCAATTTTACCAAGCTGGTATTCATAAAACGAATGTCGAAAATATGAATCATGTTGACCTGGTAATCATCCCTTCCATGGTAGTCTTGGATCCATCCTAGATCCATTTGACGCTGGAGGGCTTCTTGTACAAAAGAACATCCTTGATTGTCTTTTGAGAAAATCGGGCAAGCGTTGTAGTCGTGCATCGGTAAATTGTGATACTGACTTTGTCTTGACCGCATTGCCACTATATTGACATTCATTGCGCGAATATCATGATTTTGAACAATGCTTGGACGTCCATAGACCATATTTATTCCACAAATCCTGTGATCTTGGATCTAGCCTAGATCCACCTGTTCTTGAAAGCTGCTTATACAATGATGCACCCTTGATTGTTCTTGGAACAAATATCGTATTGATGATAGTTGTGAGATGGCACATGGCCATACCCGCTTTTCCTGCAATGCATTTTTACCAGATTTGTTCCTAGTAGGCATACATCGTGAATTTGATAACTGCTGCTGGGTCTTTCATCCATCAAGTTTACTGAAGCTTTTTCATGTTACGGAAACAGGTTTGTTTGAACATTCAGATTCGTATCTTTAAAAGATAAAACTCCGTTTTTAACGAGCCTTTGTATATCAGATTTGAAGCTGAGGCAGTTCTCAATGCTATGCCCCGGTCCTCCTTGATGATAAGCGCAAGATTGATTAGCTTTGAACCAATAAGGGGGATTGTCCGACACTGTCAGAGGAGTCCTGGTTTGAACGTGCCCCTTTGCTAGCAAAAGTGGGAATAGTTCTGCATATAACATTGGTATGGGGTCAAATCCCGGCGATCGGGGAAAACAATTATTGTTATTGTATTGCGAGCGAGCCTGCTGAAGAGGCCATTGTTGCTTTTGTTGATACGGTTATTGATTTGGCTGTCTCTAAGCAATCTATGGTTGACATGTCGGGACCGGCGCTGGGTTGATGACAGGAGATACCGTTGCTACCTGTCGAGGTTGATACCTTCGCCTTTGCTTACCCTACGAGATATTACTGATATCTTGTTATTTCTTCTTTTGGAAAGCACTCCCGAATCTCTTACTACTACTGGATGGTTCTGAGTCCTTAACCAATCAACCTTCTCAAACTGCTTCCTCAAGGCGTACCCCTATGTTTACCATCTCGGTAAAGTCACTAGATGCACTGGCGACCATTCGGTCATAATAAAACGAGCTTAATGTTTTCAAGAAGATTTTCGTCATTTCTTTCTCCTCGAGAGGAGGACAAATCTGGGCGGCGATTTCACGCTATCTTTGAGCGTACTCCTTGAAGGTTTCTTTATCTTTTTGGGACATAGTTTTGAGTTGATCTCTATCGGGTGCCATATCCAAATTTTACTTGTACTTCTGAACAAAAGCTGCCCCAAGATCTCTGAAGGTACTGATCTTTGCACGGTTTAACCCCATGTACCATTTAAGCGTGGCACCGGTTAAACTGTCTTGAAAGTAGTGGATTAGTAGCTGTTAGTTTTTTGTCTGGGTAGACATCTTCCGGGCGTACATTACCAAGTGACTTTGAGGGCAAGAGTGCCTTTGTACTTCTCAAAGTCGGGCACCTTAAACTTGTGCGGTATTTTGACGTTTGGGAACAAATAGAGGTCAGCAACATCTTTGTCAAACAAGTCATGTCAGCGAATGACATGCAGTTCTTTCTGCATTTCCAAGAACCGTTCTTGAAATTTATTCATTCTTTCGTATACTTCTTCATCCTTGCCAGGGGTGGTCTGAAGAATCTGTTCCTCTAGGATAATATGTATCACAGGTTGTGGTATATACATTACTGCGCTAAATCTTGGTGCTTCGGTGACCTGAAGTTTGTAACCTTCAAATACAGGAGTCTCTATCGTAGCCCTTGCATCTTCGTTCACCTGAAGTTTGTAACCTTCAGGTCTGGAGGTTCCGGTTATGGCCCCTAGGTCTTCAGTGACCGGTGGTATATATCTCTCAGGTATAAAATTGAAAGGCATGCCCCAGGGAAAACCCTTAGGCATATTGTACTGAGGAAGACTAACAGGTATCTCAAATGTTAGCGTAGACACAATTACAGAGATCGTAGTCCTTTGAGGTGGTTGATCCTAAGCTGCTGCCAGGGATTCAATCATGTCGTTGAGTCTTTCAAGACTTTCCTTCAGAGTGTTAACTTCCTCTCTTTACTCTTTGTTTTCCTCCTCAGGATCCTCCATTTTCTTTTGCCGATTGGACCGAGTATTGTACGAATGAGACAATTTGACTCTAAAGTGCGACACATGTCTGAGACTTTATAACAAAGATGTGTAATGCAAGAATGATGAATGATATGCAAAGAATGAGAATGATCTTTTTGTTTTGATTTCAAAAAGGACTTTTAATAATTGTGTTGCAAATATTATACAGCGGTGGAAACTTTTTATTGAATTCAAAGGATTACAATATCTTACAGGGAAAAGTACATTATTTTACAAAGTGCAAGAAGGAAAACTAGGCCTATGAATCCTAAGGAATTTCTGACAAAGGTCCAGATGCTGGCTGCTGACTCCCTTTTCGCTTCTTTGATCGAGCCTCCTCAACCATTGTCAGGTCGATGATCCTTTGCCAGGTGAAAGGAGAGAGTAAACTCCTCTGTTCCTCTTGACTTTCTACAACATGTTGCTCTAGTATTTCAATCAAAGCATCTTTCTCCTTTAGTAACTCTTGAATCTTTGTGCACTCCAAGCTGACAATCTGATACTTGTTTCTGCAAGAG
This sequence comes from Lathyrus tuberosus, assembly GCA_022829125.1. NCBI lineage: Eukaryota > Viridiplantae > Streptophyta > Magnoliopsida > Fabales > Fabaceae > Lathyrus > Lathyrus tuberosus. The sequence goes on from JALAZF010000153.1 coordinate 10,476,783, forward strand.
TTCTTTTCACGTTGAGTTTTGTTAAAAGCGACCTACAGTTTCTCTGTGTCATTCATGAAGTAGAGGATAAATTCTTTTAAGGGAAATACTTCTTGACGAGGGTAAGGCATTTTTACTTGATGGCTCTAGTTTGTACCCATTGGATATAAGGCTCTGTGGAGATGCAGTTTGGTTTTCCCAGAGACTCTCTTCCTTTCTTACGAACATGATGCAAGGCATGCACAATTTCTTCCTTGAGTGCTATGTCATTTTCTCCTTCCTTGAAGAAAAGACCTTCCAGATGAATGTTGTAAGGTATATCCTTCATCAGGTATCTAAGCTGACGACGAGCTAAAACTGGGTGATAATTGATCCCTCCTTTAGTACCAATGAGGGGTACATTGGGGAAACTTTCACATTTGTCAATGATCTTTATCCCGTCATAGACCCTATTATACCAATCTATGTCGGAGTGAGCGAGAGACATAATCTTTTGCGACCATCCCATACCACTTTTGAGATCCCAAAAAGCAGCAGATTTGGGTAAGTGGGAAATAAACCATTTGTAGAGTAATGGTACACAACATGTAATCATACTTCCGTTGTACAAGTTCCTTAAATGCACTGAGTGGTAAGCATCTGCCAGCAAAGTTGGGACTGGATTCCCAATTAAGAATATCTTGATAGCGTTTATGTCGACGAAATTGTCAATGTTGGGGAAAAGGAATAATCCCTAAGTGAGTAGAACAAAGTTATCCTCAAAAGCAAATATGTTTCCTATATTGGAAAAGTATAGGGCTTTTTCCAAGAGAAACCTAGCTGGTAGACCTTGAAGTCCTCCCTTAGTGGTCATGTGAATTTTGATATCTGATATTTCCAAAGAGGTGACTCTTGCAATGACTTAATCTCTAGGAATTTCTTCCAGTCCAGAGAATGGATCCTGATTAGTGATGGGTAAATCAATCAAATGAGAGTATTCTTCCAATGAAGGTGTGAGATGATAATCTGGAAACGTGAAACAATGGTACACTGGATCATAAAACTGAACCAATGTAGATAGGACTCCTACCACCATGTTGACCTTTAAAAGGGATAAAAGTCCCCCATACTTAGCTTTGAAAGCTTCTGGATTAGTAATCAACCTTCCAAATCTTCTCAGGTCTTCAAGTTTTGGATTTCTGAAGGTGTACTTCTGAGTTTTTCTTCTACCAAAATCCATAACGCGGTTTCTGATATTTGCAACACCCTGTTTTTTTTAGTTCTTTTGAAAAATTTTGAGAATTTTTTTTTTTGGAAAATTTTTTATGGATGCATTCGCATGAATGCAGCAAACACAAATACATGAAAACATGGGTTTAAGGGTTTATCGTCATGGAGCCATGGATCTACCCATCTAAAATGTATGTACCAGGGGTTCTTTTTGTACCTGTAGAACGGGTTCTAGCAAGGTTCCCAAAATCGTTGACCCTTCTTAAGAATATTACCAGCAAACCGTCTGACTCATGAGAGCTGTAATATCCCTAAGATGGATCTCATTCGAGTGTAGTATCACGTATCGACTATTCCCAATAGTCACCGAACTACGTCCTAAAATGGCTGAATGGTTAAATGTTTACTAATCCTCAGTTTCACGGGTGCCCAGTGGAAAAAGTAATGTTTTCATGACTTGCTCACTTAACATCAGTAATTCCAAAAGGGTACCTCTACTGATTTGGTGGAATTTCAAGTTAGCTTGGTCGAGATTCACTCCCTATAAGCCTTCTTGAGTCTGCCACCTCCTATCTTAAAATATGCTCTCAAGCTTACTGAGGACTTTTTGACTCACCACATGTGTATTAATCACATTCCCAGATAAAAAAACAAATTAAACAAATATGGCAGATAAGCAGGTAGTATGATGGAAACCAACAAAGGATTAAAATGAGAAATCAAATAAAACAACAAAAATATGCAATGTAAGGCTTAACCCTCTTAATAGGCGAAATTTAAATTTCCCCAGCAGAGTCACCATTTTTCTGTAGCTCCAGTTTTTTGTTACACGACCACTGCCACTTTTAGTGACTTTCTAATTTCTATATTTATCCAATGAAGCTTAAAAGGAAGGGGAAGATATCTTAAATTAACCCTGCGTGGAAATGTTTTCCTTTACAAACGCGAAGAGGTCTGGAATCGGGGGTTGGTTATACAAAGGGAAGCTATTAACACCCAGGGTATCTATAGTAATCTATAGGATCCTTTATTTGCATATATTTCTACTGTTGAATTGCTCAGTTGCTTAAATCCATTTGCTGTTGAATATGGAAAGTTTATCCTTTGTGAAGGTTGAGCAAATGTTCTTGTTGTTTTAGGGTTTTCTATTGTTTTTTGGAAGGTACTTGACCTAAGGTTTTTTATTAGTGCGCTCGCTAAGATTTCGCAATCTTATGCCTACGTATTCCCGTAAAGAGATTTGGGGAAATCAGAGCGTTCGTAGTTCCTCCTATTCTATGGGAGGAAATTGTTTGGTGTCTTGTTCAAAGCCCAAGATTGAAGCTAAAAAGGGTATTTGTGTCTTGTTTAAAGCCCAAGATTGAAGCTAAAGGAGTATTCGTGTCTTGTTCAAAGCCCAAGATTGAGGCTAAAAAGAGTATTTGTGTCTTGTTTAAAGCCCAAGATTGAAGCTAAAAAGTGTGACTGAGAGAGAATTTGTCATCTCTAAAGGGAGATATCTTACTTATTCATCACAAACATTGGAGAATTGATTTATTAGGGAAGTTGCTTTAACTAGGATGTATGGAATCCAACAATACCACATCTTCCTTTATAGGAGAATTGAAATGTCATGAAGGAAGAAGCTTTAACTCAGTGTAGAGGAATGCCACTTTTTACTTTATGAATCTTTTCATGCTAAGAGAGGGACATTGACTTGGATGTGTAGAATCCAGAGGTTTGCCACTTACATCACTTAGATGAAAGAGAACTTTAGCCATGATAAGGGAGGGACTCCAGCTTGGATTTTGAATCAATAAGTGTGCCACTTACATCAACTATCTGGAAAAAAGTTTTAATTGTTTGTTTTGAAATGTGATGTATAGAGGAAATATCCTCCTACAGAGAGGACTCATAGTCTCATCTGTGGGGATGTTAAATTTTGTGCCTTGATCAAAGCCCAAGGTTGAAGCTGAAAAAAATTGAAAATCGACTCAACTGGGGGAGTATTACGTCTGTCTTATACAAAGCCCAAATTTGAGGCTGGTGTCATACCCTAATTTTTGACCCTAAGATCTCATCTTTTTGTGCATCATCCCGCATATCTGCATGTTTTATTACTAACAGATTTGTGTAGGATTTCTTGTTTTCAAGTGGAGTTGGTGTTCATTCTCTCAGTCAAATGCTTCAAGACGTTACCAAAGGACTTTGATTCAAAGGGTCCTAGGATTTTCTACTGTTTTTTTGCCTAAAGATTCCTCAACAACCTCATGGTACATCCCCAGATGATCAGGCAATTAAAGATCAGGCATGCCAAGGTTTCTTTCAAGGATTCGTCAAGACATTTGTTTTCTTTTCAAGTTCTCATTACTTGTGATGCAAGTGCAAGTTGGTTTTCATTGAATCTTGGTGGAGCGTTCAAGTGATGTTTTGAGTGCAAGCTGTTCAAATAAATTGGTTTAAAGTTTCTTAATCCTTTGATTTGTCAAGAATTAATTCAAACACGCTAAGGTTGGACAGTTCATGGAAGCAAAGACCCGAACCAAAGAAAAGACATGCCATTTCAAGTTTCATCATCGTCTAAATCTTTGGTTGTGTGGGCAATAGAATGTCAAGCAAGGCTTTGTTCTTGAAGATTAGATCATGGTTTAAGTGCCTTTGATTCTGAAGAGAAAGTATGTGGATTTTCTTGTTGGTAGTGAGCCGTACATTTTGAAGCGGTAAAGCTTGGATAAAGATCTTGAATTAAGGAAATACCCAAAGTGAAGCTTAAGATTCATTTTCTTTTACAAAAATTCAAGTTGATTCATGACATTTAAATCCAAATTCAAGGTTCCATGTTTATTTCAAGTTCCATGTCAAAGTTACAAGTTCATGATTTCAAGATTCATTGTTAAGCTCATTATAATGTCAAAGTATGAAGTTCATGTCAAGTTCTTACATTTATTCAAGCTTTAACCTCGAGATTAATTCCTTTTCATAAAAAGATGCAAGATACGGAGCTAAATATAATTCAAAGTGTTCAAGATCACTCTACAAGTCAAGCTTAATTCAAGATTTTCGCAAGTTGTTTGTAAGACCAATATTCAAGGATTCAAGTATTCAAATTTTAAATTCACAAAGTTTAAATTAATTCCAAAGCTAAAATTGTGAATTACATGAATCACTACACCATACAAGGTTTCAAAGTCCATGCTCCAAAATTTAAAATTTAAATTGGACTTTCATGTGTTCTAGGAAAAAATCCAAGATTCAAAGCAATGTCAAAAGTTGGAAGAATGAAGTTGGGATCTCAAGGAATGGAAAGTGTCCTTACAAGGACGTGATTGCATGAGCATATCTGCTTTCTATGGTCCTCCTAAGCCTGAATCCAACATAATTACTCTAACTCCATCAATTAACGGTAGCAGGGAAATAAGAATCAAAGAAAAGCTGCTTACACAACCAAAGATGTTGACATTAAGTTATTATGTTACATAATAGTGTGAAATATTTCACAGCCACGTGAAGTACAAGCATTCATTCCAATTCAAACATGTTGGAAATCCTTAAGCTAGTTGATACCACTTTGAGGGAAGCTTTGGGTTTTGCCTTGTTATAGCCATTAAAAGAGAATCCGTTGGCTTTACCATTACACGGATTGAAGAAACTAGGTCCATGAAAATGGTACTCTACGCCATGATATCCATTATTGGATTGGTACTAAAGCATTGGAAGTTGTTCAATTTATTAAGGATACCTATCCTTTGGGAAAGCCTTAGAACTGAGTTTCTCAAATCATGCGGCAGCAACTGCTTTATCAGCTAGCCGGCAACCCAAGAAACCTGTCAAATGAAGTGCAAAGTGCGAGATCAGTACGACTTTGGAAATTGTGATTAAATTGGGATCAAAGCACAAACAAGCATCATCATTTTTTTAATAATTCTCAAATCATGTCAAAGTAAAGTAAAGGAAAATGAGATCGTGCTTTCAAACTACAAAAGACACAATCCAACATGGAAATATGAAAACAGAAGCAAATTATCACCATCAATTCCTCAAAAAAAAAGCAACAAGTGCGAAAATGGCATGAAATTTTTGGCATTTACTATGCAAATCACAGCTCATAACAGAAGTTATTTTCTTCCCAATACAAAATCAGCATCATTAATCAAAGATTCATAGTGAATGATGGCAACAACAAAATTGATTTTGAACATCAATATTCATCAATTCAAATCAGTGGAAATATGAGAAGAAATTAAGGGCATTCAATGATAAATCAAATTGAGCCAGGAAGGAGTTTAGAACGTGTCAAGACATGTTGGTACTGAAATGGAAACATATTCATCACACAAATCACAAATTCAAGAAATCATGATATTCTTTCCAAAACCGAAATCAATACGAAATCGCAATCTTAATGTTACGTGAGCCTATAAAAGAAGTTGTTGTCATTCACAAAAGGGGGGAGAAAAAAAAACAAACACATGGTCACAAACTTGCAGCAGTAGAAGAATCCTACACAAAAGCTGTACCATAATTCTTCCCACACCAGACAAAAACACCACAATACCATCACAGTAAAAATACATGGCAGAGAGGCGCGTTCAAAAACACATACACTGATGGAGAGGAAAATTTAGCAGTAAGAAAACATCATACACAAAATCCTCAAGAAAAATTTCACAACAGCAGCTTCCACACGCACAAAACTCACGCAGAGCAGAGTACCAACACAACAATACCACAAAACGATTCACCATAGAGTCACATACACACCACACCACACAAAACAGAGGAGAATAACGACGAATACCTGTTCAAATCTGTTCGTGCTATGTACGGGATTCACATCCGTCAAACTTGCGACCTCGCTCCGACGATTTCGACGGAAACTACTCCAAGCCGCAAGCTACCATTCATTGCAATACAACCACCGTCGTCGCGAAGACAAAGCCGTCACCACGCCACTAACCATTCCGCGCCTAATCGCCGTCGCACTGTAAGTCTTTTTTTCCCTTTTCTTGTTAATGATGATGGGTTGTTGTTCGTTTATGAGGATCCGAGAGAAATAGATGAGAAAGCGAGAGAGAAAATGAAGGTAAGGAAAGTGAGAAATTCACGAGAGAGACGGAGTTTGTGCGAGAGAATGAGAGAGTGAACAGGGAAATGTGGATTGGTTGTGAGAGAGAAAAAGGATAGCGTGAGAGAGGAAAGAAAGATACTGATTTGTGTCATTTGCCCTCTTGTTCTTTTCCTATGTTTGTGATGATAGGTCGGTGGTCCCAATCCATGGACCTTGGGCTTTTGAGCCCGTCCTTTGCTCTCTACATCCAAACGGTGTCTTTGAAAATTTTTTTAATCGTATTTAGATTAATTTGTTTTTTAGATTTAGATTTAATCAATTAATTAGTTTTTTTATTATTAGAATTTAATTAGGTCGTTTTTTTTAGAATTAACTAGTTAGTTAGAACCTAATTATTTAGTTTTTTAGATTAGTTTAGTTAATTAGTTTTTGGTAATTATTATATTTCTTAATTTAATCTTGACCATCTGTGTTTTTATTTTGACTATTTCCTGAAGTTCGATCTTAAATTTAATCTTTGATGTAATTGGTTGTGTTAAATCTTAATGTTGATTGGCCTGAGCATTTACTATACATGTTTCTAATCATTGGTATTTGAAGTATTTTTTTTCTCTTTGACCCTCTGTTGCGTATACCACATTCCAAAGGAAAGGAGTCCCTCCGTTGACCTCATGTCACTTAGGAAACCTTTAGATCCCTCCCTTTATCCTAACCTTAGGATCGGAGTCACCGCACTCTAGTCATGTGTTCTACCATGGACACTTTCTACCCTTTTCAACTTAACTTTAACTCTAGAGTCACCGTACTCTATGTAGCGTCTTGCCATAGACGTTACCTCCCCCCTGGAACCTTGACCATAGTCAAGAGTTCTTCACCCTCTTTGAGGGGAACTACGAATACTCTGATTCCACTCCCGTCAGGATACGTAGGCACAAGATGCGATATCTTGGCGAGTATACTTAGATACTAACCCCTAGGGTTCTCAACCTTTAGCATAGCACCCTTAGCAAGCGAAATATATATAAAAAAACATAATAAAACGAGAGGCTCCCGTAGAGTACTACAGACGTTTAGGATGCTAATACCTTCCCTAGGCGTAACCAACCCCCGAACCTTAGATCTCCCCCTTTAGGTTTTCGACCTTGAACCTTTCCTTTGGATAAATCAAAGTCGGTGTCGAAATAAATGTCATCCTAGTTAACAAATAACTATGGTATCTAATTTTCACCGCGACAGCTGGCTAGGGAAATAATTATATGAAGCCTAAGAGAAGGCTGGGGGAATTTAAGTGGAGACTGACTCTTGCTGAAGAAATTTAAATCCAAGAAAAGGTCTAAACTGCTCTGAGGAATAAAAAAGGAAACTAACTCTTGCTTAAGAGAGTTGAATTATCAAATTCCACAAAGGCTTTGATTCTTTTGGGGATTTGTTGGTTGTAACCTGACCCTGGCTGAGGATTTTAAAATGAAAAGCAAACCTTGTAGAGGATCATAAGAGACTTAAAGGATGAGTTTGAATATTTTAGAGGTTTTGACTCTCATGGGGATTGGTGTATTGATAAAAATGACTAGGATATATCCTATGCTTTTAGGAAGCCTGAGGGTCATTGTATGAAGCCCAAGAGGAGGATGGGGATGCTTCTTGGAAACCTGTGGGTCCTTGTATGAAGCCCAACAGGAGGCTGGGAATGCTGAGACTTTCCAAGTCTAGGAAGAGTTCAAGAAATGTTTCACCGGGAAATAATCCTTTCTTTGTTGAACTATTCCAGGGTTAAAGGGGTTAAAGAAGAGGTTTCACTAGGAAATAATCCTCTCTTTATTGAGCTATTTCAAGGTTGAATAATTTGAACAAAGCCCAAGAGGAGGCTGATTGTATTGGGATGAAGAATTCCTTTGTACAAGAGGGAACTAGTTGTTTGAACTAAATTATACTGATTGAAAGGATCTTATTGTTTGAACTAGTCTAAACCGAGGATGATTTAAATGCTAAGAGAAACTTAACAAAATATGTACAAGTATATCTACAAACATATGAACAAGTATATAAACAAGTATGAATTGAATTGGTGAAAGATGGTGGGTCTTATTCTCTGGAAAGAGGCCCAATGTATTGTGATTGATTAGATGCCTTCTTCAAGATTGAATTAGTGTTTTGAAGAAATTGAATAAAGTTTTGAAATTGAAGATGACTTGATCTTAAGTAAGAGAGAAGCAAAGGTGTTGGGTCTTACACTCTAAATAGAGGCCCGGATGATTGTTTGTATCCTTTACAAAGCCCAGGATGAATGAGGCTAAAAGATTTTCTATTTACAAAAGGGGGTGTTGGGTCTTACACTCTATCAGAGACCCAGATGGTTGTTTAAAACAAAGTTTATGTACAAAGGGATAAGACTTACACTCCTAACAGAGGCCCATATGGTTTTTGTGAAAACACTGATCGCACCGTAATTTTGAAAAGCGCGATGAGACTTTTACTATAGCAGAGACCCATGAAGTGGTTTATTTACAAAGAGGGTTGAGTCTTATACTCTAATAGAGACCCAAATATATTGAAATGAAGTTTGAAAGTTTGAATCAAATTAAAAACCCCAATTTCATTTTTAAAAATATTTTTCAAAGAAAAATCAATAAAAAATGTATAATTTATCAAATGAATCAATTAATCATGTCATAAACAATGATTAAGGTTTATGAAAGAGAGATTTTATCCACGTGAATATTTAAAATCGTTTTGGTTTAAGAAAAATCAAGAAAATAAATCATTTTAAAATATTTAAAACAATTTAAAATAATATTTTTAATATATTAAAAATATATCAAATAAAAATTATTTTTGTGATTTTTTGTGTGGATTAAAATAATTTAAATAGGTGGATGATATTTGTGCAAAAATTTATTTTAAAATAATTAAAATTGAATATAAAAAATAATTTTTGAAAATAATATGAAAATTTTAAAAATATTTAAAAATTAAAAAATTTGAATTATGGCGCGAAGAACATCTTCTTTTTCCTCGTGGCATTCAGATGCAAAATCCCCCATATCTCACTCAATTCGTAATGAAATTGCACGATGTAAACATGAAAATTACACATTAATTTCATTTATTTTAAGTTGGGAGTGAATTATTAAGTGATGAACAGATGAACCCTAATTTTTGCAAGAACAATGTGAAATCCTATACACGATTGACACATAGCAATTGATTGAGGGAAAACATTCTATATATGTGCAGAAACATGTTGCTAACTTAAAATATAAAAAATGATGCATGTTTCATGGAGTTTGGGATGTTCAGGCTTACATGTGCAAGAGGAATTCAAATCCTCAGTTGTAGGTGTTATAGATGTGAAATGATGACCTGGATAGCTTCCCTAGACCTCAAGGAATGTGTTGATGTGCTTGGAATGGATTGAAACCTTTTGGATTGATGGGCTCGACTCCAACTGCAACTTGCTTGGGATGAACTATGATCTTGATGAATTTGATGTTACAAATGATGTTTAAGTGTTTGGATCACTCATACATGATATATATGATGCGTTTGAACCAAAAGTTTGAGCCAAAAAGCTCTGGTTTTGGAAACACGATTCTCACTTTTAAAAATTTTGAAACTTGGAGTGAAAGAAAGAAATGAGAGAAAACAAGTGTTGTGTTATTTTGGTGTGGTTTGAATGATCAGAAATGAGTTCTATTTATAGGTGAGTGAGTTTGTCTTAGCTGAATAGTGATAACTTAAAGGATAAGAGCTCATTCAATGTTTTTGGCAAGATACCATTACTTTCATGCCAAGGTACATTGTCACTTCTAAGTTGCATAGCTAACTTTTGACCAATTCCACATTCCTCAAATGTTTTAATTGTTGTTTATGCATGAATCTTGACTGAAAATAGTACCTTTGTTAAATGTGCACTATTTCACATAAATGCACTTTGAATTCGAGGCATATGTGACAAAGCTTCATCATTCCAATTGTGATTCTTCTTGACTCATCACTTGATCTTGCAGGTTTGTGGTGACTCATTCTGATCCATGTTGAATTGGTATGATCATGATCATTGCACTTGACTTCAAAATCGTGTAGTGGAAGAAATGACCAAAACTGATTTTGCAAAACAGTTTGCAGCAAGGTGTATTGAGACCTCTATAACCCTTTGCTCAAGTGGAGTTATCTCATGCTCTTGGGCTCTTTGGAAAGCTAGGATGATGTGCTTCAACTTTGATGTTCACCATTGGACTTGATTCATCTTGGATCATGGTGAAAAATCCCTCCACATTTTAATGTTTTGTCTGATCTTACCTTAGGCAGAATTTCAATAATTGTTGAAGTTCATTTCATACTTTTCTTGATTTTGATCACTTCATAACTTAAAATCCAAGCATTTTTTGACCATGGCTCAGTTTTGCACTTTTTTAGTATGTGATGAGATCTATCATTTGAGCTTTGGAGTGCAAAAAATGGTTGCTTGGATCACAAGTTATGGCCTTTGGAAGTTGGGTACTTAAACACTTTTTTTCCATAACTTAGTGAAAATTTCACTTTCTCAACATTGCCCCTTTTACAAGTTACCTTGATTTCTTGATCAAATCTTGTTCAAATGCAACAATGGATCATATTTTATTGTATAATGGTTCATGATGAACATTTTTGGCCAAAAAGTCAAACATTGACTTTGGGTCTCAAATGAATTTTGTGCAGAGAAACCCAAATTCCTGATTTTCAATGAATGGATGTCCCAAGGTGATTTTAAACTTATGAATGGACTTCAAGGGTATATTTGAGTGTCTTGAATCATATTCCAAGGTTTGAGAACATGTCTTGGCCAAAAGTCAAAGGTATGGTTGACTTTTCATCAAAACCCTAGGTTGTGGCTCAGATGGATTTGAATTCTTGCATTGTTTATGAATCAAGTTATTTGAATTAATTCAATCATATAAATGAAATAATATGATGTTTTTGAGGCCCTTGAAACATATATTGAGGTCTTGGCTCATACCCAGATGAAAATTTCCCTCTGGAAGTCTTGGTCGACCAAAACCCTAATTTGGTGACGCTGATGGTCTTGAGGCTTGATCAACTTGAAATGATGCAATCTTGTGCTTGCTTCTTGATGTTGAGGACCTCTTGTCCTTCATGAATGATTGAGAGGCTTGATAAGTTTGAATATCATGTCAATTCTTGATTGATCCTTTGCCAGAATCCTCTCTAGGGCTTGAAACCCTAATTCTTAGCTAGAGTGAACACTCAATAATCTTTGAGAGGATTAGTGAGGTATGAAAGTACATCCATATTGTGGTGATGATTTGCACAATGATGTGAAGTTTTAGGGTCAAAATTTAAAGTATGACAGATAGATGAATCTATTACAAACTTATTATCTTAACCTACTAAGAGGTTAACTGATCATCATAGATCATAAGTGTTGAGACCATCCTCAATGAAATGTTTTTTTAATCGTGTTCATTGAAATACATCATTAGCGAACATTAATGGATCCCAAGCATCAATATAATAAAATTCCATCTGGAACACATTGTATACTCAAAGGTATACATTTTTCTTTATGCGACCTCATTTAATACACATTATGACTTCATTTAAAGCTGCAAAGCATTCCTACCCAAAAAATAAGATTTTCACCTTTGGTATCCAAATATTTTTGTATCCTGGTATGTTATTAGTTCTAAGAGGTCTAGAGTTACCACCCTTAGACTTTCTTAGCTTATCATAGCTGAAGAGCTCTAGGTGACCAAGCTTATCACAAAAGGAGAATTTATAAATAGGGCAATTCAATTTGTTCTTATTAAAGTCTTTACTATATGATCTACCAAATTTAAATCCTAATCTAATTTTATTCAAGGAATACCTTTGATTTGATAGAGTAATATCTAGGTTTTCTTTCCCCTTAGTAAATTTACTTAGGGTTTCATACAGATATTTCACTTCATTTTTGATCGAGACACAAGTCTCACAATTACTAGCTTGGTTCCTGAGATTAGCCATTTTGTGTTTTAGCGTTTCATTACTATTTTTTTTAGAAATTCAATATAGCCTTTAAGATCTAAGTTACGCTTTTCAACCTTATCATTTTCTTCGATTAACTTAGAGATTAATCTAAACAATTGCTTGTATGATAAATTTGTTGCCTCATAATTGTCTTATATGAGAGAAGCTTTTAAGCAGACTTGTTCACCTTCTTCGCTGAAGGAAGATTCTACTAGAGGTTGATTCTTCGACCTTGTTTGCTAAGACTTCTTTCTCATTTCGTCTTTCAAAACTTCCACTGGATGGAATTTCTTTTTCTTCATATTCTCTTTATTGTAAAGTTTATCCATTTAACGTTGAATCTTCCAAGGATTGTCCGTTAACTAAGATTGTTCTCTCAAAGGATATTTATTGAGTTAATTTTTCTTCTTATTATTCTTCAAAAAAAAATCATTTGATGGAGTTTCTAGAAATTCTTCTAAGTTTGAGCACATCCCTTCATCTTTTAACCATTGAATCAATTCATTCAAATTTTCGATGATTTCTTCCTTTTTAGATTTTCTTGAAATTCATAAATATTTCCATCTCTCGATTTAAGGATTGGATTAGGTTTTTGATTCCAATTCTTAACTCTTAGATATTTTCCGAAGACACAATTTCCAACATTGCTTCCAAAATTTTAATGGTTTAAAAACATTTTTGAAAGTAACATTCCTCTTCTTCGACTTGTGTTTTCATTTCCTCTTGTTCGATACTTGGAGAAACTCGATATATCATTTTAAGAGTGTCTCACATTTCCTTGGAAAAATTACACTTAAGTACATAAAGAAATTAATTTTGATATAAAGAAATAACTAAAAAGTTTTTAGTTTTAAAATCAATTTCAAACTTTGTCTTTTTCTCTTTGGTCCAAAAAAAATCAGGTTTATCTACTATTTCATCATTTATGTAGTGAGTAGGGATAAAAGAACCATTGATAATTTTTTCTAAGATCAAAACTTTGAAGGAATATTTTAAATCTAGATTTTCATAATTCAAACATATCACCATTAAACGATTGAGATGTGTTTAGGAAAGTCCTATTGTTGAAAACAATGTTGGAAGTCTTTTTCCTCCTGAGACGATTAGTCTAAAAACATGAGTTAGACTAAGATTCTGCTTGTTGGATACATGTGACTCAATACACAAGAGGGGGGGGGGGGGGGGGGGGGTGAATTATGGAGGTTTAAAAACCATTGATTTAAAACAAAGTCATTTGGTAAATTAGAGTTTGAAAATATTTTATAAAAAATGTTTGATTAAATATGCAGTGGGAATTCAAAGTAAAGAAAATTTACTAAAAATAAAAGAGATAAGGGAAGATAAATGACACCGAAGAATTATACATGTTTAGTCAAGAAGAATTAATCATATCCCCAAGAATTGATCTTGAAAGCATCCACTATGTTTGAGAGCTTTTAAAGATTATGTCCACAAACTCCCTTATTATACAAGGAAAATGAAGTTTCAGGTTAACTTCTAACCAAAATCAAATAATGTCTTGAAGTGGTTAGTCTCCAATACAAACAGCGAGTAAGGATTAAAGCGGTTACTCTCTAATCCAAAAAATGAATAAAGCTTCAAGTTTTTAGTATCTATGCCAAACAGAGATTTTGAACAGACTGATCTCGAACCATGATGGATTTTTGAGTTGGCTATCCTCCAAACTAAAGTAAAGGTATATACAGACTGACCATGAACCAAATTTAGATTTATACCAGGCTGATCTTTGAACCTACTGAGTTTTCATGCCAAACTGAACTTAGAGATCGATTGATATTTTACACCAAGATAATATCGAATTAATAGAGATTTTAACTAGATTGAACTCAAGAACTGTTGTGGAAAATTTACACTAGTTGATCCTCACGAACCCAAAAGAGAGCATTTTCATGGAGTTCTATGACTTTGCCCTAGCCCTCGGCATTTCCAGCTTTAACAATGGCTTTGGCTCCTTTCCAAGAGGCCATTGATGGTTCAGACTTGTGGCGCTCCTCCACTGCTTGGATTGCTACAACACTTACCAATTCCAAAGCTTGGAAATGAGTCTCAATTGTCTCACAGTTGACGTCAATGTAATGGAAAGAAGACAAGTGGCTTATCGAAATGTCTTTCTCTCTGCCTAAACAAAAAAAAAAGCAAAAGGGGTGCAACCCTGAAATTGGGGGCGACGCCCAAAAGGACACCAGGACCCAGCATGAGAGACTCAACTATGAGTTTCACACCAGCAAGGGGTGTGACACCTAAATTGGGTGTTTACAAGAAAAGAGAGATAAGACCCAGACTGTAAGGCCCAAAAGCTAATTCAAATGGGAAAGCTAGCTGATACAAGCATGGCCATCTGATGAAGTTCATATGGCCTTAAATTTATAATCACGAGGAGAAGGAATATGGGAATCTGTCCAAAATGGTCCACATCAACCTATGAGTGTTGTTAATGGCGTCGGTACTCCAAAGATTAAAATCTCTTAGGATGAAGATGATAATAAAAAAATTCTTAATGAGAAGAAAGCAATCAACATTCTTCAAAGTGCACTTAGCATGGATGAATTCTTTCGTGCCTCTCAATGTACAACGACAAAACAAATTTGGGATACATTGGTGGAAATTCATGAAGGAAATGCTGAAGTAAAAAGATCTAGATTGAATACTTTAAGTCAAGAGTACAAGATGTTCAGAATGCATCTCGAAGAATCTATCGTCGCATTGCAAAAGAGATTTGTACACTAGACAAATCACTTGATTTCTCTCGGTAAGACTTTTACTAACGATGATCTTAATCTTAAAGTGCTTAGGTCTTTGACCAAATAATGGCAACCAAAAGTGATAGCAATATCAGAAAAGAAAAGTCTTTCTGCCACGACATTCACATCATTATTCAGAAAACTCCAAGAACATGAACTTGAACTTGGAAGATTTGAAAAGCATTAGAATCAAGAGAAGAAATCCAAAGGCACCATTTTTAAAGTCAATTTAGAAGAAGAACATGACGATGATGCTCTAGAAGAAGATGAAAACTTTATGCTTCATGTGAAAAGGCTTGGTAAGATTCTTGGTAAAAATATAAATCCTTTAATTATGCAAAAAGAAAAAAATATTTCAGGAAAAACGAGGCCCTTATTTCAACACAAGATGTCACATGTTATGAATGTGGTAAGCAAGGCCATATAAAGACCGATTTTCCGAAACTCTCCAAGAAAGGTGGCTTCAAAAATAGAAAAGAGAAGAAGAATAAAAGAGCCTACATTGCATGGGATGATAATGAGATAAGTTCTTCATCCGATTCGGATAGTGACGAATGTGCAAATCTTGCATTGATAGTTTCACACCATTCCGATGATGAAGATGAAAAGGTTAGTAATAAATTTTCCATTTATGATAATGATGCACAAGGTGCCATATATGAACTTCTTAATGAATCCAAAATTCTGTACAAAACCGTGTCAAATCAAAAGAAACAAATCTCATCTCTTGAAGAAAAGATTGACACTACGAAAAAAGATTTTAAAGTTGAAAAACAAAATTTTATTAATGAACAAAAATAGAATTTTGTATGAAAAAGAGTTCTTGAAAGATATGAAAAAGGGCATACTAGATTGGAGGGTGTCCTTAGCCAACAAAGATATTCAAATGATAAAAGTGGCCTTTTTTATTCAAAGTTTAGTAAATCAAGTTCTAGCAAAACTATCTTTGTTAAGGCTAATGACCAATTCACCAAAAAGGTTGTTCATCATCATCCAAAGAGAAAAAGATTCGCTAAGAAATCTTATGTTCCTAGTTATAAAAGTAACTTTGTTCCTACTTATTTTTATTGTGGTATAATTGGTCACACACCTAATGCTTGTTATGTTAGAAAATTTAGTGTGGCTAGTGGGCATTATGTGTGGGCAAGAAAGGAACTAATTATGAAGGACCCAAAGCAATTTGGGTACCTAAAAAAACTTAATTTGTTTTGTAGGTATGCTTGAAAATCACATCAAATCTATGGTATCTTTATAGTGGTTGTTCTAAGCATATGACGGGAGAGATCTCAACAAATTTTTAAATCTAGTGCTTAAGGCCAAGGGATATGTCACTTATGGAGACAACAACAAAGGAAACATTCTTGGCATAGGAAAAGTTGGAGCACCACCTTTCACATCCATTGAAGATGTTCTTTATGTTGAAGGACTAAAGCACAATCTTCTAAGTATTAGCCAACTTTGTGACAAAGACTTCAAGAACAAGTTCACCAAGGATGAATACTTGATTGAAGATGAAGTCACTCATGAGGTAAAACTCAAAGGTAAAAGAATTAATAATATATTTATGATTTCGATAGATGATTTATCTTTGAAAGTAAAATGTCTCATGGTAAACAACAATGACTCATGGCTTTGGAATCAAATAGTTGCTCATATTCATATGGAACATTTAAATAATCTAGTCAAGCATGATCTTGTCATTGGTTTGCCTAAGATAAAGTTTGTCAAAGATAAATTATGTTATGCTTTCAAAAGGGAAAACAAACCAAATTAACTTTTAAACCTAAGAATGTGGTGTCCACTTCAAGGCCACTACAATTGTTGCATATGGACTTATTTGGTCCATCAAGAACAAGAAGCTTCGGAGGTAATGTATATGCTTTAGTTATTGTTGATGATTTTTATAGATATTCTTGGACATTATTTTTAGTGCAGAAAGGTGATGCACTCAAAGCAATCAAGAAGTAAGCAAAGAAAATTGAAAATTAAAAATCTCTAAAAATTGCCTCCATAAGAAGTGATCACGGTGGAGAGTTCCAAAATGCTTCTTTTGAAGAGTTTTGTGAATAACATGGAATCCTTCACAATTTTTCAGCACCAAAGACTCCTCAACAAAATTGAGTGGTGGAGAGAAAAAATAGGTCTCTTGTAGAACTTGCAAGAATGATACTTAGTGATTCAAATCTTCCAAAATACTTTTGGGCAGATGCGGTAAGCATGACTTGCTATGTAAGTAATCGAGTTATTATTAGACCTATTTTGAAAAAAGACCCCATATGAACTCTTCAAAGGAAAAAAACCAAATATTGCCCATTTTCACATATTTGTATGCAAGTGCTTTGTCCTAAACAACAAAAAAGATAATCTCTGTAAGTTTGATGAAAAATCCGATGAAGGTATTTTTCTAGGCTATTCACTAACTAGTAAAGCATATAGGATATATAATAAAAAAAACTTTAACAATTGAAGAATCTATGCATGTTTCTTTTGATGAATCTAACCCCTCCAAAGAGGATATTGTTGTGTGTAACGCCCCGATTTATTTTAATTATTCTCGTAATTTAAAGCCTGTGATGTTGTGTGTATGTATGTGTTTATGTGTGTTGGGCTATGTTTGGATTGTCCTTAGTATGGGGTAGTGACCTTAGAATTATAGAGAATAAGGTATTGGGGGTGTGTGACCAATTGTGTAGAGATGAGTGGTGTGGTAAGTAATTAATTATTAATATTAGTTAGTAATTATTTGGAATAATATTATATGGATATTATTTTAAATTAAATAATTATTATTATTGGCATTATTTGTTACTATTTATTTGGGAGAATAATAATAGAAATAATAATAATATAATAATTTAAGAAATAAGGGAAATATGGAAAAAATGGTTTTACGTGAAAACAAGAGAGAAAGAGAGAAGAGGAGCTAGGGAAAAGGAGAAGAAGAAGGAGAACCTCCATTGCTAAGGTTGAAGTTTTTGGCAAAACTCTAAGGTAAGAGTGAGGTTCTAACTATCTAAAGGTTGCCATGATGATTGGTGGGTAGTTTCTAACATGTAGGGTTTTGAGTTTTCTTCTCTTTGTTCATGAATGTGATGGTTTTGATGAGTGATTGATTCTTGATAATTCAATGGATTGTATGTTGTTGTGTTGATTTCTGTTGAAAATTGTGCCTTGTGTGATTGTTGTTGTTGAATTCTTTGAATTGAGAGGCGTATGTTGTAAATGTGGAGTGTTGTACGTGTAATTCGCGTGTCAGAGTCGGAACAATATTATGAACGATTTTGAAAAGGAAAACTTGAGTTTTTAAACTTTTGAAAAGTGTATTTTTGTTTTGGAAAGTGTTTTGGATGAATTCTAAGAAAAGCTGGTTTTGAAACGACTTAAAAATAAGTTCTGGTGTAAAAATATAGCAGAAAAGTGCTTCTGTAGCAAGTGTAATCGATTACCCTAATTATGGTAACCGGTTACCACTGAAAACGTGAAAAATTGGATTTTTGGGGGGTGTAATCGATTACCGGTTTGTGGTAATCGATTACACTGGGACGGATTTTTGGAAAACTTCGAAAATTCATATCTTTTGATCCGTAGGTCCATTTCAGTCACCGTTCGAATAGTTGGAAAACTGGTTTTGTGTACTTTCTGTTAAAATTATTTTCAATGCTAGAGTTCCAACTATTCGACGTGTTAATTGTGTTTCCATGTACGTTGTGATGTGTTGAATATTGAGATGTTGAGTTCGGTTGTGCGAATGTGAATTGTAGTTGTGGATTGTAATTGTTGCATGTTTTGGCAGGTATAGCTATGTGTTGGACAACCGTGGTGTGATGTATTGGTTGTATGATAGTCATATGCATTGGTCGCCGTTGTACGTTGTCGTTGAATGCATATCATGTTGCATAAGTTGTATGATAAGTCGTGTTCCCATGTGGGGTGTGAGTGCCTTATCCGGATTCCTTGAAATGGAATTGCGTTGTTGTTGTTGAGGTAATCGTGTGCCCATGTGGGGTGTGAGCGATTACGGGTGTTCGTGTGCCCATGTGGAGTGTGAGTGATCACGGATGTCGTGTGCCCATGTGGGGTGTGAGCGACTTATATGGAAATTCCGATGGGAATTATGATTATGAAAAAGGGATCGAATTGGTACCACATGCATTGAGTCAGGTTGTTGAGTCTCGTTGCATTGCATAATTGTTGCATCTGTTGTTGCGTGACTGTTGTATTATATGTTGGATGTTGTTGTGGTATGTTGTGGAACGGTTAATATGCATGATTTAGTTTGTTGCCTACTTTTTATCATGCTTTCCTTTATCTAGTTATGATATCTCACCATTTCTGTTTGAATGTTGTCTCTATGTGGGTAACGTGCAGATAATCCGCAGTAGGAGATTCGATGTGAGTGGAAGATGGAGTCTTCCATTTATGCTTGTAGTGTTGGCGTCTACTCTGATATGTAACACTGGGTTATTGGAATGCTTTTATGAATATTTGTTTTGTTGAGAATTATTTAATTTTATTTAAGATTGATGTTGATCATGTTGCTTTAAACCGATTATGTTTTATTACTAATATGACAAAGCTTTTCCGCTGCTTTAATAAAGATGAACCTCAGACATGATCTTACTATTCACAATTAAGAAATTTCAAATTGTACGTGTTACATGTCGTAGGTATGAGCAGGTGTATGTTGGGAGTAACATCCTAAGTGCTGAATTTTTCTTTGAATTTTTACTCTGATAATTATATTTTATTATAATTTCACGCGGGGGTTTTAGGGTGTTACATAGTGTGTGATGATGATGATGATATTTTAGAATTTCCTAAGAAAGATACTTCCAAAGTCAATAATGATAATCAACCGCAACACCAAGAAGAACCAATTCAACATGAAACAAATGATAATGATCTACCTAAGGAATGGAGAACCTATATGGATCATCCAATTGATAAAGTCATTGGTGATATAAGTCCAGGCATTGCAACAAGATAAAATCTCAAAGATGCATGCTTGAATATGTCGTTTGTCTCTCAAGTTGAACCTTCCAAAGTTGATGAAGCCTTAGGAGACGACCAATGGATACTTGCAATGCAAAAAGAATTAAATAATTTGAAAGGAATCAAGTTTGGGAACTTGTTCCTAGGCCAAGTGGTAAACACATCATAGGTACCAAGTGGGTGTTTAAGAACAAAGTTGATGAGAATGGTATAATTATTCGAAACAAAGCAAGGTTGGTGCCTCAAGGGTACGATCAAGAATAAGGGATCAACTTTGAGGAAACTTTTACTCCGGTTGCAAGGTTATAAGTTATTTGTTTATTACTTGCTTATGTGTGTTCATTAAAATTTTCAATTATTCCAAATGGACGTCAAAAGCGCCTTCTTAAATGGTTATATCAATGAAGAAGTCTATGTCAAACAACCTCCCGATTTTGAAGACGTAAAGAATCCTTCACACGTCTTCAAGTTGAAGAAAGCTCTTTATGGCTTAAAGCAAGCACCAAGAGCATGGAATGATCGACTTAGCAACTTTCTATGTGGAAAAGGATTTGAAAAAGGTAAAGTTGATAAGATCTTGTTTATTAAGAAAATATAAGGTAACACTTTATTGGTTCAAGTCTATGTTGACGACATCATATTCGGTTCAACAAACAATGATTTTTGTGAGGAATTTTCATTGATGATACAAGGAGAATTCAAGATGTCTATGATGGGTAAGATGAACTATTTTCTTGGACTCCAAATTAAGCAACTAAAGAATGGCATCTTTATCAACCAAAACAAGTACTGCAAAGAGTCGTTGAAAAGATCCGACATGAACAATTGCAAAGAAATGGTTAATCCAATGGGATCCAGAACTTATATTGATCAAGATGAATCTGGTGTTTCAATTATTGTCACAAAATACCGATGTATGATGGGTTCATTATTATATTTGATGGCAAGTCGTCCTTACATAATGTTTAGTGTTTGTCTTTGTGCGTAGTTTCAAGCCAATCCAAAGAAATCTCATCTTGCCTCCGTGAAGAGAATCATGAAGTATCTCAAGGGAACAGAGAACGCCGGCTTATGGTATCCCAAAGGTAGTACATGTGACTTGATTGATTATTCTGACTCAGATTATGCAGGCTATAAAACAGATTAAAAAAGCACAAGCAGAACATGTCATATTCTAGGAAACACTTTTGTATCGTGGTCCTGCAAAAAGCAAGCCTGCGTGGCTCTTAGTACGACTGAAGCAAAATACATTGCTGCAGGAAGTTGTTGCACTCAAATACTTTGGTTAAAACAAAAACTTAGCGACTACGACGTGAACCTTGGATGCATTATGCTAAAGTGTGATAATACAAGTTCCATAAACATAACCAAAAATCCAGTCATGCACTCAAGTACAAAACATATCGACATTCAACATCATTTCCTCCGTGATCATGTGCTTAAAGGCGATGTTGAAGTTACTTTCGTGGATACTCATAATCAACTCGTACATATATTCACAAAGGCGCTTGCAAAAGAATCATTCTACAAGATTCGAAGGGAACTTAGCATATTAGATGAGTTCGATGTATGATTCTTCAAAGATATCACTCAATAATAGGTTAAAACCACCAAGGTACATGCAAGCTTTCATATCTCATATTATTTCACAATTTCATTTTGTGAATTATTCATAAGTTTGATAAAAAATCAACTTTTTATAATATAATCAATTCTTACGTGACATGTATACATGATATAAAAAGGTGCTAAATCCTATATGTTAACATGTTCAATTGTTATTTTTATGATTTCTTATGCATGCTATCTTATAACAAGCTACTGTTTTTTTGCATGCTGTAACTGGTTACCTCATTTCCTGTAACCGGTTACATGTTCGTGTTTTGGTGTTATTAGTGTTGTCTTTGTAATAGTAACCAGTTACCACATTCAATGTAACATATTACCACTGTTAAATTTTCAGAAAATAAGTGCTTTTAATGTGTAATTGGTTTTAGTCAAACACACTTTTCACTTTCCATCCACTTTTGTCTTGGAACTCTTAACTCATTCAATACCCACTCTTCCACCTACTCTTTTCAATTCCCATTCAAACTCCATAAATTCCAAAACTCCACATTAATTTTATTAAATCCCCACTCATAAACTCATATTATAAGGCATTTCTCTCACAACCCAAATCTCAAAACTTCATCTCCTAGCTTATTCCGAAAATCCCCTTTCCAAATCCTAACCTTATCACTTTCAAGCTACTTCCATGGCACCTTTAAGAAAGGATAGAGGAAAAACAAAGGTTGGAAAAGCTAGTTTTGATCAGAACTCTAATGGTGAACCTGTCATTACTGAACCCACTCTCAAGTCAAAGAGATTGATGTTCAACATTAGAAATCGCCTTCTCATGCCGGCATAGTATGGTAATTTAACATCCTTTCTTGCTCATATCTTTGATTTCCATGAACCTCTCACTTTTCAACAATTGGATTCTCTGATTTCTGGAACCAGTTACCACATTCTATGTAACATATTACCACTGTTAAATTTTCAGAAAATAAGTGCTTTTAGTGTGTAATTGGTTTTAGTCAAACACACTTTTCACTTTCCATCCACTTTTGTCTTGGAACTCTTAACTCATTCAATACCCACTCTTCCACCTACTCTTTTCAATTCCCATTCAAACTCCATAAATTCCAAAACTCCACATTAATTTTATTAAATCCCCACTCATAAACTCATATTATAAGGCATTTCTCTCACAACCCAAATCTCAAAACTTCATCTCCTAGCTTATTCCGAAAATCCCCTTTCCAAATCCTAACCTTATCACTTTCAAGCTACTTCCATGGCACCTTTAAGAAAGGATAGAGGAAAAGCAAAGGTTGGAGAAGCTAGTTTTGATCAGAACTCTAATGGTGAACCTGTCATTACTGAACCCACTCTCAAGTCAAAGAGATTGATGTTCAACATTAGAAATCGCCTTCTCATGCCGGCATAGTATGGTAATTTAACATCCTTTCTTGCTCATATCTTTGATTTCCATGAACCTCTCACTTTTCAACAATTGGATTCTCTGATTTCTGACTCTGGAACCATCTACCCAGACTTAGTTAGAAAATTTTTTGCTAACCTATCCATTGCTATTGGTTATATTCTCTCATCCAAAGTTAAGAGCTAGAACATTGTGTTGTTTTTGGAAGAATTTGGAAAGTGTTTGGATGTTCCTTATGAAGGTCAACATATTAAGCAAGGTTTTGTTCTAGATTGGACATGATATAGCAAGGTAGACTACTACTTCAGCATTTCTCGTTTGACTCAACAAGAGATTTTAAGTAAGAAAAACCCAACTTCGTCTCATTTGATTCTGTTTGGAAAGAACTTATCTGTTAGTGATAGGATGCTTCACTTTATCATTACTTACATTTTGATGCCCAAACATTCTAATCACTCACAAATTGGAGATGTTGAGATGCAAATCATTTATGCTATCAAGAAAAAGATCAAAGTGAATTAGGCTTATGTTATAATGTTTCTCATGCAACACCAACAAGCTTTGAGTGGTGGTTTACCTTATGCGAGATTGATTAGCAAAATCATGGAGTATTGTGAAGTGGATTTGAAGAAAGAACCTAAGAAGAGTATGCTCCCGAAAGAATGTGAAATTAATGTAGGGGTTATTGGAAGAAACACCATAATTATTCAAAATAAGGACGGAATTTTCAAATACAAAGATGACCATATCGTCCACACTCCTCCACCCGCACCCGAAGGAGGCTACACCCCATAAGCTATCTACAACAAGCTTTGCTCCGTGGAATCCTACATGATATCTGGGTTTAGGGGTCTCCATCTTGAGGTTGCATCACTTAATAACCTTTACCATAGCAAAACCAACCACAAGGCCAAAGTAGTGAGGAGGAGAGTGAGGAAGAAAAGGTTGACATGGATGAAAGTGACTAGGGATCAATGTGTTTGAGTCTTATGCTATTATGTTACATGAATGAATTTTATATTTTGTATTTTGTAGTGGTTTATGGTTTATTGTTTTGGATGTAGTGGTTTATGGTTTTGTATTTTGTAGTCGTATGACTTTTGTTCCTAGTTTCTATGTATTGCAATTATGCTATTATGGTACTATTTTGGTATCTTCTGTAAGACAATTTTATTATGTTATGAATTACTCAATGTTGACTCTACTGGTTGTTCATGCTTATTTTAAGTCTATGTTGCATTTATGTTATGCTCTAGTTTACAATTTGATATGTGCTACATGCATGCTTGTAATATGTTAAGTCTTTTCCCATCCTTTTTGTTAATGACAAAGGGGTAGAAGATATGTTATGTTATTGTGTATGTCTCTCTAAAAATTTGTAGCAAGCATACATTTTCAAAATCTCTCATTCATGGATCAAGGGGGAGCATTGATCAAGGGGGAGTTTCATTGTTAGGGATATCAAATTGTATCTTACTTTCAACAGGTTGTCATCATCAAAAATGGGGAGAATGTGAAGACAAGCTTCTCCAAATGCAAGTTTTGATGAAGACAATCTACAAGGATGTGCTCCTGTAAAAAAGAATGGATCAACACTCATATCAAGAGCTAGTGTAATAAAGTCCAGTTTTCAAGTTCTAAAGATCAAGCTTTGGATGCTCTTAAATATTGATCATGACATGTTAAGGTATAAGTTTGCATTCTCTCAATGTTAAATATAAGTGCTCAAAATTTCATGCAAAATCAAAGCATATTGCATTACAAGTCTTTTCTTGCATCACTTGGCCAAACCACAAATTTTCTAAGGTTTTTATTCTGCATATAGAAGTGGTAACCGGTTACCACAATTCATGTAACCGATTACCTGACTGTAACATTCACAATTTTGGCATTTTCAAATAGTGTAACCAGTTACCATAAATCATGTAACTGGTTACATGCATTCTCAATTTTTTTAACACGACTTCAGGTGTAACCGGTTATGCTCTTTCTGGTCATGCATTTGTACAGTTTTAGAAAGGCGTTAAGGAACTATATAAACCATACTTTTTCAGTTTTTGAAACAAACCTCTTTAATTTACAATTTAAAAACATACATTCTCTCATCTTTCAAAATCAAGTGTTCTTGACACAATTTTTGTTGAAACTTCTGCACATAAATTTCATTGTATTTTCAAATAGTTTCAACTATATAAAATCATTGAACATTTGTACTATATACTGAAAATTGTTTACTTGAAGAAGAAGATCAATCCAAGTGATTGATACATTGTTACAACTTCAAAATACTTGTAAAATTATAGATTAGTGGTGATTTCTTTGTTTTCCAGGATTGTTGGAAACAAGAGAGTGATTAAGGGAGGACTGTTCTCTTATTTCACTTTGTAAGATCATAAGGGGGTTGTCCTTATTGATTAGTTTAAGATCTTGTGTATAGTGGCTAGGATAGCTTGTACAAATTCCAAACAAGATAGTAAAATCTCTTACTGCGTAAAGGGACTGGAGTACTCTCGGATTGTGAGGGGAACCATGATATATGGCTGTGTTCTTTATTTTTCCACACTTTATCGCTTTCATCACTTAACAACCAATTGGAAAAATAATCACATCTAAGTCTAAAACCATAAAAATTTTAAAGTACCTAATTCACCTCCTCTTAGGTGAATTCCATACTTACAACTATATCATCACTTCTCTTCTCATGACGAAGATGAAGAGTATGGAATAAATCAGCCAAGAGTGCAGGAATTGGGTTCTCTTTCTCCTTCAGCACGACGCAAAATATGCTCAAGGCAGCATAATCTACGAAAGCCTCATATGTTGGGAATAATACTATCCCATTTGTGAGGAGAGCCAATACATCCCCAAATGCATTCCACTGTCTAGCTACAACTAGTCTCTCAGCTTCTCCTTCCAAATAAACTCTCCAGAATAAAAAAAATCCTCTCTTCTCTTACAATTGGTCATCATATTTGGGACTGGAATATGAAGGGCCATGGCTACTTCTTCCACTTTTGGAATCTGCCCAATTATGGTGTACAACATTCTTCCTTTCACCGGGATCTCTACGACTCTCTCAAATTCCTCCAAGGTGGGAGTCAACTGAAAGTCTTGGAATTAGAAACTACATAATGATGGATCATAAAATTGAGCCAATGAAGTGATGGTTAGGTTCTGAACTCTAACTGAAAGGAGGTCCAATATCTTTCCCTATCTCTCCTTGAATGTGACTCTATAACAGGGAGAAAGCCTGTCTTTGAGCTTCTGTAAACTGTCTATGTCAGGAAATTTGGCCTTCAACTATAAATGCTTCCTTCTATCTCAACCCATACTTCTTCTCAAATGCTAACAACCCTAAATACAGTAATGTCATGAAAATAAAATTTAGTATGCTTGATGAGTTTTTCATGATGTCATGTTGATGTTTATGAATGCATGATGTTTAAGATCTAGGATAACACGAGTAGTATATAACACCCTATCAAGTAGGTCTCCCTAAAGTGGGACATTCCTAGACTTCCTACCTATAAACCACTCACAAGATTATCCTTAAGGTTTTGGATAAGGTTCATATAGTCACAGACCTTAATCGGATCTACGTCCTGCAACGAGCGAGCCGCTTTATGACGATATTGACAAAAAAAGTCTACTCTAGGTGGAGTCTTCGTGCTATCCATTCAAGGTGTGCACCTTGGGGGATAACACAACACAACCAACAAAGAAAAATTGGTTCTAAAAGGGGGTTCCTAGAGTCACGGACCTTTTATGAACCAATATCATGTGACAGACGAGCCATCTTATAACGAGATCCATAAAGAGGTCTGCTATAGGGGGAATCTTCATGCTAGCCATACAAGGTGTGAACCTTGGGGGCTAACACTACACAACTACCATTCTAACCTATGTTTTTTCTCTTCTTTTTTAGAACTCGGGTGTAGAGCTTTACTCAAGATGTCATCCTAAGATCCACAAATAAGCATGATAATAAGCATATAAAATGAAAAGAAAGCAGAAAAAACAAATAAATAATGCCAAAATTCATTGCAAAATTAACTAAATTAGGCTTGACTCTCTCTTGTAGGAGTGATGCCCCCAATGAGTCGCCAGCTGTTACATCATGAAAAATATGACCTACGAGCCCATTGTACGCTCGCGGATGATTAAAAAGAATCGCCATTGAACTTTATTTATTCCAAAGAAGGAAAGGGAAAATATCGATAAAACCCTTAAAAGAAAAAGAAAATGATCATTGCAACCAAATTCAGGTTCAGGAGTCAATTATGCGAGGGGAAGATATTAACACCCCTCACATCCGTTGTACTCAACATGAACCATTTAGTTAGATTCAATATTGGAATGTTAGCTTATATTATTTTCTTTCTTCGGGTGATTGAATGTTCAAAGGAAAAGAAACGGGACCGCAAAAAAAGTTTTTATTAGGGTGCTTGACAAGATTGCGAGCTTCACTCCTACATATCCTCAGGTGCGATGAGTAATTCAAAGCAACATATTTCTTCGTAGAAAACTATGTATTGGTTGATTGATTTTATTGAATGAATGTTTATATCGCGCTTCATTGGTTAAACGCTGCTTATGCTCGCAATTGGAGGCTTAAAGCGTTTGTTTGTATCGCAGTAGAAAGGACTAAAGAATGTTCTTTTATAAAAAGGTTTTCAATCACACAAGATGGAGAAATTAGGTTTGATGTATTGATTTGTTTTTATGAGGATGATGATTGCTTAGTAGGACCAACACGTATGCCTCGGGGCTAATTATTCGAGGTTGCAAGGAGTGTGTACCTCTATGTACCTTTTTCATCCAAAGAGTTTATGAAATTTATTTGCGGAAAACGAACGTTCGGTAAGACCAAGGCGTATGCCTCGGGGCTGATTGTCCGGGGTTTCAAATAGTGTAGACTCTCATGTCCCTTTTTCATCCAAGTTTGGATTATGTATTTTAGAACGAAAGACGAATAATCGGCAAAACCAAGACATGTGCCTCAGGGCCAATTATTCAAGGTTTTCAAGGAGTGTATAACCTAATGTTCATTTTCTTTCAATTTTATTGAGAAAAGATTTTGTATAGCGTTTAATTCGGAAAGAAATTGGTAACGATTTAACGTTTAAAAGTGCGTTTGATTTTGATAAAAACAAAGACTTGTCATTGGATCAAGGTTTCAATTTATTTTGGTAAAATTACACCAGAGGTCCTTTAAGTTATTTTTGTGTAACAGGTTGGTCATTTAAGTATTTTTTGTAACAACTTGGTCCTTTAAGTTGCCAAACGTGTGCATTGTTACCCTTTTTTAACACAGTGATGGTGCTAATGATGGATGCAATTATTTTGAGTGGTATGAAAATGATGAAGTGCAACCAGAAATACAATAGTCACACATTTTTAAATGTTCAAAATGTGAGAAAAAGGATGTAGAAATTACCCTAAAGGATCAAGTTTTTACAAAAAAAAACTTAAAACATCAACCTGTTAAAAAAAATAACTTAGAGGACTTCTGGTGTAATTTTTCCATTTATTTTTAAAAATTGATTGTTAATTTTAAATTGTAAAAAACAGACAAAACTTATTAAAAAATGATAAATAAAATAATAATTAAAATAGAAATAAACAAAATAGAAAGAAATAAATAAAAAAAGAGCACGGGGTTGCAAAATGACATTGCGGGGTGAGACAATTAGTAAATAAAACATGAATAGTTGTCCAAGGTCCAAAAGCAAAACAATAAAAATAAAAAAGACCGTACTCTAGGGGTGTGCATGATTGATTATTTTTAGAAACCAAACTATAATCATTTTTAAATCAGTTAAATGATATGAATTCATAATCATAACCACATTTCAATCAAAATTGGTTATAAATTTGGTTATGGTTATATAACTGGTTTTAAATTGGTTATTAATTGTTTTTTTTTTTTAAAAAATTTGATTAGTTTTTAAAAAAATTAATTTTTTTTCAAGAAATTTAATTACTTTTTCACAAAAAAATTTAATTTTTTTTTGAAAAATTATTTTTTTTTTCAAAAAATTAATTTTTTTCCACAAAAATTATTTTTTTTTTACAAAAATAAATTTTTTTTTCAAAAAATTTAATTTAATTTTTCAACAAATGTAAATTTTTTTTCAAAAATTTTTTATTTTTATTTTCAAAAAATTTATTTTTTTTTCTCAAAAATTTATTTTTTTTTCCAAAAAAATTATTTATTTTTTAACAAAAATTTATTTACGTTGAAAAATGTGGATAGCCTTTATATAGTTAACGACACACTATAGCTAACGTCGAATTCTAGTTATGGTGACAATTCATTTATTTTAGAAAGCATTAAAATTTGTTTTAATATTGGTTTGTTCCAAGAACTGAAAAATAAATATAATTTTGTATTATTTTTTGTTTGATTTAACTCTTATCCAAAGTTTTTTTGGTGAGGCTGGCTGTATGCAAAGTTTCTAATTATCTTTTAGAGCGAGTTTGAAAACTCTTATACTCCTATTAATATATTTGCGTATTAAAAAAAATTATAAATTATTATTATTTATTCTACATTATATTACGAAAATTATTATTCATAATTCATAAATTATTATAAAAAAATATTGCTTGTATAAAATTTTATTTACAAATTAACAACGAATTTCAACATGCAAAAACACAAAAACAATTACACAAATATTTTGTTTTAAATTTATTAAATACAATGTAACAAATAAAAATTTTATAGGTGAAAAGAAATAAATTCTTTGATTAGATTATGCAATTGATTTTGTTTGACGAGATCACGAACCTCAACCCCATGACACTCCCCTGCCCTAAAACTCGTCTCCTCACCACAACGACACACTATAGCTAACGTCGAATTCTAGTTATGGTGACAATTCATTTATTTTAGAAAGCATTAAAATTTGTTTTAATATTGGTTTGTTCCAAGAACTGAAAAATAAATATAATTTTGTATTATTTTTTGTTTGATTTAACTCTTATCCAAAGTTTTTTTGGTGAGGCTGGCTGTATGCAAAGTTTCTAATTATCTTTTAGAGCGAGTTTGAAAACTCTTATACTCCTATTAATATATTTGCTTATTAAAAAAAATTATAAATTATTATTATTTATTCTACATTATATTACGAAAATTATTATTCATAATTCATAAATTATTATAAAAAAATATTGCTTGTATAAAATTTTATTTACAAATTAACAACGAATTTCAACATGCAAAAACACAAAAACAATTACACAAATATTTTGTTTTAAATTTATTAAATACAATGTAACAAATAAAAATTTTATAGGTGAAAAGAAATAAATTCTTTGATTAGATTATGCAATTGATTTTGTTTGACGAGATCACGAACCTCAACCCCATGACACTCCCCTGCCCTAAAACTCGTCTCCTCACCACAACGACACACTATAGCTAACGTCGAATTCTAGTTATGGTGACAATTCATTTATTTTAGAAAGCATTAAAATTTGTTTTAATATTGGTTTGTTCCAAGAACTGAAAAATAAATATAATTTTGTATTATTTTTTGTTTGATTTAACTCTTATCCAAAGTTTTTTTGGTGAGGCTGGCTGTATGCAAAGTTTCTAATTATCTTTTAGAGCGAGTTTGAAAACTCTTATACTCCTATTAATATATTTGCGTATTAAAAAAAATTATAAATTATTATTATTTATTCTACATTATATTACGAAAATTATTATTCATAATTCATAAATTATTATAAAAAAATATTGCTTGTATAAAATTTTATTTACAAATTAACAACGAATTTCAACATGCAAAAACACAAAAACAATTACACAAATATTTTGTTTTAAATTTATTAAATACAATGTAACAAATAAAAATTTTATAGGTGAAAAGAAATAAATTCTTTGATTAGATTATGCAATTGATTTTGTTTGACGAGATCACGAACCTCAACCCCATGACACTCCCCTGCCCTAAAACTCGTCTCCTCACCACAACGACACACTATAGCTAACGTCGAATTCTAGTTATGGTGACAATTCATTTATTTTAGAAAGCATTAAAATTTGTTTTAATATTGGTTTGTTCCAAGAACTGAAAAATAAATATAATTTTGTATTATTTTTTGTTTGATTTAACTCTTATCCAAAGTTTTTTTGGTGAGGCTGGCTGTATGCAAAGTTTCTAATTATCTTTTAGAGCGAGTTTGAAAACTCTTATACTCCTATTAATATATTTGCTTATTAAAAAAAATTATAAATTATTATTATTTATTCTACATTATATTACGAAAATTATTATTCATAATTCATAAATTATTATAAAAAAATATTGCTTGTATAAAATTTTATTTACAAATTAACAACGAATTTCAACATGCAAAAACACAAAAACAATTACACAAATATTTTGTTTTAAATTTATTAAATACAATGTAACAAATAAAAATTTTATAGGTGAAAAGAAATAAATTCTTTGATTAGATTATGCAATTGATTTTGTTTGACGAGATCACGAACCTCAACCCCATGACACTCCCCTGCCCTAAAACTCGTCTCCTCACCACCACCACACCCTTCTCTTCCATCACTCTCTTTCATCACTGTGTTGAAAAATATTTTTATAATCAAACAGTAAATTTTAAAAAACAGTAAATCTCGTATAATCAACGTAAAAACAGTAATTGTCCATTACAATATTTTTTTTTGGAATTTTTTTTAATTGAAGTGATTTTTTCTCTTCTTTAACTAATAAAAGGTGAGCAAGACCATTTGAAAGAGTAGATGTCGAAGTTAAAGTAGTTTTTAAATTAATAATTTTTTTCAATTTTTTTAAAAAAAAAAGTTGAAGTTAATTATTATTTTTTTGAATTTTTTTTCCAAAAAAGATTAAATTTTTATTTAAAAATAAAAAAATATTATTAAATTGAAATATTTGAATTTTAGATAATAATCGAATTATAACCGAATCTAAAAATAAAATACGGTTGAATAACCAACTATTAATAATAAAATTGGTTAATAACCATTTAATTATATCCAAATATTTTAAATAAATTTAGATTTATTATAGATTTGAATCTTATAACCGAATATTTTGCAAACCTCTACCGTAGTCAACCAGAAGGGGGGGGGGGGGGGGGGGGGGGGGGGGGGGGGGGCCAGGGGGCGTTGCCAACAAGGAGGCCCAATAATAGTCCCAAAGTGCCGGTGAAAGGCTTTGAGGGAGTCAACGGATGTTGATTCTACCTTAGCCTTCTGATCAAATCCCATTAAAATCATAGGGGAGGCAAAAGGATGAACATGATAAGGTCTTAGGCGCGCACACATGGGCTTGGTGAATCAAAGACTGAGTCAAAGCATCGGAAGGCCAGAAAAGGGATAAGTGTTCTAACATCTCTGGGGAGCAAATGAGAGGTGAAGGTCAAAAGAAAGAAGAGACTCACGTGGAGACTCATTCCATCCACTCCCTTCTCTCTTCTGGACGCGCGCATTAACAACGAATTTCAACATGCAAAAACACAAAAACAATTACACAAATATTTTGTTTTAAATTTATTAAATACAATGTAACAAATAAAAATTTTATAGGTGAAAAGAAATAAATTCTTTGATTAGATTATGCAATTGATTTTGTTTGACGAGATCACGAACCTCAACCCCATGACACTCCCCTGCCCTAAAACTCGTCTCCTCACCACCACCACACCCTTCTCTTCCATCACTCTCTTTCATCACTGTGTTGAAAAATATTTTATAATCAAACAGTAAATTTTAAAAAACAGTAAATCTCGTATAATCAACGTAAAAACAGTGGCGCACCGTATGAAACAGCCAAACATGAAGAAAAAAAATCCAACACTCACCAAGATCTACACAGCCCAAAAGTTCAAGAACATGATGAACACCAAAGGTTGTTCATCCACCCCTAACCTAGATTCACCAAAAAAATAATCCAAACACCTAAACTTAACCACAGACCTACCCAAAAACAAGCTCATGAGTACGAATCTACATTCCAATCTACCAAACAATGCCTCAACCTTAAGGTAACATCTCTGAATCCCTTACTCTGACTTATTTCCTTTGCGTTATTCTCCTTCTTATACTCTTTCTTGGTTTAGCTCCGACGAGAGTAAGCCTAGATACGATGAGTGTGTCGCTTAGCCCAACTAGATCAGGTTCAGATGATGAACCTGCGTAGTTTTAGTAGGAGAGCTTTAGTGTATGTTGAGTGAATTTGGATTTTAGTAGGGTTTCAATGTGAATTGTGAGTGCGATAAGAGTGAAGAGGATAGTTTGTTTTATATATGAGTGGAGTGAGATTGGGAGGGAAAAGAGAGGGAATGAGTTAGTCTATTAGATGATTTTGGAGGGGAGAATATTGTGATCCATGTGAGTTTTAGAGATGAAAAGCTGAGATGATTCTGAGATTGAAAGTTTGTTAGGTTTTGTGTTTGTTTGAATGTATGTGTATTGGTTGATGAATCATGGCGATGATGGATATTGAATGAGGAATGATGGCACACGTTCGATACAACGTTTTACCAATTTGTTTCATTTGTTTGCAACTTAATCTCTTTTAATTCAATTAATCAATTAGTTTGGATGTATAGTGATGATATGAGTGTGTCGTGTATGCTTGATGATGTTGATACAGGATGGAGCTGTGTTTGACATTGTTTTTGTTTCAAGGTATTTTGCAATTCAAAATCCAATTGTGTGTATACTATTCCATGTGAATGATAGATGTTGTGGAATGTTGATGATGTTGCTCATAATGCTTTGCATTTGGTGAATGGTTTCCACTTAGATTTGTTTTGGTTTAATGTGGTATGCAGGGTAAATGTAGAACACGTACAATACTCATGGCATGAAGGTGATGGCTGATGATGTGAGGATGTTGGGGGCATGATGCGCCCAAGGTGAGGATGAAAGATGATGCCATGGTATAAGGAACAAAGGAGTTGATGTAAATGGTGCGAAAAAGAACGTGGGAAAAGGACTCCTAAAAACTTGGGCTCTTCTATTTTTAAAAGTCTTTTGTATTTCCTTTTTATAAAGACAAAATAGATATAACAAAACAATGTAACATGCACTTTTTTCCAACTTGAATTATTTCTAGAACCAAAAAGTTTTTATTTATTTATTGATTCTTTTTGTATTTTTACTTTTTTCATAAAATGATGTGAATGATGTATTGTAAAACTCATTTTAAAGTCAATGAATGGACCATTGACTTCAATAAAGCTTGGTATTAAAAAAACTCACACATATGCAATTCCAAAAATAAAGGTCTCTATCCTTTTAAATTCTTTTTATGGATAATAACTTTTAGAACATACTTGTCATTTAAAGTCTAATGGTATGTCATCAAGAGTATTGAGTTATATCTGAATATTTTAGTTTATTTAGAGTTATTATTAATTTAAAGTTTTATATTAGTTGTTATTTTTATTTAATTATTATTGAATTGTGCTTCTATTAGTATTTGAGAATTTAGTTAACGGCCAATTAGTATTATATGTAGTGTCTTTGACACATTAGGAATAAATGAAATGAATGAAAATTTCTTTATTTTATTAGTTAGCTTTATTTGTATTTCTTAGTATTCTCTAGTTTTGGTAGGGTTCATATTTAGCATCCTAACAATTGGTGCTTTTATTTCAATCTCATTCCTGCTAAATGGGGTTCTTGTGGCATTTTTATAGAGTAGAAGAATCATATTGGTGGATCCTTTCTATTAACAAATGTTTTAGAGCCAAAAATATTGTAGAGGATGAGGAGAAGATGAAGGTAGCTGCAATGGCAATGAGAAGTTGTGTTCTTAAATGGTGGCTATGCAGGATTCAACCTCATCCATCTATGTCTTGGAATGCTTTCACAGAAATATTTTTTTGGCATTTTAAACCCAAATGGAGACACTCTTTCTTTGAACTAGAAGAGGAAATGGAACCCATACATGAATCAATGGATTCTATTGAAGACAAATTCATAGAACCAGCTCCTAAAACTTTTGAGATAGAACTAGATTTGTCACTAAAATCAGAGCCTCTTACTATACTTCCAGCTTCTGCCCACTCGTAACAATCATCACCACAACCACCATCTTCATCTTCAGTTTCAGCTCTGACACAGTTTCCACCACCTAAACCCCCAGATTTGCAAACCACACCAAATCCTTATTTTGACATCAACAACAACGTGATTTGGAATCTCAAAACTAACATGCCTCCTCCTCCTCCTCTTTTGTGACAAATTCAGACTTGGACCGCTTTCCACGCCATGCTCAGGTACCCTCCAAGAATTTCTATTTTTACAACAACAATCACTTACTGTTTGTTGAGGCTTATTCACCACTCCCTCATCTCAGTGATGTTGTTTTCACTCTCGTTATGGATGCGTTAATTTACGACACACCTTTCGATCCAGGCTCGCTCTCCTTGCCACCTTCAACCATAAAAATTAGTTTTAATATCCATACGTTACAGAGAAAACTCTATGTTTCCAGTTGGGCTTTGTTTTCTCACACTTATTATGTCAATGAGACTGATATCTTCAACATATATTGCCAAATGAAGTATCTGAATAGTGCAAGCACGGTGTTTGATCAAATGCCAAACAAGGACTTCATTTTCTCTATCTTTTTAGAGAAGATGTAATCACATTAAACATATGTGTGCAAAGTATTGTGCAAGAATTGGCAAGGAAATCCAAATTGTGGAATTCATCTAGTGAGAAATCTGACGTACTCAAGGATTTGAAAGGCCATGTCAAGTCATCCCTTGAAGGAGCTTTAACCCAAACGTTTCAGAAAGATGGTTTCTTCAATGATACATTCACCAGTCTTTCTCATGTTCATATAATAACTGATAACAGATCTGCTTAAAGAGGAAATCAAGGAGATTCAAGTATTCAAAGCTTAGCAGAACAATCCATAACCCGTTTTTATTTTGAATTTTCGACTTCATGGTCACATACTCCTAGTTGGATATCTTTTATGGAAGTGATACATTCTACTCCAATTTTGCTCGTATTTTCAAGCGGCTAGTACAAGAATGTGGCATGCCTGTAGTGTTGGCACTTAAAGGTGCAGTAGATGATTTTACAATTGCTAAGGAGACATCTAAACAATGCGTAGCTGCTGAAGCATTGACAGGTGTGTTACATTTTGATATTGGAATTCTATCAGGAGCATGGGAAAGCCCGTGGATGCCACAGTTGAAGAATATAATTTTAACCTCATCTGTTAAATCAGTTCCTGAGTTGTCCTCTTGCATAAGATATGCAGTTGTTGATAAAGGAAAGTATGGAACAAGAGTTCCTCTTTTGAGACAAAAAATTCTAGATTCCTTGATGGAACTTTTACCCTCAATGAAGATTCTATCAGAAGCAACTATCCTTTCCAAATCTCAAGAATTGTTTGACTACAAAAAAGATTAACAATTGATGTGGAACAAAACAGTGTTGAAAACAACCCTTTGAGTGAAGAGAAAAATGAAAGTGGAGAAATTGCAACAACTCTGGCTTGAATTCTTGAGACTAATTCTTAGGCTTGGTTTCACTGC
Source organism: Lathyrus tuberosus (assembly GCA_022829125.1). NCBI lineage: Eukaryota > Viridiplantae > Streptophyta > Magnoliopsida > Fabales > Fabaceae > Lathyrus > Lathyrus tuberosus. The sequence continues at coordinate 10,513,318 of JALAZF010000153.1, forward strand.
ACATGAGTCCATTACAGCCTAAGTGCTTAACAGTCTGGTCCTTATTGTTGGATGTGAGAAAACTAGTGAAAATATGGATTTGTTGTGGGAAAGTTTTGATTACCCTAGTAACACTTTCCTTGCTGGAAGGAAGCTGAAAAGTAATTTAGTTACTGGTCCATATAAATATATCAGATCATGGAAAAGTCCTGATGATCCTTATGAAGGTAAGTTTTTGGATCAAATAGATACTCATGGTTTTCCACAACTGGTTACTGCAAAGGGAGGAAGGTTACTGTATAGATCAGGTTCATGGAATGGATTTTTCTTCAGTGGAGTTTCGTGGCCGATGCATAGAATTTATAATCTCTTATTTGTGTTCAGTGACAAGGAAGTCTATTATCAATATGAAACTTTGGACAGTTCAATTATTTCTAGAACAGTGTTAAATCATATGGAACTTCGCAGCATTTTCTATGGTCAGATAAAACACAAAATTGGGAGGCGACAATTACTCGACCTGCGGACCTGTGTGATGATTATGCCTTGTGTGCTATAAACTCTAACTGCAACATTAATGACTTCATAATGTGTGAATGCTTGGATGTTTTTATACCTCAATTTCAAGCAAAATGGGAGTCCTCCGATTGGTTTGGCGGGTGTGCAAGGAGAACAAAATTGAATTGTCTCAATGGAGATGGATTTTTGAAGTACACAAATATGAAATAGCCAGACACTTCATCGTCGTGGTTTGAGAGGAGTTTGAACTAGAGGAATGTAAGACAGTGTGTTTGAAAAACTGTTCTTGCATTGCATATACAAATTTGGATGTCAGATATGGTGGAAGTGGAAACTTACTTTGGTTTCATAGCGTCGTGGACATGAGAAAACACATAGATCGAGGACAAGACATTTACATGCGAGTGGCATTTTCTGAACAAGATCATACAAAGAATAAGAGGAACTTGAATATGAAGCATGCTGGAATTTTTGTAGGGGTTATTGCATTCATCATAGGACTTACAACTCTTCTAATGGCCACATCAATGTTTAAGAAACTTGGATATATAAGAAAGTTAATTCAATGGAACCACAAGAAGGAGAAGAAAGAATATGATTATTTGGAAACTCTGGAAAGAGATGTTGTCGCTACTCGAAAAATAGTCGACTGGAGGCGAAAAGAGGAAGAAACAGAAGAGTCGCCATCGAACTTTATTTATCCCATGAGGGGAAGGGAAAACATCGAGAAAACCCAAAGAAGGAAGGATAAGATGGTCTCGCAACCAAGAGATGGGTTCGGAAGCCGGTTATGCGGAGGGAAGGTATTAGCACCCTCCACATCCATCGTACTCGATGGGAACCATTCGCTTGTCTATGTGTAAGGATGTTTGCTAAGGAAATTACTTTCTAAGAGTGTTCTAAAGAGGGAGAGAGAAAGGTGAGAACCAAAAGATGTGAAAGAAAATAAAAGAAAAGGTGGGAAGAAGAAGAGGAGACTCAATAGGACTTCACGGTCCTATGCCTACGTATTCCCTCGTGCAATGGGAAAGTCAGAGTCAACGTAGTTTGGAGGACTACGGGAGAAGAAAATGGAAGAGGGCTCGCCAAGATTATTGCAATCTTGTGCCTACGTATCTAACATTCAGACAAGAATGAAGAATCAGAGCAATCGTAGTTCGACCGACTACGGTTTGTTGGTGTTTTTTATGGACGAGGTTATCGTTCGGGTTCTAGCAGTTAGGTGTTTTGCGGCTCGCTCGTGGAGTCTTATGCGTTACCTGTTTGCGATAGAACGGACGTAACATGTCCTTTTTGAAAAGGTTGATTTTCGCCATCAAGGCAAGATGTCACATTTGATTTGTTGAGGTTGATTTTAAGGGGCGAAATAAGTCCTCGGATAGGAACCCCTTCGGGTAGTACCCAATTCTTTATCTCAAAAGATTTGTTTTGAAAATGGTGTGGCGAATATAGTTATGTCTTTGTATTGAAAGACAAGTATCGAGACCACACACTCTAAAGTGAGCATCCTTATACTCGAAGAGGAAGAGGTCTTCACCCAATCCTCTCTCTTTAATTCAATACAAAGAGAACCTTATTCTCTTATTAAAGATGTTTTGAGTTAGATGGTAAGTGCTTTACGACAGTGAACCCTAAAGATAATGTCAAGCACTCGGGATAGGAGAAGGCCTTCGCCTAACCACTCCACGACCATCTAAGTTTATTAAGAAAAAGTTTGAAAATGCACTTGGTACAAGGCCAAGGTTTTTAGACACAAGGAGATGAAATAAAGAGAGAAAAAGATTTTTGAAAGAGTGGGTGGTGAATATAGTTACGTCTTCGCATTGAAAGACGAGTATCGAGACCACACACTCTAAAGTGAGCATCCTAATACTCGAAGAGGAAGAGGTCTTCACCCAATCCTCTCTCTTTAGTTCAATATAAAGAGAACTTTATTCTCTTATTAAAGGTGTTTTGAGTTAGATGGTAAGTGCTTTACGACGGTGAACCCTAAAGGTAATGTCAAGCACTCGGGATAGGAGAAGGCCTTCGCCTAACCACTCCACAACCATCTAAGTTTATTGAGAAAAAGAAGTTTTGAAAATGAGCACTTGGTACAAGACCAAGGTTTTTGACTTAAGAAGAGAATGAAAATGAGAAATGAAATAGAAACCGAAATGAAATCGAAATGGAAATAAAATCGAAAAGTAAGAAAGGAAGTGGTCTCATATTGATCAAGAATTTGTAATCTATGATCTTTTGTTATATCATTGACCCAAAACAAAATTGAAAAGAAAATCGAAAAATCGAAGATGAAAATCAAGGCGAGAAATGAGAAGTAAATCAAGACATAAAATCTAAATAATAAATAAATAAATAAACTTGAAATCAACCAAAACCTAATTAAATTCTAGAAATAAAATATTTTGTCTTTTTGATATTTATCATTTTTGGTTATTTTTTTATTATTAAAAATTAAAAGGTTACTAAAAAATAAAAGGAGTTTAACCTAAAAAAATTGAAATAATATCAATCTTAAAATTATTAATTAAAAAGTTATAAAACTAATCCTAAGATTATAAAATTAAATCTAAAGTTTTAAAATTTCTACATCTAAGAAAAAAATAACAAAAAAAAAAGGTTGGAATGGAGAGAGTTGGGCCTGCAGCCCAGGCTGTAAATCCGCAGCCCCTGGGGCGCTTCTCAATGGAAGGTGGGTCGGAAGACCCTGAACCCGGCCCGGTTTTGGACACAAGAGGGTTATGTGGAAACCCTATGTTCATCACCAGCCGCTTTCTCTCTGAACATAACGAAACGATGAAATAAAATCCTCAACAAAATGGTGAAGACGGCTCACTCGAAACCAGGGAAGTGTCAATGAACTACACGCTTCGAACCAACGTGGTCTACTGACTCGATCACGATTTCATCCCTCATCTCTCACGATTTGGATTCTCGCTCTCATCAACTCTATTGTGGCAAACGAAAATGGCTTAAGCAAGGTTTGTATCTACCTCTCTCGTCTCACTCGATCGCGACCACTCTTCATCTCGTCTTTATTCTATCTGATTTGGGTTTTGATTTTGGGTTTGAATGGTTGTTGTTGAAGTTTGAAGAAATGGTTATGATGATGAAGATGGAAGCTAAAGGTGGTGATGTTCGAATCTGTGCACACCAACTGCTTGTGGAAAGGTTTAGTTTATGGCTCTATGGTTGCTAGGAAACAGAATGATTGATTGTTTGAAGAAAAATCAGGTTTTGACTTGTTGTATTTGCAGGGAGAATCGCTACAGGGTGGTGGTGTTTGGAAGCTTGTATGGGTTGAAGGGAGAATGAGATGGTTATTGGCGTTGAGGAAAAAATGAATTCCCAAAATATGAGGGAGTTTCAAGTACGTCTCTTTATAGGATTCTTGCTTCAATTTTCCCTCTTCTCTCTTTTGAATTGAAAACAAACTTGCTTTTCTTTTTTTAATTTTTCGGTCGTTGCTTGTGTTGTTGGAATGATACTGTGTGTTGTCCCTCTCATGGCACAGGTTTTGTTTGGATGCAGGGTGCAGTGCTGATGCAGAGTGAGGTACGGTCGGAGGTTTTGGCTTTTGTAAGTTTTGGCTTGGTGTGTAGCATGGTACAGTGCATAGTTCAGAAAGTTTTGCTTTTTTTCCTTTGAAAATTCCTTGTGAAGGGTTGTTGACCGCAGGTACTGTGTGGTTGTTTTTGTGAAATATTGAGGATTGTTGTTGTGTTGCTGCTTGTGTTTTCATTTTCACTTGCAGGAAGATACGTTGGGATGCAGCAGTTTGGAGTGTTGTGGAGGTACAGTCATTTTCGCACCAACTGTCATTATATTGTGGGGCAGGATGTGTTGTTGCAGGATGCAGAGTCTTAGGGGTGTACGGTTTGGTGTAGAAGTGGAGCAGGCTATTGCACAAGTTACTTTGTTTTGATTCTTGTAAAAAATGTATTCCCTTGCCTGCGTTTTCGGTTGTAGTTTGTGGGGTCAGGCTTGAGTTTGTGTAAGGTTTGTAGCATTGTTTGTAATAAAGAAATTTGGAAGGTTGTGGACTGTTAGAAAATGAATTTATTATTTTTTTTAATGATTTTTTTTATTGAATTATGAATTTATTTATGAAAATGGTCAGAAAGAAAGTGGATATTAAAATGGATAAGTGGGTTGGAAATGTGGATTGGATGTGGGTAATTGAATTTGAAATGGATTTAGAAAATGGGATTGGATGAAATGGATTTTTGTATCATGATTTGGGATTTAATGATAAAAGATGAAATGAAAAATAAAAATGAATTTGACAAATATTGTTAATTTGCAAAGAAAAGATATTGGATTAAAATGAATAATATGAATGGATCTTGAAATTGAAAATGAAAATGAAAATTGAATGGATCCCAAAATTAGTTAAAATGGATATTGACCTATAGAAATGGTTTATGGACAACGGATAGTCAAAAATGGAAAAGGAAAGTGAAATAATGGGTAAGGAATGAGTTTTGCCATATGCTTCCACCACACTTACAACCTTGACAACTAAATTTGAACGCCACTCATCAAATCAAGGAGGATCTGCCTTGAATTGAACTGATTAGTCATAACAAACGAATCCACTTGATCCTGGCCACTTGAGTACCAATAAGTCGAAATCTTCCTTTTGAACCAACTGAACAAGAATATGCTTTTAAAATCAGAAGATTATGAATTGAACCGTGAATCTCGATACGCTGCACCAAACCCTGATTGGAAAGCAAATATGGTCCTTTGGTAATCGCTAACGATGAAACACTTGACTTACACACAACCTGATAACTTGGTCCACACACAGACAACCTACATTGAATCTTCAGACACAACCACTGGAATGAAACACACCCTGGCCTTGATCTTGAAGCAAAACTCGTCCGACCAAGATTAGGTCAAGACCATTGAACCTCTATCAGTGCTGCATACGTGCACCTGCCCTGACAAGTCTGATGAATCTTGATGAGGAGTTAAGACAATGAGAACTCAACCCTGGCTTCAAACTCGAACGAAGGATACTTTAAAGCAAATAAGAACCTTGATTCAAAAAACCTCTTGATCCCAAGCCTTAAGAGCTCAAAGAAACACATGATCGGATGCAAAGATGATGAAAATGATATGATATGCAAGGTTAGAGTAAGGGTGAAAATGAGGGTGTCACAGATGCCCCTATTTAATCTTCTTGAACTTGAAGGTGAGAGTGGCAAAGGCTTTCTTACGGTCAAGGTACAAGAGGATTAAATATAAGAATACCTGGAATTTTCAGCCAGAAAAGAAGTGGAATGAAAGTGATGAATTGGTGGGATGGCTTGAAAAAGGCATCTATCATTGGGAAAAAGGCAATTGGTTATGAGGGATATGATGATATGCTTGAGATGCGATGAGGAATCAATATGAGTGCTTTGCCAGTCTTGAAAGGAGGGGCATCCCTGTAGCATACTTGGGACATATAAAAAAGGTCATGAGATATTCCTTCTACAAAAGGTAGATAGGACTCAAAAATAAAAGGATGAGATATTCCTTCTATGAAAGGTAGAGAGGACTCAAGAAATAAAAGATGAGATATTCCTCCTACGAAAGGTAGAGAGGACTCAAGAATAAAGGATAGAAATTGGTTCTCCTCTTGCAAAAGGCAAAGAGGACCCCTGAACGAAAGGTTAGGAGAAAAAATAAATTCCTGCTACAACAAGTAGAGGAGACTCCCTTGGGAGAAGAAGATCGTATTATTTTCTGCAGATGCAGAAACAACTCCAGAACCCAAGGTTTAGAGAATAATTCCTCTTACAAAAGGTATAGAGGACTCCAGAATAAAAGGCTTGGAGATAATTTCCTTCTACGAAAGGTAGAGAGGACCCCAGAACAAAAGGTTAGGAGACAATTTCCTTCTACGAAAGGTAGAGAGGACCCCAGAACAAAAGGTTAGGAGACAATTCCTTTCTACGAAAGGTAGAAAAGACCCCAGAACAAAAGGCTTGGAGAAATAACATAACTCCCTTGGGAGAAGATGATCGTACTATTTTCTGCAGAAGCAGAAACGACTCCAGAACACAAGGTTTGAAGACAGATTCCTTTCTACAAAAGGTAGGAAGGAGACCTACAAAAGGTAAGCTGGGAAGAAATTATGCAAAAGGCACAGGAAGACTCTTACTAAAGGTAAGCTAGACACATTGCAAAAGGCAAGGAGGAGATACATCGTGAAAATGACACGAAAGACTCACTAAAGGTAAGTTGGGGGCAATAACCATCTTCATACAAAAGGCAGAGGGGACTTGCAAAGGGTATCAGAACATCATTTGACCTCATAGGCACAACGGCGGAGATGACATTCTCTGAGTAGCGACCATTCAGTTCTTGGCCACATAGGCATCAAGTGTCCAAATTGATCGAAGATACCTAATACAAAGTTTTGTCGCGTGTGTAAGGTGGCGAGAACGCTTACGAAAGGAAAGCGAAAGAATAAGATTTCATGCGTAAGGCAATGAAATCCCCTACGAAAGGTAAGGTAAGGAAATACTCATGCGAAAGGCACGAAAGGAGTTGAAAGTAGCAATCGATGGGGGAGACAAAGTCCACAAGAATGCCACTATCCTCTACAAGAACTGGCTAAACAAGCATGCAAATGATGCAGAAATGTATGCAAGATGCTGGGGATATGAGGAGGTGAGAGTCTGGAGTGACGATCGTGCCAAACATGGTTGGGCTTTTGTTGAAATGCTTGCTGGGGAAAATGGAGATGGGTAAGGTGAAGGATACCAACCGAAGATGGCTTTTGAAAGGGTTACCAGACGAGAACTGGTTTTTAAGGGGTAGACTACCAGACGAGAACTAGTGGCAAAAGGTTAAGTTGTCAGACGAGAACTGACTTTATGGTTTTCCAGACGAGAACTGGACTTTGAAACGGTGCTTACCAGACGAGAACTGGTTTTAAAATGGCTAAAGAATAGGTGACCAGACGGGAACTGGCATAAAAGTTGTTTACCAGACGAGAACTGGTGTTTTGTTTGCCAGACGAGAACTGGACTTTATGGTTTTCCAGACGAGAACTGGACTTTAAAGTTGTGCAAGCAAGGTGGATTTTGTATTTGGTTAAGGGTGTCGAGTATGTTCGGGCTTATGGTGGGAGGTGCCAAGTATGGTTGGACTTTGGTTGGTGTGCCAAGTATGATTGGGCTTTGGGTTGGATGGGGAATGAGCTTAACTTCCCGACACTCGAAACCTGACGATGCCACGATCAGATGGTAGATGCGGATGCTTCTGATGCTCCAAGTTTGGTCCTTTGCAGAAGTTGTGCTTGCTCCTAAGAGAATCTCACTTCTAACTGAGATGCCATGATGGCTTTGCAACCGAAAATATGAGCATAGCAACTTGACTTATGCATGTTAGTTGCACTTTTGCTCTGCCCCAAGGCTTTTTGACACTTGTTGTGAACTCAACATTTACTAGTGCCTGACAGGGTCTGCTTGACAATTCTTAAAAGTGTAGAGGGAAACCGCCCCTTTGCAATTCATCTGCCCCAGTCTATAGGGTTTTTGAATGAATCCTCCTCGAATAGAAACTTTGGGGATGGTTATACCATGACATGGTCTGAGATAACTTGCCCCAATGTCTGAATCTTCAACAGTCAGCCTTTGCTTGAGTCTCTTGAAGGACTTGCCCCAGAATGAGCGTTGAAGCGACTTAACTTGTGTTGATTGAGCCTTGGAGGGATTTGCCTTTAATCACAAGAATCTCTGGGTGGCCTACCCTTGGCTGGTGGAGTCTTGGGATGATTCTTTGCACAATCGACTCTTGAATGCTCTTCCTCCAATTCACAAGGTTAATGAGAAGGTCTTGATTCGAGTCAGCACCAACGAATGATCAAGTTTCTCTCTTATTGCACTTTGTTGGAATCTCTTTGATGTCAAGTACTTGCTTAAAAATGGTAATTTTAATGCGACGATCATGCAGGTTTTGAAAGAAATCACTTATCGGAATGATGTGATAGTGTGCGACGAATGAACCATTAGTCCAAACGCAATGTTGATTTACTGGTGTGCGAAAGATATGCCGGGAATATGACATTAATTCTGAAAATTAGCAAATCTGTGGGGAGTCAATTTACGCAACCTTGCAATAGTACGCTTTCAAAATAAACCCTACTTCAATTAGGTCTTTCGAGGGTTGTAATGTGGTCTGGTTCACGGTTATTTGAAACAAAGGATATTAGGCTCAAATTTTGATTTGTACCCACCCTTCTTCGTGATGAACTCCAGTCCTACGTTCAGTTATATTACACACATTTATCTTTCAAAAGGGTTGACGGTGTTAGGGCGAATTTGCTTGGAATGGCAGTCACCTTATTTTGTTTTCGTGGATGTCAGTGACCTTTCTAATCCATTTTGGTGACCACTAAATCGGGTTTTGCTTTTGCTGAGGATTTGAGGGCCTCTTTTGCTTTATTTATTTTTTTGATCCCTAACTTTTGCATGGACCGACTTCACTTTTCTAGTCCATCAAGATTTCCCTAATTTTGCCTAAGTTTCCTCTTTGGGGTGGCGGACTTAGCAGGCTATCTTCTTCTTTTTTTTTGAAGGGTCGTGACTGCCAAGTCTTTGGTCTCTGAAGAATAACCGCCATAACAAAAGGTTTCATCTTGAAATTTAAATGTGTAATCAGGATAACTGAACACTACCCATGCCCCAGGTTAAGCGTAAGGGTTTAGAAATCCGAAGGAAACTCCTACTTCTAGGCTCGAAGGGGTTGACTAGGGACTAACTCCTTATCTCTCCAGTGTTTAGGGGATTTAAAACATTGTCTGTACATCATCAGCGGGATTTTATCCAAAAGCATACAGTTTGCAATTATGGGTATTTCGTTTTCATCATCCTCCCTCAAATCTTTACTAAGGCAACAACTGATAAAGGGAGTGAAATGTGGGAAAAAAGTTTTTGTGATTTTTTGCAATATATGAGAAAAAATGAGTGGATACGAATGGACTTGTTCAAAAAAGCACGTTCATTACATTAACAAAACCATTAGTAAGCAACAATGTTTAACAACAAGTGGCACTTAACAGAAAAGAAACTACAAATGCAAAGAAATGACAAGATCTAAAAATTGCCAATCTTGGGAATGTCTTCTGTCTGACCCACTAGCTCGAGGAGATGACCCATGTAGTCTTCGAACTCAATCAGACAAGAGGTTGACGTGCATAACCAGGCTTCCTTCTGGAAAGGATATGTAACCTTTGTCAATCAGTTGTTGCACTTTGGCTTGGTAGGCTTTGCAATCTTCAGTCGAATGCCCTATTGATCCAGCATGATATCCACATTGCACATCAGGATCGTACCTAGGAGGGTATGGCTCTGGCAACGGCTTGAGAGACTTGGGAACCACCAGCGAGCTTTGAATCAGATGCGGCAAGAGTTGAATGTATGACATAGGGACTGTATGAAGAGGAGCATTCCTTCTTTCTAGATTATTGCGAGGCCTATGCTAATTTTGGCGCTAATTCTGATATCCATGGCCATGGGCTCGTTGATTTACACGAGGAGCAATCCACGGTTTATGGGACGAAGCTATAGGCATTACTGGTTGCCCATAAGGACAGCATGGCGCTGGAAATGATGACTGCTGAGAAAATGAGGGACCAAAAGGTTTTGCTGGTACACCATGAGAATACTCAACATTTGCTATGACTGCATTGGTTTCATCCTCCTCTTCCTCTTGGGAGTTGCTGAGGGATTCAGTCTCACCGGCTTGGCTATTCGAGACGTTCTGGATTAGTCGACTCTTGAGGTAGCTCTCGATGCGTTCCCCTACCCTTACAAGGTCAGGGAAGCTTGATGATGTACTGCCAGCCATTCTTTCAAGATAAGAGCCATGCAGACTGTTTATGAACACGTCAATTAATTCCCTGTCCAAGAGTGGTGGTTGCACTCTGGATGCTAATTCTCTCCACCGCTGTGCATATTCCTTGAAGGATTCATCGCCATTCTGAGATAGTCTTTGCAACTGCATGCGACTAGGAGCCACGTCTAGATTTTACTGATATCGCTTTAGGAAAGCGCTGGATAAGTCCTTCCATGATTGGATATTGCTTCCTTCTAAGTCCATGTACCAACTTAAAGATGCCCCACTCAAACTATCTTGAAAACAGTGAATCATCAGCTTATCATCATGGGTATATGTGGTCATTTTTTGGCAGAACATCACCAAATGACGCTTCGGGCAACTACGGCCTGCATACTTCTCGAAGTTAGGTACTATGAATTTCTGAGGAATTACCAAATCTGGTACTAGGCACATATCAGCAGCATCGAGCCCAGGCGTATCATGCACTTTCATAGCTTGGAGTTTTCCTCAATGTCACGAAGTATTTCCTTCATAGGATCAGTTAATGGCTTCCTCTGGGGTCGAGTAGGAACATTTAATCGTGGAGGACCATCATCAGGCAGAAGACCATACAGTGGATTACTTGTCACAGTAAATCCTGGTGGGGGATCAACTTTTTGACGGTTGCTCTCAGACATGGCTACCTCAGCTTCCAACTTGCTTTGTCTAACTGGCCTTTCAAGTCGTCTATGCTCCACTTGCTTCAAATGCCACACAGCTACCACAGGTTCAATATGAGTGTCGAGAAATCAACTGCGGGTTATGGACAAAGGACTGAATGAGCTTCTCGGTTTAAGGTTGGAGAATGATATGCAAAATGATTATGCAAATGCAATGTTATGAATGCAATAAGACATGGGATCAAAGATCGCTGAATCAGGGGTTCGCAATAGGTATCAAGGTCACAGATTCTGCAGGACAACACAACAAGATATCCCTCACCTCGGGTAGGTTATCTTTTGGGTTATAACAGGGCATTCCAAGGGTTTTCAAACAAGGTCCCATGCACTAACCCTCAAAAGTTTTCCATCATAACGACGATTCGTAAGACGGTAATCCCTTCAAAGGATGAGCACAGAGTTATGCCTTAGTAACCTTTGGAATAGGGTTCTAAAGGTCTTCAGAATCACGGACTCCCAGGTCGGAAACAAAGACGCCATTACGACTAATCGTAAGAAATAATCATTCCCAAAGGGGCCTCATCTGAGCGGTGGAAGTCAAACCGACTCGACGAGTCCTAAGTCTCGCAAATCAGTAAGCACCCACCTCCTAGCTTAGTGTATACTCGAAAAGCTCGGGTAGAAAGCCTTTCTCCTCACAAACAATCCCCAATAAACCCGATAGATAAGATAACACAAGATAATAAAGCAATAATAAAGCTAATAAATCACACATACGACAAACAAACTAGGTTTGGCTTGCTTAGGGATTTTCCACTCCCCAGCAGAGTCGCCAGCTATCGCTACTCGAAAAATAGTCGACCGGAGGCGAAAAGAGGAAGAAACAGAAGAGTCGCCATCGAACTTTATTTATCCTATGAGGGGAAGGGAAAACATCGAGAAAACCCAAAGAAGGAAGGATAAGATGGTCTCGCAACCAAGAGATGGGTTCGGAAGCCGGTTATGCGGAGGGAAGGTATTAGCACCCTCCACATCCATCGTACTCGATGGGAACCATTCGCTTGTCTATGTGTAAGGATGTTTGCTAAGGAAATTGCTTTCTAAGAGTGTTCTAAAGAGGGAGAGAGAAAGGTGAGAACCAAAAGATGTGAAAGAAAATAAAAGAAAAGGTGGGGAGAAGAAGAGGGGACTCGATAGGACTTCGCGGTCCTATGCCTACTTATTCCCTCGTGCAATGGGAAAGTCAGAGTCAAGGTAGTTCAGAGGACTACGGGAGAAGAAAATGGAAGGGGGCTCGCCAAGATTATTGCAATCTTGTGCCTATGTATCTTACATTCAGACAAGAATGAAGAATCAGAGCAATCGTAGTTCGACCGACTACGGTTTGTTGGTGTTTTTTATGGACGAGGTTATCGTTCGGGTTCTAGCAGTTAGGTGTTTTGCGGCTCGCTCATGGAGTCTTATGCGTTACCTGTTTGCGATAGAACGGACGTAACATGTCCTTTTTGAAAAGGTTGATTTTCGCCATCAAGGCAAGATGTCACATTTGATTTGTTGAGGTTGATTTTAAGGGGCGAAATAAGTCCTCGGATAGGAACCCCTTCGGGTAGTACCCAATTCTTTATCTCAAAAGATTTGTTTTGAAAATGGTGTGGCGAATATAGTTATGTCTTTGTATTGAAAGACGAGTATCGAGACCACACACTCTAAAGTGAGCATCCTTATACTCGAAGAGGAAGAGGTCTTCACCCAATCCTCTCTCTTTAATTCAATACAAAGAGAACCTTATTCTCTTATTAAAGATGTTTTGAGTTAGATGGTAAGTGCTTTACGACAGTGAACCCTAAAGATAATGTCAAGCACTCGGGATAGGAGAAGGCCTTCGCATAACCACTCCACGACCATCTAAGTTTATTAAGAAAAAGTTTGAAAATGCACTTGGTACAAGGCCAAGGTTTTTAGACACAAGGAGATGAAATAAAGAGAGAAAAAGATTTTTGAAAGAGTGGGTGGTGAATATAGTTACGTCTTCGCATTGAAAGACGAGTATCGAGACCACACACTCTAAAGTGAGCATCCTAATACTCGAAGAGGAAGAGGTCTTCACCCAATCCTCTCTCTTTAGTTCAATATAAAGAGAACTTTATTCTCTTATTAAAGGTATTTTGAGTTAGATGGTAAGTGCTTTACGACGGTGAACCCTAAAGGTAATGTCAAGCACTCGGGATAGGAGAAGGCCTTCGCCTAACCACTCCACAACCATCTAAGTTTATTGAGAAAAATAAGTTTTGAAAATGAGCACTTGGTACAAGACCAAGGTTTTTGACTTAAGAAGAGAATGAAAATGAGAAATGAAATAGAAACCGAAATGAAATCGAAATGGAAATAAAATCGAAAAGTAAGAAAGGAAGTGGTCTCATATTGATCAAGAATTTACAATCTATGATCTTTTGTTATATCATCGACCCAAAACAAAATTGAAAAGAAAATCGAAAAATCGAAGATGAAAATCAAGGCGAGAAATGAGAAGTAAATCAAGACATAAAATCTAAATAATAAATAAATAAATAAACTTGAAATCAACCAAAACCTAATTAAATTCTAGAAATAAAATATTTTGTCATTTTGATATTTATTATTTTTGGTTATTTTTTTATTATTAAAAATTAAAAGGTTACTAAAAAATAAAAGGAGTTTAACCTAAAAAAAATGAAATAATATCAATCTTAAAATTATTAATTAAAAAGTTATAAAACTAATCTTAAGATTATAAAATTAAATCTAAAGTTTTAAAATTTCTAGATCTAAGAAAAAAATAACAAAAAAAAAGGTTGGAATGGAGAGAGTTGGGGCTGCAGCCCAGGCTGTAAATCCGCAGCCCCTGGGGTGTTTCTCAATGGAAGGTGGGTCAGAAGACCCTGAACCCGGCCCGGTTTTGGACACAAGAGGGTTATGTGGAAACCCTATGTTCATCACCAGCCGCTTTCTCTCTGAACAAAACAACACGATGAAATAAAATCCTCAACAAAATGGTGAAGACGGCTCACTCGAAACCAGGGAAGTGTCAATGAACTACACGCTTCGAACCAACGTGGTCTACTGACTCGATCACGATTTCATCCCTCATCTCTCACGATTTGGATTCTCGCTCTCATCAACTCTATTGTGGCAAACGAAAATGGCTTAAGCAAGGTTTGCATCTACCTCTCTCGTCTCACTCGATCGCGACCTCTCTTTATCTCGTCTTTATTCTCTCTGATTTGGGTTTTGATTTTAGGTTTGAATGGTTGTTGTTGAAGTTTGAAGAAATGGTTATGATGATGAAGATGGAAGCTAAAGGTGGTGTTGTTTGAATCTGTGCACACCAACTGCTTGTGGAAAGGTTTAGTTTATGGCTCTGTGGTTGCTAGGAAATAAAATGATTGATTGTTTGAAGAAAAATCGGGTTTTGACTTGTTGTATTTGTAGGGAGAATCGCTACAGGGTGGTGGTGTTTGGAAGCTTGTATGGCTTGAAGGGAGAATGAGATGGTTATTGGCGTTGAGGAAAAAATGAATTCCCAAAATATGAGGGAGTTTCAACTACGTCTCTTTATAGGATTCTTGCTTCAATTTTCCCTCTTCTCTCTTTTGAATTGAAAACAAACTTGCTTTTCTTTTTTTAATTTTTCGGTCGTTGCTTGTGTTGTTGGAATGATACTATGTGTTGTCCCTCTCATGGCACAGGTTTTGTTTGGATTCAGGGTGCAGTGCTGATGCAGAGTGAGGTACGGTCGGAGGTTTTGGCTTTTGTAAGTTTTTGGCTTGGTGTGTAGCATGGTACGGTGCGTAGTTCAGAAAGTTTTGCTTTTTTTCCTTTGAAAATTGCTTGTGAAGGGTTGTTGACCGCATGTACTGTGTGGTTGTTTTTGTGAAATATTGAGGATTGTTGTTGTGTTGCTGCTTGTGTTTTCATTTTCACTTGCAGGAAGATACGTTGGGATGCAGCAGTTTGGAGTGTTGTGGAGGTGCAGTCATTTTCGCACCAACTGTCATTGTATTGTGGGGCAGGATGTGTTGTTGCAGGATGCAGAGTCTTAGGGGTGTACGGTTTGGTGTAGAAGTGGAGCAGGCTATCGCACAAGTTACTTTGTTTTGATTCTTGTAAAAAATGTATTCCCTTGCCTGCGTTTTCGGTTGTAGTTTGTGGGGTCAGGCTTGAGTTTGTGTAAGGTTTGTAGCATTGTTTGTAATAAAGAAATTTGGAAGGTTGTGGACTGTTAGAAAATGAATTTATTATTATTTTTTAATGATTTTTTTATTGAATTATGAATTTATTTATGAAAATGGTTAGAAAGAAAGTGGATATTAAAATGGATAAGTGGGTTGGAAATGTGGATTGGATGTGGGTAATTGAATTTGAAATGGATTTAGAAAATGGGATTGGATGAAATGGATTTTTGTATCATGATTTGGGATTTAATGATAAAAGATGAAATGAAAAATAAAAATGAATTTGACAAATATTGTTAATTTGCAAAGAAAAGATATTGGATTAAAATGAATAATATGAATGGATCTTGAAATTGAAAATGAAAATGAAAATTGAATGGATCCCAAAATTAGTTAAAATGGATATTGACCTATAGAAATGGTTTATGGACAATGGATAGTCAAAAATGGAAAAGGAAAGTGAAATAATGGGTAAGGAATGAGTTTTGCCATATGCTTCCACCACACTTACAACCTTGACAACTAAATTTGAACGCCACTCATCAAATCAAGGAGGATCTGCCTTGAATTGAACTGATTAGTCATAACAAACGAATCCACTTGATCCTGGCCATTTGAGTACCAATAAGTCAAAATCTTCCTTTTGAACCAACTGAACAAGAATATGCTTTTAAAATCAGAAGATTATGAATTGAACCGTGAATCTCGATACGCTAACCATGAAGCACTTGACTTACACACAACCTGATAACTTGGTCCACACACAGACAACCTACATTGAATCTTCAGACACAACCACTGGAATGAAACACACCCTGGCCTTGATCTTGAAACAAAACTCGTCTGACCAAGATTAGGTCAAGACCATTGAACCTCTATCAGTGCTACATACGTGCACCTGCCCTGACAAGTCTGATGAATCTTGATGAGGAGTTAAGACAATGAGAACTCAACCCTGGCTTCAAACTCGAACAAAGGATACTTTAAAGCAAATAAGAACCTTGATTCAAAAAACCTCTTGATCCCAAGCCTTAAGAGCTCAAAGAAACACATGATCGGATGCAAAGATGATGAAAATGATATGATATGCAAGGTTAGAGTAAGGGTGAAAATGAGGGTGTGACAGATGTCAATGAAGAATCAGGTTGGAAACTTATGCATGGTGATGTTTTTCGGCCTCCTTGCAATCTGGCACTTCTTTCAGCTATAGTTGGTACAGGCACTCAGCTTGCATTGTTGATTCTTCGTGTCATCTTGTTAGCTATTGTTGGGATGTGGTATGTTGGATGAGGAGCCATTGTCTCAACTTTCATTGTATGTTATGCTCTCACATCAGTCATTTATGGTTATGTAAGTGGGGGGATGTACTCACGTAATGGGGTAAAAGTTGGATTAAATCTATGATCCTTATAGCATCTCGGTTTCCATTCTTGTGCTTTGGAATTGGATTTATCTTAAATACTCTTGCTATATTCTATGGATCTCTCGCAGCAATCCCCTTTGGTATAATGGTGGTTGTCTTTGTTATTTAGGCTTTCATCTCTTAGTGGATTCCCCCATTGGAGTTCAAGTCAAAATTTGGGTGTGTCTACATTAGGAAGATCTTATCAGATCAAGCATGGATCCAGAAAAGTTTTACAACCTTGAGGACAAGGTTGATCTTAAAGGGGGTAGGTAATGATAGAGAGTGTTGAGTTATATTTAAATATTTTAGTTTATTTAGAGTTATTATTAATTTAAGATTTTAT
This sequence comes from Lathyrus tuberosus, assembly GCA_022829125.1. Taxonomy (NCBI): domain Eukaryota; kingdom Viridiplantae; phylum Streptophyta; class Magnoliopsida; order Fabales; family Fabaceae; genus Lathyrus; species Lathyrus tuberosus. Next base: position 10,530,277 of record JALAZF010000153.1, read on the forward strand.
ATTAGTTGTTATTTTTGTTTAATTGTTATTGAATTAGACTTCTATTAGTATTTGGGAATTTAGTTAATGGTCCATTAGTAAGGGTGGCAAAATAGGTCGGGCCCGCCGGGTCAGCCCGTTTGACTCGCCTTTTTTAGTGATTTTGGCTGAGGTTTTCGGCTCGGTAATTTAAGTTAGCCCGCCTCACCTAACTCGCTTGAAAAACCGGGGCGGGGCGGGTGTTGAAACTGTAATACAACAGCAAGCAAAAACATTTAAGTAACCCAGTTTTATCGTCTCCACAGGGATCAGTGCGAGGGAAACAATGTCGTTCGACGGTGTCTACATTTCTAAACTTATGGTTCAAAAGTTCTGATTTAAAAGGGAACCAAAAGCAAAGACGGAAAATGTAAAGACTGAAAATATAAAGTAAAGACTGAATTATAAACGGAGCCTCGTTGGAATTGGATCTCATCAATTGATAACACATGCATTCTTCTGACCAATTTATACATAAATCAAACTTTCGCCTAATATCATCATGTATCACTCATGACATACATATCCTCTCGGTCCCTGCATATTATGAGTGATTTTATACCGATCAATAATTGCTCTCGCACATCACCAATCAATACAAAGCATTTAAAGCCTACATGAATGTTAAGCCTATATCCATTTCTGGCATCTAAACCCAACAGATATTACTATAACATCAATATCACACCAATGAGTAATTCATATACAAGCCAATGATCAAAATACGTACACACGTTTAACCCTTTTTTACATGCATTCAACTAATTTGCCAAATGAATGTGAATGTCGTTTTTCATCACTATTCTCACGCACCCTCATGATACCGTTTGTCAAGCGATATCACGGTCTCTTATTGCATTAATTATTAGAAGTTATTCAAATTAACAATCAACACAATGCTAAAAAGCTGAGATGCAAATGAATATCAAATCACAAAACATTGTCAAAAGCTTGCTCAATGATAAATGAACATCTAAGATTGAAGATTTGAAATAGGTTTTGTCAAGGCCAACAAATAAACTGAAGGAGTGAAAAACACAAGAAAGGGGGGTTTGAATTGGTTTTTCACAAATAAACTTGTTTCTTAAAAATAAATTCTTTTTAGAAACCGTTCGTTTTAACGGTTGTAACCTATATTAAGAATCAAATGATGAACACATTATGTTTATACTAGTTCACTTGAGAAACCCTCAAGTTAGTCTAGTCCACCCGCCAAGGTGATTTTGCCTCTCTCAATGAGGTCTTATTCCACTATTCATTCAAATCAGTACAATGCACGAGCCCAATTGCTGGTGACTAACACAACCTCTAAAACTCACAAGTTTTAGACTTCTCAAGTAATACAACCTCACAGGTCTTACTCAAGGAACAACCTCTAAGACACACGACTTAGACTTCTCAAGAAATACCACCACAAGGTCTTTCTCAAGGAACACAAACCTAAGTTTGAACAAATTACGTTTACAGAAATGTGCTTCTATACAAGCTGAAAATGTAAACATGTTTTTTACTAGAATGACTTAAGAAAGATTTCAAATAGAGAGAGTATGCGGTAGCGTTCGTGTGTGTCTTTCTTCAAGTCCCTTTCTTACTTTTATAGCCGTGTGAAAAGAGCCGTTGAAGTGTAATCATTATATCTAAGTAGGCTGGCGGCTAGAAGCGTGAGGACAGATAAAACCTTTTGCGTGTTGTGCTTTCTGTCTTCGATTGTACCGTTGCATTGTGACCAAGATATCTTCGCTAGAATTAAGGTACAACTGTACTATGTAGCTTTGTCTTCTTGGCTTCTCAACTCCAGAGGCTTTTCATGAGCATGAGTAAGAAGGGAAAACTTAGCTAGGTTCTTGAGTTTCTCAAGTCTTCGGATCTTCAGAGCAGCGTCTTTAGAGTCTTCGGCACTTGGTCTTCAGAACCTTGTTTGCTTGATGCGTTGTCCTTATATCTTCAGAGGCTTTTGATAGTATCTGATTGAAGCATGAGTAGAGACTTGATTAGGCCTTCAGAACCTTGATCAGAGAGCGCAAGTCTTCAGCATCTGGACTTTGTTTTATCAGAACCTATGTCTTCAGATCTTCAGAACTCGTTCTCCTTTTCTTTTGTATCAGCATCTGAACTTTGTATTCTCTCGTATTGAGTTCTGCTTCTTAGGCGAAGTATTTTCCTTTAAGTATTGAGTTTGCGCCGTTTTACGGAAGCATAATCTGTTTGTTAAGTTCTCACAAATAACAACCATTAGCTGTACAAATTGTTCATACAGAAATACACTTTGATATCATCAAAACTTAGAGATAAAGTTGCAGAACCAAATCTTGTTCTCACAATCTCCCCCTTTTTGATGATGACAAAACTATGTATTTTGATGACACAATTTTGATATATATAATGCAGGGAAATAACAGATTCTAAAGATAGCTTATCCTTCGTATAAAGTGCTCCCCCTGAGTCTTAGACTTGATGAATTTCTGAGCTTGGGGCTCCCCCTGATTTTACTAGATCATGAGTTTTGATTTTCTTAGACTTGATTCTCCTTTCAGTAGAGTTCTGATTTTCTTTTTCTTAACAAGGCTTTAATTTGGATCAGAATACCTGAAAAGAAAAACACTCTAATAGAAATAACAGTTTTATCTATTAGCATGTAAACAGTATTTTTCAGAGATTGACTATGGAATCAAAATATCACATTATATTACTTCTCCCCCTTTTTGTCATTGATAAAAAAGATAAGTGGTGCAAGGGTGAAAAAAAAGGATCTAAGGACTTAAGGACAACAAAGATATAAGAATTAGGTGCTTCCAGAGGACATCTTGTCCCACATCTTCTGAAGCATGCCTTTTAGTTCATCATTGATAGTCCTTTGTTCCTCAAGGCTTTCTCTGAACTTCTGTTGTTCTTCTCTGATTTCTCCAATGGCGTCTTCTAAACGCTTGACAGTAGGATCAGATGTAGAAACAACTGTAGCATCTTGCTCAGCCTTCTTCATGGCTTCAGTTTCTTGTGCTATTCTAGCTTCTTCAGTAGCCTTTTCTGCAAGAAGTCTCGCTTCCTCAGCAGCCTTTTCTTCAACTTCTTTCTGCGTTGCAGCCAAGAACTAAAGTATCCTGATCCGTTCTTCAGGTTCTGCTCTCTCCTTTGCCCGTTGAATTCCGTCTTTGATGGTTGCATCTGAGAATCTTACAATTCTTGTAAGCTCACTGCTCAACCATTTCTGGAAGTTTTGACAAGATCTTTCAAGTTCCATAGGCTTTGTACTTGTGTTAAGTTCTGCTCTTAGGTCCGCAAACTTCCTTAATGCCTTGTCATAAAATTGACTTGTGCATTCTTCAAAAGATGTTGGAGGAGGTTTAGTATAGATGACTAAAGAAAGGTCAGGCTTGGCAGAATTCAACTCGGGTGTTGTTTGCTGAGATGGAACGATCTCAGTAGGAGGATGTTGATTGCTTGGTTGATCAGTAGGAGATGTCACTTCTGGAGTGTCTGAGATCATGAGAGATTCAGGGGTGACGATCTCTAGAGATTCAGAGGTTGTCTCCTCAGAGATAGACTCAATACTGAGGACTTGAGAATCGGAGATTAGGTTGATGGAACTTTGTTCATTTGGCTGAATGATTGACGCGGTTATTAATGAGATATAGGTAGGAATAACTTCAGTCGAGATAGGGGTACTGATTGATGAGTTAGATGAAGATTGGATAGTGGTAGTTGAAGGAGGAATTGAGAAAGATGGTGGTTTAAACTTCACCTGTGGATTGGAGGTAGGAATGACGGTGGTTTGAGATGATGATGGTGCAGTAACAGTATCCGTCACATTCATAGATCCATAAGAATTGACAGTTGATTTAATGATTTTCTCAAGTGGAAGAGTTTTTGATCTAGAGGTTTTGGATGTTTCAGTTTCATCCCTTTTCTTCTTCTTAGGCTCAGTATCCTCTTTAGTTTGCTTCCTCTTACTCCTCGTGATGTATTTAGACTTGGAAGCAACCTCTTCAACTCTGGATTTTGGCATGTCATGCCCTTCTTCTCTCATTATAGCCATAAACGAAGCAATTGTTGTTGGATTATCTTCTTTACGATAGCAGGGGTAGTTTGGTACTGAACGTTTGATCGTAGTGTCGTGAGGGTTAGGTATGGGTTTCACATCAACATTGGTAATCATTTTCATATGCTTAAGGTTCACAGCATTGAAGGTTTCTCCTACTTTGCTAGTCAGATAGTCTGTGTACTTAGCTTCTTTGACTAGATACTCCACTAGGCCACTTTCAACGAAGATGTTAGAGAGAAGTCTTCCAAATGGAATGTAGTTTAAAATCTTTCTATCTGGTAAAGCTGTTGTTCTTGTCTTGCGCACCATATCTCTTAGGTAGCAGAAAAGAATGGATGGAAGACACATTTTCTCATTCTTGTGCAAGTAATACAACATGTACTTTTAATTTGTGTTGAAGAAATCTGCAGCACTTTTTGGAGGTCTTGGATTGATACATCCAAGAATGATTTTATGCCAGATTCTTAAATTGTCATGCAGATTCTTGCTTTTGTATTCTGTAGTCCCAGCTTGACAATTTTTGAAGATTGCTCTGTTGATGACGGAGTCAGATATTTCAGTTTTTCCATAAACTCTTTTTCCTTCCAGGAGTTCCATCCCTAGTAGGTCTGAAATAGATTTTTCAGTTATAATGATCTTTTGATCCATGACAAAAGATGCAACATGAAGATCGTCTGTTTCAGCGTGCCTCCATAATTCCTTTACTAGGTCATCAAAGGTTGGACCTCTAAGTCTTTCAAAGTAACTTTTCCATCCTTGAGTATTAAGTTGATCAATTAGGTTAAACCCATTATCGCAAAGATTGTCGAAGTCGACAGACAACTCTTTCAGAACAATTATTTCATTTGCATGCATAACACAGGTAACAGAGGAATTTCTCTGTGTGACATAGGTTGCATCGATCGTGGGAAGAGATAATGGAGTCGAGGCGATCGTCGCGGTGATTATAGAGGTGGCAGATGGTGCGATAGATAAAGACGACAACTCTTGGGAGACATTCAGTGACGTTTCAACTTCTTTGGAGAGGAGAACAGTATCTTGTTAATCGATGTTTGTCATGATGATGGTTAAGAACGGAGAGGATGAGAACAAGGATTGAGTTGGTTCAAAAGAGATAGAAGAAGAAAAGCGATTAGGGTTTTAGGGTTTTCGTTTAGGTGAAATAGGGAATACAAAAGGTTTTTGAATTTTTAAAGAGATAAACACGGTACATGGAATAGGTGAATAAATGTAATAATGTTTTGAGTCATTCCCAAGAAAAATTGCTGTTCGTTTGATTTGAATTAGATATAATCTAATCACATGCAAAAAGTAATTTTCTAATTAAATGACGCGTCAGAACTGACTCAGAAGAAAAATTAATCAGAACTGAGATACTTCTCACAAAAGTGGTTCTGATGATTTAAAAATACTTATTTCCTCTGACTAAACACATTTTGTTCTGAAATAATCTCATTCTGAGCAATACACCATTTTCAGATGTTTTAAAATAATTTGAAATCTATCTTCAGCTAAGGGTTTTGTAAAGATATCAGCCCATTGATGGTCTGTATCAATAAATTTTAAGCATAAGGTTCCCTTCTGAACATAGTCTCTGATAAAATGGTGTTTTATTTCAATGTGTTTAGCCCTAGAATGAAGAATTGGATTTTTACTTAAATAAATAGCAGCAGTATTATCGCAAAAAATAGGAATGTTACTCTCATATATCTGATAGTCTTCCAGCTGATTTTTCATCTAAAGCATTTGTGTACTGCATAGAGAGGTGGAGATGTATTCAGCTTCTGCTGTCGAGAGAGCAATTGTAGATTGCCTCTTACTTGACTATGAGATTAGATTATTCCCTAGGAACTGACAGTTTCCAGATGTGCTCTTTCTTTCCAATCTGTCTCCAGCATAGTTTGCATCACAGTAGCCAGAAAGAGTATACTCTGATGTTTTCTCATACATCAAGCCCAAGTTAGTAGTACCTTTCAGATACCTTAGAATTCGTTTAACTGCAGTTAAATGAGATTCTCTTGGATCTGATTGGAATCTAGCACATAAATGTACACTGAATAATATATCAGGTTTGGAAGCAGTTAGATATAAGAGAGAGCCTATCATACCACGATACAGCTTCTAACAAACCTTAGCTTCTGATTCTTCCTTTCTCATGACACATGTTGGATGCATTGGTGTTTTAGCTATATTGCAATCCATCATGTCGAATTTCTTCAGAAGTTCTTTTGTGTACTTACTTTGATGAATGTAAGTTGCCTCTGGTTTCTGATCTATTTGAATTGCCAGAAAGAACTTTAACTCACCCATCTGACTCATTTCGAATTTTGCTTGCATTAACTTTGAAAGTTCTTCACAAAGAGAGGGGTTAGCAGAACCAAAGATAATATCATCAACATAGATTTGAACAATAAGAATATCATTCTTATATGATTTACAGAAGAGAGTTGTATCAACCTTTCCTCTGGTAAAATTGTTTTCTAAGAGAGATTTGATCAATCTATCATACCAAGCTCTGGGAGCTTGCTTTAAACCATAGAGTGATTTTTTGAGTTTAAAGACAATCTGATTTTTCTGAATTTTCAAAGCTAGGAGGTTGCTTGACATAGACCTCTTCTGATATATAACCATTTAAGAATGCACTCTTAACATCCATTTGATATAGGGTGATGTTATGATTTACTGAAAAAGAAATTAATAGTCGTATTGCTTCAAGTCTGGTGACTGGAGCAAAAGTTTTGTTGTAATCAATTCCTTCTTGTTGATTGTAACCTTGAGCAATAAGTCGTGCTTTGTTTCTGACAACTTCTCCCTTCTCATTTAGCTTGTTCCTAAATACCCACTAGGTTCCAATAACATGAACATTCTTAGGTCTTGAAACTAGATCCCAAACATCATTCCTTGAGAATTGATTCAGTTCTTCTTCCATAGCCAGAACCTAATCCTTGTCCATAAGCGCTTCTTCAACTGTAGCTGGTTCAATTAACGATACCAGTCCCAAGAGTGTTTCTTCTGATGGTCTGAGGGCTGATCTGGTTCTGACTAGAGCGTCCTTGTTACCAAGAATTAGTTCCTCAGGATGAGGTATGGACATTCTTCTCTTCTTTTGATGTGGAGTATTCGGAGTTACATCAGTGGAGTTCGGTGTAGGATCCTGCTGGTCCTTGACTTCATCTGCCTTTTCTTTAGGTTCTGAGAAGCTAATTTCCAAACCTGCAAGCTTTTCAACCAGTTCTGACTTTTCAAAGTCAGGCTTGTCATTGAATCTAACATGAATTGATTCTTCCACAATCCGAGATTCTGTGTTATAAACTCTGTAGCCTTTTGAGCATTCAGAGTATCCTAACAGCAGGCACTTCTGTGCTTTGGAATCAAACTTTCCAAGATTCTCCTTAGTGTTTAACATAAAGTAAGTACATCCAAATGGATGGAAATAGGAAATGTTAGGGATTTTATTCTTCCACAATTCATAAGGAGTTTTATTCAAGATAGTTCTAATAGAGATTCTATTTTGAATATAACATGCTGTGTTGATTGCTTCTGCCCAAAAGTGCTTAGCCATGTCAGTTTCTTGGATCATGGTGCGAGCCATTTCTTGTAAAGTTCTATTCTTTCTTTCTACAACTCCATTTTGTTGTGGAGTTCTAGGACAAGAAAAATCATGGGATATCCCGTGTGAATAAAAAAGGTTTTCAAAGTCTTTGTTTTCAAATTCTCCACCATGATCACTTCTGACTTTGATGATTTTGCAATTTTTCTCATTTTGTACTTGAGTGAAGAAGGAAGCAAACACAGAATGTGACTCATCCTTGTGTTTTAAGAATTTCACCCATGTCTAACGACTGTAATCATCAATGATGACTAGTTCGTATTTCTTACCATTGATCGAAGCAGTTTTCACTGGTCCAAAAAGATCAATGTGAAGAAGTTCTAACGGTCTGGAGGTGGAAACAATATTCTTTGCTTTAAAGGAGGTTTTTGAAAACTTGCCTTTTTGACATGCTTCACAAAGAGCATCTAAAGAGTACTTCAGATTTGGCAAGCCTCTGACAAGACATAGCTTGTTCAGCTGAGAAATTCTTCTCAAACTAACATGGCCAAGGCGTCTATGCCAGACCCATTGCTCTTCATTTACAGAAAGAAGACATTTTACATTTTGATGTTTTAAATCTGATAACTTAATTTTGTAAGTATTGTTCTTCCTCTTTCCGTTAAACAAGACAGACCCATCCTTTTGACTTACAGCTTTACAGGATGTTTAATTAAAAATGACGTCATAACCATTGTCACTAAGTTGACTAATTGACAATAGATTATGCATTAGACCTTCAACTAACAGAACATTTTTAATAGAGGAGAGCTTACCATTTCCAATAGTTCCGGAGCCAATGATTCTTTCGTTCTGATTTCCTCTGAAACCGACGACACCTCCGGGTTTAAGTTTCAGATCTTAGAACATATGCCTTTCTCTCGTCATGTGTCGCGAGCATCCACTGTCCAGGTACCATGATTGGTGTTTCAATGGTGCCATTAAGGATGTCTGCAACATAAACCATCTTATTCTTAGGTACCCATTTTGTGGGTCCTTTCTCATTAGTTTTTCCAGAGGTTCTGACACCTTTGGACTTCCTTCTATTAGGATAATAGTGTGGAACTTGTGCATAGTTGTCGCTCCCGGGATTTTCATCCTAGTACAAACGCGAAAGTGGCACCGAAATAGAGTCGCCAGCAATGTGTGTTTATCCCAAGAGAGGGAAAGGAAACACCGCATAAACCTGAGGGGAAGGAAAAGCATGGTCTTGCGACCAAGAGAACTGGGTTTGGGAGTCGGTTACGCGCGGGGAAGGTATTAGCACCCCCACGCGTCCATCGTACCCGATGGGATCCACGCTTGCTTGTCTCGATCAAAGGGTGTAAGAAAATGATACTGAAAAAGGAACTGCTAGCTGGAGAACGGGAAAAGGAAAGGAGAGAGAAAAAAAACAAATGTAGGGAAAATAAAAGAAGTGCTCGAATGGGCCCTACCCCACTGCCTACGTATCTCATTGGGAGCATGAGAATCAGAGCGACGTAGTTCCCCTCAACGAGGGTTGCTTTGTTTGTGTTTTTTATTGGAAACGTCAAAGTACGCGTTCCAGCAGTTAGGTGTTGCAGCTCGCTGTTGGGAGACTTAGGCGTTACCTGTTTGCGGTAGAACGGACTTGACGAGCCCTTTTAGAAAGGAGTGATGAGATGAGAAGAGAATTCCCGAAGGAAAGACATTATTGTTTGTTTGAAGTTTTTTAGAAAGAAGTGTTTTGATTATTGGTGTGTTTTGTAACACATATTGCATTCAAGTCTATCATATAAGATCGAATGCATCGCATGGTCGTCCTAACAGGCCGTATGCTAAACACTCTAGGAAGGTGGAGAGAAACCCTCCTCCTTCCATTTCCCACACTTTAGGTTTAAGTGCAATACATGTTATGCCATCATTAAGTGTCTTTTACTTTTGTTTTGAGATGAGAAGAATAGAGACTCAAAGTTTGAAAGAAAAAAACTAAGGGGAAACTAGGTCCTAATGTTATCATACAATGATGGCCCTATGGTTGAGGTAAGAAAAGGAATTCTACCTATTGTTAGCATACATGGATTGCTATCCTAATGTCTCTCCTACCTCCGACTTAATCAAAAATTAAGTGGAGCGAGGAATCCTAAGGGATCATGTCATCAGACAAGTAAACACAGGATAAATCAATCACAAAATGAACTAAAAGCAATAACAGAGTAAACAGTGTCAGTCAACAATAACGTCACATAATAAAAGTAGAAAAAGGGGGAGCTTTAGCCAAGGGGTCATATCAACCGAGGCAACCAAGCTAGCTGTGGGACGTAGGTACTCATCCAATGGTATCGAGAACCATGGAGAGCAGAGTAAGAAAGGGGAAGATGTGAATCAGATCACATAAGCATCAGCATCGGTTAATGCGAGCTATAGACAAATAGTGGGGGTTTGATTGCTAAACCCTTCTTCCACTTGACAGACTCGATAACAAGAGTGAGTGATGTTCAAAGCATCAACATGAAGTGCGAGCTAAGAACGACCTCGGACTAGAAATGGAGGGAGTCGATTGCGGACTCTCGTTCCGCCCGATGCCTTCTTCGAGGTCTTATAAGGGGATACGGGAATGGGATGCCTCTTGGAGGTCTTAGGCACAATATTAAACAATCACAAACAGAGCCTCCTTTGAGGACTTCCAGAATTGTCGGCCAAGTGGCGCGGACTCCCAATCCTACTTCTCATGGCATCGAAAGGAAAAAATTGTGGAATTAGTAAAAGAGAAGAGAAGTAATACCGAACGAATATCAAACCGTAGCAACGCAAGCAAAATGTAAGCAAGCCGGCAAGCTTCTATTAAGCTAGCATAAATGAGCAAAAATGTTAGAAAGCGAAACGGATCTGTGAAAGGCATGGAACCAAATGCTCTTAAAAAAACAATAAAACAAGGCCATGAGCCGTAAATAGCAGCAACAACAACGCTCCAACACCTGCATAGCTATAAAAACCAGCAACAAACACAAACAACTTATAACAGCTACTATTTCCAGAACAGGACACGTGTGTATGCAACCAGACAGAATACCAACATTTTACAGCACACTTTGTACATTACAGCAGTGTATGCTATAACAACTTCTACCTTTAAGCAACTTATCAAGTCAAGTGAGAATCACTACAAAACAACTCACAAGTTAGTCGGAATTCAAATGGAAATTGTCAAATAAGAAGTAAATGAAATCAATAATAAAATGTAAACAACGATTAGTCCAAATTAACATGTAACAAGTATTAAAAACTATTAACAAAGTTAACAAATGAAACAATGAAAATATTAACACTAAAACCTATGTTTTGTCAAAAACAATTAGTGGACAATTAAACAAAAAACAATTAATTAAGCAATGGCCAAAAATCAATTAACGAACAATTAAGCTAAAAAGGATTAATGTGATTAAGCAAAACAATTAGTAAGATCTAATCTAATTGGTCAATATCAATTCAACGTTAAAGCCTAAACCAAATTGAAATAAACTCCTAAACGAAAATTAATCACAATTAAACTACAATTAATTCACTTACTAAACCATGTTAAAATGTTAGTTAAAGTCAATACTAATCTCAAATCGAGGCCAAAATCTAATTAGGCCAAGATTAATTCCTAAGTCCTAATTCTAATTATCTTATCTAATATCCGAAAAACAATCCAAACAAATAGTCAAAGAATCATTTCTAAAATGTAAACCTAATTCTATTCTCAAATTCAAACCTAATTAATTAAGGTTAAGTGTTAATCATCCTAAATCAATGGCAAAGTAAAAAACCGGATAAACTCTAATTAACCTCTAATCCAATTAATTCCTAAAAAACAAAAATATAAAAAGAAAAAGAAAAGGAAAAGGTTACCGTGAGGGGTGCAGTGGTGTGTTAAGAGTACAGGGGTGTGGAATAGCATTTCCATGGAGGAAAGGCCCAAGAACTATTCTCTATCAATACAAGGGGGTGTAGTATTGTGTTGGGAGTGGTAAAATGAGAACACACGGGCCAAAACAAACCCGGTCCATGGCCATGAGAGCTTAACCTTGGTTTTCTCTGTAAAAACCCTAGAGATCCTGATTCTTCTTCCTTATCTCTTCCTTTGAGCACCGTAACCTTGCTTTCTCTTCCAAAACCTCACCGTCGGCGATTCTCTCCTCTTCTCCTTTCCAAGATAACCGCCTACCTCAATGTTCTTCACTTCAACCTCACTCGCTCTCTTCTCTAAGTCCCGGCAAACAACGTTTTTCGGAGGCTGAACCATCTGAAGAAGCTTTAACACCATTGTTATCGGTTCTTGTACCGTCGGTGGCTGAGAAATAAGCATCACGAGGAACGGCTTGAACGGCTCCGATTTCGGCGGCTTTGATGAAGATTTCAACGATGCGGTTAACGAGAGGATGAACGAGATAAAATAATCCTTTCCGAATCGGCCTCGACTCCTCAGGTAGTGACTCGATCTCCTCCTTCCTCGCGTATCTTCTTCGTTCTCATTCTTCGCCATCTCCGCCGTTCGCAAATCATTCCTCCGTCTCGCCTCACATTAGATCGCACCGTTGGAAACGTCATTGGAAACATAATCTCCGTTGCGACAAATCGCGCACTCCAGAATACAGATCACAAACACAAGTACAAATAAATTGCACAAGATTGAAGTTCATAGCTGGATTACCGGATTCACGTGACGTTACAATCCTGACGGCGAAGAAAGACGTTTCAATTTGATACGATTCTCCGAGCTTGTGGCTACAATTCGGCGAAGATGATGACGACGACACTTTCGGTATGAATTAATGTTCATTTCCTCTTGCTTCTTTCACCTGATCCAATTTTCTTCTACTTTCTCAATTTGTGCGAATTCTGTTGATGTACGTTGAATTTGTTGCAGGTCGTTATGGTGTGGAGATGATGAAGATTGATTGGAGAATTGATGAAGTGGTTAACGGTTTCAAGTGAGGGTGAATTCAGAGATTGAAGATGATGATTGAATCTAGAGAGTGAAGATTGAAGGAGATTAGTGATGGTTATTTTTGTTGCAGAGGTTCCGATTGTGTTGAAAAATGTTTGCAGGTTTTTGAATTTGATGGAGGATTGAAGTTAATCGAAGATGATGATGAAGAGAAAGTTTTTTTTCATAATTAAGAAGAAGCAGAAGATTGAAGATGAGGTGGAAAGAATGGAGAAGCTTGGAGGTTAGGAATCGGTTAGCAGTTCGTTATGTTATCAATTGGTTAGGGTGGTTATGGCAGTTAGAGATTGTTAAGGAATTGTGTTAGAGGAATTTCTGGTATGGAGTTTTTATGTTGTAATTTCCTTTTATAGATTGGAAGTTCTATTGTTATGTCAACTTGTAATTTTCCTGTGGTTTTCTTTTTTATGCTATGGTTCTATTATTTATTCACAAGCAACACCAAGGCAGTTATTCTTTTTTTTTTTTAGAAATTTCCCAAAGCCATCTAGTAGTGAATTCGTTCCTGCGCCTTGTAAAATTGCCGCTGTGAATCTATTTTCTAAAGTACAACTCCATATTGTATGCTTACTCAACCTCATGGATGGGACACACTGGTCTTGAAATTTTGATCATAGATTATTCAGCGCTGCACTCTTTTTTGGATATGGGCCATGTAGCCGATTTGGGTTTGAAAACATGGGCTATGAATTGGAATTTGGTTTAAGAAAATGGGTATTTGGATGTGGATTAAAAAGTAGTTTAATGAAATGGACAATGGATTTAATTGGATTAGAATGGATGTAAATTCTAAAATGGACATCAAAATGGGTTTAAAGTGGATTAGAAAAATGGTTAGGTGAATTGAAAATGAGGGATAATGGTTATTAACATAGTGATTTAAAATATGGAGTAAAAAAAAAGAAAGTGATGGGCCTGGATGGGTTTAGAATGGATATGGTAGAAATTTGAATTCTAAGAGATCCACATAATCAATCAAATTTCCAATTCAAACCAAACCAAACTTTTATTTGCAGATCACAGTGGTATTTGCAGACCGTAGTGCCTCGACCACAACATGAATCCACAAATGGATCTCTTGTACCCTAACCCAATTCTCCTTTATATGCACCCTGAAACCTGGTGAACCTTTGAATACAACAACCTTGAACCTCTGAATAGGAGATACCAATCACAAGAAAAACCTTCGATCCCATGTCTTGGAAGACCAATGCAATGATATGATTATGAGTTATGACCTAATGAGATGCAAAATGAGAACGAAACATAAGCCAATTATTGAGAAAAATAAGAGGGAAAATTTTGGGGTATTACAGCTGCCCCTATTCAATCACTATAGACCTGAATGGATGATAGCGATTGCTGTCAGACTTTCAAGGTAAGGAGGGATTGAATACCGAAAATAACCAGAAAATTTGCACTCTGTGGAGAAGAAAGGGGATATAAACCCAACCAAATGAACTCTGCTTAGATAAAAAACTCTGATGATGAAGAATAACACTGAAGGGATGTCTTTTTGAACAACGCCAGACGACTACTGTCTTGCCACGCTGCGGATGGACTTTAGCAATGTCTTTTGTATAACGCCAGACGACTACTGGCCTGCCACACTACAGGTGGACTTTAGCAATGTCTTTTGTACAACGACAGATGACTACTGGCTTACCACATTACGGGTGGACTTTAATAACGTCTTTTAGCACAACGCCAGACGACTACTGGCCTGCCACACTGCGGGTAGACTTTCGCCAAACTACGGTTGAACTTTGTCTTCTTGAATGGAGTCAGACGACTACTGACTTGCCACACTGCGGGTGGACTTTCGCCAATCTATGGTTGGACTTTGCAGCTGAATTGCCACACTGCGGGTGGACTTTTGCCAATCTACGGTTGGACTTGCTGATGATTTTCCACCCTTGGATGGACTTTTGCCAATCTACGGTTGGACTTAGCTGCGTCTTTTTGAATGGAGTCAGACGACTACTGACTTGCCACACTGCGGGTGGACTTTTGCCAATCTACGGTTGGACTTTGCAGCTGAATTGCCACACCGCGGGTGGACTTTTGCTAATCTACGGTTGGACTTGCTGATGATTTGCCACCCTTGGATGGACTTTTGCCAATCTACGGTTGGACTTAGCTGCTGTCTTTTTGAATGGAGTCAGACGACTACTGACTTGCCACACTGCAGGTGGACTTTTGCCAATCTACGATTGGACTTTGCAGCTGAATTTCCACACTGCGGGTGGACTTTTGCCAATCTGCGGTTGAACTTAGATGTTTTGCTACCCTTGGATGGACTTTTGCCAATCTGCGGTTGGACTTCAAATTGCTTCCAATACTGGATTACACGCTGCATGCATATCAGACATCTCTGCTGACTCTGCCGAGGAACAATGATCAATGATTTGACTTGAGAGACTCCTGAAAGGATGGTATCTCTGTTGGAGAATGAATGAATAATCTGTTTGCTTTGAATTGTCATGTTTGCCAAAAATAAATTGGACTTTGAGATATGGAGAATGATGACTTTTCCAGGAACTACTTCATCTGACTGAGGACGAATTCTGGTCATAGCAACTCCGCTGGGGGTGAGAATATTCTGACTTGGCTAGGGAAGAATGTACTAAGACTCTGCTGAAGAAGACAAGTCATTAAAACTCTGCTTCGGGATCTAACAAACCCGAGGAGAATCTGCTAACACTCTGCTGAAGAAGAGATTCTATTGACCTGCTAAACTTTTGCGGGGAAGAAAAACAACTCAGCTGGGGAGTATTATTGACAAGATTCAATGCTGAACTCTGTGGGGAGTACAACTACTAGAGATACGATCTTGCTGGGGATCGGAATTACTCTGTCAGGGATACACAAATCCTGGTTAGAGAACAATCTGTTGTGATATGCTGGGAAAAAGGTCCCTAGAGATCTGTTGGGAAAGCACAAAGCAAATGCATTGTGATCTATTGAGGAGCAAAACTATCGAGCATAGAAAAAGAGCCACAAAGTCCCATGCTAGGCAACCTTTCGTTTGGCGACTCCACTGGGGATAACGAGTTGACAACAAACTCTGCTGGGGAAAACCGCTTCAAAGCGTCTCGTGCTGGGGAATGTCTCGTAAGAGGATTTTATAGAAGGCCACACATCTTCCAACTCTTGGACAAATACCGAGACTTGAGCTAGACAAATTAACCAGGAGGCCACTCTACTGGGGATAATAGATCTGAAACATCTCTTGCCGGGGAATTTCACGCTGCCCCATGCTTGGGAGAGTCGCAAACTCGCTTTTGCCCCAGATTACACGACTGCTCTGAAGAAATCGTCCTAAGAGGATTTTACAGAAGATTTGGCGTCTTCCAACTCCTGGACACTCACTGAGTCTTGAACATTAGTTGCAAAGTCTGCGAAACAACTCTACGGGGGAATTTCCAACCATTATCGACACAGAAAAGCTTGTAGCTGTTGGAAGTATTGAATGAGAGAATCGACTTAATAAGATACAACGATACCCAGTTGAAATTAATTCACCGATATCGAATCGTCGTGAACGACCGTCGGCCGAATGATGGACTCAATCAGTAAACGTTGTGACAAAAGGATGACATGCGAACCTTTTCCTGAACCTGACTACCCCAATATTTTGCATGGGGATAAGTGATTTCTCATCTATGAGACATGATCCTTGCTTAGAGGACTTGCACCTGTTACCTGCAACAAAAGAATATGCACACATGCCCCGGTATATTGCGTGGTTTGAATCCACAATCCAGGATTACTCAACATTCAAAGTGATTTTAAATGTTTTTCTGCGCATGTTATTTGTAAGGCCACAGTGTTTTCAAATGCAATGTTTTATAAAAAATTAGGACGTTTTTGCAAATAAAGCAGTAAAAACAAAATAAGAAGCTATTGACTGAAATTCAATTTATTGTTTGAAAAGGCCCAAAATAGGCAAGTACAATTGGGAAGCAAACCCTGGAAAGAGGAGATTGCTGTAAACTGAGAAAAGAAACTATCCTAATGGCAATGTGAAAACGTCATTCCACTGAGTTTCAATTCTGCTATGGCCAGTATATCTTCAAGACTCCCCGACCTTGCCTTCTGAGGAATGATCAGACCGATTCCTACCCTTTGGAAAGTCAGTTGCTGAAACGGTGATGGAGTACAGATAACTCAGACCGTAGTCATTCGCTAAAATCCCTCTTTTGCATGGACCGCCCTTTCGGGTTTTCAATCCATCGGGATACCCTTTTTTGCCTGAGTTGTCCTTGCGGATTTTCAACTCACCGGGTGTACCAAATTTTTTTATTTTATATCCCTAATTTTTGCCCGAACCCTTTTATTCTGTTTTTGTGGTTCGCCGAGATGCCCTTTTTTGCCTGGACTTTTCTTTTTTTGTCCAGCGGGTCTATTTATGCGAAGTATTTTCTGACCACGTCTGAGTTGATAGGGGATGAAAAGTCTTCACCGTCCATGGTTGTAAGTAATAAGGCTCCGCCCGAGAAGACCTTCTTAACCACGAATGGACCTTCATAGTTGGGAGTCCATTTGCCCCTGTGATCTGTACTAGGAGGAAGGATCCTTTTGAGTACCACATCTCCCACCTTGTAAACCCGAGGACGCACCTTTTGGTCGAACGCCTGCTTCATCCTCCGTTGGTATAACTGCCCATGACACACGACTGCCAGTTGTTTCTCTTCAATAAGGCTCAACTGATTAAATCTAACACGAACTCATTCAGCCTCGTCTAACTTGACATCCATCATGACTCTGAGGGATGGAATCTCAACTTCAACCGGTAGTACTGCCTCCATACCATAAACAAGTGAGAATGGTGTTGCCCCAGTGGACGTGCGTACTGAAGTTCGGTACCCATGCAAGGCAAATGGCAACATCTCATGCCAATCTTTATATGTGACAACCATTTTCTGCACAATCTTCTTAATATTCTTGTTGGCCGCCTCCACAACGCCATTCATCTTCGGGCGATACGGAGAAGAATTGTGGTGTTCAATTTTGAAGTCCCGGCACAGGTCAGCCATCATTTTGTTGTTCAGATTAGAACCATTATCAGTAATGATTCTCTCGGGCACTCCATAGTGACAAATGATATCCCGTTTCAGGAAACGAGCTACCACCTGCTTAGTGACATTGGCATAAGATGCTGCTTCAACCCATTTAGTGAAATAATCAATGGCGACCAAGATGAAACGATGGCCATTTGAAGCAGTAGGCTCAATCTTTCCGATCATGTCAATGCCCCACATGGCAAAGGGCCAAGGAGAGGACATGACACTCAACGGATTTGGAGGGACATGCACTTTGTCTGCATAAATCTGGCATTTGTGACATTTGCGGGCGTACTTGCAACAATCTGCCTCTATTGTCAACCAATAATATCCTAACCTCAATAATTTCTTAGCCATTGCATGTCCTCCGACATGAGTACCGAAAGAGCCTTCATGTACTTCCTGCATTAACAGGTCTGCTTCGTGTCTATCCACGCATCTGAGCAGAACCATGTCAAAATTCCGTTTGTACAACACGTCATTCTGATTCAAGAAGAAGCTACCAGACAACCTTCTCAATGTCTTCTTATCTTTAGTAGATGCCCCAGGCGGGCACTCTTGACTTTTCAAGAAACACTTAATGTCATGAAACCATGGCTTGTCATCAGACGTTACATCAACAACAAACACAAATGCAGGTCTGTCAAGATGAGACACTTCAATCTTAGGTACATGGTTCCACCTTTGCACTTTGATCATGGAAGACAATGTGGCCAAGGCATCAGCAAACTTATTCTCATCTCGAGGAATATGGTACAGCTTCACTGTTGTGAAAAATGTCAGCAATCTCCTCGTATAATCTCTATACGGAACCAGATTTGCTTGGTGCGTGTACCAACTCCCTTTCACTTGATTGATTACCAAAGCTGAATCACTGAAGATATCAAGGGTCTTAATTCGTAAATTAATCGCCTCCTCAATCCCCATTATACAAGCTTCATACTCTGCTTCATTGTTGGTGCATCCGAAAGTTATTCGGGCAGTGAAAGGCATGTGAACACCTTCCGGCGTCATAAGAATTGCTCCAACTCCGCACCCATTCATGTTGACAGCCCCATCAAACATTAAACTCCATTTGGATTCAGGGTCTGGCCCCTCCTCCGGGAGTGGTTCCTCGCAATCTTTAGCCTTGAGAAACATGATGTCCTCATCAGGGAAATCAAATTTCATGGGTTGGTAATCATCAATTGGCTGTTGCGCAAGATAGTCTGACAAGATGCTTCCTTTGATGGCCTTCTGAGAAGTATACTGGATATCATATTCTGTCAAAACCATTTGCCACCGTGCAACTCTGCCTGTTAGTGCTGGTTTCTCGAAGATGTATTTGATAGGATCTATATTTGAAATCAACAAAGTTGTGTGCCTGATCATATACTGCCTCAATCGCTTAGCAGCCCATGCAATTGCACAGCATGTCTTCTCAAGCATTGAGTACCGGGACTCGCAGTCATTGAACTTTTTGCTCAGGTAGTAGATAGAATGCTCCTTCCTACCTGTCTCGTCATGTTGACCAAGAACACAACCCATAGAACCTTCGAGCACTATCAAATACATTATCAAAGGTCTTCTCGAAACTGGAGGCATGAGGATTGGAGGTTCCTGCAAGTATTCTTTTATTTTATCGAACGCTAATTGGCAATCGTCATTCCACCTGACCGTCTGATCTTTTCTTAGCAGTTTGAATATTGGTTCGCACGTGGCTGTTAGGTGAGATATGAACCTTGCAATGTAGTTCAATCTACCCAGAAAACCACGAACCTCTTTTTCTGTTTTTGGTTCAGGCATATCTTGTATTGCTTTCACTTTGGCAGGATCAACCTCAATCCCTTTTCACTCACAATGAAACCCAGCAGCTTTCCAGAACGCACCCCAAAAGTGCACTTGTTTGGATTCAACCTTAAACGGAACTTTCTCAACCTTTCAAACAACTTTTTCAAGTTAATCAGATGCTCTTCTTCCGTTCGCGACTTGGCAATCATATCATCCACATAACATTCAATCTCTTTGTGAATCAAGTCGTGGAATAATGTTACCATTGCCCGCTGGTACGTTGCCCCTGCGTTTCTCAACCCAAAAGGAATCACCTTATAACAGTATGTACCCCATGGAGTAATGAACGTGGTCTTCTCCATATCCTCAGGCGCCATCTTAATCTGGTTGTACCCGGAGAAACCGTCCATAAACGAGAACACTGAAAATTGAGCTGTATTGTCAACCAGCACATCGATGTGGGGTAGTGGAAAATCATCTTTTGGACTAGCTTTGTTAAGATCTCGATAATCCACACACATTCTCACCTTTCCGTCTTTCTTCGTTACTCGCACGATGTTGGCAACCCAGGGCGGATAATTAGTCACAGCTAGAAACCCTGCGTCCCACTGCTTCTGAACTTCTTCTTTGATCTTTATGGCCATATCGGGATGAGTCCGACGGAGTTTCTGCTTGACTGGCGGGCATTCTTCTCTCAATGGCAGCCTGTGCACAACAATATCAGTATCCAACCCTGGCATGTCTTGACACGACCAGGCAAAGATATCAACATATTCACACAACATTTCAGTCAAAGCTTTCTTCACATCTGCTTTCAGGCTAGCACCAATCTTGATCTCTGTCTTAGCATCCTCGGTAACAATATTGATGATCTCTATGGTCTCTTGATGAGGCTGGATGACCCTTTCCTGTTGTTTTAACAATCTGGCCAGTTCCTCAGGGAGTTCACAACCCTTCTCATCCCCTTCCTCGGCTTGATAAATCGGCTTGTCAAAGTCATACATAGCCATAACAGAACCGTTATCAATGGAATCCGGAGGATCAAGTCTACACGAACGGGTTCATGCTTTATTTTAGAACTTATTTTTAAAACAAAAAGAAACGAAACATTGCCATTTTATTATTTTTGCGCAAAAATAAAAATGAAAGACAAGGAACAAAATTTGAGTGCAAAACGTCCTTTATTGATGATTAAAATTGCAAATGCAAATAGGGTGGCCCTACAAATGAATCTATACGCCTTGGTCAGAGCGCAAGATTTTAACATGCATTATGGTTAGAAAAACAAAGAAAATTACTCTGTTTGAAGAGTAACTCGGATGACTACTTCAACGGACCAATTCTGCAATGGTTGTCCCGGAGCCCATGGGCGTACCCAGTTGTCCAAGTCACAGTCACTGTCAACACCATCTTCTGTAGCTGCACAAGCCTGATCTGGGTAAATGATTCCCCCACTGCTGAAAGTGATGGGTCCACTATTCTCCGCAACTGAAGTCATAGAGGGATGATAGCCAATACCAAACTTGTCCTCCTTAATTGGTGTCTCTATCAGCTTGCCCCAGCCTTGGGCATTGCCTGCTCTGACAACCTCAACAACTTGCTTATAGGACGAAATGGATGTACCGGCTCTATCTGGTGCAAGGTAAGATTCAACCACTTTATCAATATTCATCGCTTCAAACGACTGGCAAAGCATTTCTTGGATTTCCCCATCCATCTCAACGTACTTGAACGTGGACAAATGACTAACAAAGATGTCCTCTTCACCACACACAGTCACTACTTGTCCTTCGAACTCGTATTTCAGCTTCTGGTGTAAGGTGGATGTAACAGCCCCGGCCGCATGCATCCATGGGCGACCTAATAAGCAACTATAAGCAGGCTGTATATCCATCACGTGGAATGTAGATTTGAACACTTGCGGTCCAATTTGCATGGGTAATTCCACTTCTCCAAACACAGATCTTTTCGTCCCATCGAACACTCTGACAACCAAATCACTTGGCCTTAAAATCAAACCATTAACTTCTAACTTCATCAGCGCCTTCTTAGGCAAGACATTGAGCGAGGAACCAGTGTCTACCAACACGTGAGACAACACTGCCCCCCTGCACTCCATTGTAATGTGCAAAGCTTTGTTGTGATTTCTTCCTTCAGAAGTCAAATCCCTACTCTTGAAACCCAATCCATGGCTGACATTGACATTAGAGATCACACCTTCAAGCTGATTGACGGTAATTTCCTGTGGCACATAGGCTCGCTTCAACACTTTCAACAAAGCCTCTCGGTGCGCGTCAAAACACATCAACAATGACAAAATTGAGGTTTTCGAGGGCGTATGGTTCAGTTGATCGACAATTTTATAATCACTTTTCTTTATTATCCTCATGAACTCTTCTACCTCGTTGTCAAAGGTAATCTTTGTCTCTGTTTCAGGCACAAGTACACTCTCAGCCGCCTGTTTTCCTTTAGCTTTTGCCGCAACCTCAACTTCCTTATCACCGCGCAAAGTTTGGGGAACAAACAACCTTCCACTCCTAGTAAAGCCACCTACACTACCCACATTATCAATATTTGAACTGGCTGATTTCCCGACTTCCTGCTTTTTCCCTTCATAATAAACGTCTGCCCCATAGTGCCATGGGATTGCTTTCGTAGATGTAAACGGAACTGGTCCTGGCACCGTGATGGTAACAGGACTGGATCTTTCTGGCACAACACTTGCTACAGGAGTTGTACTTGCAGGCACCTGAATTTCCACAAGAGTATAATAGATGGTCACAGTTGACACCTCATCAATATCTTTCACAACCCGGTCAAACTGTAGACGGCCCTCGTCAATCAGACTTTGCAAACTGATTCTCAACTTATCACAGCCATTCTCTTGGCCCATACACTCAGAACAATCTTGATCACAACCCGGGAATACCTATCCCTTCAACAAACGATTCTTCACCACTAGCAATGAAGTCTTCACCTGACTGATGTCTGCCACCAAGTTTAATCTCTTTCCATTCTCAACAACGTGCACATCTGCCACACCATGATTAGAAATGGGGTTCTGGATAACATTAGGAGGCAGAGAGAAATTGATTGCCTTAGCATTAATCAAGTCTTGCACCTTGTTCTGAAATGCCCAACACTTCTCAGTGGTATGTCCCTGAGCACCTGAGTGGAAATCACAGCGAGCGTTAACATCAAAATTAGGTGGCAAGTTGCCAGCGGTAGGAGGTCTCATGGTACGAAGCTCAACCAACTTCAATTTGAGTAACTGAGCTAACAACGCTGAATAAGTCATAGGGAGAGGGTCAATCTTACGGTCCCTCTGCCTAGACCTCTGTTGGAAAGGAGGTTGATGCTGTTGCTGCTGAGCTTGCTGTTGTGGTTGTTGTTGCTGAACAGATGGTGCTGGGATTGTCACTGCCCCTACTTGGTGATAAGCTTGAGAATGTCCTCTTCCTCGTCCTCTATACACAGCGTTGGTATCACCTTCTCTTCTTTTCTGACCACTAGCAAATGGTTTCTTCGTCCCAGAAGAGCCAGCCCCACTTACATCTTGGATCTTTCCAAGCTTCAACAGACTTTCGATCCTTTCTCCTGCAATCACGATATCAGAAAATCCAGTCGATGGACACGCAGCCAATCTTTCAAGAAATGCCCCTTGCAGGGTGCCCATAAACATATATGCCATTTCTCTATCCAGCAAAAGAGGTTGAACCTGTGCAGCCATCTCTCTCCACCTTTGAACGTATTCCTTGAAACTTTCCTTAGCATTTTGTGACAACCCTTGCAGTTGAGTGCGGTTGGGCGCCATGTCAATATTGTATTGATATTGCTTTAGAAATGCTTTTGCCAAATCTTTCCAACTTCTCACAGCAGCTCTGTTCAATTTCATATACCAGGTCAAAGAAGCTCCAGCCAGCTGTCTTGAAAGTAATGCATCCATAACTTCTCATCATCAGTATGGGCTGAGATCCTCCCAAAATAAGCTTGGATATGTGTCTGGGGACACGTATTGCCATGATATTTGTCAAAAGTGGGCGGCTTGAACTTTGGAGGGATTCTGACTCTTGGTACCAGCCCCAAACTAGTAACATCAATACCCATAGAATTCTTGCACTCTATAGCCCGGATCTTCTCAGCCAACTCATCATACCTTCGGTCACCAGGATTACCCATATCAGCATCCAGCAGGGTAAATTGGTCTTCCTGAACATCTTCCTGAATACCCCCAACATTTCTGCCATTTCCATTACCCAGATTACCACTAGGAGGGGAATTACCAACAGGAGGAGGAGTGCCCCTTGTCTGTAAATTGTCAACTTGATTACCTTCAGGCGTGGTTTCTGGACGCTCGACCAGAAGCCTCAATCTTTCCTGAGCCTGTGCCATACCAGTCATAAGAGTCATGAACTGATCCATGCATGCCCTCATTTCAGCCAAATCATTCTGCATTTGATCCATTATCCTTGCTTAATTTCTTCGAGTTGAGTATCGGTGAATGTGATTCTTAGCTATAATGCCTGAAACCAAATAAAGGTTAGAGACCCTGCCATGAGTACCTGAAAAGCAAGCAACCAAGATGCCAAATGATATGTAATGCAAATGCCATGCAAATGCCATGTTTATCACTTCCAGGGCATTTCACACCCTGATTCCAGTCTTAATCACAAGAATCTCAATGATAGTCACATAATATTGAGAGAAAAATATTGCGAAGAACTGTGCTGTGATAATGTGCTGGTGAATAATCGTGATGCCGAAGAAACCCCTTTGAATAAGCCATTCATTGAACAGAAGGCTAATAAGTGCTGAAACATTTTACAATGAGTTTGTAAATGGGAAATACATCAAGAAGATGACTCCATCAACAAGCCTGATGGTAGCCAACAACACATCAACAAAACTACATTAAAAGTATGGGAAATTAAGATCAAACATCTAACTCCAAATATTTCAATTTCTCACTAGAATGCTTGATTTCTTCAAAAAGGATTCTAGTGTGCTGATGGCCCGACTTTTCAATCAACTCTTTGATCAGAATGTCTCTCCTATTCAGAGCTTCGGCTAATGAATCTACGTGCATCAGGAGAGCTCCATCAGTACTCACTTCCTTAAACCTTTTCACCCCAGCTTGTATCTTGAGTCTTCCCATTTCCACCATGGCATCCTCAAGCTTTGCCTTGGACCTCTTCAATTCATCATTAACATTCTCCAGCTGCTCCTGGCTCTTTGCAAGGTCTTCCCGATGCTTTATGCATTGTTCACGCGCTCTAAGAAGCTCGTCGTCTTTGGCTTTTAACCGCTCTCGCCACTCTGTATTCTCCATTCTGACCTCATCCCAGGCTTGCTGAAGCTTGGCTAACGTGTCTTTAGTTTGGGCTAAAGCCTGTTTGGTCTTCTTATGAGCTTGAGTAGCAGCATTGGCACCCTTACTAATCTTCTGGAAATGTTGAGCTCTTTCTGCTAAATCCCTTTCTGTTGCTGCTAAAATTTGTTCGGAATCTTGAGCTTTCTGTTCCAATCTTTTGTTGGTTAATAGTGCTTCTTGAAGACGGCTACTCAGCTCAGAATTCTCCCCTTGAAGCTTTTTCACCGAGGCTTGCAACTTGTCAACTTCTTCCACAGTGGCATTACTTCTTTCTTTCTCCCCCTCAGGATATAGAAGGGGTGCCTTACCAAAATGCAAATGAAAATCTTCAACCCTTTTCTTCACCCACTCTTCATAGGCCGGATAAGCCCGATTGTTGGGTTTTCCCAGAGCCACTTTCCTTTTCTTCAGTACGCTAACCCAGCTTTCAGAAGCTTTTTGTGCTGTTTCCCAACCATCTGATGCATGAAAGTACAGGGACTCCTCCACATCTCTCTTAATGTGCGGACCTGTCAGAGCGTACCCAAATTTCCAGATAGCCAAGGAAAGGTTGTAATTAATTCCTCCCTTTCTTCCTATCAGTGGAACATTAGGGAACTCACCACAGCTATGGATAATATTCTTGCCAATCAGCCCATGATCTACCCATATGATGTCCTTGACAACTAATCCCATTAAGCGCTGACTCCACTCTAGAGAATCTTTAGAATCCACAAAAGCCCCTGATTGCGGTAAGCGACTTGCAAACCACCTATAGAACAAAGGTGCACAACAACGAATTACCACTCCTCTTTTCTTTTCGTTTCTATTATATAGGGCATAGTGAAGATCTCCCAACAGTGTTGGTACCAGATTTTTCATCATGAATATCCGTATGGCGTCCGTATCAACAAAATCCGGCTCGTTGGGAAACAATACAATGCCGTATACACAAAGGGCTAGCAAAGCATTAAAAACAACCCATTTCTCGCCTTTAGCTGCCTCCTGAGCCTTTTTTATCAGATACTCCAGCTTGTAACCACGAATCTTTCCTTTGTTGGAGATATTGGCTTCTAACTCTGATTTGCTCAAATAAAGAGCACCAGCCACTTTTCCAAAGTCAAGATCGCCCACAGACCCAAAGAAAGGAGGCTCCTCCTTGATAGCAATCCCTAACATGTTGGAATATTCCTCCAAAGTAGGTACCAACAAATAATCTGGAAATACAAAACACCGCAGCGGAGGGTCGTAGAACTGCATCAAAGTATGAAGACCCCTGTATTCGTAGTCACTGACATTGTACACAAAAGATAAGATCCACCCATATTTTTCTTCGAAAGCTGTCCGCACTTCAGGGCTTGCCATTCCTTTCAAGACGATAATAGGGCCTAGAGTAGGCGTGAGGAACTTGTAACTGATAATATTCTTCCTCTCTTTGGTATTCATCCTTGTGATAACCTGATGACTGGAATCGGGGGTAAAATATGCACCTGGAAATGAATAAACATGTATGTTAGGATATGATAATCAATGCAAAGGGCATGGTATCAAGGTGCCAAGTGTTTGTGCTGGAATGTGAACGGTGTCAGTGTATCTCTGAGAACAATATAGAACCATAGATAAAGATCATCTGAATACAATAGGATGAATTCTCCTTTTGTGCGATGATAACAGAAAACCGGGTATGTAGGAGGTTATGGTTACCTGCAAACCTGTAAACAACCCGCCCTTCTCACGTGTGAGTACTAAGATCCTCAGTATCCTGGGCTCTTAGGTCGAGAAATGATGATACGTTCACCATTTCTGGTTTGGCATCATCATTAATCGAGGCGGCCTCAACTGATTCACAAAACGAAAGATCCTCAGCTTCAGGAACTGAGGTAGAGAAGCAATAATACATTCATCCCTCGGGGTACAGTACTATCGCCAATCGAGGAGTGCCTCCACTGATTCTCTTTCAAAAAGGACATCCTATAGCAAGTTCCCAGCATTGGGTCCTCGGATCGAGAATGTGCAATGGGTTTGCCACAGAACATGGTCTGCCACTGTCACATCTCAGGAGGAGTGCCGCAACTGAGTCTTCGGGAATGGTCACTAGAGTCGACAGTTCCTCAAGAGAATAACTACTGGCCTGCATACCATGCAGTAGCAGAAAGCTCCTGATAGAACCTCGTTTGGTTGTGGGTCTCATGAACAACAATACGTGGTCACCACCACGCAAGCGTCATGACTATCCACTCTAATACCTAGGTGTGTACTCAAGCCTGGGTAGTGGGCTTATCTCTCAGAACACCCTGCCCACCAAACAGAAAACCAGCACAACACAGTCCAATATAGCATAATATAACATATGAAATGAAAATACTAAAATGTAGTAAATACAGTAATATACAGTAAAGCAGTAATACAGTAAATAGCAATACAGTACAACAGTAAATACAACAAAAAAGTAAACACCCAATGAAAGAAAAACAGACAAGCGCTAGGACTGACTCGCTTAGAAAACCAGAGATTCTGGGTTCAGTCCCCAGCAGAGTCGCCAACTGTCGCTCCCGGGATTTTCATCCTAGTACAAACGCGAAAGTGGCACCGAAACAAAGTCGCCAGCAATGTGTATTTATCCCAAGAGAGGGAAAGGAAACACCGTATAAGCCTGAGGGGAAGGAAAAGCATGGTCTTGCGACCAAGAGAACTGGGTTCGGGAGTCGGTTACGCGCGGGGAAGGTATTAGCACCCCCACGCGTCCATCGTACCCGATGGGATCCACGCTTGCTTGTCTCGATCAAAGGGTGTAAGAAAAGGATACTGAAAAAGGAACTGCTAGCTGGAGAACGGGAAAAGGAAAGGAGAGAGAAAAAAAACAAATGTAGGGAAAATAAAAGAAGTGTTCGAATGGGCCCTACCCCACTGCCTACGTATCTCATCGGGAGCATGAGAATCAGAGCGACGTAGTTCCCCTCAACGAGGGTCGCTTTGTTTGTGTTTTTTAGTGGAAACATCAAAGTACACGTTCCAGCAGTTAGGTGTTGCAGCTCGCTGTTGGGAGACTTAGGCGTTACCTGTTTGCGGTAGAACGGACTTGACGAGCCCTTTTAGAAAGGAGTGATGAGATGAGAAGAGAATTCCCGAAGGAAAGACGTTATTGTTTGTTTGAACTTTTTTAGAAAGAAGTGTTTTGATTATTGGTGTGTTTTGTAACACATATTGCATTCAAGTCTATCATATAAGATCGAATGCATCGCATGATCGTCCTAACAGGCCGTATGCTAAACACTCTAGGAAGGTGGAGAGAAACCCTCCTCCTTCCATTTCCCACACTTTAGGTTTAAGTGCAATACATGTTATGCCATCATTAAGTGTCTTTTACTTTTGTTTTGAGATGATAAGAATAGAGACTCAAAGTTTGAAAGAAAAAAACTAAGGGGAAACTAAGTCCTAATGTTATCATACAATGATGGCCCTATGGTTGAGGTAAGAAAGGGAATTCTACCTAATGTTAGCATACATGGATTGCTATCATAATGTCTCTCCTACCTCCGACTTAATCAAAAATTAAGTGGAGCGAGGAATCCTAAGGGATCATGTCATCAGACAAGTAAACACAGGATAAATCAATCACAAAATAAACTAAAAGCAATAACAGAGTAAACAGTGTCAGTCAACAATAACGTCACATAATCAAAGTAGAAAAAGGGGGAGCTTTAGCCAAGGGGTCATATCAACCGAGGCAACCAAGCTAGCTGTGGGAAGTAGGTACTCATCCAATGGTATCGAGAACCATGAAGAGCAGAGTAAGAAAGGGGAAGATGTGAATCAGATCACATAAGCATCAACATCGGTCAATGCGACCTATAGACAAAGAGTGGGGGTTTGATTGCTAAACCCTTCTTCCACTTGACAGACTCGATAACAAGAGTGAGTGATGTTCAAAGCATCAACATGAAATGCGAGCTAAGAACGACCTGGGACTAGAAATCGCGGGAGTCGATTGCGGACTCTCGTTCCACCCGATGCCTTCTTCGAGGTCTTATAAGGGGATACGAGAATGGGATGCCTCTTGGAGGTCTTAGGAACAATATTAAATAATCACAAACAGAGCCTCCTTTGAGGACTTCCAGAATTGCTGGCCAAGTGGCGCGGACACCCAATCCTACTTCTCATGGCATCGAAAGGAAAAAAATGCGGAATTAGTAAAAGAGAAGAGAAGTAATACTGAACGGATATCAAACTGTAGCAACGCAAGCAAAATGTAAGTAAGCCGGCAAGCTTCTATTAAGCTAGCATAAATGAGCAAAAATGTTAGAAAGCGAAACGGATTCGTGAAAGGCATGGAACCAAATACTCTTAAAAAAAAATAAAACAAGGCCATGAGTCGTAAACAGCAACAACAACAACGCTCCAACACCTGCATAGCTATAAAAACCAGCAACAAGCACAAACAACTTATAACAGCTACTATTTCCAGAACAGGACAGATGTGTATGCAACCAGACAGAATACCAACATTTTACAGCACACTTTGTACATTACAGCAGTGTATGCTACAACAACTTCTACATTTAAGCACCTTATAAAGTCAAGTGAGAATCACTACAAAACAACTCACAAGTTAGTCGAAATTCAAATGGAAATCGTCAAATAAGAAGTAAATGAAATCAATACTAAAATGTAAACAACAATTAGTCCAAATTAACATGTAACAAGTATTAAAGACTATTAACAAAGTTAACAAATGAAACTATGAAAATATTAACACTAAAACCTATGTTTAGTCAATGTTAGAAATTAGTTTCTAATCCTAAAACAATTAGTGGACAATTAAACCAAAAACAATTAATTAAGCAATGGCCAAAAATCAATTAACGAACAATTAAGCTAAAAAGGATTAATGTGATTGAGCAAAACAATTAGTAAGATCTAATCTAATTGGTCAATATCAATTCAAAGTTAAATCCTAAACCAAATTGAAATAAACTCCTAAACGAAAATTAATCACAATTAAACTACAATTAATCCACTTACTAAACCATGTTAAAATGTTAGTTAAAGTCAATACTAATCTCAAATTGAGGCCAAAATCTAATTAGGCCAAGATTAATTCCTAAGTCCTAATTCTAATTATCTAATCTAATATCCAAAAAACAATCCAAACAAATAGTCAAAGAATCATTTCTAAAATGTAAACCTAATTCTATTCTCAAATTCAAACCTAATTAATTAAGGTTAAGTGTTAATCCTCCTAAATCAATGGCAAAGCAAAAAACCGGATAAACTCTAATTAACCTCTAATCTAATTAATTACTAAAAAACAAAAATATAAAAAGAAAAAGAAAAGGAAAAGGTTACCGTGAGGGGTGCAGTGGTGTGTTGTGAGTACAGGGGCGTGGAATAGCATTTCCATGGAGGAAAGGCCCAAGAACTATTCTCTATCAATACAAGGGGGTGCAGTATTGTGTTGGGAGTGTTAAAATGAGAACACACGGGCCAAAACAAACCCGGTCCATGGCCATGAGAGCTCAACCTTGGTTTTCTCTGTAAAAACCCTAGAGATCCTGATTCTTCTTCATTATCTCTTCCTTTGAGCGTCGTAACCTAGCTTTCTCTTCCAAAACCTCACTGCCTGCGATTCTCTCCTCTTCTCCTTTCCAAGATAACCGCCTACCTCAATATTCTTCGCTTCAACCTCACTCGCTCTCTTCTCTAAGTCCTGGCAAATGACGTTTTCCGGAGGCTGAACCATTTGAAGAAGCTTTAACGCCATTGTTATCGGTTCTTGTACCGTCGGTGGCTGAGAAATAAGCATCACGAGGAACGGATTGAATGGCTCCGATTCCAGCGGCTTTGACGAAGCTTTCAATGATGCGGTTAACGAGAGGATGGCCGAGATAAAATAATCCTTTTCGAATCGGCCTCGACTCCTCAGGTAGTGACTCGATCTCCTCCTTCCTCGCGTATCTTCTTCGTTCTCACTCTTCGCCATCTTCGTCGTTCGCAAATCATTCCTCCGTCTCGCCTCACATTTGATCGCACCGTTGGAAACGTCATTGGAAACATAATCTCCGTTGCGACAAATCGCGCACTCCAGAATACAGATCACAAACACAAGTACAAATAAATTGCACAAGATTGAAGTTCATAGCTGGATTACCGGATTCACGCGACGTTTCAATCCTGGCGGCGGAGAAAGACATTTCAATTTGATACGATTCTCCGAGCTTGTGGCTACAATTCGGCGAAGATGATGACGACGACACTTTCAGTATGAATTAATGTTCATTTCCTCTTGCTTCTTTCACCTGATCCAATTTTCGTCTTCTTTCTCAATTTGTGCGAATTCCGTTGATGTGCGTTGAATTTGTTGCAGGTCATTATGGTGTGGAGATGATGAAGATTGATTGGAGAATTGATGAAGTGGTTAACGGTTTCAAGTGAGGGTGAATTCAGAGATTGAAGATGATGATTAAATCTGGAGAGTGAAGATTGAAGGAGATTAGTGATGGTTATTTTTGTTGGAGAGGTTCCGATTGTGTTGAAAAATGTTTGCAGGTTTTTGAATTTGATGGAGGATTGAAGTTAATCGAAGATGATGAGGAAGAGAAATTTTTTTTTCATAATTGAGAAGAAGAAGAAGATTGAAGATGAGGTGGAAAGAATGGAGAAGCTTGGAGGTTAGGAATCAGTTAGCAGTTAGTTCTGTTATCAATTGGTTAGGGCGGTTATGGCAGTTAGAGATTGTTAAGGAATTGTGTTAGAGGAATTTCTGGTATGGAGTTTTTATGTTGTAATTTCCTTTTATAGATTGGAAGTTCTGTTGTTATGTCAACTTGTAATTTTCCCGTGGTTTTCTTTTTTATGCTATGGTTCTGTTATTTATTCACAAGCAACACCAAGGCAGTTATTCTTTTTTTTTAGAAATTTCCCAAAGCCATCTAGTAGTGAAATCATTCCTGCGCCTTGTAAAATTGCTGCTGTGAATCTATTTTCTAAAGTACAACTCCATATTGTATGCTTACTCAACCTCATGGATGGGACACACTGGTCTTAAAATTTTGATCATAGATTATTCAGCGCTGCACTCTTTTTTGGATATGGGCCATGTAGCTGATTTGGGTTTGAAAACATGGGCTATGAATTGGAATTTGGTTTAAGAAAATGGGTATTTGGATGTGGATTAAAAAGTAGTTTAATGAAATGGACAATGGATTTAATTGGATTAGAATGGATGTAAATTCTAAAATGGACATCAAAATGGGTTTAAAGTGGATTAGAAAAATGGTTAGGTGAATTGAAAATGAGGGATAATGGTTATTAACATAGTGATTTAAAATATGGAGTAAAAAAAATAGAAAGTGATGGGCCTGGATGGGTTTAGAATGGATATGGTTTATGGACTATGGTCGAAATTTGAATTCCAAGAGATCCACATAATCAATCAAACTTCCAATTTAAACCAAACCAAACTTGTATTTGCAGACCACAATGGTATTTGCAGACCGTAGTGCCTCGACCACAACATGAATCCACAAATGGATCTGTTGTACCCTAACCCAATTCTCCTTTATATGCACCCTGAAACCTGGTGAACCTTTGAATACAACAACCTTGAACCTCTGAATAGGAGATACCAATCACAAGAAAAACCTTCGATCCCATGTCTTGGAAGACCATTGCAATGATATGATTATGAGTTATGACCTAATGAGATGCAAAATGAGAACGAAACATAAGCCAATTATTGAGAAAAATAAGAGGGCAAATTTTGGGGTATTGCAATAGTGTTTAAGTTTAGAAGCTTTCTTCAGTGTCTGTGTTTGTGT
Source organism: Lathyrus tuberosus (assembly GCA_022829125.1). NCBI lineage: Eukaryota > Viridiplantae > Streptophyta > Magnoliopsida > Fabales > Fabaceae > Lathyrus > Lathyrus tuberosus. Next base: position 10,562,880 of record JALAZF010000153.1, read on the forward strand.
AGTGATAGATTTTGAACCTTTTTGTTCAAAATTTTTCAAGATAGTGCCGGAGGGCACAAAATGTTTGGACAAAGCTATTATCTTGATACCCTTGGTTTCATCATATGGTTGTGATGGTCCTGAATATCCCAGACCTCTGTTACCATTCCTGCTGACTCCATAGATCATTGAAGCCATTTTGCTTCTGTCAATGCTTTTAGCGAGAAAGCGTTGAAAAGCTCTATCATACTTGACTACTTCATTAGTATTGGTCTTGTTAGAGGTGATTTCTTCTTCTAACCTAGAGATTTTAGTTTTTAAGGCAGTATTTGAATTTTCAAGAGAAAGTAGTTTTTCATTTAATTCAAGGATGGTTTGTTTGCTTTTAGTAAGATCTTCTGAAGGAACCACAAGAGTCTTTTTCAGAGTTTTGTGTTTTCTTCGAAGAGTTTGATATCTTTCCATAAGTTCATATAATCCTATTTCAAGTTCAGAGCGAGATAGGGAAGAAAGTACCTCTCTTTCGTCATCGGAGTCTGAAGGTTCTCCTTTTGATAGAACGTCGTTGGTGTTAGCCATGAATGCTACATTAGCACGTTCTTCATCAGAATCATCTTCGGATTCAAAATCATCCCAAGTTGCCATAAGACCCTTTTTAGCTTTCTCAGGTCTTTCATCTTTCTTAACCTTTGGACAGTCATTTTTGATATGTCCAGGTTCTTTGCACTCAAAACACGTGACATCTCTTCCATAAGTTCTCATTTGACCGTATGTAGGTCCAGATCTTCTTCTTGGTCTTTTGAACTTATTTCTTCTATACTTCCATAGTTGACTAATTTTTCTTGATATGAGAGATATGTCATCTTCGTCTGATTCTTCTTCAGATTCTTCCATTTCCTCCTCTGCTTGATACGCCTTTTTCTTTTCAGATTTAGCTTTCAGAGTAATGGATTTTTTTTTTCTTTTGGGGTTCATCTTCTTGGAGCTCTATTTCATGACTTCTTAAAGAACTGATTAGTTCCTCAAGACTTATGCTATTTAGATCCTTTGTTAGTTTCAAGGCAGTTACCATTGGTCTCCATTTGGAAGGTAGACTTCTGATAATTTTCTAGACATAATAAGCGGTAGAATAGCCTTTGTCCAGAACTCTGAGTCCTGCAATGAGCATCTGAAATCTTGAGAACATGGTTTCCACAGATTCATCATCTTCCATATTGAAGACCTCATATTTTTGAACTAGTGCAAGAGCATTCGTCTCCTTGACTTGAGCATTGCCTTTGTGAGTCATACGAAGAGAGTCAAAGATGGACTTTGCAGTTTCTTTGTTGGTAATTTTCTCATATTCTGTGTAGGAAATTGCATATAACAGAATCATTCTTGCTCTGTGATGGTTTTTGTAAGTTTTCTTCTGTGCATCTGTAAATGCACTTCTATCAATCTTTTTACCTGCAGAATCTACAGGGTGACTGTAGCCATCAACTACTAGATCCCATAGATCTAAGTCAAACGACAAAAAGTAACTTTCAATTCTATCTTTCCAATAGTCAAAATTTTCTCCATCAAAGATAGGAGGTTTTGCACTATAAGAATCTCTTTCATTTACAATAACACGTGACTCAGCATTTGGTATAGACATTGTTTTTCACACTTGGATCGGTACTGAACACTGTTAAGTGTTTGATAAAAATTCAATCTTTTTATCACCTCAGAACCGGAGCTCTCATGCCAATTGAAGGAGTGAAAAACACAAGAAAGGGAGGTTTGAATTGGTTTTTCAAAAATAAACTTGTTTCTTAAAAATAAATTCTTTTAAGAAACCGTTCGTTTTAATGGTAGTAACCTATGTTAAGAATCAAGTGATAAACACGTTATGTTTATACTAGTTCACTTGAGAAACCCTCAAGTTAGTCTAGTCCACCCGCCAAGGTGATTTTGCCTCTCTCAACGAGGTCTTAATCCACTATTCATCCAAATCAGTACAATGCACGGGCCCAATTGCTGGTGACTAACACAACCTCTAAAACTCACAAGTTTTAGATTTCTCAAGTAATACAACCTCACAGGTCTTACTCAAGGAACAACCTCTAAGACACACGACTTAGACTTCTCAAGAAATACCACCACAAGGTCTTTCTCAAGGAACACAAACCTAAGTTTGAACAAATTACGTTTACAGAAATGTGCTTTTATACAAGCTAAAAATGTAAACACGTTTTTGACCAGAATGACTTAAGAAAGATTTCAAATAGAGAGAGTATGCGGTAGCGTTCGTGTGTGTCTTTCTTCAAGTCTTTTGCTTCCTTTTATAGTTGTGTGAAAAGAGCCGTTGAAGTGTAATCATTATATCTATGTAGGCTGGCGGCTAGAAGTGTGAGGATAGATAAAACCTTTTGCGTGATGCGTTTTCTGTCTTCGATTGTACCGTTGCACTGTTACCAAGATATCTTCGCTAGAATTGAGGTACAACTGTACTATGTAGCTTTGCATTCTTGGCTTCTTAACTTCAGAGGCTTTTCATGAGCATAAGTAAGAAGGGAAAACTTAGCTAGGTTCTTGAGTTTCTCAAGTCTTCGGATCTTCAGAGCAGCGTCTTCAGAGTCTTCGGCACTTGGTCTTCAGAACCTTGTTTGCTTGATGCGTTGTCCTCATATCTTCAGAGGCTTCTGATAGTATCTGATTGAAGCATGAGTAAAGACTTGATTAGGCCTTCAGAACCTTGATCAGAGAGCGCAAGTCTTCAGCATCTGGACTTCGTTCTATCAGAACCTATGTCTTCAGATCTTCAGAACTCATTCTCCTTTTCTTTTGTATCAGCATCTGAACTTTGTATTCTCTCGTATTGAGTTCTGCTTCTTAGGCGAATAATTTTCCTTTAAGTATTGAGTTCGCGCCATTTTACGGAAGCATAATCTGTTTGTTAAGTTCTCACAAATAACAACCATTAGCTGTACAAAATTGTTCATACAGAAATACACTTTGATATCATCAAAACCTAGAGATAAAGTTGCAGAACCAAATCTTGTTCTCACATAAACAACCCAAGACAACCAAAAATAGAGAATCCAAACTAGTTCACGAACATAGATTAGAAGAAATACAATAGGTATCAAAAGATTACATTCAAATCCAACAAGAGATTGAAGCTCATACCTTTTCCCCCTTGGGATTTGAGTTTCTATGCTGAAAGTGATAAGTTATGATCTTTCTCTCAAGTTTCTATCTTAATAATAATCTAAAAAGTGTGAAAATTAAATTTATACACATTCAGGAATTTTCCAGTTCGCAAAGCGAACCATTTATTCGCACAGCGAATGAAGAAAAATGGCACTTCAGGTGCCTCTGAATAGTTAAACCGCCCTAGAAATTCTCGTGAGTTCGCAATGCGAAGGATCACATTGCAAAGCAAACACTCGCTTTCCCGTTTGCAAAGCGAACTTTAGTGCCTTTTGCCCCTGCCAAATTTTGGGACCATTCGCTAGAGACCTCGCCAGAGTTCGCAAAGCGAACCTTCGCTAGCACTCGCTTTCAAGTTCGCAAAGCGAACTTACTGATGTCTTCCTCTGCTCTTTGGCAGCTTGCATCATTTTCTTGTGTCTTACACTTTGATCATTTAGTGCCTCTTCCTGCACAATAACACACACATTACAAGCACCAAAGGTATATTCTCATTGTTAGAAGAACAACAACAATCATTAGTAAAACTAATAAAAACATGAGAAAAGAGAAGAAAAAATGCAAAGAAAGATATGCCATTTTTAGGTCAAATCTGCACCTAACAACTCTCCCCAATTAGATTTTTGCTTGTCCTCAAGCAAAGTATGCCCCTCATTAAAACAAGAGGATTTGCTCAAGCATAAGATTCAACCAAAGTCAAGCATGAAAATACGCACAAGCAACGTTCTCCACTCAATAGAATCGAACAATGACAAAGAATTAAGTTCTTAAACAAATATCATGGATTGGTTCAAAGAACAACTAAATTTTCATACTTGAATCACTCTACCACTCCTCTTCAAAAATAAGAATGAAGAAATTGACGCGTTTGCAACCGCGGGGAAATTTCACTCATCTGACAAACAATGCTAATAGCAACTCAATTCATACAACATCTAACAATAAAAAATGAAAACATGGAAGCAAAAAGATCACTAAGGGCTTCAAAGGTTATAACTTGGTCGGGTTCACAACAAAGGGACATTTCTAAAGGCCATTGAATCGAAATTGCCGATGCATAAAGAAACATTCACTATACATGGTATTTACACATCACAACTTCATTCACCATTTTCATTCCTTTATCACCAACCTTCTCAAATTTCCTTATGCTCAATTATTTCATTCTCTATTTTTCTTATTCAAATAAGCATTCTTTTTCTTTTGTTTTTCACATTCATAATCATACTTTTTCTTTTCATGCTTGTTTGAACTTTTTCAAAAGTTTATAGCAACCTACCATTCTTCTTTTACATTCTTCCCAACTTGAGTTCAACCAAACCTCAAGTGAATGCTCCTTGCTTTTTAAGGCAAGGAAATCAAATTAAAACAATGTTCAAAGGTTCAAGAAGAAATTTTTAGAACCTCACAAAATTCAATGATGAACTACACTTTTAAATTATGTACATAAACCAAGTTCTCACTACTCACGGGTAATATACTTTTGGATATGGTTGTGCTCAATATAAACAAATGCCTTGATCATTTCTAATGCTTTCACAAAATCACAATAATCAACAGATAAAGCATGAATCAAACGAATTAAACAAAGTTATCAATCATCCTAGCATATAGTAAACAATGGAGGTTTCTCACAATTTGTGGCTTTTGGACCTAAGTGAAATAAGCATTCAAACAAGTTGCAAAATGAAACAAGAGTACAAATTTTCACAAAGCACACAATTCTTAAATCATTTTAACATTCTATGAAGTAGTACAATTTATCATGCAAACTTTCAAATCTCACCATCCAGACTCGGTCGAAGCTTCATTGAATGGCTTTATACAAATAGCAACCAATCTAGAAGGAGTTCTCATCATTCCTGATCACACTAAAGAAAACATAAAAGAAAACACATACATACAATATAAACAAATGTACAAAGCTCAAAAATATAGAAACTATCGCAATGCGATTCAATATCTAAACACCGATCCCCGGCAACGGCGCCATTTTGTTGAAACTGTAATACAACAACAAGCAAAAACATTTAAGTAACCCAGTTTTATTGTCTCCACAGGGATCAGTGCAAGGGAAAGAATACCGTTCGACGGTATCTACATTTCTAAACTTATGGTTCAAAAGTTCTTATTTAAAAGGGAACCAAAAGCAAAGACGGAAAATGTATAGATTGAAAATATAAAGTAAAGACTGAATTATAAACGGAGCCTTGTTGGAATTGGATCTCATCAATTGATAAAACATGCATTCTTCTGACCAATTTATACATAAATCAAACATTCACCTAATGTCATCATGTATCACTCACGACATACATATCCACTCGGTCCCTGCATATTATGAGTGATTTTATACCGATCAATAATTGCTCTCGCACATCACCAATCAATACAAAGCATTTAAAGCCTACATGAAGTTAAGCCTATATCCATTTCTAGCTACTAAACCCAACAGATATTACTATAACATGAATATCACACTAATGAGTAAGTCATATACAAGCCAATGATCAAAATACGTACACACATTTAACCCTTTTTTACATGCATTCAACTAATTTGCCAAATGAATGTGAATGTCGTTTTTCATCACTATTCTCACACACTCTTACGATACCGTTTGTCAAGCGATATCACGGTCTCTTATTGCATTAATTATTAGAAGTTATTCAAACTAATAATCAACACAATGCTAAAAAGCTGAGATACAAATGAATATCAAATCACAAAACATTGTCAAAAGCTTGCTCAATGATAAATGAACATCTAAGATTGAAGATTTGAAATAAGTTTTGTCAAGACCAACAAATAAACAACCCCAGACAACCAAAAATAGAGAATCCAAACTAGTTCACAAACATAGATTAGAAGAAATACAATAGGTATCAAAAGATTACATCCAAATCCAACAAGAGATTGAAGCTCTTACCTTCTCCCCCTTGGGATTTGAGTTTCTATGCTGAAAATTACAAGTTATGATCTTTCTCTCAAGTTTCTATCTTAATAATAATCTAAAAAGTGTGAAAATTCTATTAATACACATTCAGGAATTTTCAAGTTCGCAAAGGGAACCATTTATTCGCACAGCAAATGAAGAAAAATGGCACTTCAGGTGCCTCTGAATAGTTAAACCACCCCAGAAATTCTCGTGAGTTCGCAATGCGAAGGATCACTCGCAAAGCGGACACTCGCTTTCCCGTTTGCAAAGTGAACTTTAGTGCTTTTTGCCCCTGCCAAATTCTGGGACCATTCGCTAGAGACCTCGCCCGAGTTCGCAAAGCGAACCTTCACTAGCACTCGCTTTCAAGTTCGCAAAGCGAACTTACTGATGTTTTCCTCTGCTCTTTGGCAGCTTGGATCATTTTCTTGTGTCTTACACGTTGATCATTTAGTGTCTTTTCCTGCACAATAACACACACATTACAAGCACCAAAGGTATATTCTCATTGTTAGAAGAACAACAACAATCATTAGTAAAACTAATGAAAACATGAGAAAAGAGAAGAAAAAGTGCAAAGGAAGATATGTCATTTTTAGGTCAAATCCGCACCTAACAGCGGGTTTTGCCCTCAAGCTTTTTGTTAAAACTTTTTTATTATTTTTTTTACTTAGAATTAAAACAACTTTAACTATAAAATCAACACTTTTCTCTTAGGATTATGTTGATTGAATTGTATTTTAAATTATTATACAAACAAATTGAATTATAATTGTCACTTTCTTTCTATAACTTTCTAATACAAGTGTTAATTGGCAAAACTTGAAATAAAAGAACAATTGTATGGCATGCTGAATTATTAAGTTGTCAAATATTAGCTCACATGTTTTCTTTTGAAATAGATGTTGATTTTAAGAAAATGAATGATTTGATTAGTGTATACGTGTGACAAATTTAGGATTTAACTATTAAGGAACCAATCAATATAAGAGTCTATATGATGTAAACAATGAGAAAGTCATGTGTTGATATTTTATGCACTAATATTTTATGCATTGTGAAGTTTTATGCAGTGTAATTGTTACATTGTTTGTCTTTTGTAAATTCTTAATTGGATTCTTTTAGTAGTTGATTTTTAAATAGGATTAGGATGATATGTATTGTTTATTTATTTTGATACATTTTTTATTGTGTTTGAGTTTATTTTGTTATTTTATTGTTGTAATTGGTCTATATTTATTTTATTTTTTGAATTGTTTGGACTTAAGACATGTTGAAGTTCTATTATGCGTTGTTAAAAAAATCTTTTGTTGACCTCTTTGGTAATAAATAATTTCTCTTAGTATTATCTAGTTTTATTAGGATTTATGTTTAGCATCTTAATAGTATGAAAAACCGTTAAGTCTAAACAAAAGTTAAATGACCAAAAAGATGTATGCATGCAAAGTGTATATGATTTCAAATGAAGACAAATGAAAAAACCATAGAAAGGGAAAACAAGTACTAATTAAATGAGTTTCAAAGATAATTAAAGTCAAACCATGGATGACAAAGGCCATAGGCCTAATGGCTCATTATTTATGAATGGACTAATTCTTTCCTTTAATTTATGTGATTTATGAAATAGATTATCCGCTTATAAAAGGGTTCCAACTAGATCTAGGTCTAAAAAATGCAAATGATGTAAAGATGTAAAAAAAGTTAATGGATAAACACGTGTTAGGACAAAATTAACCAGATACCTTTCTCTGCTTCTTACTATTCAACTTTACTACACAATTCTATTGGCAAAATTAACCAACCTGGAAAAGAAGGAAGTAGCATGATGATGTCCAAATCGAGTTTGCAGCAGGAAGACACTTCTTCAAGGTACTCAGACGGATCAGTATTGTGTTGTGATTCTTTGACATATACAGACATGGTGCAGAGCAATTTGAGATGCAAGAAAGGGTTCGATGACATGCCATTCAAGGTCTGGCATACGATTAAACAATTAGGGATTGAGGGAGAGGAAGATGAAGAGCTATTTGAAGGAGTGGTCAGGGAGATGGAGACTAGAGATAAGGCCAATTATGCAAGATTATCAATTATGCCTCTGTTGAAACAAAAACTAATGTCCATTGGGCGAACGCCACCGAAAGCAAAGGAACGGTTCAGATGGTACCTCATTCCAATTGCATCAGCAATCATAGTCACCAGCCCACCTATTAAGATTGGCTCAAAGGAATCACGAGCAATACGACTGAAATTAGCAAGCAAATACGGGGCAACATTGACAGGTTTTCCTTAGGATGCGCAGAGCATGATATACAACTCATCCCTCAACACAGATGTAATGTTCTCTTCTTTGCCAAAGAAAGTGTGAGCAAGAACCTTATGGGAATATCTCCATCCAGGATTATAAATGTTTTCCGAAAACATGGCATCAGGTTCGGCATTACCGTTTCTGGCTATGGTACCCCAGAAATGTTGAAGATCATAGCTAGTGAAGGCATTAACAGGGGTATTGGTCACAACATCGGGTTCATTAGGAAAACCCAATAATTCAGCGAATTCATGGTGGGTGAATCTGTACTTGTTTCCAAATAACCTGAAGGTAGCCAATCCACGGCCAAATCCGAAACCACGGGTGGCATCATAGTAGAGGGAGCTAAGGAACTCCAAGGTCAGGTTACGGTAAGTGCTAAATCTCTTTTCTAAAGCAAAGTGAGTCCAGCCTATTTGGCTCAGAAGGAAAACAACACTGTCTCGGATGCTAAGGGTTTGCATAGCCGAGTCGTCGGGGTAGATGGACAGACCAAAGTCTCTTTGAGACAAAGCCTCAAACCGACGCCTCTGGACATCGTTCCTGAATACAACGGCATGGTTCTCGAATGCCTGCATGGTTGTTGGTCAAAGATTTCCTAGAGAAAGGTTATCCTAAAAAATTGACAAATATTACAATATTAGGGGAATAATACTATTAGCTATACGTTAGTATATATAAGATAAAAATGGTAATAATAATCCTAATACTGATGATGATAGCAATAATAATGAGATGCAACAAACAGTAATGCATATGGTATAGACTTTTTACTAAACATGCATGCAGTGTCCTAAAACTAACAAAGTAAAATAAAAACTAAATATCGTGGTTTAGCTCCCACGAAGCGCTTTGATTAATGTCGGAAGCTCGACATTAGAACTGAAAAGGGCATCATTTGTCAGGAAGAGCGGAAAGCTCTTCCAACTTGTAATTAGTGATGAATTCCTTGTTTTCTACTAAGTGGTAGTGCTTTAGCCTTTGGCCGTTCACAAAGAACGTCTCATTCGACTTTCCTCTAATTTCAACTGCTCCACTTTGTAGGACTTTTGTAACTTCGAAAGGACCAGACCATCTAGAACGTAATTTTCTGGGAAAGAGTTTAAGCCTAGAGTTAAGGAGAAGAACTATATCTCCTTCGTTAAACTCCTTCTTTGTTATCCTTTTATCGTGCCACTTCTTGGTTCTCTCTTTGTATATTCTGGCATTTGCATAGGCATCAAGTCTTAATTCCTCTAGTTCATGGATATCTAGAATCCTTTTCTCGTCTGCTTCCTTATAAATCATATTCAGGGTCTTAATGGTTCAATAAACTTTATGCTCAAGTTCCACAGGCAGATGGCATGATTTTCCATAAAATAGTTTGTATGGTGTGGTTCCTATAGGGGTCTTGTAGGCTGTTCTGTAAGCCCATAGAGCTTCATGAAGTTTAGTAGACCAATCCTTCCTAGAGGTTGCAACGGTTTTCTCTAAAATTTGCTTGATTTCCCTATTTGGCACCTCTACTTGTCCATTAGTTTGAGGGTGATAGGGTGTTGCTACTCGGTGTCGTACTCCGTATTTAAGCAATAGTTTCCCGAAAACATTCGAAATGAAATGGGAACCGCCATCACTAATGACAATTCTTGGTACACCAAATCTGGGAAAGATTATGTTCTTCAAAAGTTTTACCACCACTCGTGCGTCATTTGTAGGAGAAGCTATCGCCTCAATCCATTTTGATACGTAATCAAATGCGACGAGTATGTATTTGTTTCCAAAGGAAGATGGAAAAGGTCCCATGAAATCAATGTCCCATACATCAAAGACTTCAAATTCTAAAATTCCCTTTTGCGACATCTCATCGCGTCTAGAAACGTTTCCAGTGCGTTGGCACCGGTCACAGTTCATAACGGCAATGTGAACGTCCTTCCAAAGGTTTGGCCAAAAGAGGCCAGATTGTAGTATCTTTGCGCATGTTTTTGATGTACTGGCATGTCTTCCATATGGTGCATCATGGCATTGGGATATGATATCCGCTACTTCCGATTCAGGGACACATCGACGAAATATTCCATCGGCGCCTCTCTTAAATAATAGGGATTCATCCCAGTAATATTGTTTAAGATCATGGAAAATTTTCTTCTTCTGTTGGTATGTTAGATCTGGTGGAAGTACCTTGGCTGCTAGGTAGTTGACAAAGTCTGCATACCATGGCAATGTGGTTTTAGTATAGATTACTTCTACTACTTCATTTGTTTCTGCATCGTTAAATAACAAGGAACATTATATAGTTTCGCTTTCCCTTTCCAACTGGGCTACTAGTCTGTCGTAAGGAAAATCATCGTTTATAGGCACTCTTTCAGGCTTTAGATCCTCAATCCTAGAGAGATGATCTGCTACCACGTTTTCTGTATGTTTCTTATCCTTAATTTCTAAATCGAATTCTTGCAAAAGCAAGATCCATCTTAAGAGTCTTGGTTTGGCATCCTTCTTAGCCAACAGGTACCTAATCGCGGCGTGATCGGTATAGATAATAATTTTCGCTCCCACTATATAGGAACAAAATTTATCTAAGGCGAATACAACAGCCAGTAGTTCCTTTTCTGTGGTCGCATAGTTCATCTGTGCGTTGTCCAAGGTCCTACTTGCATAGTAAATAGCATGAAGCCTTTTATCCTTTCTTTGTCCTAAGACAACGCCTACAGCATAGTCGCTAGTGTCGCACATTATTTCAAATGGTAAACTCCAATCAGGTGGTTGCATAATTGGTGCGGTAATAAGAGCATTCTTCAGATGTTCAAATGCTTTCAGGCATTCTTCATCGAATATGAATTCATCTTCTTTCATCAGTAGTCCAGTCAAAGGTTTTGTAATCTTAGAGAAGTCTTTAATGAATCGTCGGTAAAAACCGACAAGTCCCAAAAAGCTTCGTACTTCTCTAACTGTTTTTGGAGGTTGAAGGTTTTCTATGATTTCTATCTTTGCTTTGTCAACTTCAATACCTCTGTCGGATACTACATGTCCAAGAACTATACCTTGTTGCACCATGAAATGGCACTTCTTCCAATTTAACACAAGGTTTACTTTGACGCATCGTTCAAGTATCATCTCGAGGTTTGACAGACAGTGTTCGAAGCTTCCCCCACATACAGAGAAATCATCCATAAAGACTTCCATTATGTCGTCTATGAAATCTGCAAAGATCGACATCATGCATCTCTGAAAGGTTGCGGGAGCATTACACAGTCCAAATGGCATTCGACGATAGGCAAATGTGCCATAGGGGCAGGTAAATGTGGTCTTCTCTTGGTCATCAGGATGGATAGGTATTTGGAAAAATCCTGTGTATCCGTCTAAGTAACAGAAATATGAATGTTTAGCTAGCCGTTCAAGCATTTGGTCTATGAAGGGTAAAGGAAAATGATATTTTCTAGTAGCCTTATTCAGCTTTCTATAGTCTATGCACATCCTCCATCCAGTTTGAGTTCGTTTGGCTACAGACTCGCCTTTTTCATTAGTCACAACCGTAACACCACCCTTCTTTGGTACGACATGCACTAGGCTGACCCATTTGCTGTCAGATATCGGATATATGATTCCTGCTTCCAATAGTTTTTGCACTTCTCTCTTGACTACATCGCTTAGGACAAGGTTCAATCGTCTTTGATGTTCTCTGGATGTCTTACAGACTTCCTCCATCATGATGCGATGCATACATATAGAGGGACTTATCCCTTTTAGATCAGAGATGTTATATCCAAGAGTTGTGGGATATCTCCTCAAGACTTCCAATAGTTTCTCGGTTTCTATTTGTCCTAAATCAGCATTAACTATTACAGGTTTTTCGAGTTCAGTGTCTAGGAATTCATATCTTAGATCCTTGGCTAATGTTTTGAGTTCTACAGATGGTTTCTTTGGGCAAGGCATTGGATCGGGCGTGAGTGCTAGGTATTCTCTTAGACTGTCATCTTCATATGGCTCACGCCAGTTATCGTCCTCGAATATTGGAGGGGCTGGAATCTTTAGTACTTCCGTGTACCTTGTCGGTTCCTTCACTATTTCTCTGACGCATTCGTCGATAACGTCTAGAAAACAACATGAATCGTCTAAAGCAGGGGCCTTTAGGAATTGGGCTAAGATAAATTCGACTTTTTCTTCCCCTCTTTCGAAGGTTAACTTTCCTTTCTTCACATCTATTATAGCTCCAGCTGTTGCTAAGAACGGTCTACCTAAGAAGATTGGTATATTAGAATCTTCCTTAATGTCCATTATCACGAAATCTGTCGGAATATAAAACTGACCTATGCGAACTGGCACATTTTCTAGCATACCTACTGGATACTTCACAGAACGGTCTGCTAGTTGTAGAGACATCTTCGTTGGCCTCAGATCTCTTAAGTCAAGTTTCTTACACGTGGATAGGGGCATTAGGCTAACACTGGCTCCTAAGTTGCATAACGCTTTGTCTATGACAGTCTTTCCGATTACACAAGGTATGGAAAAGCTACCTGGATCTTTTAGTTTAGGTGGTATGTTATTTTGAAGTATGGCGCAACACTCAGCAGTGAGCATAATAGTTTCGTTATCTTCTAACTTTTTCTTATTTGATAGGATCTCTTTAATGAATTTGGCATATGAGGGCATCTGCGTAATAGCTTCTGTGAAAGGTATCGTTATATTCAGTTGCTTTAGAAGATCTACAAATTTCTTAAACTGTCCTTCGTTTTTGGTTTTAGCTAGTCTTTGGGGATAAGGCACAGGTGGTTTGTATGGTGGCGGAGGTACATGGGGTGTTTCTTTCTCTGCGGCCTTTCCGCTCTCATCTTCCTTCTCCGTGTTAGGTTCTCTATGAGTAGCCATAGCATCAAGCTTGCTTGACAATTGTTTCATCAATTCACTCGTGTGAGCATTTTGATTCGCGAAATCTCTGTTTTGATGAGCTTGAGCATTCATAAAGTTTTCCATCATGATTTCCAGATTCGACTTTTTCGGTAGAGGTGGAGCGGGTTGCGTTCCTTTCTGAAATCCAGGTGGAACAACAGGTGCTGGGTTTAGTGCATTCAAAGCATTGTTATTCTTATACGAAAAGGTCGGGTGATTTCTCCAGCCAGGATTGTAAGTGTTTGAATACGGGTTCCCTTGAGCGTAATTCACTTGGTCGGTAGGAGTACTAGCCAACACTTGACATTCAGCGTTTGTATGCCCGGGGTTTCCGCATATTTCACAATTTGGTGTCACCACAGCTACAGTAGCTGGTGGTGGTGCTATTGCTAAACTTTCGATCTTTTGAGCAAGCGCGTCCACTTTAGCATTAACTCAATCTATACCGTTAACTTCGTGCATTCCTCCTTTCGGAGTTGGTTTCTCTACACCAGCGCGTTCACCTCCCCATTGGAAATGGTTTTGAGCCATAGTCTCTATGAGTTCATAAGCTTCTGCATACGGTTTATCCATTAGAGCACCGCCTGCGGCAGCGCACATATTCATTTTGGTAATGTACAACAGCCCGCCGTTAAAGGTATGTATTATCATCCATTCTTCAAGTCCATGGTGTGGGGATAACCTCAACATGTCCGTGTATCTCTCCCAAGCATCGAATAAAGATTCATTATCTTTTTGCTTAAATCCGTTAATTTGGGCTCTCAGCATAGCTGTCTTGCTTGGTGGGAAGTATCTGGCTAAGAAGACTTTCTTCAACTCGTCCCATGTTGTCACTGAGTGGGATGGTAGAGACTGGAGTCAAGCTCTAGCTCTATCCCTCAATGAGAACGGAAAAATTCTTAGTTTTATTGCTTCTTGACTAACTCCATTGGCTTTTACGGTGTCTGCATATTGCACGAATATCGATAAGTGAAGGTTCAGGTCATCCGTAGCATTACCTGAGAATTTGTTTTGTTGAACTGCTGAAATTAGCGAAGGTTTCAGCTCGAAATCATTACGGTTAATAGATGGGGCAGCAATGTTGTTATGTGGTTCCTCTTGCGATGGAACAACATAATACTTTAGAGGATGGTTTCTCGGTCCTTCGACCATGTTTTGTTCTGGTTCTGATTCGGTTTCCGAATCTGAGTAGGGAATAAGAGGATCTGGGATGTTATATCTAAGAAGGAATTCGTTATTTCGGCGTCTCAGAAGTATGTAACGTTCGATTTCGTTGATTGGTTGCTCCAACTCTTCACCTTGTGAGCGAGTGTTTGACATACAATTGACAAATTGAAAAGGAAAATAAAAAGTTGCCTTAGTCTATACTGTGCAACGAAAGTATCACAATATTGACTAATTACTCCCCGGCAACGGCGCCAAAAACTTGATCGCGACTTTGCGTATTGGTCGTATTACTGCTGCAAGTATACAACTTATCGCATAGTTTTAAAAGATTGTCGAACCCACAGGGACTAATAATCAACCTAGAGTGATCGATTATTGCGGTGTAAGGCTAAGGCTAGATTTGGCGGTAAAAGAAATTTGGCTTTTAACGGGATTTGAAAACAACAATAAAGACGAGACCGGAGAATGATTTTCGTGCTTCTTGGGGACTCCGCAAAATCCTGGTGTTAACAAAGGTTTTGAAGTTGATCTGTAGGAAATACCGGTTTAAAGGCTCGATCTCACGCTCTCGCGTTATTAACCAAGCCACGCCTAATGACCCCAAGATTTTGCTCTCGCTCGCTCGGTAATTAAAAGGTGCACTTTGAAAACTAACATAACCTAAATGAGGCCCTAAAGCGCTATCGCTGCATTTAGGCTCAATGTCCAATGCCTACTATCCGGCGATCACCTCAAACTCTCGCTCTATTGGACACGCCTTGGTGCGTTTCTCACTCTCGTGACGAAACGCTATTAAACAACCCCTCGCTCTCACGACAAGGCTGCCTAAATTCAGATTAGACACCAAAACCAGAGTTTTGAAACCATAAAATTAAACACTGATGGCTCTACAGAGTCCTGTCGGAACGATGGTCCTCAATCTACGGACTCATGCAAATCTACTCAGACATATTTAAACCCAATACTAACACAGTAACATTGCTGAATTTTAAGGCAAACATGTTGATTAATTTTAATAAAGTTCAGACTTATGATTTATTAGTAAAACAGGTTGTATTGCATACAAGTACAATTAAATAATGCAGTGAAATAAACGAAATGTAAATAACCTAAAATGCGAAGAAAATAAACGAAAAGTAAATCTTCTATTAATTGCAATCGATCCAAGTGTACATCAGCAACACAGAAAAGAAAATACAGCAGTTGTATCAATCCCTCGATGTGAGTGATCGATACTTTGGAAAGTAATGTAAATAGGTAGGCTAAGGAAAATTTTGCAGCGCTTCCGCGGGGTTCTTGGATCTTCAAATGCAGACCTCTGATGGTCTATTTATAGAAAGAAACTGGCTCCAAGAACACAATTTCGAATTTGAAGTTTAACTTGCAAACTGCCAGAACTGCCTCTGGAAAACTGCTCTCGCGCACAATAGCGACCGCCATAGGCATAATGGTGAATGCCATTTAGTTGAACTTGAATTTCCCTCTTTTTTGCTATGGCTAGCGCCATTCCTTTTGCACTGGGAAGATGGCGAGCGCCATGCAGTTCAGGCTGGGGCAGAATCATGCATTTTCTTCACTTTTTCTTCTCTTTTAGCTCAGTTCTTGTTCTTTCCTTCTATAGGGATGATATAGGACCTGTCAAGGGAAAACGAAAGAAAACATAAATAAATAATGCATAAAACGATAATGACTCAATAAAAATACAATTAAACATGCACGAATTGAATCGAAATAAATGATACGGAATCGAGTCATCAAAAAGCATACGGGGAAATCGTGAGTTTTATTGGTCTGAATCCAAAGCATCTAGTCTAGCAGGTGGATTATTAATAATATGGAGTAAAGGAGTGATTTAAGTTGTGTCAAGTTTCAGAGGAAATGGCTACGTGGGAATTAATTTTATGTGGGGTAGAACTAATTACTATGTGGTTAACATCTACTCCCCTAGCAAATTGGCTGGAAAGAGAGCATTGTGGACTGATTTATTAAACTTAAAAGCTAGATTTCCTTAGGGTAGTTAGATACTAGGTGGGGATTTCAATTCAATAAAGGTGATGGAGGAAAGGAAGGGTAAGATAAGGTCAAATGGTGCAGAGATGATTGAATTCACCCACTTTTTAGACAACTTGGTGCTAGTTGATCTTCCAGCAACCGGATGTAGATTTACATGGTCCAGCTCTAATGGGAGATGTAGAAGTCATTTAGATAGGTTCTTGGTGGATTAAGACATTATCAAGAAGTGGGATCTGAAATCATAACATGTGGGAAATAAAGACATTTCTGACCATCGTCCTGTGTGGTTAAATCCCAACAAAATGATTTGGGGTCCTAAACCCTTCAGGTTCTTTAACTACTAGACAGAACATAAAGATTTCAATATATTAGTGTCTGAATCGTGGTCTACGTCAAAGGTTAGTGGTAATGCTGGGGATAGGTTATACCAAAAGCTAAGAGATCTTAAAAAGAACCTTAAGTGGTGGAATTCCAACGTGTTTGGATGGATGGATCTAGCTATTGAACAGGGCGTTGACAGATTGAATGAAGCTGAGAAATACCTTATTGAGGTGGACGAGAGTCAGAGTGAGAAATGTATTGTTGATTCTATGAATGCACAAGAGGAGATATGGAATAAGTTAGGAATTAAATATAGCATGTTACACCAAAATTCAAGAGTCAAATGGAATTTAGAAGGGGACCTAAACACAAGCTTCTTCCATTCTTCTCTTAATGTCAGAACAAGGAAGAACTCGATTTCAGCAACTAATTGGGGAGAGTCAATATTGGAAGATCCAACAAGAATTAAGGAGGGTGCAATGGAATGCTTTAAGGAGAAATTTCAAAGGAAATTAAGGAAGAGACCAAGAATGAGAATGGAAGATGTAAACAAACTCAACAACATTGACAAAGAGATGCTCGAAGTAGAGTTTTCAAGAGATGAAGTTACTGAAGCTGTCATGGAGTGTGATAGTAATAAATGTCCTGGTTTTGATGGTTTTAACTTTAAGTTTCTAAAACATTGTTGGGAGATTGTAGGCTGTGATTTTTCTAATGCAGTATTAGAGTTCTTTGAATCTGGTATCTTATCCAAAGCTTTTGCCTCCTCTTTTATTTCCCTTGTACCAAAGGTGGAAAACCCTTTATGTTTTGAAGAATTCAGACCTATAAGTCTTGTAGGGTGCATTGTGAAGGTGATATAAAAAATGTTATAAAAAATATTGAACAAAGTCATTGGGAAGTTAATCTCTCCTACACAAACAACATTCATACCTGGTAGGAATATGTCTGATGGAGTTGTGGTGGCCAATGAGTGTGTAAACTTTGCCTACAGAAGTAAGAGTCAGTGTCTGTTAATGAAAGTGGATTTTGCTCAGGCTTATGATTGTTTTGAATGAGGTTTTCTTGAGGCAATGATGCAAGCTATGAATTTTGGACCGAAATGGAGAAGTTGGACTAAAGGATTTGTTCAAAATAGTTTTATGTCAGTCCTTATAAATGGTAGCCCAACCAAGGACTTCAAGGCATCAAGGGGTTTAAAACAAGGGGATCCCTTATCTCTTATGCTATTTGCTATTGTGGTTGAAGGGTTGACATTTCTAGTTAAGAGAGCTAAGGAACTAAGCCTGCTCAGTGGTCTCAAAGTGAATGACAAAGAGGTAGGTAGCATACTGCAGTTTGCTGATGACACTCTGCTAATTTGTGAAGGTAGTTTCTCTGACCTGTGGGCTATTAAATCTATACTAAGAGGCTTTGAACTCGTATCAGGTTTGAAAATAAATTTTCTGAAAAGCTGTTTATTTGGTATTGGTATTGAACTTGACTTCCTGAAGGCAGCAGAGCAATTCTTGTTCTGCAAATCAGGGGCCATACCCTTTAAGTTCCTTGGGATGATGGTAGGGGGTAACCCAAGAAGGATTAAGTTTTGGCAGCCTGTTTTGCAATGTTTGAGGGATATCTTATCAGCTTAGATAGGAAGAAGCTTATCTATTAGAGGGAGAGTAACTCTACTAAATTTTGTCCTAGCCAATCTGCCAATACACCACTTATCCTTCTATAAGGCTCCAAAAAAGGTGGTTAAGGATATAGTTAGAATACAAAGACAGTTCGTTTGGTCGGGAGCAGCAGGAGCTAAGGGAATTTCATGGGTTAGTTGGAAAGATCTATGCAAACATAAGAAACTAGGAGGTTTGGGAATAAAACATGTGGGAGATTTCAACATGGCATTGCTATCTAAATGGATGTGGAAAATTATTCACAAGGGCAATGAGACTTGAAGAGATATTATTGAAACTAGATATGGAAATGTGCGTAAAAGAATTTGGAATAAAGAGAATGATGGTAATGCTACGGCCTATTCTTTTTGGAAGAGGGATATGTTGTCAATTTATAGACCTGTCAGTGAAAACTGCTTCTTAAACAATGTGACAGCTGTGCTTGGCTCAGGATCAAATATCAGTTTTTGGACCTGTGTGTGGATTGGCAGTGTGAAACTCAATGTATCGTTTCCAAGTTTATTCCAAGTAACAGATATAAAGTACTGGTGTATGGCTGATATGGGGGTCTGGGATTCTGGTGCGTGGAAATAGAATGTGAAACTAATGCATCATGCACTCGAAGAAGCCCAGGATTTAATTACATGAGTTGGATGACCTGTTGGCAGAAATTCAACCTAAGAGGGAGTCCCGTGATTGTTGGACTTGGAAGCTTGATAATACAAAGATGTTCAAAGTCAAGTCAATGTACAATAAGCTGGTAGCAGGAAACAACATGCTGGTATTGGAGGAATCGCTAACAACTACATTGGCTATTCTTTGGAAAACCAGCATTCCAAATAAGGTGAAAGTTTTTGCGTGGAGATTATTACTTAACAGACTTCCTACACGCAAGAATCTCATTGTTAGAGGGATAATACATTCACAATTCGAAGAGATATGCTTGTTTTGTTTCCATGAAATTGAGGATGTAAACCATATGTTTCTTAACTGTCATAAAGCAAGACTGATTTGGAAAAAGGTGTTCAAATGAATGGGGATTGAGTGGATAAATGAATAAAATAGTAGAGATCATGCCATGGTGTGGTTCCTAAGATTAAGTGGGAGTTGCAAACATGAAAACGCCAATGCCATCTGGTTTGTTACGTGTTGGTGTTTATGGAGATCAAGAAATAGTATATTATTTAATGATGAATTTTGGGATGAAGAAGCCATCTTTCAATCCATCATTGTGCTATTTTGGAGGTGGATTCCGCTATTGTCCACCCGCCGACGGATGTGCAGTTTGTATGATTGGACTAAGTTCCCTTTAGATTTCCTATAATTGCTTCTAGGGAGGGGTTGCTGTCTTTGTAATGACTTGTATAGTTGGATTGGAGTTCATTTTACTCATTAATACAAATTTTTCTTATAAAAAAAAATGTTCGGACAAAATTAGAGTATGACAAATATCATTTTGTTTGTTTTAGAGGTGTAGCGCCCTTAGGTCATATCACATGAACATGAAGAATGTTCTTGAAGTTTCGTAGCCAGCAATATATTCATCTTTAAGTATGGTGATAGCAATTTGGTTTCCTTTCGCACAATGTTTGAGAAGTATATCACAAGCATTGTTATTGAAAGCTTGGACAAATGATTTGGATGTGCCTTTTATTTCTTGGTGATTGATATTAACAGGATTAGAAGAAGATCTGCACTGAGAAATTTGCTCTAAGTGATTCCATGGGACATTTGCTTAGATCGACGATCATGATTGGGAACCATATCAGAGAAATTTGCAACATAGCTCAACTTGTAGTAAGCTCTGATCCATAACCAGAAAATGAACTCTCATAGAAAATGAGAGAAAGAGAAAGAAAACTATAAAAGGCTTTTGGACATTGTTAATCAACTCATTATGAAGCATAACACATTCTTATTTAGGCACATGTTATGAACATTGGCTCTAAGTAATTGAAATTGCTTTCTAAATAATCACCTGAGTTTTCTAGCTAACTAACTAATTGCAAATTATTGTGATGACTTGCAACAGAAGCAACAACAAATAACTCTCTTTGGTATTTTCTTTCTAATGATTTTCCAATCCCAGCTAATACTTGAACAATCTTAGAGCAAAATGATTTGTTTCATTCAACTCAACATGTTCGTCGGCAATTTGGAAATCCATCCTTCTTGATCAATAAAAGAGAGACTCAAGAATTTATTAAGTTCAGCTCCACTCAAGCTCTTCATCCATTTCACGCGTTTCGATTTGTTTGCTCCACCTCCAAAGCACTTCTCCTCCACAAAAGTAAGATTTGCCCTACAGTTTCGCGTATTTCAAATATTAATATAAGAAAGAGTGAATCACAATTTTAGTAGTAACAATAAAACTTACTCATGGCCAACAAGAAATCTAGGACTCCAACCCTCAGGTTTAACAGAATCCGATATGTAAGAATTTGCTATGATCACTCTTGCATAAGCTTCCATAGCTCTCCCAAGTTCAAACTTTCCTACATAACCACTTATTTTACATCTATTAAACACAAATCCGCTTGGATCATTTGGTGAATTTCTATAATGTGCTGTAATAACTCCATCCGCTTTCGGACCATTTTTCCCCATCGAAAAAAATATATTACTATCCTGCATATTAGTTGATAATTAGTTGATAATTTCTTATAATTTGGAGAAGAAAAAAACAATATGAATTTTTTTTTTACCTCAAAGATTGATTGACCATTCCCGAATATGAAATCGATTCCACCTTGGATGAAACATTTTTTGAAGTAGTGACGACCCATATCAGAAAATAGAGTATCTTGCACCCCAAGAAAACCACAACTATAGAAAACACATTTATCTGCCCGAACTCTAGCAGCTACACCTTGCGTGATGCCATTCACCTCTAACACTGGACTGTTCAATGTATTCTATAAAGATATATACAATAATGAGTAATTATAACTCAAAAAATACATAATAATAATAATAATAATAATAATAATTGTTTACCACGAAAGTAATGCCCTTTGCAGCTGTATTATTTGATCTTGTTTCGAACGTAGCATTCTCATGTATACTCCATTCTATACGTGTGGTTTCTCTACTAACTCCTTCAAGATAAATGCATGGTTTGTTCTGTGGAATATATATTTGCTCTCTGGATATTATACACAAAGTATATAATGTAACAAAAAATCAATATGTATAATAAAAATGTTAAATATATTAATAGTTGAAAAAGAGGAATATATATACTTGTAAACACCAGAAGAAATTTGGATGTGAATCCATTGAGAGTTTCCTTCAGGGACAGAATCAATGGCACTTTGAATTGTTTTGAAATTTGCTTTGCCTGATTGACTGACACTAATGGTTTTCAAGGGTTTGCTACTACAATCATCAGATTTACAAATATCAAAGAAAAGAATTATAAATATTATTATGAAAGCGAATGATTGTAGAGACTGCATTTTTCTTCAATTGGGCGTGTAAATGTGGTGGTGCAAATTCAACACAATCATAAGATTTTATAGCAATAAAAAGATCAGATACAAAATTTAATTGTGCATTGTGTCCATTAACTTATTCCATAAATATTCATTTAGAATTCTAAATGCCACTTAAAAAAGTAATTAGTTTTTGTATTTTAAAATTAATTTTTATGAAAACTTATTTAAAATAGTAAAAATTATATTTTAATAAATTAAAAAATCAATTTATGCAAATAAGTTACTGGATTTTTTTATAGCATAATATCATAGTTTCTTGATTTTGGACATTTATACCTTATTTAATTTTTTCCTTTTGAAATTTATTTTATTTAAATTGTCATAAATATAACTTGATTTGATTTTTAAATTCTTTTTTTATTTTTGTTTAAATTTAGAAAGTTTTATAAATCAAAATGAAAGTAAATGATTCTAGAGAGTGCATTTTATTCTCCTATTATATATGTAAATGTGGTGCAAACTCAACAGAATTATAAGACTTTTATATGTAAAAGAAGTTGGAAAATATCTTACTTGTGTTTATAGCTTCGAAACATAATTTCTTGATTTTGAAAATTCCATCGATATGAATTTATATCTTGCTTAAATTTGTTTTTGAAAAGTTATACAGATATATTTATTTATTGGTAAATTATTATTTTTGTTTTCTTTTGTTAATAAATAGAAAGAACTTCGTTTCATATTATTTTTAATCAAAACTATATTTGGTTGTTTTATCTATTTTTTTGTCATTCTTTCCAACTTGAAAAGATCGCAATTTCAAGGGCTATGTTATTTGTCGTGGAGAAAAAGTTCACGGATGAATTACAACAGTTAAGTTTGTTGTTTTCCACAATACATGAGCTAGTGAAAGTAAAGAGAGTCTCACTAACAATAGTTTGTTGCTAAACTAGAATGGAAATATATAGATGGCAAAAATTAAATGTATCTTTAGTACTCATTATATGTAAATGTGTAGCATCTCATCCTTCACTCCATTAAAGATAGAATAAAAAATATTTTTGGATCTTTTATGATTTCATTGATTATTATATTATTTGATATGTTCTATCCAGATTTTACTGTGGGTTATTTTATCTTAACAAATGTTACTTAGGATGTATTTGATTCGGGGTGGATGGTCATGAGGGATGGGGAGGGGAGAAATTATTTTTAATTAAATATATTTAGTTCAATTTTAGGGCGAAAGATGAGTGGAGGAGAAAGGAGCAAAATTTCTCAAAAACACATTTTTTAGATCCTTTTAATTGGGGATTTGGAGGGGAGAGGAGTTAATATGATTTCTATTATTTAAATTTATTTTATATTTATTAAAATATCCTCAATTATATTTTAGTATTTTAAATTATTCATTTTCTTTCGTGTAAATGCTTCTCTTTTGTGTGATTTTCTTTGTTGTATCCATCAATTTATTATAGTTGTTCTTCGCCTTCAAATTATTTTCATATTTTAAATTTAATATTCATTATAATCTTTATATTTTTTAGTTTTTTTAAATAAATTTTATACTTATTTTTAATTATGTTCGTTTTCTTTTCTAATTTTGTTATGTATTTTATTGTATTATCTTTTACATCAAATTTTGAACCATTCATTTTTTTGTCTATTGCATTGTTACTTTATATATTTATATTGTTAGATGATTCATCACGATTTAAAAGTTGTTAACAACACTTAGTTTAATTTGTGTCGAAAAGTTATAATCTGAATCAATTGTACTTAATTTTTTTTAACGTTATGTTATAACTTTTTTAATCAATCTACATTAGAAATTGTATTGAATTATATTTTATTACCAAAAGATATTTATGATTTTGTATCATATGACTTATATAAGATCATAAGGATAAAAATATAAATTATTAATAAAATATCTCCCCTCCCGTAGGAACCAAACATATTTTTAATTAAAATCTCTCTTTCCAAACATATATTTAATTAATAAAATTCTCTCACCTAGGGATGGCAATTTGGCCTATCCCCAGCGGGTATCCACAAAATTACTCACAACGGGTAGGATAAAAACCTAAAAAAATGGGTACGGGTACGAGTTCGGGTAATTACCCACTTAAATAAGCGGGGACGAGTGCGGGTATGGGCACCTTAGTACCCACCCCGCCCCATACCCGCACAATATAAATTTATATATTTTAATTTATATTATTATATAAAATTAAATATTTATAAAATTAAAAAAAACACAAATTTTAAATTACTACATATTTAATATATGTGATCATTTATTTCATAGCTAAACAATAAAATTTTTTAAAATTTTTTTAATGTTTTTAAAAACTTAAAATATTATGATATTTTATACTTGATATATTTATTTGGCAAAATAACTTTTTTCGTCCTTTAACTTTACCCCCGGTCCAGCTTGATCCCTTAACTTTAAAAAGTGGCTAGTTCGTCCCTTACCTTTTAAAATGGTGTCAAAGTAGTCCTTGCCATTAGTTGGCTCAAACGTCCGTTTATTCTTGGTTACGTGGCAGCTGACATGGATTTGGAACATCATCTTCTTCTTTCTTGGTTACGTTTGCAGTGGTCGTTCTCCCCTATTTCATTGTTAGGGCAAATCGAATTCTTCTTCTTTCTCCACAATTTCATTAAAAAATCAACGATAGTGTTTATCCAAGCATGAAATTGGGTTGTTCTTCGTCAATGTTGAGTAAGAGAAATCCAAGCATGAGAAAGAAGAATTTTTGATGCATAGGATAGGTGTGGTTACAAAGGGCCTGGGTGAAGCAAAAAAAGACATTGAAGAACTTGGGAAAAAGCTTATGATTATTGATGCTGAAATGAAGAATATTATCAAGTGGAAAAAAAATATGGAATTTGATTTTTTTATAATTATCATTATAATTTTTTTTCAGTAAGCAATGAATTATATTAACTAAAACAGCACAAGGAGTGCAAATACAACCAATCCAACACCAGAAAACAACTATGCAAACACAGCCAACATAACCATGCCCTAAACACAGGCTAAGGGGGTTGTGTGTCAATCGTACAACGAGCATTTACTAACTTTCCTACCAATACAATACCACTTCCAACTAAAATACTTAACAGCATTCAAAATCTCATCCACTGGTACTCTAACAGCATCAAAAGCAAATCTGTTTCTACAATACCATAAGTACCAGATTGTAGTGCACCATATAACGAAAACTTGTTTGGTGAAATACTTTCCTGTAGCCTCGGCAACACAACCAAAAATAAGCACTGCATTGTCACAACAGCCATCCCACGATATTCCCAACCATCTTCCTAACCCACTCCACACTGCAGCTGCAACCCTACACTTGAAAAACACATGCCTCGAGTCCTCCTCCTCTTCCCCACACTGATTACAAACCGTCTCACCTTCATCAACATAGATCCCTCTTTTGGCTAAATTGACTTTGGAAGCTACCCTATCCCTTAAAACACGCCATAAAAAAATACTAACTTTGGACGGCAAATGCAACAACCACAACTTCCCCATAGCTTTAAGAGTACTCTCCTCACAATAGCTAACATCCAGACCCCTAGAAAGCAGCTGATAGCAGGAACTGACTGTGAACTCAATAGAATCCAAAAAAACATCCTTCACCGGATCCCACTAAAAAACATCGACTTTATTCAACACAGGGGAAACAGAAAGAAGAAGATCCTCCAGGTCTGCCCTCTCCCTCTCCTCCACCGACCCCTCTAAATACTCACCATACTCCATCTTCCACTGCCACGCTAATCCCTCCCACCACCCAGCCCTAGCAACAGACACTTTCTTATCAACAGCTGCTATAAAAAGATTAGGGAAAACTTCCCTTAAAGGAATGTCCGTGCACCACCTACTCTGCCAAAAGGCTATATCCTCACCATTTCCCAATAAGTATTTGATATTCTCCACAAACAAATCCTTCCCCCTTACTTTATCAAAACTGTTAAGGATTAAATCCCTCCACCATATCGAACATTTAGATTTGACAGTATACTCATCTCCACTACTATTGACTAACAATGACAACCTCCCACCGTACTTTTGTTCCAACAACTCCTTCCAAACACTATCACCTGAAGATAACATACGCCAATTCCATTTCATTAACATATCACTATTAAATCTGCCTAAATCCTTGATATCGAGACCGCCTTTGTCACGAGGCATACACATTATCTCCCAATCAACCCAATGGACCTTCTTCCTAGCCTCAACACCTCCACAAAAGAATCTTTTTTGGATACCCTGTAAAGTCTTTATCACACCAGAAGGAACCTTATAAAAGGAAAAATCATATAAGGGAAGGGCATTAATAACCGAATTTATCAGAACCAATCTCCCACCTATCGATAACAACCTACTCTTCCAATTTGCCAACTTGGACCTAACTTTCTCAACAAGTTTCTTCCATAAGTGGCACTTTCTAGGACTGCCACCAATGAACACTCCAAGGAATGAACAAGGCAACTTCAACAGCCCACAATGTAGAAAAGAAGAAGCAGCTGTTAGAAAACCAAAATCCACATTAATCCCTCCAATGCTACTCTTAAAGAAATTGACCTTCAACCCAGTCACAAGCTCAAAACCACGCAATATTGCCTTTATGCTCCACAGATTTTCCCAAGAAGCTTCCCCTATCAACAATGTGTCATCCGCAAATTGCGTAATACTGAACTGATCAGAATTGGCAATTCTAAAACCTTTATACTTCCCTAAACTAACAGCTTTCTTCACCAACATCGTTAAAACCTCCGTGACAAGAATGAAAAGGAAAGGGGATAAAGGATCCCCTTGTCTCAACCCTTTACCAACCAAAAAATCCTTAGTTACACCACCATTCACCAAAACTGACAAAGAACCACAGCAGACTAAAGCCTCCATCCAAGCTATCCACTTCACACCGAAATTCAATTTCTGAAGAAGAGACTTTAAAAAACCCCATGAAACACAGTCATAAGCTCTTTCAAAGTCTAGCTTCAAAACCATACAACTCTTCCTATTTCGCTTCGCATAATCTAACACCTCGTTGGCCACAAGAACGCCATCAAAAATACAACGATGCTGAATAAAAGCCGATTGTTCAGGGGACACTAATTTGCTAACAACTTTCTTCAGCCTAGACGCAAGCAATTTAGATAAAATCTTCTGCATACTATTCACCAGACAGATGGGCCTATATTGCACTAAAGATTGTGGATTCTTCACCTTAGCTACAAGAGTAAGAAAAGAAGCCGTTCCAGCCTTAGTTAAAACAGGATTAGCAAAGAAATCAAAGACAAACCTTTGAACATCCTTGTTGACAATGTCCCAACATTCTTGGAAGAAAGCCAAAGTAAACCCATCAGGACCAGGGCTCTTGCTACCATTACAACTCCAAACAGCATGCTTAATCTCCTTTACAAAAAAGATCCCTTCTAACCAGCTTTTATCCTCTTCAGATAACCTTCTCATACTCAATTCCTCAATAAAAGGTCTACTAACACACCCCTCTCTGAAGTTATCAGCGAAGTACCTTCTAACCTCTTCCTTAATTCCTTCCACTTCTTCAATTACCCCATCTTCAGAATTTATGAAACAAATGCCATTCCTTCTTCTTCTACTCTTAATCACATTATGGAAATATCTCGAATTA
Source organism: Lathyrus tuberosus (assembly GCA_022829125.1). Taxonomy (NCBI): domain Eukaryota; kingdom Viridiplantae; phylum Streptophyta; class Magnoliopsida; order Fabales; family Fabaceae; genus Lathyrus; species Lathyrus tuberosus. The sequence continues at coordinate 10,590,410 of JALAZF010000153.1, forward strand.
CTATCCCCCTCCTTTAACCAAAACTCCTTCGCCTTAGATCTCAGAAGATCCTCCTTCAAATTGATGTTCTTCCACACTTCCTCACCTGCCCTATACCTCTTCTTAACCATCTCCTCAAAATTCTGAAAGCCTAATCTACTCACCTCTTCATCCAGCTCATTTAACTTCTTAATAGAATTGTCTATCTTCACATCAATCCATCCAAACACATCAATGCTCCAGAATCTCAATCTTTCTTTCAATAATCTAAGCTTCGATTTGAGGATGAAATCCCCTCTGCCCTTTATCTCAACAGAATTCCAAACTGACTTAACAAATTCTTTAAACCCTGGATGTTTCAGCTAACAGTTCAGAAACCTAAATGGCTTGGGGCCCCAATCAACGTTTTTGGTCCTCAACCAAACAGGACAGTGATCCGACACTTTCCAATGAATTGCCCACCCAACTTCTAATCCTCTACAAGATCCTCAGACACAAGAAATCTTTCAATCCTACTCATAGAATTACCAGACTTGTTGAACCAAGTGAAACAACCTCCTCTGCAAGGTAAATCCACACACTCAAGATCAGCTATGAAACCTCTAAAATCTTCCATCTCCTTGGCCTTAATACTCCCCGACAAGCCTTTTCTTTCTTCTTTAAACGCTACTGTATTAAAATCACCTCCCACAATCCAATCTCCCCTACCACTCCTCCTTCTCCTACTCACCAACTTAGACCATAATCTCCTTTTAGACTCCAAAAAACAAGAAGAGTACACATTTACAAAAAATAAACTCCTTCCTTTCCAAGCCACATTAATACCTACAAAGCATTCCCCCCTGAAACTACAAACAAGACTAAATAAATCCTTTTTACACATAATTAACATCCCCCCTGCACTACCAATAGCGTTAGAAGCAGTCCATTCCACATCTTCACTTCCCCACAAAGAAAAAACCACACTACTCTCACAGACAGATTTTTTAATTTCCTGAAGGAAACAAACATCAACACTACCAGTCTGAATCATCTTAGCCACTCTTTTCCTCTTAGCCAAACTCCCACACCCTCTAATGTTAAGAGAAACAAAATTCATCAATTACCATTTCTTTTTGCCTCCTTCAGACCGAAACTTTCTTCATCTCTTTTTTCAAGATCTGCGATCTTCTTTTCCAAATCCATGTCACCATCTCCTCCTCCTTCTCCGAGCGAAACCACCAGCTCTCTGAATCTGCTAGCCACCTTACTCTCCAAAACATCCCAAAACCTCCTATTACCAACCATGACTTCAGAATCAGTAACGGAATGGCACCTCTGCCCAAGGTCTTCTTCCTCTTTCCGCCCACCACCTTTTTTCTTAAACTTTGGACAAGCTGAGAAAACCGTGTCCCTGGTTTCAACAATCGAATCTTCAGATAACTCCACTTGGATAACACCTAAAGCCTTCTTCTTCTTTCCCTTCAAACTCTTAACTTTCTTCTGGACTTTGGGACCAGCGACAAGGCCCAAACTTAATTTACGCCCTTCTTTCTTGGACTTAGAGGGACTACCCCCCACTCTGCCACCAACAAGGTCCACGTTATAACTATGGAACTTAACACTCTTCTGTGCCAAAACTAAATCATCCAAACTTAAATTACAACTCTCAAAAGGAAGAGTTTCTTTTTTCTGGCCGCACACTTGTCCCTCATCTAAAGTACAAGCAACTGAAACACCTTCATGGTCTAACACCTTTCTTCCCAAAGTCACATCGTAACTTCCTATGAGATACGAGGTACCTGCGACCTCGAGCCCGTCACCATCCCCTGCGCTACCTTCTTCAGAACTTTTGCATCTTGCAGTAGTTGAGACATAGGATCCTTTGGAAAAGTCTACTTCATGACTAGATAAGTCAACATCAACATCTTCACGATCACTTTCCTTCTCCTCGCCAGAACTCCACCACGTAGTACTGCCAACTGTCTTAGACTCATCTGAACACGACTCCTCCACTTCCGTGGTTGCCTTCTCAGCAGTTTTGCAAATAGAACCAAGAGTTTCTTCCACTAACCTTATCCTATAAACAATACTGTCAATGGAAACTCTAAATACTTCGTTAATGGTTCCCCCGCAAGAAGTCCTGAGCATCACATTAGCTACATCCATCTTTGTCACTCCAGAAGAAGACTCTTCCCAGCAGACATACTTCCCCACTTTCGAAACTAAAAACTCAAAAAACTGGACCGTCCAAACATGGCAAGGCACACCATAAATTTTGACCCACGTAACCCTCTCAGGATCAACATCGCCAAGATCCCACCTCCTGACTTCCACAAACCACTGATCAAACCACGATTTCGCATCTTTCAAAAGATCAAGAATCTCGTCAGGCTCGTCTTCCTCAAGGAGACACAGGTTCGCTTCTAGAGGAGTAACTTTCACCCCAAAGTAACCTTCAGAAAAGAAACACCTCTGCAAGCTATACGTCATACCTGGAGAATGAACCTTACCAACGAAAGCTTTGCTAAACCTGTTATAATCTTCAGCCCTAGCTTCAAGCTTCAAATCCCAACTTTTCCTTGTTCCTCCTCCTCTGACCGCCTCAGCAAAAGAAGCATTACCATACTTAAACTGCTCATTAGCATGGAATGCAAAACTGTTAAAACCTCTACTCCTACCTTCCTTGCCATTTTCATAGTTCCTCCTACCCCTTCTACTTTGAAAAGCATCTTCACTCACGTTGGCTTCCTCCATTTTTTGCTTTCCTTTAACCACATCTTCTTTACTCTTCTCATACCAATCCTTCTTGACCTTCTCGAATCTAGGGACATTCGCAAACAACTTCCTCCCCTCCAAGATAATATTGTCAAGCTTCAAGCACAGACTTCTCTTATCACATACTCCAAAGAATCTAACGAAGCCATACTTTATGCCTAACTTATCACGTTTCTGAGGAATAAACACCTCATCCACTTCACCATACTCCACGAACACCTTGTACAAATCCTTAGCCCGCATGTGATCAGGGAACTCTGTAATGAAGAAAGAAGTAGAATCTTTACTAAAACCTCCCTTCCCCTTCCCAGCATCATCCCACCTTCTATCTTCCCTCCTCCTAGCCTGCACCTTAGTCCACTCTCCCATTTTAGTATAAATGAGATGTTGTTAATTTTTAGAATGAATTAGGTTAGTTAGAATGAGTTAGTTGTTTGTATTAGTTGTAATGTTATCTTGAAAGTTTGTATTTGATGTTATCTTGAATGAATGTTGAAACCTTTTAAGAATGAATTTTATGAGTTTGATCTTCACAATCTGTTTTTAATATTGTAACTAACCTATAATTTTTGGGCATGACCTATAAATTTGGGCACGACCTATAAATTTGGACATGACCTATAAATTTGGACATGACCTATCACATTGAACATGACCTATAATGTTCCATAATTACTATAGAATTGCCAAATGTTCCATAACAGAATATGTTCATAACAGATTTGTTCATAACACATTTGGACATGACCTATAATTGTAACATAACTGGACATGACCTATAATTGTTCCATAACTGGAAATGATCTATAACAGAAAATGTTCACAAGCAGAATATGTTCATAACAAAATATTTTAATAACAGAATATATTCATAAACTGCAGTAGATATTTTTTTCCATAACAAAAGCACCAAAGTGCACCAAACTGGTAGTAGATACAATTAGGTTCATAACAGAAGCACCAAAATACACCATAAACTTGTTCAGCACCATAGTGCACAAAAAAACACAATAAACTTGTTCATTACATCAATACCATAGTGCACAAAATACAACATAAATTAATTAATCCTAAATATTTCTAGGGATTCTTCTTTGGAGCTGTCATCTTAGTTGGAGTAGATCTCCTTGTGACTGGACCAACAACATTCTTGGCTGCAGACAACCTGGTTGTAGGCCTAGTTGGTACAAATGGCCTTGGTGCCTTCCTAACAGGTAGCTTTTGTATCTTCCCCTTGGCAGGATCATGAGTCTTCTGAGCAGCCTTTCCCTTAGAGGACTGAGTAGATTGTTGGGCAGTCTGGGTTGTTGTCTGAGAGGCTTGGGTAGATTGTTGAGCAGACTGAGTTGTAGTCTGAGAGTCTTGGGCAGATTGTTGAGCAGTCTGAGTAGAAGTCTGAGAGGCTTGAGGCAGATTGTTGGGTAGTTTTAGTAGAAGTCTGAGAGGCTTAGGCAGATTATTGGGCAGTCTGATTTGTTGTGTCCTTACAAGTAGACTTGTAGTGTCCTGCTTTCTTACACCTACTGCACTTCACCAAGAAACCAGTTCTTCTCATTTTGCGATCAGAGCCATCACTCTCCTTGTTCTAAATTCCTCCTATTTTTAGGTCTACCAGGCATCTTCTTGAACTTGGGTGGTTGCACATCATGATATGGTGTCTTAACCCATAAGTTTGATCCATTAACAGGGTAGATCACATGCTTATAAACTGCCTTGTACTTTGAAACCCTATAATACTCTGGGATGTAACTATCTATTTTGAAATTCCTACTTTTCATAGAAGACAAAGCATGAACACATGGGAGTCCTGTGAGTTCCCATCTTCTGCATGAACATATGTGATCTTTCAGGTTCACAACAAATTTATCAGCTTGATTCTCCAAGTGCCTTACTTCAAACATATGTTCATCAGACATCCTAAAGAAAGAAACAAACAGAATAAATAAGTCACATGTTTGAACTGTATGTTACAGGCACCCTAAAGAATTAATGTGTGTTGATATTACATACCTTACTAGCCAATTGATCGAAAAACCTAAATCAGAAAGAAATGAACTAACCTTTTGATAAACACTTCTTGAGTCGTCTTCAATTCTTCGCGTCTGCAATAATCCTTTGCAACAATCCTTCGCGTCTGCTTCAATCCCTTTGTGTTTTCCCTAGCAGAGCTTCGTTGAGCTTCTCCAATTTGTTTTAACCTTTTGATGTTCTGGTTAATGAAAAGCTACTTCAATTTGTTTTAACACATCCTCATTTCCACGTCAACCACATAAAGTCCACCTGGAAATACGTGGCATGTGATTCCAACCTTTGACTAACGGAACCAGACAGAAGGATAAACGTGACACAATTTTAAAAGATAAGGGACGAACTAGCCACTTTTTAAAGTTAAGGGATCAAACTAGACCTTGGGGCAAAGTTAAGGGACAAAAAAGGTTATTTTACCTATTTATTTTTATTAGAAATGCAGGTAACAGGTACGGGTACTTATATACCCATAGGGTACGGGGACGGGTGCCAATGTTGATACCCAAGCGGGTATGGACTTAGGTACAGGGATTTTTTTCCAATTACGGGTATGGGGATAGGTACTATAGTACCCTACCCAAATCCTGCCCATTGCCATCCCTACTCTCACCTCCATTCCCCTTTCCTTCGCTCCATTAAAATTCCTCCCATCCCCTTCATTTATACTAAACAGATTTATATTGTTCACTATCCTTACTTTTCATTTAGATATCATTATAATTTATTTATTTTTAATCAAAAGAAAGATGCATTAGCTCTGACAATCGAATCTATAAAGACAAAATCTATCCAATTCATCCATAAAAAATCCATTGAATCCTATAAATATATTCATTTATAGATATGGATTGATACAACTCATCCAACATATTTTAACAATCCAATAAATTTTCTTTTATCTCTATTAGATCTATTTTTAAAAATAATAATAATTATTATTGATTTTTTCCCAAAAGTACAAAAAACCCAAATTTTTTCCAAAAATAAAAAAAAAAAAAACGATTTGTTCCAAAAATTAAAAAAAAAACTTTTGATTTTTTCCAAAAATACAAAAAAAAACTTTTTTTTAGAAGATACAAAAAATTAATTTATTTTTTTAGAAAATACAAATAATTGATTTTTTTTTCCAAAAATACAAAAAAAACAATTTTTTTTCCAAAAAAAGAACAAATTTTGGGAAAAGCAAAAAATCAAAAAATATAAAAAATTGATTATTTCAAAAATACAAGAATCATTTTTTTCGAAAATACAAAAACCGTTTTCCCAAAAATAGAAAAATCTATTTTTTCTCGAAATTACAAAAATAATTTTTTTTCGAAAATACAAAGATAATAAATTTTTCCGAAAATAAAAAAAATGGTTTTTTCCAAAATTTTAAAAAATATTGATGAAGTTAAACATAGTCCAGTTTTGTTTTGCAGATGATCTTTTGGTCTTTACCAGAGGAGATGCAGTTTCTATTCAACTGGCAATGAAGGTGTTTGATGAATTTTCTACAGCTACTGGAGTAGTAGTTAACCCCTAGAAGTGCAATATTTACTTTGGTAATATTGATGAAGAATCAAAGTCTGAGATCCTCAACATAATTGGTTTTAGTGAGGGCAATCTTCCATTTAGATACCTGGGAATTCCTTTATCTAGTAAGAAGTTATATGTGGCTCATTGTAACATTCTTGTGGAAACAATTGTGGCTCGTATCAACCACTGGACATCTTATATGCTCATTTATGTAGGTAGATGCAACTGATTAAAAGTATTGTTTTTGCGCTGGCAAACTTCTGAATCCACGTTGTTCCCCTTCCCAAAAAAGTGATAAATCAAGTGGAAGCTATATGTAGATCCTTCCTTTTGTTAAGCAGCGGGGAGATCACTAAAAAGGCTCTAATTTCCTGGATAAAAGTGTGCACAAGCAGAAATCAGGGTAGGCTTAATATTGTTGATATTGAGTATTGGAAAGCTGTTAACCTTCTTAAGCTTCTTTGGAACATAAGTAGAAAGAGAGATATCATTTGGATTAAGTGGATCCATTGCTATTATAAGAAAGGCAAGGACATAATGGAAGTGCCTATGAGGAGTAATTGGTCTTGGATTGTCAAGGCAATTATGAAACAAAGGCAGAAAATTGAAGGTAACCAAAGATGGGTGAATCTTCTGCAGCAGCACACTATCCCTACTAAGCAGTTCTATTTGCTAATCAAGGTTGAAAGAGATAAAGTGAATTGGTATAAAATCTGGTTTGATACCCTAGCAGACCGCGAGCTCTTTTCATCTTATGGTTGGCCTGTAACGGAAGGCTTGGCAAAAAAGACCGGCTGAAAAAATTTGGTTTGATTGAGGACATTAGATGTTATTTCTATAGTGAGGAGGAAAATCTCAACCACTTAATGTTTAGTTGCTGCAAGACTTTTGACATATGGAAGCAAGTCTTACTTTGGTTGCTTATTGATCACAACCCCAAAGTTGGGAGGATAAGCTAAAATGGATATTAAGCAATAGTAGAGGCAATCACAACAAGAATAGGATCCTGAAGTGTGCATTTGCGGAGACAATTTATGAAGTTTGGCGATTCAGAAATCAGCATTGCTTTGGTGAAATAATAGAGATAAGTAATGTTGTTCATAAAATCATTGGTATTATAGTGTATAGGTGTTGGGAAGACCTAAACTTTGAAGTCATATAAGTCATTTGATTTTCCCTAAGTTGTTGCGTTGTCTCTTTGTTGTCTTGTTATTTTTTTTTTTGGCTGGATCTTCGGATCGCCTTTAAGTTGTATTGTTTTTTTTTGGGATTTAATAAAATTCTTTATTAAAAAAAATACAAAAAATAGTTTTTTTTTTCGAAAATACAAAAAATTGATTTTTTCTAAAAATAAAAAAAAAACATTATTTTTCCCAAAAATAAAAAAAAATTGATTTTTTTTCGAAAATACAAAAAATCATTTTTTGTAAACATAAAAAGTTGTTTTTTTTTTCAAAAATAAAAAAAAATCGATTTTTTCCATAAAAAAAATTGAAGTTTTTTCAGAAAATAAAAAATTGATTTTTTTTTAAAAGTAAAAAGATATTTTCCAAAATAAAAAAAAAATCAATTTTTATTGAACATTTAATAAAATTGATTTTTTTCAAAAAAAAAAAAAACATTTTTTCAATCTATAAAAACAATTTTTCAAATAGATGGGTATCCATCCACTAAATATATGTTAATGGATGAATTGAATGTATTTTATCCTTAATTAATGGATTTGAATGGCTATTTTTAAGGACATTTTAGTGGATTGTTAATAGACTAATGGATTGTTTTGATCCATCTATTAACAATGCATATCCATAGAGTTGTCCAAATGGGCTATCCGGCCCTAAACGGGCCGACCCTGGTTGGCTCGAGCATTTTAGGGTTGGGCCAAAAATGCTCATTTTTAATATGTGCTCGAAAATTACTACTCGAGTCCGAACCTATATGGGCTTCGAGCTACCCGGCCCTAAACGAGTTTTTTTAATAAAAATTAAAATAAAAATGTCGTAATATTTATTATAAATAAAATTAAAAATTATATTATTTCAAACATAATACATTTTTAAGTAATATATTTTCTTTTATGAATACTATAATGTGTTTTTAAATACAATACATGACTATATTGTATAAAATAATACTCAAATATTTAACATAAGAGAAACTAATAAAATACGATAAAAGAGTGTTGATTATATTAATGAATAATATTTAAAAGAGAAAGATTGAATAGAATAGAGATAAAATTTAGTGAAGTGAGATATATCAATGTGTTATTTTGGAGTAAGATAATATAAGTAATATATTTTTTTAAAATTTATAGCGATGTTGGCCTAATGGGCTACCCACAACCCATATGGACTAGCTCTAATGGGTAGCGGACTTTTCAGGGCTGGGCTAAAAAAGCCCTGAAAAATATGGGCTATAATTTTAAGGCCCAAACCCTATGATTTTTTGGGCCTGGCTAACCCATATGGGCTAGCCCATTTTGACAGCTCTACATATTGAAAACCTGTTGGGTGAAACTGAGAAGAAAACTTGGGTGCAGTGGCGAATGACATACCCGAACGAATTTGCAAGCTTGGTTGAAATTGCTGATGATACCCAGAATGTGACCTCGGGAATACGTCGTATTTTCATTCTCGAAGATCCATATCAGGGTTCAACGGAAGTACAGCAAAATGCGCTTATTGATTTGGAGCGACTCACGTGTGAAAAACCTGGGGACATCTGGAATTTCATGCGTGATTATAGATATCTGGCTGCAAAGACGGGGAGGGCATATATGCCAGACACTGCGGAAAAGTTCTTTAAAAAGCTTCCACCCAGCATTGGCCCACGAATTGAGATGAAATACCAGGAGAAATACCCAGGAGCACAAGTTGGTGTGGAACCACGACTGTTCTTCACCTATAACTTTATTGCAGATACGTGCAAGGAGATGATTCATCCAATACATTCATTTTGTCACCCCTAAGATGCATTACTCAATAAAAATACAAAAAATGATCGGACCCTAACACATCAACAAAGTTAACAAAAAATGCAAGTTAGCTAAATCAATTACACCCTTTATGAAGCCATTTCACAAATAGGAATGCAGTCTCACCAAATCCCATCACGTATGTGTTTGCTAATTAATTTGCGCAAGGGTTGTCTTTGAGGTTGTACCGTTAGGTCTATTTTAATAGGAATATGGGGGTCCAATTAGATGGATCCAGCAAGACAAATATCTCGCCAACACTACAGGGAGCACAACACAAAAAAAAGTCGAATTATAAAAAGCTTGAAGCGAGAGTGGAAGTGCCCACCCTGGGGAAAGATGAGCGAGCTGCCTCAATTTCAAGGTCAGTTTGGCCATAAGTGAAAGATCCAACATGATCAAGCTCCCATGAGACTAAAATGGATTAGACAACCGAGTAAAAGGGCTTTATTGCATAGACAATTAATTCAAGACATATATAATGGTCATACGAGTCCATGATCAGACAAGGGAGTGTCATACCCTAAATTTTGACCAAAAGATTTCCCATCATTTTGCAAATCATCACCATAATATGGATGTACCTTCATACCTCATCAATCCTCTCAAAGATTATTGAGCATTCACTTCAATCAAGAATTAGGGTTTTGGACCCTCTCAGAGCCCTCAGACAAAGGATCAATCAAGAATTGACATGATCTTCAACTTGTAAAGCCTCTCAAACATCCATGAAGGATAAAGAGGTCTCCCACATCAAGAATCAAGCACAAGAGTGCAACATTTCAACTTGATCAAGCCCCAAGATCATCAGTGTCATCAAATTAGGGTTTTGGTCGACCAAGGCCTCCAGAGAGAAATTTTCATCTGGGAATGAGCCAATACTTCAAAACATGATCCAAGAAGCTCAAAGGGACCTCATGGATCCGATCATAAGTTCAAAATAGCCTCAGGGGATGCATTCATCAAAAATAAAAAATTAGGGTTTCTTGACCTAATTCACCCCTAAGTTGACTTTTGGAGCAAGATATGAGCCAAGACCTCAAGGAATGTTTTGAAGACCTCAAATATATTATATTGATCCTCTTACAAGTTCAAAATGGCACAAAGAACTTGGTTCATGAGCAATATAAAGATTCAAATTCATCTGACCACAAACTAGGGTTTCTGCGGAAAAAGTTAACCCCATCTTTGACTTTTGACCAAGACATGTTCTCAAACCTTGGGAGATGATTCAAGACACTCTAAAACACCTATGGAATCCATCCATTAAGTTTGATTTGGCCCAAGGACTTGATTTCATAAAGGATCACAAAGTTTAAAATTCATCTGACAAAAAGTCAACTGTGCCAAAAAACCAAGTTTGACTTTTGAAATTTCTTGACAAACATGGCTTCTTTAAGTCAAGAATAATGTTAACTCATGGTTTGGATCATTATCCATCAAGAAAAATCAAGAAAAGTGAGGTTACTTGCAAAAGGGTAATCTTGAGAAACTTAAAATTTCTCTAAGTTATGAAAAAATGATCTTTCCCAACTTTGCAAGGTCATAACTCCCAAACCATAAATCCATTTTCTTTCATCCAATGCTCAAATGAAAGCTCTCATTACATACTACAAAAGTGTCACAGTTCTCCATGGGCCAAAAAAGCTTAGATTTTGAGTTATAGAGCCATGAAGTTAGGGTTTCAAAACTTTTGAACTTGGACACTTAGTGAAATTTTTAGACAGAATTTGTCTTGTATTTTTACCAACTTTAAGGCCATTTTTCATTATGATCCAAGATGAATCAAGACCAAAGTTAAACATCAAAGTTGAAGTATGATATAGGGGCTTTCTAAAAAGTACAAGAGCCTCCCATGATTCAACTTGAGCAAGAAGTTATAAGCTTCCCAAAATGGAAATTTTCACCCTGCCTACACAACAGCATTGGTACATGACTTGTACCCCACGATTTCTTGAGCTAATTTTGGACACTTGCATCATTGTATTTCTGTCCAAAATCAACTGAATGATGAAGAATCTGAGCGTAAGACCACCAAGTCTAAAATCGTATCCCTTAGGCATGTGGCATTCAAATTTCATTTCCAAAACTTTCAATTTTGTCATGAGGCATTCAATGGGTGCATAGAGGTGGCATGAACTGAGGCATTGCTATTCAAATGAGTCAAGACATATCCAAAGTTCAGATGACCTAAACCTGCAAAGTTGACCTCAAGTCAATGGCTAGAGGAGACTTTGGCTACATGACCAAATTCAATGGATAATAGGGTGATCCAGCCCCCAATCACTATTCCTTTCAAAACAAACTTCCTCTACTATAAATAGAGGTCATGTGTGACTGATCAAACCACCCCAAAACATCAGAATTCATGTTTTCCTCTAAATCACCATTCAAAACCAAAATTTCCTTCTTTAGCAAGTAACATGCGAATTTTTAAATAGAGAAGGATTCCACCACAACCAATGATCCTAACACCACACATACATCATATAGAAACTATCCAAACACTTCTCCGTCATCTGTAACATCAGAATCACAAAGCTCAAAATCCAACTTAGGCCTAATTGCAGTTGAGGTGCCACAACAAGATCCAGGTGTTTTCAATCCATTCCAAGCTTCTAAACACCTTACATATGGTCCATTGAAGCTGTCCAGATCATCACACAACATTTGTAACACCTCTACATCAGAATTCGAATTCCTCTTGCACAAGTAAGCCTGACACTCTCAAACTCTATGATTCATGCATCATAAATGTGTTTTCAAGTTACAAACATGTTTCTGTACTTGTATAGAGTGTTTTCCCTCAATCAATTGCTTTGTAGCTATCGTGTATAGGATTTCATAGTGTTCTTGCAGAAATTAGGGTTCATGTGTTCATCACTTGATTTCTCACTCCACACTTAAAATAAATGCAATTAATTGGTACCATTGGAATCCTTGTTCAAAAAGATCAACTTTAATGTTTACAAAAGTCAAAACCATTGAGTAATCAGAGAGATATGAGAGGTTTTACAAATCTGGCAATGGAGGTTCGCGCGAGGAAGAAGAAGGTGGCCTTGGCGCCTTTTTTGAATTTTTAAATATTTAAATTTTTGTTATATTTTTAATTGATTTCAAAAATTAATTTCTCTCTGATTTTTCATCATTTTTTATTGATTCTTTTTTTCAAAATTCACAAAAATGTTAAAATATTTTATTCTACAATAAAATCAAAATAATATTATTTATTTAATATATTTTGAATTTTTGTAAAGAATTTCATTTTAATTGTTTTTAAACATTTTTAATGAAATTTTCCTCTTGATTTTTCAAATTCAAATGAATTTCACACTTTCATATAAATAAAACATGATTTTTAAAAACATTTTTCAAAGTTCACAACTTGTTTTTTTAAAATATATTTTATATTTTATATCATTTTTTATTTAATTTTCTTTGAAAAATTGTATTTTTAATTAAAATTAGGGTTTTCTCTTGATTTTAAATTTTCAACCTTCATTTGAAACACTTTTGGGCCTCTTTGTAGAGTGTAAGATCCATTCCTTTTTGTACATAAATATTTTGGGCCTCAGTCATTGTATAAGCCACACTGTGGTTTTCAAAACCGCGACGCGATCATCGCCTTTTCAAATAAATCATCTGGGCTTCTCCTTGAGTATAAGCCCCATTTTTCTTCTTTACAAACACTTTTGGGCCTCTATTAGAGTGTAAGACCCAACCCCTCTTTGTACATAAACAACTTTGGGCATCTGTTGTTGTATAAGTCCCACAACGTCTTTCGGTATCGCCGTGCGATCACTGTTTTCAAAACAAGTCATCTGGGTCTCTCCTTGAGTATAAGCTCCAATCTTTTGTACAAAAACTTTGTTTTAGACAATAAACAAATTTCATGGGCCTCTCCTTGTATTATATGCCTCATACCTCTATTTTGAAAATCATCTGTCTGTTTTAAACTGGTACTATGAGGATCATTATTCCCGGTGAAACTGCTCTTAGACCACTTGGGCCTCTCTTTGAGTTATAAGCCCCAAACATCTCTTTTCTTTTAAATAAATTTCTTTTAATTCAAATTCAAACTCAAAGTTTTCTCAAAACTTTCTTCAATTTCTCAAAACCATAATCATACAGTTGTAGCCAATACAATCAATCACAATACACTTGGGCCTCTTCTCATAGTATAAGACCTAACATCTTTTCAATTAAATGCATCTTGTTTATATATTTGTTACTTTAATTATCTGTATCTACTTGTACATATCTGTCTAGAGTTTCCGCCCGACAGTTAGGTTTACACTTAGGTCAAACCAGAGGTTACTTCTAACTTAGTCAAAACTAGTTCCCTCATAGGAAATTCCCCTCGATACAGTCTGCCTCCTCTTGGGCTTATTCAATATGGAATAGGGAAAGGCATTATTCTCAGTGAAACTTTTCTCAAGACTGTCAAAACTTAGAAACATATACAAGAAATTCATTTCCCCAAAGAGGATTAATTCCCAATGAAACCTCTTTTGAATTTCTTCAAACCTTAGAACTGTTCAACAAAGAAAGGATTAATTCCTGGTGAAACCTTTCTTGAACTTTTCTTAGGCTAGGACCCACAGGCTTCCTAGAAGTATCCCCAGCCTCCTCTTGGGCTTAGTACAAGGACCAACAGGCTTCTTAAAAGTTCCCCAGCCTCCTCTTGGGATTAGTACAATGACCCAAAGGCTTCCTAAAAGAATATGATAGAAATTAGTCATCTATACTAGTTAAATCCCCAGGAGAGTCCAAAGTCCAGAAGATCCTATCATTCCAGAGTTGATCTTTATCCCTTAAACCAACAGCCTCCTCTTGGGCATCATACAAAGATCTCTTTCCAACCAGAGTCTATCTCTTCTTAATGAGACTTAGACAGTCTCAGCCTCCTCTTGGGCTTCATATGAGCAGACTTGGAAATCTCCATAGTCTCCTTTTGGACGTCACACAGAGACCCTCAGGTTTCCTAAAAGAACGGGATAAATCCTGATCATTTTATTAATACACCAGTCTCCAGTAGAGTTAAAAACCTCTAAGGTTTTCAAACTCACCTTGAAACTTCTCTGACCTCCAACAAGGCTTAACTTTCACTTTGAAAATCCCAGCCAAGGTCAGATTGACCTCAACAAAATCCTCATAAAATCAGAGCCTCATGGCTTCTGGTATTTCAACTCTTCCTTGATTCCCAGCAAGAGTAAATTCCTTTTGGATTCTCCAATACAGCTTAGACCTTCTCTTGGATTTCAATAATCCTCAACAAGAGTTAGCCTCCTCTTAGGCTTCATATAAGAATTCCCTCGGTCAACCTCAACCTTGGGCTTTGTACAAGACAAATAAAACCCTCTCCAGGGGAGGCATTTTCTTTCAGCTTCAACCTTGGGCTTTGATCAAGGCACACAAAAATCAACATCCCCTCAGATGAGACCATGAGTCCACTCTGTAGGAGAAGATACCCTTTCTATACATCACATATCAAAACAAATAATCAAAACCCTTTTCCAAATAATTGCTATAAGTGGTACACTTGTTGATTCAAAATCCAAGCTGGAGTCCTTCCTTTATCCTGGCAAAAGTTTATCTTTCATCTAACTACTTTAAGTGGCAAGCCTCTGGATTCCATACATCCAAGCCAATGTCCCTCTCTTAGCGTGAAAGACTCATAAGGAAAAAGTGGAATTGCTCTACACTGAGTTAAAGCTTCTTCCTTCATGACATTTCTCTTATAAAGGAAATTATGGCATTGTTGGATCCCACATATCCCAGTTAAAGTAATTTCCCTTATATCAAATTACCCAACATTTTGTGATGAATAGGTGAGATATATCCCTTTATAGATGACAAACTCTCTCTCAGTCAACCTTTAGCTTCAATCTTGGGCTTCAAACAAGACACAAATACTCTGATAGCTTCAATCCTGGGCTTTGAACAAGACACCGAACATTTTCCTCCCATAGAAATAGGAGGAACTACGATTGCTCTGATTTCCCAAATCTCTTTACGGGAATACGTAGGCATAAGATTGCGAAATCTTAGCGAGCACACAAATAAAAAATATTTAGGTCCAGTACCTTCCCAAAAACAACAGAAAACCCGAAGACAACAAAAAAATTCTCTCAATTCTCCCAAAGGAGAAACTTTCCCAATCCACAACAGACAAACACAAGAAAGCATTTCAAAATAACAGAAATACATGCAAAAGAAGGTTCCTATAGATTACTATAGATACACTGGGTGTTAATAGCTTTCCTTTGTATAACCAGACCCCGATCCCCGATCTCTTAGCATTTATTAAAGAAAACATTTGCGTGCAAGGTTAGTTTAAGATATCTTCCCCTTCCTTTCTAGCTTCATAGGATAAATATATAAATCAGAAAGTAACACTAATTATGCGGTAAGGTGGTCGCGTCACCAGGAAAAAACCGACGACTACAGGGAGAAACAACATTAATGGACATTGATTTATCTTAAACAAACAGGTAGCTCATATTTATATAGATATAGGTGACACGGAAGGAAAAAGGGAAAAATCCATACACAAATCATTCATAATACGATTGAGACTTTACTGGCTCTCGTTTGTAATGTTGCATTGATGTACTTTTACAAGTATATTTGGTGTCCACTGTGAGATCTGATAAAACTAATATGGGCCACACTCATACAAGTCAAACTTCCAGGAGAGAGCAGATCCTGTAAGATATGCATCATCAAAACAAAGTGGTGTAGGACAATGTTCGTGACATGGAGCAACAACGAACGCTATTGGTAATTGACAAGAATAAAAATCCATAGATCCTAACCACTCGGTGACGCTCCATTCCCAAACAACATGAAATTTCCATCTCTAGCGACCCCATGAGCACATTATCCATATTAACACTCAAATAGCTAATATTGGAGTGACAGACTCATCAAAATGCAAGCCCATGACCATAAATTTAAAAGAGGCGGGAATCCAATGGTATATAAGTCTCTTGAAGTTCTCAATATGGATCTTCCAAAACATAGAAAGTAAAATGATCCACCGATTATCAACCTAGAAGCACTTGAGGGTATCCATAAAAGCTTGTTCGATGTGCACCAAGGTCATTCAAAGTCCTTGCGACAATATTTAGCCTTGTTTAATAAGGAGACTATTAAAGTATCCAATTCGAACTATGAGATATTCGTTAGTACAATTCATAATGGCCTCATGGCCGACCACTTCAGCAAATAACTTTTTTAGAAGCCAACAACATCGATGAAAAAGATCATGTTATGGACATAATGATATATCAAAGGAGAAGAGAACAATGCAGGGAAGAGAGCATGAAAAACAAATGAGCAGAGTGGTGGTAAATATGAAGTTTCTAGCCACCTGAGGAATTAGATAATGCTACCAGTGAAAGAAAAGGGTGCATTTAAGCCCAACCGGAGTCCCCTTGAGAATTTCACACTACTTAACACATGGAGAGAGCATATCATGTAGGAGGTATATCACACCAAGTACATTCCTGAACCTCCTTCCTAAAGGGAGACTTGGTGTGAAGTTAATGCGACAAATGCTACATATAACACAAGATTCAGGGTCACAAACTGATGATAGTTATCATATATATATATATATATATATATATATATATATAAAGATAGATAGATAGAGAGAGAGAGAGAGAGAGAGAGAGAGAGAGAGAGAGAGAGAGAGAGAGAGAGAAAGAGAAGAGAGAGAGAGAGAGAGAGAGAGAGAGAGAGAGAGAGAGAGAGAGAGAGAGAGAGAGAGAGAAGAAATCCTAATATGATGTGTGACTCGAATCACACACCTAAAATCTCCATTTGTTTGCCATCTTAAAGATGCTTAGAGATCCTAATAATATCATAATTTGAACCAATCTCAAATATGGTTCTTGATTAGGGATGGCAATGGGCAGGGTATGGGTAGGGTACTATAGTACCCGTCCCCATACCCGCAGTTGAAAAAAATCCCCGTACCCGAGCCCATACCCGCTTGGGTATCAAAATTGGCACCCGTCCCCGTACCCTATGGGTATATAAGTGCCCGTGCCTGTACCCGTACCCGTTACCCGCATTTCTAATAAAAATAAATATATCAAGTATAAAATATCATAATATTTTAAGTTTTTAAAAATATAAAAAAGTTTTAAGAAAAATTTATTGTTGAATTATGAAATAAATGATCACGTATATTAAATATGTAGTAGTTTAAAATTGATGTTTTTTTTAATTTTATAAATATTTATTTTTATATAATAATATAAATTAAAATATATAAATATATATTGTGCGGGTATGGGGCGGGCTGGGTACTAAAGTGTCCATCCCTGCTTATTTAAGTGGGTAATTACCCGAGCCCGTACCCGTACTCATTTTTGCGGGTTTTTACCCTACCTGTTGTGGGTAATTTTCTGGGTACCCACTGGGGATGGGCCAAATTGCCATCCCTATTCTTGATCTAAAAACTCGACTAATTGATTTAAGGAATATTCCATACACTAAAAAATAAACATTTTGATTTATGCATGCAAAAACCCAATTTTATGCAAAAACACTTATTTAAGAACATTGCACTCAATTCTAAGATATTTGCAAATATCTAACTAGAGGATACTCAATTATGAAAGCGATAAATGATGAACGATAATAAACGATCCAAGCAATAAAGCCAGAGCTCTAAAGGTTAGAGCAACTTCAGTCTCCCTATTTTTATGTTTAGCAAACTTGCATTGTAATTGAGTCAACATGAGCATTAAGTAAAGCATGATCAAGGCTTTCCTTCGTGCTCCCCATGGAACATTACACCATATCAAATTTGCGTAAAGCGCATAAATCAAATCTAGACTCACATTACAACTTCTCCCCTTAAGGAAAGATCAAAAAGAGATAGATACTAATGAGTCTAAATGCAAAATAAACAACAATAAAAGAAATAATCTAGAGAAAATAAAGTTAAACATAGCTAAATAAGATTATACAACAAATAGAATGATATATCACATATACACGAAGATAAAACATGTCAAATGCAACAAATATGCACAACAACGACATGAAACATTAAGCAGCAAAACACAATTGTTGCGGTGAGAATCGGATAACAAGCTATTAATTAAATTGCATCGCAAAACTTTGAAATTCACCACTGAGCTTTTATTTATCCAAAGGAAAGGGTAAAGAACGAAAACCCTAAAAAAAGAATCTAGGTTCGGGGGTTGGTTATACCTAGGGAAGGTGTTAGCATCCTAAGTATCCGTAGTACTCTACGGGAACCTCTTGTTAGTATTTGTGTTATGCTAAAGTTTGCTTGCTAAGGGAAATGTGCCAAGGTAAAGACCTAGGGGTATATACACTAAGTATGCTCGCCAAGACATCGCATCTCGTGCCTACGTATCCTGACGGGAATGGAATCAGAGCATTCGTAGTTCCCCTCAATAAGGGGTAAAAGGGTGAGAAATAGAAAGAGTGGAATCCGAGAAGGCATCGGATGTAAAGGTAAAAAAGGGTGTAATCCGAGAAGGCATCGGATGCAAAGGAAAAATGATGGAAAAAGAAAAAGGTAGCTCGCTAGGATCTCGCAATCCTATGCCTACGTATTCTCAAGGTGAACTTGAGAAATCAGAGCAATCGTAGTTCCCCTCAATGGGGATGAGGAACTCTTGACTGTGGTCAAGGTTCCAAGGTAAAGTAGGGTCTGACGGCAAGACACCTACGTGGAGTGCGGCGACTCCAAACCTAAGGCTAGGTAAAACGGTGAATGAAGTGTCCACGGCGGAACACCTAAATGGAGCACGGAGACTCTAAATCTAAGGTTAGGTTAAAAGGGAAGGCAAGTCTCGATCGCACGGTGGCGTGAGATAAGGGAATGATGGACAAGGCTATCCTAAATGACATATCAGTCAACGAGAATGACCATTTTCTTTGGAATGAGGAATAAGAGACAGAGGGATAGAGAGAAAATCTCGAGTGTCAAGAGTAAAATGAATAGCAATATTTATACAGCAAATGCAATGAGAGTTAAATAAAAAAATGAATATTAGGAATAAACTAAAAATGAAAATGAGGATAGCCAAGATTAAATTAGAAATTTAAATAAAGTCTAAACAAACCAAAATCTAAAAGATTAATATCTAACTAAAAAGCTAATTAAGTAAATTCTAAATAAAAATTATAATTAGATTAAAATTCTAACAAAATTTCTAAATTAAAACTAAAAATTAAATCTAGTTTAAAAACTAATGACTAATTCTAAGTAAAAACTAAATAACTAAAATAATTTCTGATTAAAAAGCTAAAATAATTAATAATCAAAATAGAATATTTTTGGGTTTTTCCTAATTAATAATACTATACTAATTTTGATTTTAAACTAAATAATATTACTAAATTCATTTTTTTTAGATTTTTATGATAACATTATCCTATTTCTTTAGATTCTTCTCTAAATTAACACTAATGTAAACCCTAAGAAAAACCTAAGCTAATTTATACGAACACTATAACAACAATAAAACATGAACACATAAAAAATATTATATTTTTACAACATAAATTCACAAACTAAAAATATATATACTAAACTACTAACTATATATGGTATGAACGAAAATAAATGATGAATTATACTCACAAATTCCAAAGCTAGCAAAGGTTGAGCTTGTTGTGTAGAAGAAAGTGAAGGTTTATGGGTGAAGAGGGTGAATGTTTATGGGTATTATGTAAGTAAAAGAAAAGGATAAAATTTGATTCCTAAAAATAACAACAAAAAAAAGATTTGACTAGAAAAATATGTAATGAGTGTGCAAGGTTTTGAGAATGTATGTGTGGTATTGTTGGTCCAAAATGAGAGAAAGAGAGATTTTATTTATAGTGTGAATGAGGTGGGAGTGTTGATGTGGCAATCCATGTGACTTTATGAGAATGATTCTTGGCCATTGATAAGTCCAAGTTGGCAATCCATGTGAAGTGTGAGAATGATTCTTGGCCATTGATAAGTCCAAGTTGGCAATCCATGTGAAGTGTGAGAATGATTCTTGGCCATTGATAAGTCCAAGTTGGCAATCCATGTGAAATATGAGAATGATTCTTGGCCATTGATAAGTCCAAGTTGACAATCCATGTGAAGTGTTTGTACTACTTGTAGTGGTCCCAACTTACCATTTTTCTCTTTTTGGACATGAAGATAAACAAAATAAAAGTAATAATAATAATAATAATAATAATAATAATAATAATAATAATAAAACTAACAATAATAATAAAGCTTAGTAATAATAAAACTAATAATAATAATAAAACTAATAATAATAAAATTAATAATAATAAAAAAAAAGAAATAATAATAATAAAACTAAAAATAATAAAAAAAAAGATAATTGAAAATAGTTAGTAAAAAAAGAAATAAAACAAATTAAATTCTAACGAAAAATGCATGATTATTATGTTTACTAAAAATGAGAAAACAGAGACCAATCAAAAGGATATGCAAAAGATCCAAGAATCTAAGGGTAAAATTTGGGGTACAACAGTTGCCCCTATTTAAATATTTTACCGGATGACATTAGGGACGATAGTTCTCGTGAAATCATAGTGAAAGATATTTAAATATAGATAACCGAAAATTTTGCCCTCAGATGCACTAACATGCAATGCTATGGACAAAAGAGAGACAAACACAAATGCTGACATGCTACAGACTCTAATATGATGGAATGATAAATGCAAAATGCAGGCAAAAACGAAAGCAGACAGGGACAAAGTCCACACGATGAGCAATCACTCATTGGGGATGACAACAACACTGGGGAAGCTGAAACAAAACTGGGGAAAACTAAAGTGAAGGATCAACTGGTTCAAGCATGACCGACTAACACTTTAGAAGAAAAGATAACACAAAATCCTCAATGGAAGCAGCACCAGAAAGATGGTCTCCACTGGGGAATCATAAGTCATCACGAATGGAAACTGGATGGAAAAGAGTCACAACATTCAAAAGATCATTGAATGAGGTGAGGAGAAAAAAACAGGGAAATACATGAGACATTCAAGCAAACATCAGAGGGATTCAGAAGAGCATTGAATAAACTTTGGAAAAATATCAGACAACGGAGACATTCAGAAGAGCATTGAATGAACTCCGGGAAACATATCAGGGATATTCGGAAAAGCATCGAATAAACTCCGGCACGCATCCAGAAAAGCATTGGATGGGAATGGAAACAGACTTGAACACATTCAACAGTCGTTAACCAAGATCAGAAACAAATTGAAGACATCTAGAAGAGCATTAGATGAAGACAAGAATTTTGAAGATACATCCAAAACATTTAGAAAAGCATTAAATGTACGGGAAAAAGTTTTTGAAGACATATCCGGAAGAGCATCAGATAAGCAACAATATATCTGGGAGAACATCAGATAAACAAGGTCATATCCAGAAAAGCATCAGATAGACATAAAAATGCTCTGGAAAAACATCAGGAGCAAAAGACTCGATCTGGAAGAACATCAGAAAAAGAAACACATTCAGAAGAGCATCAGATGGCAAAAAGCAATGTCATTCCGGAAAAGGATCAGAATAACAAAGCAAATATCTGGAAAAACATCAGATAAGTTCTGGAAGAACATCAGAACAAAGGACTTAATCTGGAAGAACATCAGAAAGAGAAAGGCACATCCAAAAAAGCATCAGATGGTAAAAAGCAATGTCGTTTCGGAAAAGCATCAGAATAACAAAGCGAAATATCTGGAAAAACATCAGATAAGTTCTGGAAGAACATCAGAACAAAAGACTCAATCTGAAAAAACATCAGAAAGAGAAAGGCACATCCGGAAAACCATCAGATGGTAAAAAGCAATGTCGTTCCGGAAAAGCATCAGAATAACAAAGCGAAATATCTGGGAAAACATCAGATAAGTTCTGGAAGAACATCAGAACAAAAGACTCGATCTAGAAAAACATTAGAAAGAGAGACAAATAAACGACATCCAAGAATGACATTGGAGAAAAGACAGGCGAAGACATCCAGGAATATCATTGGACGTAAAAGAGGAACAAATATATCTAGAAAAATATCGGATAAGAAAGGTCATATCTGGAAGAACGTCAGATATACACAACAATATCTGTTTGGTAGGTGCCATGTGAGTTGGACTTTGACCATAAGATAAGATGTGGATAAAGACACGACCTCGGGAGAAATACAAATGAGGATGAAACACTCATGCTATGCATATGGTATAACAATTATGCAGATGATATGATCAAATGCAGATGTTGACGACACAACTCGACTCTTTTGGGAAGAAGACAAGATTGGAAGACTGACTCCTCAACACGGGGATCACTGTCATTCTACTTGGGGACTAGAGATGCTAACGATGAACACATCTATGCCACACTGGTAAATTGTATCCAAGTTGATGATCCTTGTAGGAAGGATAAAAAGTTACTTGGGGATTCTTCAGGTAAACTGTCCCAGACTAGCTGATTATTGTAGATGAGCTGATCATTGCTTCAGCTTGATTGATTCTAGAAATGACCGTTTCATGGTGCTCTTAGAAAGCTTGCCCCAGTCTGAGTCCTGAAAGATGATTGTTTTACTGTACACTGGGAAGGCTTGCCCCAGTAGGAGTCTTGAAAGGTTTTCTGGATAAACCAAATCTGAGAAGTCGTCATTAAACCACAAATCTTGAACTGATTCTCAACAGGATATGGAAGGAACTTGCCCTTAATTGGATCACCGACCAAGTTTCTTAACTGTTTGAAAATTCCTTAAGAAGGAATCTAGTTTGCAAACAAAAGTATTTGTACAAACATGGTAAATGTAAAGTTCATGCAACTTTTGAAATCAAAATCATTTTGAAAGAGGTGCAAAGTATATGGGATGCTGGTCAGAACACGGTGGTTCAAGACATTAAAGTGAAAGGTAAAGCACAAGGCGTGATGCCAAAACAGATATCTGCAAAGATCTTTTGGAGTCAGTTTACGCAACCTTGATGTAGTATGCTTTCAAAATAACCTTGCTTTAATTAGGTCTTTTGAGGGTTATAACGTGGTCTGGTTCATGGTTTAAGAAACAAAGGATAAAGGCTCAAAGTTTATTTGTGACCCACTCAATCTACGTGATAAACTCCAGTCCTATGCTCAGTTAACTCAAACTATGCACTCAAATTCCCATGAGTTAGGAATTGCACTGATGATAGTAATGATGATGGTTCAAAATTCAATGGACTTGAGATGGCAGTCACTGCTTCTCACAACATTTTGTTGTTTTTTTTTTGGTGAGGACCTCAGTCAACTCGTTTTATCTTTGAGGATTTTGGTAACCTCTTGAATGATTTGTTATCCCTAACTTTTGTCTGAACTGTGTCATTTAAGCTTACAGCCAGCGGGATGCCCCAATTTTTGCCTAAGTCTCCTTCATAGGTTTTGACTTAGCGGGCTTTTATTTTGATTTTTTTTTCTTTCACTCTCTTTTTTTTAGTGACTGCCTGGCTTAATGATTACAGTGAACCATCGTTGGCGTTTGACTTGAAAGACATCTTCGACACTTGCTTGTTGTGTGCGAAGGAAAATTTGTGAATGCGCCCTTTTGTTGAAAGCGTCTTGCATGAAACTCTTGTATTTGAATGCTTAATCAAGTTAACTAAGAACTACCCTGCCCCAGGTTAAGATTGGGAGTTTTTATTTGTAAAGAAAAGAAACTCCTACTTAAAGGCTCGAAGGGGTTAAAGAGGGGTTATCTTCCTTATGTCTCCGGTGTTTGGGAGTTAAAACAATGCCTTACATCGTCAGCAAAGTCTTGATTTGAAAGCATACCACAACAATTATGAGTATAACGTTTCATCATCCTCCTTCCAATCTTTGCACAATAAAAAAAAAAAAGTGGACAAGAGAATATATATATTTTTTTATTTGAAAGAGAAAGCATTAAGAAGTAAATAACAGACACAAATGAATTGAATCAAAAAGTTGCAAATGCTCATTTCATTAATTGTGAAAGTACAAACATAATTTGAAAGCAAACACCCATTACAAAATAAAGAAAGTGCAAACAACAAGAAACAAAGGCCTAGTGACTAATCAACATAAGGATGAGCTGTCCTGTCTGAATCACTGGCTTTTAGGAGGATAGCATGCTAAAGTCGACTGAAGCTTCACTTGGCGTGCCGTGGCAGAGGGTTGTCCTGGACATTGGGATTGTCACGAAAATTGAGAATTCCAGTCTTAATCAAATTACGCACTCTAGCCTTTAGTGCATAGAAATTTTCCAAGTCATGGCCTGCGACACCTTCATGGAATGCACAGCGGAGATCAGACCTAAATCCAGCCGGAAGAGGGTTTGGAAGAGGCAAAGCCCTTGTGGTAATCAAACCTTGCTCAACCAGACCAGGATATAGTTCAATATACTTCATGGGAATAGGATCAAAATGATTTCTATTACGGTACTGGTTTTGTCCTGCAGCCGGACGTTGGGGAGCTTGAACTGGTCGTGGAGCAGTAATCGCAGGAGTGACAGCAGCAATAGTAGGGTGGACAACATACTGAGGTTGAGGACGAGGCCTTTTCACTTCAAACATTACAGCATTGGTCTGATCTTTCTTCTTCTTCTGAAAGTTCCCGTAGGATTTCGTCACAGCATTAGAAGATTCAGCAACCTTGGACACTTTTCCATTCTTAAGTCCTTCCTCAAGTCTTTGGCCAATAGTAACCAAATCAGTGAAGTTGGAGGAAACACTTCCAATCATCTTCTCCCAATAGAATGGAGACAAGGTATCCTTGAACATTCCGGTCAATTCCTTCTCAGCCAAAGGAGGTTCAACCTGGGAAGCCAACTCTCTCCAGCACTGAGCATACTCCTTAAAAGATTCCTTATCATTCTGAGACATGTTTTGCAGTTGACGGCGATCAGGAGCCATGTCGAGGTTATACTTGTACTGCTTTATGAAGGCATTTGTGAGGTCTTGGAAGTTATGGATAGTGTTTTGCTTGAGACCCATGTACTATTTGAGTGATGCTGCACTTAAGCTGTCTTGAAAACAGTGGATAAGCAACTTCTGATTCTTGGCATGAACAGTCATCCTGCGAAGATACATGACCAAATGAGCTCTCGGGCAAGAGTGACCCTTGTACTTCACAAAATCTAGAGTTATGAACTTAGCAGGCAAAACAAGGTCTGATACTAAGCACATGTTGTCTGCATCTACATTAAAGAAATCGGTACCCTCAACGGCTTTGAGTCTCTTCTCTATGCTCTGAAACTGCTCTCGGACAATTTCAGGCTCAACAAAGTCTTCAGGCTCTTCACCCTGAGCACTGGCAGCATTGTACTCATAGAGGGGATTCTCAAAGGGAGAACGAGTAGTCTGAACTATAGGTTGAGGCTCGGCAAAAACAGGAGCTTGAAACACTGGTCTAGCAGTCTGACCAATCATAGCAGTAGATGCAAGAGGTGGAGAATAGTTGTGTGGCAAACCAAACTCTGGCCAAGTTAAAGGTGGCATCTGAACTGGTGGAGGATCAGCGCTTGAAACTTCCTGGATGACAGTCCTTTGGGGTGGCTCTCCCCTAGCAATCAAATTTTGGAGCATCTAAGTGAGTTTAGTCATGCTCGACTTAAGGTCATCGATCTCCATTCGGACCTCAGCATTGTGTGCCTCTTGCTCTGACATCTTGCGTCTGTAATTAGCTCTAGTCCGGTATCGGTGTCGAGGAATCAGCTTGACGACTCACAGGCGATACTGGAAGATAGAGACAGCTGGCAATGAGCCACTAGACGGACAGACGCATGCAATGAATCATGCAAAGATGCAAATGATATGCAACGCAATGCAAACAGGATGCAAAACACACATAGCAGGATCAAGGGTTTGAGATCACGACATGGAGTCTGGGTAGAGAACCAACCACAGGGTGTGTACTAAGGTTACTGTATCCGTAGAATAGGGTTCTAAAAAGTTCCCAGAGTCGACAATCCATCTTTCGGATTTTATCTACTTCCCAAATGATTCAGTAATCAATAAAATTCTCAAGAGGATCTCGTCTGGGTGTAGTATCGCGTGACAACCAATTCAGAAATAGACTCCATCATGGTCACCGCACTACATCCTAAAAAGGCTTAAGTGGGGTTAAAGGTAACTACGGTCCTCAGAATCACGGGCACCTAGGTCGAGAGTAGTAACGTTTTCACGAACGGATTCGTTCAACATGACTAAACTCTCAAGAGGGCCTCAACTGAGTGATGGTGTCTCAATTCAACTTTTCAAGAGTAAAATGAATTGTAATATTTATACAACAAATGCAATGAGAGTTAAATAAAAAAATGAATATTAGGAATAAACTAAAAATGAAAACGAGGATAGCCAAGATTAAATTAGAAATTTAAATAAAGTCTAAACAAACCAAAATCTAAAAGATTAATATCTAACTAAAAAGCTAATTAAGTAAATTCTAAATAAAAATTATAATTAGATTAAAATTCTAACAAAATTTCTAAATTAAAACTAAAAATTAAATCTAGTTAAAAAACTAATGACTAATTCTAAGTAAAAACTAAATAACTAAAATAATTTCTAATTAAAAAGCTAAAATAATTTCTAATTAAAAAGCTAAAATAATTAATAATCAAAATAGAATATTTTTGGATTTTTCCTAATTAATAATACTATACTAATTTTGATTTTAAACTAAATAATATTACTAAATTCATTTTTTTTAGATTTTTATGATAACATTATCCTATTTCTTTAGATTCTTCTCTAAATTAACACTAATGTAAACCCTAAGAAAAACCTAAGCTAATTTATACGAACACTATAACAACAATAAAACATGAACACATAAAAAATATTATATTTTTACAACATAAATTCACAGACTAAAAATATATATACTAAACTACTAACTATATATGGTATGAACGAAAATAAATGATGAATTATACTCACAAATTCTAAAGCTAGCAAAGGTTGAGCTTGTTGTGTAGAAGAATTTGAAGGTTTATGGGTGAATGATTATGGGTATTATGTAAGTAAAAGAAAAGGATAAAATTTGATTCCTAAAAATAACAAAAAAAAAAAAAAGATTTGACTAGAAAAATATGTAATGAATGTGCAAAGTTTTGAGAATGTATGTGTGGTATTGTTGGTCCAAAATGAGAGAAAGAGATATTTTATTTATAGTGTGAATGAGGTGGGAGTGTTGATGTGGCAATCCATGTGACTTTATGAGAATGATTTTTGGCCATTGATAAGTCCAAGTTGGCAATTCATGTGAAGTGTGAGAATGATTCTTGGCCATTGATAAGTCCAAGTTGGCAATCCATGTGAAGTGTGAGAATGATTCTTGGCCATTGATAAGTCCAAGTTGACAATCCATGTGAAATGTGAGAATGATTCTTGGTCATTGATAAGTCCAAGTTGGCAATCCATGTGAAGTGTTTGTACTACTTGTAGTGGTCCCAACTTACCATTTTTCTCTTTTTGGACATGAAGATAAACAAAATAATAATAATAATAATAATAATAAAATTAACAATAATAATAAAGCTTAGTAATAATAAAACTAATAATAATAATAATAAAACTATAATAATAAAATTAATAATAAAAAAAAAAAAAAATAATATTAATAAAACTAAAAATAATAAAAAAAAAGATAATTGAAAATAGTTAGTAAAAAAAGAAATAAAACAAATTAAATTCTAACGAAAAATGCATGATTATTGATATGTTTACTAAAAATGAGAAAACAGAGACCAATCAAAAGGATATGCAAAAGATCCTAGAATCTAAGGGTAAAATTTGGGGTACAACAACAATGATTAATACACATGCAAAAACACATTGAAACAGAGATAAACAATGCTTGTACATAAAAAATGTCAACATGCACATAATCAAAGGATTCAGTTAATTATATTTTAAATTCAAAAACATGGAGTTAAAATTGAAAAAAAAAAGATGAAGAAAATATTTTTAATGTAGATGAAAAGAAGTAATGAGTTATCAAAATGCAAATAATATGATATACAAATGTAACACAATCAAATGATATTAATGAAAGAAAATGAGTGGTTTTTAGCAAAAAGAGTTTAATGATGAAATGAAATCATTGAATGAAAGGTGAAGAGACATGCGCTAAAATTAAAAATTTTAAAGTTATGATCTGAATAAGGTCCTATGATTCGAATCAAGAAGCAAAAATCTTAAAAATTTGAATGCGTGAAAAATAGATTTTATGAAATAAGAAAAATGGTAATTGAGGATTTTAAATGCCAAAGTATTTTAATGAATATGCTAAAAGGGTTAATGCCAGATGAAAAACAATTTTAATGATGCATGGATGAGTGAAAAATTTTATGCACAGATGAATAACAATAACTTGATGGAAGAAATTAATGAAATGTTTGATGCAAGATATGTTAATTAAAAAAAGCTTTAAAGTCAATAAATTTCATGGTGTAGGTGAATGAGATGATCTAGATGACAATACATAACAAACATATACTACATGCATAAAATGCATTAAACAAACAAATATCAACAAATCATTTTAGGTACACTAATAGAAAGAGAAGGAGAGTGGAACGATCATACCAATTTGATGATCTAGGCTTTAACTTGCTGCACAAGTAATAGTAGTACACAAAACTTAAGCAAAAACACAATAAGATCAAAACAAAATACAATTAGATACGTCTTTCTTTGCATGTCTGGAAAGAAAATCAACAAGATATCAAATGAAGTGGAATGATACATGTTCTGATTATCTTTTCTTATGTCTTCTCGTCCAAAAATAATTAGTTGCTTTATTGCTTAAACTTATGCGTCAATAAGCTTGGATAGCTCTTCAACATCGTATAGTAATTATATTCACTCAAAAACTTATTTCTTTGAGTATTCTCATATGCTTGCTAAACAATTAACTAACATACCAACTGTAATACCCCGTATTATTTAAATGCTCAATTGAATATCAGATGAGATCAGATAAGCATCTATGTACTCTATCTTTGGTTAATTGGATTAATGGAATCCTCTAAGTGCTCTAAGTATTGTCAATTGGGATCGATAGAGCAACTAAGGAACTCTGAAGAGATCAATAATTATTAGTTTAAGAGAGGATTTAATGGTAACTCTAATAATTGATCAATTGGTTGAGACGACAAAATATCAATTGGAGATATTTTGCTCTATTGGATTATATTATATATATATATATATGGAAAGAAATGAAAAAGAGGAAGTAGAAGGAAATGAAGAGAAAGAAGAAGAGAAAAGAAAGTGGAGAAAGATGAAGGAGAGAGACCCATGGATCATCGTCATCTTCTTCAACCTCCTCTTCTGTTATCAGGTGGGTTCTAGTTAGACACTCTAAGTTCTAGAAATAGATGTTTGGAACTTAGGTTATAATTGAGAGAAAATGATAAATTGTTGAATCAATGGAATCTAACGGATAAAACGAGTTATAAACTGCGTTGTATGATCAATATGGGTGTAGAATCATCTATTAATGCTTGTTGGTGTATTGGGTGGTGTTTGGAATGGGTTTTGGACCCCAACGGATCAGCTTTTACGTTGCTGAGAATTCTGAGTTTTCCAGGGTTCGCCTAGCGAACTTGGGGCGAGTCACAGCGAACGAACTTTAGACTGTTCGCCTAGCGAACCCGGCAGCGAAGGTCACCGAATATTCGCCAACGACGTTCGCCTAGCGAACTTTGTGCCTTTTCAGTTCTGGTTGGTTCTGCCTTGCTTCGCCCAGAGGTTCGCGAAGCGAAGGGCAAGGCGAAGGTTCGCCAAGGAGTTCGCCTAGAGAACTTTGTGTCTGTTCTGGCCTATTTGTTGATTTCTCCTAGAGCTTCGCCTAGCGAAGGCGGTAGCGAACGCTCGCTGGGTGTTCGCCTAGCGAACATGACAGGTGTGCAGTTTTGTTTCCTTCATAACTTTTGATCCGTAACTCGGATCGGGACGTTCTTGGTGTCATTAGAAAGCTATGACGACCCTCTACCCGATAAAAAGTGGAAATATTGAGTATGATGTGGGATTAATTATTTATTTGCTTTGGAATGCTAATGATGTTTATGTGATGTGTGATTATATGTATTTATTTGTAATATTTGTGTTATGTCATATCTATCTAATATTGTTGTTAAAATGAATGAGGGAGTATGCATGTTAAAATGAGTTAAGGAGAGTGAGGAAACTTTACCCCAAAATAAAATGGTAATTCTAGGTTGTGAATAGAATTGTGATAGATAACTTAATGACAACGCTCGTGCATGAGAGGCCGAGGCGTGTGTCCATTATTGAATGGTATAGAGTGAGAATAAGACACTAGTATGGAACACGTGTATTTTTGTTATGTTTTATTGTTAAAGGCAAAAGAGGCCTTAAGGCGAATATGGCGTTGTGATTGTTGAATACAATCACGTTGTGTATATGATCACATAATCGTAACCATTTATCTTGAGATGTAGTTTCATGAGACTCGAGCTCCTCCTCTGAAACGTATGCACAATTACTTGGTAGGTTTGATTCCCTACGTGTAGTACGATTGGAGCCTATGCTATGGGTAGAGACTTGTGATGGTTAACAGGCCATGAGAAGTGACGGTTCACGGTTAACAGGCCGATGATCCCGAATCCAATTCGTATGCCAAGTAACTTCAAGGATCCATGACTCGGGTCGTCTTCTAGACGTAGAAGCGGACGGGAAAAGGGGATGCCTTGGTACCGGTTATCGATTCGTAAGGAATCTTGAGTTAACAGGCTCAGGACGTAATTCCTTCCGTGCGAACTTTATGAGTTAACAGACTCATGACGTGTTTCCATATAGTGTGAGATTGTGAGATTGTGAGATTGTGAGATTGTGAGATCGTGAGATTGTGAACTCGAGGTCTTTTCCCTTCCCTTTGACTTGAGTTAGGATTGATAGAACCTTGTAAAGCCGAGAGAACCTATAAGATAGAGAACTCACTGAGATTTGATGTATCTCACCCCACTATAGTTTCTTTATTTCAGGTGTGGTTTGCAGGTCTGATTTACAAGTGGAGCGATGCTTAGATGTTTCAAGAGAAGCTTAGTTAAGCTTATTCCGCTGTGTATTTTATTGTTCTTGTACAATGAGGAATATTGTATAATGTTCTTAGTTTTTATTATTTTGGCTAGTTTCCATGACTTGTGCCATGTAGTGTAGTTATGTTTAGAAATGGACAAGTATGTGAACTATGTCATTAGGCACTTATGATGGTGTCAGTACCAAATTAATGCGTGTATTATATTATTCTAGATATATATTATATAGGGCGTTACACCAACATCTTCACAGAAATTATCTTCATCTTCATTCACGATGACCTTGGAAGAGTAGTTTGTAGTTGTCCATAATACATTCAGGGGGAGTACTTTTATACGACAGTTTTTGTAATGCCCCAATCTAAATTGATATGCTTAAAATTTAATTACTACTACATAGCGACCCTTTCACCACAGTTGGAAAGGATACCATGACGGTTAACCAACCTTGGTTAGGTAGTATGTGGTTGTAATATATTGCTTTACACCACGGGTGATTGACTATAGTGATAAACAAGGTGGTGTGCTACCTATCATAATCATTATAGTAAATAACCATTGTGATATATATATATATATATATATATATATATAGTTCATGGGTTAAAACCCAGCAACAACAATTTAATTAAAGCAGGAATAATATTAACATTTCACCACGGTTATATATTTTAACCGTGGTGGCTTGTCTATGAGTTTTTTTTTATAAAATATATGGATTGCTTGTTTTTCTTTACCCCTCAAGAAACATATACAACCATTCAAATTGATTTAAAGATGATAATCTGAAAAAATTAAATTATTCTTGGAAAACAACTTAAATGATCCACTATTTTTTGAATTGCATGCATCTCATAATTCATCTCTCGATCTTTAACATATAGAATTTGGTTTAATGCCCCAAGTTTTTCAAAGCAATGATTCCTTCTTTTCTAGTTTATTTTGAAAAGCAACATTTTTTTACTAATTCGTATTCATATTCATCACTATTCGTCGTTCCTCGAAAAATATGATCCTTCGCGATGGTCGCGGAAAAATAAGTTCGAACAGAGTCGCCACCTGTTGCACCCCAAAAGTTTCCCACTCTTTTTCTAGCCTTAACTGGCTTTTGCTTCGTGTTCATCTACATCTCCATTAGGTCATAACTCATAATCATACGTTGTATTGGTCTTCTAAGACAGGGAATTAAGAGGCTCTTTGAATCATGGTTTTCTATTTGCTCTGAGGTTCTTTCATGCAAGTTTGAAGCAAGGGTTTAATCTCACAGCATCATGAGTATCTTTCTATCAAACTTCATCCAGCTACAAGGCTTTTCTTTGCCGAGATTCATCAAGTATCAAGTTTATCTGCTTCAAGATTTCTCAAGAGGCATAAAGTGATTAAGGTTTCATCATGGTTCTAGTGGAGACTGAGGAACTTGGGTTTTGTTGGTTGTCAACATCTCAGGCTGTTACCTTCACATGTATATCCATCCACTAACCACATTGCAAAAATCCAAAAAATATGTTGTTTTCCTGTTGCCTAAGTCAAGGCTTCATTTGAGGGTATCCAGTCAGGAGTGTATGCAGTATGGTTTGAGAATCGTTTTGGTTTAACTTAATCTTTGTCAGGAAAGAGTGTGTTTCACGTTCAGGTGATGTGTGTAAAGTTTCAATTAGGGTTTGTGCCCATTCAAGTCGTTTGTGTGTGTGTCAAGTCATCAGACTGTATCAAGTTATCAGGGCTACATGGTTGAAGATTATTCAGAATCCAGTTTCAATTAGGATTGTTGGGCAGTGTATTGCAGTTCATAGTTCAAGTCATGGTTATCTGATTTCAATAAAGTGCAATGTGAAAGCTTTGGTTTATTCAGAAATTTGGTTCGTCGGTGTCTCGTTTCCCCAAGACATATCCAAGAAAGTTCATGGTGAAGGCTTTGGTTTCTCAAAGTACAAGTGGCAAAATTCAAAGATTGATTTAGTGGTGGATTCATTTTTTATTCAAGGTTCTGATTCATTTCAAGTCCAAGAGGGATTAATGATCAATCGATTCAAGTTTTATTTCATTTCAAGTGAAAATACAAGAAGGGTGGAATCTTGGTTTTGTGAGATTTTTTTAAAGATTCAAGTGTAATTGTCACGATCTTTTTAAAGAATCAAGTTCAATGAATGTTATGGCCAAGTTTCTCAAGCACAATTCAAATAAAAAATGGATGGCTGCAAAAATTATTCAAAGTTTACAATTCAAATCCATTTCTACCAAAGTTTTCCACAAAAAGATTCTACACAAAAAATAGAGTTCATGGAAATGACAACATGTGAAGCCTATTATCATCTTTTTATCATAAAAAATAGGCCCATTACTTTACAAAGTTGTAACAAAAAGAGAGGCTAATTGCAATGAAAGGATCAGCCACACGAAAATGCTACCAAGCCATTTGCATCACAAGTCAAGTTAGCCTTCAAGTGCTACAAATCTTCAGCTGCTACGGAATTCCAAAACACGCATCAACCTAAGAACAAGTCATTATTAACTTAAGATTCACAAGTAGCCGTCACTTGAACATCATTACCAAGCCTAATGCCACAACATCACAAACTCAGCTGCAATTTTTTCCGAAAACAAAACTTCAAAACGAAAAGAAAGCCATGAGCCAGCAACTTCAGCTTTCGTTCACGCACCCATAATCACACAATCCATAACCACATTAGTCTTCACAAAGGCCATAATCCCAACAATAGGTCCATCCAATTCCTCCACATTTTCATACACATACACCAGCCACTTCAATAATCTTACCAATTTTTTCCCCATAACACGACTAAACCTGCAGCATAATCCACAAACATGAGTTCTCCACGCAAGCCATAAACCTTCCACCCCTACTGCATGTCCCACACACAACATGATGAGCCACACACCTACCATATAACTTGCAAAACTCAATTTCACGCATCTCACCACCCTAAGCCGCAACCTGCTTCGCCAGAACATATACCATCCTGCAACATTGCAATTCCACTACACCCACCACAAACCACACGGAGCGAATAAAACTTGCGAAGCAACATGCCAAAACCAAATTTTACACAATTTGCAAAACCGTACGAACCCGACCCCACAACCACACAATAAGGAACACGACGTAAACAAATTGACAACCAGCGAAACCATTACAAAGAATTCTTTCAGCACACGATAAAATAAGAATAATATCCTCTGAGTTGGGAATTTTTTTTGGGACTTTCCCCTTTCTCTCTTCACTGATTTTTTTCACAAAAAAAACCTTCACCAAGCCGTAAATCTTCTTTTTCTTCTTAAACCTCAAAATCATTTCAAAACCACGATACCCTTCTTCAAACCTTCATCGTCTTCTTCATAAACCAACCTTCATTCAATCATGAACCCTCTTCTATTCACTTTTCCACTAAAATCAACCTAAAACCTTCTCACAGACTCACCTTCAAACAACACCCCAATCCCTTTCAACACAACCGAGCAGAAATGAAGAAGAAGAGAGAATAAATGAAACCTAAACAAAACCCAATTCAAAGAAAATCCCAAACCTGATTGAAGCATTCTAAATCATCAAACCAAACTTGAATCGGACAAGATTGAACCCATACGGAGCGAGACGGAGGAAACGAACACGAAGAAGGTTTCGTTCTTCCATTGTTCATGATTATCATGCTGTTAATGTTGTTTTCCTCTTGCTCTTTTCATCTCGTGCTAGCTTGATCCGTTTCTTTTTTTTTTCTTTTTAATAAAATCTTGGAAAGCTGTTGCAGTTTTGTGTGTTTGCTGGCATGTCTAATTCTCTTCGATTCTTTTTAATTTTATCTTTGGTCTATGAAGTCTTTAATATCATAGATGTCAGTTATTTAGGTTGTTCAACCTTCATTATTTCAAATCTGTAGAAAATGATCATCGAGATCATTTTCTATACTTTGGGATCGTAATAGGTTACCTTCGATTAATCGACGAAAGTTTGTGATTAAGGCGAGACCGTCCTCTTTTCTTTTCATGTGGCACAATTCATTGAGAACGATTTACATATTGTTTCTCCATCGTGTCTTAACACAAACATCATTATTGCGTAGCCTCCTATAGCATGATCTTCGTCATAGATCGTGCTACGACAGTTTAGCGCTAAAGTGCACCCGATTCATCCTATTAATAACAATTAACGACTAACCACTGAATTTTATCCTTGCTTTACTTTTCTATTAATGCATCACTGTCTATATACTCTTGTTCATATTATACTGTTCATATATTATTGTTGATATTATCTTGCTCATATCCTTGTTCATATTATTATCATACTGTTCATATCATATTGTTCATATATTGTTCATCTAACCTTTTCTTGTTCATATCTTATTCTTAATCAAAAATACAAAAAAACACGCTAACCTTATCGAATCCCCAAAAACGATTAATTGGTGGACTGTGGTTACGATTTTGAGCATTGGAGGTTTAGACCTTGTACAGAGACCTTAGCTTGGAGATTTTTGTCTAAACTTTTAGGACACCTCACACACACACAGCTTCCTCTTGGGCTACTTGACAATGAGATCTTTTATTTCTCGCAATCCCGTGTAATTTACGTGTATCCCTCCCCCATTACAATGCAATAGCTTAGTGTAGCACCCCAAAATTTGTCCTCCTATTTATACTAACTTTTACTGGCTTTTGTCTCGCATTGGTCTGCATCTTCACTAGGTCATAACTGCATTAATCATACATTTGCATGAGCTCCTAAAACGTGGGATCAAAGGAATTCTCTTGTTATCAGTATTTGCCCTATGCGGAGGTGATTCAGTTGGCTCTTACTTCAGTCAAGTTGAAGAAAGTTTGAATTCACGTTATCATGAACAACTTCCTATTTAGAGGTTCACCAAGCTCCATGGTTTTTCTTATTCAGAGGTTCATCGAGCTCCAAGGTTTTCCTATTTAGCGGGTTCATCCAAGGCATCGGGTAAGGGTTTCATGGGTGTGAATCAGGGTTTGGTTCCTTCTCAACTCAAGTCGTTTCTTCATTCAGTATACAACTCAAGGACAGTAAGGGTTTCTTACTCACGTTTGAGTTTGTGGATATTCCATCAACTAAGGATCATTGGATACCAGGGCGGTCTTCCATGTTGTGATCAAAGTGCGGATTCTTTGTTGAGAACTAAAATCGTGTTGTTATGGATTCATGTTGTGATCAAGGCCATCATTGATAGTTACTAATTGAGTACAAGCTTGCTTTGGAGTTGAAGTTTGATGTGATTTGAATGTGCTAAGATTGATTATATGGATTACTTGAAATTCAAGATACAAGTCCATCTTTTATCCATTTCAATTCATTACTCATTTTATCCACTTTAACACCATATTTTTACCCATTTTCCCAAAATAAATCCATCATCCATTCTTAATCATTTTCAAAACCAAATATCCAAAATCAAACCCACCCCCATATTCTTAATATCCATTTCTTTAAGTCCATATCCAAACTCCATTTTTAATTCACATGTTAAGGCCATTTTTTTTCCAAAGATCCAAGTCCCACTTTAAATCCATTCATTAAATCATATCCATTTTTAAGTCCATTTTCAACCATTTTGCTAAAGTCCACATGCATTTCTTTCAAGTTAGCCCATAGCCCATAACCAATTGTGGATCCAAATTATATTTGTGATAAAATCCAAAATCAAGATGTTACGACCCGGTTTTGTTGTTACATCCCTTGTGAAACGATGTTACAGTAAATTAAGCTCATCATCTCCATCCAAATATTGTAGTCGCTGCCGCCGTTTTAGTCTTGTATAAGAGGCAAGATACCGGCAGGAAAACACAACACCATCAGTAATAAAGCCCAGGTTTTCCTCCCATCTCACGTAGCGGGCGCAAGGATGCGATTCCACCGATTGCTTATGCTATAGCCGCTCCTGCAATGGTTCAGATCTACACTCCGCACTACCGCCGTGGTGTGATTTACAGCATACACTTTATTATTTGTTGTATTTCAAAATCTGCCATGTCAAATGCCCCTAGAAGGGTTGGGCTTAATGGAGATAAAAATAAATTTTTCATGAAGCATGTATGGGTAGTATTGAAGGTTGTCAATGATGTCATTTTTTCCGAAAGCATGTCCAAGTGGTTGCAAAATCATGGCCTTGAGCAGCTCACCAAGCTTTCATCTAATCTATTCAGTTTCGTACTCCATGATGTAACAATGACAGATGAATCTGTGGGATTAGTTAATCCTTTTCTACAAATGATATTGTCGATGTTGAAATTCTCTCAGAAAAGGAAAATAGGTCAGCCACATTTTACCTTATCAATAGAGGGTTTATATCAGATATACCCGGCTGGCAGTGTGTGTAATCAAGCTTCAAAAGACATTAAACCGGATTTTGCTCTTGAAGCCATACTTATAAGCCCACCTCCTATTTCCATTTTGTTAATGGATCAGGAATGTTAGTGCGAAAGGCACTTTTAGTGAGGAGAGAAAGAGAGAATAAGGAAATAAGGATATGAATAATGATACAAGTTAGGTCTATTTATATACAATCTTAATTGGACTTGGGCTAACACAACTTGGATTATATCTAAATATTAAATCTAATCAAATCTAATCATATCAAATCAAATCTAATTTAATATTTCAACACACCCCCACAATCCAAGTTGTCGAACCTACGCTAGTCGATCTGAACTATTCCTAATTTCTTTCTCAAATTCAGGAATCTGTCGATCTTTAATCATTTGGTGAAAATATCAGCCAACTGTGCTTCACTTGAGCAGTGCCTAACTTTAAGTTCACCTCGATTTACCTTTTCTCTTAAGAAGTGAAATCTGGCTTCGATATGCTTACTCCTTCCATGTAGAACTAAATTCTTCGCCAGATTTATTGCTGACTTGTTGTCGATTTGCAACAAAAGTGGTTTCTTCACTTCGACCTCCATTTCTTCAAGTACTGATCTGATCCAAATTGCTTGACATGTAGCATAGGATCCTGCTATATATTCAGCTTCACACAATGACAATGCCACTACAGGTTGCTTCTTCAAACACCATAAGATTGGGGCACCAAATACTTGAAAGAAATAGCCAGTTGTACTTCTTCGATCTTCCTTATCTCCACACCAATCTGTATCTGAAAAGCAATTAACTATTGCTCCTTTGCCTTCAGAATATCGTCGAAATATAATTCCAAAATCTATTGTTCCTTTTAAGTATCTTAGAATTCTTCTTGCAGCTTTCATGTGTGACACTTTTGGTTCGCTCATGAATCTGCTCACTAATCCGACTGCGAAACCTATATCAGGTCGACTATTGCACACATATCTCAGAGATCCAACTATTTGTTTGAACAAAGTTACATCAACTTTGTCTTCTTCTCCATGCTTCTCCAACTTCTAGTATCCATTCTGAATCTCTTGAGTATCTCTTTGACATACTTCCTTTGATGTAGCACCATACCTTGCTTCGACATATGAAATTTCATGCCTAGGAAATAAGACAATTTTCCCAGATCTGACATTTCAAATTCCTTCTTCATCAGCTCTTTGAACTTCGACAAGTTCTTCAGGCTATTTCCAGTTACTAACAAGTCATCGACATATAAGCAGATGATTGTTATATCTTGTGCTACAACCTGAACATAGACACCATACTCAGACTTACATTTTACAAATCCCAATTCGACTAAGTATGAGTCGATCTTCTTGTTCCATTCCCTAGGTGCCTGCTTGAGGCCATAGAGTGCTTTGTGCAACTTATATAGTTTACATGCTTCCTTCTGAATCACAAACCCAGGAGGTTGTGTGACATAGACCTCTTCGTCTAACGGACCATTCAGAAAAGCTGACTTCACATCTAGGTGAAATATTGACCAACCTTGGTTACATGCCAATGCTACCACTAGTCGAACAGTCTCCAGTCTTGCTACTGGAGCAAATACTTCAGAGTAGTCAAGTCCTTCTCTTTGAAGAAATCCTCGAGCTACTAATCTTGCTTTATGTCTTGCTATCGACCCATCAGCATTGTGTTTTAACTTGAAGACCCACTTTACTTCGATAGCTTTTGTATGTGCTGGCAATTCGACTAACTCCCATGTGTTGTTTCTTTCGATTGCCTGTAACTCTTCGACCATAGCTAACTTCCACTGTTGAATTTTTAAAGCTTCGTTATGGTTGATTGGTTCAGCACCTGCAAGTAAAGCAAAATGAACTAATTCGCCATCTGGTGTGATTTCATCATCACCAGTCACTTCATAATCATGAAGTCTTGCTGGACGAACTCTATTTCGCCGAGGTCTTTGGCTTGTTTCAGCCACAACCTCTCTATCGCGAATGTCAGCAACTGCTTCTACTTCGACTTCGACTTGATTCTCAGCAATTCCTTCAACTTCGACTTCATCAGTTTCATCGTCAAAATCAGAGCTCATCAATGGCTTGTTAATTGAATTACTAGAATTCCAATCCCAGGCAGAATTTTCATCAATCACAATATCTCGACTCAACACAATTTTCTCATTAATTGGATTGAATAGCCTGTATGCACCTGTCTTATGATATCCTACCAGAATCATAGGTTCACTCTTGTCATCAAGCTTCCTTCTTCTTGCATCAGGAACATGCTTGTAACACATAGAGCCAAAAACCTTCAGATGACTCACTGATGGTCGTTTTCCACTCCACACTTCTTCAGGAACCTTGTTCTTCAATTTCTTGGTAGGGCACCTGTTCTGGATATAAACTGCAGTCGAAACAGCTTCACCCCATAAAGATTTTGGCAAATTCTTCTGCTTGAGCATACATCTCGCCATATCCACTATGGTTCTGTTTCTTCTTTCAGCAATTCCATTATGTTGAGGAGTATAAGGAGCAGTTACCTCATGATCAACACCATGTTCTGCACAGAATTTTTCAAACATCTTCGAAGTGTATTCGCCACCTCCATCAGTTCGCAAAACTTTGATCCTCTTCTCACTCTGGTTTTCGACAAGCATCTTGAATCTCTTAAAGATTTCAAATACTTCGTCCTTTCTCTTGATCACATAGATCCACAACTTTCGACGAAACTCATTGACAAACGAAATAAAATATCTGTTTCCACCAATGGTATGTTCTTCGAATAGACCACATACATCTGAATGTACAACTTCGAGTATGCAGGATGATCTCATTGGCATAGTCGAAACGAAAGAATTTCTGGATTGCTTTCCAACTAAACATCCTTCACAGAGTTTGTCAGGCATCTCAAGACTTGGAATACCAGATACCATATCTTGAGTAATCAGCTGGTTGAGTGATCAGAAGTTCAAATGTCCAAACCTCAAATGCCACAACCAACTATCCTTGTGGTCGACAACAGTTTTTAGACATTGTACTTCAGTCGAACTGATCATGGTCTTAAACGTCCTGTTCTTTGACAACGGAGATTTCAAGACCAAATTGTTCTGGGTGTCGAACAATTTCAATACTCCATCTTTCATGACAACTGAGAAGCCTTTTTCGACCAGTTGTCCAACACTTAACAGGTTACACTTCATTCCAGCTACATAGAACACATCTCTGATCATAGCTTTTGCTCCATTACTCAGTTAAAAAACTATGTTGCCAGTGCCTTCTGCTTGCAACGAACTGTTATCAGCAAGTTTTATCTTGCTCTTCTTCGACTCATCAAAATCTGCCAACCACTCCTTTCGACCAGTCATGTGATTTGAGCAGCCTGAGTCGAGAAACCAGATATTGGATTCGACATGGTTATCTGCTACTGCAACCATAACCACCATACCACCTTCAGAATCATCTGAATTTTGGTGTGCAAGGTTCGCTCCTTCGTCCTTGCCTTTTTCCGATCCATTGTCTTTCCTGTACCAACAAGGTTTGGCCAAATGACCCCTCTTTTCACAGTTATAACACCGTATACCTTTCTTATCTTCTTTGTATTTTCGATAGTTTCCTCCTCCTCTTTTCGAGGATTCAGAAGCTCTATCTTCGACCTGATTCTTGTGAGGGTTCGACCAAGACTTCTTTCCTTGAGTCTTGTCGACTTTGCCTTTGAATTTGTTTGAACCACCATTCTTTTTCCATGACTAAGCCTGCAGTGCTTGTATCGAATCCTGGACTCCCTTTCTTTCGACAATCCTCATCTCACGCGCCTCCAACGAACTAACCAAATCTTCCACTTTTAGGGTTTCAAGATTGTTGGATTCTTGAATAGCTACGATAACGTGATCAAAGTGAGAGGTCAGCGTTCTCATTACCTTCTCAACTATCATCTTATCAGTTAGGGTTTCAAGATTGTCGAACAACTTCAATACTCCATCTTTCATGACTTGGATTCTTTACTGGTGCATGTTGAAATGGATAATGATACAAGTTAGGTCTATTTATATACAACCCTAATTGGGCTTGGGCTAACACAACTTAGATTATATCTAAATATTAAATCTAATCAAATCTAATCATATCAAATCAAATCTAATTTAATATTTCAACAAGGAAAGGCTTCAGAATTTCATTATCTGGGCAATTACAACTGCGTTAGTGTCATATTCTTCACAAAGGTTGAGGTCTAACGAGTCTCGCATTTTTGTTAAAAAAGAACTAGGAGAAGAGTCTCATGATGACTCGTTAGTGTCAAAATTTTTGCGTTGGTTAACAACATCAGTAATCAATGGGAAGCTTCATCAGAAATCCAATGATATATATTCAAGGTTTGCTGAAACACATAAACTAGAATCCCTGCATTCTTTACTGGTGCATGTTGAAAATACCTCAAGACAAAGACATGATATTAATATTGGTTGTGAGGAATTGCTTGCTTCTACAATTTTCTATCTCCAAGTGCTTCCTGGTATAAATCAGGAACTTCTACCATCAGTTGTATCTGCTCTCTGTCTCCTGACTTTTGGCGTTTCTAATTTACAAGTGGGAAGAACCATTTTATTACAAGGCTACAATAATATCATATCATCAAACTCTTCAAGCTAATCTGGATTGGAGATGGTCGTTTTACCAGCCAAGGAAGGATCAATCACTAGAGCTCCATGACACAGTTCTCAACAAAATACAAAAGGAAAATCCATAGCAGAATTTCAGCAGCAATAAAAAGTTCTTGACAGAGAAAAAAGAAATATTTCACAACAGAATTCACGCAAGTTAATTACAACAGAAAATTACAAAAAGAAGTTGATGATTTTCCGCAACAGTCTTCTCACAGCACAAGTTCATCAGTCCAAAAGCTCTAACAGATTTTTTTTTCATTTTGCTGTTAATAGAAAAATCACATTACAACAAATAACTCTAAGAGTGTGTTTGGATGAAGGATTTTAATGAGAGAAAGTAATTTTTTGAGGGAATTTGAAATGACTTGATCAAAATCCATTGTTTGGATAATTGTTAAAATGATGTAAATTTGTGGAGTATTTTATTCCTGTTAAATTTAAGGAATTTAAAATGACACAAAAAAGTAAAGAATTTCAAATTGCTTCTTAACTCTATATAATATGAATGTTAAATTGTTTATTATTAATTTTTCAAATTTTGCAAGATGGTCCTCATATTTTATAAAAATTTTAAATTCACCCCCAAAATTTTCAAAAAATTGCAAATTAGTCCCAATTAATTTTCAAATTTTACAAATTGGTCCCTTCAAATTTTCAAAAATTATAAATTGGTCCCTATTTTTCAAATTTTAAATTTGACCCAAAAGCTTTAAAAATTATGAAAATGACCCCAAATTTTTTATATTGAATCATTTTAATACTCCATCCAAACAAAAGAATTTAAAAATAAATAAATTTCAATTGAATCATTTGAATTACATAGACTTTTAAATTCTCTAAAAAATTTCAAATTCCTCATCCAAACACACTCTAATAGAATTCACCAAAAACAACCTGACCCTACTATGTATTCCGCGCAGCACACAACTCTTCATGACCTCCATAACAAACTGTTCACACGGGCAGAAGTTCGTAACAACCAAGAAGCTCACGATCTCATCAGTTCCAAAAAATTCACAAATTGATAACAGAAGATTTCTCTAGGGCTCTAACAGAAAATTCCTCAAGAAAAATCTAAAAACCCTATAACAAATCCTCTCCTCTCTACACATCCTTCATTGCTCTTTACTCTCTTCGAACCAAACACCATCTCAATTTTCAAGTTCATCTTCAATATTAACCAAACACCATCTACAACCTTCAAAAAAATTCAAAGAACCGCAACCATCGCATCACTCTTCAAGAACTCCGCTTCTTTCAATCCTTTCTACAATCTTCCTTTTCTGCAAACAAACCAGCATTATAAACGAGTCACAATTCACACATCTTCAATTCGCAAATTAACGCAACAATAACACTAACAGTTACAGAACAATCGCTGCGGATTCAAAGGAAAGGAG
This sequence comes from Lathyrus tuberosus, assembly GCA_022829125.1. Taxonomy (NCBI): domain Eukaryota; kingdom Viridiplantae; phylum Streptophyta; class Magnoliopsida; order Fabales; family Fabaceae; genus Lathyrus; species Lathyrus tuberosus. The sequence continues at coordinate 10,634,141 of JALAZF010000153.1, forward strand.
AAAAAGAAGATCGACGGCATAATAAAAAATAGCAGAGCGTTCGTACCTGAAGGTTTCTATCGTCGCTTCGTCGTCGTGCAGGTGCAGACCTTTTAATTTAGATCTCGCGTTCACGAATGCGGCTTGTTTGCTTCTTTCGCCGTGATTGTGATTTGGCGATTATCGTTGTAATGGAGAGAGGGTCGCGTCATTGTGACACCATAAAAGCCCTGCCGCCGCGCCGTGAATAGGTTGCCAAAGGGTTGAGAGTGGATTGGGAGAGGAAAGACGAACGGTTTCGCTTTAGAAAAGTTGGGCGATGATGAAGAATGTAAGACAAAGAAGGAGATGGTAAAAGGGTGGAGATTGGCGAACAGATGGGAGAAGAGGGTGAGAGATTAGGGTTTCCTCTTAAAAGAATCGATTTTCCTCAGTGCTGTGGACCGCTTTGGACCGGGCCTCCATGAATTCGTTCCCGCACCAACTGTTTTCTCAACGCACCTCCCCTGTTCATTATAAAAAAAGCTGCCACCATTGAAATGCTATACGTACTTCCCATATACCCACTGCACCCCCAGTTTTGTTTTTAAATTAATTTCCTTTTCTAGTTATTTTAGATTTTAGGTTTTGTTATTTACTTGTAATTTTGACTAATTAGTTGTAGATTTTTTATAATGGTTTTGACTAATTGTTTTTTTTGCTTAATTGTACTAATTGTTTTTTGTTTAATTGCACTAATTGTTCTTTTGATTAATCATTTATTAATTGATTTTGGCTTAATCGTTCCCTAATTGATTTTTTTCTTAATCATTTACTAATTTTTTTTTTGGCATAATTGTTCTACTAAGTGAGTGGTTGATTAATTGTTTTTAGCTAGATTAGTTTTAGTTAATCAATTTTAGAATTAGTTTAAGATTAAAGTTTTGGTTTAGTAACATTAGGACTAGATTTTTAGAATTAGAAATTAACTTTGAACTAATTGATCTTGACTTAGTTTGAATTGATTTTGTCCTAACATTGACTAAACTTAGATTTTAATGCTAACATCGATTATCTTCTTAGTGGTTCTATTTGTTAACTTTGTTGGTTGTTCTTAAATGTTAGCTTTGTGAGTTTTCCTAGTTAAAATTCGATATATTGGATTAGTCTTTGATTAATTGTTTGCGAATTTTACTAGAGTCCTTGATATTTGTTGCATAGATTTTTGATTAATTGTTGCTTACATTTTGGTATCAATTTCACTTAGTTCTTGTTGATAGTTTCCATTTGAATTTTGATGGCTAACCTTGGCTATTTTTTGGATTACCTAGACTAATTTTTGAGTTGTCTTTGTAGTGATTCACACTTGATTTGCTAAGTTGTTTAAAGGTAGGAAGTGCTGCTACATAGATAGTTGTTGTGCACAAGGTGAGCTGTTAAATGTTGCAATTCTGTCCAGATTTTCTTACACCTATTCAGTTCTGAAAACAGGTGTTGTTGAAAGCTGCTTTAGCTTGTGGTAGGATTTTATAGCTGTACAGGTGCAGGAGCGCTGTTGTTGTCGCTGTTTTTGGTTTATTGCCTTGTTTTCTATTTCTGTTTGCGATGGACGAAGAGTCACTCAACTTCCTTATAGTTGAGATCACGACTTCGTTTTCATCTTATGGTTGACGAAGAGTCACTCAACTTCCTCATAGTTGAGATCACGACATCGTCGTTTGTTGTTTATTTGCCGTTGCATTTTCCTTTTGGTTAAGGACGAGGAGTCACTCAGTTTTGTTCTTGGCTGAGATCACGACATCGTTCATTTTGTGATTGATTTGTCCTGTGTTTACTTGTGGTTGTTCACATGATCCGTTAGGATTCCTAGTTCCACTTAATTTCTGATTAAGTTGGAGGTAGGAGAGACAATAGGCTTTCAATCCATGCATGACAACGCTAGGTAGACTCCCCTCCTGATCCTGACCTTATGGCCATTTTGCATGCTAACTTGTAGGACCGAGTTTCCCCCTTAAACCTTCCGTGAGTCCTGATTCTTTTCTCTCGCACCCATGCGATCGAGACCGTTCCTATTTTCCCGTAGTAGTGTGAACTACGGATGCTCTGATTCCTCTTTCTTTTCAGATTGAGGATACGTAGGCACGAGATGCGATATCTTGGCGAGCACACTAACAACTAACTTCCCTTTTCTCTCGCACCCGTGCGATCGAGACGTTAACCAACTAGTTAATCAAACCTTTCTCTTGTCCTAGTGCGATCGAGACTCTAAACAGCAAAGCCGACCCATAGGTCGAACTACGACTTCCTCTTTCCGGTCCGATTGAGGATACGTAGGCACAAGACGACGATGTCTTGGGGAGCAACCTTCCTCCACAAACCCATAGTCCGTCGAACTACGTCGACTCTGATTCTTCATCCGTCCTTGAAGATACGTAGGCATAGGATTGCGATGATCCTTGCGAATCCTATTTTAGTTTTCACCTTCTCTTTTCTCCCGTTCCGTTTCTAGTTAGCATTAGAGCTTCAGATAACCTACACCCTTTGATCGATAACAACAAGCGTGGATCCCATCGAGTATGACGGACGTGAGGGGGTGATAATACCTTCCTCTCACGTAACCGACTCCCAAACCCAGGCTATGGTTGCAATGACCATTCCTTTCCCTTTGTTGAGGTTTTCTTCGATCTTTTCCTTTCCTTGCGTCAGGATAAATAACGTTCGGTGGCGACTCTTCTGTTCTTTTCCGCCGGTTAATTTTCGCAGATGCTACACTTAGTTTCTTTTTATGCTTGCTAGCTTGCTTGTTAAGAATGAAATAGGTTATAACACCATTTCAAAATAAAGAACAAATAAAGCTTGATCCAACGTCAAATCATTTTTCAAAACTCATTAACTTGATTCACACCTTAGGGTTTCTCTTCTCTTCTCTTCTCATTCTCACTCTCTCATCTCTTCCATTAAACTCCACACTAACCTTATATGTATTTCACCTTTGTAAGTCGATTGCCTTGTGCATCGTCATCAACCTACCTTGATCTATTCACCACCCATTCTTTTCAAAACCTTTTCTCTCTTTCTTTTGTCTCTTGAGTCTAAAAAACTTTGGTCTTGTACCAAGTGCATTTTCAAAACCTTTTCTTAATAAACTTAGATGGTCGTGGAGTGGTTAGGCGAAGGCCTTCTCTTATCCTGAGTGCTTGACATTACCTTTTGGGTTCACTGTCGTAAAGCACTCACCGTCTAAAATCAAAACACTTTAAATAAGAGAATAAGGTTCTCTTTGTATTGAACTAAAGAGATAGGATTGGGTGAAGACGTCTTCCTCTCTGAGTATTAGGATGCTCACTTTAGAGTGTGGTCTCGATACTCGCCTTTCAATACGATGACGTGATCGTATTCGCCCCACAACTTTCATAATAAATCTTTTGAGATAAAGGATTAGGTACTATCCATAGGGGTTCCTATCCGAGGACTTATTTCACCCTTAAAATCAATCACAATAAATCAAACGTGACATCTTGCCTTGATGGAGAAAATCGACCTTTTCAAAAAGGGCATGTTACGTCCATTCTACCGCAAACAGGTAACGCATAAGACTCCACGAGCGAGCCGCAATACACCTAACTGTTAGAACCCTCATGATAACATCGTCCATAAAAAACACAAATAAACTGTAGTTCCACGAACTACGGACGCTCTCATTCTTCACTTCTTTAAGTGAAGATATGTAGGCACAAGGGCCCCAATCCTTGGCAAGCACCCTTCCATTTTATTCACATGTAGTCCTCCGAACTACGTTGACTCTGACTTTCCCATTGCACGAGGGAATACATAGGCATAGGACTGCGAAGTCATATCGAGCCTCCTTTTCTTTTTTCCACCCTTTTCCTTTCTTTATTTCTTCCCCTTATCTCTCCCTCTTAGAACACTCTTAGAAAGCAATCCCTTAGCAAACATCCTTACACATAGACAAGCGAATGGTTCCCATCGAGTACGATGGATGTGGGGGGGTGCTAATACCTTCCCTTCGCATAACCGGCTTCCGAACCCGTAATTTGGTTGCGAGACCATCTTATCCTTTTCTCTTGGGGTTTTCTCGATGTTTTCCCTTTCCCTCATGTGATAAATAAAGTTCGATGGTAACTCTTCTGTTTCTTTCACTTTCGCCTCATCGTCGTCTATTTTTCAAGTAGCGACAGCTGGTGACTCTGCTGGGGACTGGTTCACCCTAAGCAAGTCAAGCCTAGTTTGTTTGTCGTATGTGTGATTTGTTTGATTTTATTGCTCTGATTGTGTTCCTCTTATCTGTTGGGTTTATTGGGGATGGTTTGTGAGGAGAAAGGCTTTATACCCGTGCTTTTAGAGTATACACTAAGCTAGGAGGTGGTTGCTTTCTGATTTGCGAGACTTAGGACTCGTTGAGTTGGTTTGACTTCCGCCACTCAGATGAGGCCCTTTTGGGAATGATTATGTCTTACGATTAGTCGTAATGGCGTCTTTGTTTCCGACCTGGGAGTCCGTGATTCTGAGGACCTTTATAGAACCTTATTCCAAAGGTCACTAAGACATAACTCTGTTGATTTACAGATGCTACAAAGATTGTGGGTCTCTCTTAGGTTATTTTGTTAAAAATAGTATCCGGTCGATTGGTGGGAGGTTAGGACTGATGCTTTTCGATTGAGATGGAAAGATGGGGGATTTTGGTTTTTTGGATTAGTGTGCTCGCTAAGATTTTTCTTTCAATCTTATGCCTACGTATTCCCGTTTTTCCGAAACAGGGAAATCAGAGCGATCGTAGTTCCTCTTATTCTATGGGAGGAAATGGTGTTTTGGTGTCTTGTTCAAAGCCCAAGACGTGAAGCTTAAGGTGGTTTGTATCTTGTTCAAAGCCCAAGATGTGAAGCTAAAAGGTGTTGTCTTTAGAGAGAATTTGTCATCTCTAAAGAGGGGTTTGTTTGTCACAACTGTTTGGTGACTGGTTTATAAAGGAGGATTACTTTAACTGGGATATGTGAATCCAGCAATGCCATAATTTCCTTTATAGGGGATTTCCCACCTGAAGGAGAAGACTTTAACTCAGTTTAGAGCAATGCCATCTTTCCTTAGGAATTTCTCATGCTAAAAGAGGGACAGTGGCATGGATGTAGATGATCCAGAGGCTTGCCGCTTATAGCGATTAGATGAAGGGAAAGGAATTGTTGATGTTTGTGTACTGTGAATGAGGCACAGTTTTGATGCTAAAAGGTTGATTGGATCAACCAGTGGTTTTCTTATACAAAGCCTAAGAGAAGGCTATTGGCACAACAAGAGGGTGTTTTTTATGTGTCTCGTACGAAGCCCGAGAAAGAGGCTAAAAGGAAAGTGACTTAACAAGAGAGTCCTCTATGGTATCTCGTACGAAGCTCGAGATGGAGGCCAAGGGTTTTATACTCAACAATAGAGTGATTTATGTCTTGTACAAAGCCCAAGACGGAGGCTAAAAGCAGTTGACTCAACAAGAGAGTTTTTTGTATCTCGTACGAAGCCCGAGATGGAGGCTAAAAAAAGTTTGACTCCGCTGAGGAGAATCATTATATACAGCCCAAGAGGAGGCTAGGGTGCTGTTTCAGTTGAGTGACAGGTCCAGTATATTGGTTTTAAAGAGAAAATCAGTTCTTATATGAGTAATGTTGTACTCAAGGATTTTGATTCGAGGATCAGGGATATTTTCCTTTACTTTGAGGAATTGGGAAATCCAAAGGGTATTGAGACTATCAGAGTCTACGAGGTTCCTTACTTGAGAATGTCTTTGAGACTCAAGGAAATTAGACTGTCCAAGTCTAGAGTTTCATCTTTTGTACTATGCTTTGAGAAACAGTAGTAGACTCTTGGAAATACTGTTCTATTAAGATGACTGATTTCTGTTCCTATACCTTTAAGAGGTCGTCGGGACAATTTGTACGAAGCCCAAGAGGAGGCTGGAAACTTTTAAGAAGCCGACGGACAATTTGTACTAAGCCCAAGAGGAGGCTATCATTCCCGGAGGAAGAAATCATTTATACGAAGCCTAAGAGGAGGCTGTGAATACTTCTAAGAAGCCGACGGGTCCTTGTACAACGCCCAAGAGGAGGCGGGGATGCTTTTAGGAAGCCTGTTGGTCCCCAAACCCCGAGAAGTTCAAGACAGGCTATTCACAAAGAATAGATCAAGCCAGGAAAGTTTGAGAATTTGGAAGAAACTCAAGAGATGTCATTCACGGAGAAATGATCATCTCTGGGGAGTAGAGTTTCTTGACAAGTGCTTTTAAGAAGCCTGTGGGTCCCCAAACCCCGAGAAATTCAAGACAGGCTATTCACAGAGAATAGATCAAGCCAGGAAAGTTCGAGAATTTGGAAGAAACTCAAGAGATGCCATTCACGGAGAAGAGATCATCTCTGGGGAGTAGAGTTTCTTTGACAATGTCTAAGGGTGACAGTCTGTGAAAGGGTTCACCGAGAATGCTGCCTTTCACGTCTCCATATTGTTTAACCCCAAGAGGAGGGAAGACTGTGTCTAGTAATCCTATGGGGATCTAGTTTAGTCTATTCAAGAGTGATCACCGGGCTTAATGCTAGACATAGTTGCCGGGGAAACTCTAAATATCTATACTATTATTACACAGTTGATATGAGTTTATGAAAGAAGACTTACACTGAAACAGCCCCATAATACAGTTATATGTATATGAAAGCGGATAAGCACTTACTCGGTTGTAGAGCTTCCATGCTGTTTGGTTAGTTGTTCAACAAAGAAAGATTGAAAACAACAGTATATTTCAAAATCAAAGGAGAAAGTGCTTTGAAAGGAAAGATTGGAGCTTACAGCTCAAGGAGAGGCTCAGGGTTTTATCAGTGAGTGCACTGTTGAATTTGTACAGAGGGACTTATACGAGTGACTGAGGCCCAAAAATTGTTTTCTGTACAAAGGGATGGGTCTTACACTCTCTCAAGAGGCCCAAAAGGTTTAAAGAAAAAGAGTGGGGCTTATAACACGAGGGTAGGCCCAGATGATTTTTTCGTTTAAAATGGCGATCGCGCCGAGATTTTCTTTTAACGCAAAGGGGCTTATACAATATCTGAGGCCCAAAGTTGTTTTGGTTAAAAGGGGATTGGGTCTTACACTCTATTAGAGGCCCAAAAGTTTTGAATGGGTCTTATAGCTCGAGGAGAGGCCCAATTGATTTTTTAAAAGGCGACGATCGCGCCGTTTACTTGTACAGAGGGACTTATACAATAAGTGAGGCCCAAAATTGTTTGTACAAGGGGGTTTGGGTCTTACACTCTCTCAAGAGGCCCAAAAAGTTTTAAAGAAAATAAATAGGTCTTACTACTCGAGGGTAGGCCCAAGGTTTTTAAAAGGAGACGATCGCGCCGTTCACTTGTACAGAGGGACTTATACAATAAGTGAGGCCCAAAATTATTTGTACAAGTAGATTTGGGTCTTACACTCTCTCAAGAGGCCCAAAAGGTGTTTAAATAAAAGAAATGGGTCTTACTACTCGAGGGTAGGCCCAAGGTTTGTTTTTCAACGGATGATGATCGCGTCGAACTTTTTGAAATACAACGGGGCTTATACCATAAGTGGGGCCCAAAATAGGTTGTATTTACAAAGGGTTGGGTCTTACACTCTATTATAGGCCCAAAAGTTTTTTAAAATGATTTATGAGGGTTGAATTAATCAAAAACCCTAATTTGTTTTCAAAATGTGTTTTAATTGAATAAAATATTCAATTAAAATGATCAAAATTGTTTAACATGTGGAAAAAAAATTGTGATCTTGGATTAATGCTTCATAAATCAAGTTTTGCCCTACAAAATGATTAGAAGTCATAAAAATCTGAAAAATCAAGAAGGAAAAAATATTTTAAATGTTAAAAAATAATTAAAATATTAATTCTTTGCAAAAATATCAATTATATGAAATAAATAATATTTTTGGGATTTTTTGATAAAATAAAATATCTTAACATTTTTGTGAATTATTAAAAAAAGAATCAACTCAAAATCATTAAAACTCAGAGAGAAATTAATTTTTGAATCAATTAAGTAAAACCACAAAATTCAAATATTTGAATTTGAGAGAAATTGTGCCAAGAATAGCTGAAGAACACGCGCGTTTTTCAGCTTTGCCTAGATTTGCATTTTCTATCCAATATCACTGAATACTTGATTATATCATGCAATCCACATATCAATCTGCTCATTTTCACCTCACGATCATGTTTATGACAATTAATTTCATTTAAATTAAGCAGAAAACAAGAAATCACGATAAATCCTCAAGAACCCTAAATTTTGCATGAAGGCTGAGATTTTTGATACACGATTCAAACAAAGCAATTACTTGAGGGGAAACATTCCATGCATGATTATGAACATTTGGCAAAAGTATTGTGCGAGGAAATATGCATAGATTGAGAGATGACCAAGTTTAGGCTTACCTCTAGGTCGTGACAGCAAGAGCAAATTGATTTCTGAGTTGGAGGTGTTACAGATGAATTGTGATGATCTGAACAGCTTCCCTACACCTTATGGAGTGTCTTTGAATGCTTGGACTTGATGGAAATTGGCTGGATCACTTCATGGCCTCTCAACTACAACTTGGTTAAAACCTTGAGCAATTGACTGGTGATTCCGAGAAATCAGTGTTCCAGATGTTGTTTAAGTGTTTGATCAGCTCACATATGATGTATATGAGGTGTGTGTGTGATTAGTTTGAGTGGAATTGCTCTCTAATGAAAAACCCGATAGTGACTTGCTAAGAGAGGCATTTTTGAGAGTGAGAAGTGGATTTTGAGAAAGGCAAGTGTTGTAGGCCTTTGGTGTACTTAAACTGATCACAATTGAGCTTTATTTATAGTAGAGCAAGTTTGTTTTGCAAGGAATAGTGAATGGCAACTACTAAGTAGGGTTGACCAATGTTGGCAAATGAAAATCCAAGTCTCCTCTAGCCATTGACTAGAGGTTAGGGCACAGGCTGCTGGTCCCCTTGGTCTTGGATAAGTCTTGACTGAATTCAGTTGCAAATGGCTCAGTCCATGCCACCTTGGTGCTTCCATTGAATGCTCCAATCCAAAATTGGAGTGTTGTCCCTATTTTTGGCAATTCTAGGTTTAGCATGCTATTTCTTATTCCAAGGACTTTGGAGGCTTGGCTCAGTGATTGTCCCCTTTAGATTCAATCCTCAGATGTGTCCAAAGTGATGACAAGGCTTGGAATTGGCTGATTTTGGCAAATCGACCAAAAGTGCAAAATTCTGCCTTGCCTTGGCAGATTTCAGCAAGGCAACTTGCCAATGTCATATCTCATGGCTCAAGTTGAATTTGGTGATGTTCTTGGCCATTTTGGAAAGCCCTTATATGATACAACAACTATTTGATCATATTTGCTTTTGATACTTTTTGGATCCAAGTGAAAAATCCCCCTAAATTTGAAAAAAAGTAAGGCAAATTCTGACTTAGTGAAATTTTCACCAAGTGTTGGAACAAAGTGACTTTTCTTGATTTTGATCACTCCATAACTCAAAATCCATGAGGAATTTGGACATAGGTAAGTATGAAGCTTTTGTAGAGAGCAATGAGATCTACAAATCAAGCTTTGGATGGAAAAAAAATGGCTTTGTGGTTTAGGAGTTATGATCCTTCAAAGTTGGTACCTTTGTCACTTTATTTCATAACTTAGAAAATTTTCTAAGTTTTTATGGTTACCCCTTTTACAAGTTATCCCACTTTCTTTGATTTTTCTTGATGAATGATGATTCCAATCATACATTAACATCATTTTAGGGTTTAAAATCCATTTTAGTGAAAAATCTCAAAAAGTCAAAGTTGACTTTTGTGCACAGTTGACTTTTTATCCGATGAATTCCAAACTCTGCAATCCTTTAGGAAATCATGTCCTTGACCTAAATCAAACTTGATGGACATGTTCCATGGGTGTTATAGGGTATATTGAATCATGTTTTAGGGTTTGGGAGCATGTCCTGGTCAAAAGTCAAAGTTACAGTTGACTTTTCTCGCAAAACCCTAACTGTGGTTCAGATGAAATTGAAACTTGTTGCTCAAGCTTCTTGGATCAATCCATTGTTTCAAATGGGTTAGTATGGTATATTAGAGACCCTCAAATCATGTCTTGAGGTCTTGGTTCATGATTTGTCCCAAAAGTCAACTTAGGGGTGAATTAGGTCAAGAAACCCTAATTCCTGATTTTTTATGTATGCATCGCTTGAGGCCAAATTGACTTGATGACTGGGTCCATGAGGTTCCATGGAGTATATTAGGATATGTTTTGAATCATTGGCTCATGCCTAGATGAAAATTTCCATCTGGAGGCCCTAGTCGACCAAAACCCTAATTTGGTGACACTGGCGATCTTGAAGCTTAATCCACCTTGAAGGGAGCAACCTTGTGCTTAATCCTTGAAGTGGGAGTCCTCTTGATCCATTGTGGATGTTTGAGAGGTTAGACAAGTTGAAGATCATGTCATTTCTTTATTGATCATTTGTCTAAGAGCTTTGAGAGGGCTTGAAACCCTAATTTTGATAGTAGTGAATATTCACCCATCTTTGGGGAGACTGATGAGGCAAGATAGTCCATCCATATTGTGATGATGATTTTCACAATGATGGGGAATCTTAGTGGTCAAAATTTGGGGTATGACAGATGCGCTTATTTAATCTTCTTGGACACGAAGGTGTGAATGGCGAAGGTATTCGGGCATTCGAGGTGTAAGAGGATTAAATATCAGAATATCCGAAATTTTGACGGCGTCTATGAATGGTAATTCACGCATTAATCTTCTTTCGCTAAGCAATGATGCTTAGAAAAGGTAAACTTCCCCTCGATCCTGGTCTTCAGCCAAGGAACTGGTCTCAGTTTTCTTTTGAAATGAACTTCCCCTCGATCCTGGTTTCCTACCAAGGAACTGGTCTCAGTTTCTGATATAAACTTCCCCTCGATCCTGGTTTCCTACCAAGGAACTGGTCTAAGTTTCTGATTTAAACTTCCCCTCGTTCCTTGTTTCCTACCAAGGAACTGGTCTTAGTTTCTTTTGTCAATAAACTTTATTGACAAGGGACGCTATTCGTAGCGGTTTTCCTCAAACTTCTCGCCGAATTTTCCTGGGGAGATGCCATTTGATGGAACAAATTTTGATGTCAGACTTGCTGGGGAACCCAATCGTCTGAGTTGTAGAGGTGCACAAACTTCTCTGGTGGAGACGCCATTTGTTTATACTGGGGAAAATGTGTCTTCTGAAAGACTGCCTTCGTTTGGGGTCTTACATCATACTTTTCTCGGGATCTTCCCGGAGAAATGCCATATGATGGGATCCAATTTGAGGTGCCGATAACCTTTTCATCAGTGGTTTTTTCGGAGAAAAACCGTTGTACCACCGAATCTTTGATTAAGAGGCTTTCTCTGGTGGTTTTTCTTAATCCGGGAAAGCAAGAATATCATCTTCAATGGCGAAGAGTGATGTTAACTAAGAGCTCTCTGGTTTTTCAGAGGTTCAAGTTATCAAAGTGGTCGAGGAGCCAACTTCATTCCAGAAATAAACTGGAGAAGAGAGATTGTTCAGACACAACGTTCCCTGACGAGGAAAGGACTGACAACTCGATTAAGAGGACTGTTATCACCAGGGGATAAGACCGACTAGAGTGATAGTGATGCAATATGAATATGAATGAATCAATAATGCATGATGTATGTATGTATATGCTGACAAAACTGATGCGACATACAAACTAAAAGATGAACATGACTGGATACTCGGCCATCGCGGGGCGAAGAAGTACCGTTGGTCCAAAAGTAGCAATTCTACCTTGCTTAGGAGAAGTAGTCCTCGCGGGGAACTATGTTGGTCGGGCTTAGGAGATAAGAACTCGGCCGAGGCGTGTTAGACGAAACAAGGTCTCTGACACAGTTGATCCCTTCATTCAGGCGTACTGGATTAGAAGGAGTACTTTGATTCTGCACTTTGAAGTTCGCTTACTTCTGGAGAAGCGATTGATGTTCTTTTAATGTTCAACAGTCAAAAGAAATTGCCATCTTTATTTTAAAAGCAGAAAAAGTTTTAACAAGTAAATTCATTTTTGTTTTATTTCAAGAATCATTGATCATATTAAAATATCGTTCTGTAAAGCTAAAACAAATGAGAATTACAAACAAAAGCACAAGGGCTCAAATTTTATTGATAAGATGGAGATCATCCAAACGCGTCATTCCAAAGAGTATTTACAAAGTTAGAAAATGGTAATTTACAGGGAAAAGGGCTACATTGAAACATAACGACCACTATCCTTCTACCAACTTTGAATTCGGGACATCCTGAGCTTCTGTCGAAGATGATCTTGACTGGAGTTTCCCTCTGATGGATGGTGTAACTGCTGCTGAGGCACTTGCCTCTTTGTCGAACATAGTTACATGCCATTATCCCTAATTTTTGCCTGGATTGTACTGTGATGTTTCCAATCCACCGGGATGATTTTTTTTATTTTGTCTCTAACTTTTGCCTGGACCGCCCTTTCGGGTTTTCAATCCACCGAGAGGTTTTTTTAGGCGAAGTATTTCTTGACTACATCAACGTTTGTGGGGTAGGAAAATTCCTCTCTGTCCATGGTTGCAAGTCTCAAGGCGCCACTCGAGAAAGCTTTCTTGACCACATAGGGGTCGTCATAGTTTGGGGTCCATTTGCCCCTGGAATCAGTGAGAAATGATTGTATTTTCTTGAGCACGAGGTCTCCTTTCCTGAAGACGCGAGGTCGAACCTTTTTGTCGAATTCCTTCTTCATTCTCTGTTGATACAACTGACCATGGCATAGAGCCATGATTCGCTTTTCTTCGATCATATTCAGTTCGTCGTGTCGACTCTGACACCATTCAGCTTCTATAAGCTTAGTTTCCATCAATACCCAGATTGATGGGATCTCTACTTCTATGGGGAGCACTACTTCCAGACCATATACTAGAGAGAAAGGGGTATCCCCTGTTGAAGTGCGGACAGATGTGCGATAACCGTGAAGAGCAAAGGGTAGCATCTCGTGCCAATCTTTGTAGGTTACAACCATCTTTTGAATAATCTTCTTGATGTTCTTGTTAGCCGCTTCTACCGCTCCGTTCATTTTGGGTCGGTAGGGAGATGAGTTATAGTGTTCGATCTTTAACTCTACGCACAACTCTTTCATCATCTTATTGTTCAAGTTAGATCCATTATCAGTAATGATCTGGCTCGGAACACCATAACGGCAAATGATATTGTTTTTGATAAATCAGACCACCACTTGTCGGGTTACATTAGCGTACGACGCTGCTTCGACCCACTTAGTGAAATAGTCAATGGCTACCAGGATGAACCGATGTCCGTTCGAAGCCTTGGGCTCAATCATGCCAATCATGTCGATTCCCTATATGGAAAAAGACCATGGGGAAGAAAGAACTTCAAGATGTGTAGGCGGTACATGGATTTTTTCTGAGTATATCTGACACTTGTGACATCTCCTCATGTACTTGTAGCAGTCGGATTCCATTGTCAACCAATAGTACCCCGCTCTTAGAATTTTTCTCGCCATTGTGTGTCCGTTGGCATGAGTGCCAAAGGATGCTTCGTGAATTTCTTTTATCAGCATGTCTGCTTCTGGTCTGTCGACACATCTGAGCAAGACCATGTCAAAATTCCGCTTATAAAATGTATCACCGCTCAAAAAGAAACTGCCTGCCATTCTTCTGAGGGTTTTTTTGTTTTTTCTAGACACCCTATGTGGGTACTCTTGTTTTTGAAGGAAGCATTTGATATCGTGATACCAAGGCTTTTCGTCTATGACTGCTTCAATTGTGAAGGCGTAAGCGGGCCTTTCAAGGCGCGTTATGTCGATCTTAGGTAGATCAGTCCATTAACCTACACTAATCATGGAAGATAGAGTGGCTAATGCGTCAGCCATGTGATTATCATCACGAGGGATGTGATGAAACTCGATTCTGTTGAAGAAGGGTAACAACCTTCTTGCATAGTCTTTGTAAGGACTCAATCCTAATTGGTATGTGTTCCAATCTCCTTTTATCTGATTGATAACCAAGGCTGAGTCGCCATATACGTCCAAGTTTTTGATCCTTAAATCAATCGCTTCTTCGAGATCCATAATACAAGCTTCATATTCGGCCTCGTTGTTTGTACATTTGAACGTAAGTCGAGCGGTGAAAGGAATGTGGGTACCCTGAGGGGTAACAATTATTGCCCCAATTCCATTTCCATAATGATTAACTGCTCCGTCAAAGATTAGTCCCCACTGAGAACCTGGTTCTGGCCCTTCACTGGGTAGCGGTTCGTCGCGGTCTTTCATTTTTAGATACATGACATCTTCGTCTGGGAAGTCAAACCCGACTGATTCTTGATCGTCAATCGGTTGATGAGCCAAATGATCGGCTAAAATACTTCCTTTGACGGCTTTTTGAGCGTGGTACTCTATGTCATATTCTGATAGCAACATCTGCCAACGGGAAATCCTTCCCGTGAGAGCAGGTTTTTCAAATACATACTTGATTGGGTCCATCTCGGAGACCAACCAAGTAGTATGACGAATCATGTACTGGCGAAGACGTTTGGCTGCCCAAGCCAAAGCACAACAAGTTTTCTCGAGCATCGTGTACCGAGTTTCATAGTCGGTGAACTTCTTGCTTAGATAGTAAATGGCAGACTCTTTCCGTTTGGTTTCGTCCTGTTGGCCAAGTACACACCCCATTGAGTCTTCCAAGACCTTGAGGTAGATGATCAGTGGTTTTCCTTCCACTGGAGGTGATAGAATAGGAGGATTCAACAGATATTCCTCAATACTATCGAAGGCGGTTTGACAATCTTTTGTCCAAACGCAATCCTGGTTATTTTTGAGTAACTTGAAAATCGGCGCACATGTGGCAGTCATGAGGAATATGAATCTGGAGATGTAGTTCAAACGTCCCAGGAATCCTCTGACTTGTTTTTCAGTTTTCGGAGAAGGCATTTCTTGAATGGCCTTGACCTTGTCAGGATCAACCTCAATTCCTTTCTGGCTGACGATGAACCCTAAGAGTTTCCCTGAACGGACACCGAAGGTGCACTTGTTGGGATTCAAAAGGAGTTTGTATTTTCTCAGACGCTTGAATAGTTTTGACAGATGGGTCACATGCTTCTCCTCTGTCTTAGATTTTGCAATCATATCATCGACATACACTTCGATTTCCTTGTGTATCATGTCATGAAAGAGAGTAGTCATGGCCCTTTGATAGGTTGCCCCGACGTTCTTCAAACCAAACGACATTACCTTGTAACAAAAGGTACCCCATGGGATAATGGACGAAGTTTTCTCCATGTCTTTAGACGCCATTTTGATCTGGTTATAGCCCGAGAATCCATCCATGAAGGAGAAAACTTTGAACTTTGCTGTACTGTCTACCAGCATGTTAATGTGTCGTAAAGGAAAGTCGTCCTTTGGACTTGCCTTGTTCAGATCCCTGTAATCGACACACATTCTGATTTTTCCGTCCTTTTTCAGAACGGGTACGATATTGGCTAACCATTGAGGATATTCTGACGTGGCGAGGAAACCCGCGTCAATCTGTTTCTGTACCTCTTCTTTGATTTTGATGACCATGTCTGGGTGAGTCTGTCTCAACCTCTGCTTTACTGGCGGACATTCCGATCTTAATGGTAAGTGATGTTCCACGATGCTGGTATCCAACCCTGGCATATCCTGATAGGACCAAGCGAATACATCGGGGAATTCTTTGAGAAGCTTTATCAAACTTTCTTTGGCAGTTGGACTGAGCAGTGCCCCAATCCTGATTTCTTTTCTCTCTTTTTCTGAACCCAAGTTTATCGTTTCCAACGGCTCTTTGTGAGGTTCAATAGACCTTTCCTCTTGTCTGAGTAGTCGGGAGATCTCTTCTGGAATTTCGTTGTCAACTTCTTCTTCAGTCCCAAATACCGGGAACTCAAAGTTGGGAGAAGGCATCGGATCGTATGTTTCAACGGGGTTTAAAACAAGCAATCTGCATGACGTGATGATTCATGTTTAGAAGAGATAGAGAGAATGCAAAAGTGTGTGCAATGTATTTTTTTTATTACTGCTTGTTTTTGTTATTGAATTGTTTTTTTAGGATTACCATTTTCTGAGAAAAAGCAAAAAGAGAAAACAGCAATTAATGCGGAAATTACAAAACGACGTTATTTTATTAATGAACAAGTCGATTCTTGAAACTACAGCCCTATAAAACAGAACTCTGTCACTTTGGACAAAGCGAAGAGGGATATTTACAAAAAGCGAGCCCTATCAAAACATTCGTTTCACCTGGGCAGGGTGAAAGGTTAAAGATGGCAATTACTTTGACTGGCGAATAACCTTCGGAACATCGACAACAACCCACTGGCGGCGAACTCCTCGGTGAATCACAAAGTCTGGCACCTTCCTTGATTTGTCTTCAGAAATGACGCTTATTTCTGGTGGAGCAAGATCATTGGAATCTGTCTCCCAGGCAGAGTTGTCGTAGGAGAATTCCTCTGTTGCATTTTGCATAGCATTTATGCTCTTAGCTGTATCTCCCCATCCAGTTGGTTGGATATCTTCGAGCCTGATACGAGAGCTTTCAGGAGCGGTGTACTTGACCATATAGTCGTATTTTCCACTCGGTTGTCCCAGGGTGTCCCACACTTCTTTGGAACTGGAGGGGTCATCTCTCTCGATGACGTTGACCTCGGGAAAGGCATAATTAATGAATTCTAGTCCTGCAAACGTTGCAAATTCATCGTCATGTCGAGTAGTTTCTGAATGACCTGAGTGTTGATCCCATGACATGGTGGGGACACAAGTATTCTGTTCAATGATGCTCAGGTGAGTTTCATTACTCGGCTGACTTTCTGGCCCCAAGTCTCCTGGGTAAGGCTTCCACATTGGCAGGCCATCCATCGGGCCATAGTAATTGTGGTCAAAGTTGTCTTTCATCAGAGTGTCCTCCTCTAATGAATTTGGCGGAGCACGGCATCCTTCCGGATCACAACCTTCGTATATTATTTCGACATCTGACCGTGGTATAAATCTCGGACTCTGTGCGGGATAGCAAAATGGCGTAGGCACCTCTTCCTGAGACATATAACCGTCCTCGTTAAGATAGGACTTCCATTCTTCATCTGTGTCGGAGGTATCCTCCTCATTGATAGCATGGATTTCCTGAGGCACTGGGTGAAGGAACCCTCCATTGTGAAAGATGTTCTGAATGGGATGAAGACTTTCATCATTAGCAGCTGTCCGGGTATAGGTTGCAGAAAAACCAAGACCCTTCTTTGTTGTATTGCTAGTAGGAATGACAAGCTGTCCCCATCCTGTCGTATCAGTACTCTCGACTGCTTTAATAGCATCTTTGTATGAGGAAATTGAAGTTCCTCCTCCGGATTGATCGTCCTTGTGTAGCGAAAGCGCTTGGAACTGGGTTCCGATCATCCCTTCTGGTTCCACATAAGTGGATGACGATAAATTGCTTATGAGCAAAGCCTGTACCCCACAGACTGTGACGAGTTGACCATTCTGGACGAACTTTAGCTTTTGGTGGAGGGTTGAAGTGACCGCTCCAGCCTGATGTATCCAAGGTCTTCCTAATAAACAACTGTACGTTTCCCGGATGTCCATGACCTGGAAAGTGTGAGGACCAATAGTTATGGGAAGATCGACTTCGCTGGTTCTCATCGGAGGGACTTTGAATGATAATTACATCAAAGTGGACTTCGGCATAACATTCAGGGCTGACCCTGTGTCTACCAGTACGCTAACTAAAGCATCGTCCTGGCAGTTGACTGTGATATTGAGCGCCATGTTATGACGGCGACCTTCTTCTGGTAATTCTTCATCACTAAATCCCAAGTTATTGCAAGAAGCGATGTTAGAGACAATACTATCGAACTGTCTGATTGTTACATCCTGTTCCACAAAGGCTTGCTCCAAGACTTTCTGTAGAGCCTCCCTGTGCGCTTCTGAACTGAGTAACAGTGATAATACCGAGATCTTTGAAGGAGTCTATAACAGTTGATAAACAATGTTGTATTCACTCCATTGGATGAGCTTCAGCATCTCATCATCGTTTTTCGAAAGGTCGGGATTATTGAATTGACCGACTGATGGATCGGGAGCTTCTGTCTGAAGTTCCTTTTCTTTGTTGGACTCTCCAACTCCTCTGTTGAAGATTCTACCACTCCGTGTTACACGACTGATGTCTGTAATATTCACGATGGAGGGTAATGGAATTTCCTTTCCATTTTCAATTGTTGTTGCACCGTATTTGTAAGGGATTGCCTTAGCTGATTCATACGGTAGTGGTCCCGGCAGATAGATGACTATGGGAACCTTCTGGTTTTTCTGACCATCATAAGTGATCTCGATCCGTTCCCGGTTGGGAATTCTTGATTCGTCAAGCAGAGGGGTAATGGAAAAAACATTCCTAGTCCTCTGATGATCAGAGATGACGACAACGTCCTCAATTTAATTGGCAAGGTAGTTCGGCGACCAATTGATGGGTCCGGAACCTGGATATGGGCGAATCTCTCCACGATCCACCTGCCCCTGGAGAGCTGCTCGCAAAAGGTAACACCCTTGGTTACTTTTCGAACAAACTCCACAACGTTCATAATTGTGTGGTGGCACCTGGCCACGCCCACTTTGAATACAATGTAACCTCACTAGGTTAGCTTCCACGAGTCGGACATCCTGACTTTGACGCTGAGTGGGGTTTCTGTTATTGATACTAATTTGTTGAGTATCCTCATCCATGTAGATTGGCATCCACCAATGATTTAACAAGTGCTAAAGTGCTTCCTGGACAAGGGCACAACCCTGATCATTTTCGCAACCTGCTTTACAGCTGTGATAACTATGTGAGATCAGGAATCCGAGTCGGACCTGCTCAACATGCAACTCTACCAAGTTGGTATTCATCAAGCGAATATCAAAGATTTGAACCATATGTATCTGATATGGATTCCTATCATGGTAGTCCTGGATCCATCCAAGATCCATCTGACGCTGGAGGACCTCCTGTATGAAAGAGCATCCTTGTTTGTTTACCGAGCAAGTCAGACAAGAACTGTAATCGTGCCGCGGCAGATTATGATACTGGCTTTGCTTTAAATGCATTGCCACTAGGTTGACATTCATCGTACGGATGTCGTGGTTCTGAATGACGTTGGAATTTGTATAGACCATGCTAACTCCACGAACTCGGTGCTCTTGGATCCAGCCGAGATCCAACTGTTCCTGTAGGGCTGCTTGCACCACAAAACATCCTTGATTACTTTTAGAGCAGATATCACACTGATGATAATTGTGAGGTGGCACATGGCCATATCCACTTTGTCTACAATGCATCTTGACCAGATTGGTCCTCAACAAGAGTACATCGTGAATTTGATTGACGTTGTTAAATTCTTTCTCAATCAGGTTGATTGCAGCTTTCTCATGTTGAGGCAGCGGGTTTGTGAGAACATTCGGATTCGTATCTTTGAAAGATAACAGCCCGCTCCTAACAAGCTTTTGCACGTCAGATTTGAAATTGAGACAGTTATCTATGTAATGCCCTGATCCTCCTTGATGATAAGGGCATGTCTGGTCCACCTTAAACCAAAAAGGCGGATTTTTCGGTACTGTAAGAGGAGACTTAGTCTGGATGTGCCCCTTAGCTAGTAGTAACAGAAATAGTTCTGCGTACAACATGGGTATAGGATTAAACCCTGGTGGTCGCATTGTACGGTTTTTGTTGTATTGAGGACGAGCCTGCTGAAGAGGCTGTTGTGTCCTTCGTTGATTAGGTTGGCTCTGTGCAACCTGAGGTTGATACGTAGGAATAGGCGCAGGGCTGATAGCAAGAGTTACAGCTGCTACCGGTTGGTACCGTCGCCTTTGCTTTTCGAGAGAGATATTCCCAATATCTTGCTCTTTTTTATTAGGGAGAGCACTACCGTATCGTTTTGTACTACTCGATGATCCACGTCTTTTACCAAACGTCCTTCTCGGACAGCTTCCTCAAGACGAACTCCCATGCCCACCATCTCGGTGAAATCACTGGGCGCACTGGAAACCATTCTGTCATAGTAAAATGAGCTTAAGGTTTTTAAGAAGATCTTTGTCATCTCTTTTTCCTCAAGAGGTGGACAATTCTGAGCGGCAATTTCACGCCATCTCTGAGCGTACTCCTTAAAGGTTTCCTTGTCCTTTTGTGACATTGATCTGAGTTGATCTCTTTCCGGTGCCATGTCCAAATTGTATTTGTATTGTTGGACGAAGGTAGTGCCAAGATCTCTGAATGTGCTAATCGTAGTACGGTTTAAACCCATGTACCATTTGAGTGCGGCACCAGTTAAACTATCCTGAAAGTAGTGAATCAGTAGGTCCTGATTCTCCGTTTGAGCTGACATTCACCGAGCGTACATCACCAGATGGCTCTGAGGGCAAGAGTTACCCTTGTATTTTTCAAAGTCGGGCACTTGAAATTTGTGCGGAACTTTCACATTGGGGACCAGACAAAGGTCTGCGGCGTCCTTTCCAAATAAATCCTGACCGCGGATGGCTTGCAGTTCCTTCTGCATTTCCAGGAATTGTTCCTGGAACTCATCTTTTCTATCGAACATAGTTTCCTTCTTACCAGAAGGTATCGGCGGAATCTGTCCTTCCGGGATAGTGTGCACCACAGGGGGTGGTACCGTGACTACGGCAGTGAATCTTGGCGTTTCCTGAAGTTTGTAACGTTCAGGAGTCTTCAGTATGCCCCTGGAATCTTCGCTTTCCCGAAGTGTGTAACCTTCAGGCCCAGCAGCTTCTGTTATGATTCCCTGATCTTCAGCGATCGGCGGAACATATCCTTCCGGGATATAGCTAACAGGCATGCCCCAAGGACGATCTTTCGGCATTTGATACCTAGGATCATACTTCTCCACTATGGGCGTTGAGGTGATCTCTGAGATCACAGTCCTTTGTAGCTGAGCTTCTGCCATGGCTTGCATGTCGTTACGAAGCTTTCTCATATCCTCTCTCAGAGCGTCGATCTCTTATTTCAACTCTCTGTTCTTTTCCTCAAGATCATCCATCTTTTTTTGACGATTGGCTCGAGTATTGTACGAATGAGACAGTTTGACTCTAGAATCGAGACACAAACGTGAGATTCGTAGGTAAGAAGAATACGCGATGTGAGAATGATGAATGCAATGATTATATTAATTGTTTTTTGGTTTAATCAAAATAAACTTCAAAAATTAGATTGCAAATATCAAACAGTGGGGAAACCCCTTTTTATTGAATTCAAAGATTACAGAAATGGAAATACAGTAGATTACAAGGTACAGAAACAGAAACCTAAGCTAATGGGCCCCGAGTCCTCTCTGAAGAGAAATCGGGTGTTGATTATGGTATTTTCCTTTTCTTTAACCGGGGCTCTTGGGCCGTTGTCGGGTTGTCATTCCTTTTCCAGGTGAAAGGAGTGAGCAAATTCCTTTGGTCATCTTGATTCTCTACAGCATGTTGCTCCAAAATTTCAATCAGAGCGTCCTTATCTTTCAGTAGTTGCTGTATTTTGATGCACTCTACGTTGAGAGTACGGTACTTGTTCTTCCAAGACCTCCTCTCCCGTTGAACTTTGTTGAGAGTAACCTGAGGCTTTTCGGTCTCAGTCATGAAGTACATGATAGACTCCCTCGGTGGAAGAACTCCATGACGAGGATAAGGCATCTTTAGCTCGAGAGCTCTAGTTTGTACCCAGTGGAGATAAGGCTCCACCGAGACACAGTCGGGTTTTCCTAGAGACTCCCGTCATTTCTTATGAACATGTTTCCAAGCATGCACTATTTCTGTCTTTAGTGCTCTGTCACTTTCTCCTTCCTTGAAGAAAAAACCTTCCAGATGAACACCCCGTGGGACATGTCTCATCAGGTATCTAAATTGACGACGAACGAGAACTGGATGGTAATTGACTC
This sequence comes from Lathyrus tuberosus, assembly GCA_022829125.1. Lineage (NCBI taxonomy): Eukaryota > Viridiplantae > Streptophyta > Magnoliopsida > Fabales > Fabaceae > Lathyrus > Lathyrus tuberosus. The sequence continues at coordinate 10,656,091 of JALAZF010000153.1, forward strand.
CTCCCTTAGTTCCTATAAGGGGTACGTTGGGGAAGTTTCCACAACGGTCAATGATCTTGATTCCGTCATAAATCCTATTACACCAATCTATGTCAGAGTTGGTGAGAGACATGATTTTCTACGACCAACGTAAGGCACTCTTGTGATCCCAAAAAGCAGCAGACTTAGGCAAATGGGATATAAACCATTTATAAAGCAGAGGTACACATCATGTGATCTCCCCTCCGCTGTACAAATTACCTAAGTGTACAGAATGATACGCATCTGCGAGCAAAGTTGGCACAAGGTTTCCAATGAGAAAAACCTTAATGGAGTTGATATCGACGAAGTTATTAATGTTGGGCAACAAAAATAACCCGTAGGTGAGTAAAACAAAGATGCTTTCAAAAGCAATCACGTTCCCGATACTGGCGAAGTACAGGGCTTTCTTTGTCAAAAACTGGGCTGGCAAACCTTGTATGCCACCCTTAGTAGTCATGTGAGTCTTGACTTCTGACTCATCCAAATGAATTGCTCTTACAATGGTCTGATTCTTTGGAATTTCTTCCAGTCCAGAAAATGGAGCTTGATCGGTAATGTGTAGATCAATCAGACGAGAAAATTCCTCCAGCGTTGGTGCTGTCGCGGTGAGAATCGGATACCAAGCTATTATGTTAACTTGAATCACAATTTTTGAAATTCACCACCGGTTTTTAATTTATCCAAAAGAAAGGTTAAAGATCGAAAAAACCTAAGTTAAGAGAATCTAGGTTCGGGGGTTGGTTACGCCTAGGGAAGGTATTAGCATCCTAAACGTCTGCAGTACTCTACAGGAACCTCTTGTTAGTATTTATGTTATCTATTACTTGCTTGCTAAGGGTATGTGCTAAGGTAAGGACCTAGGGGTTAGTATCTAAGTATACTCGCCAAGACATCGCATCTTGTGCCTACGTATCCTGACGGGAGTGGAATTAGAGTATTCGTAGTTCCCCTCAAAGAGGGTGAGGAATTCTTGACAGTGGTCAAGGTTCCAGGAGGAGGTAGCGTCTATGGCAAGACGCTACATGGAGTGCGGCGACTCCAAAGTTAAAGTTAAGTTGAAAGGAGGTGAAATAAAAGTAGGTTATGGATCCTAAATATGACATGGAGTCAACGAGGAGAACCTATCCTTTGGAATTGAGGGTTACAAGCACCAATCGATAAACAAATGACATAATCCAGATAAAATCGAAACCAAGCCTCAATGAAAAGAAACTAAATCGCAAACTCATGAAATTGACTGTTAAGTTGATTAATAATTGAACCTAAATATTTAATCAAAAGAAATGGATTACTTCATAAAGAAAAGAAATAAGAAAATGTTTTTGAATTTTTATATTTAGTTTAATTACTATACTAAAAAATTACTATCAATATTAAGATGATTAACTAAAAAACCTACATAATACCATCATTAAATTTAAAAAAGATTAGGAATCGAAATAGAATAAATAAAATAAAATAAATTTAAAAGAATTGAAAAAAAAAACAACATGGGCCAGGTTCTAAGCAACCCATCTGACCCACACACTACAACAACATTGAGAGACAAAGACCTAAGCATCAGTAACCCTTTCATTCTCATACTTTCCTCTTCTTCTTCAACCGGTCCAACAACAGGACAACTCTTCAGGCACGCCATTCTTAGAACCTCACTCTCTCGATCGCTCCATCGCCCTCTCCATCAATTCGCGACTTCACTCTCGTAACCGCACGCGACTCTCTCTCAATCGTTCTCACAGCTTTCTCTATCGCTCTCTTAATGATTTGGATAAACGAAGCACAATTCAAAACACAAGAAAATTTCAACACATAGCTCATCTTAGATATAAAAAGAGAAATCGCGAAGATGGTACCTGAAGGAGGCGCGAAGCACGACGCAGAGGATCGTTGCTCACGGCGGATGGGAGACGGCGTGTCGGAGGCTTGCGTTCTATAAATGCGAAAAAGGGGGGCGGCCTGCAGCGATTTTTTGATAGCAGCTGCGTTTGGAAGTGATGATGGTGGCCGTTATTTCGCTACTGCTACAAGAAGCTTCGACGCGGAATTTCTACGGTGTCGGCAATGTCGAAGGGTATGTATTCTCCGCTTTTCCTCCTTGTTGCGTGTTGTTGGTTCTGGGAATGGGTGTGGTTGTGAATCTGAGTGTGTATGTGATTCGGTTCTGAATCGTATGTTGGCTGTCGTGGATTTCTTTGGGTTTTTGTGAGTGAATTTTCTGTAGAAGTTTTTTTATGAATGTGAATACTGATGCTCTGTTCTCAGTGTGTGGCAAGGTTGTGAATTTTTTTCTATCTTTCTGCTATGAAATGTTTCTTCCGTGTGGTATGCCTTTGATTTTCTGATGTGGGTATGTTACTGCTGTCATTCTCTTTAAATTCCTATATGTATTTATAGGCTTCATGCACTTAAATTATGATTTTTGCAATTGAATATCCTGCTGATAATTCTTTCCATTCTCGCTGCAACATGTTTACGAGCTGTTTCGGAATGAATTTGAATACTGTCCCGACATGTTTTGGATGTGTCTACTGGCTGTTTTGGAAGGTATGTGATGGTGTTTGATCATGTTGTTTTATTTTTAGAATCAAATTGGATTTTGTTTTGGGGATTTTAATGTTTGTGATCTCTTAAATTGGAAGTGTATTATTGTGGATTGTTTTGTGATTTGTAGTGGTTCACCAGTTCTCTACTAACTTCCACGACTTATTCATTTTTTGAGCAGGTGTTCCTTAAATGATTTCTGCTGGGATTTAAAATCAAGACCTGAAGGGATTCGATGAAATAATGCACCGTCATACCGTGTTCCCGCAGCTAAAGTCGGTGACCTTAGCTAGATTTGCAAGTGTGAAGAGAGCCACCTATGCAACTTTATGATGAGGGCCATCCATGTGCGAAAACTTCCTTACTTTCTCAAAGTTTTGAGCTACTTTTTGAACACTTTTTTTTTGAATTCTTTGTAATTATAGCTTTTGAATGATGACTTGGTGTAAAATATAAAAATTTGTTTCGAACACAAGCACAATATGCTTTATAGCCTTCAATGAGATTCTATAAACAATGCGTTCCAACATTTGTTTTGAACAACCTGAAGTTCAACTTCATCATAATGCATTCCATCATCCGTAACTTTGATTCCACAATTCAAATTCAATGATCCTATATCAAGTAGTTGAAATGGACCACCAACTCCTTCAATATACTACTTTTATGCACCTCCCTCTTATATTCACCCTACAATACATCAGTCATCCTCTCCTTCTTCTTTTGTGTACTCATCATAGAGTTTATCAAAGTCGATATGCCTAACCTAAACAAATATGGGGATCTAGCTGACGAAACAGAACCCATTACAGGTGCACCATTGCCAAATTTGGGCGAAATAGGCAGCATAGATGTCGCAAAATTCCTTAACAACCTCAACAAGACACCGTAATCAGGCGCATTTGTAACGTGTAGCATGTGCCATAAACCAGAACCCATCACCAAATTATCAGGATACAAATGTTTCTGCTTAAACTCCATAACTACATTAGTCAAATTATTAGGATAAAGTGCCCAAAATCTCTTGAAACTATCACATTGCAACTAAATTTCTTATAGCATGAACCATGGCCCAAATTAATTTAAAACCACAATGCATTCAAAGTTCAATACAATTCAAGTTTGAGATCAATGCACCACGTACTCAGGAACAACTTGCAACACTAACTTGATCCATAAGAAACCAAAAACCGATCTTGACTTTAATGGCGTAATACCCAACCATGATATCTTCAAAGCATTGATCCACAGATGGCCTGAGAATGAAGAAAGAACCCTAGAAGTGAAACTCGATTCTAGTAAAACCTGAGACTGCTGAAATTAGAAACCATTGGTCATGCTCTGAATATTTTAACTGAGAGAATGAACACCAACTCCACTTGAAACCAATGTTCCTACACAAACCTGTTAGTAATAAAGCATGCAGAATATGGAAAATGATGCACAGAGTGGGGAAATCTTATGGTCAAAAATTAGGGTATGACAGATGCCCCTATTTAAGTTTCTTCTATCTGGAGATATGGAGATTGAAATCTTCGTCTCGACGAGATAGGAGATACTTAAATACAAACATGCACAATTTTTGGCCCTAAGATACCACAAATGCAGATGATATGACATGATATGATATGAGATGAAATGAATGCAAGACAGAGAAGCCTATGGGGAAGGGTACCACAGGGGAAAAATATTACAGTTGTGTCAGAAACGAATTGAAACAAAGCAAAGTATCTGGAAAACATCATCCGAGAATGGAATTGGATGAAAAAAAAAAGCACCAAACATCCAATAATGGCTTTGGATGAAAGGTAAAATCACAATATCTAAGAAGGCAACAGAAGAGAATGAGACAAAATAATGTAATCCGAGAAGGTATCGGACACAAAGAAACCAGTCATTCAATAATGGCTTTGAATGAAAGGTACACTCACAATATCTGATAATGGCTTCAGATGAAAGTGAACAAGGTAAAGAAACCAGACATCCAATAATGGCTTTGAACGAAAGGTACAATCACAATATCTAATAATGGATTTAGATAAATGTGAACAAAGACTCGATCTGGAAGAACATCAGAAAGAGGGTCTCATCCGGAAAAGCATCAGATGGTAAAGAAACTAAACATCCAATAATGGCTTTGAATGAAAGGTATAATCACAATATCTAATAATGGCTTTAGATGAATGTGAGCAAAAACTACATTCAAGAATGGCATTGAATGCAGAGAAACCAGTCATCCAATAATAGCTTTGAATGAAAGGTATAATCATAATATCTAATAATGGCTTTAGATGAATGTGAACAAAGACTACATTCAAGAATGTCATTGAATGCAAAGAAACAAGTAATCCAATAATGGCTTTGAATGAAAGGTACAATCACAATATCTAATAATGGCTTTAGATGATTGTGAACAAAGACTCGATATGGAAGAAACATCAGAAGGAGGGACACATCCGGAAAAACATCAGATGGTAAAGGAACCAGACATCCAATAATGGCTTTGAATGAGAGGCATAATCACAGTATCTAATAATGGCTTTAGATGAATGTGAACAAAGACTACATTCAAGAATGGCATTGAATGCAAAGAAACCAGTAATCCAATAATGGATTTGAATGAAAGGTACAATCACAATATCTAATAATGGCTTTAGATGATTGTGAACAAAGACTCGATCTGGAAGAAACATCAGAAGGAGGGACACATCCGGAAAAGCATCAGATGGTAAAGGAACCAGACATCCAGTAATGGCTTTGAATGAGAGGCATAATCACAGTATCTAATAATGGCTTTAGATGAATGTGAACAAAGACTACATTCAAGAATGGCATTGAATGCAAAGAAACCAATCATCCAATAATGGCTTTGAATGAAAGGTATAATCACAATATCTAATAATGGCTTTAGACAAAGTGAACAAAGACTACATTCAAGAATTGCATTGAATGTAAAGAAAGCAATCATCCAATAATAGCTTTGAATGAAGGGTACGACTCAAAATCTGAGAAGGCATCAGACGCAAATGAGACAAAAGCGCAATCCAAGAAGGCGTTGGATGTAAAGAAAACCACAACGTCCAGGAAAGCATTGAACGAATATGAACAAGGAGATACCCAAGAAAGCATTGGATAAACATGACAATATCTGTTTGGTAGGTGCCAAGTGAGTTGGACTTTGACAACAAGGTAAGACGTGGATGACAACATGACCTATGGAGAATGTAAATGAATGCAAAATGAGCATGACACTCTTGCTATGCATATGTGTATGAATATGATCAAATTCAAATGTAGATACAATGCCGACGTCGAAGACACGACTCGACTCTTTTGTGGAGAAGACAAAACTGGAATACTGATTCCTCAACACAGAGATCACTGCCATTCTGCTTTGGAACTAAAGATGCTACTGAGCACAAATCTGCCACACTGGTAAACTGTATTAAGTTGACGATCCTTGTAGGAAGAATGGAAAGCTGCATGGGGATTCTTCAAGTAAACTGCCCCAGATTAGTTGACTATTGTATATGAACTGATAATTGCTTCAGCTTGAATTGATGCTGAAAATGACTGAATTACTGTGCACTTGGAAAACTTTCCCCAGTATGAGTCTTGAAAAAGTCTTCTGTATAAACCAATTCTGAGAAGGACTTACACTGAACAAATCTTGAACTGATTCTCAATAGGATCTGGAAGGAACTTGCCCCTGATTGGATCACTGACCAAGTTTCTCAAATGTTTGAAAATTTCTTAAGCGGAAGCCAGATTGCAAACAAAAGTGTTCGTACAAACATAGTAAATGCAAAGTTCATGCAACTTTTGAAATCAAAATCATTTTTGGAAAGAGGTAAAACAATAGGGTCACTGGTCAGAACACGGTGGTTCAAGATGTTTAAAAGTGAAAGATAGAGCAAAAAGGCGTGATGCCAAAAAAATGATCTGCAAAGATCTTTAGGAGTCAGTTTACGCAACCTCGTTGTAGTATGCTTTCAAAATAACCTTGCTTCAATTAGGTCTTTTGAGGGTTATAACGTGGCTTGGTTCACGGTTTAAGAAACAAAGGACAAAGGCTCAAAGTTTATTTGTACCCACCCAATCTTCGTGATGATCTCCAGTCCTACACTAAGTTAACTCAGACTTTGCACTCAGGTTCCCATAGGTTAGGGATTGCATTGATGATAGTGATGATGGTTCAGAAGTTAAGGGACTTTTGAGGTGATAGTCACTACTTCCTTATAACTCTTGGTTGTTTTCTTCATTGAGGATTTCATGGTAAGGATTTAAAGATTTATCCTTTTTATTATCCCTAACTTTTGCCTGAACTGTTTCTCGTGAATTTTACAGTCAGCGGGATGCCCCAATTTTTTGTCTGCCTAAGTCTCCTTCACAGGTTTCGACTTAGCGGGCTTTTTCCTTTTTTGATTTTTTATCTTCTTTTTTTTTTGAAAGAAAGTGACTGCTTGGCTTAATGATTACGGCGAACTATCATCGACTTTTGACTTGAAAGACATCTTCGACACTTGCTTGTTGTGTGCGAAGGAAAAATTGAGAATGTAACCTTTTTGTTGAAAGATGTCTTGCGTGAACTCTTGTATTTGAATGCACAATCCAGTTAACTGAGAACTACCCTGCCCCAGGTTAAGATTGCGGTTTTTTATTTGTAAAGAAAAAAAACTCCTACTTCAAGGCTCAAAGGGGTTGACGAGGGTTTATCTCCCTTATTTCTCCAGTGTTTGGGAATTGAAACAATGCCTTACATCTTCAGCAAAGTTTTTATTTGAAAGCATACCAACAACAATTATGGGTATTTACGTTTTCATCATCCTCCCTCCAATCTTAGCATAATCAGAAGGAAAGTGGAAAAGAGATAATTTTTTGTTTTTGTTTTTTTTTTTTTGAAATATAAAGCGTAAAGATGTAAATAACAAAAGCAAATGAAATTGAATCCAAAAGTTGCAATGCTCATTTTATTAATTATGAAAGTACAAACATAAATCAAAAGCAAACAGCTAATACAAATAGGGAAAATGCAAACAATAAGAAACAGAAGCCTAATGACTAATCAGAAGCAAGAGTCAGCTGTCCTGTCTGAAACACTGAGGTCTGCTGAAGTCAACTGAAGCTTCACTTAGCGTGCTCTGGCAAAGGATTGTTCTTGACATTTGGATTGGTGTCACGAAAGGAGAGAATACCAATTATGATCAGCTCTTGTACTCTAGCCTTCAATGCAAAGCAATGTTCCAAGTCGTGGCCTGCGGCACCCTCATGGAATGCACAATGGAGATCAGATCTGAATCCAAGTGGAAGTGGATCTGGAGGAGGAGGCAAAGGCCTTGTAGTAATCAAACCTTTCTGAACCAGCCCAGGATAAAGTTCAGTGTATGTCATTGGAATAGGATCAAAATTATTCCTATTACGGTACTGATTCTGTCCAACAGCTGGACGTTGAGGAGCTTGAGCTGGTCGTGGAGCAGTAACCATAGGAGTAACAGCAGCAATATCAGGGTGGTCAGCATACTGTGGTCGAGGACGAGGCCTCCTGGTTTCAAACATAACAGCATTGGTCTGATCTTCTCTCTTCTTCTGGAAATTTCCATAGAATTTCTTAGCACCATTAGAAGATTCAGCAACCTTGGATACTTTACCATTCTTAAGTCCTTCCTCGAGTCTCTGACCAATAGTAACCAAATCAGTGAAGCTGGAGGAAACACTACCAATCATCTTCTCCCAGTAGAATAGAGACAAGGTGTCCATAAACAATCCATTTAATTCTTTCTCTGCCAAAGGAGGTTCAACTTGAGAAGCCAACTCTCTCCAGCGCTGAGCATATTCCTTGAAAGACTCTTTATCCTTCTGAGACATGTTTTGCAGCTGACGACGATCAGGAGCCATGTCGAGGTTATACTTGTATTGCTTCATGAAGGCATTAATAAGATCCTGGAAACAGTGAATGCTGTTCTGTTCAAGATTCATATACCATTTGAGAGAAGCTCCACTCAGACTGTCTTGAAAACAGTGGATAACTAACTTCTGATTCTTGGCATGAGCAGCCATCTTTCGGGTATACATGACCAAATGAGCTCTTGGACAAGAATCACCTTTGTACTTCACAAAATCGATAGCCTTGAACTTAGCAAGCATAACAAGGTCAGAAACCAAGCACATGTTTTCTGCATCAATGTTGAAGAAATCAATACCCTCTACGGCTTTAAGTCTCTTGTCTATAGTTTGAAAATATTCACGGACAATCGTGGGTTCAACAAAATCTTCATGGTCTTCACCCTGAGCATTGGTAGCATTGTACTCATAGAGGGGGTTTTCAAAAGGAGGTCGAGTAGTCTGGGTAACAGCATGAACCACAGGTCTAGGCTCGGAGAAAACTGGAACTTGAAAAACTGGTCCAACAGTCTGACCAATCATACTACTAGATGCAAGAGGTGGAGAGTAGTTGTGAGGTAAACCAAACTCTGGCCAAGTGGAAGGTGGCACCTGAATAGGTTGAGGATCAGCAGTTGAAACTTCTTGGATGACAGTTCTTTGGGGTTGCTCTCCTCTAGCAATCAAGACTTGGAGCATTTCAGTGAGCTTTGCCATGCTTGACTTAAGGTCGTCAATCTCCATTCGCATCTCAGCATTGTGTGCTTCTTGCTATGCCATTATGCGTCTGTAGTTAGCTCTAGTCCGATATCTGTGTGGAGGAATCAGCTTGACAACTCACAGGTAACACTGGAAGATAGAGACAGCTGGAAATAAGTTGCTGGACAAACGGACGCATGCAAAGATGCAAATGATATGCCATACGATGCAATGGTTTCAAGGAACTTAACAGTAGGTTGCAAACATTTCGGAAAGACTGAAAAAGATTCACTTTATAATCCAGGATTTTTATTGACTTTGCAAGGGAAAGAACAATTAAGTTTCTTGAAACCGAATGGTGATTCATGAATGCATGAATGGATGCATAAACACAGGTATACACATATACACATATACAGGTAAACAAGCCAAGGCTTAGGTTTGAAGATCACGAGCATGGAGCCATGGTCTACCCTTCCCAAGGTGTGTACTATGGTTTCAAATGTACATGCCGAACGGGTTCTACAAAGTTCCCGTTGTCTACAATCCATCTTTCAGATATTATCGACTTCCCAAATTACTCGGTTAGTCAATAATATTCTCAAGAGAATCTCGTCCGAGTGTAGTATCGCGTGACAACTATTTGGAAATAGACTCCCGCATAGTCACCACACTACATTTTAAAAGGCCAAGTGGGGTTAAAGGTACTACGGTCCTCAGTCTCACTGGTTCTTGGTCGAAATTAATATCGTTTTCACAAATGGACTCGTTCAAACAACATTAATTTCAAAAGAACCTAAACTGAGCGATGATTTTCTCAATTCAACTTTTCAGGAATCGACTCCGTCAAAGTATCCTTGACCATATCATCTCCTATCATAATTGCACTCAAGTCCGGGTGTAGGACTTTGTCTCACCACACAAATAGCAACCCTGCACACAGAAAACCCAAGCAGAACAGGTATATATACAGATATAGAGATATATAGGCAAACAAGCAATAAATAACATAAATATTAACAAGTTAGGGGAAACCCTCGAAAAGTCCCCAGTGAAGTCGCCATTTCTGTCGCGGTGAGAATCGGATACCAAGCTATTATGTTAACTTGAATCACAATTTTTGAAATTCACCACCGGTCTTTAATTTATCCAAAGGAAAGGTTAAAGATCGAAAAAACCTAAGTTAAGAGAATCTAGGTTCGGGGGTTGGTTACGCCTAGGGAAGATATTAGCATCCTAAACGTCTGTAGTACTCTACAGGAACCTCTTGTTAGTATTTATGTTGTCTATTACTTGCTTGCTAAGGGTATGTGCTAAGGTAAGGACCTAGGGGTTAGTATCTAAGTATACTCGCCAAGACATCGCATCTTGTGCCTACGTATCCTGACGGGAGTGGAATCAGAGTATTCGTAGTTCCCCTCAAAGAGGGTGAGGAATTCTTGACAGTGGTCAAGGTTCCAGGGGGAGGTAGCGTCTATGGCAAGACGCTACATGGAGTGCGGCGACTCCAAAGTTAAAGTTAAGTTGAAAGTAGGTGAAATAAAACTAGGTTATGGATCCTAAATATGACATGGAGTCAACGAGGAGAACCTATCCTTTGGAATTGAGGGTTACAAGCACCAATCGATAAACAAATGACATAATCCAGATAAAATCGAAACCAGGCCTCAATGAAAAGAAACTAAATCGCAAACTCATGAAATTGACTGTTAAGTTGATTAATAATTGAACCTAAATATTTAATCAAAAGAAATGGATTACTTCATAAAGAAAAGAAATAAGAAAATGTTTTTGAATTTTTATATTTAGTTTAATTACTATACTAAAAAATTACTATCAATATTAAGATGATTAACTAAAAAACCTACATAATACCATCATTAAATTTAAAAAAGATTAGGAATCGAAATAGAATAAATAAAAGAAAATAAATTTAAAAGAATTGAAAAAAAAAACAACATGGGCCAGGTTCTAAGCAACCCATCTGACCCACACACTACAACAACATTGAGAGACAAAGACCTAAGCATCAGTAACCCTTTCATTCTCATACTTTCCTCTTCTTCTTCAACCGGTCCAACAACAGGACAACTCTTCAGGCACGCCATTCTTAGAACCTCACTCTCTCGATCGCTCCATCGCCCTCTCCATCAATTCGCGACTTCACTCTCGTAACCGCACGCGACTCTCTCTTAATCGTTCTCACAGCTTTCTCTATCGCTCTCTTAATGATTTGGATAAACGAAGCACAATTCAAAACACAAGAAAATTTCAACATATAGCTCATCTTAGATATAAAAAGAGAAATCGCGAAGATGGTACCTGAAGGAGGCGCGATGCACGACGCAGAGGATCGTTGCTCACGGCGGATGGGAGACGGCGTGTCGGAGGCTTGCGTTCTACAAATGCGAAAAAGGGGGCGGCCTGCAGCGATTTTTTGACAGCAGCTGCGTCTGGAAGTGATGATGGTGGCCGTTATTTCGCTACTGCTACAAGAAGCTTCGACGCGGAAATTTCTACGGTGTCGGCAATGTCGAAGGGTATGTATTCTCCGCTTTTCCTCCTTGTTGCGTGTTGTTGGTTCTGGGAATAGGTGTGGTTGTGAATCTGAGTGTGTATGTGATTCGGTTCTGAATCGTATGTTGGCTGTCGTGGATTTCTTTGGGTTTTTGTGAGTGAATTTTCTGTAGGAATTTTTTTATGAATGTGAATACTGATGCTCTGTTCTCAGTGTGTGGCAAGGTTGTGAATTTTTTTCTATCTTTCTGCTATGAAATGTTTCTTCCGTGTGGTATGCCTTTGATTTTTTGATGTGGGTATGTTACTGCTGTCCTTCTCTTTAAATTCCTCTATGTATTTATAGGCTTCATGCACTTAAATTCTGATTTTTACAATTGAATATCCTGCTGATAATTCTTTCCATTCTCGCTGCAACATGTTTACGAGCTGTTTCGGAATGAATTTGAATACTGTCCCGACATGTTTTGGATGTGTCTACTGGCTGTTTTGGAAGGTATGTGATGGTGTTTGATCATGTTGTTTTATTTTTAGAATCAAATTGGATTTTGTTTTGGGGATATTAATGTTTGTGATCTCTTAAATTGGAAGTGTATTATTGTGGATTGTTTTGTGATTTGCAGTGGTTCACCAGTTCTCTACTAACTTCCACAGCTTATTCATTTTCTGAGCAGGTGTTCCTTAAATGATTTCTGCTGGGATTTAAAATCAAGACCTGAAGGGACCCGATGAAATAATGCACCGTCATACCGTGTTCCCGCAGCTATATGAAATCGTTCCTTGTGATGTAGCCTTAAAGGAATGCTTCCACTTTTCTTCAAATTCCTAGTAACCACGACATGTTTTGGAGTAACAAGTCGGTGACCTTAGCTAGATTTGCAAGTGTGAAGAGAGCCACCTATGCAACTTTATGATGAGGGCCATCCACGTGCGAAAACTTCCTTACTTTCTCAAAGTTTTGAGCTACTTTTTGAACACTTTTTTTTTGAATTCTTTGTAATTATAGCTTTTGAATGATGACTTGGTGTAAAATATAAAAATTTGTTTCGAACACAAGCACAATATGCTTTATAGCCTTCAATGAGATTCTATAAACAATGCGTTCCAACATTTGTTTTGAACAACCTGAAGTTCAGCTTCATCATAATGCATTCCATCATCCGTAACTTTGATTCCACAATTCAAATTCAATGATCCTATATCAAGTAGTTGAAATGGACCACCAACTCCTTCAATATACTACTTTTATGCACCTCCCTCTTATATTCACCCTACAATACACCAGTCATCCTCTCCTTCTTTTGTGTATTCATCATAGAGTTTATCAAAGTCGATATGCCTAACCAAAACAAATATGGGGATCTAGCTGACGAAACAAAACCCATTACAGGTGCACCATTGCCAAATTTGGACGAAATAGGCAGCATAGATGTCGCAAAATTCCTTAACAACCTCAACAAGACACCGTAATCAGGCGCATTTGTAACGTGTAGCATGTGCCATAAACCAGAACCCATCACCAAAACATCAGAATACAAATGTTTCTACTTAAACTCCATAACTACATTAGTCAAATTATTAGGATAAAGTGCCCAAAATCTCTTGAAACTATCACATTGCAACCAAATTTCTTATAGCATGAACCATGGCCTAAATTAATTTTAAACCACAATGCATTCAAAGTTCAATACAATTCAAGTTTGAGATTAATGCACCACGTACTCAGGAACAACTTGCAACACTAACTTGATCCATAAGAAACCAAAAACCGATCTTGACTTTAATGGCGTAATACCCAACCATGATATCTTCAAAGCATTGACCCACAGATGGCCTGAGAATGAAGAAAGAACCTTAGAAGTGAAACTCGATTCCAGTAAAAACCTGAGACCGCTGAAATTAGAAACCATTGGTCATGCTCTAAATATTTTAACTGAGAGAATGAACACCAACTCCACTTGAAACCAATGTTCCTACACAAACCTGTTAGTAATAAAGCATGCAGAATATGCAAAATGATGCACAGAGAGGGGAAATATTATGGTCAAAAATTAGGGTATGACAGGTGCTAGCTGGTAATCCGGGAATGTGAAACAATGATAGACCGGATCGTAGAACTGAACAAGCGCATCCATGATTCCCTCAATCACATGGACTCTTAGCAGAGGTAACAGACCTCCGTACTTGGCTCTGAAAGCCTCTTGGTTTGTGATCATCCTCGCCAAACCACTTAAATCCTCTAGTTTTGGAATCCTAAAGGTGTACTTATGAGTTCTCCTTCTACCGAAATCCATTAGCGCAATCCTTTTCTCTGATATTTGCAATCACAGTCTTAGTTTATTTTGAAAAACAGAGAGACTAGGAGAGAAATTTTTTGAATGTTTTAATGTTTTTTAAATGAATGCATGAATACAGCACACAAAAACATAGAAAAAACATGGGGTTAAAGGGTCGTTGTCATGGAGTCAAGGCTCTACCCATCCCCAAAGGTTTATACTAGGGTGATTTTTGTACCTGTACTCAAAATCATCAGCTCCTCCCAGGATAACAAACAGCAAGCGGATCGCCAACGAGCTGTATGAAATCTTAGAGTAAATGCTATTCACCGAGAATAGATCATCAGCCTCAAATGAGGGTAGTATCGCGTGACAACTATTTCCGATAGTTTTCGCACTACAAAAGGGTTGGCTCCTCAGCTTCTCAGACGTCACAATCGGCCCATTGCCTATGAGAGGGAATGGGTTGCATTGGGAAGCCTCAACTGAGGTTGATGGTCGACCTCGTCGCCATCACTTATCTTAAGTGTATACTCAATCTTTCCACATGCGGCATCACACGCATTCCCATTAGCAGAAAAATAAACACAGATATCAATTAGGAAAAGCAGTATATATATTTGTCCTAATGTCCTAGACTTTTAAAAGTTATGAATCTTATGTTCCTGACAGAAAATGGCTCCCCGGCGGAGACGCCATTCTGTGGTTCCTTCCCAACTTAAAGGTTTTGACCTAAGATCCTAGTGAAGTCAACAAAAAGTCCCACCCCAGAACAGAAAGAAAGAAAGAAAGAGAGGCCCCACGGAGGGCACCACCTTTCGTGGAAATTTTTAAGGTTTCTACCTAAGAGATGTGATGAGAACAAGATCTCTCGGTCCCCAGCAGAGTCGCCATTTTTTCTGTAGCGCGAATTTTTGGACGTGGTTGCGAAGCACTTATCGCTTTGGGGTACTACAGCTCGATTCATTTTTTATCCTATTGAAGATGATGAAGGAAGGGAAATAGATGTCTCCAATTAACCCTGCTTGTAAACTGAGTTTGAACAGATGACTGTTGATTTACAGATGCTACAAAGATTGTGGGTCTCTCTTAGGTTATTTTGTTAAAAGTAGTATTCGGTCGATTGGTGGGAGGTTAGGACTGATGCTTTTCGATTGAGATGGGAAGATGGGGGATTTTGGTTTTTTGGATTAGTGTGCTCGCTAAGATTTTTCTTTCAATCTTATGCCTACGTATTCCCGTTTTTCCGAAACAGGGAAATCAGAGCGATCGTAGTTCCTCCTATTCTACGGGAGGAAATGGTGTTTTGGTGTCTTGTTCAAAGCCCAAGATGTGAAGCTTAAGGTGGTTTGTATCTTGTTCAAAGCCCAAGATGTGAAGCAAAAAGGTGTTGTCTTTAGAGAGAATTTGTCATCTCTAAAGAGGGGTTTGTTTGTCACAACTGTTTGGTGACTGGTTTTTAAAGGAGGATTACTTTAACTGGGATATGTGAATCCAGCAATGCCATAATTTCCTTTATAGGGGATTTCCCACCTGAAGGAGAAGACTTTAACTCAGTTTAGAGAAATGCCATCTTTCCTTAGGAATTTCTCATGCTAAAAGAGGGACAGTGACATGGATGTAGATGATCCAGAGGCTTGCCGCTTACAGCGATTAGATGAAGAGAAAGGAGTTGTTGATGTTTGTGTACTGTGAATGAGGCACAGTTTTGATGCTAAAAGGTTGATTGGATCAACCAGTGGTTTTCTTATACAGAGCCTAAGAGAAGGCTATTGGCCCAACAAGAGGGTGTTTTTTATGTGTCTCGTACGAAGCCTGAGAAAGAGGCTAAAAGGGAAGTGACTCAACAAGAGAGTCCTCTATGGTATCTCGTACGAAGCCCGAGATGGAGGACAAGGGTTTTATACTCAACACTAGAGTGATTTATGTCTTGTACAAAGCCCAAGACGGAGGCTAAAAGGAGTTGACTCAACAAGAGAGTCTTTTGTATCTCGTACGAAGCCCGAGATGGAGGCTAAAAAAAGTTTGACTCCGCTGAGGAGAATCATTATATAAAGCCCAAGAGGAGGCTAGGGTGCTGTTTCAGTTGAGTGACAGGTCCAATATATTGGTTTTAAAGAGAAAATCAGTTCTTATATGAGTAATGCTGTACTCAAGGATTTTGATTCGAGGATCAGGGGTATTTTCCTTTTCTTTGAGGAATTGGGAAATCCAAAGGGTATTGAGACTGTCCGAGTCTACGAGGTTCCTTACTTGAGAATGTCTTTTAGACTCAAGGAAATTAGACTATCCAAGTCTAGAGTTTCATCTTTTGTACTATGCTTTGAGAAACAGTAGTAGACTCTTGGAAAGACTGTTCTATTAAGATGACTGATTTTTGTTCCTATACCTTTATGAGGTCGTCGGGACAATTTGTACAAAGCCCAAGAGGAGGCTGGAAACTTTTAAGAAGCCGAGGGACAATTTGTACTAAGCCCAAGAGGAGGCTATCATTCCCGGAGGAAGAAATCATTTATACGAAGCCTAAGAGGAGGCTCTGAATACTTCTAAGAAGCCGACGGGTCCTTGTACAACGCCCAAGAGGAGACGAGGATGCTTTTAGGAAGCCTGTGGGTCCCCAAATCCCGAGAAGTTCAAGACAGGCTATTCACAAAGAATAGATCAAGCCAGGAAAGTTCAAGAATTTGGAAGAAACTCAAGAGATGCCATTCACGGAGAAACGATCATATCTGGGGAGTAGAGTTTCTTGACAAGTGCTTTTAAGAAGCCTGTGGGTCCCCAAACCCCGAGAAATTCAAGACAGGCTATTCACAGAGAATAGATCAAGCCAGGAAAGTTCGAGAATTTGGAAGAAACTCAAGAGATGCCATTCACGGAGAAGAGATCATCTCTGGGGAATAGAGTTTCTTTGATAACTTCTACGAGTGACAGTCTGAGAAAGGGTTTAAAAAGAATCTGCCTTTCACATCTCCATATTGTTTAACCCCAAGAGGAGGGAAGACTGTGTCTGGTAATCCTATGGGGATCTAGTTTAGTCTATTCAAGAGTGATCACCGGGCTTAATGCTAGACGTAGTTGCCGGGGAAACTCTAAATATCTATACTATTATTACACAGTTGATATGAGTTTATGAAAGAAGACTTACAGTGAAACAGCCCCACAATACAGTTATATGTATATGAAAGTGGTAAATGAAAGCGGATAAACACTTACTCGGTTGTAGAGCTTCCATGCTGTTTGGTTAGTTGTTCAACAAAGAAAGATTAAAAACAACAGTATATTTCAAAATCAAAGGAGAAAGTGCTTTGAAAGGAAAGATTGGGGTTTACAGCTCAAGGAGAGGCCCAGGGTTTTATCAGTGAGCGCACTGTTGAATTTGTACAGAGGGACTTATACGAGTGACTAAGGCCTAAAAATTGTTTTCTGTACAAAGGGATGGGTCTTACACTCTCTCAAGAGGCCCAAAAGGTTTAAAGAAAAAGAGTGGGGCTTATAACACGAGGGTAGGCCCAGATGATTTTTTTGTTTAAAATGGCGATTGCGCCGAGATTTTATTTTAACGCAAAGGGGCTTATACAATATCTGAGGCCCAAAGTTGTTTTGGTTAAAAGGGGATTGGGTCTTACACTCTATTAGAGGCCCAAAAGTTTTGAATGGGTCTTATAGCTCGAGGAGAGGCCCAATTGATTTTTTTAAAGGCGACGATCGCGCCGTTTACTTGTACAGAGGGACTTATACAATAAGTGAGGCCCAAAATTGTTTGTACAAGGGGGTTTGGGTCTTACACTCTTTCAAAAGGCCCAAAAAGTTTTAAAGAAAAGAAATGGGTCTTACTACTCGAGGGTAGGCCCAAGGTTTTTAAAAGGCGACGATCGCGCCGTTCACTTGTACAAAGGGACTTATACAATAAGTGAGGCCCAAAATTGTTTGTACAAGTGGGTTTGGGTATTACACTCTCTCAAGAGGCCCAAAAGGTGTTTAAAGAAAAGAAATGGGTCTTACTACTCGAGGGTAGGCCCAAGGTTTGTTTTTCAACAGATGATGATCGCGTCAAACTTTTTGAAATACAACGGGACTTATACCATAAGTGGAGCCCAAAATAGGTTGTATTTACAAAGGGTTGGGTCTTACACTCTATTAGAGGCCCAAAAGTTTTTGAAAATGATTTATGAGGGTTGAATTAATCAAAAACCCTAATTTGTTTTCAAAATATGTTTTAATTGAATAAAATATTCAATTAAAATGATCAAAATTTTTTAACATGTGGAAAACAAATTGTTATATTGGATTAATGCTTCATAAATCAAGTTTTGCCCTACAAAATGATTAGAAGTCATAAAAATCTGAAAAATCAAGAAGGAAAAAATATTTTAAATGTGAAAAACAATTAAAACATTAATTCTTTGCAAAAATAACAATTATATGAAATAAATAATATTTTTGGGATTTTTTGATAAAATAAATATTTTAACATTTTTGTGAATTATTAAAAAAAGAATCAACTCAAAATCATTAAAACTCATAGAGAAATTAATTTTTGAATCAATTAAGTAAAATCACAAAATTCAAATATTCGAATTTGAGAGAAATGGCGCCAAGAACAGTTGAAGAACACACGCGTTTTTCAACTTTGCCCAGATTTGCATTTTCTATCCAATCTCACTGAATACTTGATTATATCATGCAATCCACATATCAATCTGCTCGTTTTCACCTCACGATCATGTTTATGACAATTAATTTCATTTAAATTAAGCATAAAACAAGAAATCACGATAAATCCTCAAGAACCCTAAATTTTGCATGAAGGCTGGGATTTTTGATACACGATTCAAACAAAGCAATTACTTGAGGGGAAACATTCCATGCATGATTATAAACATTTGGCAAAAGTATTGTGCGAGGAAATATGCATAGATTGAGAGATGACCAAGTTTAGGCTTACCTCTAGGTCGTGACAGCAAGAGCAAATTGATTTCTGAGTTGGAGGTGTTACAAAAGAATTGTGATGATCTGAACAGCTTCCCTACACCTTATGGAGTGTGTTTGAATGCTTGGACTTGATGGAAATTGGTTGGATCACTTCATGGCATCTCAACTGCAACTTGGTTAAAACCTTGAGCAATTGACTGGTGATTCTGAGAAATCAGTGTTCTAGATGTTGTTTAAGTGTTTGATCAGCTCACATATGATGTATATGAGGTGTGTGAGTGATTGGTTTGAGTGGAATTGCTCTCTAATGAAAAACCCGATAGTGACTTGCTAAGAAAGGCCTTTTTTAGAGTGAGAAGTGGATTTTGAGAAAGGCAAGTGTTGTAGGCCTTTGGTGTACTTAAACTGATCACAATTGAGCTCTATTTATAGTAGAGCAAGTTTGTTTTGTAAGGAATAGTGAATGGCAACTGCTGAGTAGGGTTGGCCAATGTTGGCAAATGAAAATCCAAGTCTCCTCTAGCCATTGACTAGAGGTTAGGGCACAGGCTGCTGGTCCCCTTGGTCTTAGATAAGTCTTGACTGAATTTAGTTGCAAATGGCTCAGCCCATGCCACCTTGGTGCTTCCATTGAATGCTCCAATCCAAAATTGGAGTCTTGTCCCTATTTGGGCAACTCTAGGTTTAGCATGCTATTTCTTGTTCCAAGGACTTTGGAGGCTTGGCTCAGTGATTATCCCCTTTAGATTCAATCCTCAGATGTGTCCAAAGTGATGACAAGGCTTGGAATTGGCTGATTTTGGCAAATCGACCAAAAGTGCAAAATTCTGCCATGCCTTGGCAGATTTCAGCAAGGCAACTTGCCAATGTCATATCTCATGGCTCATGTTGAATTTGGTGATGTTCTTGGCCATTTTGGAAAGCCCTTATATGATACAACAACTGTTTGATCATATTTGGTTTTGATACTTTTTGGATCCAAGTGAAAAATCCCCCTACAATTGAAAAAAAGTAAGGCAAATTCTGACTTAGTGAAATTTTCACTAAGTGTTGGAACAAAGTGACTTTTCTTGATTTTGATCACTCCATAACTCAAAATCCATGAGGAATTTGGACATAGGTCAGTATGAAGCTTTTGTAGAGGTCAATGAGATCTACAAATCAAGCTTTGGATGGAAAAAATGGCTTTGTGGTTTAGGAGTTATGATCCTTCAAAGTTGGTACCTTTGTCACTTTATTTCATAACTTAGAAAATTTTCTAAGTTTTTATGGTTACCCCTTTTACAAGTTATCCCACTTTCTTTGATTTTTCTTGATGAATGATGATTCCAATCATACATTAACATCATTTTAGGGTTGAAAATCCATTTTAGTGAAAAATCTCAAAAAGTCAAAGTTGACTTTTATGCACAGTTGACTTTTTATCCGATGAATTCCAAACTGTGTAATCCTTTAGGAAATCATGTCCTTGACCTAAATCAAACTTGATGGACATGTTCCATGGGTGTTATAGGGTATATTGAATCATGTTTTAGGGTTTGGGCGCATTTCCTGGTCAAAAGTCAAAGTTACAGTTGACTTTTCTCGCAAAACCCTAACTGTGATTCAGATGAAATTGAAACTTATTGCTCAAGCTTCATGGATCAACCCATTGTTTCAAATGGATTAGTATGGTATATTAGAGACCCTCAAATCATGTCTTGAGGTCTTGGTTCATGATTTGTCCCAAAAGTCAACTTAGGGGTGAATTAGGTCAAGAAACCCTAATTCCTGATTTTTGATGTATGCATCCGTTGAGGCCAAATTGACTTGATGATTGGGTCCATGAGGTTCCATGGAGTATATTAGGATATGTTTTGAATCAATGGCTCATGCCCAGATGAAAATTTCCATCTAGAGGCCTTGGTCGACCAAAACCCTAATTTGGTGACACTGGCGATCTTGAAGCTTGATCCACCTTGAAGGGAGCAACCTTGTGTTTAATCCTTGAAGTGGGAGTCCTCTTGATCCATTGTGGATGTTTGAGAGGTTAGACAAGTTGAAGATCATGTCATTTCTTGATTTATTATTTGTCTAAGAGCTCTGAGAGGGCTTGAAACCCTAATTTTGATAGTAGTGAATGTTCACCCATCTTTGGGAAAGATAGTCCATCCTTATTGTAATGATGATTTTCACAATGATGGGGAATCTTAGTGGTCAAAATTTGGGGTATGACAGAATGCCCTGTTGTAAACTAATAGATGGCCTACCCATGGAGAGAGATATCTTGTTGTGTGGCCTACATAATCTATGACCTTGATATTTATTGTACGAACCTCTGACTCAGTGATCTTTGATCCCATGTCTTATTGCATTCATAACATTGCATAAGCATAAGTATCTTGCATCATCTGGCATTTCATTCTTCAACCTTAAACCAGTGAGTTCATCCATCCTTGGTACTTAACCCCGTAGTTGACTTCCCGACGCTCGTATTGAACTCAAAACAGCCAGAAGTTGATCATGGAGCAATTACAAGCGGAGTTGGGGGAGATACGTACTCAAATAGGGGCCCAGATTGGGCAGTTCATGGTGGACATATAAGCTTTGTCCCAAGGTTAGAAATTGATAAGGGAGGAGGTTAGCCATTTGAAGACTCAGATGAGCCTAATCATGGAACTCCTGAAGACAATGTTAAGGAAAGAAGGCAAACCTACACCTGATGCTGCAACAGAAGTTGTTGTTCCTCCTCTTCCCGTGGAGTCTCTCCCAAATCATGAATTACCTCATGGGTTTACTCCACAAGCCAGGGTTATAGAATCTCCCTGTCATCAGCAGCCATTTCCTATTCCCTAAGGGAATCTTATGAGCAGAGAATATGAGCAGAGGTCGAGGGAGCCCGAGAAGAAGTTTGATCTAATTCCAATGCCATATGAGCAGCTACTCCAACACCTGTTCAAGCTTCAGCTAGTTAAGCTCTGTACTTTGGAACATCCTCCTACAAAGATTCCTCCAGGCTATAATGTCAATACTAGGTGTGATTTCCATTATGGAGCACCTGGACATAGCATTGAGGACTGTAAGAAATTCAAGTACAAGGTCCAGGAGCTCATTGATTAAAAGATGATCAAGTTTACGCTAGGTGGCACGAATGTGTGAGGAAATCCTATTCCAGGTGCTGCAAAAAGGATGGACGTTCCTTCCCTTTCTCCATATTCCACGATCGCAAGTTCTGGAACCTCTGCGTCAGCAACCTTTGGGTTCCCCAACCAAATCTGAAGAGAAAAACGTATGGACAGGGTGGACGCCCTAATCAGTATCATCAATAAAGTTGCTCCCAGAATAGGCGACAAAGACCGAGAAAACCAGAGAGACAGTTTGATCCGCCACCAATGCCCTATAGTCAGGTGTTGCCAAATTTGATCAAAGAAGGATTGTTAGTGCCAAAAGAGTTAAAATCGGTGCCTTTTCCATACCCACCAGAATTTGACGCTAACGCCCGATGTGATTTCCATTGTGGGGCACAAGGGCATTCAACCTAAGATTGTAAGACGCTCAAGCACAAGATCCAAGATATGATTGAGTCCAAGATGATCTCAGTGACGCCTCAAGGCCTTCAAGTTAACTCTTCAGCTGGTCATGCGGGTTCGTCCATTTCGGTTATGGAAGAAGCTTCTTAGAGTAGGTGTGAAGAAGGTCATCATAATGGTCTCGATGAGCAAGGAAGCTAGCCAACAAATCAAGAAGGAATGCCCAGATCCCCAAAGCTGGCAATTTATAGATCATGTCTTGACTTTGCATTTGTAGTTTCTTTTCTATTAAGTGATATTTTCTTTGAGACATTAGTGTTTAAACATGGTTTTATTAATGAAATGAATATGCATTTTTTGATTAAGTCCATTCGTGTTCACTCATACTTTTCAATATCAAACGCTTGTTTAAGCAAAATCTGAGGGATGATGATGAAATCAAAAGATGCAAAACCTCCGATCGTATGTTTTTGAATAGAACCTTACTGATCATGTATAGTCATTAATTCAAAATCCCCCAAACACTCGAGAGATAAGGAGTTAGTCCCTAGTTAACCACTTCGAGCTTCGAAGTAGGAGTTTCCTTCAGATTTCTAAACCCTTACGCTTAACTTGGGGCAGGGTAGTGTTTAGTTAATCTGATCATGCAGATGTGTCGGTTGTTCCTCAATGACCAATGACTTGGCAGTCACAAGCCTTTCTTAAAAAAAAGAGAAAGCCTGCTAAGTCGAACACTTCAAGAGGCGACTTAGGTAAAACCAAGGCAATCCCGATGGACTTGAAAAACAAAAGTCATTCTAGGAAAAATTAGGGATGAAAAAAATCGAAAGAGGTCCTTAGATCCTTAAAGTAAAATAAGGTTCAGTGACCACCATGTCAAAATTTTAAGGGTCACTGACATCCGTCACAAAAATAAAATAAGGTGACTGCCATTTCAAGAAAATCTTGGAACGTCATCTTCACTTGTACACCGTCAATCTCTAGATGTGTGTGTCAAACTAGCTGAGCATAGGGCTGGAGAACACTAAGACAAATGGGTAGGTTAAGACTTTGAGCCATAAATCCTTTTTTCTCGAACCGTGAACTAGACCACGTTACAACCCTCAAAAGACCTAATTGAAGCAAGTTTGTTTCGAAAGCATATTTCGGTAAAATCACGTCAAAACTGACTCCTAAAAGGATTTGCTTATCATTCATGTGACATTCTGATAAGTGATTCATTCACTAAATGTTGCAACTTAATTCCAGTGAACAGACTTGGATTTCAAAACTCTCATATGCATTGCATTAAAATTATCATTTTCAAAACGATCAGTTTTACTTACGAGTAAGCACTTAACATCAAGAGAGTTTCTCCAATAGAAAGACGGATCAAGCTAGTATGCAAAGCGCCTGAGTACTCCGTTGAGTAGAGGTAAGTCATATTGAATGATCACGCCAGAAGTGCAAGCCATTCCAAGATTCAGATAGTCTGGGGTAATTAGGTCGAGATTTGCCAAATCTCTGGGAGAGTAGTTAATCAGAGGTAATTAGGTCAAGATGCGACCAATCTCTCGAAAGTAAGATAAGCCAGTCAGGGGAAAAATCACTTCAAGACTGGGGTAAGCCACCCCAAGGGCATAAAAGTTAATCTTGTCCAGAAGGAGATTAATCTGAAGTACCCCTTCAAGGTTCGAAATGCTGGGGCAGTTCATATCAAACCATCTAGCACATATATACTAGGTTTCCTTTCGAGGCAGATTCTTTCATAGAATCCGCAGGATGGGGCAAGACTGGCAACAAAGGAACCTTTCCTCTCCATATCTCCAGAGCTACTCAAGCAAGTTTTGTCAACCTCCAAGTTCAAGACGAATGTCGGGAAGTCACGCTGAACCCATTCCTTAATCTTTTAGCCATAAGCCTTGTAGCCAAGCCAAACACTTTCTAGCTTCAACCATACCTGACCTACCTCAGAGCCACCGGTCAAGCCTTCATAATCATTGCATTAATCATTAGCATGCATCAGTCATGTCGCTTTGCTCATACATGTCATTTGTCTAGTATAGCATAACATGAAGCCGTGTAAAACCGAACAATAAATCCAAAGTCCAATCCCTATTGGCAACCACCAGAAGTCCAATCCCTATTGGCACCTCATTTCAAAACCCAACCGACATTGGTACCCAGAAAAAAATCTCTCACCTTCAAAGGAAGACCAAATCTAAAAATCAATCACCATCAGGTTTTACCTGTCTTTCCTAGCAAAGTCTTACCACACTTGGCACATCCTTCTTTCCCCAGCAGCCCGAGCATACATCGGCATTTTGCATATAGTAATCATCATTACATTGCATCCTCATGATCTTACATGATTACTTCTTTGATGTGTGTTTTACATGATTTTTTTGACAATTGATGGAGTTTGGATATGATGTATGACTTGAGATTTTGTACTTTTCTTTTAATCCATGGCATGAGTTGAATGCATCTTGACATAGCTACTTCCCTACTTTGGTTCTCATATCATTTGACTTCATTTCACTTTGCTTGTTGATTGGTAATGCTTCTTAGTTGATCTTAAGTCATTTGTGTGTCCATTTTTGAATTGTTTTTCCTAATTGCTTTGACTTCCAATCTATAGATATGGTTTAACATATATGTACACTTTGGTTACCTTAACACGGTGTTGATGTTTATCTTGTGTGATTGAACATAATGCTTGCATAGTTTGATGCTTATGTCTAATTGTTTGAACCTCACTATTTGGTTACTTGATGTTGCATCTTCTCCTTCATCTCTCATTCTTCTTTCTTTTCTTTTAAGTCTTGATACTTGGTTAAGTCTTGAGTTTGATTTTGCTTCTGATTGATTAGTATAATGTTTACTTGTGTTTGCTCACATGATCCCTTTTGATTTCTAGATTAACTTAATTTCTGATTAAGTTAGAGGTAGGAGAGACATTAGGCTTTCAATCCTTTGCGTGATAACAATTAGGATAGTCCCTTTTAAACCTTAACCTTAGGTCTATCTCTTTGCATACTAACATTAGGTAGAATTCCATTTCTATCCCAACTTTAGGACCGTTGTGCATGACAACATTAGGAGTCAGTTTCCCTTAGTTGTTTTCTTTTCAACCTTTGAGTCCTTTTCTTTCTCATCTCAAAACAAAATCAAAACATTTAATAGGTATAATGTGAATTGTGCGCCATGAGCTTAAGCACATTGGAAAAGATGAGCGGATGCATTTCTAACCTGATCTTAGGGTACTTTGCACGCGAGACGTTTGGATCGTGAAAGCTCAAATAATTTGGACAAAATTTTGGTAAAACTCAGTGCTGAAGAAGATGTTCCAACATGAAGACCAAAGCTGAAGAATTCTACCAAAGAAAAAAGATGTCGAAGAAGATGCCTAAACTTGAAGATTCAACATCCTGGACTGCTATAACAGATTGTTTTAAATCTGTTCCATAATCCTAGGGGCGCTTAGCAATGGATCAAGGACCTAAGATATGAAGCCCAAGACTGCTGAAGCCTATATAAGAGGACTTAGACATTGGGTTTTGATATACCTTTTGTAACCTAGTTCTCTTGTGTAAAAATAAGGGTTAAGGGTTTTGAGAGTCGCTGTCTCTCTAGGTTTGTAAGTCTCTTTTTGTATCGTTTGATGCACTGTGGTAGACACAGGTATCGTACAGATCCATAAACCTTTAGGTATTAGATTGTGTATTGTTCTTGGATGAAGTTTTGAAGCAAATCCAAGTTATCATATTGGTCAAGTATGCTTGACATAATTCTGTATTGACAAGGATGGTTTAGATATCACAGATTGTGATTAGGGGAAGTGAGTGGTGATTCTCATATCAAAGAGGGCGTTCTTTGGTAAAGATTTCATTGGGTAGTATTTAGTAGATAAATTTGTAAACGGGGGAGTTTAACTTTATAAGTTTACTACAGATAGTGGAGCCTTCTTCCTGGATTGGTATCCCCCAAATGTAGGTGAATTACACCGAGCTGGGTTAACAATTGCTGTGTTCTTTTATCATTATGCAGATTTACATATTCTGTTATTGTTCTTGATAAACATGTTGGAATAGATGTCGTAACATCTGTGGTTCTGCAGTTACTAATATTCAAGGTATCAGTCTGCTATTCTGTTCTTGTTTAAATGATTATGCAGAACAATGTCTTGACATGTGTTAGGACATTTGTTGTCTGCTATGCCAGAATTTCAATTGGTATCATAGCAGGCATCCTGTCTGTTTCTGGATGAGATCTTTGGGAGATACTTTCTGGCGTTTAAACAAGGAGGAGTTTTGGAGATCAGATCAATCAACTCAGATATACTCAAGGGTATTAATGGATCGGATAGATGTTCTGGATCGAAGGTAACAACTCGGTGGTTGTTCATGTTGCTGAGGAGGTTCTACAACAACTGCAGGAGAAGTGGCTAGTTCTCTTGTTGGGGTGTCTTATAAGATGTTATGACATCTTATTAGGGCAGGTTGAATTTGTGCCTTGGTGGTTCCACTGCATATATTTCTAATGGAAGAGCTCTGGAATTATGGGATTCTGGAGTTGTTGCTGAAGACAGATGGTGGAAGATCTCAATCGTCGGCCTCTATATGTGAAGATATCTGCATCTTTTTATTCCAAAGTCGAGAGCGATGTAATGGAGAGAGTTGTTGGTAGATGTCTGTTATGGTGACTTGGTACTTGGAAGCTTGGTTCCATGGTGCAGTTTGAAGTCAGTTGAAGAGAAGGGGAGTTGAGATTAGGTTTATGAAGTTCTTGCTCTAGGGATTTGATAAATTATTGATCGGCTAAGTTGTCAAAGATACTTGAGAATTCTCTCAATTCCACTCATAAAGGCGCCTCAGTCGTGCATCTGGAGTCTTCTAGTTATTCTTTTGACTAGAGGGTGTTTCTGTGAAACACAAACCTGAAGAAAGTGGAGGTGACTTATATCACCATCCAGAACTGCAAGGAAGGCTTCGTCTCTCTTAATCCTAAGATTGGATCCAATCTAAATGGAGTTTTCAGAACTAT
The DNA here is from genome assembly GCA_022829125.1 of Lathyrus tuberosus. Classification (NCBI taxonomy): domain Eukaryota; kingdom Viridiplantae; phylum Streptophyta; class Magnoliopsida; order Fabales; family Fabaceae; genus Lathyrus; species Lathyrus tuberosus. Next base: position 10,683,491 of record JALAZF010000153.1, read on the forward strand.
TGAGGTAAATAAGGTTTGTTCAGAGAGAATCTTAATTACTTGAGTCAAGGGTGGCAGCCTTGGTATCTCAACAATTTGTTTGTCAAAGAAGATACTTGCAAAAAATTGAATACTTGATAAGTGTTCATGAAGTGATCTGGTGGAGTGTGGCTTGAACAAGGAATTAAGATCAATTGCTATTTGTGTTACTCATAAGTATTTGATTGATTACAGAGTTCAAGATTACTGATGTTCAACACGATTTTGAAACATCTCTTCATCCGGGTTATGCAGAATCATAAGAGGGGTACTGCATAAGGTTTTGGATTTTTTTGGTGTTGACCTAAGAATCTGCTTCAGTTGGTGTAGCAGAGTTTCCTGGCAAGAAACTGGTCTAGACAATGGTGATATGGAAGATGAAGAAGAAGACATCATAATCTTGATGGATAGTTCTTGGATCAGTTTATTTCTGATCTAGGAGTATTGGAGTGCAACAAGTGTGTTTGAGTTGTTACTAGAAGCATCTGGTGTTTATCTGGAAAGTGTCCTGGCAAGAGACTTGTCCAGAATGGAGTGCTGGTGATGGACCAGCTTGGATCAGTTTATTTATGATCTAGGTACTTAGGAGCATGGGATCTTGCTCATCTTGGAGGTCAAGGTTGAGTGGCAGTAATCTCTGACTTTCTACAGACTGCTCTACTAAGGAAAATGGCATTCTTTGGTATGGCTATGGTGTAGTATATGACTCTTTCTCTTCTGAAGAATCAGACGTGACACGTGTGAATTCTTTGGAGCTTCAAAGCAGTTATTCATCAAGGTGTGAACTTGAATGGAATACCTGTGATAAGATTAAGCAGGATGGAGGTTGTCAACTCAAACTTGGTTGTTAAAACAAGTCTATGAGAGCATGGAACTCTTGTTCTGTTAAAGGGAGGAGGTTATTCTAAGTGGCAGAAGGAGGAGCTGAATTCAGCAGCTGGATGTCATATCAAAATGTTTTGACATCAAGCTTAACATTAGGATCTCAGCTGGTGTTGTGGCACAACAGCTTAAGATAAGTTGATCTACAGGAGAATGGATGTTATGGATGCTTCAAAAAGGTCAATCTCATGCAGTTTATGGGAGCTGTGGATGGAGAAGATGTTACATGTCTAAGGCTTGGTGGATCCAAGATGTCTTGCTATGGAACAAGTAGTTCATGTAACTTGAAGATCAGATTTCATTGGTGGATCAGTGTATCTTGTGGGAGTTTTGAAAAAGGGGTGCTTGAAACTAGTTACTCTTGGGAAGAAGAATAGTTGCTTGAGGACGTGAAGAGGTTCTGGTTCAGGTCTATCTTGGAGCTTGTGGTAGAAATTCTAAGGTGATGATGGAGGATTACCTTCTTTTGGTGGTTGAGAGTTTATTTCTCTCTTTGGTTACTGGAGTTCTTATTGATCAAGTTGGTGGCGCAGTGTTGTTAGAAGATCTTCGGTTGGATTACTATGCAGATAGTAAGTCTAGTGGTGGAACATATCTAGAACCATGTTGGTTGGTGTCTATGATATGTGAAGGATGTCATAACTGATGTTAAAACATCTTCGGGGTTAGTTATCCTTGGAGAAGGATTCTAAGTTATGTGAGGAACTTGTTACTTACATTGTTTCTAAGAAGTATCTACATTTGTCATACGGGAGAATGATGGAGTAGGAGAGTTGTCTTGGAAGTCTGATGTGAAGGATTTTGGAAAGACTAAAGTGGATCATGGTTTAATTGCATGAAGGCCTGGATTCTGATGTATTCAGAATATGGTGTAGCGCGAGTTTTTGCGTGGTTGCGAAGCACTATCGCTTTGGGGTACTACAGTTTGATTCATTTTTTATCTGAAGCTGATTGAAGGAAGGGAAATGATGTCTCCAATTAACCCTGCTTGCAAACTGAGTTTGAACAGATGACTGTTAGTTTACAGATGCTACAAAGATTGTGGGTCTCTCTTAGGTTATTTTGTTAAAAAAGCACAGTGTTTGGACTATTGGTGAGGTTTTAGATTTGATGCTTTTGGGTTGATATCTGAAGGTACTGGAGTTTGGGCTTTTGATTAGTGTGCTCGCTAAGATTTTTTCAATCTTATGCCTACGTATTCCCGTTTGACGAAACAGGGAAATCAGAGCGATCGTAGTTCCTCCTATTCTATGGGAGGAAAAAGGTGTTTTGGTGTCTTGTTCAAAGCCCAAGACATGAAGCTAAAGGTGGTTTGTATCTTGTTCAAAGCCCAAGATGTGAAGCTGAAGTGTCTATTTATATCTTGTTCGAAGCCCAAGACGTGAAGCTAAAGGGTTTTGACTTTAGAGAGAACTTGTCATCTCTAAAGGGGATACTTGGTCTGTTTGTTATAACTGTTGGGTGACTGGTTATAAAGGAGAATTACTTTAACTGGGATATGTGAATCCAGCAATGTCATAATTTCCTTTATAGGGGATTTTAACCTGAAGGAGAAGACTTTAACTCAGTGTAGATTAATGCCATCTTTACTTAGGAATTCCTCGTGCTAAAAGAGGGACAGTGGCGTGGATGTAAATAATCCAGAGGCTTGCCGCTTACAGCAATTTAGATGGGGGGAAAAGGAGTTGTTGATGTTTGTATACTGTGAACGAGGAACAGATTGATGCTAAAGGGTTGATTGATTTAACCGGGGTTTTCTTATACAAAGCCTAAGAGGAGGCTATTGACCCAACAAGAGGGTGCTTTTTATCTGTCTCGTACGAAGCCCGAGATAGAGGCTAAAAGGATGGACTCAACAAGAGGGTCTATCATACTTAATCAAGAGAGTGATTTATATCTCGTACGAAGCCCGAGGTGGAGGCTAAAAGTGGTTGACTCAACAAGAGAGTCTTTTATACTCAATAAGAGAGTGTTTTATATCTCGTACGAAGCCTGAGATGGAGGCTGAAAGTGGTTGACTCAACAAGAGAGTCTTTTATACTCAACAAGAGAGTGTTTTATATCTCGTACGAAGCCCGAGATGGAGGCTGAAAGTGGCTGACTCAACAAGAGAGTCATTTTTGTGTCTCGTACGAAGCCCGAGATGAAGGCTAAAAGGGGTTGACTCAACAAGAGAGTCTTTTATACTCAACAAGATAGTGTGAAAAGGTTAGCTCCACCGGGGAGAATCATTGTACAAAGCCCAAGAGGAGGCTAACTTCAGTGAGGAAGGATCATTATACAAAGCCTAAGAGGAGGCTATTGTGCTGGTGACTATTTCAGTTTAGTGACAGGTCCAGTATGCTGGGTAAAAGAGAAAATCAATTCTTATAAATGGAACGATTAAAGGTAAGGCTGCGCTTTAGGATTGATCAGAGGATCAGGGTTATTTCCTGTTTTTTAAGGAAATAGAAAATCCAAAGGGTATTGAGACTGTCCAAGTCTACTGGTGTTTTGATAAATCAATTCTCAGGTAGTGAATTATCTTTGTATAATGCCCAAGAGAAGGCTGGTTTGTTAAAGGATGAAGGTCAACCCATTAACTGGTCTTACACTTGACTCAGAAAGACAGCTCTAGTAAATTGATGACTAGGTTCTGTTCCTATACCTGTAGAGGTCTCTGGGTCCTTGTACTAAGCCCAAGAGAAGGCATGGGAGCTTTTAAGAAGCCGAAGGGTCCTTGTACAACGCGCAAGAGGATGCGGGGATGCTTTTAAGAAGCCTGTGGGTCCCCAAACCCCGAGAAGTGCAAGACATGCCATTCACCGAGAATAGATCAAGCCAGGAAAGTTCGAGAATTTGGAAGAAACTCAAGAGATGCCATTCACGAAGAAAAGATCATCTCTGGGAAGTAGAGTTTCTTTGACGATTTCTAAGGGTGACAGTCTGAGAAAGGGTTCACCAAGAATATTGCCTTTCACGTCTCCATATTGTTTAACCCCAAGAGGAGGGAAGACTATGTCTGGTAATCCTATGGGGATCTAGTTTTGTTTATATTTAAGAGTGACCAACTGGGATTTACCTAGTGCTAGACATAGTTGCCAGGGAAAACTCTAAATAACTATACTAGTATTACACAGTTGGTATATGACGAGTATATAAAAGTTTGTGAAAGAAGACTTAAAGTGAGCAGCCCCACAATACAGTTATATATATGAAAGCGGGTAAACACTTACTAGGTTGTAGAGCTTCCATGCTGTTTGGTTAGTTTGTTCAGCAAAGAAAGCTTTGATAACAATATTATATTCAAAATCAAAGGAGAAAGTGCTTTGAAAAGATTGTTGGGGCTTACAGCTCAAGGAGAGGCCCAAGGTTTTTATCAGTGATTGCACTGTTGTTTTGAATTTGTACAGGGACTTATACAAGTGACTGAGGCCCAAAAAGGTTTTTTGTACAAAGGGATGGGTCTTACAACTCAAGGATAGGCCCAAAGGTGTTTAAAGAAAAAGAATGGGGCTTATAACACGAGGGTAGGCCCAAATGATTTGTTTCTGAATTGGCGATCGCGCCGAGATTTTTCTTTTAACGCAGGGGGACTTATACAATGTCTGAGTCCCAAAATTGTTTAGGTTAAAAGGGGATTGGGTATTACACTCTATTAGAGGCCCAATGGTTTATTTTTTTTACAAGTGATGGGGCTTACAGCTCAAGGAGAGGCCCATGGGTTTTTGTTAAAAAAGCGACGATCGCGCCGAACTTTTTGACGGTATCGGGACTTATACAATACACTGAGGCCCAAATTATTTTGGTTTCTACAAAGGGTTGGCTCTTACACTTTACCAAGAGGCCCAAAGTGTTTGAAAAAGTTTGATGAGGGTTGAATTAATCAAAAACCCTAATTTGTTTCCAAAATGTATTTTAATTGAATAAAAAATTCAATTAAAATGATCAAAAATTGTTAAACATGTGGAAAACAAATTGAGATCTTGGATTATTGTTTCAAAAATCAGGTTTTGATCCACAATTTGTTTGGAAATCACTAAAATTTGAAAAATCAAGAAGGAGAAAATATTTTAAATGTCAAAAACAATTAAAATATTAATTCTTTACAAAAATATCAAGTATATGAAATAAATAATATTTTTGGGATTTTTTGGAAAAATAAAATATTTTAACATTTTTGTGAATTATTAAAAAAAGAATCAACTCAAAATCATTAAAATTCAGAGAGAAACTAATTTTTGAATCAATTAAATAAAATCACAAAATTCAAATATTTGAATTTTCAAAAAGGGCGCCAAGAACATGGCAAGAACACGCGCCACCCTCTGTTTCTGCAGATTTGCATTTTCTATCCAATCTCACTGAATACTTGATTATATCATGCAATCTACATATTAATTTGCTCGTTTTCACCTCACGATCATGTCTATGGTCTTTTATTTCATTTATTTTAAGCATGGAATAAGAAATCAACGAGAAACCTCAAGAACCCTAAAATTTGCATGAAGGCTCAGAAATTCCATACACGATTCAAACAAAGCAATTGATTGAGGGAAACACTCCATGCATGATTATGAACATATGGCCAAATTATTGTGCAGTAAAAACTTCATGGATCATAGAGTTAGAAGAGTTCATGCTTACCTCTTGTAGCTGGTGATCGTGTTTTGTGTTAGAGGTGTTACAGCTTGGTTCCAAGGATACGGACAGCTTCCCTAGGTGCTATGGAGTGTGTCTGGGTGCTTGGAGTGGATTGAATTGAGCTGGAACTTGATTTGGCACTTCAACTGCAAATCTGTCAAAGGCTTGTGCAGATGGCTGGTGATTTTGAGAATCTGGTGTTCCAGATGTTATGTGAGTGTTTGTATCACCTCTATATGATGTTTATGAGGTGTGTGTGTGATTAGTTTAGTTGGAATAACTCTCAAACTCAAAACCTGATAGTGACTTGCTTTGGAAGGCAAATTTGGAAGTGAGAAGGAGATTTTAAGGAAAGCATCTGTTTGATGGCTTTGGTGTACTCAAACTGATCACAAATGAGCTCTATTTATAGTAGAGCAAGTTTGTTTTGCAAGGAATAGTGAATGGAAACTGCTGCATAGGTTTGGCCAATGTTGATCAATGAGAATCCAAGTCTCCTCTAGCCATTGACTAGAGGTTAGGGCACAGGCTGCTGGTTCCCTTGGTCTTGGATAAGTCTTGAATGAATTCAGTTGGAAATGGTTCAGTCCATGCCACCTTAGTGCATCCATTGAATGCTCCAAAACAAAATTGGAGTCTTGTCCCCTCTTTAGGGATTTCTAGGTTTGGCATGCTATTTTTAGTTCCAAGGACTTGGGAGGCTTGGGACCAGAGTTGGTTCCTCCTTGGTCTCCCCTTGAGGTGTTCAGATGGATAAGTGTGTTTGTCATTTGCACAAATTTGACAAATTGAGCAAAATGCACAAATCTGCCTTGCTTTGACAGTTTTCAGCAAAGCATGTTGCCATTGTCATATCTCATGGCTCAAGTGGAATTTGATGGGGTTCTTGGCCATTTTGGAAAACCCTCATATGATACAACAATTGTTTGATCATAATTGGTTTTGATACTTTTTGGATCTAAGTGAAAAAGGCCCCTACATTTGGAAAAAAGTAAAGGCAGATTCTGATTTAGTGAAAATTTCACTAAGTGTTGGAAAAAGTGACATTTTCACTTTTTGTGATTTTGATCATTCCATATCTTAAAATTCATGAGGAATTGGAATGAGTTGTAGTTGAAGCTTTTGTAGAGGGCCATGAGAGCTACAAATCCAGCTTTGAATGGGAAAAAATGGCCTTGTGGTTTAGGAGTTATGATCCTCCAAAGTTGGTACCCTAGCCACTTTGTTCCATAACTTAGAAAAATTTCTAAGTTTTTTATGGTTACCCCTTTTACAAGTTATCCCTCTTTTCTTGATTTTTCTTAATGAATGATGATTCCAATCACACATTAACATCATTTTAGGGTTAAGGAACCATAATTGTGAAACATCTCAAAAAGTCAAAGTTGACTTTTGTGCACAGTTGACTTTTTATCAGATGAACTCAAAACTATGCGATCCTCTATGAAATCAAGTCCTTGACCTAAATCAAACTTAATGGATTGATTTCATAGGTGTTATAGGGTGTATTGAATCATGTCCTAGGGTTTGGGAGCATGTCCTGCTCAAAAGTCAAAGGTACAGTTGACTTTTCTCGCGAAACCCTAATTGTGGTTCAGATGAAACTGAAACTTGGTGATCAAGCTTCTTAGATCAATCCATTGTTACAAATGGATCAATGTGGTGTATTAGAGACCCTTAAATCCTTTCTTAAGGTCTTGGCTCATGATTTGTCCCAAAAGTCAACTTAGGGGTGAATTAGGTCAAGAAACCCTAATTCCTGATTTTTGATGAATGCATCCCCTGAGGCTGAATTGACTTGATGATTGGGTTCATGAAGTCCCTTGGAGCATCTTAGGTTGACTCATGCCCAGAGGAAAATTTCCATCTGGAGGCCCTGGTTGACCAAAACCCTAATTTGGTGACACTGGCGATCTTGAGGCTTGATCCACTTGGAAGGTAGCAGCCTTGTTCTTAATCCTTGAGGTGGGAGTCCTCTTGATCCATTGTGGATGTTTGAGAGGTTTAGACAAGTTGAAGATCATGTCATTTCTTGATTGATCCTTTGTCTAAAGCTTAGAGAGGGCTTGAAACCCTAATCTTTGATAATAGTGAATGCTCACCCATCTTTGGGGAGATTGATGAGGTATGAGGGTTTACCCATACTGTGATGATGATTTGCCCAATAATGGGAAATCTTAGTGGTCAAAATTTGGGGTATGACAGATGCCCCTATTTAATCTTCTTGGACCCGAAGGTGTGAATGGAGAAGGTATTCGGGCATTCAGGATGCAAGATGATTAAATATCGGAATACCCGAAATTTTGATGGTGGTTATGAATGGCAGTTAGCGCATCCATCTTCTTTTGCTAAGCAATGATACTTAGAAAAGGTAAAAACTTCCCCTCGATCCTGGTTTCCTACCAAGGAATTGGTCTCAGTTGCTGATGTAAACTTCCCCTCGATCCTGGTCTTCTACTAAGGAACTGGTCTAAATTTCTGATATAAACTTCCCCTCGATCCTGGTTTCCAACCAAGGAACTAGTCTAAGTTTTTGAAATAAACTTCCCCTCGATCCTGGTTTCCAACCAAGGAACTGGTCTAAGTTTCTGAAATAAACTTCCCCTCGATCCTGGTTTCCTACCAAGGAACTGGTCTAAGTTTCTTTTGTCAATAAACTTTCTTGACAAGGGACGCTATGTGTAGCAATTTTCCTCAAATTTCTTGCCGAATTTTCCTGGGGAGATGCCATTTGACGGAAAAAAAATAGGTGTCAGACTTGCTAAGGAACCCAATCGTCTGTGTTGTAGAGTTGCACAAACTTCTCTGTTTGGAGACGCCATTTGTCGACTTTACTGGGGAAAATGAGTCTCTTGAGAGACTGCTTTCAGCTTAGGGATATCACATCATACTTTCCTTCGAGATCTTCTCGGATAAATGCAATATGATGTGATCCAATTTTGAGGTGCTGATGACTTCAGTGACAGGGATTTTCTGGAGAGAAGGACCACTGTGTTGCTGAGAGTCTGTAGTTGCGAGGCTTTCTCTGGGGATTTTCCTTAATCAGGGAAAGCGAAGATATCATCTTCAATGGTGAAGAGTGATATTTGTCGAGGATTCTCTGGTCTTTCAGAGGTTCAATTTATCAAAATGGTCGAGGACCAACTCCAATCCAGAAATAAACTGGAGGAGAGAGATTGTTCAGACGCAACATTTCCTAACGAGGAAAGAACTGACAACTCGATTGAGAATACTTTTATCACTAGGGGATAAGACCGACTAGAGTGATAGTGATGGAATATGAATATGAATATAAATCAACAATGCATGATGTATGTATGTATATGCTAACAAAACTGACGCGACATACAAATTGTTAGATGAACACGACTGGATACTCGTCCACAGTGGGAGATAAAAAGTATCGCTGGTCCAAGATAGCAATTCTGCCTTGCTTAGGAGAAATAGTCCCTGTGGGGAACACCGTTGGTCGGGCTTAGGAGATGAGAACTCGGCCGGGGGTATCAGATGGGAAAGTCGTATCTGATACAGCTGATCCTTCATTCAGGCGCACTGGTTTAGAAGGAGTACTTTGATTCTGCACTTTGAGGCTCGAACACCTTTGGAGACGCAATCGATGTTCTTTCGATGTTCAATAGTCAAAAGAATTTGCCATCTTTATTTTAGAAGAAAAAAAATTTTATCAAGTAAATTCATTTTTGTTTTATTTCAAGAATCGTTGATCATGTTAAAATGTCGTTCTGTGAAGCTAAAACAAATAAGAATTGCAAACTAAAGCACAAGGGCCCAAATTTTATTGATAGGATGGAAATCAGCCAAACGCGTGATTCCATAGAGTATTTACAAAGCTAGAAAATGGTAATTTAAGGGAAAAGGGCTACATTGAAACATAACGACCACAATCCTTCTACCAACTTTGAATTTCGGACATCCTGAGCTTCTGTCAAAGATGACCTTGACTGGAGTTTTCTGATGGACGACATGACTGCTACTGGGGAATTTGCCCCTGTTGGACGTAGTTACTTGCCATTATCCCTAACTTTTGCCTGGATTGTACTTTGAGATTTCCAATCTGTAGCGAGCGATTTTGGACGCGGTTCTTAAGCGCTGGTCGCTCTCACTGCGGTTGAGTTTACTACAGGCCGATTCATTTTTTATCCTATTAAAGCTGATGAAGGAAGGGAAATAGATGTCTCCAATTAACCCTGCTTGCATACTGAGTTTAAACAGCGGTCTGTTAGGTTACGGATGCGATCAATGTGGTGGCCCCTTTGTATTGGTTATTTGTATTTTCGCCAATACTGATTTCTCTCTGGGATTTTGTTAGGATACTGCTTTATGATATATGGGATTTAGGGTTTTTGTTTAGTGTGCTCGCTAAGATTTTTTTTCTTTCAATCTTATGCATAAGTATTCCCGTTTACCGAAACAGGGAAATCAGAGCGTTCGTAGTTCCTCCTATTCTATGGGAGGAAATGGGTGTTTTGGTGTCTTGTTCAAAGCCCAAGACGTGAAGCGAAAGGTGGTTTGTATCTTGTTCAAAGCCCAAGATTTGAAGCTAAAGGTGATTTGTATCTTGTTCAAAGCCCAAGATATGAAGCTAAAAGGGTGTTGACTTTAGAGAGAATTTGTCATCTCTAAAGGGGGTCTGTTTGTCACAACTGTTGGGTGACTGACTATAAAGGAGGATTACTTTAACCGGGATTTCGGAATACGGCAATGCCATAATTTCCTTTATAGGGGATTTTAACCTGAACGAGAAGACTTTTAACTCAGTTTAGAGCAATACCATCTTTCCTTAGGAATTTCTCATGCTAAAAGAGGGACAGTGGCATGGATGTAGATGATCCAGAGGCTTGCCGCTTACAGCAATTAGATGAAGGGGAAAGAGTTATTGATGTTTGTGTACTGTGAACGAGGCACAACTTTGATGCTAAAAGGTTGATTGGACCAACCAGTGGTTTTCTTATACAAAGCCTAAGAGGAGGCTAATATGTGTCTCATACAAAGCCCGAGAGAGAGGCTAAAAGGTTTTGACTCGACGATGGAGTCTTTTGGTATCTCGTATAAAGCCCGAGATGGAGGCTATTTGACTCACCAAGAGAGTTTTTTGTATCTCGTACAAAGCCCGAGATGGAGGATAAAATTTGTTTGGCTCAATAAGAACCTTTTTGTATCTCGTATAAAGCCCGAGATGGAGGCAAAATGGGTGATTGACTCAACGAGGGAGTCTCTTTATGTGTCTCGTACAAAGCCCGAGAGAGAGGCTAAACGTCGTTTGAATCCGCTGGGGAGAATCATTCTATAAAGCCCAAGAGAGAGGCTATTGTAACTAGAGAATGATCATTATACAAAGCCTAAGAGGAGGCTATGATTACTGTTTCAGTTGAGTGACAGGTCCAGTGTGCTGATTTAAAGAGAAAATCAGTTCTTATATGAGCAACACTGTACTCGAGGATTTGATTCGAGGATCAGGGATATTTCCTGTTCTTTAAGGAAGCGGGAAATCCGAAAGGCATTGAGACTGTTCGAGTCTACGGGTTTTCTTCCTATTTAACGAAGGGGTCACTTGAGAATGTCTTTGAGACTCAAGGAAATTAGACTGTCCAAGTCTAGAGTTTCAACTTTTATACTATGCTTTGAGAAACAGTAGTAGACTCTTGGAAAGGACTGTTTTATGCAGATGACTAAGTTCTGTTCCTATACCTCTAGGAGGTCGTCGGGATAATTTGTACGAAGCCCAAGAGGAGGCTGGAAGCTTTTAAGAGGCCGACAGGTCCTTGTACGAAGCCCAAGAGGAAGCTATCATTCCCGGAGGAAGAGATCATTATATGAAGCCTAAGAGGAGGCTGTGAATACTTCTAAGAAGCCGGCGGGTCCTTGTACTAAGGCCAAGAGGAGGCGGGGTTGCTTTTAGGAAGCATGTGGGTCCTTGTACGATGCCCAAGAGGAGGCCGATGCTTTTAAGAAGCCCGTGGGTCCCCAAACCCCGAAAAATTCAAGGCAAGCTATTCACAAGGAATAGATCAAGTCAGGAAAGTTCGAGAATTTGGAAGAAACTCAAAGATGCCATTCACGGAGAATACATTCATCTCTGGGAGTAGAGTTTCTTGACAATTCCTAATGAGGACAGCCGAAGAGAAGACTGTATCTGGTGATCCTATTGGGGATCTAGTTGTCTATTTCTATGAATAAACGAAACGGCGTCACCTAGTTCTAGACGTAATTGCCGGGGAAAGTCAAAATATCTATACTATTATTACATAGTTGATATGAGTTTATGTAAGAAGACTTACAGTGAAACAGCCCCACAATACAATTATATGTATATGAAAGCGGTAAATCAAAGCGTATAAACACTTACTCGGTTGTAGAGCTTCCATGTTGTTTGGTTAGTTGTTCAACAAAGAAAGATTGAAAACAACAGTATATTCAAAATCAAAGGAGAAAGTGCTTTGAAAAAGAAAGATTTGGGGCTTACAGCTCAAGGAGAGGCCCAGGGATTTATCAGTGAGCGCACTGTTTGAAGTTTGTACAGAGGAACTTATACAAGTGACTGAGGCCCAAAAAATGTTTTCTGCACAACAGGATGAGTCTTACACTCTCTCAAGAGGCCCAAAAGGTTTAAAAGAAAAAGAGTGGGGCTTATAACACGAGGGTAGGCCCAGATGATTTTTCGTTTAAAATGGCGATCGCGCCGAGATTTTTTTTTAACGCAGAGGGACTTATACAAATAGTGAGGCCCAAAGGGTTTTGGTTAATAGAGGGTTGGGTCTTACACTCTATTAGAGGCCCAAAAGTTTTGAATGGGTCTTATAGCTCGAGGAGAGGCCCAAGATTTGTTTTTCAACGGATGACGATCGCGTCGAACTTTTTGAAATACAACGGGACTTATACAATCAGTGAGGCCCAAAATATTTTTGTATTTACAAAGGATTGGATCTTACACTCTATTAGAGGCCCATGAGTGTTTGACAATGATTTGTTTGAGTGAAAATCAAAGAAACCCTAATTTTATTCTTTAAAAGTAAATATTTAAAGAAAATCAATGAAAAATACCAAATAGGTTTGAATAAACCACTTGTGATTTTTGTTTAAGGTTTGAAAAATGAGGTATAAATCACAAGAGATATTAAAACCCATTTGGTCTTGATTTTTCAAGATGAATATTAATTTTAAAATGTTTAAAAAACAAATAAAATGAATTTATTCACAAAAATACTAATTATATTAAATAAATAATATAAACTCAATTTTTTTGTGGAATAAAATATTCCAACATTTTTGTGATTTTTTGCAAAAGGAGCCAATAAAAAATAATTAAAATTGAAAGAGTTATTAATTTTCCAATTAATTAATAAACCATGAAAATATTGGAAAAAATGGCAAAATGTGAAAAAAACACAAAATGGCATAGGTGGGGTTTGAACCTAAGACCACAAGGTTACAAGGCGCACGCCTTACCATTGGGGTGGTGATACATCCATTGTTTGAAACAAAACAACAAATATACAAGTCATGCCTTGGTTTTAGGCCGGGCCCAAGGCAAGTTTTGGCATGTTTTGGCTCAGAAACGTGAAGGTCATAACTTTCTCAATTCTTAATGGTTTGAGACAAAATTTATATGCATCTGGACAAGAATTTCATAAGGAATCCAATGGCGGTGGTAGTTTTTTCAGATCACACTCCCTCCTCAAAACACGATAGTGGTTTTGAAAATGACCTATAATTGAATTTTCTATGCTACAACTTGGTACAAGCATGGATTACATGGTGAATTAGCTCAAACACAACATATACAACATGTATGAGATGTTTATGATCAGTGGACTTCAAAGCATTGCATGATTCAAAGATTCCAAGTTGTGAGGCTTACCTATTTTTTTGAGATTTTGGAACTTTTGTCCAATCTGTCAAACCTCTTGTTCCAGAAATGATTTGATGCTTTAGACACACTCAAATGATCCCTTAGAAGCTTTTAGGATGATTGGAATTGACTGGTACCTGCAAAAACACAAACAGTCCCTTTCTTGCAAAAGGGGTTAAAAGTGACCAAAATAGTAACTCTCTCAAATGGTGTTCCAGATGAGGGGAACCATTTGGGACAGTTCAAGGATGATATTTGGAGTGTGTTTGAGGTTTTATCTGGTTTGGAAAGTGACTGAATCAAGACATGGCTTGAAAAATGCAAAAAAAGCCTATTTTGAGGTTTTGAGAGGTGACTTTGTGATTTTGTGATTACAGGTCACTTGTGATAGTTTGCACAGCTTACATATGATATATATGAGGTGTGTGTGTGATTTATTGTGATGGAAAAGCTCTCAAGCTCAAAAACTCAAAGTTGCCTTGCTAAAGAAGGCATTTTTGCCAAGAGAAAGAGGTTTTGAGGAAAGCATCTATTTGATGGCTTTGGTGTACTCAAACTGATCACAATTGAGCTCTATTTATAGTAGAGCAAGTTTGTTTTGGGATCCACAATGAATGGCAACTGCAGCAGGTGTTTGTTCAATGTTGGCCAATGGAAATCCAAGTCTCCTCTAGCCATTGACTAGAGGTTAGGGCACAGGGCTGTGGTTCCCTTGGTCTTGGATAAGTCTTGACTGAATTTAGTTGAGAATGGCTCAGTCCATGCCACCTTGATGCTTCCATTGAATGCTCCAATCCAAAATTGGAGTCTTGTCCCTATTTTGGCCATTCTAGGTTCAACATGCTATTTCTTGTTCCAAAGACTTTGGAGGCTTGGCTCAGTGATTGTCCCCTTTAGATTCAATCCTCAGAGGTGTCCAAGTGGATAGGAGCATTTGGATTTGGCTGATTTTGGTAAATCGATCAAAAATGCAAATTTTGCCTTGCCTTGGCAGATTTCAGCAAGGCAACTTTCCAATGTCATATCTCATGGCTCAAATTGAATTTGGTAATGTTCTTGATAATTTTGGAAAGCCCTTACATGATACAACAACTGTTTGAACATGTTTGGTTTTGATCTCTTTTGAGTCCAAGTGAAAAATCCCCCTACATTTGGCAAAAAGTAAGGTAAAATCTGACTTAGTGAAATTTTCACTAAGTGTTGGAACTAAGTGACTTTTCTTGATTTTGATCACTCCATAACTCAAAATCCATGAGGAATTTGGACATAGGTCAGTATGAAGCTTTTGTAGAGGGCAGTGAGATCTACAAATCAAGCTTTGAATGGGGAACAATGGGCTTGTGGTTTAGGAGTTATGGTCCTCCAAAGTTGGCACATTAGTGTCAGTTTTTCCATAACTTAGAAATTTTTCTAAGTTTTTATGGTTACCCCTTTTAAAAGTTATCCCACTTTCTTTGATTTTTCTTGATGAATGATTATTCAAATCATACATTAACATCATTTTAGGGTTAAAAAATCCATTTTGGTGAAAAATCTCAAAAAGTCAAAGTTGACTTTTGTGCACAGTTGACTTTTTATTCGATGAATTCCAAACTGTGCAATTCTTCAGGAAATCATGTCCTTGACCTAAATCAAACTTGATGTACATGTTCTATGGATAGTATAGAGGATATTGAATCATGTCTTAGGGCTTGGGAGCATGTCCTGGTCAAAAGTCAAAGTTACAGTTGACTTTCCTCGCGAAACCCTAATTGTGGTGCAGATGAAATTGAGACTTGTTGCTCAAACTTCTTGGATCAATCCATTGTTCCAAATGGATCAATATAGTATATTAGAGACCCTCAAACCCTCTCTTGAGGTCTTGGCTCATGATTTGCCCTAAGAGTCAACTTAGAGGTGAATTAGGTCAAGAAACCCTAATTCCCGATTTTTGATGAATGCATCCCCTGAGGCAAAATTGACTTGATGATAGGGTTTATGATGTCCCTTGGAGCATCATAGGTTATGCCTTGAAGCATTGGCTCATGCCCAGAGGAGAATTTCCATCTGGAGGCCCTGGTCGACCAAAACCCTAATTTGGTGACACTAGCGATCTTGAGGCTTGATCCACCTAGAAGGGAGCAACCTTGTGCTTGATCCTTGAAGTGAGAGTCCTTTTGATCCATTGTAGATGTTTGGGAGGTTATACAAGTTAAATATCATGTCATTTCTTGATTGATCCTTTGCCTAAGAGCTCTGAGAGGGCTTGAAACCCTAATTTTGATTGTAGTGGATGCTCACCCATCTTTGGGGTATGACAGATGCCCCTATTTAATCTTATTAGACACGAAGGTGTGAATAACGAAGGTATTCGGGCATTCGGGGTGCAAGAGGATTAAATATCGTAATATCCAAAATTTTGACGGCTATGAATGGCATCTTGCGCATTCATCTTCTTTTGCTAAGCAATGATGCTTAGAAAAGGTAAACTTCCCCTCGATCCTGGTTTTCAGCCAAGGAACTGGTCTCAGTTTCCTTTTGAGATGAACTCCCCCTCGATCCTAGTTTCCTACCAAGGAACTGGTCTTAGTTTCTGAAATAAACTTCCCCTCGATCCTGGTTTCCTACCAAGGAACTGGTCTCAGTTTTCTTTTGTCAATAAACTTTATTGACAAGGGACGCTATTTGTAGCGGCTTTCCTCAAACTTCTCGCCAAATTTTCCTGGAGAGATGCCATTTGACGGAAAAACTTTTGATGTCAGACTTGCTGGGGAACCCAGTCGTCTGAGTTGTAGAGTTGCACAAACTTCTTTGTTGGAGACGCCATTTGTTTCTACTGGGGGGGAAGCAGGTCTCTTGGGAGACTGCTGTCGCTTGGGATTTTACATCATACTTTTCTCGGGATCTTCCCGGAGAAATGCCATATGATGGGGTCCAATTTTGAGGTGTCGATGACCTTTTCATCAGCAATCTTTTCGGAGCGAACCTGGCATCCTGCCGAATCTCTGATTACGAAGCTTTCTCTGTGGGTTTTCCTTAATCCGGGAAAGCAAGGATATCATCTTCAATGGCGAAGAGTGATGTTGACTGAGGGCTCTCTGATGTTTTAGAGGTTCAAGTTATCAAAGTGGTCAAGGGCCAACTTCCTTCCAAAAATAAACTAGAGGCGAGGTTGTTCAAACGCAGCGTTTCCTGACGAGGCAAGAACTGACAACTCGATTGAGAGAACTTCTATCACTAGGGGACAAGACCGACTAGAGTGATAGTGATACAATATGAAATGTAAATTCAAATCAACAATGCATGATGTATGTATGTATATGCTGACAAAACTGACACGACATACAAACTGACGGGTGAACACGACTGGATACTCGGCCATCACGGGGCAAAAAAGTATCGCTGGTTCAAGATAGCAATTCCACCTTACTTAGGACAGATAGTCCCTGTTGGGAGCTACGTTGGTCGGGCTTAGGAGATGAGAACTCGGCCGAAGCGTGTCAGACGAAACAAGGTCTCTGACACAATTGATCCCTTCATTCAGGCGTACTGGGTTAGAAGGAGTACTTTGATTCTGCACTTTGAGGTTCGATTACTTCTGGAGAAGCGACCGATGTTCCTTTGATGTTCAACAGTCAAAAGAGATTACCGTCTTTATTAAAAAGCAAAAAAAGTTTTAACAAGTAAATTCATTTTTGTTTTATTTCAAGAATCGTTAATCATGTCAACAACGTCATTCTGTAAAGCTAAAACAAATAAGAATTACAAACAAAAGCACAAAGGCTCAAATTTTATTGATAAAATGGAGATCAGCCAAACGCGTGATTCCAAAGAGTATTTACAAAGTTAGAAAATGGTAATTTACAGGGAAAAGGGCTACGTTGAAACATAACAACCGCTATCCTTCTACCAACTTTGAATTCGGGGCATCTTGAGCTTCTGTCGAAGATGACCTTGACTGGAGTTTTCTGACAGATGATGTAACTGCTGCTGAGGGATTCGCTTCTGTTGAACATAGTTACTTGCCATTATCCCTAATTTTTTCCTGGATTGTACTATGAGATTTCCAATCCACCGGGATGATTTTTTCCATGTCTCTAACTTTTTCCTGGACCGCCCTTTTGGGTTTTCAATCCACCGAGACGTTTTTTTTAGTTTAGGCGAAGTATTTCTTGACTACATCAACATTCGTGGGGTAGGCAAATTCCTCTCCGTCCATGGTTGCAAGTCTCAAGGCGCCGCCTGAGAAAGCTTTCGTGACCACATAGGGGCCATCATAATTCGAAGTCCATTTGCCTCGAGAGTCAGTGAGAAATGATTGTATCTTCTTGAGCACGAGGTCTCCTTTTCTGAAGACGTGAGGTCGGACCTTTTTGTCGAACGCCTTCTTCATTCTCTGCTGATACAACTGACCGTGGCATAGTGCCGTGATTCTTTTTTCTTCGATCAGATTCAATTCGTCGTGTCGGCTCTGACACCCTTCAGCTTCGGTGAGCTTAGCTTCCATCAATACCCGGATTGATGGGATCTCTACTTCTATGGGGAGAACTGCCTCCATGCCATATACTAGAGAGAAAGGGGTTGCCCCTGTTAAAGTGCGGACAGATGTGCGATAACTGTGAAGAGAAAAGGGTAGCATCTCGTGCCAGTCTTTGTAGGTTACAACCATCTTTTGAACGATCTTCTTGATGTTCTTATTGTCCGCTTCTACCGCTCTGTTCATCTTGGGTCGGTAGGGAGATGAGTTATGATGTTCAATCTTAAACTCTGCGCACAACTCCTTCATCATCTTATTGTTCAAGTTAGACCTATCATCAGTAATGATCTCGCTTGGAACACCATAACGGCAGATGATATTGTTTTTGATAAATCGGGCCATCACTTGTCAGGTTACATTGGCGAATGACGCTACTTCGACCCACTTGGTGAAGTAGTCAATGGCTACTAGGATGAAACGATGTCCGTTTGAAGCCTTGGGCTCAATCATGCCAATCATGTCGATTCCCCATATGGAAAATGGCCATGGGGAAGAGAGAACTTTGAGATGCGTTGGCGGTACATGAATTTTGTCGAAGTATATCTGACACTTGTGACACCTCCTCATGTACTTGTAGCAGTCGGATTCCACTGTCAACCAATAGTACCCTGCTCTGAGAATTTTCCTCGCCATTGCGTGTCCATTGGCTTGAGTGCCAAAGGATCCTTCATGAATTTCTTTCATAAGCATGTCTGCTTCTGGTCTGTCTACGCATCGGAGCAAGACCATGTCAAAATTTCTCTTATAGAGAGTGTCACCGCTCAGGAAGAAGTTTCCAGCCAATCTTCTGAGGGTCCTTCTATCTTTCCTGGATGCCCCAGGTGGGTACTCTTGTTTCTGAAGGAAGCATTTGATATCGTGATACCAAGGTTTGTCGTCTGTGACTGCTTTAATCGTGAAGATGTAGCGGGCCTTTCAAGGCGCATTATGTCGATCTTAGGTAAGTTGTTCCATTGACCCACACTAATCATGGAAGAGATGGTGCCTAATGCATCAGCCATGTGATTCTCCTCACGAGGGATATGATGAAACTCAACTCTGTCGAAGAAAGGTAACAACCTTCTTGCATAGTCTTTGTAAGGAATCAATCCTGATTGGTATGTGTTCCAATCTCCTTTTATCTGATTGATAACCAAGGCTGAATCGCCGTATACGTCTAAGTTTTTGATCCTTAAATCAATTGCTTCTTCGAGACCCATGATACACGCTTCGTATTCGGCCTCGTTGTTTGTACATTTGAACGTAAGTCTGGCAGTGAAAGGAATGTGGGTACCCTGAGGGGTAACAATGATTGCCCCAATTCCGTTTCCATAATGATTAACTGCTCCGTCAAAGATAAGTCTCCATTGGGAACCTGATTCTGGCCCTTCACTGGGTAACGGTTCATCACAATCTTTCATTTTTAGATACATGACATCTTCGTCTGGGAAGTCAAACCCGATTGATTCTTGATCGTCAATCGGTTGATGAGCCAAATGATCGGCTAAAATACTTCCCTTAACGGCTTTCTGAGCGTGGTACTCTATGTCATATTCTGATAATAACATCTGCCAACGGGCAATTCTTCCCGTGAGAGCAGGCTTTTCGAAGACGTACTTGATTGGATCCATCTCGGAAACCAACCAAGTAGTATGACGAATCATGTATTGGCGAAGACGTTTGGCTGCCCAAGCCAAAGCACTGCAAGTTTTCTCGAGCATCGTGTACCGAGTTTCGCAGTCGGTGAATTTCTTGCTCAAATAATAAATGGCATACTTTTTCTGTTTAGTTCCGTCTTGTTGGCCAAGTACACATCCCATTGAATCCTCTAGAACTGTGAGGTAAATGATCAGTGGTCTTTCTTCCACTGGAGGTGATAGAATCGGAGGATTCAACAGATATTCCTTAATACTGTCGAAGGCAGTTTGGCAATCTTCTGACCAAACGCAATCCTGGTTCTTTTTGAGTAATTTGAAAATCGGCGCACACGTGGCAGTCATAAGGAATATGAATCTGGAGATGTAGTTCAAACGTCCCAGGAATCCTCTGACTTGTTTTTTAGTTTTCGGAGAAGGAATTTCTCGAATGGCCTTGACCTTGTCAGGATCAACCTCAATTCCTTTCTGGCTGACGATGAACCCTAGTAGTTTCCCTGAACGGACACCGAAGGTGCACTTGTTAGGATTTAAGCGGAGCTTGAATTTTCTTAAACGTTCGAACAATTTTGCCAGATGTTCAACGTGCTCATTCTCTGTTTTTGATTTTACAATCATATCATCGACATATACCTCGATTTCCTTGTGTATCATGTCATGAAACAGAGTAGTCATGGCCCTTTGATAGGTTGCCCCGGCCTTCTTCAAACCGAACGAAATTAACTTGTAACAAAAGGTACCCCATGGGGTAATGAATGAAGTTTTCTCCATGTCTTTCGGCGCCATTTTGATCTGATTATAGCCCGAGAATCCATCCATGAAGGAGAAAATTTTGAACTTTGCTGTGCTGTCTACCAGCATGTCAATGTGTGGTAAAGGAAAGTCGTCCTTTGGACTTGCCTTGTTCAGATCCCTGTAATCAACACACATTCTGACCTTTCCATCCTTTTTGGGGACGAGTACAATGTTGGCTAACCATTGAGGATATTCTGACGTGGCGGGGAAACCTGCGTCAATCTGTTTCTGTACTTCCTCTTTGATTTTGATGGCCATGTCCGGGTGAGTGCGTCTCAACCTTTGCTTTACTGGCGGACATTCCAATCTTAATGGTAAGTGATGTTCCATGATGCTGGCATCTAACCCTGGCATATCCTGATAGGACCAAGCGAATACATCGGGAAATTCTCTGAGAAGCTTTATCAAACTCTCTTTGCAGTTGGACTGAGCAGTGCCCCAATCCTGATTTCTTTTCTCTCTTGTTCTGAACCCAAGTTTATTGTTTCCAACGGTTCTTTGTGAGGTTTAATGGGCCTTTCCTCTTGTCTGAGTAATCAGGAGATCTCTTCTGGAATTTGGTCGTCATTTTCTTCTTCAGCCTCGAATACCGGGAACTCAAAGTTGGGAGAAGGCATCGGATCGTATGTTTCAACGGGGTTTAAAATAAGCAATCTGCATGACGTGATGATTCGTGTTTAGAAGAGATAAAGAAGAATGCAAGTGTGTGCAGTGTTTTATTTTACTACTTGTTTTTATTTTTAATTGTTTTTTAGGATTACCATTTTCAGAAAAAGCAAAAAGAGAAAACAGTAATTAATGCGGAAATTACAGAACGACGTTATTTTATTAATGAACAAGTCGATTCTTGAAACTACAACCCTATAAAACAAAACTCTGTCGCTTCGGGCAAAGCGAAGAGGGAAATTTACAGAAAGCGAGCCCTATCAAAACATCCATTTCACCTGGGCAGGGTGAAAGGTTAAAGATGGCAATTACTTTGACTGACAAACGACCTTCGGAGCATCGACAACAACCCATTGGCGGCGAACTCCTTGGTGAATCACAAAGTCTGGAACCTTCCTTGATTTGTCTTCAGAAATGACGCTGATTTCTGGTGGAGCGGGATCATTGGAATCTGTCTCCCAGGAAGAGTTGTCGTAGGAGAATTCCTTTGTTGCATTTTGCATAGCATTCGTGCTCTCAAGTAGATCTCCCCATCCAGTTGGCTGGATGTCTTCGAACCTGATACGAGAGCTTTCGGGCGCAGTGTACTTGACCATATAGTCGTATTTTCCACTCAGTTGTCCCAAGGTGTCCCAAACTTCTTTGGAACTGGAGGAGTCATCTCTCTCGATGACGTTAACCTCAGGAAAAGCATAGTTGATGAATTCAAGTCCTACAAACGTTGCGAATTCATCTTCATGTTGAGTAGTTTCTGAATGACCTGAGTGTTGATCCCATGACATGGTGGGGACACAGGTATTCTGTTCAATGATGGTCAGCTGAGTTTCGTTACTCGGCTGACTCTCTTGCCCCAAGTTTCCTGGGTAGGGTTGCCACATTGGCAGACCATCCATTGGGCCATAGTAATTGTGGTCAAAGTTGTCTTTCATCAGAGTGTCTTCCTCTAATGAATTTGGCGGAGCACGACATCCTTCTGGATCACAATCTCCATATATCATTTCGACGTCTGACCGTGGTATAAATCTCGGACTCTGTGCAGGATAGAAAAATGGTATAGGCACCTCTTCCTGAGACATATAATCGTCCTCGTTAAGGTAGGACTTCCATTCTTCATCTGTGTCAGAGGGATCTTCCTCATTGATAGCATGTACTGCTTGAGACACCGGGTGAAGGAAGCCTCCACTGTGGAAGAAGTTTTGAAGGGGATGAAGACTTTCATCGTTGGCAGCTGTCTGGGTACAGGTTGCAGAAAAACCAAGACCCTTCTTTGTTGTATTGCTAGTAGGAATGACAAGCTGTCCCCATCCGGTTGTGTCGGTACTCTCGGCCGCTTTAATAGCATCTTTGTATGAGGAAATGGAAGTTCCTCCTCTTGATTGATTGTCCTTGCCCACCGACAGCGCTTGGAACTGAGTTCCAATAACCTCCTCGGGTTCTACACAAGCAGATGATGATAAGTTACTCACGAGCAAGGCCTGTTCTCCACAGACTGTGACAAGTTGATCGTTCTGAACGAACTTTAGCTTTTGGTGGAGGGTTGAAGTGACCACTCCAGCCTGATGTATCCAAGGTCTTCCTAATAAACAACTGTATGTTGCCCGGATGTCCATGACCTAGAAAGTGACTTGGAAAGTGTGAGTACCGATAGTTATAGGAAGATCAACTTCGCCGATAACCGTTTTTATGGATCCGTCAAATGCTTTGACGACGACCTCGTTGATTCTCATCGAAGGGCCTTTGAATGACAATTGCCTCAAAGTGGACTTCGGCATAACATTCAGGGCTGACCCTGTGTCTACCAGTACGCTGGCTAAAGCATCGTCCTGGCAGTTGACTGTGATATTGAGCGCCATGTTATGACGACGACCCTCTTCAGGTAATTACTCATCACTAAATCCCAAATTGTTGCAGGAAGTGATGTTAGAGACAATGCTATCGAACTGTCTGATTGTTACATCTTGTTCCACAAAGGCTTGCTCCAAGATTTTCTGTAGAGCCTCCCTGTGGGCTTCTGGACTGAGTAAAACTGATAGCACCGAGATCTTTGAAGGAGTTTGTAACAGCTGATCGACAATGTTGTATTCACTCCATTGGATGAGCTTCAGCATCTCATCATTATTTTTTAAAAGGTCGGGATTACTGGATTGACCGACTGGTAGATCAGGAGCTTCTGTCTGAAGTTCCTTTTCTTTGTTAAGTTCCCCAACCCCTCGGTTGAAGATTTTACCACTCCGTGTTACACGACTGATGTCTGCAATATTTACAACGGAGGGTAATGGAATTTCCTTTCCATTTTCAATTGTTGTTGCACCGTATTTGTAAGGGATGGCCTTAGTTGATTCGTACGGTGTTGGTCCCGGCAGATAGATGACTACGGGAGCCCTCTGATTTTTCCGACCATCATAAGTAATCTCGATCTGTTCCCGGATGGGAACTTTAGATTCGTCAAGTAGAGGGATGATGGAAAAAACATCCTTGGTCCTATGATGACCAGAGATTGTGACAACATCCTCAACTTGATCGGCAAGGTAGTTCGGTGTCCAGTTGATGGGTCCAGAACCCGGATATGGACGAATTTCTCCACGGTCCACCTGCCCCTGGAGAGATGCTCGCACAAGGTAGCACCCTTGGTTACTTTCCGAACAGACGTTACAACGGTCGTAATTGTGTGGTGGCACCTGGCCACGCCCACTTTGAATACAATGTACCCTCACTAGGTTAGCTTCCACTGATCGGACATCCTAACTCTGACGTCGAGTAGGATTCCTGTTACTGATACTAATCTGCTGAGTATCTTCATCCATATAGATTGGCATCCACCAGTGATTTAACAAGTGCTGAAGTGCCTCCTAGACAAGGGTACAACCTCGATCGTTTTCGCAACCGGCTTTACAGCTTTGATAGTCGTGTGATATTAGGAATCCGAGTCAGACCTGTTCAGCATGTAACTCTACCAGGTTGGTATTCATCACACGAATATCGAAGATCTAAACCATGTTGATTTGATAGGCATTCCTATTATGGTAGTCTTGGATCCATCCAAGATCCATCTGACGCTGGAGGGCTGCTTGTACAAAAGAGCAACCCTATTTGTTTACCGAGCAAGTCAGACAAGAACTATAATCGTGCCACGGCAGATTATGATACTGGCTTTGCCTTGAGTGCATTGCCACCAGATTGACATTCATTGCATGGATATCGTGGTTCTGAATGACGTTAGAATTCGCGTAAACCATGTTAACTCCACGAACTCGGTGCTCTTGGATCCATCTGAGATCCATCTGTTCCTGCAGAGCTGCTTGCACCACAGAACATCCTTGATTGTTTTTAGAGCAGACATCACACTGGTGATAATTATGAGGTGGCACATGGCCATATCCACTCTGTCTACAATGCATCTTGACCAGATTGGTTTTCAACAAGAGTACATCGTGAATTTGATTGACATCGTTAGTCTCTCCTTCTATCAAATTGACTGCAGCCTTCTCATGTTGAGGCAGCGGGTTCGTAAGAACATTAAGATTTGTATCCTTGAAGGATAAGACCTCGCTCCTAACAAGTTTTTGCAGGTCAGATTTGAAATTGAGACAAGTATCAATGTTATGCCCTGGTCCTCCTTGATGATAAGGGCACGTCTGATCTACCTTAAACCAAAAAGGCAGATTTTCTGGTACTGTAAGAGGAGACTTAGTCTGGATGTGCCCCTTAGCCAGTAGTAACGGAAATAGTTCTGCATACAACATGGGTATAGGATCAAACCCTGATGGTCGTGTTGTACGGTTGTTGTTATATGGAGGACGAGCCTGCGGAAGAGGCCGTTGTGTCCTTTGCTGATTAGGTTGGCTCTACGCAACCTGAGGTTGATATGTAGGAATAGACGCAGGGTTGATAGCAGGAGTCACAGCTGCTACCGGTTGATAACGTCACCTTTTATTTCCAAGAGAGATATTCCCAATATATTTCTCTTTTTTCTTAGGGAGAGCACTACCGTATTTTTTAGTACCGCTCGTCGATCTAGTGTCTTTTACCAAACGTCCTTCTCTGACGGCTTCCTCAAGACGTACGCCCATGCCCACCATCTCGGTGAAATCACTGGGTGCACTGGAAACCATTCGGTCATAGTAAAATGAGCTTAAGGTCTTTAAGAAGATCTTTGTCATCTCTTTTTCCTCAAGAGGTGGACAAATTTGAGCGGCAATTTCACGCCACCTTTGAGCATACTCCTTAAAGGTTTCCTTGTCCTTTTACGACATTGATCTGAGTTGATCTCTGTCGGGTGCCATGTCCAAATTGTATTTGTATTGTTGGACAAAGGCAGTGCCAAGATCTCTGAAAGTGCTGATCGTGGCACGGTTTAAACCCATGTACCATTTTAGTGCGGCACCGGTTAAACTATCCTGGAAGTAGTGAATCAGTAGGTCCTGATTCTCCGTCTAAGTTGACATTCGCCGAGCGTACATCACCAGATGGCTCTGAGGGCAAGAGTTACCCTTGTACTTTTCAAAGTCGGGCACTTGGAACTTGTGCGGGACTTTCACATTGGGGACCAAGTAGAGGTTTGCGGCGTCCTTTCCAAATAAATCCTGACCGCGAATGGCTTTCAGCTCTTTCTGCATTTCCAGGAACTGCTCCTAGAATTCATCCATTCTATCGAACATAGTTTCCTTTTTACCAGAAGGTATCGGTGGAATATGTCCTTCCGGGACAGTGTGCACCACAGGGGGTGGTACCGTGACTACGGCAGCGAATCTTGGCGTTTCCCGAAGTTTGTAACCTTCAGGAGTCTTCAGTATGCCCCTGGCATCTTCGCTTTCCCGAAGTTTGTAACCTTCAGGCCCATCGGCTTCTGTTGTGATTCCCTGATCTTCAGTGATCGGCGGAACATATCCTTCCGGGATATAGTTAACAGGCATGCCCCAAGGAAGATCTTTCGGCATTTGATACCTAGGATCATACTTCTCCACTATGGGCGTCGAGGTGATCTCTAAGATCACAGTCCTTTGTAGCTGAGCTTCTGCCATGGTTTGCATGTCGTTACGAAGCTTTCTCATATCCTCTCTCAGAGCGTCGATCTCTTCTTTCAACTCTCTGTTCTCTTCCTCAAGATCATCCATCTTTTTCTGACGATTGGCCCGAGTATTATACGAATGAGACAGTTTGACTCTAGAACTGAGACACAAACGTGAGATTCGTAGGGAAGAAGAATATGTGATGTGAGAATGATGAATGTAATGATTATATTAATTTTTTTTGGTTTAATCAAAATAAACTTCGACAATTAGATTGCAAATATCAAACAGTGGGGAGACCCCTTTTTATTGAATTCAAAGGATTACAGAAATGGAAATACAGTAGACTACAAGATGCAGAAACAGAAACCTAAGCTAATGGGTCCCGAGTCCTCTCTGAAGAGAAATCGGGTGCTGACTCTGGTACTTTCCTCTCCTTTGACCGAGGCTCTTGGGCCGTTGTCGGGTTGTCATTCTTTTGCCAAGTGAAAGGAGCGAGCAAATTCCTTTGGTCCTCTTGATTATCTACAGCATGTTGCTCTAAAATCTCGATCAGAGCATCTTTCTCTTTCAGTAATTGCTGTATTTTGATGCACTCTATGTCGAGGGTGCGGTACTTGTTCTTCCAAGATCTTCTCTCCTTTTGAACTTTGTTGAGAGTAACCTGAAGCTTTTCAGTTTCCATCATGAAGTACATGACAGATTCCCTCGGCAGAAGAATTCCGTAACGAGGATAAGGCATCTTCAGCTTGAGAGTGTAGCAAGTGATTTTTGGATGTGGTTGCGAAGCACGATTGCTCTGGTACTACAACTCGATTCATTTTTTATCCTATTAAAGCTGATGAAGGAAGGGAAATAGATGTCTCCAATTAACCCTGCTGGCATACTGAGATTAAACAGTCAAAACTGTTGGTTTACAGATGCTACAAAGATTCGGGGTTTCTCCTAGGCTATTTTGTTGACGAGGGGTGCTTTAGGCTATCGGTTAGGATGTTAGGATGAATGTATGAGAGTATGGGATTTCGGGTTTTTGTTTAGTGTGCTCGCAGAGATTCTTTCTTTCAATCTTATGCCTACGTATTCCCGTTTACCGAAATAGGGAAATCAGAGCGTTCGTAGTTCCTCCTATTCTATGGGAGGAAATGGTTGTTTTGGTGTCTTGTTCAAAGCCCAAGACGTGAAGCGAAAGGTAGTTTGTATCTTGTTCAAAGCCCAAGATATGAAGCTGAAAAGTCTATTTGTATCTTGTTCGAAGCCCAAGATATGAAGCTAAAAGTGTTGACCTTAGAGAGAATTTGTCATCTCTAAAGAGGGGTTTGTCTGTTACGACTTTTGGGTGACTGAATGTAAAGGAGGATTACTTTAACCAGGATTTGTGAATCCGATAATGCCATAATTTCCTTTATAGGGGGTTTTTAACTTGAAGGAGAAGACTTTAACTCAGTTTAGAGCAATGCCATCTTTCCTTAGGAATTTCTCATACTAAAAGAGGGACATTGGCATGGATGTAGATGATCCAGGGGCTTGCCGCTTACAACGATTAGATGGAGGGGAATGAGTTATTGATGTTTGTGTACTGTGAACGAGGCACAGCTTTGATGCTAAAAGGTTAATTGGATCAACCAGTGGTTTTCTTATACAAAGCCTAAGAGAAGGCTATTATGTGTCTCGTACAAAGCCCGAGAGAGAGGCTAAAAGGTTTTGACTCAACGAGGGAATCTTTTGGTATCTCGTATAAAGCCCGAGATGGAGGCTATAATTTGTTTGGCTCAATAAGAACCTTTTTGTATCTCGTATAAAGCCCAAGATGGAGGCGAAAGGGTGATTGACTCAACGAGGGAGTCTCTTATGTGTCTCGTACAAAGCCCGAGAAAGAGGCTAAACGTTGTTTGACCCCGCTGGGGAGAATCATTGTATAAAGCCCAAGAGAGAGGCTGTTGTAACTGGAGAAGGATCATTATACAAAGCCTAAGAGGAGGCTATGTTGAATGTTTCAGTTGAGTGACAGGTCCAGTATGCTGATTTAAAGAGAAAATCAGTTCTTATATGAGCAACACTGTACTCGAGGATTTGATTCGAGGATCCGGGTTATTCATGTTCTTTAAGGAAGCGGGAAATCCGAAGGGTATTGAGACTGTCCGAGTCTACGGGTTTTCTTCCTATTTAATGAAGGGGTCACTTGAGAATGTCTTTGAGACTCAAGGAGATTAGAGTGTCCAAGTCGATAGTTTCATCTTTTGTACCATGCTTTGAGAAACAGTAGTAGACTCTATGAAAGGACTGTTCTATGCAGATGACTAAGTTCTGTTCCTATACCTCTAGGAGGTCGTCGGGACAATTTGTACGAAGCCCAAAAGGAGGCTGGAAACTTTTAAGAAGCCGAGTGGTCCTTGTATGAAGCCCAAGAGGAGGCTATCATTCCTGGAGGAAGAAATCATTATACGAAGCCTAAGAGGAGGCTGTGAATACTTCTAAGAAGCCGACGGGTCCTTGTACTAAGCCCAAGAGGAGGCGGGGTTGCTTTTAGGAAGCCTGTGGGTCCTTGTACGATGCCCAAGAGGAGGCCGATGCTTTTAAGAAGCCGATGGGTCCCCAAACCCCGAGAAGTTCAAGACAGGCTATTCACAAAGAATAGATCAAGCCAGGAAAGTTCGAGAATTTGGAAGAAACTCAAAGATGCCATTCACGGAGAAAAGATCATCTCTGGGGAATAGAGTTTCTTGACAAGTGCTTTTAAGAAGCCTGTGGGTCCCCAAACCCCGAGAAATTCAAGACATGCCATTCACCGAGAATAGATCAAGCCAGGAAAGTCCGAGAATTTGGAAGAAACTCAAGAGATGCAATTCACAGAGAAGAGATCATCTCTGGGGAGTAGAGTTTCTTTGACAACTTCTACGAGTGACAATCTATGAAAGGGTTCACCGAGAATGCTGCCTTTCATATCTCCATATTGTTTAACCCCAAGAGGAGGGAAGACTGTGTCTGGTAATCCTATGGGGATCTAGTTTTGACTATTTAAGAGTGAACGCGACGGCTTTTCCTAGTTCTAAACGTAGTTGCCGGGGAAACTCTAAATATCTATACTATTATTACACAGTTGATATGAGTTTATGAAAGAAGACTTACAGTGAAACAGCCCCACAATACATTTATATGTATATGAAAGCGGTAAATGAAAGCATATAAACACTTACTCGGTTGTAGAGCTTCCATGCTGTTTGGTTAGTTGTTCAACAAAGAAAGATTGAAAACAACAGTATATTCAAAATCAAAGGAGAAAGTATTTTGAAAAAGAAAGATTTGGGGCTTACAGCTCAAGGAGAGGCCCAGGGTTTTGTCAGTGAGCGCACTGTTTGAATTTGTACAGAGGGACTTATACAAGTGACTGAGGCCCAAAATGTTTTCTGTACAAGGGGGTTGGGTCTTACACTCTCTCAAGAGGCCCAAAAAGTTTAAAGAAAAAGAGTGGGGCTTATAACACGAGGGTAGGCCCAGATGATTTTTCCGTTTGAAATGGCGATCACGCCGAGGTTTTCTTTTAACGCAGAGGGGCTTATACAATATCTGAGGCCCAAAGTGATTTTGGTTAAAAGGGGGTTGGGTCTTATACTCTATTAGAGGCCCAAAAAGTTTTGAATGGGTCTTATAGCTCGAGGAGAGGCCCAAAAGGTTATTTTTCAAAAGGGGACGATCGCGCCGTTTGTTTTTTGACGGTATCGAGACTTACACAATACACTGAGGCCCAAAAATGGTTTGGTCAAAAAAAGGATTGGGTCTTACACTCTATTAGAGGCCCATGAGTGTTTGACAATGATTTGTTCGAGTGAAACTCAAAGAAACCCTAATTTTATTCTTTAAAAGTAAATATTTAAAGAAAATCAATGAAAAATACCAAATAGGTTTGAATAAACCACTTGTGATTTTTGTTTAAGGTTTGAAAAATGAGGTATAAATCACAAGAGATATTAAAACTCATTTGGTCTTGATTTTTTCAAGATGAATATTCATTTTAAAATGTTTAAAAAACAAATAAAATGAATTTATTCACAAAATTACTAATTATATTAAATAAATAATATAAATTCAATTTTTTTGTGGAATAAAATATTTCAATATTTTTGTGATTTTTTGAAAAACGAACCAATCAAAAATAATTATAATTGAAAGAGTTATTAATTTTCCAATTAATTAAAAAACCATGAAAATATTGGAAAAAATGGCAAAATGTGAAAAAAACACAAAATGGCATGGGTGGGGTTTGATACCAAGACCTCAAGGTTACAAGGCGCGCGCCTTACCACTGGGGTGGTGATACATCCATTGTTTGAAACAAAACAACAAATATACAAGGCATGACTTGGTTTTAGGCCTGGCCCAAGGCAAGTTTTGGAAAGTTTTGGCTCAGAAACGTGAAGGTCATAACTTTCTCAATTCTTAATAGTTTTTTCAGATCACACTCCCTCCTCAAAACCCGATAGTGGTTTTGAAAATGACCTATAAATGCATTTTCTATGCTACAACTTGGTACAAGCATGGATTACATGGTGAATTAGCTCAAACACAACATATACAACATGTATGAGATGTTTATGATCAATGGACTTCAAAGCATTGCATATTTGAAAGATTCCAAGTTGTTAGGCTTACCTCTTTTTTGAGATTTTGGAGCTTTTGTGCAATCTGTCAAACCTCTTGTTCCATAAATGATTTGATGCTTTAGACACACTCAAATGATCCCTTAGAAGGTTTTAGGATGATTGGAATTGACTGGTACCTGCAAAAACACAAACAGTCCCTTTCTTGCAAAAGGGGTTAAAAGTGACCAAAATAGCAACTCCCTCAAATGGTGTTCCAGATGAGGGGAACCATTTGGGACAGTTCAAGGATGATATTTGGAGTTTGTTTGAGGTTTTATCTGGTTAGGAAAGTGACTGAATCAAGACATGGCTTGAAAAATGCAAACAAAGCCTATTTTGAGGTTTTGAGAGGTGACTTTTTGATTTTGTGATTACAGGTCACTTGTGATAGTTTGCACAGCTTACATATGATATATATGAGGTGTGTGTGTGATTGATTGTGATGAAAAAGCTCTCAAGCTCAAAAACTCAAAGTTGCCTTGCTAAAGAAGGCATTTTTGCCAAGAGAAAGAGGTTTTGAGGAAATCATCTGTTTGATGGCTTTGGTGTACTCAAACTGATCACAATTAAGCTCTATTTATAGTAGAGCAAGTTTGTTTTGGGATCCACAATGAATGGCAACTGCAGCAGGTGTTTGTTCAATGTTGGCCAATGGAAATCCAAGTCTCCTCTAGCCATTGACTAGAGGTTAGGGCACAGGGCTGTGGTTCCCTTGATCTTGGATAAGTCTTGATTGAATTCAGTTGCAAATGGCTCAGTCCATGCCACCTTGATGCTTCCATTGAATGCTCCAATCCAAAATTGGAGTCTTGTCCCTATTTTGGCCATTCTAGGTTCAACATGCTATTTCTTGTTCCAAAGACTTTGAAGGCTTGGCTCAGTGGTTGTCCCCTTTAGATTCAATCCTCAGAGGTGTCCAAGTCAATAGGAGCATTTGGATTTGGCTGATTTTGGTAAATTGAGCAAAAATGCAAATTCTGCCTTGCCTTGGCAGATTTCAGCAAGGCCACTTTCCAATGTCATATCTCATGACTCAAATTGAATTTGGTAATGTTCTTGGTCATTTTGGAAAGCCCTTACATGATACAACAACTGTTTGAACATATTTGGTTTTGATCTCTTTTGAATCCAAGTGAAAAATCCCCCTACATTTGGCAAAAAGTAGGGTAAAATCTAACTTAGTGAAATTTTCACTAAGTGTTGGAACAAAGTGACTTTTCTTGATTTTGATCACTCCATAACTCAAAATCTACAGTGAATTGGAATTAGGTCTAGTTGAAGTTTTTGTAGAGGGCAATGAGATCTACAAATCAAGCCTTGCATGGGAGAAAATGGCTTTGTGGTTTAGGAGTTATGACCCTCCAAAGTTGGTACCCTAGCCACTTTATTTTTAACTTAGAAAATTTTCTAAGTTTTTTTATGGTTACCCCTTTTACAAGTTACCCAACTTTTCTTGATTTTTCTTGATGAATGATGATTCAAATCATTCATTAACATCATTTTAGGGTTAAAAATCCATTTTGGTGAAAAATCTCAAAAAGTCAAAGTTGACTTTTGTGCACAGTTGACTTTTTATCAGATGAATTCCAAACTGTGCAATTCTTCAGGAAATCATGTCCTTGACCTAAATCAAACTTGATGGACATGTTCCATGGGTGTCATAGGGTATATTGATGCATGTCATAGGGCTTGGGAGCATGTCCTGGTCAACAGTCAAAGTTACAGTTGACTTTTTTCTTAAAACCCTAACTGTGGTGCAGATGAAATTGAGACTTGTTGCTCAAGCTTCTTCGATTAATCCATTATTGCAAATGGATCAATATAGTTCATTAGAGACCCTCAAACCCTCTATTGAGGTCTTGGCTCATGATTTGCCCTAAAAGTCAACTTAGGGGTGAATTAGGTCAAGAAACCCTAATTCATGATTTTTGATGAATGCATCCCCTGAGGCAAAATTGACTTGATGATTGGGTCCATGAGGTTCCATGGAGTATATTAGGCTAGGTTTTGGATCATTGGCTTGTACCCAAATGAAAAATTTCCATCTGGAGCCCCTGGTCGACCAAAACCCTAATTTGGTGACACTGTCGATCTTGAGACTTAATCCACCTTGAAGGGAGCAGCCTTGTGCTTGATCCTTGAAGTGGGAGTCCTTTTGATCCATTGTGGATATTTTAGAGGTTAGACAAGTTGAAGATCATGTCATTCCTTGATTGATCCTTTGTCTAAGCACTCAGAGAGGGCTTGAAACCCTAATTTTGATTGTAGTGAATGCTCACCCATCTTTGGGGAGACTGATGAAGTATGATGGTTCCTCCATATTGTGATGATGATTTTCACAATGATGGGAAATCTTGGTGGTCAAAATTTGGGGTATGACAGAGAGCTCTAGTTTGTACCCAATGGAGATAAGGCTCCACCAAGACACAATCCGGTTATCCTAGAGACTCTCGTCCTTTCTTATGAATGTGTTTCCAAGCGTGCACTATTTCCATCTTTAGTGCCCTGTCGTTTTCTCCTTCCTTGAAGAAAAGACCTTCCAGATGAACACCCCGCGGAATATGCCTCATCGGGCATCCAAATTGACGACGAACGAGAACTGTATGATAGTTGATTCCTCCCTTAGTTCCTATAAGGGGTACGTTGGGGAAGTTTCCACAACGATCAATGATCCTAATTCCATCATAAATCCTATTACACCAATCTATGTCAGAGTTGGTGAGGGGCATGGTCTTCTGCGACCAACGTAAGGCACTCTTGCAATCCCAAAAAGCAGCAGACTTGGGCAAGTGGGAGATAAACCATTTGTAAAGCAAAGGTACACAGCATGTGATCTCCCCTCCCCTGTACAAATTTCCCAAGTGTACAGAATGATACGCATCTACGAGCAAAGTCGGCACATGATTTCCAATGAGAAAAACCTTAATGGAGTTGATATCGACGAAGTTATTGATGTTGGGAAACAAAAATAACCCGTAGGTGAGAAAGACAAAGATGCTTTCAAAAGCAGTCACGTTTCCTATACTGGCAAAATACAGGGCTTTCTTTGTCAAGAACTGGGCTGGAAAACCTTGGATGCCACCCTTAGCGGTCATGTGAGTCCTGACCTCAGACTCATCCAAATGAATTACTCTTGCAATGGTCTGATTCTTTGGAATTTCTTCCAGTCCAGAAAATGGAGCTTGGTCAGTAATGTGTAGATCAATCAGATGAGAATACTCCTCCAGCGTTGGTGCTAGCTGGTAATCCGGGAATGTGAAACAGTGATAAACCGGATCATAAAACTGAATGAGCGCATCCATGATTCCCTCAATCACATGGACTCTTAACAGTGGTAGCAAACCTCCGTGTTTGGCTCTGAAAGCCTCTTGGTTTGTGATCATCCTTGCCAAACCTCTTAAATCCTCCAGCTTTCGAACCTTGAAGGTATACCTATGGGTTCTCCTTCTACCGAAATCCATTAGCACAATCCTCTTCTCTGATATTTGCAATCACAGTCTTAGTTTAATTTGAAAAACAGAGAGACTAGAAGAGAAATTTTTTTGAATGTTTTAATGTTTTTTAAATGAATGCATGAATGCAGCACACAAAAACATAGAAAAAACACGGGGTCAAAAGGTCGTTGTCATGAAGTCAAGGCTCTACCCATCCCCAAAGGTTTATACTAGGGTGATTTCTGTACCTGTACCCATTATCATCAGCTCCTCCCAGGAAAGCAAAACAACAAGCGGATCGCCATCGAGTTGTAGAGCAATCTTAGAGTAAGTACCATTCACCGAGAATAGATCAGCAGCCTCAAATGAGGGTAGTATCGCGTAACAACTATTCCCGATAGTTTCCGCACTACAAAATGGTTTGGCTCCTCAGCTTCTCAGACATCACAATCGGCCTATTGTCTAGGTGAGAGAATGGGTTGCATTGGTCAGCCTCCACTGAGGTTGATGGTCGACCTCGTCGCCATCACTTATCTTAAGTGTATACTCAATCTTTCCACATGCGGCATCACACGCATTCCCATTAGCAGAAAAATAAACACGTATAACAATTAGGAAAAGCAGTATATATATTTGTCCTAATCATCCTAGACCTTTAAAGCTATGAATCCTAAGTTCCTGACAGAAAATGGGTTCCCCGACGGAATTACCATCCTGTGGTTTCACATAAGTGAAGAGAAAAAAGAAATCGTGCCCCACGGTGGGCGCCACTTTTTTGTAGCGAGCGATTTTGGACACGGTTCTTAAGCGCTGGTCGCTCTCACTGCGGTTGAGTTTACTACAGGTCGATTCATTTTTTATCCTATTAAAGCCGATGAAGGAAGGGAAATAGATGTCTCCAATTAACCCTGCTTGCATACTGAGTTTAAACAGCGGTCTGTTAGGTTACGGATGCAATCAATGTGGTGGGGCCTTTGTATTGGTTATTTGTATTTTCGCCAATACTGATTTCTCTCTGGGATTGTGTTAGGATACTGCTTTATGATATATGGGATTTAGGGTTTTTGTTTAGTGTGCTCGCTAAGATTTTTTTCTTTCAATCTTATGCCTACGTATTCCCGTTTACCGAAACAGGAAAATCAGAGCGTTCGTAGTTCCTCCTATTCTATGGGAAGAAATGGGTGTTTTGGTGTCTTGTTCAAAGCCCAAGACGTGAAGCGAAAGGTGGTTTGTATCTTGTTCAAAGCCCAAGTTGTGAAGCTAAAGGTGATTTGTATCTTGTTCAAAGCCCAAGATATGAAGCTAAAAGGGTGGTGACTTTAGAGAGAATTTGTCATCTCTAAAGGGGGTCTGTTTGTCACAACTGTTGGGTGACTGACTATAAAGGAGGATTACTTTAACCGGGATTTGTGAATCTGGCAATGCCATAATTTACTTTATAAGGGATTTTAATCTGAAGGAGAAGACTTTTAACTCAGTTTAGAGCAATGCCATCTTTGGAATTTCTCATGCTAAAAGAGGGACAGTGGCATGGATGTAGATGATCCAGAGGCTTGCCGCTTACAGCGATTAGATGAAGGGGAAAGAGTTGTTGATGTTTGTGTACTGTGAACGAGGCACATCTTTGATGCTAAAAGGTTGATTGGACCAACAAGTGGTTTTCTTATACAAAGCCTAAGAGGAGGCTAATATGTGTCTCGTACAAAGCCCGAGAGAGAGGCTAAAAGGTTTTGACTCGACGATGGAGTCTTTTGGTATCTCGTATAAAGCCCGAGATGGAGGCTATTTGACTCACCAAGAGAGTTTTTTTGTATCTCGTACAAAGCCCGAGATGGAGGCTAAAATTTGTTTGGCTCAATAAGAACCTTTTTGTATCTCGTATAAAGCCCGAGATGGAGCCAAAAGGGGTGATTGACTCAACGAGGGAGTCTCTTTATGTGTCTCGTACAAAGCCCGAGAGAGAGGCTAAACGTCGTTTGACTCCACTGGGGAGAATCATTGTATAAAGCCCAAGAGAGAGGCTATTGTAACTGGAGAAGGATCATTATACAAAGCCTAAGAGGAGGCTATGATTACTGTTTCAGTTGAGTGACAGGTCCAGTATGCTGATTTAAAGAGAAAATTAGTTCTTATATGAGCAACACTGTACTCGAGGATTTGATTCGAGGATCAGGGATATTTCCTATTCTTTAAGGAAGCGCGAAATCCGAAAGGCATTGAGACTATCCGAGTCTACGGTTTTTCTTCCTATTTAACGAAGGGGTCACTTGAGAATGTCTTTGAGACTCAAGGAAATTAGACTGTCCAAGTCTAGAGTTTCATCTTTTATACTATGCTTTGAGAAATAGTAGTAGACTCTTGGAAAGGACTGTTCTATGAAGATGACTAAGTTTTATTCCTATACCTCTAGAAGGTCGTCGGGACAATTTGTACGAAGCCCAAGAGGAGGCTATCATTCTCGGAGGAAGAGATCATTATACGAAGCCTAAGAGGAGGCTGTGAATACTTCTATGAAGCCGGCGGGTCCTTGTACTAAGCCCAAGAGGAGGCGGGGTTGCTTTTAGGAAGCCTGTGGGTCCTTGTACGATGCCCAAGAGGAGGCCGATGCTTTTAAGAAGCCCGTGGGTCCTAAAACCCCGAAAAATTCAAGGCAAGCTATTCACAAGGAATAGATCAAGTCAGGAAAGTTCAAGAATTTGGAAGAAACTCAAAGATGCCATTCACGGAGAATACATTCATCTCTGGGAGTAGAGTTTCTTGACAATTCCTAATGAGGACAGCCGAAGAGAAGACTGTATCTGGTGATCCTATTGGGGATCTAGTTGTCTATTTCTATGAATAAACGAAACGGCGTCACCTAGTTCTAAACGTAATTGCCGGGGAAACTCGAAATATCTATATTATTATTACACAGTTGATATGAGTTTATGAAAGAAGACTTACAGTGAAACAACCCCACAATACAGTTATATGTATATGAAAGCGGTAAATGAAAGCGTATAAACACTTACTCGGTTGTAGAGCTTCCATGCTGTTTGGTTAGTTGTTCAACAAAGAAAGATTGAAAACAACAGTATATTCAAAATCAAAGGAGAAAGTGCTTTGAAAAAGAAAGATTTGGGGCTTACAGCTCAAGGAGAGGCCCAGGGTTTTATCAGTGAGCGCACTGTTTGAAGTTTGTACAGAGGGACTTATACAAGTGACTGAGGCCCAAAAAAGGTTTTCTGTACAACGGGATGAGTCT
Source organism: Lathyrus tuberosus (assembly GCA_022829125.1). Lineage (NCBI taxonomy): Eukaryota > Viridiplantae > Streptophyta > Magnoliopsida > Fabales > Fabaceae > Lathyrus > Lathyrus tuberosus. The sequence continues at coordinate 10,720,816 of JALAZF010000153.1, forward strand.
TACACTCTCTCAAGAGGCCCAAAAGGTTTAAAAGAAAAAGAGTGGGGCTTATAACACGAGGGTAGGCCCAGATGATTTTTCGTTTAAAATGGCGATCGCGCCGAGATTTTCTTTTAACGCAGAGGGACTTATACAATAAGTGAGGCCCAAAGGGTTTTAGTTAAAAGGGGGTTGGGTCTTACACTCTATTAGAGGCCCAAAAGTTTTGAATGGGTCTTATAGCTCGAGGAGAGGCCCAAGATTTGTTTTTCAACGGATGACGATCGAGTCAAACTTTTTGAAATACAACGGGACTGATACAATAAGTGAGGCCCAAAATGTTTTTGTATTTACAAAGGATTGGGTCTTACACTCTATTAGAGGCCCATGACTGTTTGACAATGATTTGTTTGAGTGAAAATCAAAGAAACCCTAATTTTATTCTTTAAAAGTAAATATTTAAAGAAAATCAACGAAAAATACCAAATAGGTTTGAATAAACCACTTGTGATTTTTGTTTAAGGTTTGAAAAATGAGGTATAAATCACAAGAGATATTAAAACCCATTTGGTCTTGATTTTTCAAGATCAATATTCATTTTAAAATGTTTAAAAAACAAATAAAATGAATTTATTCACAAAAATACTAATTATATTAAATAAATAATATAAACTCAATTTTTTTGTGGAATAAAATATTCCAACTTTTTTGTGATTTTTTGCCAAAGGAGCCAATAAAAAATAATTAAAATTGAAAGAGTTATTAATTTTCCAATTAATTAATAAACCATGAAAATATTGGAAAAAATGGCAAAATGTGAAAAAAAACACAAAATGGCATAGGTGGGGTTTGAACCCAAGACCTCAAGGTTACAAGGCGCGCGCCTTACCACTGGGGTGGTGATACATCCATTGTTTGAAACAAAACAACAAATATACAAGTCATGCCTTGGTTTTAGGCCTGCCCCAAGGCAAGTTTTGGCTCAGAAACGTGAAGGTCATAACTTTCTCAATTCTTAATGGTTTGAGACAAAATTTATATGCATCTGGACCAGAATTTCATAAGGAATCTAATGGTGGTGGTAGTTTTTTCAGATCACACTCCCTCCTCAAAACCTGGTAGTGGTTTTGAAAATGACCTATAATTGAATTTTCTTTGCTACAACTTGGTACAAGCATGGATTACATGGTGAATTAGCTCAAACACAACATATACAACATGTATGAGATGTTTATGATCAGTGGACTTCAAAGCCTTGCATGATTCAAAGATTCCAAGTTGTGAGGCTTACCTCTTATTTTGAGATTTTGGAGCTTTTGTGCAATCTGTCAAACCTCTTGTTCCAGAAATAATTTGATGCTTTAGACACACTCAAATGATCCCTTAGAAGCTTTTAGAATGATTGGAATTGACTGGTACCTGCAAAAACACAAACAGTCCATTTTTTGCAAAAGGGGTTAAAAGTGACCAAAATAGCAACTCTCTCAAATGGTGTTCCAGATGAGGGGAACAATTTGGGACAGTTCAAGGATGATATTTGGAGTGTGTTTGAGGTTTTATCTGGTTTGGAAAGTGACTGAATCAAGACATGGCTTGAAAAATGAAAAAAAGCCTATTTTGAGGTTTTGAGAGGTGACTTTGTGATTTTGTTATTACAGGTCACTTGTGATAGTTTGCACAGCTTACATATGATATATATGAGGTGTGTGTGTGATTGATTGTGATGGAAAAGCTCTCAAGCTCAAAAACTCAAAGTTGCCTTGCTAAAGAAGGCATTTTTGCCAAGAGAAAGAGGTTTTGAGGAAAGCATCTATTTGATGGCTTTGGTGTACTCAAAATGATCACAATTGAGCTCTATTTATAGTAGAGCAAGTTTGTTTTGCGATCCATAGTGAATGGCAACTGCAACAGGTGTTTGTTCAATGTTGGCCAATGGAAATCCAAGTCTCCTCTAGCCATTGACTAGAGGTTAGGGCATAGGGCTGTGGTTCCCTTGGTCTTGGATAAGTCTTGACTGATTTCAGTTGAGAATGGCTCAGTCCATGCCACCTTGATGCTTCCATTGAATGCTCCAATCCAAAATTGGAGTCTTGTCCCTATTTTGGCCATTCTAGGTTCAACATGCTATTTCTTGTTCCAAAGACTTTGGAGGCTTGGCTCAGTGATTGTCCCCTTTAGATTCAATCCTCAGAGGTGTCCAAGTGGATAGGAGCATTTGGATTTGGCTGATTTTGGCAAATCGAGCAAAAATACATATTCTGCCTTGCCTTGGCAGATTTCAGCAAGGCAACTTTCCAATGTCATATCTCATGGCTCAAATTGAATTTGGTAATGTTCTTGGCCATTTTGGAAAGCCCTTACATGATACAACAACTATTTGAACATGTTCGGTTTTGATCTCTTTTGAATCCAAGTGAAAAATCCCCCTACATTTGGCAAAAAGGAAGGTAAAATCTGACTTAGTGAAATTTTCACTAAGTGTTGGAACAAAGTGACTTTTCTTGATTTTGATCACTCCATAACTCAAAATCCATGAGGAATTTGGACATAGGTCAGTATGAAGCTTTTGTAGAGGGCAATGAGATCTAAAAATCAAGCTTTGAATGGGGAACAATAGCCTTGTGGTTTAGGAGTTATGGTCCTCCAAAGTTGGCACATTAGTGTCACTTTTTCCATAACTTAGAAATTTTTCTAAGTTTTTATGGTTACCCCTTTTACAAGTTATCCCACTTTCTTTGATTTTTCTTGATGAATGATGATTCAAATCATACATTAACATCATTTTAGGGTTAAAAATCCATTTTGGTGAAAAATCTCAAAAAGTCAAAGTTGACTTTTGTGCACAGTTGACTTTTTATCCGATGAATTCCAAACTGTGCAATTCTTCAGGAAATCATGTCCTTGACCTAAATAAAACTTGATGGACATGTTCTATGGATGGTATAGAGGATATTGAATCATGTCTTAGGGCTTGGGAGCATGTCCTGGTCAAAAGTCAAAGTTACAGATGACTTTCCTCGCGAAACCCTAATTGTGGTGCAGATGAAATTGAGACTTGTTGCTCAAGCTTCTTGGATCAATCCATTGTTCCAAATGGATCAATATAGTATATTAGAGACCCTCAAACCCTCTCTTGAGGTCTTGGCTCATGATTTGCCCTAAGAGTCAACTTAGGGGTGAATTAGGTCAAGAAACCCTAATTCCCGATTTTTGATGAATGTGTCCCCTAAGGCAAAATTGACTTGATGTTAAGGTTTATGATGTCCCTTGGAGCATCATAGGTTATGCTTTGAAGCATTGGCTCATGCCCAGAGGAGAATTTCCATCTGGAGGCCCTGGTCGACCAAAACCCTAATTTGGTGACATTGGCGATCTTAAGGCTTGATCCACCTAGAAGGGAGCAACCTTGTGCTTGATCCTTGAAGTGGGAGTCCTTTTGATCCATTGTAGATGTTTGGGAGGTTAGACAAGTTGAAGATCATGTCATTTCTTGATTGATCCTTTGCCTAAGAGCTCTGAGAGGGCTTGAAACCCTAATTTTGATTGTAGTGGATGCTCACCCATCTTTGGGGATACTGATGAAGTATGATGGTTCCTCCATATTGTGATGATGATTTGCACAATGATGGGAAATCTTAGTGGTCAAAATTTGGGGTATGACACAATCCATCGGGATGATTTTTGATTATGTCTCTAATTTTTGCCTGGACCGCCCTTTCGGGTTTTCAATCCACCGAGACGTTTTTTTTTCTCTTTTTTTTTTAGTTTAGGCGAAGTATTTCTTGGCTACGTCAACATTCGTGGGGTAGGCAAATTCCTCTCCATCCATGGTTGCAAGTCTTAAGGCACCGCCTGAGAAAGCTTTCTTGACCACATAGGGGTCGTCGTAATTCGGAGTCAATTTGCCCCGGGAATCAGTGAGAAATGATTGTATCTTTTTGAGCACAAGGTCTCCTTTCCTAAAGATGCGAGGTCGAACCTTTTGTCAAACGCCTTCTTCATTCTTTGCTGATACAACTGACCGTGGCATAGTGCCATTATTCGTTTCTCTTCGATCAGATTTAGTTCGTCGTGTCGACTTTGACACCATTCAGCTTCTGTAAGCTTAGCTTCCATCAATACCCGGATTGATGGGATCTCTACTTCGATGGGGAGTACTACCTCCATGCCATATACTAGAGAGAAAGGGGTTTCCCCTGTTGAAGTGCGGACAGATGTGCGATAACCGTGAAGAGCAAAGGGTAGCATCTCGTGCCAATCTTTGTAGGTTATAACCATATTTTGAACAATCTTCTTGATGTTCTTGTTAGCCGTTTCTACCATCCCGTTCATCTTGGGTCAGTAGGGAGATGAGTTATGGTGTTCGATCTTGAACTCTGCGCACAACTCTTTCATCATCTTATTGTTTAAGTTAGATCCATTATCAGTAATGATCTGGCTCGGAACACCATAACGGCATATGAGATTGTTTTTGATAAAGCGAACCACTACTTGTCAGGTCACGTTGGCGTACGATGCTGCTTCGACCCACTTGGTGAAGTAGTCAATGGCTACCAGGATGAACCGATGTCCGTTCGAAGCTTTAGGTTCAATCATGCCAATTATGTCGATTCCCCATATGGAAAAAGGCCATGGGGAAGAAAGAACTTTGAGATGTATTGGCGGTACATGGATTTTGTCGGAGTATATCTGACACTTGTGACACCTTCTCATGTACTTGTAGCAGTCGGATTCCATGGTTAACCAATAGTACCCTGTCCTTAGAATTTTTCTCGCCATTGTGTGTCTGTTGGCATGAGTGCCAAAGGATCCTTCGTGAATTTCTTTTATCAGCATGTCTGCTTCTAGTCTGTCTATGCATCGGAGCAAGACCATGTTGAAATTCCTCTTATAGAGTGTATCATCGCTCAGGAAGAAGTTTCTAGCCAGTCTTCTGAGGGTTTTTCTGTCTTTTCTTAGTGCCCCAGGTGGGCACTCTTGTTTCAGAAGGAAGCATTTGATATCGTGATACCAAGGTTTTTCGTCTATGACTGCTTCAATCGTGAAGATGTAAGCGGGCCGTTCAAGGCGCATTATGTCGATCTTAGGTAGGTCGTTCCATTGACCTACACTAATCATGGAAGAGAGGGTGGCTAATGCATTAGCCATGTGATTCTCTTCACGAGGGATATGATGAAACTCGACTCTGTTGAAGAAAGGTAACAACCTTCTTGCGTAGTCTTTGTAAGGAATCAGTCCTGATTGGTATGTGTTCCAATCTCCTTTGATTTGATTGATAACCAGGGCTGAGTCACCGTATACGTCCAAGTTTTTGATCCTTAAATCAATTGCTTCTTCGAGACCCATGATACAAGATTCGTATTCGGCCTCGTTGTTTGTACACTTGAATGTAAGTCGGGAGGTGAAAGGAATGTGGGTACCCTGAGGTGTTATGATGATTGCCCCAATCCCGTTTCCGTAATGATTAACTGCTCCGTCAAAGATAAGTCCCCATTGGGAACCTGGTTCTGGCCCTTCACTAGGTAGCGGTACATCGCAATCTTTCATTTTTAGATACATGAAATCTTCATCTGGTAAGTCAAACCCGATTGATTCCTGATCGTCAATTGGTTGATGAGCCAAATAATCTACTACAATACTCCCCTTAACGGCTTTTTGAGCGTGGTATTCGATGTCGTATTCTGATAACAACATCTGCCAACGGACGATTCTTCCCGTGAGAGAAGGTTTTTCAAAGACATACTTGATTGGATCCATTTCGGAGACCAACCAAGTAGTGTAAAGAATCATGTACTGGCGAAGACGCTTAGCTGCCCAAGCCAAAGCACAACAAGTTTTCTCAAGCATAGTGTACCGAGTCTCGCAGTCGGTGAATTTCTTGCTCAGATAATAGATGGCAGACTCTTTCCTTTTCGTTTCATCTTGTTGGCCAAGTACACAACCCATTGAGTCCTCTAGGACTATTAAATAGATGATCAGTGGTCTTCCTTCCACTGGAGGTGATCGAATCGGTGGGTTCAACAGGTATTCCTTAATACTGTCGAAGGCGGTTTGGCAGTCTTCTGTCCAAACGTAGTCCAGGTTCTTTTTGAGTAATTTGAAAATCGGCGCGCACGTCGCGGTCATGAGGAATATGAATCGGGAAATGTAGTTCAAACGTCCCAGGAATCCTTTGACTTGTTTTTCAGTTTTCGGAGAAGGCATTTCTCGAATGGCCTTGACCTTGTCAGGATCAACCTCAATTCCTTTCTGGCTGACGATGAACCCTAAAAGTTTCCCTGAACAGACACCGAAAGTGTATTTATTGGGATTCAAGCGGAGTTTGTACGTTCTCAGCCGCTCGAATAGTTTTGACAAATGGGTCACATGCTCCTCCTCTCTTCTAGATTTGGCAATCATGTCATCGACATATACCTCGATCTCCTTGTGTATCATGTCATGAAATAAAGTAGTCATAGCCCTTTGATAGGTTGCCCCGACGTTCTTCAAACCGAACGACATGACCTTGTAACAAAAGGTGCCCCATGGGGTGATGAACGACGTTTTCTCCATGTCTTTCGGCGCCATTTTAATCTGATTATAGCCCGAGAATCCATCCATGAAGGAAAAAACTTTGAACTTTGCTGTACTGTCTACCAGCATGTCAATGTGCGGTAAGGGAAACTCGTCCTTTGGACTTGCCTTATTTAGATCTCTATAATCGACACACATTCTGACCTTTCCGTCCTTTTTTGTAACGGGTACGATGTTGGCTAACCATTGAGGATATTCAGACGTAGCGAGGAAACCGGAGTCAATATGTTTTTGTACCTCTTCTTTGATTTTGATGGCCATGTCCGGGTGAGTTCGTCTCAACCTTTGTTTTACTGGCGGACATTCTGACCTTAACGGTAGATGATGTTCCACGATGCTAGTATCCAACCCTGGCATGTCTTGGTAGGACCAAGCAAACACATTGGAAAATTCTCTGGGAAGCTTTGTCTAACTCTCTTTGGCAGTTGGACTGAGCAGTGCCCCAATCCTGATTTCTTTTCTCTCTTTTTCTGAACCCACGTTGATCATTTCCAACGGCTTTTTGTGAGGTTCAATGGACCTTTCCTCTTGTCGGAGTAATCGGGAGATCTCTTCTGGAATTTCGTCGTCCACTTCTTCTTCAGCCCCAAATACCGGGAACTCAAAGTCGGGAGAAGGCATCGGATCGTATGTTTAAACGGGGTTTAAAACAAGCAATCTGCATGACGTAATGATTATTTTTTAGAAGAGATGGAGATAATGCAAGAGTGTGTGCAGTGTATTTTCTAATAACCACTTGCTTTTATTATTGAATTGGTTTTTTTTAGGATTACCATTTTCTGAAAAAAGCGAAGAGAGAAAACAGCAATAAATGCGGAAATTACAGAACGACGTTATTTTATTTATGAACAAGTCGATTCTTGAAACTACTGCCCTATAAAACAAAACTCTGTCGCTTTGGGCGAAGCGAAGAGGGAAATTTACAAAAAACGAACTCTATCAAAACATCTGTTTCACCTGGGCAAGGTGAAAGGTTAAAGTAAAGACGACAATTACTTTGACTTATAAACAATCTTCGGAACATCGACAACAACCCATTAGCGGCAAACTCCTCGGCGAATCACAAAGTCTGGTACTTTCCTCGATTTTTCTTCAGAAATAACGCTGATTTCTAGCGGAGCAGGATCATTGGAATCTGTCTCCCAGGCAGAGTTATCGTAGGAGGGTTCCTCTGTTGTATTTTGCATAGTATTTGTGCTTTCAGGCAAATCTCCCCATCCAGTTGGCTGGATGTCTTCGAGCCTGATACGAGAGCTTTCAGGAGCGGTGTATTTGACCATATAATCGTATTTTCCACTTGGTTGTCCCAAGGTGTCCCACACTTCTTTGGAACTGGAGGAGTCATCTCTCTCGATGACGTTGACCTCAGGGAAAGCATAGTTGATGAATTATAGTCTGGCAAGATTTGCCAATTCATCGTCGTACGGGATATTTTCGGAATGACCCGAGTGTTGGTCCCATGACATGGTGGGGATGCAGGTATTCTTTTCAATGATGCTCAGGTGATTCTCATTTTTTATCTGATTTTCTTTCCCCAAGTCTCCTGGATACGGCTGCCAGATAGGCAGGCCATCCATTGGGCCATAATAGTCGTGGTCAAAGTTGTCCTTCATTAGAGTATCTTCCTCTAATGAGTTTGGTGGAGCACGGCATCCTTCCGGATCACAATCTCCATATATCATTTCGACGTCTGACCTGGGTATAAATCTCGGACTCTGTGCGGGATAGCAAAATGGCGTAGGCACCTCTTCCTGAGACATATAGCCATCCTTGTTAAGATAGGACTTCCATTCCTCATCTGTGTCAAAGGCATCTTCCTCGTTGATGGTGTGGACTGCTTGAGGCACTGGGTGAAGGAAACCTCCACTGTGGAAGAAATCCTGAATGGGATGAAGACTTTCATCGTTAGCAGATGTCTGGGTGGAGGTTGTGGAAAAATTCAAGACCCTTCTTTGTTTTATTATCAGTAGGAATGACAAGCTGTCCCCATCCTTTTGCATTGTTATTCTCAATCACTTCGAGAGCATCTCTGTATGAGGAAATCGAGGTTCCTTTCTCTGATTGATTCTCATTGCTTACCGAAAGTGCTTGGAACTGAGTCCCAACAACCTCCTCGGGTTCTACACAAGTAGATAATGACAGGTTACTCACGATCAAGGCTTGTTCTCAATAGACCGTGACGAGTTGATCGTTCTTGACAAACTTCAGTTTCTGGTGCAGCGTCGAAGTGACTGCCCCAACCTGGTGTATCCAAGGTCTTCCTAATAAACAACTGTACGCTGCCCGGACGTCCATGACCTGGAAAGTGATTAGGAAAGTGTGAGGACCGATAGTTATGGGAAGGTCGACTTCGTCGAAAACTGCTTTCTGAGACCCATCAAATTCTTTGACGATGACCTCACTGCCCCTCATCGGGGACCCTTTGAATGATAGTCGCATTAGAGTGGACTTTGGCATAACGTTGATGGTCGATCCTGTGTCTACCAGTACGCTGGCTAAAGCATCGTCCTGGCAGTTAACTATGATATTGAGCGCCATGTTGTGACTTTTGCCCCCCTCTGGCAAATCCTCATCACTGAATCCTAAGTTGTTGCAGGAAGTGATGTTAGAGATGATGCTATTAAATTGTCGTATTGACACATCCTGTTCCACAAAGGCCTGCTCTAAGACTTTCTGTAGAGCCTCTCTGTGGGCTTCAGAACTAAGTAAAAGTGATAGCACAGAGATCTTTGAAGGAGTTTGTAACAGTTGATCAACAATGTTGTATTCGCTCCTATGGATGAGCTTCAGCATCTCATCATTATTTTTTGAAAGGTCGGGATTACTGGATTGACCGACTGGTGGATCAGGAGCTTCGGTTGGAAGTTCCTTTTTGTTAGTTCTTGTATTGGCTGGAATTTTGGTAAAACAAAGTTGAACAATGTTGATGTCATATGTCTGATGTCATAACATTGGTTCCTAACATTAGCTGTTGCAGGGTTGAAGTTTTATATGCTGATGTTATAAGTGATGTTTTGACATCACTATATCAGAACATCAGAACATCAGTTTGTGATGTTTTAGGGCTGCGCGTGTTAGTGAGTTTTGAGGAGATCTGTTAGAGTGATTGGATGCGAATATCTTGGAGAAGAGATTTCCAATCAGATATATTTGCAGATTATGGAGCAGATTCTGTAACCAACATTAGGGATGATTTGGAGAGATTTTAAAAAGATTTGAATATCAAATTTGTTTTAATATCATATATTTTTGGAAGAGATCCAAGCCCAAGTCAGAAGGGTATAAAAGCAGCCTCAACCCTTATTGGAAGAGAACGAAGAAAAGAGAGCTAAAGACCGAGTGTCATTTGTGTCTTCGTGTGTGTTTTTGTAAACCATTCGTGTGTGAATTGGTGTTACTATTTTGAGTTGAAAGTGTATTCACTCTAGAGCTTTTAAGCAAGAGTGTGTTGTTCTTGATCAAAGCTGTTAAGCAGAATCAAGTTGGGTGATTAAGGTTGAATTGAAGTTGTTTCTGTCTCATTTTGAGTATGTTTTTCTTGATGATAAGGGGCATAAACCGGTGATAATAAGCACGGATCTAACCACTATGGAGGAGAAGAAGTTAATGGATGTTTTGAAGAATAATAAAGAGGCAATGGGATGGACTCTTTCCGATCTAAAAGGAATAAGTCCCTCTTATTGTATGCATCGAATATTCATGGAAGAAGATTTCAAACCGGTCACTCAACCGCAACGCCGCTTAAATCCTACCATGAAAGAGGTGGTTAGGAAGGAAGTGGTAAAAATGTTAGATGCCGGAATGATTTATCCCATTTTCGATAGCCCATGGGTTAGTCCGGTACAAGTGGTGCCAAAAAAAGGAAGATTGACAGTTATATGAAATGAGAAAAATGAGTTAATTCCAACGAGAACCGTAACCGGGTGGAGAATATGCATAGATTACCGTAGGCTTAACCAAGCTACAAGGAAAGATCATTTCCCTCTCTCGTTTATGGATCAAATGCTTGAACGACTTTCCGGTCAACAATTCTACTATTTTTTAGATGGTTATTCGGGTTACAACCAAATTATCGTGAACCCGGAGGACCATGAAAAAACCGCTTTTACATGCCCTTTTGGAATCTTCGCTTATAGGAGGATGCCGTTTGGGTTGTGTAATGCACCGGCGACTTTTCAAAGGAGTATGCAAGCGATATTCTCAAATTTGATCGAAAAGACAATTGAGGTTTTCATGGATGATTTCTCTGTTTTTGGGCAATCGTTTAATATTTGTCTGAAAAATTTGGATGTGGTTTTGGAATGGTGCGTGGAAACCAATTTGGTACTCAATTGGGAAAAATGTAACTTCATGGTGACCGAATTGTTCTTGGCCACAAAGTTTCTTCAAAGGGCCTTGAGGTCGATCAAGCCAAGGTTGATGTTATTGAGAAATTGCCACCACCGTTGAACGTTAAAGGTATAAAGAGATTTCTCGAACATGCGGGATTTTATCGGAGGTTCATCAAGGATTTCGCAAAGATAGCAAAGCCTTTGAGCAATTTTCTCAACAAAGATAAGTCCTTTGATTTTGATGAATCTTGTATGTTCACTTTTAATTCTTTAAAGCAAAGTTTGACTACCTCACCCATAATCATCGCGCCCAATTGGAAAATGGATTTTGAACTCATGTGTGGCGCGAGCGATTAAGCGGTGGGTGCGATTTTGGGTCAACGGAAAACAAATTTTTTTCATGCTATACACTATGCGAGCAAAGTCTTAAATGAAGCTCAAATAAACTATGCAACAACTGAAAAAGAGTTGCTTACGATAGTGTATGCATTGGAAAAATTTCGTTCTTATTTAATTGGGTCGCGAGTAGTTATTTACACGGATCACACGACGATTAAGTATTTGCTCACCAAGCCAAATTCTAAACAAAGGCTTATTCGTTGGATCCTCTTGTTACAAGAATTTGATTTGGAAATTCGTGACAAGAAAGGATCTGAGAATTTGGTGGCGGATCACTTATCCCGCCTTGTAAATGTTGAAGTGACCAAAAATGAATTAGAGGTCAAGGAGGAATTTCCAGATGAAAAGTTGTATATGGTGTAAGTTAGACCATGGTTCGCCAACATGGCTAATCACAAAGCCGCTGGATTAATACCGGATGGTCTAACTCACCATCAGAAAAATAAATTTTTATCTGACGCCAAGTTTTTTGTTTGGGATGAACCATATTTGTTTAAGCTTGGTGTCGATAACCTTTTGAGAAGATGTGTGCCAAAAGATGAAGCCACTAGCATACTTTGGCATTGTCACAACTCTCCTTGTGGAGGACATTTTAACGGAATAAGAACGACAATGAAAGTCCTTCAATCGGGACTTTTATTGGCCTTCTTTATTCAAAGACGCACATTTGCATGCGCAAAGTTGTGACAAGTGTCAAAGAAGTGGTGGAATTTCAAAGCGGCATGAAATGCTTTTACAAAACATGTTGGAAATTGAAGTGTTTGATTGTTGGGGAATCGACTTTGTTGGACCTTTTCCATCATCGTTTTCCAATGAGTATATTTTGGTCACAGTTGATTACGTATCCAAATGGGTAGAGGCAATAGCATGTGCTAAGGCTGACGGAAAAACTGTGATAAAATTTTTGAAAAGAAACATTTTTTCTCGATTTGGTACTCCGCGGGTGTTGATAAGTGACGGAGGATCCCACTTTTGCAACACTCAGCTTGAAAAAGCCTTGGAGCAATATGGTGTGAAGCACAAAGTTGCAACACCATATCATCTATAGGCCAATGGGCAAGCAGAGGTATCAAACCGGGAAATTAAAAGAATTTTGGAAAAAACGGTGTCATCCTCAAGGAAGGATTGGTCAAATAAGCTAGACGATGCTTTGTGGACCTATCGAACAACTTTTAAAGCTCCGATTGGTCTCACACCTTTTAAATTGGTCTATGGTAAGAATTGTCATTCACCGGTGGAGTTGGAACATAAGGCGTTTTGGGCCTTGAAATTTCTGAATTTGGATCCAACTTTAAGCGGAGATAGACGAAAGATGCAAATGCATGAATTGGAGGAATTACGCCTCCAAGCATATGATTCCAATAAGCTGTATAAAGATCGAGTCAAAACTTACCATGATAAAAATATCGTGACCAAATAGTTTGAAGTGGGGCAGCTGGTCCTACTTTTCAATTCTCGATTGAAACTATTCCCTGGTAAATTGAAGTCTAAGTGGTCTGGTCCATTCCCGATTCGTGAAATCAAGCAATATGGGGCAATAGTCATTGAAGACACAACGTCAAATGAGAATTGGATTATTAATGGTCAGAGGTTGAAAATTTATCTCGGTGGTGATTTCGAGCGGAATCCCTCCATTGTGGCGTTTTGCGATCCTTGAGGTTGCAATGGACCGTCGAGCTTAGCCGACGTTAAACAAGCGCTTGTTGGGAGGCACCCCAACATTGTAAGTATTTATTGCTTTATTTTCTGTTTAAATGACATTTGATGTTTAGAATGGTAAGAAGTGGCAGCTGTGCAAGAGAAAAAAAATTGCAAAACCTGTCATGTTCGCTGGCGTTCGCTTTGCGAACCTGGGGCGAGCATTCGCCAGCCAGTTTACTTTGCGAACCCAACGAGACAAGGGACGTCTGTTTCTGCCACCTCAAGTTAAAAAGGGGTTAAATTTTTGGGTGGGCCAACACTTGGGCCCAACACCCATATCATTTTCTGAAAGTGAGAGGGAACAAACCCTACTCCCACTTTTGCCTCTCTCATTCAAACACAAAACACACTCTCAAGAACGAAAAATTTCTCACGTGCTCTTGTACTCAAATTTCACCAAATTTTCTCCAATTTAAATTACAAACATAGGTTTGCATCTCTTTTTCTTGCTAATTTTTGTTAGACAATATGGTTAGGGTTGTAGTATGTGCATTAGAGACATTATGATTCTAGGGTTTTCACTTCTATTTTAAAGTTTCTCTGCTGTTGCATGTTGAATTGGTTGTAAACCTTAGAAAGGAAATGAATTTGTGAATGAAACTCTGATGAAAGGAAGAATGGCTGTTGTTTTCTGAATTTTCATGCATTCGCTGGCTAGTTCGCTGTGCGAACTTGGGCGAGCATTCGCCAGGCTTCGTTGTGCGAATGTTTCAGCGAACAAACCAGAATGCTGAATTTTTTTTATTTTATGTCTGGTTTGTGATTATGTTTATGCTTCAATGCCAATGGTTTGTGTTGCCTCTTTTTGCTATTTTGTTTGTCGATGTGTGCAGATGGGTCCAAAGACTAACCCTGCCAAGAAAAGAAAGTCATACACATCGCGACAAGTGCCAATCCAATTTGATGACACTCAATTTAGTGGTGCCAAACAGGCAGCAAGATATCTGACCTTAGAAAAAAGAAGCATTTTAGCGGAAAAGAGATTCAACCTAAGTGACCGAGGGAGTTATCGGTCTGTGGCTGCGCTTTTGGAAGAGAAAAAGTGGGGACGGCTGATAACTCCGGTTGATAGAAATAATGTAGAGCTTGTCCGAGAATTTTATGCGAACGCCCTTCCTGATGATGGCGAACAATTTAGTTGGACAACATTTGTTGGGGGGAAGTTCGTGAGATTTGACCGTAGAGCCATTAGTATTCTTCTGGGAAGTCCTCTGCCTTTAAGGGCTAGTGAGATTGATGATTACCATAGGGACCTACACCTTCACCAAGATATCCCAAAAATGATCAGAGGTCTCCTTCGTCCGGGAAAAACAATTGAACTCAACCCATCTGTGGTTGCTATTAGGTACCGGCGGGAGGACATGCAACCTTTGTCCCAACTCATATTGCTTTTGGTTGTAACCAATATCAGGCCAAAATCGCATTCCTCAACCATCCCTATACCCTTAGCTCACCTTGTCCATAGTATATTGACAAACGTGCAGATTGATGTGGCTCGTATAATTGCCGATGAGATAAGGGCAATTGTGGAGAGTGGCCTTGGTGGTAACACTTCTCGGAAGAATGCCCCTCTCGCATTTCCTTGTCTTATCATGTCATTGTGTGCGGATGTTGGGGTTGGTATTCCCACATGCCGCCAGGTCACAATCCCGTTGGCTATTGATGATTGATATGTCGACAAATTCTGCAAACCAAAGGGGACAAGGGGTGAGACGTCGGGTGCTAGTGTTGAGGCTAGCAAAAGGGGTGGAGATGCTTCAGGTTCTGAATCTTAGGGATTTTACCCTTATCAGCAGAAGATATGCCAGTACAAATGGGACTGGATGGCAGCTTCTCAGCGCACCATGATTGATTTGTACGACTCCATGTAGGTACTACAGCTACAGCTTCGCGATCCCGCCACTGAGCATATGATGATGTAAAGGGAGCAGTTCCTTGCACATGCTGGTTGGCCTGAGGCCAGGCCAATATTCGGAGGGGGAGAGGACGTAGCTGGTGCTGATGATGATGCTGATAAGGAGGGTGATGGTGCTGAGGTAGAGGTATTTGGTTCAAGTTCTTGTTCAGAGGAGGAGGAGGCAGAGGTGTATGCTACAAAGTCCGAGGAGGACTGGTTTTTTTTGTGCTGGTGATTTTGTACTTCCTTTGGGCATCTAAGTGAAGTTTTCTTATATTTTGTTTTTTATTTCAGTTTTTATTGATGTACTCTATCCACTTTGTGGATTATTTTGGATATTTGGATGTACTTGTACCCTTCGAGGTATTTTTGACTTTGTAGGTGTGTTCACACCAGTACATTTTTATTATTATTATTATTAGTAATATTTGTTGTTTTTCAGTAAAATTTTTCTGTTTTTAATTTTACTAATATTTCAGTTTTAATTATTGTTATTAAGTGTTGAGTTCTTTAGTTTACGAATGCTCAACACTTAAATTGCTGGTATTCTTTTGTGTTAAGAGTTGAATTCTTCAGTTTACGAATGTTCAACTCTTAAATTGTTAACATGCCTTTTATTGTTTTATGTTGGTATGCTTGTGGAAGTTAACATTTCCAACTTTTGGATGTTTTGTGGAAGAAACTTAGGTTGGTGTTGATTATGCATCAAAGAAGATTCCTCCAAGATTGGATGGCTATGATAGTACTTTAAGCATGATGTTGTGGCAAGGTACATAGTTACCTAGTTCTAGAATTTAGAATGTATAGGAACTTTGTTTTCTTTGTACAAATGAAAATGTTGTTTCTTGGTACAACTCTATTTGATTGCTTGTGTCATTTAGGTCCAAAAATCACAAAAGTGAGAAACCTCCATGTTATACCAAATGCTTTGGATTGATGATGAATGTTGTTTTATACTTATAATTCATGCTTTATCTTGCTTGTTGTTTTGAAATAGTGGAAGCATAGAAATGATCAAGGCAATGTTTGTGCACTTTGAGTATAACCACCATTCCAAAAACACTTCAAGTCACCTTGTGAGTGTGCGCGTATTTGAAACCTCTTTTGAGCCGAAATGAAAATTTTGTTTGAATCATGAACCCGATTTTAACCCGCGTGAAAAGCATTTAAGCTAAGATTATGGCAATGTTGAAGTTGGGGAGAATGGTTTATCTTGAAAAGAGAAAAAGGAATTGGGGATACAATGCATTCTAAGACAAAGAAATTGAAAAAAAAAAAAGAAGAAATAAAAAGAACTAAAAGAAAAGAAAAAGAAGAGAATGCATTGTGAAAGAAAGAAATAAGGATTGAACAAGATCGAAAATTTTGAAAAAGAAATGCTCTTCAAAGTCTTTACCCTTTCTTGTTTCAATGGCCGTGTACATATGTCCTTTGTTTTTAACCTCGGCCAAGTTACAACCGATAAAAGCCCTTAGTGATCTTTTGCTTCTTTAATTTCTTGCGATCAATTAGATATTGTATGAATTGCTTAGTATTTGCTTCATTTGTCATTTGAGCGAAATTGCCCCGCGGTTGCAAACACGTTAATTTCCTTCAATCCTGTTTCGAAGAGGAGTGTAGAGTGACATAAGCATGATTGTTTAGTTGTTTATGGAAACATCGTCTGAGATTTGTTTTAAGAATCAAGTTCCTTTCCATTTTCGATTCTAGGATTGTGTAATTGTGCTTTGTTACAATTGTTGTTTTATTTGAGCCGTTTATCCTTTCTTGGATTGATTCAAATGCTCGAGCAAATCCTCTTGCTTTCAATGAGAGGCATACTTTGCTTGAGGACAAACAAAGACTTAGTTGGGGAGAGTTGTTAGATGTCAAACATGCTATATATTGATACTTGATACTTGGCATTTTTCATTACTTTCTGGTCTTAAGTGTGGATTTTTGTAGTAAATTATTGTTGTTCTTCATGCACTATGTTTATACGGTTGGTGCTTGTAATTTGTATGCTATTGGGCATGAAAGTGCACTAAAAACATCAAAGATAGAAGCCACAAAGAATTGTTGCAATCTGCCAATGAAAGTGGAAAACAACAGCAGGTTCGCTTTGCGAACCCTGGCGAAGTCCCTAGTGAATGTTCGCTTTGCGAACATTGGCGAAGCTCTCAACGAATAAAACAGGGGAAAAGGACCCAAAATTCGGTTTGCGAATGTTTTGGCGAGTGGTTCGCTTTGCGAATGAAGTGTTCGCATTGTGAACCCACATAAACAGCCATGGGAGGTTTAACTTTCAGAGGCACTTAAGGTGCCATTTTCTTTCATTCGCTAGGCGAATGATTCATTCGCAGTCTGAATGTTGCTGATCTCAAGTGTATTATAAATAAATTTTTATGTTTTCTTGGGATCATAACTTTATATTTTCACACCAAAACATACTTTTCTAAGTTTTGATCATCCAAGAGTGAATTTTCATATAGAGAAGCTGAAGTCACATCCGATCTCGATTATTCGTCGCGGATGTTCTTTCATCTCCTCTTGAAACTTGTTATCCAAGGTACCATGGAAATGAGTAGCTAAACACCTGTTGTATTAAGATTAGAGGTAGTTAATCTTGCTTATATGTATTTCTTTTGATCTTTTGTATATGAACAAGGTTGATGATCAATATATGATGAAGTTGTTTATTCTTATTGATGTATTTGTGGTTTGAATCACTCTAGACATAGATTTTCCAAATCTTGACCTAATATCTTCATCTCATAAAAACCAAACTCGAGACATAGATTTGGGGTTCATTATTCGCTTTGTATTGATCTTAACGGTTGTTGTTTCGATTGTTAGCATGAGACATCATCTAACGGTCTAAACAATGATACTCACGAATTTGCTTTAGACATAAACTTATTCAAGAGGATACGCGATTGTATTGGTTGGAACTAAGTTCATATGCTTGATTAATCGGATATGTATGGAAAGGATTAGCGAAATCTAATCTTGACATGCTTTTATAAAACTTACAACATCCTTGTTATACTTTACTTATTTGCTACCAAAATTGATGTTACAAAACAAAGAACAATTTGAAAACCCTTTACGTAAAATGTTTCGACTATTGAACGGAAAACATCAAAATATCGCACAATCCCTGCGAATACGATAAAAACACCCCCCCGAAATACTTTTTCAACAGGTCTTAGGATACAAAGAGTTTTAGCCAAATTTGCCAAAAGGGGGAGATTGAAAGCTCAAATAATTTGGACAAAATTTTGATAAAACTCAGTGCTGAAGAAGATGTTCCAACATGAAGACCAAAGCTGAAGAATTATGCGAAAGAACAAAGATGTCGAAGAAGATGCCTAAACTTGAAGATTCAACATCCTGGACTACTATAACAGATTGTCTTAAATCTATTTCAAATCTGTTCCATAATCCAAGGCGCGCTCAGCAATTGATCAAGGACCAAAGATATGAAGCCCAAGACTGTTGAAGCCTATATAAAAGGACTTAGACCTAGGGTTTTGATATACCTTTTGTAACCTAGTTCTCTTGTGTAAAAATAAGGGTTTAGGGTTTTGAGAGTCGTTGGCTCTCTAGGTTTGTAAGTCTCCCTTTGTATCGTTTGATGCATTGTGGTAGACATAGGTATCGCACAGATCCATAAACCTTTAGGTATTGGATTGTGTATTGTTCTTGGATGAAGCTTTGAAGCAAATCCAAGTTAGCGTGTTGGTCAAGTATGCTTGACAGAATTCTGTATTGATAGGGACAGTTTAGATATCATAGATTGTGATTAGGGGAAGTGAGCGGTGATTCTTATATCAAAGAGGGTGTTCTTTGGTAAAGATTTCATTGGGTAGTATTTAAGAGATAAAGTTGTAAACGGGGGAGTTTAACTTTATAAGTTTACTACAGATAATATAGCCTTCTTCCTGGATTGGTATCCCACAGATGTAGGTGAATTACACCGAACTGGGTTAACAATTGCTGTGTTCTTTTATCATTATGCAAATTTACATATTCTGTTATTGTTCTTGATAAACATGTTGGAACAGGTGTCATAACATCTATGAGTCTGCAGTTACTGATATTCAAGGTATCAGTCTGCTATTCTATTTTTGTTTAAATGATTATGCAAAACAATGTCTTGACATGTGTTAGGACATCTGCTGTCTGCTATGCTAGAATTTCAGATCGTTAGCACGAAGTACTCGATCCTATGTCATAGACTTTAGTGTGATGCGTATTTCAAACAAAAATCAATCCACTTCTGTTTAAAACTCACAAACCAAATTTAAACCTTTTATCCTTTGGGATTGTTCAAATCATTTTCAGAAAAGAGTACGTTATTTCCGTTCTACCGCAAATAGGCATCGACCCTAACTGCTGGAACGCAAATTTAACGTCACTCATAAAAAACACTTAACCAACATGTGGTTAGTCCACGAACTACGAACGCTTTGATTCCGAATGAGGATACGTAGGCACAAGACGACGATGTCTTGGCGAGAAACCTTCCCCCATCCACCTGTAGTCCTCCAAACTACGTTGACTTTGACTTTCCCATTGCACGAGGGAATACGTAGACCTAGGACGGCAAAGTACTATTGAGTCTCCTTTTTGTTTTTTCTTTTTCCGTTTCCATTTAGCAGTAGAGCTTTAGATAGCACACCCTTTGAATAGACAACAAGCGTGGATCTCGTTGGGTACAACAGACGCGGGGGGGGGGGGGGGGGGGGGGGGGCTAATACCCTCCTCTCGCGTAATCGACTCCCTAACCCAGGATTTGGTTGCGATGACCATGTCTTCTCCATTTTGAGGTTTCTTCGATTGTTCCTTTTCCTCCGTCGGGAGAAATAACGTTTGGTGGCAAATCTATTTTTCCACCAGTTGTTTTTTGCGTTGCGACAGTTGGCGACTCTACTGGAGACCCTGGTTCCCATGTCAGTCAATCCTAGCGCTTGTCTGTTTCTGTTTATTGGGTGTTTATTTTTGTGCATTATTTGTTGTATATTACTGTATTTCATTATTGCATTGGATTATTGTTGTCATATTGTTCTGCTGTTGCTGTGATGTTAGGTGGGTTTGTTCCACGAGAGATAAGCCCATTACCCAAGCTTGAGTACACATATAGGATTAGAGTGGGCTCTTGTTGACATGTGTGGCGTTTGACACATATCGTTGGCTTGAGTTCACATTCAAACGAGGTTTTCTTGAGGATACTCTGAATTGCATGTTTATGTAGTAACCAGGGTGGTCTGATAGGAGCTTATGACTCTGGAGACCGTTCATTGGAAATCAGTTGAGGCCTCCTTGATTGGTGATGATGCCAAACCAAAAATGGTGAACGTATCATCATTTCTTGACCTGAGAGTCCGTGATACTGATGACTTGCTAGGATTTCCTTGTCCAAGACTAGAACCCACATGTGAGAAGGGATGAGTTTTGCAGGAAACTTTGACCTTCAACCAACCCGGATTTCTGGTCAGTGTGAACTTATGAATATGGTATTCTGGTTATCTCAGTGTTCTGGTATTCTAGATTTCTTGTCAGAGCGGGATTCAGGTCTTATTCAGTCAGCAGCACAACAGTTATTCTGAACATATTAGATACCTTGATCCCATGTTTACATCAGCATAGCATCATATCTGCATTTTTAACATTCATGTTTGTTTATTTCAAGGGTTTGCATCTTATATTTGATTCCCGTTGGCATGCTCTACACAAATGGGTAATGGTAGGAATGACACTATCAACTACAAGTCTCAATCACCAGGTTTGAGCCCATTCCGCAGCCTGATTGCCAAAACTACTCAGAGTAATCTAGAAACTTTCAAGGAAGACTATGGGAGGATTCTTAGCCTGCTGCATACTGTCACCGTTTATGAGAAGGGGGTTGTACATACCTTGTTGTAATTCTAAGATCCTGCTCTGAGGTGTTTAATGTTCAGGGATTATCAGTTAGCTCTTACTTTGGAGGAGTTTTCACTCATTTTGGACATCACGGTTAAAGATCAGGTGCCTTTCCATGAATCTATGGAAGTTCCCGATCCATAAGCTATTGCTCACGCTCTTTATTTGAGCACGTCTGTGGTGAAGGGTCATCTACAATCTAAAAGAGATTTATTTGGTTTTCTGCTGAGTTCTTTGGTGAGTGAAGCTATGGAATATATTGAGGCTTGTAGTTGGACTACCTTCAATGCCATACTGGCTTTGTGCATTTATGGAATTATTCTCTTTTCCAACTTCCCGGGTTTCGTAGATATGGACGTCGTTTGGATTTTCATGATGAAAAATCCCGTGCCAACACTCCTTGGGGATCTATACCACTCAGTGCACTTAAGAAGCTTTAAGAAGAAAGGCGGACTTCTTTATTGTTGTGTTCCTCTTGTCTACAAATGGTTCATGAGTCATCTCCCCCAAGATGGCACTTTTGCTGATACTAAGGACTCCTTAAACTGGGCGGAAAGGGTGATGGGCCTTGTCGCTAAGGATATCCAATGGTTTGATAAAAGTTTGTTGGGAGCAGAGATGATTTACAGTTGTGGAGAGTTTCCCAATGTCCCTCTCATGGGAATCAAGGGCGGAATCAAGTATAATTCATCCCTTGCTAGAAGACAGATGAGGTATGCATTAAGGGTTCCTCCAACAGTGAAGAGGTGAAAGAGTCTTTGTTTTATAGCGGAAATGGCAATCCTGAGGTCATGAAGAGGGCTGTAAAAGCTTGGGGCACTATTCAGATGAAAGGAAAACCGTTCTTAGGTAAAAGTGACTGCAAAGCTTACCCTCCATATGAAGAGTGATTCCAAGAGAGAGTAGAAGTTATTTACCTGCCTTTCCCGATAAAGACTCTTCTGTATCTATTGGCCATCGAACAACCCACTACAGTGGAGATTGAGAAGTATAACAAACTCTGGGCAGAAAAGGAAGAATTGTGCAAGGAGAATGAAGAATTGAAAAAGGAGGTCTATCAGCTGGGACACGACAAGAACAAAGCGACATATGTGGCCAGAGTGAAGACAGAGTTGTTGACCAAACGAGAAAAAGAACTAGTAGAGGAGGTCAAGAACAGACAACGGGTAGGTCAAGACTTGAAAAGCGCCCATAACTTACTCCATTTGAGGAAGAAGGAGTTAGAAAAAGCCCGCGTTGAGATCTCTAAATTCAATAGTCAGTGGAACGCCACGGTAACCACTCAAAAAATGAAAGGGGATGATTTTCAAGACCAGATTGAGAAGCTGAAGTCGCAACTCAGAGACAAAGAATGAGAAGTCAGAGTAGAATTATCTCATAGATACAGAAGTGGGGAACGGCTTAAAGAGACATTGTCTGCCCTTAAGGAGCTCAAGATTCGAGGAGAGGTAAAGAAACCTAAACTTGGAGAGCCTAAACTTGAGGACATTTTCTGTGAAGATGCTTGGGAGTCGAGGTGCCAGTACTTGGAGGAAATCATGCATAGACGCGATGCTCTCATTCAGGAGTTGATCCTAAGGCCGAAGCATCCAGACACTAAGAAACTATTCAAGGAGATTCAAGCTTGGTGCGAAAAGCGTGATGGTTGGGAAGGGTTGTCTATGGTGGATATTGACGATATATCTTAGTCGCTTTCTTTCTTTTGTATTTGATCACCACCAGGCTTGTTGGTTGGGATCGCTGACTCTTGTATTTGACTATGTCTTTTTCAGTATGGGTTGTATGTAATGACTAGTGGTTATTCTCTTATTATCTAATCTATGAGCAGCTTTTATCGGTGTTTCATCTATTTCTGGTGTTTATTATTCTTATAAAACTAGAATCAAAGGGTAGATCGCCTTGGAAATATTCGAGCATGACATTTACATTTGCATCGCATATTCATTTTCATAACAGGTGTTCTTGATTTGCTTATTCTTATCTCTGCTTGGTTTTCTTTAGCAGGATTGTGAATCCAAATATTCATAGATACTGCACAAGAGGGTATCAACAAAGAGTAATTGAACAAGTACAAGCTGTACTTCAGGAGGTCCGAAACCGCATGACTCAATTCATGGAGTTAATGCAAAACATGGCCCAAGGGCATGAATAGTTAAGAACCTTGGTCCAACCTTTGATTGCTCGTGTGGATGAAAATGGTGTTATTCATGGTGGTGCTGGTGTTGTTCCTCTGGTTGGAGGTGCTGTTGGTGGTACAAATCCTCCGGTTGGAGGTGGTCCTGGTGTTGTGATTCCTCCGGACGGAGGCATAGCTGGCGTAGTTCCTGGAGTAGTTGGTGGTGGGGGAAGTGTGTATGCCGTACATGGCGTTGGTGGCCATCAATGGGAAGAGGATATTCAGGAGGATGTGTAGCGTGCGATTTTTGTCGGTGACGCGACCACCTTATCGCCATGGGTTTCTCCTTACTGCAATGGTGGGAGTGGGGTGCTACTTTCTGATTTCTTATTTATCCTGTGAAGCTGGAAGGGAAAGGGAAGCTATCTAAAACTAACCTTGCACGCGAATGTTTAACTGAACAAACGCTTAAGATAGATTCGGGGAGTTCGGGGTCAGGTTATACAATGGGGAGTTATCAATTACCCATCCTATATGTGGTTATCCACAGGTTGTTAGGAATTATCCTTACTGCTTTCTACTTACTGGTGTTTGTCTGTTGTGGGTTGGGAAAGTTTCTCCTTTAGGAGTGTTTGAGAGAGAGAGTTCTTGTTTGAGTTTGGTAAGGTACTGGATCTTAGAGTTTTGATTGGTGTGTGAAGGCACTGGACCTAAAGTTTTTGATTAGTATGCTCGCTAAGATTTCGCAATCTTATCCCTACGTATTCCCGTTAAAGATAAACAGGGAAATCAGAGCAATCGTAGTTCCTCCTATTTCTATGGGAGGAAAAAGATGTTTGGTGTCTTGTTCAAAGCCCAAGACTTAAGCTAAAAGGTTTATTTGTGTCTTGTTTAAAGCCCAAGATTGAAGCTAAAAAGTTTGACTGAGAGAGAATTTGTTATCTTTAAAGGGAGACATCTCGTCTGTTTATCACAACTGTTGGGTGATTGATTGTAAAGGAAAATAAATTTAACTGGGATATGTGAATCCAACAATGCCATAATTTCCTTTATGAGGGATTTTTCCCGAAGGAGAAAACTTTAACTCAGTGTTGAGCAATGCCATTTTTCCTTAGGAGTTTTCCATGGTAAGAGAAGGACAGTGGAGTGGATGTAAATAATTCAGAGGTTTGCCGCTTACATCAATTAGATGAAAGAGAGGATTTATACCAAGATAGGAGATGGACGACAACTTGGATTTTTGAATCAACAAGTGTGCCACTTACAGCAGTTATCTGGGGTATTATTTGATTTGTTTGTTTTGATGTGTGAAAACACAGAGAAATGTCTTCCTACAGAGAGATTTTGATTTCCTCTGAGGGGATGTTAATTTTTGTGTGCCTTGATCAAAGCCCAAGGTTGAAGCTAAGAGATTGATTGACTCCACTGGGGAAGTCCTTATACAAAGCCTAAGATGAGGCTGGAAAAGACTGACTCAACAAGAGAGTGTTTATATATGTCTGGTACAAAGCCCAAGATTGAGGCTAAAAAGAGACTGACTCTTTTGGGGATATCATTATACAAAGCCTAAGAGGAGTCTAAAAGTTTACTTTTTCGGGGAAATATTTTGTCTGTCTTGTACAAAGCCCAAGATTGAGGCTAAAAGGGGAAACTGACTCTACTGGTGAGAGGCTTTATCTGTCTTGTACAAAGCCCAAGATTGAGGCTAAAAGAAGATTAAATCTACTGGAGAGATTTATACGGCGTATTGTACAAAGCCCAAGATTGAGGCTGAAATAAGACTGACTCAACAAGAGAGTGTTTTATTTGGTGTCTTGTATAAAGCCCAAGATTGAGGCTGAACGATGTTGAGTCTACTAGTGAGAGGATATTTATGGGTGTCTTGTACAAAGCCTAAGATTGAGGCTGAAAAGAGGATCGACTCCGCTTAGGGATATTAACTCTCAAAGCCTAAAAGAAGGCTGGGAGGAATTGACTCTGTTGGGAAGATATTTATCCAGAGCTTAAGAGAAGGTTGTAAAGATTTTGACTTTGTTGGAGTAAGTTTATATATGTCTTGTACAAAGCCCAAGATTGAGGCTAAAAAGAATGACTCAACAAGAGAGTGTTTATGTTTTGTACCATTGACTCAATAAGAGAGTGTGGAAATGTGATTGACTCAACAAGAGAGTACTTTGTTTGTCTTGTACAAAGCCCAAGATTGAGGCTGAAAAGGGTTAACTCAACAAGAAAGTGTTTTAAGAAAGAAGATGGACTCAACAAAAGGGTGTTGTTGGGGCTAATTCTGCTGAGGAAATCATTATACAAAGCCTAAGAGGAGGCTGGCTTCTCCTGAGGATTATTGAGATCCAGAGGCAGGTCCAAGTCGGGGGATCAATTCTTGCTGAGGGTTACAGAAGAGTTGAGGTATCAGATACCTTGAGGTTCTTATTTGGGATAGTGTTATACTTATGATAAGCTGACCCTGGCTGGGGAAATTTAGGATGAAAGACTGAGTTTTGAAAACCTATAGAGGTTTCAACTCTACTGGATATTGGTTAAATGACCAGGGTTTCTCCTGTATTTGTAGGGAACTTGAGAATGTCTTTGAGATCCAAGAGGGGATTAGACAGTCCAAGTCTACTGGTATGGAATAGTTTGTCTTTGTATGATGCCCAAGAGGAGGCAGGTGTTTTAAGGTATGAGAATCAACCCTAAATTGTCCAAGGTTTTGACTCTTTAGAAAGACTGCTCTAACAAAGGATGACTAAGTTATGTCCTATACCTTTAAGAGGTCTTCAGCGTCCTTGTATTAAGCCCAAGAGAAGGCATGAGAACTTCTAAGAAGCTGGAGGGTCCTTGTACATAGCCCAAGAGGAGGCGGGGATGCTTTTAGGAAGCCTGTGGGTCCAAACTTAAGAAAAGTTCAAGAAAATTTTCACCGGGAATAATCTTTTCTTTAGTAAATAGTTCTAGGGTTTGAAGAAATTCAAGAGAGGTTTCACCAGGAATTAATCCTCTCTGGGGGAATGAACTTCTTTGACAATTTTTCTAATAGTGACAGTTTGAGAAAAGTTTCACCGGGAATAATGCCTTTCTCTTTGTTCCATATTGTATAAGCCCAAGAAAAGGAAAGACAATATCTGGAATTCCTATAGGGAACTAGTTTTGATTGTTGAAAGAGTGACCACTGGCTTTATCTAGTCCTAGACCTAATTGTCGGGGAAAACTCTAAGTAGATAATATACAAGCATATATATACAGATGAAATATATACTGTATGTAAAAGATAAGGTAGGAGGACTTACAGGTGAGCAAGCTTCCAGCACAAACAAATATATATATATATATATATATATATATATATATATATATATATATATATATATATGTGCAAGTATGTAAAAGAAAGCTGATAAAACTTACAGGCGAGCAAGCTTCCATTGTAACAGCTGTATGGTTAGTTGTTCAAGAAATTAAAGAAAGTTTTGATAACAACTATGAGTTTGAACCTAAATCAAAAGAGAAGTTGTTCTGGAAAAGATTGTTGGGACTTATACTCAAGGAGAGGCCCAGATATAACAATGATCGCACCGTTGTTTTGAATATTGTATCGGGGCTTATACAATTACTGACGCCTAAATTATTTATGTACAAAAGAGGGTTGGGTCTTACACTCTATTAGAGGCCCAAAGAATGTTAAAATAAAAGAGAATGGGACTTACAACATGAGGGGAGGCCCAGATGATTTTTGTTTAAAAGGCGACGACCGTGCCGAGATTTTTTAAAATCGTATCGGGATTTATATAATGACTGAGGCCTAAATTATTTTATTTACAACAAGGATTGGGTCTTACACTCTATTAGAGGCCCATGAGTGCTTTGAAAAATATTTGTGAGGGTGAAAATAATCAAAACCCTAATTTGATTTTAAAATGTATTTTAATTGAATAAAAATTCAATAAAAATGATCAAAATTATCAAACATGTGTGAAAAACAAGTTGTGATCTTGGATTAATGTTTGAAAAAATCATGTTTCATTCATAGAATGATTTGAAAATTATTTGAAGTTGAAAAATCAAGAGAAAGAAATATTTTAAGTGTTAAAACAACAAATAAAACATAATTCTTTACAAAAATACTAAATATATGAAATAAATAATATTTTTGTGAAATATTTATAGAATAAAATACTTTAACATTTTTGGGAATTTTCAAAAAAAGAACCAATAAAAAATAATTAAAATTGAGAGAGAAATTAATTTTAGAATTAATTAACAAAACCCATAAAAATATGAAAAATAGCAAAAATGGCAAAATGATAAAATGGTCTGGGTGGGTGGTGAACCCATGACCTCATAGCCAATCACACATGCGCACTACCACTGGGGTGGTGATACATCCGTGTATCAAAACCACCTCATGAACATATATGGGGTGCCAAGTTTCTAGGCCTGGCCAAGGCGCCATGCCTGGCCCTTGCCCAAGGCAAGTCCTAGTTTTGGCAATTTGCATGAAGCCTCTAACTTTCTCATTTCTCCATGGATTGGGACAAAATTTAGGTGCATCTGACCTAGAATTTCATGACGAATCCAATGGTGCCCTTGGAATTTTCAGAAAATGTTTCCATTTTAAACTCCCAAAGTGATTTTAAAATAGGCCAAATTTTGCATGTTCTATGCTATCTCATTGTACAGGCAACAATATCATGATAAATTGGTTCAAACACAACACATATGGTATGTATGAGAGGTCCATGATCAATGGACCTCAAAGAAATGCATGATTTAAAGAGTTCAAGTTGAGATGCACTTACCTCTTGAAGCTTCTTGTGCTATCTCTCAAGTTCCTTATGCCAGAAGTAATTCAATGCTTTGAACACTCTCAATTGATCCCTTAGGAGCTTTTAGGATGATCAGAACTAGATGGAATCCTCAGGAACAAGTATAGGCCTTTTCTTGCAAAAGGGGCAAAAGTGACCAAGATAGCAACTCTCTCAAATGGTGTTCCAGGTGAGGGAAACCAATCAGGACAGTTTGAGGATGATATTTGGAGTGTGTATGAGGCCTGGTTTGATTTTGGAAGTGACTGAATCAAGACATGGCTTGAAAAATGCAGAAAAGTCAGTTTTTAAGGTTTTGGAGGTTGACTTTCTGGTTTTGGTGTTTTAGATCAAAGGTGAGTGTTTGGACAGCTTAGATATGACATATTGGATGTGTTTGGATCATGAGCTCTGGTGGAATTGCTCTCTAACTCAAAAACTCAGAGATGACTTGCAAAAGAAGGCATTTTGGCCTAAAGAGAGAGATTTTGAGGAAAGCATCAGTTGTAGTTCTTTGGTGTACTCAAATTGAGCACAAATGAGCTCTATTTATAGTAAAGCAAGTTTGTTTTGCAAGCAATAGTGAATGGCAGCTGGTACAGGTATGTGGCCAATGTGGATCAAATGGAATCTCAAGTCTCCTCTAGCCATTAACTTGAGGTTAGGGCACAGGCCTATGGTTCTTTGATTCAGAGCTGAATCTTGAATCATTCAATTAGGAATGTGTTAATCCATGCCACCTTGATGCTTCCATTAAATGCTTGGAAACAAAATTGGAGTCTTTTACACTTTTTAGCCTTTTTAGGTTTGTTATGGCTATGTGTAGATTCTTGGACTTGGGAGGCTTGGGGATCAGGTCATTCCCTTTTGATTTCATCATATGATGTGTCCAAATGGATGACAAGGCTTGGAGTTGTCCAAATTTTCCAAATCGAGCAAAATGCCAAAATCTGCCTTATACAAGACAGTTAGAAATGGTGATTTTGAGGGGATCATATCTCCCTGCTCAGGTTGAGTTATGGGAGGCTCTTGTGCTTTTTAGAGAGCCCTCATATGATACAAAACATGTGTGATCATAGTTTGTTTTGAAACTATTTGGATCCCATTGAAAAATCCTCATGAACATTGGTGTTCAAAGCTGATAACTTAGGCAGATTTTCACTAAGTGTTGAAAAAGTGTCATTTTCTTCATTTTTGTCATTTTGATCACTCCATAACTTAAAATCCATGAAGAATTGGAGTTTCTTGTAGTTGAATCTTTTGTAGAATGTAGGAAGACCTACAAATTAGGCTTTGGATCACCCAAAATGGCTGCTTGGATCTCAAGTTATGATCCTTGGAAGTTTGTACCAAAATCACTTTTGTTCCATAACTTAGAAAAATTTTGGTTTCTTATGGTTGTCCCTTTTGCAAGAAAACTCACTTTTCTTGATTTTTATTAATAAATGATGATCAATACCAGACATTAACATTATTTTTGACCTAGGGGAGCCATATTTGTGAAAAATTCCAAAAAGTCAAACTTGATTTTGTGCATAGTTGACTTTTTATCGGATGAAATCCAAACTGTGAGATCCTTTGTGAAATCAAGTTCTTGACCTAATTCAAACCTAATGGATGGATTCCATAGGTGTTATAGGGTGTATTGAATCATGTCCCAAGGTTTGGGAGCATGTCTTGGTCAAAAGTCAAAGATACAGTTGACTTTTTCCTCAAAACCCTAATTGTGGTCCGGGTGAAATTGAAACTTGTGAACCAAGCTTCTTGGGTTAATCCATTATTTCAAATGGATCAATGTGGTGTATTTGAGGTCTTCAAATCATGTCTTAAGGTCTTGGCTCAAGCTTTGTCTCAAAAGTCAACTTAGGGGTGAATTAGGTCAAGAAACCCTAATTCCTGATTTTTTATTAATGCATCCCCTGAGGCTAAATTGACTTGATGATTGGGTCCATGAGGTCCCTTGGAGTATCTTGGGTTGTGCTTTGAAGCATTTGCTCATGCCTAGATGAAAATTTTCATTTGGAGGCCTCAGTCGACCAAAAACCCAAATTTAGTGACACTGGCGATCTCGAGGCTTGATCCACTTGGAATGTTGCAACCTTATGATTGATTCTTGATGTGGGAGTCCTCTTGATCCTTTATAGGTGTTTGAGAGGTTAGACAAGTTGAAGATCATGTCATTCCTTGATTGATCCTTTGTCTAAGTGCTCTGAGAGGGCTCAAAACCCTAATTCTTGATTGTGGTGAATGCTCAACCATATTTGAGGAGATTGATGAGGCATGAAGGTACATCCATATTGTGGTGATGATCTTCATAATGATGGGAAATCTTGGTGGTCAAAATTTGGGGTATGACAGATGCCCCTATTTAAACTTCTTGGACTCGAAGGTGTGAATGGCGAAGGTATTCGGGCATTCGGGGTGCAAGAGAATTAAATATCGAAATACCCTAAATTTTGACAGTGGTTGTTAATGGCAGTTTGCTCGTCCATCTTCTTTTGCTAAGTTATGATACTTAGAAAAAGGGTAAAACTTCCCCTCGATCCTGGTCTTCAGCCACGGAACTGGTCTTAGTTTCTGAAATAAACTTCCCCTCGATCCTGGTCTTCACCCAAGGAACTGGTCTCAGTTTCTGATATAAACTTCCCCTCGATCCTGGTCTTCAACCAAGGAACTGGTCTCAGTTTCTGATATAAACTTCCCCTCGATCCTGGTCTTCACCCAAGGAACTGGTCTCAGTTTTTGATATAAACTTCCCCTCGATCCTGGTCTTCAGCCAAGGAACTGGTCTCAGTTTCTGATATAAACTTCCCCTCGATCCTGGTATTCAGCCACTGAACTGGTCTCACTTTCTTCTTGTCAAGTTCCTTCCTTGACAAGGGATGCTATATGTAGCGGTCTTCATCAAACTTCTCGCCGAGTTTTGTACTGGGGAAACGCCATTTGACAGAAAAAAAATGAGGTCAAACTTGCTGGGGACAGTCATTTGTCTGAGCTGTAGAGGTGTGCAAACTTCTCTGTTGGAGACGCCATTTGTTCATTCTACTGGGAAAAACGAGTCTCTTGAGAGACCGCTTTCTGCTGGGGATATTCATCATACTTTTCTTCGAGATCTTCTCGGAGAAATGCCATGTGATGCAATCTAATTTTGAAGTGCTGATGACTTCATTAACATTGACTTTCTGGAGAGAAAAACTAATGTGTTGCTGAGAGTCTTTAGTTGCGAGGCTTTCTCTAGGGATTTTCCTTAATCCGAGAAAGCGAAGATATCATCTTCAATGGTGAAGAGTGATGTTTTGAAGGTGTCGGTCAAATGTCTTATCGCCTTCCAGAGGTTCAAGTTATCAAAGTGGTTGAGGACCGTCTCCACTCCAGAAATAAACTGGGGAAAGATTGTTCAGATAAAACATTTCCTGACGAGGAAAGAACTGACAACTCGATTGATTAAGAGGACTTTACCACTTGGGGGTAAGACTGACCAGAGTGATAGTGATCCAATATGATTATGAATATGAATCAATAATGCATGATGTATGTATGTTTATGCTGACAAAACTCACGCGACATACAGACTAATAGATGACCACGACTGGATACTCGGCCACAGTGGGGGATGAAAAGTATCAATGTTCCAAGATAGAAATTCTGCCTTGCTTAGGAGAGACGGTTCCTGTGGGGAGAAAGAGTTGTTCAATCGGTCCTAAGAGGTAAAAACTATGTCGGGGATGTCAGATGAAACATGGTCTCTGACACAAGTGATCCATCATCCAGGCGTACTGGTTTAGAAAGAGTAGTTTGATTCTGCACTTTGAGGTTCAATCACCTCCGGAGAAGCGATCAATGTTCTTTCGATGTTCAGCAGTCAAAAGAATTGCCATCTTTATTTTAAAAGCAGAAAAAAATTTTGACAAGTAAATTCATTTTTGTTTCATTTCAAGAATCGTTGATCATGTTAAAAATGTCATTCTGTAAAGCTAAAACAAATAAGAATTGCAAACAAAAGCACTAGGGCTTAAATTTTATTGATAGGATGGAAATCAGCCAAGCGCGTGATCCCATAGAGTATTTTCAAAGTTAGAAAATGGTAATTTAAGGGAAAAGGGCTACATCGAAACATAACGATTGCCATCCTTCCGCTAACTTTGAATTCTAGATGTCCTGAGCTTCTGTCGAAGATTACCTTGACTGAAGTTTTCCTGAAGGACGGCATTGCTGCAGGGGATTTAACCTCGTCGGAAGTAGTTACTTGCCATTAATCCCTAACTTTTCCCTAGATTGTACTTTGAGATTTCCAATCCATCGGGATGATTTTTGCTTGTGTCTCTAATTTTTTCCTGGAACGCCTTTTCATGTTTTCAATCCTCCAAGACGTTTTTTTTTTGTTTAGGCGAAGTATTTCTTGACTACGTCAACATTCGTGGGGTAGGCAAATTCCTCTCCATCCATGGTTACGAGTCTTAAGGCGGCGCCTGAGAAGGCTTTCTTGACCACATTGGGGCCATCGTAATTCGGAGCCCATTTGCCCCTGGAATTAGTGAGGAATGATTGTATCTTCTTGAGCCCAAGGTCTCCTTTTCTGAAGACACGAGGTCGGACCTTTTTGTCAAACGCTTTCTTCATTCTTTGCTGATACAACTGACCATGGCATAAAGCTGTTATTCGCCTTTCTTCGATTAGGTTCAGTTCATCGTGTCGACTTTAACACCATTCAGCTTCTGTTAACTTAGCTTCCATCAATACCCGGATTGATGGGATCTCTACTTCTATGGGAAGCACTGCTTACATGCCATATACTAGAGAGAAAGGGTTGCCCCTGTTGAAGTGCGGACAGACGTGCGATAACCGTGAAGAGCATAGAGTAACATCTCGTGCCAGTCTTTGTAGGTTACAACCATCTTTTGAATGATTTTCTTGATATTCTTGTTAGCTGCTTCTACCGCTCCGTTCATCTTAGACCGGTAGGGAGATGAGTTATGGTGTTCGATCTTGAACTCACCACACAACTCTTTCATCATCATGTTGTTCAAGTTAGATCCATTATCTGTAATGATCTAGCTTGGAACACCATATCGGCAGATGATATTGTTTTTGATAAAGCGGACCACGGCTTGTCGGGTTACATTGGTGTATGACACAGCTTTGACCCATTTTGTGAAGTAATCAATGGCTACCAATATGAACCGATGTCCGTTTGAAGCTTTGGGTTCGATCATGCCAATTATGTCAATTCCCCAAATGGGAAAAGGCCATGGGGAAGAAAGAACTTTGAGATGTGTTGGCGGTACATGGATTTTGTCAGCGTATATCTGGCACTTGTGACATTTCCTCATCTATTGGTAGCAATCGGATTCCATGGTCAACCAATAGTACCCTTCTCTCAAAATTTTTTTGGCCATTGTGTGTCCGTTGGCATGAGTGCCAAAGGATCCTTTGTGAATCTCTTTCATCAACATGTTTGCCTCTTGTCAGTCTACGCATCGAAGCAAAACCATGTCGAAGTTTCTCTTATAGAGTGTATCACCGCTCAGGAAGAAGTTGCCTGCCAATCTTCTAAGAGTCTTCATATCTTTCCTGGATGCCCCAGGTGGGTACTCTTGTTTCTGAAGGAAGCATTTGATATCGTGATACCAAGGTTTGTCGTCTATGACTGCTTCGATCGCGAAGATGTAAGCGGGCCTTTCTAGGCGCATTATGTCAATCTTAGGTACGTCGTTCTATTGACCTACACTAATCATGGAGGAGAGAGTGGCTAATGCACCAGCCATGTGATTCTTTTCATGAGGGATATGATGAAACTCGATTTTGTTGAAGAATGGTAACAACCTTCTCGCGTAGTCTTTGTAAGGAATCCGTCCTGATTGGTATGTGTTCCAATCTCCTTTGATCTGATTGACATCCAGGGCTGAGTCTCCATACACATCCAAGTTCTTAATCCTTAAATCAATTGCTTCTTTGAGACCCATGATACAAGCTTTGTATTCGGCCTCGTTGTTTGTGCATTTGAAAGTTAGTCTGGTAGTGAAAGGAATATGGTTACCTGAGGTGTTACGATGATTGGCCCAATTCCATTTCCGTAATTGTTGACTGCTCTGTCAAAAATTAGTCCCCATTGGGAACTTGGTTCTGGCCCTTTACTGGGTAGCGGTTCATCGCAATCTTTCATTTTCAAGTACATGACATCTTCGTCTGGGAAGTCAAACCCTACTGATTCCCGATCGTCA
This sequence comes from Lathyrus tuberosus, assembly GCA_022829125.1. Lineage (NCBI taxonomy): Eukaryota > Viridiplantae > Streptophyta > Magnoliopsida > Fabales > Fabaceae > Lathyrus > Lathyrus tuberosus. Next base: position 10,754,739 of record JALAZF010000153.1, read on the forward strand.
ATCGGTTGATGAGCCAAATGATCGGCTAAAATACTCCCTTTGAAGGCTTTCTAAGCATGGAACTCAATGTTGTATTCTGATAACAACATCTGCCACCGGGCAATCTTTCCCGTGAGAGCAGGTTTTTCAAAGACATACTTGATTGGATCCATTTCAGAGATTAACCAAGTAGTGTGACAAATCATGTACTGACGAAGGCGTTTGGCTACCTAAGCCAAAGCACAGTCGGTAAATTTCTTGCTCAGATAGTAGTTGGCAGGCTCTTTTCTTTTCGTTTCGTCTTGTTGGCCAAGTACACAACCCATTGAGTCTTCCAAGACTATTAGGTATATGATCAGTGGTCTTCCTTCTACTGGAGGAGACAAAATAGGTGGATTCAACCGATACTCTTTGATACTGTCAAAGACGGTTTGGTAGTCTTCTGTCCATACGTAGTCCTGATTCTTTTTGAGTAATTTGAAGATTAGCGTGCATGTCACGGTCATGAGGAATATAAATTTGGAAATGTAATTCAAACATCCCAGGAATCCTCTGAATTATTTCTTAGTCTTTGGAGAAGACATTTCTTGAATGGCCTTGACTTTGTCAGGATCAACCTCAATTCCTTTCTGGCTGACGATGAACCCTAGCAGTTTTCCTAAGCGGACACCGAACGTGCGCTTGTTAGGATTTAAGCGGAGTTTGTATTTTCTCAGACACTCGAATAACTTTGACAGGTGGGTCACATACTGCTCTTCTGTTTTAGATTTGGCAATCATATCATCGACATATACTTCGATTTCTTTGTGCATCATGTCGTGAAACAGAGTAGTCATGGCCCTTTGATAGGTTGCCCCGGCGTTCTTCAAACCGAACGACATTACCTTGTAACAATAGGTGCCCCATGGGGTGATGAATGAAGTTTTCTCCATGTCTTCCGGCGCCATTTTTATTTGATTATAGCCCGAGAATCCATCCATGAAGGAGAAGACTTTGAACTTTGCTGTGCTGTCTACCAGCATGTCTATATGCGGTAAGGGAAAGTCATCCTTTGGACTGGCTTTGTTCAGATCCCTGTAATCTACACACATTTTAACTTTTCCGTCCTTTTTCAGAACTGGTACTATGTTGGCTAACCATTGAGGATATTCTGAGGTGGCGAGGAAATCGCGTCAATATATTTTTGCACTTCCTATTTGATTTTGATGGCCATGTCTGGATGAGTCCGTCTCAGCCTTTGTTTTACCGGCGGACATTCTGATTTCAATGGTAAATGATGTTCCACGATGCTGGTATCCAACCCTGGCATGACATGATAGGACCAAGCTAATACATCGGGAAAATCTTTGAGAAGTTTTATCAAGTCTTTTCTGACAACTGGACTGAGCAGTGCCCAATCTTGACTTCTTTCTTTTCTTCTTCTGTACCCAAGTTGACCATTTCCAACGGCTCTTTGTGAGGTTCAATGGACCTTTCCTCTTGCCTGAGTAGTCATGAGAACTCTTCTAGAATTTCTGCGTCCTCTTCTTCTTCAGCTTCAAATACCGGGAATTCAAAGTTGGGAGTAGGCGTTGGATCGTATGTTTCAATGGGGTTTAAAACACGCGATCTGCATGACGTGATGATTTATTTTTAGAAGAGATTGAGAGAAATGTAAAAGTGTGTGCAGTGTATTCTCTGAAAAATGCTTGTTTTTATTTTTGGGTTGTTTTAGGATTACCATTTTCTAAAAAAGCGAAAAGTGAAAACAGCAAATAAATGCGGAAATTACAGAATGGCGTTATTTATTTATGATTTTTTTTATTCTTGAAACTACAGCCCTATAAAACAAAACTCTGTCGCTTTGGGCGAAGCAAAGAGAGACATTTACAGAAAGTGAGCCCTATAAAAACATCAGTTTCACCTGGGCAGGGTGAAAGGTTAAAACAAAGATGGAAATTACTTAGACGTATGGACGACTTTTGGGACATCGACAGCAACCCATTGGCGGCGAACTCTTCGGTGAATCACAAAGTCTAGTACCTTCTTTCTTAGTTTGTCCTCAGAAATGACACTGATTTATGGCGGAGCAGGATCGTTGGAGTCTTCCTCCCATGCAGAGTTGTCGTAGATGAACCCTTCTGTTGTATCTTGCACAGTGTTTTCACTCTCAGGCGGATTTCCCCATCGAGTTGGCTGGATGTCTTCGAGCCTAATACGAGAGCTTTCAGGAGCGGTGTACTTGACCAAGAAGTCGTACTTGCCACTCGGCTGTCCTAAGGTGTCCCATACTTCTGTGGGAGAAGATGAGTCATCCTTCTCGATGACGTTGACCTCTGGAAAAGCATAGTTGATGAACTCTTATCCTGCAATATTTACATATTCATCGTTGTGCTGGATATCTTCAGAATGTCCTGAGTAATAATCCCATGATTTGGTGGGGACGCAGGTATTCTTTTCAATGATGCTCAGTGGATAAGCGTCGTGTGGCTGACTCTTTTGCCCCAAGTCTTCTGGGTATGACTTCCAGATAGGCAAGTTATCCATTGGGTCATAATAGTCATAGTCGAAGTTGTCTTTCATCAGAGTGTCCTCCTCTAATGAGTTGGGCGGAGCATGACATCCTTCCGGATCACAATCTCCGTACATCATCTTGACATCTGATCTTGGTATATACCTCGGACTTTGCGTGGGATAGTAAAATGGCGTATGCGTTTCTTCCTAAGACATATAACCGTCCTCGTTGAGATAAGACTTTCACTCTTCATCTGTATCGGAGGAGTCACCCTCATTGATGGTGTGTACTTCTTGAGACACCGGGTGAAGGAATCCTCCATTGTGGATGAAGTCCTGAATGGGATGAAAACTTTCATCGTTAGTGGCAGCCTGGGTACAGGTTGAGGAAAAACCAAGAACTTTCTTTGTCTTGTTATCCGTAGGAATGATAAGTTGTCCCCATCCTTTTGTGTTGTTACTCTCGATCACTTTGAGAGCATCTTTGTATGAGGAAATCGATGTTCCTTTTTCTGATTGATTCTCATTGCTCACCGAAAGTGTTTGGAGCTGGGTTCCAACAACCTCCTCTGGTTCTACACAGGAAAACGATGATAAGTTGCTTACGATTAAGGCCTGCTCTCCACAGACTGTGACTAGCTTGTCATTTTTGACGAACTTCAGCTTTTGGTGAAGTGTCGAAGTGACTGCCCCAGCTTCGTGTATCCAAGGTCTTCCTAATAAACAGTTGTAGCTGCCCGGATGTCCATGAACTGGAAAGTGACTTGGAAAGTGTGAGGACCAATAGTTATGGAAAGATCGACTTTGCCGATAACTATTTTTCTGGATCCGACAAAGGATCTGACGATGACCTCGCTGCCTCTCATCAGAGATCTTTGAAATGATAGTCGTATCAGAGTAGATTTTGGCATAACATTTAGAGCTGATCCGGTATCTACCAGTCGCTGGCTAAAGCATCGTTCTGGAAGTTGACTGTAATGTTAAGCGCCACGTTGTAATTTTTGCCTTCTTCCGGCAGTTCTTCATCACTGAATCCTAAGTTGTTGTAGGAAGTGATGTTGGAGATGATGTTGTCAAATTGTCTTATCGTCACATCTTGTTCTATGAAAGCTTGCTCTAAGACTTTCTGCAAAGCTTCCCTGTGAGCTTCCGAACTGAGCAAGAGAGATAGTACAGAGATTCTCGATGGAGTTTGCAACAGTTGGTCTATAATGTTGTACTCGCTCTTTTAGATGAGCTTCATCATCTCATCATTGTTCTTTGAAAGGTCATGATTACTGGATTGCCTGGCTGGTTGATTGGGAACTTCTGTTTGAGGTTCCTTTTCTCTGGTGGGTTCTCCAACTCCTCTGTTGAAGATCCGGCCACTCCGCGTTACTCGACTGATGTCAGCAATATTTACAATGGAGGGTAATGGAGTTTCCTTTCCATTCTCGATTGTTGTTGCACCGTACTTGTAAGGGATAGCCTTATCGGATTTATACGGTATTGGTCCTGGCAGATAGATAATCACAGGAGCCTTTTAATTTTTCTGACCGTTGTAGCCGGCCTCAATTGGTTCGAGGTTGAGAATCTTTCTACTATCAAGAGGAACTCTTGACTCATTGAGTAGAGGGATTATGGCATATACGTCTTTGGCCATTTCATGTTTAGAGATTAAGACAAAGTCTTTGCTTTGATCAGGAAGTGAGTCTTGCATAACACTGATCGAACCAGAACTTGAACATGGTCGAATCTCTTTTTGGTCCAACTGATTTTGAAGAGCTGACCGTACAAGGTAGCATCCTTAGTTGTTCTCTGAGCAAACTCTACAGCGCTCATAGTTGTGAGGTGGCACCTGGCCACGTCCGCTTTGTAGGCAGTGTATCCTTACTAGATTTGTTTCCATCGAGCGGACATCCTGACTTTGATGCCTAGTAGGATTCCCGTCAGTCATACTGATCTGTTGTGTAGCTTCATCCAAGTAGATTGGAAGCCACCAGTGGTCCAATAAGTGTTGAAGTGTTCTATGGACAAGTGCACATCCTTGGTCGTCTTCACGACACACTTTACAGTCCTGATAATCATGTGAAGCCAGAAAGCAAAGCCTGACTTGCTTAGCATGTAATTCTACCAGACTGGTATTCACTAAGCGAATATCAAAGATTTGAATCATATTAACTTGATGACTACTTCTATCACGGTAATCCTGGATCCATCCGAGATCCATGTGACGCTGGAGGGCCTTTTGTACAAAAGAGCATCCCTGGTTTTTTATTGAGCATATCGAACAGGAATTGTAATCGTGCCGTGGCAGGTCATGATGTTGGCTTTGCCTTGAGTGCATTGCCACCAAGTTGACATTCATTGCCAGAATGTTGTGGTTCTGGACAATGTTGGGATTTGCATGGGCCATATTGACCTCACGGATTCGATGATCTTGGATCCATCCGAGATCCATCTGTTCTTGTAGAGCTGATTGCACTACGGGACATCCTTGATTATTCTTTAAGCAGATATCACACTGGTGATAATTGTGAGGCGATACATGACCATACCCGCTCTGTCTGCAATGCATCCTGACCAGATTGGTTCCTAATAGTTGCACATCGTGAATTTGATAACTGCGGTTAAATTCCTCCTCTATCAAATTTACGACAGTCTTTTCAGGTTGAGGCAACAGGTTCGTCTGAACACTTGGATTAGTATCATTGAAAGATAAGACCCCATTCCTGACAAGCTTCTGTACATCATATTTGAATCTAAGACAGTTCTCGATGTTGTGCCCCGGTCCTCCTTGATGATAAGGGCAAGTTTGATCCGCTTTGAACCAAAAAGGAAGATTTTTCGGTACTGTAAGAGGAGACCTAGTTTGGACATGCCCCTTGACCAGCAAGAGTGGAACTAGTTCTGCGTACAACATCGGTATAGGGTCGAACCATGGTGGTCGTGTCATACGATTGTTATTGTAGTATGGATGAGCCTACTGAAGAGGCTGTTGTGTCCTTTGCTGATACTGTTGTTGATTCAGTTGGCTCTGAGCAACCTGAGGTTGATACGTTGGAGCCGGCGTTGGGTTGATAGCAGGAGTTACTGCTTCTACTGGTTGATACCTTCGCCCTTGCTTTCCGAGAGAGATGTTACCAATATATTGCTCTTTTTTCTTTAGGAAAGTACTACCGTATCTTTTGGTACTTCTTGATGGCTCTGCATTTTTGACTAAACGTCCTTCTCGGACTGCCTCTTCAAGGAGTATTCCCATGTGTAGCACCCCAAAATTTGCCCTAACTTTTCTCAACCTTTTTCTGGCTTTCGCTTCGCATTCATCTGCTTCTCCATTAGGCCATACTCATATTCATTCATTTGCATTAGGCTCCTGAGGCGTGGGATCATGGTTTCTTATCCTTTGTGCGAATTGGTTGATATTCATCAATTGAAGACGATGGTTAAGGTTCATGGCAAAGGCATCTTGACATGATATCCAGTTGTGGATTCATATAGTGGTCAGGACAGTGTTATTCTTTCAGTTGCCTATGGCTCGCTGATTATAATGCACGTTAATGAGGACAAGGTTAAAGTTTGATTAGAGCTAGGAATCCATTAAGTATCTGAGTTTGATTTGGATGAGAATTTTTTATTGTTCGAGTGCTTTAAACCTACTGGGTGGGAGAAAGATCCACATGAGTTACTTCGAATTCAAGATACAAGTCCATAAAATCATATCCATATCCATTTTAGACTATATCATAATCTCTAAACCATATCCAAATTCACCCATTATTATAAATCCACTTTCATAAATCCATTTCAATTGCAAATATCCACACTTATTGTTCACATCCCTTTTTAGACCTTTTTCTAAACCAAATAACCATTTTCCAAATCTAATCCAAATTAACCATTCTGGATCCATAAACCATTTCCAATATCCAAAATTCACATCTAAGTTCAATTTCAAAACTGCAAATCCATTTTCTATTATTCATTGAAGTTATTTCATGTCTCATATCTATTTTTCCAACTCTTTCTATAATCTCTTGAAGCCTTGCATGATGGAGAACATGAAAAGCAACGTAGGCATTTTCTCTATTCTCTCCTTTGTTAAGTGCATCATTCTAACAAGAAGATTGGCATGCCAGATGGCATTTCTTATTATGCACCGGGGTTACAAGATGAGCCCGCCTTGCTTTCCTTTTGAGTGTGCACATATGTGGGGATCCTCGCTCATCTCATCTGTGAAGGACTCCTCATTTCACAGTTCTTTGAGGCAACCTGCTTTTGACCTTATACAGACAATCATAGTATCAGATGCTACTGCTTTAAGATATTCAGTGCTGAATTGATGCATAACTCGCGACATTAATAATAGCATGGCATACGAGTTCCTTAAATTGGATGATGAAACTGATGATATTTTAATGTCCTCTATTCTAGATGGTGAAGAGCGGGATGGTAATAGTTCTTGGAGTGAATTCAATGTGCAGAGTGGTATAGCCTCTCAAGAGTGTCGAGATTGGATGTGCATTCCACTGTTAGGGATTGATGTTTTAGTTGATATCAGTCCTTCAAGTCTTCCATTTTCACTTTCCAAAGCTGTTTTTTGGGCACGATCTCGTTTTCTGATGGTAGAGCTTGAGAGTAGTGCTGAAATGATGCTTCCATTCAGATCTCGCCTTTCATCTTTTGCTGCAGAAATATAACTGTTTTGACAATTCACTACAAGCAACAAAGAAAAATACATAACAGATTTCACTAACTGATATAACAAAAAAATCAATCAAAATCCTCTAAGGTTTTTACGCCAGATTTCACTAACAGAATTCAACACAACTTCTAACAAAAACCACACTAGAATTCAGTTGCAAACTCTAACCAATTCTCCTAACCTCTAACCCCACTCTAACAGAAACTAACAGAAGGATTCCCTAAGACAAGTTACAACCAAGAACCTTCTAACAGTTTTTTCTCTTCATCATCTCCAATTTCATTCTCTGCAAGAAACTCCATAACCTTCAATCAACATCTTCAATCTTCGACTCTTCTTCTTCAATCAACCTTCATCGCTTTCAATTTTTCAGCAATCTCAAACCTGCCATGGAAATCAGAACACATCAGCCGTAATTCACCGATTATCATCTTCGATTCATTTCATCATCAATTACTGAAACACAGCAAATTCATTCATCGTTATCTCTTCAACATCAACAACACACAAGAAATCCTTCAATACAGTGACAAGCTCACATCACAGAAACGAAGAAAGCCACGCAGTGCAAACACAATTCAGCCGAAGGCGAATTCATAGAAGAAGTAGAGGAAGCGCGTAGAATTAGAAGAAGAAGAAGGATTCACGCGAAAGAAGAGTAACAAACCTTCGGATCTCTGTTCTTCGCTTCGATCGCAGGTACGTGAAACTTGAACGAACCTCTTAGCTGCGGCTTTGGACTTAGAAGTCCATTGTAGATTTTATCTGATGTTTGAGCTTGATTTGATCTTTGTTGTTCTTGATTTTTGACTCGTTCGATCTCATCTCGTGAGTGAGTTTTTGGAGATTTTAGTGTTAGATTCGGATAGTAGACGAGATTTCAGTTAGGGTTTGTATAGAGTTTTGAGGTTGGAGGTGGTCGGCCAGAGAGGGATAGCGGCGGTCACCGCGCGCCACCGCCTTCTTCGGCGAAGTTTTTAGGATTCCGATGAGGTTAATTATGCAGGGAGGGAGAGACGTTTGAGAGAGAGAGAGAGAGGGATGTTTAAGAACTAAATAGGTTTGATTCATGTGATTCTTATGTAAAGCCAATAGGAAGGGGTAAGGTTTGGTGGTGGCGGTCCACTCCGGCGATGACACTTGTCACCGTCCGGTAGGGCCACCTGATTAATCTAATGCGCGCCATCCTATGGTTGGTACCATGCACCTTTCATTTTTATCCCTTGATGGATTCAATGATCAATCAAACGGTCCATATTGGTCAATAGGTTGACTGAGGACTCACCGTGCACTGCTAGGCTTAGCCTCCCTTGGGCCTTTCCATTTTGATATTCACACCTCCTTATTAAGCCCATGAAGAATTTAAACTAAAGCTTTTACCCCTTGTTCTTCCATGTTTTCTTTTAATTTTCTTTTCGTACACGTTTCTTAATTTGATATTAAAAATAGTTTCGTACCTCAGAAAATTCTAATAAAATTCACGTATATTCTTGGAGGTGTTATTTAATTTTCAAATATTTTTAATTCCATTTTGGGGGCTGTTTGATATTTTCCTTGGATTTTGGAAAGGAACGTGTGCAATTTGGTATGTTTTGTGATGTAGGTCATAGAATGTGATATTCCCTTGACAATTTGGACTTAAATTTTGGTGTACATTTAGGCATTTGAGTTTTTAACATCATGGTGGTTGATTGGTGCGTTGTACTTGAGTTTTGGGATACTTTTGAAGTTAATATTTTGAGCCTTAATTCGTATGATCATCATTGATGTTTGTGCTACGTTTGCCATTATTTGAGGGATTTTGGGGTGTGATATGAACCCTATCTTTTGCATGTGATTACCTACTGGACTTGGAATGACTTGGTTGATTACCCATAATTTTCAAAGGCATTTTGCTATTCTTCACAAATTTTCCAATGTGAACATATTATGTGTAAGCATGCAATGAGGGCACTTTGAGCCAACTTTGAATATGAGTTTTATCACATTATTAAGTGTATTTTGATGCATAATTGAGACATGCTTGAATATTGCATTTGATCGTTTCATATGCCTTAAATGATGCTTACTTTGTGTGTGCGAAACTCGAACGATGCTTTCACTTTGCCTACGCCTTTGACACCAATTAAATGTATAATGGCATGATTGTCTTTGGGGTTCAATTAGGACATTTTATAGGTCATTTGCCTCTGGTGCGTGAGCTTTAACATTGCCTTACCATGTCATTTAATTTGCCTTACTTGAGTGACAATTTTATATACTTATATGAGAAGTTTAAATGTGATTTTGCTCATGGAATGAATTGACTTTGGAGAGAGAGTTGAATGAAAACCTTTGTGACACTTTGAGATTGGTTTTAAGCATGCGTATAAGGTGTTTCACTTCTGACCTTGGTCCATTTTCACGTTTTAATTCAATTCACCTAACTTATAATGGCTTTATTTTGTAGTTTACAATTGACTTTGAGGTAGACTTTAGCTTTTGCTATTGTTTGTAATTGTTTGATTTCTTTTGGTACATTAGCGTGGATAGGGTTTAACCGAAGGTGTTTACCAACTAAGGCCTTGTTCCTTTGATTGTTTCATTGTTGCTTTTTCCTTGTGATTTCTAACTCATTTACTGATTTGTGAAAGGTGCTTCAAGGAAATCTCCAAGAATGGCATAGTTTGTCTACTTTGTAAATGCTCATTTCTAACTTGTTTGCTCATTAACATTAACAGGTGCTTACGTTGTTTTTTCTTGCGTTGCTTTGCTACGGATCTATATCCGTTTGGTAGGACATCTTGTCTCTTTATATTCCTCGCACTTTACCGCTTTTGATGCCATGAGAAGTAGGAATAGAGATGCATAACTGGGAGTCCCTACTTTAGGTGGGCAATTCTGTTTACTGTTTTAAAGCTCTCAAAGGAGGCCATGCTTGTGTTTGTTTACTTTTGTGCCTAAGACCTCCAAGAGGCATCCCATTCCCATATCCCCTTGTAAGACCTCCAAGAAGGCAATTGACGGAAGTTAGGGTTCGCAACCGACCCCCGTTATTCTAGTTGAGTCGTTCTTAGCTCTCATTACATGATTGAAGCTTTGAACATCACCTACTCTTGTTATCGAGTCGGCCAAGTGGAATGAGGGTTTAGCAATAAAACCCTCACGCCTTGTCTATAGCTCGCATTGACCAATGTTAATGCTTATGTGATCTGATTCACATCTTCCTTCCTTACTCTGCTCTCCATGGTTCTCGATACCATTGGATGAGCACCCCTATTTCTCACAACTAGCTTGTTTGCCTCGGTTGATATGACCCCTTGGCTAAAGCTCCCATTTTACTTTGATTGTGTGACATTATTGTTGACTGACACTGTTTAATCTTTCGTTGCTTTTAGTTCATTTTGTGATTGATTTATCTTGTGTTTACTTGTCTGATGACATGATCCCGTAGGATTCCTCGCTCCGCTTAATTTTTTATTAAGTCGGAGGTAGGAGAGACATTAGGATAGCAATCCATGCATACTAACATAGGTAGCATCCCCCTTCTAAACTCAACCTTAGGGCCATCTTTTGCATGACAACTCTAGGATAGAATTCCCCTTAGTGTTTTCTTTTCCCTTGAGTCTTCTTTTCTCATCTCATAACACTTCTAAAACACTTAATAGAGGTTAACGTGTATTGCGCATGAGCCTTATATATGGGAAGTGAGGTATGGGGGGTCTCCCTTCATGCTTCTAGGTTACTTAGTGTACGTCCTGCTGGGGACGATACGCGACGTATTCTTTCCTATGTTGTAGACTTGGGTGCAATGCAAGTTATGAACTAACTTCAATCCACTTCTTGTCTAAAAAACATAAAACAAACTCAAACATTTTTTTCCTTCGGGATCGTTAAGTTTCAAACCTCATTTTCAAAAAAGGGCACGTTACTTCCGTCTCGTTGCAAACAGGCATCGACCCTAACTGCCGGACGCGAACTTAACGTCGCTCATAAAAAACATTAAGACCTTGTTAGGTCGAACTATGACTGCTCTGATTTCCTCCTTCTGGTTAGATTGAGGATACGTAGGCACAAGGCGACGATGTCTTGGCGAGCAACCTCCCCCCGTAGTTCGTGTCCGAACTACGCTGACTTTGACTTTCCCATTGCACGAGGGAATACGTATGCGTAGGACGACGATGTCCTATCGAGTCACTTCTTTTTCTTTTCTCCCCCGTTTCTTCGTTCTTTTCCGTTCCCGTTCCTTCTCGTTTCCAGTAGCAGCCGAGCTCCAGAGGACGACACCCTTTGACCGAGACAACAAGCGTGGATCCCATTGAGTACGATGGACGCGTGGGGTGCTAACTGTAACGACCCAAAAAAAAAATCTAAATCAATTATTTAATTATTTATTTAATTAAATTAGAAGGAATTAAAGGGTTTGTGATGATTTTGGAGAATTATGGATTTAAAGATGCAATTTGAGTAATTTTAATAAAAGGAATAATCATGTATTATTTATGTTATTATTGTCATTATTAAAATTTAAAATAAAAGGAGGAAGGGCGAGGTGGTCTTATTGGAGAACAAGTAAGGGTAGGATGGGAAGTTCATAAACTGGAATATATGACTAAAAGAGAAAAGGAACGATCATTCTAACTGATCGTGTTTTGGGTGAAGGAAACTGAAGCAGAGAAGAGGAAGAGGAAACCTAAGGGGCTGAGGAGCTTCGAGAAGAATCTTGAAGAAGGAAAAGAAAAGTTTCTGATTACTCTAAGGTATGGGGAGAATTCTTAATTCTTTGTAGTTTATGAAATTGGGGATTTAATAGATTAGGATTGTCTAAAATTGTGTTTGATTTTGATGATTTCGATGTGAAATGTATGATATGATAAGAATATGCTGAACTTCACTGGTATGTGTTGATATATGTGTGTCTTATGAGTATTCTGATCAAATTTCGTGTAGAACACTGGTTTTGGGGTATATGAGGAACAAAAATGCAGAAAATGGGGTTTTTGGAAAAAGTGGGTTTTGTCGCACTCTGACACGGGCCGTGTCACAGGACACGGGCGGTCGTGTCAGCTTTCTGGTCATGTGTGAAAAAGTTGAATTTTGGAAATTGGTCCTAGACATTCTGACACGGGCCGTGTCACAGGACATGGGTGGCCGTGTCAGGCTGCTGACTTGCTACTTTTTTTGATGTTTTGGAATCGTGTCTCGGGTTTTCTGACACGGGCCGTGTCATAGGACACGGGCGGCCGTGTCAGACTGCTGGTTGTCTTATATTTTAGTTGTTTTCTTGAAGTTTCTCGATGTTTTCCCGTGTTGTTTCCTTGGGGTCGAGGTGTTGATGATATATAATGGATGAAACATGATTTTTATGATGAATATTGTTAAGAGGAAATGAATGATGTACATGTTGATATTTGGATGAAATGAGGAGTTTAGCATCATTGCATTTCATGGCATATTTTTATGTTGGGGCTTCGGCCTATTGGTAGCTTCAATCCCATAGTGCGGATTGGAGTGATATGTTGTTATGTTGTGCTCCCATTGTGGAGGGTTGATGGCCAGTGCCCGTCACATGGAGAAAAGTCGGTACCGCATTGCATACGTTGCATTTTCATTGAAGTTGACATTGCATTTTCTTATGAAGTAATTGTGATGAGTTGTGTTATGAATTCTAAGTTGATGATGGTGTGAATGAATGTGGATGATGATCTGTTGTTGTTGCTGCTTAATTTATTTAATTTCCATGTCTTGTATTACTATATCGAATTATGTTTTCTCACCCTTCCTGCTTGGAAATGTTGCCTCCCATGTGGGTAACTTGCAGATAACCAAGAGTAGCTTCGAGGTGACGAAGGAGGTAGCTTTGGAGTGTCTCATTTATGTCGTTTAAGTTTAGCGGTGTCCTGCTCTGTGTCGTGTAACATCGGGTTGGGATGGATTGCGAACTTCGTGTTCTTTTGATTTATGTTGGAATTTTATACTGGTGGTGTTGTTCTAGATTGGATAAGTTTCTTATGAAGTTTTTAATTGAATTTCAAATGACAAGTTGATTCCACTGCGAGATTATGATTTCTTTTGACGATGGTTGAGTAACCCGTGTTACGGGACAGGACTATGAGAATTGTATGATGTTTTTGAATATGTACACCCTTGGTTGTGGATTTTACTCTGATAATATGATTTATTTCTTTACAATTGTATGTGGGGTAGAAGGGTGTTACATTAGTGGTATCAGAGCAGGTCGGTCTGTCCGGCCAAGTTTTGTGTGGTCAGTCTGTTGTCGGTCGTTACTTGTTAACGATTATTTGTTTTTCTGACGTGGTGAGTGTTGTACAGAATGGCTGGAAACAACACGCGCGCTCTTGCTGATGCTATTGCGGCTCTTGCTCGGAACCATGCTCCTGATGAGTTTCGTGCGTTGGAGAAGTTTCAGAGGAACAACCCGCCGAAGTTTGAAGGGACTCATGACCCGGCGAGCGCACAAAAGTGGCTCAAGGCGATTGAGAAGCTTTTTAGAGTGATGGGGTGCTCTGATGTGCAGCAAGTACAGTTCGGAACGCATATGTTGGAAGAAGAGGATGAGGACTGATGGGATAACACCCGTTAGAGGCTGGAAGATGTTGGCACTATGGTGACTTGGAATGTGTTCAAGCAAGAATTCCTGGGCAAGTATTTTCCTGAAGATGCTCATGGTAAGATGGAAGTTGAATTCATTGAATTGAAGCAAGGGAATATGACTGTGGCGGAGTATGCTGCCAAATTTGAGAGGCTTGTGAAGTTTTGTCCTCATTACAACCGTGCAGATGCTGAACTTTCTAAATGTCTCAAGTTTGAGAATGGGCTAAGACCAGAGATTAAGCAAGGGATTGGAGGCCAACAAATTCGCAGGTATGCGGAACTGGTGGATAAGAGTAGGATCTATGATGAAGATAGTCGAGCTCGATCTGCTCACTACAAGAAGCTAAGTGAAAAGAAAGATAAGGGTCAGTTTAGAGGAAAACCTTATGCGACCCCAGGTGATAAAGGGAAGCAGAAGGTATCAGATGAGAAAACGTCAAGTAGGGGAGCCGTTAATGCACCTAGTAAGTGCTATAAGTGTGGAGAGTCAGGTCACAAAGCTGATGTGTGTACTAACAAAGTTTTGAGATGTTACCGTTGTGGCAAGACTGGGCATAGAATTGGTGATTATCCGAATGAGGGTCCGACCTATTTCAACTGTGGTGAACAGGGGCATATCAGTACTCAATGCCAGAAACCAAAGAAGACTGGTACTGCTGCCCAGACTACTGGATGAGTGTTTGCTTTGGCTGGCTCAGAGGTTTGCAAGAAGGACAACTTAATTCGAGGTACTTGTTTTATTAACAATGTTGAGTTGATTGCTATTATTGATACTGGAGCTACGCATTCATTTATCTCTCTTGAGTGTGCTACTAGATTGGGTTTGAATTTGTCTAACATGAATGGTAGTATGATAATAGAGACTCCGGCTAATGGTTCGGTGACTACCATCCTGGTTTGTTTGAAGTGTCCTTTGACAATCTTTGAGAAGAATTTTGTGATGGATTTGGTGTGCTTACCTTTGTACCAAATCGATGTTATCCTTGGTATGAACTGGTTGGAGTTCAACTACGTTCATATTAATTGTTATAGCAAGACTGTGAGGTTTCCATAGTTAGGTGAGGATGGTGAACTGATGTTCTTATCTGCTAAACAAGTGGATGAACTTTTATTAGATGAAGCGTTGATGTTCGCAGTGTTTACATCGTTGCCAGTTGATGGTGAAACCGTCAGTGCTGAGTTGCCTGTGGTTTGTGAGTTTCAAGATGTGTTTCTTGAGGATATAAGTGATTTACCTTCGGAACATGAAGTTGAGTTTACCGTGGACTTAATACCAGGTACGAGTCTAGTGACAATGGCTCCGTATTGGATGTCTGCTTCGGAATTGAGTGAGCTGAAGAAACAGCTAGAAGAATTGTTAGAAAAGAAGTTCATTCGACCTAGTGTTTCTCCGTGGGGTGCTCCGGTGTTGCTCGTTAAGAAGAAAGATGGTAGTATGAGATTGTGCGTCGATTATAGGCAGTTGAATAAGATGACCATCAAGAATAAATATCCGCTTTCGAGAATCGACGATTTAATGGATCAACTCGTAGGTGCTTGTGTGTTCAGTAAGATTGATCTGAGGTCCGGTTATCATCAGATTAGAGTTAAAGCTGATGATGTTCCGAAAATAGCTTTCAGGACGAGGTATGGTCATTATGAATATACGGTGATGCCATTTGGAGTTTCTAACGCGCCTGGTGTGTTCATGGAGTATATGAACAGAATCTTTCATGAATATCTTGATAAATTTGTGGTGGTTTTCATAGACGACATCTTGGTATATTCTAAATCAGAAGACGAACATGCGGAACATTTAAAGACGTGTTACAAGTGTTGAGGGAAAAGAAATTATATGCTAAGTTGTCAAAGTGTGAGTTCTGGTTGAAGGAAGTGAGTTTCCTAGGCCATGTGATTTCAAGTGATGGAATTTCTGTGGATCACTCGAAGATTGATGCGGTGTTGCAGTGGGAGACTCCGAAGTCTGCTACGGAAATTCGTAGTTTTCTTGGATTGGCTGGTTATTATCGTAAGTTCATTGAAGGTTTTTCTAAGTTGGCTTTGCCTTTGACGCAATTGACTCGAAAGGGGCAAGCGTATGCGTGGGATGTCGCTTGTGAGGAGAGTTTTGTAGAACTAAAGAAAAAGTTGACGACTGCTCCGGTGTTAGTTTTGCCAGACCCGAATGAGTCCTTTGTGGTTTATTGTGATGCTTCAAAGATGGACCTTGGTGGAGTTTTAATGCAAAATGGTAAAGTGTTCGCTTATGCTTCTAGACAGTTAAGAGTCCATGAGAGGAATTACCCTACACACGATTTAGAGTTGGCTGCTGTAGTATCCGTGCTGAAGATTTGGAGGCATTATCTTTTTGGTTCGAAATTCGAGGTATTCAGTGATCATAAAAGTTTGAAATACTTGTTCGATCAGAAAGAGTTAAACATGGGGCAGAGAAGGTGGTTAGAATTGTTAAAGGATTTTGAGTTCGATTTGAATTATCATACAAGTAAAGCAAACGTAGTGGCTGATGCGTTGAGTAGAAAGTCGTTGCATATTTCGATGCTTATGGTGAAAGAACTTGAAATGATTGAGCAATTTAGAGACATGAGTTTGTTGTGTGAGACGACCGCTGATAGTGTGAAATTGGGCATGCTAAAGCTGACTAGTGGAATTGTGGAGGAAATTCGGGAAGGTCAGAAATATGATTTGAAATTAGTTGACCAATTAATGAAGATTAATCAAGGTAATGGAGGTGAGTTCCAAATTGATGAAGATGGAGTTTTGAGATTTCGAGACAGAGTATGTATTCTGGATGTTTCTGGAATCAAAAAGAGTATTTTGGAGGAAGGGCATAGAAGTCGATTAAGTATTCATCCTGGTGCTATGAAGATGTATCAAGACCTGCATAGATTGTTTTGGTGGCCAGGTATGAAAAGAGATATTGCTGAATTTGTGTATTCATGTTTGGTTTGTCAGAAGTCCAAGATTGAACATCAAAAGCCTTCAGGTATGATGCAGCCGTTGGATGTTCCTGAATGGAAATGGGATAACATTTCCATGGATTTTGTGACTGGGTTACCGAAGACTGCAAGAGGTAATGACTCGATATGGGTGATTGTGGATAGGTTAACCAAGTCGGCACATTTCTTGCCTATGAGGATTAATTATTCTATGCAAAAGTTAGCTGAGATTTATATTGACGAGATTGTGAAGTTGCATGGAACACCTTCGAGTATTGTATCGGATAAAGATCCGCGGTTTACGTCAAGGTTTTGAAAGAGTCTACAGGATGCTTTGGGTACTAAGTTGAGGATGAGCTCTGCTTATCACCCGCAGACAGATGGTCAGACGGAAAGAACAATCCAATCTTTAGAAGATTTGTTGAGAGCTTGTGTGCTGGATCAAGGAGGATCTTGGGATAGTCGCTTGCCATTGATCGAGTTTACATACAACAACAGTTTTCATGCTAGTATTGGGATGGCGCCATATGAGGCGTTGTATGGTAGACGTTGTCGAACTCCATTGAGTTGGTATGAGTCGGGAGAGGGTACTGTACTTGGACCTGAGATTGTTCAAGAGACAACAGAGAAGATTAAAATGATTCGGGATAAAATGAAGACGTCGCAGAGTCGTCAGAAGAGTTACCATGATAAGAGAAGAAAAGCACTTGAATTCCAAGAAGGAGACCACGTGTTCTTAAGAGTTACCCCCATGACTGGTGAGGGACGAGCTTTGAAGTCTAGAAAGCCCACTCCGCGCTTTGTTGGTCCGTATCAGATTATGCAGAGAATAGAAGAGGTTGCCTATCGGGTGGCTTTACCACCGTCACTTGCAAATTTGCATGATGTGTTTCATGTGTCGCAGTTGAGAAAGTATATTCCGGATCCGTCGCATGTGATTCAAATGGATGATGTGCAGGTAAGGGGTAACCTGACAGTGGAAGCTTTTCCTGTGAGGATTGATGGTCGAGAATTGAAACAACTTCGAGGTAAAGAGATTGCTTTAGTGAAGTATTGTGGGGCGGACCAGCTGGTGATAGTTGGACTTGGGAGCGTGAAGATCAGATGAAGGAGTCGTATCCGACTCTGTTTACTTCAGGTAATTTTCGAGGACGAAAATTCTTAAAGTAGGGGAGAGTTGTAACGACCCAAAAAAAAATCTAAATCAATTATTTAATTATTTATTTAATTAAATTAGAAGGAATTAAAGGGTTTGTGATGATTTTGGAGAATTATGGATTTAAAGATGCAATTTGAGGAATTTTAATAAAAGGAATAATCATGTATTATTTATGTTATTATTGTCATTATTAAAATTTAAAATAAAAGGAGGAAGGGTGAGGTGGTCTTATTGGAGAACAAGTAAGGGTAGGATGGGAAGTTCATAAACTGGAATATATGACTAAAAGAGAAAAGGAACGATCATTCTAACTGATCGTGTTTTGGGTGAAGGAAACTGAAGCAGAGAAGAGGAAGAGGAAACCTAAGGGGCTGAGGAGCTTTGAGAAGAATCTTGAAGAAGGAAAAGAAAAGTTTCTGATTACTCTAACGTATGGGGAGAATTCTTAATTCTTTGTAGTTTATGAAATTGGGGATTTAATAGATTAGGATTGTGTGAAATTGTGTTTGATTTTGATGATTTCGATGTGAAATGTATGATATGATAAGAATATGCTGAACTTCACTGGTATGTGTTGATATATGTGTGTCTTATGAGTATTCTGATCAAATTTCGTGTAGAACACTGGTTTTGGGGGATATGAGGAACAAAAATGCAGAAAATCGGGTTTTTGGAAAAAGTGGGTTTTGTCGCACTCTGACACGGGCCGTGTCACAGGACACGGGCGGCCGTGTCAACTTTCTGGTCGTGTATGAAAAAGTTGAATTTTGGAAATTGGTCCCAGACTTTTTGACACGAGCCGTGTCACAGGACACGGATGGCCGTGTCAGGCTGCTGTCTTGCTACTTTTTTTGATGTTTTGGAATCGTGTCTCAGGTTTTCTGACACGGGCCGTGTCACAGGACACGGGTGGCCGTGTCAGACTGCTGGTTGTCTTATATTTTAGTTGTTTTCTTGAAGTTTCTCGATGTTTTCCCGTGTTGTTTCCTTGGGGTCGAGGTGTTGATGATATATAATGGATGAAACATGATTTTTATGATGAATATTGTTAAGAGGAAATGAATGATGCACATGTTGATATTTGGATGAAATGAGGAGTTTAGCATCATTGCATTTCATGGCATATTTTTATGTTGGGGCTTCGGCCTATTGGTAGCTTCAATCCCATAGTGCGGATTGGAGTGATATGTTGTTATGTTGTGCTCCCATTGTGGAGGGTTGATGGCCAGTGCCCGTCACATGGAGAAAAGTCGGTACCGCATTGTATACGTTGCATTTTCATTGAAGTTGACATTGCATTTTCTTATGAAGTAATTGTGATGAGTTGTGTTATGAATTCTAAGTTGATGATGGTGTGAATGAATGTGGATGATGATCTGTTGTTGTTGCTGCTTAATTTATTTAATTTCCATGTCTTGTATTACTATATCGAATTATGTTTTCTCACCCTGCCTGCTTGGAAATGTTGCCTCCCATGTGGGTAACTTGCAGATAACCAAGAGTAGCTTCGAGGTGACGAAGGAGGTAGCTTTGGAGTGTCTCGTTTATGTCGTTTAAGTTTAGCGGTGTCCTGCTCTGTGTCATGTAACATCGGGTTGGGATGGATTGCGAACTTCGTGTTCTTTTGATTTATGTTGGAATTTTATACTGATGGTGTTGTTCTAGATTGGATAAGTTTCTTATGAAGTTTTTAATTGAATTTCAAATGACAAGTTGATTCCGCTGCGAGATTATGATTTCTTTTGACGATGGTTGAGTAACCCGTGTTACGGGACAAGACTATGAGAATTGTATGATGTTTTTGAATATGTACACCCTTGGTTGTGGATTTTACTCTGATAATATGATTTATTTCTTTACAATTGTATGTGGGGTAGAAGGGTGTTACACTAACACCTTCCCCTCGCGTAACCGACTCCCTTACCCGTTTCTCTTGGTCGCGAGACCATGCTTTTTCCTTTCCCTCAGGTTTAAGCAGTGTTTCCTTTCCCTCTCTTGGGATAAATACACATTGCTGGCGACTCTGTTTCTAGGCCACTTTCGCGTTTGTACCTGGATGAAAACCCGGGAGCGACAACTGGCGACTCTGCTGGGGACAGGTTGACCTCTTGCTGGTCCATCCCCTATGAGAGTCAATCCTAGCGCTTTATTTTCATGGGGTGTTTATTGTGGTGCTTTATTTTGTTGTGTTTCACTGTATTACTGTATTACTGTTTTGCTGTTTTACTGTATTTACCGTATTTATGGCATTACATTTCATTATTATGCTGGACTGTGCTATGCTGTACTGGATTTTCTGTTTGGCAGGTTGGGATTTCTGAGAGATAAGCCCACTACCCAGGCTTGAGCATACACATAGGTATTAGAGTGGATAGTCGTGATGCTTGCGTGGTGGTGACCACGTATTGTTGTTCACGAGACCCACAGCCTGACGAGGTTCTATCGGGAGATATCTGCTACTGTATGTTGATACAGGCCAGTGGATATTCTCTTGAGGAACTGTCGACTCTGGTGACCATTCCCGAGGACTCAGTAACGGTACTCCTCCCGAGATGTGATAATGGCATACCAGAAATGGAAAACCCATTACACTTCTCAATCCGAAGACCCAATGCTGGGAACTTGCTGCAGGATATCCTTTTTGAGGGGAATCAGTTGAGGCCTCCTCGATTGATGATGATGCCAAACCAGAAATGGTGAACGTATCATCATTTCTCGACCTGAGAGCCCGTGATATTGATAATCCTCACTTTTCTAGTACCCACATGTGAGATGGGCAGGGGTTTACAGGTTTGCAGGTGACCGAAACCTTCAACCTACCTGGTATTCTGGATTTCTTATCAGTGCAAACTTATCATCCTGGTATTCTGGTATTTTGAATGAGCCGTTACTCTGGATTTCTGGGTTTCTGATATTCTGGGACTTATCCATTCAGTGCAACAGTTATACAGAGCTTTGTGGAAGCCTTGATCCCATGTTTGTTGCATCTGCATCATCATTTTCGCATGCATGTTCTTGTATTTCCAAGGGATATTAACTTTGAGACTTGCTGCTGAGCATTTCCATCTATTTCTTGTGGTCTGTGTAAGGAAATTTTTTTGAATCAAAGCATATTGGTTCCTTGGAAATATTCGAACATGGAATTTGCATTGCATTTCCATACTCATATGCATGGCAGGTGTTTGAGGTTGGTCTTTTAATCCCGATCGGGTTTTCTTCCTGGTTGCAAATTCAATATTTTTCAGCCGTGTCCTAATTGAGCAAAATCAGAAGAAAGTCATGGATCCGATGCAAGTCGAGTTGATTGAGATGCGGACTCGCATGGCTCAGTTTATGGAGTTAATACAAGGTGTTGCTCAAGGTCAAGAGCAGTTAAGGACTCTGGTCCAACCTCTGATTTCTAGAGTCAGTGAGGATGTGGTTATGCATGGAGGTGTTCATACTGGTGCTATTCCTCCGGGGGGAGGTGTTAACGGTAATGGTGTCCATACTGGTCCTCCGGGCGGAGGTATTCCCGCTCCATCTATTGTTATCCCTCCGTGCGGAGGAGAGAATGTTGTGATTCCTTCTATTGTGGGAGGAGGAAACAGTATCTGTGCAGTACATGGTCGTCGCTATGATGCTCAACAGGATGATGTGTTTCCTCTTCCAGGTGGGGATGTTAACCCCCGACTTGATAATGATCAAAGAATCAGAATGATTGAAGAGCAGTTGAAAGGGGTTGTGAATCAGAATTCCTTAGGTATGGATTTGGATGATTTGGGACTGGTCCCTGGTGTCAAGATTCCGCACAAGTTTCAGGCACCTACTTTCGAGAAATATAATGGTGCTACTTGCCCAAAGACTCACGTCAGGGCCTATGCGAGGAAAATGGCTGCATATTCTAATGATGAAAAGTTATTGATGCATTTCTTCCAAGATAGCTTGACTGGGGTATCTTTCGAATGGTACATACAGTTGGAGAGGTCCCATGTCCGAAAATGGAGGGAGTTGGTAGAAGCTTTTGTTAAGCACTATTAGTACAATACTGATATGGCTCCAAATAGGACACAATTGCAAAACTTGTCGCAGAAGAATAATGAAACCTTTAAGGAGTACGCCCAGAGGTGGCGGGAATTGGCAGTAAGGGTACAGTCTCCCATGTTAGAGCGGGAGATGATAAGTATGTTTATGGCTACCCTGCAAGGTCATTATTATGAAAAGCTGGTACCTTGTATGCCCGGAAAGTTTGCCGACTTGATCTTAGTTGGAGAAATGGTCGAAAGCGGAATCAGAATAGGAAAGATTCAAGGTGCTTCTGATTCTTTTGAAAGTACAAAGAAATGTTACAGGGGGGAAGAAGGAGAGACTAATGTTGTTCAGTACCAACAACCTTATGCTCCTCAACAACAGAACTATCGGTGTCAGAATCAGCATAGGCCTCGCAACAACCTGGAAAAAAGGAATGCTCCTCTTCATCTAGTTCCCATGTCGTATAGTCAACTCTTGCCACACCTGGTTCAAAATTCATTGGTGGAGCCTAAGACTTTGAAGCCTATTCCAGAACCATATCCCCCGGGGTACAATCCCCATGTGCAATGTGGATATCATGGAGGATCTATGGGGAACTCAACTGAAGATTGCAAAGCCTTCCAGGCCAAAGTGCAACAATTAATTGACAAAGGGTACATATCCTTTCCAGAAGGAGACTTGGTTATGCATGTCAACCTCTCATCTGTTTGAAGACTTCAAGGGTCATCCCCTAAGGCCAGTAGTCCAGGCGGAGTCAAGTCTTCTCAACAATGGCAATCTTCGGATTCTTTACTGCATTTTCATATGTAGCTTTCATTTTTTTGGTTTAAACACTATCTGCATGTAAAAAACTTGTTTGTGTTTTGAATGACGATTTTAATGCAATGAATGTGTTATTCTTGAAGTACTTTACTTTTATGCACTCATATCAGGTTTATATGCACTGCAATACCAATTTTCTTGCCTAAACTCTTGAGGGAGGATGATGAGATGAAAACGCAAAATCTTTGGTTGTGTGCTTATGGATAAAACCCTGTTAAGGATGTACAGGCATTGCTTCAAATCCCCAAACACTGGAGATATAAGGGAGATAGACCCTCATTAACCCCTTTGAGCCTTGAAGTTGGAGTTTCTTTCGTACGAAAAACCCTCACACTTAACCCAGGGGCAGGGTAGGCGTCAGTTAGTTTGACCGAGCGTTCAAATTTCAAAAGGAGTGTGCATCTGAGGATCCATTACCCTCTATTCCACCATCAAGAGGTCAAACGATGTGAAACCACAATGGTTATCCATCAATGATCAAGGAGTGAGGCAGTCACAACCCTTTCAAGTAAGTCAGATAAATCAGTGTCACACGATTTGTTCAAAAAACAAAAAGAAAGAAAGAAATCCCGCTAAGTCGAAGCTTGAAAACATGCGACTTAGGCAAAAGTTAGGGCATCCCGCTGGACTTCAAAATTGAAAAAAAAAACTCAAAAGAGTCAGTCCAGGCAAAATCAGGGAAACGAAAGAACGAAAAAGTGAAAAGCAAAAGGATTACAAAAGAAAAATCCTCGAGCAAGAACAAGTCGTGTGACTACAGACACAAAAGACAAAAGGGGTGACTGTTGCTCCAAAACCTCATCGGGCCTCAAACCATCAATTGCATGGGTTCCTTAAGGATTATAAAACCTTTTGAGAGAGGAGCGCTTGTGTCAGATTAGCTGAACGTAGGACTGGAGAATGGGTGGGTACCAACAAAATTTTGAGCCTTAAATCCTTTTTTCTCAAAACCGTGAACCAGGCCACGTTACAACCCTTAAAAGTCCTAATTGAAGCAGGGTTTAATCTAAAAGCGCACTTCAGTGAGATTGCGTTCCTGACTCCTATGAGTTGTGCTAATAAGATTTTTGTTGGTATTGCATGTGCGTATTGTTTTCCATTCAAAAATCAATGTCGCATTCCAGCCAATGATTCATTCACAAGGCTTGGCGACGCATTTTCAATAAAACTTCAAGGTTAACACGAGTGTTGCATTATAATTGTCATTCTCATAAATAAACATTTTCTGCTTGCATGTGTTTGACATCAAAGAAGCTTACATGATGAACGCCAATTGAGAAGCTCGATCACGCCAAGTTGAGAAGGTGAAAACTCCGAAGGACAGTCATGTCAAGGGGTATGTGGCCAAGAGACTGTGCGCAGCCTGGGGGTTCCCGATAAATGGTGATAAGAAGCAACCAAACTGGGGTAATTATGTCGAGATTTAATAGATCTCTCCACAAATGCTTAATATGGGGCAATCAAGTCGATTTGACAAATCTCTGTAAGATCAGTCAGGGGCAAAGTTTCTTCAAGACTTGGGGCAGACCACCTCTAGAGCATGAGAAGTTGTCCACTCCTGAAGACGGTTAATTGAAAGCACCTCTTCAAAGTTCAGAATACTGGGGCAGAGTATTTTCAAGTCATTACAAATCCTTTCGAGGCAATTTACTTCGTAGGTTATGAAGTCTGGGGCAGTTGCGTCGAGATCTGATAAATCTCTCCTAGAGTTTGAAGATCCTAGGGCAGTGTGATGCCCGGTCTTCTATAAAATCCTCTTGAGATGATTTCTTCCTTTAGACCTGGTGGTCTGGGGCAAGTGGAGAGTTCAAAGGGCCGTTTATGACCATAGAGATAGGTCAGGCTGGGTAACCAGTTTGTTTTTCCCCAGTAGTGTTACTCTCCCCAGCACTGAAAGTACATCATCCTCAACAAAACTTATTCTCTCCAGCAAGAGTACAGAGGATTGTATCCCCAGCCGAAGTCATGGTTGGTTTATTATTCCCCAGTAAGCAGTCAGAAGTGGATTGCTCCAAGGTGGATATTGTTGTATCTCCAGCAGGAGATATGTTGGATGTCTTTGAAAAGACTTTATTTTCCCCACAGAGCCTGGTACTCACTTTCCTCAGCAGCTCATGAAGTGTATTTCCGTCAGCAACGGCATGCTCTAATCCCCAGCAGGGTAAAAACTTTTCTCCCCAGTAGAGTTATTCTCCTCAGCATGGAAATTTCATCATCCTCATCAGACTGTCAGTCTCCCTAGTCAGAGTATAAAATATTGTTCCCCAGCCAGCATCTAAAGTGGATTGCTTTAGGATGGATGTTGTTTTGTTACCACATGAGAGTTGTGGAACATATTCCCGAGACAAAGATGTTGTCTTCCCTGCAGAGTATTGGTGTCTACTCCCCTCGGCCAGTCAGGGAACGTGTTTTCACCAGCAACAGCAGGATAAGGGTGAAGTCATTTCCCCAACAGCGGGTTCAGCTCAATGGTGTCCCCAGCAGGTCTAGTACTTGTTATGTGTCTCCCCAAGCAGAGTTTGGTGGTAATCCTCGCAGGTTTGTTCAATGATGGTTGACATTCCCAGCAGGTTTTAAGTCCAAGTGATATTTGGCACTCTTCTCATTCAGGTCTTGGTTTCCTTTTCAAAGAGTTATGTATAATCCCCAGTACAGTGGATGTTCTTTTGGGATTTCATCTCCAGCTGAAGTTGTTGATCAATGGGGTTGCTCAGTCTGATTCTTCTCGGCAGAGTTCTTGGACTCGGAGGACAATTTATGTTGTCATCCCTGGTGGAGCTGCCTTCGTTTTCAGCATTTATTTTGCTGGAGCGCTTCTTTTTGCATTGCATAAGCATCGTCTGCATGGCATCCTCCCAAACGCGTAGCATTTCCATTTTGTATGGAGAATTATGCTATAGAAAAATTCAAACATGTGCATTTGAAGCATAAGCCAGGTTTGATACTTTCTTTGCCAGTTCTCTTTCTCAGCAGAGATGGCATAACTCAGGAGATTTTGTTTGCCAGTTCTCTTTCTTAGCAGAGATGGCATAACTCAGGATACTTTCTTTGCCAGTTCTCTTTCTCAGTAGAGATGGCATAACTCAGGAGATTTTGTTTTCCAGTTCTCTTTCTCAGCAGAGATGGCATAACTCAGGATATTTTGTTTGCCAGTTCTCTTTCTCAGCAGAGATGGCATAACTCAGGAGATTTTGTTTGCCAATTCTCTTTCTCAGCAGAGATGGCATAACTCAGGAGATTTTGTTTGCCAGTTCTCTTTCTCAGTAGAGATGGCATAACTCAGGAGATTTTGTTTGCCAGTTCTCTTTCTCAGCAGAGATGGCATAACTCAAGAGATTTTGTTTGCTAGTTCTCTTTCTGAGCAGAGATGACATAACTCAGGAGATTTTGTTTGCCAGTTCTCTTTCTGAGCAGAGATGGCATAACTCAGGAGATTTTGGTTTATCCTCGGTGAGATCGCCGAGGAATGTGTTCATCCTACATGTGCTCCCCGGCAGAGTCTTTTATTTAGACTTCTTCTTTCCCCAGCGGAATTATCTTATCTGTGGGTTGTAAGTCCGTTGATTTTACCTCTCACCATTTCGGTTCACGACCGTATCTTTGTTAGGAGTTTGCCTTTGATTGGCCAATCTCTTTTGTAAACCTAGTTCTTGTCTGGTAGTCAATTCTTGTCTGACTTATTTCGTGAAACCCAGTTCTCTCCTGGTAGTCAGTTCTCGCCTGACATCTTTTTTAAACCCAATTCTCGCCTGGTAGTCAGTTCTTGCCTGACATCTTTTGTAAACCCAGTTCTCGCCTGGTAGTCAGTTCTCGCCTAACATCTCTTGTGAAATCCAGTTCTCGCCTGGTAGTCAGTTCTCGTCTGACTTATTTTTGGTAAATCCAATTCTCGCCTGGTAGCCAGTTCTCGCCTGGTAGTCAGTTCTCGTCTGACTTACTTTGTGAAATCCAGTTCTCGCCTGGTAGTCAGTTCTCGTCTGACTTATTTCGTGAAATCTAGTTCTCGCGTGGAAGTCCGTTCTCGCCTGACTTATTTTTGTGAAAATCAAGTTCTCTTCCTCAGCAGAGATGGCATAAATCAGAAGATTTTGTTTCACTTTATCCCCAGCGAAGTCCACATTCGGCTTGGTCTTTCGTTTCGAGTTTGCCTTCGGTCTTCCTCGTATTATTTTGTTGGGTAGAGCACCTTCGGTCAGTTTTCCTTTTCGAGTTCATCTTCGACCGTCCTCGTATTATGTTGTTGGGTAGAGCGCCTTCGGTCGGTCTTCCTTTTCGAGTTCGTCTTCGGTCGTCCTCGTATTATTTTGTTCGGTAGAGCGCCTTCGGTCGGTCTTCCTTTTTGAGTTCGTCTTCGGCCGTCCTCGTATTAGGTTGTTGGGTAGAGCACCTTCGGTCAGTCTTCCTTTTTGATTTCGTCTTCGGCCATCCTCATTTTATTTTGTTGGGTAGCCCGCCTTCGGCTGGCAAACACTCCATTTCATTATCCCCACAGTTCGCAAATTTCAGGGTTCTTTTGGTATTCAATCTCCGTGTACCTTGAAGGTCTCAAAGCTGTTGCTATCACCCTTTCAGGTCCAAGTCGATTGAATAGGGGCAGCTGTAACACCCCAAAATTTGTCCTAACTTTTCTCAACCTTTTTCTGGCTTTCGCTTCACATTCATCTGGATCTCCATTAGGTCATACTCATATTCATTCATTTGCATTGGGCTCCTGAGGTGTGAGATCATGGTTTCTTATCCTTTTGCGAATTGGTTGATATTCATCAATTGAAAACGGTGGTTAAGGTTCATGGAAAAGGCATCTTGACATGATATCCAGTTGTGGATTCATATTGTGGTCAGGACAGCGTTATTCTTTCAGTTGCCTATGGCTCGCTGATTGTAATGCACGTTAATGAGGACAAGGTTGAAGTTTGATTAGAGTTAGGAATCCATTAAGTATCTGAGTTTTGATTTGGATGAGAATTTGTGGTTGATCGAGTGTTTTAAACCTACTGGGCGGGAGAAAGATCCACATGAGTTACTTCGAATTCAAGATACAAGTCCATAAAATCATATCCATATCCATTTTAGACCATATCATAATCTCTAAACCATATCCAAATTCACCCATGAAATTCTGGTACAGATGTGTGATGTCTTTGTGCAATGTCACAACATCGCAATCTGCTGAACAAGGCAATAATAGAAACAGTAAATAACACACTGAATTGTTCACCCAGTTCAGTTCAACAACCTACATCTGGGGGCATACCAAGCCAGGAAGGAAGTTCACTATTAGTAGTATCAAATTACAGACTCAACAGACCAGTTGACAATCTACCTAATTTAATCACTACCCAATGACCCTTCTACCTAAGTCCTCCCTAGGTAAGAGACTCCATCTCACTTCCTATCATCACAATGATGTCTAGCAGTCAACTACACCGTCACTGCATCAACAGCTTGTTTACCAACTACTTTTCTAACACAGAAAAACCAGAAGACACACTTCCATGACTCACATTGGAGTTGCTTCAAAGCTTCCTCCAAGAACAAACCCAAACTCATTACCTACAGGTTTCTGAGTTAACCACAGTGACCATCTCACAACCCAAGTGGTTCACTTTGACAAAGCCCTAAAGATCTACATCTTGGACCCGTGCCTATTCTAGGTTACATACATCCTATTTATAATATAATTCCAACTGGATTTGGGCCTTCAAATCAGATCAAATCTTTTGTATCCAATCTGCAACCGATTCTGCTCTTCAATAGATCTTCAATTAAATCTTCAATCAAATCTTCTCAATTAACACTTAATAGTTCTCCATATCTTTCTGCATTAAATTAGCAACACACAAATGATTATAACAGAATATATCTAGCCCATGATTTTCGCCTGCTATCTCTGGTTCTTTTCAACAGAATATCTCATTACACGCAGCCGTAGCAACATCACAAACTGATGTTTTAATGTTCTAGTATAGTGATGTCAAAACATCACATGTGACACCACTCTTCTGTACTATAACTCCACACCAGAATGTTAGCCAATACATAACACTACTATTAGAAGCTCATGTTGCAACATCAACCATGACATCAGCATTGTTTTAACAAAATTCCAGCCAATTACAAGAACTTACAATCTCCCCCTTTGGCTAATTTTGGCTAAAACACATATATAAACATTACAGCTCTTATTACATTCATCAGCAACTACTGAGTTCGGCAACCATGGCGAACCATCTTCTTGGGCAACTTTGAATGATGTCAGGACATCATGTTAAACATAACATCACCACCTAACAGTAATTCCAGGCAGCACATCAGGAGGTGCACATGAGGAAGAAGATATCCAACACTTCCCCTTAATATAACACATTTCTTTTTCCTTTCAACCCAGACCCGCAGTAAATGTAGAAGACTCCTCCAGAAAAGAAATGTTTGTCTATTCATCAAAGACCAATGGTGGCATAAGAGAATTCTGCACACCTTCTTTGATCAGACCCCCTGGTCAATCTGTGGCATAACCTGACACGTTGAGAAGTGCCACTCTGCCAGCCCAGGTAACTCAGAACACAAGTCATAACTTTATTCATAACTCAGGACACAAGTCACAAAAACTAACACCAACTCAAGGGTATGACCTCCTTCTGCAACAACTGGAACGGCAACCTCCAGACATGAAATCTGCGCACACCATTTGGCCCCCAAACTTTTTCTTTTCTCCATCTTTTTAGCCACAAATTGGCAAACGAAACCCTCACAGAACCAGACCCAAGATGTGCTCACCCAAACACGAATAAACGCCATAGGAACTTATGAGAAGATAACACACACTGGCTAAAGGAGAGAAGAATAACCCCTATATGTATAGCAGATCAGTTACTTAGGAATTAACGAGCTTTGAATCAGTCAAGGGAAACACTATTTTAGGTACTCAAAACTCCTTCCAAATTCAATGCCTCCGTCCTAAACAGGCTTGACCACTTTTATAATTTCCTAACTGTTTTTTTCCATAAATTGTGCCAAAACAGTTTCATGCACAGTCGAAGCCACGTGTTGTACTTTATCCTTACACCACCGTCCAAAATACTTCCTTGTTTGGTTCAAGAGCAACATGTTCTATATCATGTTCTGACATCGCATCAGACATCGTCTGCTGGCTCACAAAAATACCAATCCAAGACTCCTCAAACCACGAGCAAATTCCTTTTTCTGCTGGATTCGTACAACTCACAAAGCCTTCCACACACATCAAGACAAGCGTGATAACTCCTATCAACAAAGTTCCTCACAAGGTTCTTCCAAAACTGCATAAACTTGTCTTCAGGCTTCTCCTCAGTCGCATGTATGCTCATGATGCAAACAATTAGCCTCACATGGTTAGAACCATTCATGTTCACACCAACATGCCATCCAATAACATGTTATCTGACATTATCTCCTCATAAGAGTCAACTAACCTCCACAAGCTTGATTAGCATGCAAGCTCCACAATATATGCACCTTTGCTGCAGAATCCATAGACAAGTACTCCCCCTGTCATGTTTACATGAGATGGATCGGAACCTCTTTTTACTCTCCTTATCTTCAGCCATTATGAACAGATCATTCTACTGACAACACCCTTCGCACCGAATGAGGTCTGCATCATGAAAGTGGTCATGTATTGTCATAACTTCCACTCTAGACACTGACGCTGGTTCTCCCAATTCCACACGCATAGCTCCACTCCAGACAAGGATGTTGTAACATAATGTAGGACATCAGCATTAGATAAACTAACACATCTTTCCAGTAATCATGCATGACATACTATCATGCTCCCCCTAAATATTTGCACAAGTTCAGCAGCACAAATGTATCTACTCATCCCAAGCAGTAGTAAACAAGACATTACGTCACACCGTCCGACCTGACATCACTACATCTTGGTTCAGGCACATGAGCACCTTCCTACAGACCCAACGAATTCTCAGCTTACTTAAAACCTTTACTGAGATCCAATCTCTTCAAGAGGTACTTGCAGCAGAAAAACACCAGCTGTTCAAACATGATTACTCTCTCTTAAGCCTCGGCAGCACATGGGCTAACTCTCCAAAGGCAGTCTAATCAATCACTGCATGATCTACACCAGTCTTCTCTACATTCCCCATCCAAGGCAGACCTTCTACTTCATCATTCTCCCGTATGACTATGTAGATGCTCCTTAGGCAAAAAGTCGGTACCACGCTTCTGAACCAAAGCATAATCATTCGTCACCAAGGATAGCCAACCAAGATAGACCATTTGTCACACACTAAGACATCATCACCATGATTCTTGATATGCTCCACCAACTAGACTTACTATTGCATAGTAATCCAAAGAACTAGAGAATTAAATTCTCATCCACCAAGAAGAATAATCTCCTTGAGTCTTCCAATCATCACCCTTCTGCCCAAGAGTAACTTGTTCCAAGACAATACTCAATGATAACCAGCTGCCACACTCTGAGTATCTTGATTCTTCGACTCCACTTCTGAGATCAACCAAATGCCACAATTTGATCACCTCATTCATGAATCCTCACGATTGTCAGAACTCTCACAAAGATATCTTGATCCACAAAGGAAACTTGATCTTCAAGTCACATGTTCCACTTGCTCAAAAGCAAACACACTTAGACTCCCTAAGCCATGGTCATGTAACATCTTCTCCTTCCTGCAGCTCCCGCAAACTGCCATGAGAACGATCTTTTTGAAACATCCTATCATTCCTGTAGATCACCCTATCATTAGCTGATGTGCCACATTACCAGCTGAGACTCCTGATGTTAAGCTAGATGTCAAAACATTATGATATCCAGCTGTTGAATTCAGCTCTTCCTTCTGCCACTTAGAAGAACCTCCTCCCTTTGCAGAACCAGATTTCCATGCTCTCATAGACTTGATTCACCAATCAAGTTTGAGTAAACAACCTCCATCCTGCTCAGAAACTCCAAAGACTTCAATCCTACCACATCTGACTCTTTAGAGAATAGGTAATCCAAGACTACCTCATAGCAATACCAAAGACTGCCACTTTCCTTAGTAGAGCCGTCAATAGAAAGCCAGAGATAACTGCCACTTATCCTCGGCCTTCACAACCAGAGCAAACACCATGCTCCCAACCACTTAGATAAACTGATCCAAGCTGAAACTCTCAAGATTATGAAGTCTTCAACAACACCAATAAAGAGCCACATAAAGAAAAGTATATTCTCAACACTTCAACAGTCCTGCCACAGACATGTACATAGTCTCCAGTCTATGTATTTTGTCATTAGTTGCAAGCACATCCTCAAAAGCAGATAAATACTCAACTCCAGTCAAGGTAACTGCCATCTGCTGAATCTTCTCATCATGACTACCACAAAACTCTTCCAGATAAGGTCAGTGTCTTGATCTTTTACTCTACTCTGAGCAAAGAACTGAAATGATGTTTCAACAACAGTTCTGACATATCTCATAATCGTATTCATTCACACATATCTCTTTGCAGGGAACATACGAGAGCATATCAGCATCTTCCAAAAATAGACCTACAAAACTGCAGTAACTTGCATAACACACTCTTCCAGATGCTTCTTCTAATAAGTACAAGGTTCAGACCTTCTAACCAAGGAGTAATAACTGCCATACCAACGACTACCTGCTACTTTGAATCCTTCAAAGCACAATACTGAAAGAGCTTAAACAACCACCAATTGACCACCGGCTGAATTGCCCTGCTACTGCACTAACTCTTGGATGCCTTCTCCCTTCTCTTCAACTAGCATAAAAAAAAATGTTCAACTTCACAGCTTAAGTGATTCTTCAAAACAGCTACAATCTAATAGGTCATTGACTTAGCATTTACAATAAACTGCTCATGTGTAGCGCGATGTCGAGACATTAGAATTGACATATTAAGCTCAGCTTCTTTCTTGATGAAACTTCCTCCTCATTCGATCATCACAACTAAGCTTAAGAGATAACTTATCAAGATCTTCAATCCCGCATGAAAGATTTGACAGTGATACTCTTTCGCTTTGTCTCCACCCTCTTCTTTCATTGTTAAAGAAGGAATCAATGATCTAGACAGATTGGTCTTCAATATATTCTTCTTCAGAAAAAACTGAAACTTCTATGTCATACAATCTTTACTAAGATACATTCACCTTTTGATCACTTCTTTCCCGAAACACAGATAAGAGATAATCCTCATGCAAACTGCAACATCATAGAATATCCTGCTGAGGAGACCAAACCCTAATGTCTTTCCAAGAGCATACCTTCCTAGAATCTCACCACCAGAGATACAAGAACCAACCAGGGTTACATCAGATACCATGCAGCGGAACACACAACAACTCCTCAACAACCTACAGGCACTACTCAATAATCCTTGCACACCATCACCTTAAACCAAGTGCCAACAAATCAAACTCACAACAGCAGTTCTCCTGATATCAACAGACAGGTCCAATACATACTCTGTCATGAATAGTCCATCCTTCACTTCAAGGGATCATACAAACACCTATATGAACTGACCAAGTCCATACCTCAGCAAAACTATCTTCCTTGCTCATGAACCAGAAAGTATCTTCCCTAGATCTCATCCAGAAACAGACAGGATGCCTGCTCTGATACCAATTGAAATTCTGGTACAGATGTGTGATGTCTTTGTACAATGTCACAACATCGCAATCTGCTGAACAAGGCAATAATAGAAACAGTAAATAACACACTGAATTGTTCACCCAGTTCGGTTCAACAACCTACATCTAGGGGCATACCAAGCCAGGAAGGAAGTTCACTATTAGTAGTATCAAATTACAGACTCAACAGACCAGTTGACAATCTACCTAATTTAATCACTACCCAATGACCCTTCTACCTAAGTCCTCCCTAGGTAAGAGACTCCATCTCACTTCCTATCATCACAATGATGTCTAGCAGTCAACTACACCGTCACTGCATCAACAGCTTGTTTACCAACTACTTTTCTAACACAGAAAAACCAGAAGACACACTTCCATGACTCACATTGGAGTTGTTTCAAAGCTTCCTCCAAGAACAAACCCAAACTCATTACCTACAGGTTTCTGAGTTAACCACAGTGACCATCTCACAACCCGAGTGGTTCACTTTGACAAAGCCCTAAAGATCTACATCTTGGACCCGTGCCTATTCTAGGTTACATACATCCTATTTATAATATAATTCCAACTGGATTTAGGCCTTCAAATCATATCAAATCTTCTGTATCCAATCTGCAACCGATTCTGCTCTTCAATAGATCTTCAATTAAATCTTCAATCAAATCTTCTCAATTAACACTTAATCATTCTACATATCTTTCTGCATTAAATTAGTAACACACAAATGATTGTAACAGAATATATCTAGCCCATGATTTTCGCCTGCTATCTCTGGTTCTTTTCAACAGAATATCTCATTACACGCAACCCTAGCAACATCACAAACTGATGTTTTAATGTTCTGGTATAGTGATGTCAAAACATCACATGTGACATCACTCTTCTGTACTATAACTCCACACCAGAATGTTAGCCAATACATAACACTACTATTAGAAACTCATGTTGCAACATCAACCATGACATCAGCATTGTTTTAACAAAATTCCAGCCAATTACAAGAACTTACAACCCGTTATTA
The DNA here is from genome assembly GCA_022829125.1 of Lathyrus tuberosus. Taxonomy (NCBI): domain Eukaryota; kingdom Viridiplantae; phylum Streptophyta; class Magnoliopsida; order Fabales; family Fabaceae; genus Lathyrus; species Lathyrus tuberosus. Next base: position 10,789,092 of record JALAZF010000153.1, read on the forward strand.
TAAATCCACTTTCATAAATCCATTTCAATTGCAAATATCCACACTTATTGTTCACATCCCTTTTTAGACCTTTTTCTAAACCAAATAATCATTTTCCAAATCCAATCCAAATTAACCATTCTGGATCCATAAACCATTTCCAATATCCAAAATTCACATCTAAGTTCAATTTCAAAACTGCAAATCCATTTTCTATTATTCATTGAAGCTATTTCATGTATCATATCTATTTTTCCAACTCTTTCTATAATCTCTTGAAGCCTTGCATGATGGAGAACATGAAAAGTAAGGTAGGCATTTTCTCTATTTTCTCCTTCGTTAAGTGCATCATTCTAACAAGAAGATTGGCATGCCAGATGGCATTTCTTATTATGCACCAGGGTTACAAGATGAGTCCGCCTTGCTCTCCTTTTGAGTGTGCACATATGTGGGGACCCTCGCTTGTCTCATCTGTGAAGGACTCCTCATTTCACAGTTCTTTGAGGCAACCTACTTTTGACATTATACAGACAATCATAGTATCAGATGCTACTGCTTTAAGATATTCAGTGCTGAATTGATGCATAACTCACGACATTGATAATAGCATGGCATACGAGTTCCTTAAATTGGATGATGAAACTGATGATATTTTAATGTCCTCTATTCTAGATGGTGAAGAGCAGGATGGTAATAGTTCTTGGAGTGAATTCAATGTGCAGAGTGGTATAGCCTCTCAAGAGTGTCGAGATTGGATGTGCATTCCACTATTAGGGATTGATGTTTTAGTTGATATCAGTCCTTCAAGTCTTCCATTTTCACTTTCCAAAGCTGTTTTTTGGGCACGATCTCGTTTTCCGATGGTAGAGCTTGAGAGTAGTGCTGAAATGATGCTTCCAGTCAGATCTTGCCTTTCATCTTTTGCTGCAGAAATATAACTGTTTTGACAATTCACTACAAGCAACAAAGAAAAATACATAACAGATTTCACTAACTGATATAACAAAAAAATCAATCAAATTCCTCTAAGGTTTTTACACCAAATTTCACTAACAGAATTTAACACAACTTCTAACAAAATCCACACTAGAATTCAGTTGCAAACTGATAACAACCTCTAACAGAATTTCCTCTAACCAATTCTCCTAACCTCTAACCCTACTCTAACAGAAACTAACAGAAGGATTCCCTAAGAGAAGTTACAACCAAGAACCTTCTAACAGTTTTTTCTCTCCATCATCTCCAATTTCATTCTCTGCAAGAAACTCCATAACCTTCAATCAACATCTTCAATCTTCGACTCTTCTTCTTCAATCAACCTTCATCACTTTCAATTTTCCGAAAATCTCAAACTTGCCGCAGAAATCAAAACACATCAGCCGTAATTCACCGATTATCATCTTCAATTCATTTCGTCATCAATTACTGAAACACAGAAAATTCATTTATCATTATCTCTTCAACATCAACAACACACAAGAAATCCTTCCATACGGAGACAAGCTCACAACACAGAAACGAAGAAAGTCACGCAGTGCAAACACAATTCAGCCGAAGGCGAATTCAGAGAAGAATTAGAGGAAGCGCGTAGAATTAGAAGAAGAAGGATTCACGCGGAAGAAGAGTAACAAACCTTCGGATCTCCGTTCGTCGCTTCGATCACAGGTACGCGAAACTTGAACGAACCTTTTAGCTGCGGCTTTGGACTTAAAAGTCCATTGTGGATTTAATCTGATGTTTGAGCTTGATTTGATCTTTGTTGTTCTTGATTTCTGACTCGTTCGATCTCATCTCGTGAGTGAGTTTTTGGAGATTTTAGTGTTAGATTCGGATAGTAGACGAGATTTCAGTTAGGGTTTGTATAGAGTTTTGAGGTTGGAGGTGGTCGGCCGGAGAGGGACGGCGGCGGCCACCGCGCGCGACCGCCTTCTCCGGCGAAGTTTTTAGGATTCCTACGAGGTTAATTGTGCAGGGAGGGAGAGGCGTTTGAGAGAGAGAGGGATGTTTAAGAACTAAATAGGTTTGATTCATGTGTTTCTTATGTAAAACCAATAGGAAGGGGTAAGGTTTGGTGGTGGCGGTCCACTCCGGCAGTGACACTTGTCACCGTCTGGTAGGGCCACCTAATTAATCTAACGGGCGCCATCCTATGGTTGGTACCATGTGTAGCGAGCGAAACTGGACGTGTTTCTTAAGCACTGTCGCTCCTTGGGGGTTACTACAGGTCGATTCATTTTTTATCCTATTGTGAGCTGACTAAGGAAGGGAAATAGATGTCTCCAATTAACCCTACTTGCATACTGAGTTTAAACAGCAATCTGTTAGGTTACGGATGCTATCAATGTGGGGGGCCCTCTCTTAGGTTATTTTCAGGGAATTACACTTTTAGTGGGGAATACGGACTAGGATGTTTTGACAGATATATGGGATTTTGGGTTTTTGTTTAGTGTGCTCGCTAAGATTTTTCTTTCAATCTTATGCCTATGTATTCCCGTTTACCAAAACAGGGAAATCAGAGCGATCATAGTTCCTCCTATTCTACGGGAGGAAATAGTGTTTTGGTGTCTTGTTCAAATCCCAAGACGTGAAGCTAAAGGTGATCTATATCTTGTTCAAAGCCCAAGACGTGAAGCTGGAAGGTCTATTTGTATCTTGTTCAAAGCCCAAGACGTGAAGCTAAAGGTGTTGTCTTTAGAGAGAATTTGTCATCTCTAAAGAGGGGTTTGTTTATCACAACTGTTTATAAAGGAGAATTACTTTAAGCGGGATGTGTGAATCCGGCAATGCCATAATTTCCTTTATAGGGGATTTCCAACCTGAAGGAGAAGACTTTAACTCAGTGTAGAGCAATGCTATCTTTCCTTAGGAATTTCTCATGCTAAAAGAGGGACAGTGGCATGGATGTAGATGATCCAGAGGCTTGCCACTTACAGCGATTAGATGAAGGAGTTGTTGATGTTTGTGTACTGTGAACGAGGCACAGCATTGATGCTAAAAGGTTGATTGGCTCAACTTGGGTTTTCTTATACAAAGCCTAAGAGGAGGCTATTGGCCCAACAAGAGGGAGTTTTTATGTCTCGTACGAAGCCCGAGATAGAGGCTAAAAGGGTTGTTTTATAATCAACAAGGGAGTGATTTGTGTCTTGTACAAAGCCCAAGACGAAGGCTAAAAGGCGTTTGACTCAACAAGAGAGTCTTTTTGTATCTCGTACAAAGCCGAGATGGAGGCGAAAGAGGGTACTGTTTCAGTTGAGTAACTAGTATATGGGTTCAAAGAGAAAATCAGTTCTTATATGAGTAACGCTGTACTCAGGGATTTTGATTCGAGAATCAAGGATACTTCCTTTTCTTTGAGGAAATGGGAAATCCAAAGGGTATTGAGACTGTCTGAGTCTACGGGGTTCCTTCCTATTCTTGAAGGGTGCTTGAGAATGTCTTTGAGACTCAAGGAAATTAGATTGTCCAAGTCTAGAGTTTCATCTTTTGTACTATGCTTTGAGAAACAGTAGTAGACTCTTAGAAAGACTGTTCTATTAAGATGACTGATTTCTATTTCTATACCTTTAGGAGGTCGTCGGGACAATTTGTACGAAGCCCAAGAGGAGGCTGGAAACTTTTAAAAAGCCGAGGGACAATTTGTACTAAGCCCAAGAGGAGGCTATCATTCCCGGAGGAAGAAATCATTTATACGAATCCTAAGAGGAGGCTGTGAATACTTCTAAGAAGCCGACGGGTCCTTGTACAACGCCCAAGAGGAGGCGGGGATGCTTTTAGGAAGCCTGTGGGTCCCCAAACCCCGAGAAGTTCAAGACAGGCTATTCACAAAGAATAGATCAAGCCAGGAAAGTTCGAGAATTTGGAAGAAACTCAAGGGATGCAATTCACGGAGAAGAGATCATCTCTGGGGAATAGAGTTTCTTGACAATTCCTAAGGGTGCTTTTAAGAAGCCTGTGGGTCCCCAAACCCCGAGAAGTTCAAGACAGGCTATTCACACAGAATAGATCAAGCCAGGAAAGTTCGAGAATTTGGAAGAAACTCAAGAGATGCCATTTATGGAGAAAAGATCATCTCTGGGGAGTAGAGTTTCTTTGACAACTTCTATGAGTGACAGTCTGAGAAAGGGTTCAAAAAGAATCTGCCTTTCACATCTCCATATTGTTTAACCCCAAGAGGAGGGAAGACTGTGTCTGGTAATCCTATGGGGATCTAGTTTTGACTATTTAAGAGTGATCAACGGGCTTAATGCTAGACGTAGTTGCCGGGGAAACTCTAAATATCTATACTACTATTACACAGTTGATATGAGTTTATGAAAGAAGACTTACAACGAAACAGCCCCACAGTACAGTTATATACATATGAAAGCAGTAAATGAAAGCGGGTAAACACTTACTCGGTTGTAGAGCTTCCATGTTGTTTGGTTAGTTGTTCAACAAAGAAAGATTGAAAACAACAGTATATTTCAAAATCAAAGGAGAAAGTGCTTTGAAAGGAAAAATTGGGGCTTACAGCTCAAGGAGAGGCCCAGGGTTTTACCAGTGATTACACTGTTGAATTTATACAGAGGGACTTATACGAGTGACTGAGGCCCATAAATTTTTTTCTGTACAAAGGGATGGGTCTTACACTCTCTCAAGAGGCCCAAAAGGTTTAAAGAAAAAGAGTGGGGCTTATAACACGAGGGTAGGCCCAGATGATTTTTCGTTTGAAATGGCGATCGCGCCTAGATTTTCTTTTAACGCAAAGAGGCTTATACAATATCTGAGGCCCAAAGTTGTTTTGGTTAAAAGGGGATTGGGTCTTACACTCTATTAGAGGCCCAAAAAGTTTTGAATGAGTGATGGGGCTTACAGCTCAAGGAGAGGCCCAATTGATTTTTTAAAAGGCGACGATCGCACCGTTTACTTGTACAGATGGACTTATACAATAAGTGAGGCCCAAAATTGTTTGTACAAGGGGGTTTGGGTCTTACACTCTCTCAAGAGGCCCAAAAAGTTTTGAAAATGATTTATGAGGGTTGAATTAATCAAAAACCCTAATTTGTTTTCAAAATGTGTTTTAATTGAATAAAATATTCAATTAAAATGATCAAAATTGTTTAACATGTGGAAAACAAATTGTGATCTTGGATTAATGCTTCATAAATCAAGTTTTGCCCTACAAAATGATTAGAAATCATTAAAACTTGCAAAATCAATAAGGAAAAAATATTTTAAATGTCAAAAATAATTAAAACATTAATTCTTTGCAAAAATATCAATTATTTGAAATAAATATAATTTTTAGGATTTTTTGGGAAAATAAAATATTTTAACATTTTTGTGAATTATTAAAAAAAGAATCAACTCAAAATCATTAAAACTCAGAGAGAAATTAATTTTTGAATCAATTAAATAAAGTCACAAAATTCAAATATTTGAATTTTCAAAAAGGGCGCCAAGAACAGACGCGCTTTCTGGGTTTTGCCCAGATTTGCATTTTCTCTCCAATCTCACTGAATACTTGATTATATCATGCAATTCACATACCAATCTGCTCGTCTCAACCTCACGATCATGTCTATGGTATTTAATTTCATTTATATTAAACATGGAATAAAAAATCAAGACAAAACCTCAAGAACCCTAATTTCTGCATGAAGGCTGAGAATTTTGATACATGATTCAAACAAAGTAATTAATTGAGGGGAAACATTCCATGCATGATTATGAACATTTGGCAAAAGTATTGTGCGAGGAAATATGCATAGATTGAGAGATGACCAAGTTTAGGCTTACCTCTAGGTCGTGGCAGCAAGTTCAAAGTGATTTCTGAGTTGGAGGTGTTACAGATGAGTTACGATGATCTGAACAACTTCCCTACACCCTATGGAGTGTGTTTGAATGCTTGGACTTGATGGAAATTGGCTGGATCACTTTATGGAATCTCAATTGCAACTTGGTTAAAACCTTGAGCAATTGACTGGTGATTCTGAGAAATCAGTGTTCCATATGTTGTTTAAGTGTTTGATCAGCTTACATATGATGTATGTGAGGTGTGTGTGTGATTGGTTTGAATGGAATTGCTCTCTACTGAAAAACTCGATAGTGACTTGCTAAGAAAGGCATTTTTGAGAGTGAGAAGTGGATTTTGAGAAAGGCAAGTGTTGTAGGCCTTTGGTGTACTTAAACTGATCATAATTGAGCTCTATTTATAGTAGAGTAAGTTTATTTTGCAAAGAATAGTGAATGACAACTGCTGAGTAGGGTTAGCCAATGTTGGCAAATGAAAATCCAAGTCTCATCTAGCCATTGACTAGAGGTTAGGGCACAGGCTGCTGGTCCCCTTGGTCTTGGATAAGTCTTGACTGAATTCAGTTGCTAATAGCTCAGTCCATGCCACCTTGGTGCTTCCATTGAATGCTCCAATCCAAAATTGGAGTCTTGTCCCTATTTTAGGCAATTCTAGGTTTGGCATGCTATTTCTTGTTCCAAGGACTTTGGAGGCTTGGCTCAGTGATTGTCCCCTTTAGATTCAATCCTCAGATGTGTCCAAAGTGATGACAAGGCTTGGAATTGGCTGATTTTGGCAAATCGACCAAAAGTGCAAAAATCTGCCTTGCCTTGGCAGATTTCAGCAAGGCATCTTGCCACTACCATATCTCAAAGCTCAAATTGAATTTGGTGATGTTCTTGGCCATTTTGGAAAGCCCTTATATGATACAACAACTGTCTGATCACATTTAGTTTTGATACCCTTTGGATCCAAGTGAAAAATTCCCCTACATTTGGAAAAAAGTAAGGCAGATTCTGACTTAGTGAAATTTTCACTAAGTGTTGGAACAAAGTGACTTTTCTTGATTTTGATCACTCCATAACTCAAAATCCATGAGGAATTTGGACATAGATCAGTATGAAGCTTTTGTAGAGGGAATTGCGATCTACAAATCAAGCTTTGGATGGAGAACAATGGCTTTGTGGTTTAGGAGTTATGATCCTCCAAAGTTGGTACCTTTGTCACTATATTTCATAACTTAGAAAATTTTCTAAGTTTTTATGGTTACCCCTTTTACAAGTTATCCCATTTTCTTTGATTTTTCTTAATGAATGATGATTCAAATCATACATTAACATCTCAAAAAGTTAATGTTGACTTTTGTGTACAGTTGACTTTTTGTCAAATGAATTCCAAACTGTGCGATCCTTTGGGAAATCATGTCCTTGACCTAAATCAAACTTGATGGACATGTTCCATGGGTGTTATATGGTATATTGAATCATGTCCTGGTCAAAAGTCAAAGCTATAGTTGATTTTTCTCGCAAAACCCTAACTGTGGTTCAGATGAAATTGAAACTTGTTACTCAAGCTTCTTGGATCAATTCATTGTTCCAAATGGATCAATATGGTATATTAGAGACCCTCAAATCATGTCTTGAGGTCTTAGTTCATGATTTGTCCCAAAAGTCAACTTAGGGGTGAATTAGGTAAAGAAACCCTAATTCCTGATTTTTGATGTATGCATCCCTTGAGGCCAACTTGACATGATGATTGGGTCCATGAGGTTCCATGGAGTATATAAGGATATGCTTTGAAGCATTGGCTCATGCCCAGATGAAAATTTCCATCTGGAGGCCCTGGTCGACCAAAACCCTAATTTGGTGACACTGGCGATCTTGAAGCTTGATCCACCTAGAAGGGAGCATCCTTGTGCTTAATCCTTGAAGTGGGAGTCCTCTTGATCCATTGTGGATGTTTAGAAAAGTTGAAAATCATGTCATTCCTTGATTGATCCTTTGTTTAAGCACTCAGAGAGGGCTTGAAACCCTAATTTTGATTGTGGTGAATGCTCAACAATTCCTTGAGGAGATTGATGAGGCATAAAGGTACATCCATATTGTGATGATAATTTGTACAATGATGGGAAATCTTAGTGGTCAAAATTTGGGGTATGACAGATGCCCCTATTTAATCTTCTTGGACACGAAGGTGTGAATGGCGAAGGTATTCGGGCATTCGGGGTGCAGGAGGATTAAATATCAGAATACCCGAAATTTTGATGGTTTGCTATGAATGGTAATTCACGCATTCATCTTCTTTCGCTAAGCAATGATGCTTAGAAAATGTAAACTTCCCCTCGATCCTGGTCTTCAGCCAAGGAACTGGTCTCAGTTTTCTTTTGAAATGAACTTCCCCTCGATCCTGGTTTCCTACCAAGGAACTGGTCTCAGTTTCTGATATAAACTTCCCCTCGTTATTGGTTTCCTACCAAAGAACTGGTCTTAGTTTCTTTTGTCAATAAACTTTATTGATAAGGGACGCTATTCGTAGCGGTTTTCCTCAAACTTCTCGCTAAATTTTCCTGGGGAGATGCCATTTGACGGAAAAAGTTGAAGTCAGACTTGTAGGGGAGCCCAATCGTCTGAGTTGTAGAGGTGCACAAACTTTTCTGTTGGAGACGCTATTTGTTTCTACCGGGGAAGACGAGTCTCCTGAAAGACTGCTTTCGTTTGGGGTCTCAGATCATACTTTTCTCGGGATCTTCTCGGAGAAATGCCATATGATGGGATCCAATTTGAGGTGCCGATGACCTTTTCATCAGTGGTTTTTTCGGAGAAAAACTGTTGTACCACCGAATCTCTGATTAGGAGGTTTTCTCTCGGGATTTTCCTTAATCCGGGAAAGCAAGGATATCATCTTCAATGGCGAAGAGTGATGTTGACTGAGGACTCTCTGGTTTTTCAGAGGTTCAAGTTATCAAAGTGGTTAAGGGAACAATTTCATTCCAGAAATAAACTAGAGGAGAGAGATTGTTCAGACGCAGCATTTCCTGACGAGGAAAAAACTTGACAACTCGATTGAGAGGACTTTTTATCACTAGGGGATAAGACCGACTAGAGTGATAGTGATGCAATATGAATGCGAATGAAAATCAATAATGCATGATGTATGTATGTATATGCTGACAAAACCGACACGACATACAAACTAATGGATGAACACGACTAGATACTCGGCCACAGTGGCACATGTAGAAATATCGCTGGTTCAAGATAGCAATTCTGCCTTGCTTAGGAGAAACGGTCCCTGTTGGGAGCGATGCTAGTCGGGCTTAGGAGATGAGAACTCGGCCGAGGAGGTTAGATGGAGCATTCGCATCTGACATAGCTGATCCTTCATTCAGGCATACTGGTTTAGAATGAGTACTTTGATTCTTCACTTTGAAGTTCGCTTACTTCTAGAGAAGTGATTGATGTTGTTTTGATGTTTAACAGTCAAAAGAAATTGCCATCTTTATTTTAAAGCGGAAAAAGTTTTACAAGTAAATTCATTTTTGTTTTATTTCAAGAATCGTTAATCATATTAAAATGTCGTTCTGTAAAGCTAAAACAAATAAGAATTGCAAGCAAAAGCACAAAGGCTCAAATTTTATTGATAGGATGGAAATCAGCCAAGCGTGTGATTCCATGGAGTATTTACAAAGTTAGAAAATGGTAATTTAAGGGAAAAAGGCTACATTGAAACATAACGACCACTATCCTTCTACCAACTTTGAATTCGGGACATCCTGAGCTTCTGTCGAAGATGACCTTGACTGGAGTTTTCCTCCGTTGGATGGTGTAACTGCTGCTGAGGGACTTGCCTCTGTTGAACCTAGTTACTTGCCATTATCCCTAACTTTTGCTTGGATCGTACTGTGATGTTTCTAATCCACCGGGATGATTTTTTGTTATTTTGTCTCTAACTTTTGCCTGGACCGCCATTTCGGGTTTTCAATCCACCGAGACATTTTTTTTTAGTTTAGGCGAAGTATTTCTTGACTACATCAACGTTTGTGGGGTAGGCAGATTCCTCTCCGTCCATGGTTGCAAGTCTTAAGGCGCCGCCTGAGAAAGCTTTCTTGACCACATAGGGGCCGTCATAATTCAGAGTCCATTTGTCCCGAGAATCAGTGAGAAATGATTGTATCTTCTTGAGCACAAGGTCTCCTTTCCTGAAGACGCGAGGTCGGACCTTTTTGTCGAACGCCTTCTTCATTCTCTGCTGATACAACTGACCGTGGCATAGTGCCGTGATTCGCTTTTCTTCGATCAAATTGAGTTCATCGTGTCGACTTTGACACCATTCAGCTTCGGTAAGCCTGGCTTCCATTAATACCGGGATTGATGGGATCTCTACTTCTATGGGGAGCACTGCCTCCATGCCATATACTAGAGAGAAAGGGGTAGCCCCTGTTGAAGTGCGGACAGACGTGCGATAACCGTGAAGCACAAAGGGTAACATCTCGTGCCAGTCTTTGTAGGTTACAACTATCTTTTGAACAATCTTCTTGATATTCTTGTTAGCCGCTTCTACCGCTCCGTTCATCTATGGTCGGTAGGGAGATGAGTTATGGTGTTCGATCTTGAACTCTGCGCATAACTCTTTCATCATCTTGTTGTTCAAGTTAGATCCATTAGCAGTAATGATCTGGCTCGGAACACCATAACGGCAGATGATATTGTTTTTGAAAAATCGGACCACCACTTTTCGGGTTACATTAGCGTACGACACTGCTTCGACCCACTTGGTGAAGTAATCAATGGCTACCAGGATGAACCGATGTCCGTTTGTAGCTTTGGGCTCGATCACGTCAATCATGTCGATTCCCCATATGGAAAAAGGCCATGGGGAAGAAAGAACTTTGAGATGCGTTGGCGGTACATGAATTTTGTCGGAGTATATCTGACACTTGTGACACCTCCTCATATACTTGTAGTAGTCGGATTCTATTGTCAACCAATAGTACCCTGCTCTTAGAATTTTTCTCGCCATTGTGTGTCCGTTGGCATGAGTGCCAAAGGATCCTTCGTGAATTTCTTTCATCAGCATGTCTGCTTCTGGTCTGTCTACGCATCAGAGCAAGACCATGTCAAAATTCCTCTTATAGAGGGTATCACCGCTCAGGAAGAAACTAACTGCTAGCCTTCTGAGGGTCTTTCTATCCTTTCTGAATGCCCCAGGAGGGTACTCTTGTTTTTGAAGGAAGCATTTGATATCGTGATACCAAGGTTTGTCATCTATGACTGCTTCAATCATGAAGATGTAAGTGGGCCTTTCAAGGCGTATTATGTCGATCTTAGGTATGTCAGTCCATTGACATACACTAATCATAGAAGAGAGAGTGGCTAAGGCATCAGCCATGTGATTCTCATCACGAGGGATGTGATGAAACTCGATTCTGTTGAAGAAACGTAACAACCTTCTCGCGTAATCTTTGTAAGGAGTCAGTCCTGATTGGTATGTGTTCTAATCCCCTTTTATCTAATTGATAACCCTGACATATACGTCCAAGTTTTTGATCCTTAAATCAATCGCTTCTTCGAGACCCATAATACAAGCTTTGTATTCGGCCTCGTTGTTTGTACATTTGAACGTAAGTCGAGCGGTGAAAGGAATGTGGGTACCCTGAGGGGTAACAATTATTGCCCCAATTCCGTTTCCATAATGATTAACTGCTCCGTCAAAGATAAGTCCCCACTGGGAACCTGGTTCTGACCCTTCACTGGGTAGCGGTTCGTCGCAGTCTTTCATCTTTGGATACATGATATCTTCGTCTGGGTAGTCGAACCCGATTGATTCTTGATTGTCAATCGGTTGATGAGCCAAATGATCAGCTAAAATACTTCCTTGAACGGCTTTTTGAGTGTGGGACTCTATGTCATATTCTGATAGCAACATCTGCCAACGGGCAATCCTTCCTGTGAGAGCAGGTTTTTCAAATACATACTTGATTGGGTCCATCTCGGAGACCAACCAAGTAGTGTGACGAATCATGTACTGGCGCAGACGTTTGGCTGCCCAAGCCAAAGCATAGCAAGTTTTCTCGAGCATCGTGTACCGAGTTCGCAGTCGGTGAATTTCTTGCTCAGGTAGTAAATGGCAGACTCTTTCCATCTTGTTTCGTCCTGTTGGCCAAGTACACACCCCATTGAGTCTTCCAAGATGGTGAGGTAGATGATCAGTGGTCTTCCTTCCACTGGAGGTGATAGAATCGGAGGATTCAACAGATATTCCTTAATACTGTCGAAGGCGGTTTGGCAATCTTTTGTCCAAATGCAGTCCTGGTTCTTTTTGAGTAACTTGAAAATCGGCGCACATGTGGCAGTCATGAGGACTATGAATCTGGAGATGTAGTTCAAACATCCCAGGAATCCTCTGACTTGTTTTTCAGTTTTCGGAGAAGGCATTTCTTGAATGGCCTTGACTTTGTCAGGATCAACCTCAATTCCTTTCTGGCTGACGATGAACCCTAAAAGTTTCCCTGAGCGGACACCGAAGATGCACTTGTTGGGATTCAAGCGGAGTTTGTATTTTCTCAGACGCTTGAATAGTTTTGACAGGTGGGTCACATGCTCCTCCTCTGTCTTAGATTTTGCAGTCATATCATCGACATACACTTCGATTTCTTTGTGTATCATGTCATGAAACAGAGTAGTCATGGCCCTTTGATAGGTTGCCCCGGCGTTCTTCAAACCGAACGACATTAGCTTGTAACAAAAGGTACCCCATGGGGTGATGAAGGAAGTTTTCTCCATGTCTTTCGGCGCCATTTTAATCTGGTTGTAGCCCGAGAATCCATCCATGAAGGAGAAAACTTTGAACTTTGTTATACTGTCAACCAGCATGTCAATGTGCGGTAAAGGAAAGTCGTCCTTTGGACTTGCCTTGTTCAGGTCCCTGTAATCGACACACATTCTGACCCTTCCGTCCTTTTTTGGAACGGGTACGATGTTGGCTAACCATTGAGGATATTCTGATGTGGCGAGGAAACCCGCGTCAATCTGTTTCTGTACTTCCTCTTTGATTTTGATGGCCATGTCCGGGTGAGTCCGTCTCAACCTCTGCTTTACTGGCGGACATTCCGATCTTAATGGTAAGTGATGTTCCACGATGCTGGTATCCAACATTGGCATATCCTGATAGGACCAAGCGAATACATGGGGGAATTCTTTGAGAAGCTTTATCAAACTCTCTTTGGCAGTTGGACTGAGCAATGCCCCAATCCTGATTTCTTTTCTCTCTTTTTCTGAACACAAGTTTACCGTTTCCAACGGCTCTTTGTGAGGTTCAATGGATCTTTCCTCTTGTCTGAGTAATCGGGAGATCTCTTCTGGAATTTCGTTGTCAACTTCTTCTTCAGCCCCAAATATCGGGAACTCAAAGTTGGGAGAAGGCATCGGATCGTATCTTTCAACGGGGTTTAAAACAAGCAATCTGCATGACGTGATGATTCGTGTTTAGAAGAGATAGAGAGAATGCAAAAGTGTGTGCAGTGTATTTTTTTATTACTGCTTCTTTTTATTATTGAATTGTTTTTTAGGATTACCATTTTCTGAGAAAAAGCAAAAAGAGAAAACAACAATTAATGCGGAAATTACAGAACGACGTTATTTTATTAATGAACAAGTTGATTCTTGAAACTACAGCCCTATAAAACAAAACCCTGTCACTTTGGGCAAAGCGAAGAGGGAAATTTACAGAAAGCGAGCCCTATCAAAACATCTATTTCACCTGGGCAGGGTGAAAGGTTAAAGACGGCAATTATTTTGACTTATGAACAATCCTTGGAACATCGACAGCAACCCACTGGCGGCGAACTCCTCGGTGAATCACAAAGTCTGGAACCTTCCTTGATTTTTCTTCAGAAATAACGCTGATTTCTGGTGGAGCAGGATCATTGGAATCTGTCTCCCAGGAAGAGTTGTCGTAGGAGGATTCCTCAGTTGTATTTTGCATATCATTTGTGCTCTCAGTTGTATCTCGCTATCCAGTTGGCTGGATATCTTCGAGCCTGATACGAGAGCTTTCGGGAGCGGTGTACTTGACCATATAGTCATATTTTCCACTCAGTTGTCCCAAGGTGTCCCACACTTCTTTGGAACTGGAGGAGTCATCTCTCTCGATGACGTTGACCTCAGGAAAAACATAGTTGATGAATTCTAGTCCGGCAAGCTTGGCCAATTCATCGTCATGTTGAGTAGTTTCTGAATGACCTGAGTGTTGATCCCATGACATGGTGGGGACACAGGTATTCTGTTCAATGATGCTCAGCTGAGTTTCATTACTCGGCTAACTTTCTGGCCCCAAGTCTCCTGGGTAAGGCTGCCACATTGGCAGGCCATCCATCGGGCCATAGTAATTGTGGTCAAAGTTGTCTTTCATCAGAGTGTCCTCCTCTAATGAATTTGGCGGAGCACGACATCCTTCCGGATCACAACCTCCGTATATCATTTCGACATCTGACCATGGTATAAATCTCGGACTCTGTGCGGGATAGCAAAATGGCGTAGGCGCCTCTTCCTGAGATATATAACCGTCCTCGTTAAGATAGGACTTCCATTCTTCATCTGTGTCGGAGGGATCCTCCTTATTGATAGCATGGATTGCCTGAGGCACTGGGGGAAGGAAACCTCCATTGTGGAAGAAATTATGAATGGGATGAAGACTTTCATTGCTGGTGGCTGTCTGAGTACAGGTTGCAGAAAAACCAAGACCTTTCTTTGCTGTATTGCTAGTAGGAATGACAAACTGTCCCCATCCTGTTGTATCGGTACTCTCGACTGCTTTAATAGCATCTTTGTATGAGGAAATCGAAGTTCCTCCTTCAGGTTGATCGTCCTTGTGTAGCGAAAGCGCTTGGAACTGGGTGCCGATTATCTCTTCTGGTTCCACACAAGTGGATGACGATAAATTGCTGACGAGCAAGGCCTGTTCCCCACAGACTGTGATGAGTTGGCCGTTCTGGACAAACTTTAGATTTTGGTGGAGGGTTGAAGTTACCGCCCTAGCCTGATGTATCCAAGGTCTTCCTAATAAACAACTGTACGTTGCCCGGATGTCCATGACCTGGAAAGTGACTTGGAAAGTGTGAGGACCAATAGTTATGGGAAGATCGACTTCACCGATAACCGTTTTTCTGGATCCGTCAAATGCTTTGACGACGACCTCGCTGGTTCTCATCGGAGGGCCCTTGAATGATAATTGCATCAAAGTGGACTTCGGCATAACATTCAGGGCTGACCCTGTGTCTACCAGTACGCTGGCTAAAGCATCATGCTGGCAGTTGACTGTGATATTGAGCGCCATGTTATGACGGCGACCCTCTTCCGGTAATTCCTCATTACTAAATCCCAAATTATTGCAATAAGTGATGTTAGAGACAATACCATCGAACTGTCTAATTGTTACATCCTGTTCCACAAAGGCTTGCTCCAAGACTTTCTGTAGAGCCTCCCTGTGCGCTTCTGAACAGAGTAACAGTGATAATACCGAGATCTTTGAAGGAGTTTGTAATAGCTGATCAACAATGTTGTATTCACTCCTTTGGATGAGCTTCAGCATCTCATCATTGTTTTTCGAAAGGTCGGGATTACTGGATCGACCGACTGATGGATCGGGAGCTTCTGTCTGAAGTTCCTTTTCTTTGCTGAGTTCTCCAACTCCTCTGTTGAAGATTCGACCACTCCGTGTTACTCGACTGATGTCTGCAATATTCACGATGGAGGGTAATGGAATTTCCTTTCCATTTTCAATTGTTGTTGCACCGTATTTGTACGGGATTACCTTAGTTGATTCATACGGTAGTGGTCCCGGCAGATAGATGACTATGGGAACCTTCTGGTTTTTCTGACCATCGTACGTAATCTCGATCCGTTCCCGGTTGGGAATTCTTGATTCTTCAAGCAGAGGGGTAATGGCAAAAACATTATTGGTCCTCTGATGATCGCAGATGACGACAACGTCCTCAATTTGATTGGCAAGGTAGTTCGGTGACCAATTGATGGGTCCAGAACCTGAATATGGGCGAATCTCTCCACGATCCACCTGCCCCTGGAGAGATGCTCGCACAAGGTAGCATCCTTGGTTACTTTCCGAACAGACTCCACAACGTTTATAATTGTGTGGTGGCACCTGGCCACGCCCACTTTGAATACAATGTAACCTCACTAGGTTAGCTTCCATAGATCGGACATCCTGACTTTGACGCCGAGTGGGGTTTCTGTTATTGATACTAATTTGCTGAGTATCTTCATCCATGTAGATTGGCATCCACCAATGATTTAACAAGTGCTGAAGTGCCTCCTGGACAAGGGCACATCCCTGATCATTTTCGTAACCCGCTTTACAGCTGTGATAATTATGTGATATCAGGAATCCGAGTCGGACCTGCTCAGCATGCAACTCTACCAAGTTGGTATTCATCAAGCAAATGTCGAAGATCTGAACCATATTGATCTGATAGGGATTCCTATCATGGTAGTCTTGGATCCATCCAAGATCCATCTGACGCAGGAGGGCCTCCTGTATGAAAGAGCGTCCCTATTTTTTTACCGAGCAAGTCAGACAAGAACTATAATTGTGCCGCGGCAGATTATGATACTGGCTTTGCCTTGAGTGCGTTGTCACTAAGTTGGCATTCATCTCCCAGATGTCGTGGTTCTGAATGACGTTGGAATTCATGTAAACCATGTTAACTCCACGAACTTGGTGCTCTTGGATCCATCCGAGATCCATCTGTTCCTATAGAGCTGATTGCACCACAGAACATCCCTGATTGTTTTTAGAGCAAATATCACACCGGTGATAATTAGGAGGTGGCACATGGCCATACCCGCTCTGTCTACAATGCATCTTGACCAGATTGGTCCTTAACAAGAGTACATCATGAATTTGATAGACGTTGTTAAATTCTTTCTCAATCAGGTTGACTGCTGCTTTCTCATGTTGAGGCAGTGGGTTTGTGAGAACATTGGGATTCGTATCTTTGAAAGATAAGAGCCTGCTCCTAACAAGCTTTTGCACGTCAGATTTGAAACTGAGACAGTTCTCTATGTTATGCCCTAGACCTCCTTGATGATAAGGGCAAGTCTGGTCCACCTTAAACCAAAAAGGCAAATTTTTCGGTACTGCAAGAGGAGACTTAGTCTGGATGTGCCCCTTAGCCAGTAGTAACAAAAATAGTTCTGCGTACAACATGGGTATAGGATCAAACCCTGGTGGCCGCGTTGTACGGTTGTTATTGTATGGAGGACGAGCCTGCTGAAGAGGCTGTTGTGTCCTTTGCTGATTAGGTTGGCTCTACACAACTTGAGGTTGATATGTAGGAATAGGCGCAGGGGTGATAGCAGGAGTTACAGCTGCTACCGGTTGGTATCGTCGCCTTTGCTTTCTGAGGGAGATATTCCCAATATCTTGCTCTTTTTTCTTAGGGAGAGCACTACCGTATCGTTTTGTACTACTCGATGATCCAACGTCTTTTACCAAACGTCCTTCTCGGACGGCTTCCTCAAGACGAACTCCCATGCCCACCATCTCGGTGAAGTCACTGGGCGCACTGGCAACCATTCTGTCATAGTAAAATGAGCTTAAGGTCTTTAAGAAGATCTTTGTCATCTCTTTTTCCTCAAGCGGTGGACAAATCTAGGCGGCAATTTCACGCCATCTCTGAGCGTACTCCTTAAAGGTTTCCTTGTCCTTTTGTGACATTGATCTGAGTTGATCTCTGTCCGGTGCCATGTCCAAATTGTATTTGTATTGTTGGATGAAGGCAGTACCAAGATCTCTGAATGTGCTAATCGTAGTATGGTTTAAACCCGTGTAACATTTGAGTGCGGCACCGGTTAAACTATCCTGAAAGTAGTGAATCAGTAGGTCCTGATTCTCCGTCTGAGCTGACATTCGCCGAGCGTACATGACCAGATGGCTCTGAGGGCAAGAGTTACCCTTGTATTTTTCAAAATCGGGCACTTGAAATTTGTGCGGAACTTTCACATTGGGGACCAAGCAGAGGTCTGCGGCGTCCTTTCCAAATAAATCCTGACCGCAGATGGCTTGCAGTTCCTTCTGTATTTCCAAGAACTGTTCCTGGAATTCATCCATTCTATCGAACATATTTTCCTTTCTACCAGAAGGTATATGTGGAATTTGTCCTTCCGGGACAGTGTGCACCACAGGGGGTGGTACCGTGACTACAGCAGTGAATCTTGGCATTTCCCGAAGTTTGTAACCTTCAGGAATCTTCAGTATGCCCCTGGCATCTTCGCTTTCCCAAAGTTTGTAACCTTCAGGCCCAGCGGCTTCTATTATGATTTCCTGATCTTCAGTGATCGGCGGAACATATCCTTCTGGGATATAGTTAACAGGCATGCCCCAAGGACGATCTTTCGGCATTTGATACCTAGGATCATACTTCTTCACTATGGGCATTGAGGTGATCTCTGAGATCACAGTCCTTTGTAGCTGAGCTTCTGCCATGGCTTGCATGTTGTTACAAAGCTTTCTCATATCCTCTCTCAGAGCGTCGATCTCTTCTTTCAACTCTCTGTTTTCTTCCTCAAGATCATCCATCCTTTTCTGATGATTGGCCCGAGTATTGTACGAATGAGACAGTTTGACTCTAGAACCGAGACACAAACGTGAGATTCGTAGGTAAGAAGAATACGGGATGTGAGAATGATGAATGCAATGATTATATTAATTATTTTTTGGTTTAATCAAAATAAACTTCGACAATTAGATTGCAAATATCAAACAGTGGGGAAACCCCTTTTTATTGAATTCAAAGGATTACAGAAATGGAAATACAGTAGATTACAAAGTGTTGAAATAGAAACCTAAGCTAATGGGTCCCGAGTCCTCTCTGAAGAGAAATCAGGTGCTGACTCCGGTACTTTCCTTTTCTTTGACCGGGGTTCTTGGGTCGTTGTCGGGTTGTCATTCCTTTGCCAGGTGAAAGGAGCGAGCAAATTCCTTTGGTCATCTTGATTCTCTACAGCATGTTGCTCCAAAATTTCAATCAGAGCGTCCTTATCTTTAAGTAGTTGTCGTATTTTGATGCATTCCACGTTGAGGGTGCGGTACTTGTTCTTCCAAGACCTCCTCTCCCGTTGAACTTTGTTGAGAGTAACCTGAAGCTTTTCAGTCTCAGTCGTGAAGTACATGACAGATTCCCTCGGTGGAAGAACTCCGTGAAGAGGATAAGGCATCTTTAGCTTGAGAGCTCTAGTTTGTACCCAGTGGAGATAAGGCTCCACCGAGACACAGTCCGGTTTTCCTAGAGACTCCCATCCTTTCTTATGAACATGTTTCCAAGCGTGCACTATTATTGTCTTTAGTGCTCTGTCATTTTCTCCTTCCTTGAAGAAAAGACCTTCCATATGAGCACTCTGTGGGACGTGCCTCATCGGGTATCCAAATTGACGACGAACAAGAACTGGATGGTAATTGATTCCTCCCTTAGTTCCTATAAGGGGTACGTTGGGGAAGTTTCCACAACGGTCAATGATCCTGATTCCGTCATAAATCCTACTACACCAATCAATGTCAGAGTTGGTGAGAGACATGATTTTCTGCGACCAACGTTAGGCATTCTTGTGATCCCAAAAAGCAGCAGACTTAGGCAAATGGGAGATAAACTATTTGTAAAGCAAAGGTACACAGCATGTGATCTCCCCTCCGCTGTACAAATTTCCTAAGTGTACAGAATGATACGCATCTGCGAACAAAGTTGGCACAGGGTTTCCAATGAGAAAAACCTTAATGGAGTTGATATCGACGAAGTTATTAATGTTGCGCAACAAAAATAACCCGTAGGTGAGTAAAACAAAGATGCTTTCAAAAGCAGTCACGTTCCCTATACTAGCAAAGTACAGGGCTTTCTTTGTCAAGAACTGGGCTGGAAAACCTTGTATGCCAACCTTAGTGGTCATGTGAGTCCTAACCTCAGACTCGTCCAAATGAATTGCTCTTGCAATGGTCTGATTCTTTGGAATTTCTTCCAGTATAGAAAATAGAGCTTGATCAGTAATGTGTAGATCAATCAGATGAGAACATTCCTCCAGCGTTGGTGCTAGCTGGTAATCCGGGAATGTGAAACAATGATAGAACGGATCGTAAAACTGAACGAGTGCATCCATGATTCCCTCAATCACATGGACTCTTAGCAGAGACAGCAAACCTCCATACTTGGCTCTGAAAGCCTCTTGGTTTGTGATCATCCTCGCCAAACCTCTTAAATCCTCTAGTTTTGGAATCCTGAAGGTGTACTTATGAGTTCTCCTTCTACCGAAATCCATTAGCGCAATCCTTTTCTCTGATATTTGCAATCACAGTCTTAGTTTATTTTGAAAAGACAGAGAGACTAGAAGAGAAATTTTTTGAATGTTTTAATGTTTTTTAAATGAATGCATGAATGCAGCACACAAAAACATAGAAAAAACATGGGGTCAAAGGGTCGTTGTCATGGAGTCAAGGCTCTACCCATCCCCAAAGGTTTATACTATGGTGATTTTTGTACCTGTACTCAAAATCATCAGCTCCTCCCAGGATAATAAACAGCAAGCGGATCGCCAACGAGCTGTATGAAATCTTAGAGTAAATGCTATTCACCGAGAATAGATCATCATCCTCAAATGAGGGTAGTATCGCGTGACAACTATTTCTGATAATTTTTGCACTACAAAAGGGTTGGCTCCTCAGCTTCTCAGATGTCACAATCGACCCATTGCCTGTGAGAGGGAATGGGTTGCATTGGGAAGCCTCCACTGAGGTTGATGGTCGACCTCGTCGCCATCACTTATCTTAAGTGTATACTCAATCTTTCCACATGCGGCATCACACGCATTCCCATTAGCAGAAAAATAAACACAGATATCAATTAGGAAAAGCAGTATATATATTTGTCCTAATGTCCTAGACCTTTTTTTAAAAGCTATGAATCTTATGTTCCTGACAGAAAATGGCTCCCCGGCGGAGTCGCCATCCAGTGGTTTTTTCCCACTTAAAGGGTTTTGACCTAAGATCCTAGTGAAGTCAACAAAAAGTCCTATCCCATAAAAGAAAGAAAGAAAGAAAGAAAGAAAGACTGGCCCCACGGTGGGTGCCATTTTTCTGTAGCGAGCGAAACTGGACGTGTTTCTTAAGCACTGTCGCTCCTTGGGGGTTACTACAGGTCGATTCATTTTTTATCCTATTGTGAGCTGACTAAGGAAGGGAAATAGATGTATCCAATTAACCCTGCTTGCATACTGAGTTTAAACAGCGGTCTGTTAGGTTACGGATGCTATCAATGTGGGGGGGCCTCTCTTAGGTTATTTTCAGGGAATTACACTTTTAGCGGGGAATACAGACTAGGATGTTTTGACTGATATACGGGATTTTGGGTTTTTGTTTAGTGTGCTCGCTAAGATTTTTCTTTCAATCTTATGCCTACATGTCATACCCCAAATTTTGACCACCAAGATTTCCCATCATTGTGAAAATCATCATCACAATATGGAGGAACCATCATACTTCATCAGTCTCCCCAAAGATGGGTGAGCATTCACTACAATCAAAATTAGGGTTTCAAGCCCTCTCTGAGTGCTTAGACAAAGGATCAATCAAGGAATGACATGATCTTCAACTTGTCTAACCTCTAAAATATCCACAATGGATCAAAAGGACTCCCATTTCAAGGATCAAGCACAAGGCTGCTCCCTTCTAGGTGGATTAAGTCTCAAGATCGATAGTGTCACCAAATTAGGGTTTTGGTCGACTAGGGGCTCCAGATGGAAATTTTTCATCTGGGCACAAGCCAATGATCCAAAACCTAGCCTAATATACTCCATGGAACCTCATGGACCCAATCATCAAGTCAATTTTGCCTCAGGGGATGCATTCATCAAAAATCAGGAATTAGGGTTTCTTGACCTAATTCACCCCTAAGTTGACTTTTAGGGCAAATCATGAGCCAAGACCTCAAGATAGGGTTTGAGGGTCTCTAATGAACTATATTTATCCATTTGCAACAATGGATTAATCCAAGAAGCTTGAGCAACAAGTCTCAATTTCATCTGCACCACAGTTAGGGTTTTAAGGAAAAAGTCAACTGTAACTTTGACTGTTGACCAGGACATGCTCCCAAGCCCTATGACATGCATTAATATACCCTATGACACCCATGGAACATGTCCATCAAGTTTGATTTAGGTCAAGGACATGATTTCCTGAAGAATTGCACAGTTTGGAATTCATCTGATAAAAAGTCAACTGTGCACAAAAGTCAACTTTGACTTTTTGAGATTTTTCACCAAAATGGATTTTTAACCCTAAAATGATGTTAATGTATGATTTGAATCATCATTCATCAAGAAAAATCAAGAAAAGTTGGGTAACTTGTAAAAGGGGTAACCATAAAAAAACTTAGAAAATTTTCTAAGTTAAAAATAAAGTGGCTAGGGTACCAACTTTGGAGGGTCATAACTCCTAAACCACAAAGCCATTTTCTCCCATCCAAGGCTTGATTTGTAGATCTCATTGCCCTCTACAAAAACTTCAACTAGACCTAATTCCAATTCATTGTGGATTTTGAGTTATGGAGTGATCAAAATCAAGAAAAGTCACTTTGTTCCAACACTTAGTGAAAATTTCACTAAGTCAGATTTTACCCTACTTTTTGCCAAATGTAGGGGGATTTTTCACTTGGATTCAAAAGAGATCAAAACCAAATATGTTCAAAAAGTTGTTGTATCATGTAAGGGCTTTCCAAAATGACCAAGAACATTACCAAATTCAATTTGAGTCATGAGATATGACATTGGAAAGTGGCCTTGCTGAAATCTGCCAAGGCAAGGCAGAATATGCATTTTTGCTCGATTTGCCAAAATCAGCCAAATCCAAATGCTCCAATCCACTTGGACACCTCTGAGGATTGAATCTAAAGGGGACAACCACTGAGCCAAGCCTCCAAAGTCTTTGGAACAAGAAATAGTATGTTGAACCTAGAATGGCCAAAATAGGGACAAGACTCCAATTTTGGATTGGAGCATTCAATGGAAGCATCAAGGTGGCATGGGTAAAGCCATTTGCAACTGAATTCAGTCAAGACTTATCCAAGACCAAGGGAACCACAACCCTGTGCCCTAACCTCTAGTCAATGGCTAGAGGAGACTTGGATTTCCATTGGCCAACATTGAACAAACACCTGCTGCAGTTGCCATTCACTGTGGATCCCAAAACAAACTTGCTCTACTATAAATAGAGCTCAATTGTGATCAGTTTGAGTACACCAAAGCTATCAAACAGATGCTTTCCTCAAAACCTCTTTCTCTTGGCAAAAATGCCTTCTTTAGCAAGGCAACTTTGAGTTTTTGAGCTTGAGAGCTTTTTCATCACAATCAATCACACACACACCTCATATATATCATATGTAAGCTGTGCAAACTATCACAAGTGACCTGTAATCACAAAATCACTAAGTCACCTCCCAAAACCTCAAAATAGCCTTTGTTTGCATTTTTCAAGCCATGTCTTGATTCAGTCACTTTCCAAACCAGATAAAACCTCAAACACACTCCAAATATCATCCTTGAACTGTCCCAAATGGTTCCCCTCATCTGGAACACCATTTGAGGGAGTTGCTATTTTGGTCACTTTTAACCCCTTTTGCAAGAAAGGGACTGTTTGTGTTTTTGCAGGTACCAGTCAATTCCAATCATCCTAAAAGCTTCTAAGGGATCATTTGAGTGTGTCTAAAGTATCAAATCATTTCTGGAACAAGATGTTTGACAGATTGCACAAAAGCTCCAAAATCTCAAAAAAGAGGTAAGCCTCACAACTTGGAATCTTTCAAACATGCAATGCTTTGAAGTCCATTGATCATAAACATCTCATACATGTTGTATATGTTGTGTTTGAGCTAATTCACCATGTAATCCATGCTTGTACCAAGTTGTAGCATAGAAAATGCATTTATAGGTCATTTTCAAAACCACTATCGGGTTTTGAGGAGGGAGTGTGATCTGAAAAAACTACCACCACCATTGGATTCCTTATGAAATTCTGGTCCAGATGCATATAAATTTTGTCTCAAACCATTAAGAATTGAGAAAGTTATGACCTTCACGTTTCTGAGCCAAAACTTGCCAAAACTTGCCTTGGGCCAGGCCTAAAACCAAGTCATGCCTTGTATATTTGTTGTTTTGTTTCAAACAATGGATGTATCACCACCCCAGTGGTAAGGCGCGCGCCTGTAACCTTGAGGTCTTGGGTTCAAACCCCACCCATGCCATTTTGTGTTTTTTCACATTTTGCCATTTTTTCCAATATTTTCATGGTTTATTAATTAATTGGAAAATTAATAACTCTTTCAATTTTAATTATTTTTTATTGGCTCTTTTTGCAAAAAATACAAAAATATTAAAATATTTTATTCCACAAAAAAATTGAATTTATATTATTTATTTAATATAATTAGTATTTTTGTGAATAAATTCATTTTTATTTGTTTTTAAACATTTTAAAATGAATATTCATCTTGAAAAATCAAGACCAAATGAGTTTTAATATCTCTTGTGATTTATACCTCATTTTTCAAACCTTAAACAAAAATCACAAGTGGTTTATTCAAACCTATTTGGTATTTTTCATTGATTTTCTTTAAATATTTACTTTTAAAGAATAAAATTAGGGTTTCTTTGATTTTCACTCAAACAAATCATCGTCAAACACTCTTTGGGCCTCTAATAGAGTGTAAGACCCAATCCTTTTTTTGACCAAACCATTTTTGGGCCTCAGTGTATTGTGTAAGACCCGATACCGTCAAAAACAACGGCGCGATCGTCGCATTTTGAAAAATAACCTTTTGGGCCTCTCCTCGAGCTATATGACCCATTTAAAACTCTTTGGGCCTCTAATAGAGTGTAAGACCCAACCCCCTTTTAACCAAAATCACTTTGGGCCTCAGATATTGTATAAGCCCCTCTGCGTTAAAAGAAAACCTCGGCGCGATCGCCATTTCAAACGGAAAAATCATCTGGGCCTACCCTCGTGTAGTAAGACCCATTTCTTTTCTTTAAACTTTTTGGGCCTCTTGAGAGAGTGTAAGACCCAACCCCCTTGTACAGAAAACATTTTGGGCCTCAGTCACTTATATAAGTCCCTCTGTACAAATTCAAACAGTGCGCTCACTGATAAAATCCTGGGCCTCTCCTTGAGCTGTAAGCCCCAAATCTTTCTTTTTCAAAATACTTTCTCCTTTGATTTTGAATATACTGCTGTTTTCAATATTTCTTTGTTGAACAACTAACCAAACAGCATGGAAGCTCTACAACCGAGTAAGTGTTTATATGCTTTCATTTACCGCTTTCATATACATATAACTGTATTGTGGGGCTGTTTCACTGTAAGTATTCTTTCATAAACTCATATAACTGTGTAATAATAGTATAGATATTTAGAGTTTTCCCGACCACTACGTCTAGAACTAGGTGACGCCGTTTCGTTTATTCGTAGAAATAGACAACTAGATCTCCAATAGGATCACCAGATACAGTCTTCTCTTCGGCTGTCCTCATTAGGAATTGTCAAGAAACTCTATTCCCAGAGATGAATGTATTCTCCGTGAATGGCATCCTTGAGTTTCTTCCAAATTCTCGAACTTTCCTGACTTGGTCTATTCCTTGTGAATAGCTTGCCTTGAATTTCTCGGGGTTTGGGGACCCACAGGCTTCTTAAAAGCATCGGCCTCCTCTTGGGCATCGTACAAGGACCCACAGGCTTCCTAAAAGCAACCCTAGCCTCCTCTTGGGCTTAGTACAAGGACCCGCCGGCTTCTTAGAAGTATTCACAGCCTCCTCTTAGGCTTCGTATAATGATCTCTTCCTCCGGGAATGATAGCCTCCTCCTGGGCATCGTACAAGGACCCGTCGGCTTCTTAAAAGTTTCCAGCCTCCTCTTGGGCTTCGTACAAATTGTCCCGACAACCTCCTAAAGGTATAGGAACAAAACTTAATCATCTGCATAGAACAGTCCTTTCATAGAGTCTACTACTGTTTCTCAAAGCACAGTGCAAAAGATGACACTCTAGACTTGGACAGTCTAATCTCCTTGAGTCTCAAAGACATTCTCAAGTGACCCCTTCGTTAAATAGGAAGGAAACCCGTAGACTTGGACAGTCTCAATACCCTTCAGATTTCCCGCTTCCTTAAAGAACAGGAATAACCCGGATCCTCGAATCAAATCCTTGAGTACAGTGTTGCTCATATAAGAACTAATTTTCTCTTTAACAATTAGTCTACTCGACCTGTCACTTAACTGAAACAGTAAACATAGCCTCCTCTTAGGCTTTGTATAGTGATCCTTCTCCAGTTACAATAGCCTCTCTCTTGGGGTTTATACAATGATTCTCCCCAGCGGGGTCAAACAACGTTTAGCCTCTTTCTCGGGCTTTGTACGAGACACATAAGAGACTCCCTCGTTGAGTCAATCACCCTTTCGCCTCCATCTCGGGCTTTATACGAGATACCAAAAAATTCCCTCGTTGAGTCAAAACCTTTTAGCCTCTCTCTCGGGCTTTGTGCGAGACACATAATAGCCTTCTCTTAGGCTTTGTATAAGAAAACCACTGGTTGATCCAATTAACCTTTTAGCATCAAAGTTGTGCCTCGTTCACAGTACACAAAAATCAACAACTACTTCCCCTCCATCTAATCGCTGTAAGCGGTAAGCCTATGGATCATCTACATCCATGCCAATGTCCCTCTTTTAGTATGAGAAATTCCTAAGGAAAGATGGCATTGCTCTAAACTGAGTTAAAGTCTTCTCCTTCAGGTTAAAAACCCCCTATAAAGGAAATTATTTCATTGTCGGATTCACAAATCCCGGTTAAAGTAATTCTCCTTTATAAACAGTCGTAACAGACAAACCCCTCTTTAGAGATGACAAATTCTCTCTAAGGTCAACATTTTCAGCTTCACATCTTGGGCTTTGAACAAGATACAAACTACCTTTCGCTTCACGTCTTGGGCTTTGAACAAGACACCAAAAACACCCATTTCCTCCCATAGAATAGGAGGAACTACGAACGCTCTGATTTCCCTATTTCGGTAAACGGGAATACGTAGGCATAAGATTGAAAGAAAAATCTTAGTGAGCACACTAAACAAAAACCCAAAATCCCATACTTTCATACATTCGTCCTAACATCTCAACCAATAGCCTAAAGCACCCCTCGTCAACAATATAACCTAGGAGAAACCCTGAATCTTTGTAGCATCTGTAAACCAACAGTTTGGACTGTTCAATCTCATTATGCAAGCAGGGTTAATTGGAGACATCTATTTCCCTTCCTTCATCAACTTTAATAGGATAAAAATGAATCGAATTGTAGTACTAGAGCTATCGTGCTTCGCAACCACATCCAAAAATCACTCGCTACAGAAAAATGGCGACTCTGCTGGGGAATACCGTAGGTCTCTTTAGGTATCTTGTTCTTTTTTGTGGAAACCTTGATGTCACTAGGATCTTAGGTCAAAACGCCGTTAATTTGGAATGAAACCACAGATTGGTGACTCCGCCAGGAAACCATTTTCTGTCAGGAACTTAAGATTCTTAGCTTTTAAAAGCCTAGGATGATTAGGACAAATATATATACTGTTTTTCCTAATTGCTATACATGTTTATTTTTCTGCTAATGGGAATGCGTGTGATGCCGCATGTGGAAAGATCGAGTATACACTTAAGATAAGTGATGGCGACGATGTAGACCATCAACCTCGGTGGAGGCTGACCAATGCAACCCATTCTCTCACCTAGACAATGGGCCGATTGTGATGTCTGAGAAGCTGAGGAGCCAAACCCTTTTGTAGTGCGGAAACTATCGGGAATAGTTGTTACGCGATACTACCCTCATTTGAGGCTGGTGATCTATTCTCGGTGAATGGCACTTACTCTAAGATCGCTCTACAACTCGCTGGCGATCCGCTTGTTCTTTTACTTTCTTGGGAGGAGCTGATGATAATGAGTACAGGTACAAAAATCACCCTAGTATAAACCTTTGGGGATGGGTAGAGCCTTGACTTCATGACAACGACCCTTTGACCCCATGTTTTTTCTATGTTTTTGTGTGCTGCATTCATTTAAAAAAAAACATTAAAAACATTCAAAAAATTTCTCTTATAGTCCCTCTGTTTTTCAAATTAAACTGAGACTGTGATTGCAAATATCAGAGAAAAGGATTGCACTAATGGATTTCGGTAGAAGGAGAACTCATAGTTATACCTTCAAGGTTCCAAAGCTAGAGGATTTGAGAAGGTTAGCGAGGATGATCACTAACCCAGAGGCTTTCAGAGCCAAGCACGGAGGTTTGCTACCACTGTTAAGAGTCCATGTGATTGAGGGAATCATGGATGCGCTCATTCAGTTTTATGATCCGGTTTATCATTGTTTCACATTCCCGGATTACCAGCTCGCACCAACGCTGGAGGAATATTCTCATCTGATTGATCTACACATTACTGATCGAGCTCCATTTTCTGGACTGGAAGAAATTCCAAAGAATCAGACCATTGCAAGAGCAATTCATTTGGACGAGTCTGAGTTCAAGACTCACCTAACTACCAAGGGTGGCATCCAAGGTTTTCCAGCCTAGTTCTTGAGAAAGAAAGCCCTGTATTTTGCCAGTATAGGAAACGTGACTGCTTTTGAAAGCGTCTTTGTCTTGCTCGCCTACGGGTTATTTTTGTTTCCCAACATTAATAATTTCGTCGATATCAACTCCATTAAGGTTTTTCTCATTGGAAACTCTGTGCCGACTTTGCTCGCAGATGCGTATCATTCTGTACACTTGGGAAATTTGTACAGCGGAGGGGAGATCACATGCTGTGTACCTCTGCTTTACAAATGGTTTATCTCTCACTTACCCAAGTCTGCTGCTTTTTGGGATTATAAGAGTGTCTTGCGTTGGTCGCAGAAGATCATGTCCCTCACCAACTCTGATATAGATAGGTGTAATAGGATCTATGATGGAATAAGGATCATTGACCGTTGTGGAAAATTCCCCAACGTACCCCTTATAGGAACTAAGGGAGGAATCAATTACCATCCAGTTCTCGTTCATCGTCAATTTGGATACCCGATGAGACACGTCCCACGGGGTGTTCATCTGGAAGGTCTTTTCTTCAAGGAAGGAGAAAGTGACAGAGCACTAAAGATGGAAATAGTGCACGCTTGGAAGCATGTTCATAAGAAAGGACGAGAGTCTCTGGGAAAACCAGACTGTGTCTCGGTGGAGCCTTACCTCCATTGGGTACAAACTAGAGCTCTCAAGCTAAAAATGCCTTATCCTCGTTAAGGAATTCTTCCGTCGAGGGAATCTGTCATGTACTTCATGACGGAAACTGAAAAGCTTCAGGTTACTCTCAACAAAGTTCAAAAGGAGAGAAGGTCTTGGAAGAACAAGTACCGCACCCTCGACGTGGAGTGCATCAAAATACAGCAACTACTGAAAGATAAAGATGCTCTGATTGAAATTTTGGAGCAACATGCTGTAGAGAATCATGATGACCAAAGGAATTTGCTCGCTCCTTTCACCTGGCAAAGGAATGACAACCCGACAACGGCCCAAAAGCCCCGGTCAAAGAAAAGGAAGATTCCAGAATCAGCACCCGATTTCTCTTCAGAAAGGACTCGGGACCCATTAGTTTAGGTTTCTGTTTCTGCACCTTGTAATCTACTGTATTTCCATTTCTGTAATCCTTTGAAATCAATAAAAAGGGGTTTCCCCACCGTTTGATATTTGCAATCTAATTGTTGAAGTTTATTTTAATTAAACCTTAAACAATTAATATAATCATTGCATTCATCATTCTCACATCGCGTATTCTTTTTACCTACGAATCTCACGTTTGTGTCTCGGTTCTAGAGTCAAACTGTCTCATTCATATAATACTCGGGCCAATCGTCAGAAAAAGATGGATGATCTTGAGGAAGAAAACAGAGAGTTGAAAGAAGAGATCGACGCTCTGAGAGAGGATATGAGGAAGCTTCGTAACGACATGCAAGCCATGGCAGAAGCTCAGCTACAAAGAACTGTGATCTCAGAGATCACCTCAACACCCATAGTGGAGAAGTATGATCCTAGGTATCAAATACCGAAAGATCGTCCTTGGGGCATGCCTGTTAACTATATCCCGGAAGGATATGTTCCGCCGATCACTAAAGATCAGGGAATCACAACAGAAACCGCTGGGCCTGAAGGTTACAAACTTCGGGAAAGCAAAGATGCCAGAGGCATACTGAAGACTCCTGAAGGTTACAAACTTCGGGAGACACCAAGACTCACTACCGTAGTCACGGTACCACCCCCTGTGGTACACACAGTCCCGGAAGGACAGATTCCACAGATACCTGCTGGTAAGAAGGAAACTATGTTTGACAGAATGGAGGAATTCCAGGAACAGTTCTTGGAAATGCAGAAGGAGCTGCAAGCCATTCGCGATCAGGATTTATTTGGAAAGGACGCCGCAGATCTCTGCTTGGTCCCAAATGTGAAAGTTCCGCACAAATTTCAAGTTCCCAACTTTGAAAAGTACAGGGGTAACTCTTGCCCTCAAAGCCATCTGGTGATGTACGCTCGGCGGATGTCAGCTCAGACGGAGAATCAGGACCTACTGATTCACTACTTTCAGGATAGTTTAACCGGTGCCGCACTCAAATGGTACATGGGTTTAAACCGTGCCATGATCAGAACATTCAGAGATCTTGGCACTGCCTTCGTCCAACAATACAAATACAATTTGGACATGCCACCCGACAGAGATCAACTCAGATCGATGTCACAAAAGGACAAGGAAACCTTTAAGGAGTACGCTCAAAGGTGGCGTGAGATTGTCGCTCAAATTTGTCCACCTCTGGAGGAAAAAGAGATGACAAAGATCTTCTTAAAGACCTTAAGCTCATTTTACTATGACCGAATGGTTGCCAGTGCGCCCAGTGATTTCACTGAAATGGTTGTCATGGGCGTACGTCTTGAGGAAACCGTCCGAGAAGGACGTTTGGTAAAAGACACTGGATCGACGAGCGGTACTAAAAAATACGGTAGTGCTCTCCCTAAGAAAAAAGAGAAAGATATTGGGAATATCTCTCTCGGAAAGCAAAGGCGACGTTATCAACCAGTAGCAGCTATGACTCCTGCTATCAACCCTGCGTCTATTCCTACGTATCAACCTCAGGTTGCGCAGAGCCAACCTGATCAACAAAGGACACAACAGCCTCTTCAGCAGGCTCGTCCTCCATACAACAACAACCGTACAACACAGCCACCAGGATTTGATCCTATACCCGTGTCGTACGCAGAGCTGTTTCCGTTACTACTGGCTAAGGGGCGCATTCAGACTAAATCTCCTCTTACAGTACAGGAAAATCTGCCTTTTTGGTTTAAGGTGGATCAAACTTGCCCTTATCATCAAGGAGGTCCAGGGCATAACATAGAGACTTGTCTCAATTTCAAGTCCGACGTGCAAAAACTTGTTAGGAGCGGGGTCTTATCCTTCAAGGATACGAATCCTAATGTTCTCACGAATCCGCTGCCTCAGAATGAGAAGGCTGCAGTCAATTTGATAGAAGGAGAGACTAACGATGTCTATCAAATTCACGATGTACTCTTGTTGAAAACCAATCTGGTCAAGATGCATTGTAGACAGAGTGGATATGGCCATGTGCCACCTCATAATTATCACCAGTGTGATATCTGCTCTAAAGACAATCAGGGATGTTCTATGGTGCAAGCAGCTCTACAGGAACAGATGGATCTCGGATGGATCCAAGAGCACCGAGTTCGTGGAGTTAACATGGTTTACACAAATTCTAACATCATTCAGAACCACGATATCCATGCAATGAATGTCAACTTGGTGGCGATGCACTCAAGGCAAAGCCAGTATCATAATCTGCCGCGGCACGATTACAGTTCCTGTCTGATTTGCTCGGTAAACAAACATGGATGCTCTTTCATACAGGAGGCCCTCCAGTGTCAGATGGATCTTGGAAGGATCCAAGACTACCGTGATAGGAACCCTTATCAGATCAACATGGTTCAGATCTTCGATATTCGCGTGATGAATACCAACCTGGTAGAGTTACATGCTGAGCAGGTCCGACTCGGATTCTTAATATCACATGACTATCAAAGCTGTAAAGCGGGTTGCGAAAACAATCGAGGTTGTACCCTTGTCCAGGAGGCACTTCAGCACTTGTTAAATCACTGGTGGATGCCAATTTATATGGATGAAGATACTCAGCAAATTAGTATCAGTAACAGGAATCCTACTCGGCGTTAAAGTCAGGATGTCCGATCAATGGAAGCTAACCTAGTAAGGTGACATTGTATTCAAAGTGGGCGTGGCCAGGTGCCACCACACAATTATGACCGTTGTAGTGTCTGTTCGGAAAGTAACCAATGGTGTTACCTTGTGAGAGCACCTCTTCAGGGCCAGGTGGATCGTGGAGAGATTCGCCCATATCCAGGTTCCGAACCCATCAACTGGACGCCGAACTACCTTGCCAGTCAAGTCGAGGATGCTGTCACAATCTCTGGTCATCACCAGACCAGGGATGTTTTTGCCATCATCCCTCTACTTGACGAATCTAGAATTCCCAACCGGGAACGGATCGAGATTGCTTATGATGGTTAGAAAAATCAAAAGGTTCCCATAGTCATCTATCTGCCAGGACCATTGCCGTATGAGTCAACTAAGGTTATCCCTTACAAATACGGTGCAACGACAGTTGAAAATGGAAAGGAAATTCCATTACCCTCCGTCGTAAATATTGCAGACATCAGTCGTGTAACACGGAGCGGTAGAATCTTCAACCGAGGAGTTGGAGAACCTAACAAGGAAAAGGAACTTCAGACGGAAACTCCTGATCCACCAGTCGGTCAATCCAGTAGTCCCGACCTTTCAAAAAACGATGATGAGATGCTGAAACTCATCCAAAGGAGTGAATACAACATTGTTGATCAACTGTTACAAACTCCTTCAAAAATCTCTGTACTATCTCTGTTACTCAGTTCAGAAGCCCACAGGGAGGCTCTACAGAAAGTCTTAGAACAAGCCTTTGTGGAACAGGATGTAACAATCAGACAGTTTGATAGCATTGTATCTAACATCACTTCCTGCAATAATTTGGGATTTATTGATGAGGAACTACCCGAAGAGGGTCATCGTCATAACATGGCGCTCTACATTACAGTTAACTGCCAGGACGATGCTTTAGCCAGCGTACTGGTAGACACAGGGTCAGCCCTGAATGTTATGCCGAAGTCCACTTTGATGCAATTATCATTCAAAGGCCCTCCGATGAGAACTAGCGAGGTCGTCGTCAAAGAGTTCGACGGATCCAGAAAAACAGTTATCGGCGAAGTTGATCTTCCCATAACTATCGGTCCTCACACTTTCCAAGTCACTTTCCAGGTCATGGACATCCGGGCAACGTACAGTTGTTTATTAGGAAGACCTTGGATACATCATACTGGAGCTGTCACTTCGACCCTCCACCAAAAGCTAAAGTTCGTCAAGAACGATCAACTTGTCACAGTTTGTGGGGAACAAGCCTTTCTTGTAAGCAACTTGTCATCATCTACTGGCATAGAACCCGAGGAGGTTATTGGAACTCAGTTCCTAGCATTGTCGGTAAGCAAGAACAAT
This sequence comes from Lathyrus tuberosus, assembly GCA_022829125.1. Taxonomy (NCBI): domain Eukaryota; kingdom Viridiplantae; phylum Streptophyta; class Magnoliopsida; order Fabales; family Fabaceae; genus Lathyrus; species Lathyrus tuberosus. The sequence goes on from JALAZF010000153.1 coordinate 10,822,554, forward strand.
CAGTTCAAAGGAGGAACCTCGATTTCCTCATACAAAGATGCTATTAAAGCAGTCGAGAGTACCGATACAACAGGATGGGGACGGCTTGTCATTCCTATTGACAATAAAACAAAGAAGGGTCTTGGTTTTTCTGCAACCTGTACCCAGACAGCTGCCGATGATGAAAGTCTTCATCCCCTTCAAAACTTCTTCCACAGTGGAGGTTTTCTTCACCCAGTGTCTCAGGCAGTACATGCTATCAATGAGGAAGATCCCTCTGACACAGATGAAGAATGGAAGTTCTATCTTAATGAGGATGGTTATATGTCTTAGGAAGAGGTGCCTACACCATTTTGCTTTCCTACACAGAGTCCGAGATTTATACCAAGGCCAGACGTCGAAATGATCTATGGAGATTGTGATCCGGAAGGATGCCGTGCTCCACCAAATTCATTAGAGGAGGACACTCTGATGAAAGACAACTTTGACCAAAATTACTATGGCCCAATGGATGGTCTGCCAATGTGGCAGCCTTACCCAGGAAACTTGGGGCAAGAGAGTCAGCCGAACAATGAAAAGCGGCTGACCATCATTGAATAAAATACTTGTGTCCCCACCATGTCATGGGATCAACACTCAGGTCATTCAGAAACTACTCAACATGAAGATGAATTCGCAACGTTTGCAGGACTTGAATTCATCAACTATGCTTTTCCTGAGGTTAACGTCATCGAGAGAGATGACGCCTCCAGTTCTAGAGAAGTGTGGGACACCTTGGGACAACCGAGTGGGAAATACGACTATATGGTCAAGTACACCGCTCCCAAAAGCTCTCGTATCAGGCTCGAAGATATCCAGCCTACTGGATGGGTAGATACAGCTGAGAGCACAAATGCTATGCGAAATACAACTGAGGAATTCTCCTACGACAATTCTGCTTGGGAGACAGATTCCAACCATCCTACTCCACCAGAAATCAGCGTCATTTCTGAAGACAAATCAAGGAAGGTGCCAGACTTTGTGATTCACCGAGGAGTTCGCCGCCAATGGGTTGCCGTCGAGGTTCCGAAGATCGTTCATCAGTCAAAGTAATTGCCATCTTTAACCTTTCACCCTGCCCAGGTGAAACGAATGTTTTGATAGGGCTCGCTTTCTGTAAATTTTCCCTCTTCGCTTCACCCAAAGCGACAGAGTTTTGTTTTATAGGGCTGTAGTTTCAAGGATCGACTTGTTAATTAATAAAATAATATCGTTCTGTAATTTCCGCATTAATTGCTGTTTTCTCTTTTCGTTTTTCAGAAAATGGTAATCCTAAAAAACAATTCAAATAAAAACAAGCAGTAAAATAAAAACACTGCACACACTTGCATTTTCTCTATCTCTTCTAAACACGAATCATCACGTCATGCAGATTGCTTGTTTTAAACCCCGTTGAAACATACGATCCGATGCCTTCTCCCAACTTTGAGTTCCCGGTATCGAGGTTGAAGAAGAAAATGACGACAAAATTCCAGAAGAGATCTCTCGATTACTCAGACAAGAGGAAAGGTCCATTGAACCTTACAAAGAGCCGTTGGAAACGGTAAACTTGGGTTCAGAAAAAGAGAGAAAAGAAATCAGGATTGGGGCACTGCTCAGTCCAAATGCCAAAGAGAGTTTGATAAAGCTTCTCAAAGAATTTCCCGATGTATTCGCTTGGTCCTATCAGGATATGCCAGGGTTGGATACCAACATCGTGGATCATCACTTACCATTGAAATTGGAATGTCCGCCAGTAAAACAAAGGTTGAGACGGACTCACCCAGACATGGCGATCAAAATCAAAGAGGAGGTACAGAAACAGATTGACGCTGGTTTCCTAGCCACGTCATAATATCCGCAATGGTTAGCCAATATCGTACCCGTTCCGAAAAAGGACGGAAAGGTCAGAATGTGTGTTGATTACAGGGATCTGAACAAGGCAAGTCCAAAGGACGACTTTCCTTTACCACACATTGACATGCTGGTAGGCAATACAACAAAATTCAAAGTGTTCTCCTTCATGGATGGATTCTCGAGCTATAACCAGATCAAAATGGTGCCGAAAGACATGGAGAAAACTTCATTCATTACCCCATGGGGTACCTTTTGTTACAAGGTAATTCCGTTCGGTTTGAAGAATGTCGGGGAAACCTATAAAAGGGCCATGACTACTCTTTTTCATGACATGATACACAAGGAAATCGAAGTATGTGTCGATGATATGATTGCAAAATCAAAAATAGAGAGTGAGCACATTGAACATCTGTCAAAATTGTTCGAACATCTAAGAAAATTCAAGCTTCGCTTGAATCCCAACAAGTGCACCTTCGGTGGCCGTTAAGGGAAACTACTAGGGTTCATCGTCAGCTAGAAAGGAATTGAGGTTGATCCTGACAAGGTCAAGGCCATTCAAGAAATGCCTTCTCCGAAAACTGAAAAACAAGTCAGAGGATTCCTGGGACGTTTGAACTACATCTCCAGATTCATATTCCTCATGACCGCCACATGTGCGCCGATTTTCAAATTACTCAAAAAGAACCAGGATTGCGTTTGGACAGAAGATTGTCAAACCGCCTTCGACAGTATCAAGGAATATCTATTGAATCCTCCGATTCTCTCACCTCCAGTGGAAGGAGGACCACTGTTCATTTACCTCACAGTCCTAGAGGACTCAGTGGGATGTGTACTTGGCCAACAAGACGAAACCAAAAGGAAAGAGTCTGCCATTTACTATTTGAGCAAGAAATTCACCGACTGCGAAACTCGGTACACGATGCTTGAGAAAAATTGATGTGCTTTGGCTTGGGCAGCCAAACGTCTTCGCCAATACATGATTTGTCATACTACTTGGTTAATCTCAGAAATGGATCCAATCAAGTACGTCTTCGAAAAACCTGGTCTCACGGGAAGAATTTCCCGTTGGCAGATGTTGTTATCAGAATATGACATAGAGTACCACGCTCAGAAAGCCGTTAAAGGAAATATTTTAGCCGATCATTTGGCTCATCAACCGATTGACGATCAGGAATCAATCGGGTTTGACTTCCCAGACGAAGATGTCATGTATCTAAAAATGAAAGATTGCGATGAACCGTTACCCAGTGAAGGGCCAGAACCAGGTTCCCAATGGGGACTTATCTTTGACGGAGCAGTTAATCATTACGGAAATGGGATTGGGGCAATAATTGTTACCCCTCAGGGTACCCACATTCCTTTCACCGCCAGACTTACATTCAAATGTACGAACAACGAGGCCGAATATGAAGCTTGTATCATGGGTCTCGAAGAAGCAATTGATTTAAGGATAAAAAACTTGGACGTATATGGCGACTCAGCTCTGGTTATCAATAAGATAAAAGGAGATTGGAACATATACCAATCAGGACTGATTCCTTACAAAGACTATGCAAGAAGGTTGTTACCCTTCTTTAACAGAGTCGAGTTTCATCACATCCCTCGTGAGGAGAATCACATGGCTGATGCATTAGCCACTCTCTCTTCCATGATTAGTGTAGGTCAATGGAACGACCTACCTAAGATCGACATAATGCGCCTTGAAAGGCCCGTTTACATCTTCACGATCGAAGCAGTCATAGACGATAAACCTTGGTATCACGATATCAAATGCTTCCTTCAGAAACAAGAGTACCCACCTGGGGCATCCAGGAAAGATAGGAAAACCCTCAGAAGATTGGCTGGAAGCTTCTTCCTGAGTGGTGACACTCTCTATAAGAGAAATTTTGACATGGTCTTGCTCTGATGCGTAGATAGACCAGAAGCAGACATGCTTATGAAAGAAATTCATGAAGGATCCTTTGGCACTCATGCCAACGGACACGCAATGGCGAGAAAAATTTTAAGAGCAGGGTACTATTGGTTGACAATGGAATCTGACTGCTACAAGTACATGAGAAGGTGTCATAAGTGTCAGATATGCTCCGATAAAATTCATGTACCACCATCACAACTCAAAGTTCTCTCTTCCCCATGGCCATTTTCCATATGGGGAATCGACATGATTGGCATGATTGAGCCCAAGGCTTCGAACGGACATCGGTTCATCCTGGTAGCCATTGACTATTTCACCACGTGGGTCGAAGCAACGTCATACGCCAATGTAACCCGTCAAGTGGTGGTCCGATTTATCAAAAATAATATCATCTACCGTTATGGTGTTCCAAGATAGATCATTACTGATAATGGATCTAACTTGAACAACAAGATGATGAAGGAGTTATGCACTGAGTTCAAGATCGAACACCATAACTCATCTCCCTACCGACCCAAGATGAACGGAGCGGTAGAAGCGGCTAACAAGAACATCAAGAAGATTGTTCAAAAGATGGTTGTAACCTACAAAGATTGGCACGAGATGCTACCCTTTGCTCTTCACGGTTATCGCACATCTGTTGCACTTCAACAGGGGCAACCCCTTTCTCTCTAGTGTATGGCATGGAAGCAGTGCTCCCCATAGAAGTAGAGATCCCGTCAATCCGAGTATTGATGGAAGCTAAGCTCACCGAAGCTGAATGGTGTCAAAGCCGACACGACGAACTGAATCTAATCGAGGAGAAGCGAATCACGGCACTATGCCATGGTCAATTGTATCAACAGAAAATGAAGAGGGCGTTTGACAAAAAGGTCTGACCTCGTGTTTTCAGAAAAGGAGACCTCGTGCTCAAGAAGATCCAGTCATTTCTCAATGGACTCCGAATTATGATGGCCCCTATGTGGTCACGAAAGCTTTCTCAGGCGGCGCCTTGAGACTTGCAACCATGGATGGAGAGGAATTTGCCTACCCCACGAACGTTGATGTAGTCAAGAAATACTTCGCCTAAACTAAAAAAAAAAAAAAAACGTCTCGGTGGATTGAAAACCCGAAAGGGCAATCTAGGCAAAAGTTAGAGACATAGAAAAAAAAGCATCCCGATGGATTGGAAATCTCATAGTACAATCCAGGCAAAAATTAGGGATAATGGCAAGTAACTATGTTCAACAGAGGCAAGTCCCTCAGCAGCAGTAGTTACATCATCCGCCAGAAAACTCCAGTCAAGGTCATCTTCGACAGATGCTCAGGATGTCCCGAATTCAAAGTTGGTAGAAGGATGGTGGTCGTTATGTTTCAATGTAGCCCTTTTCCCTGTAAAATTACCATTTTCTAACTTTGTATATACTCTTTGGAATCACGCGTATAGCTGATCTCCATCTTATCAATAAAATTTGAGCCTTTGTGCTTTTGTTTGTAATTCTTATTTGTTTTAGCTTTACAGAACGAGATTGTTAACATGATTAACGATTCTTGAAATAAAACAAAAATGAATTTACTTGTTAAAAATTTTTCTGCTTTTAAATTAAAGATGGCAATTTCTTTTGACTGTTGAACATCAGAAGAACATCGGTCGCTTCTCTAGAAGTAATTGAACCTCAAAGTGCAGAATCAAAGCACTCCTTCTAACCCAGTACGGCTGAATGAAGGGATCAACTGTGTCAGAACCTTGTTTCTTCTGACACGCCTCAGTCGCGTTCTCATCTCCAAAGCCCGACCAACTTAGCTCCCAACAGGGACTATCTCTCCTAAGTAAGGAGGAACTGCTATTCTGAACCAACGGTACTTCTTCGCCCCGCGATGGCCGAGTATCCAGTCGTGTTCACCTGTCAGTTTGTATGTCGCGTCAGTTTTGTCAGCATAAACATACATGCATCATTGCATTATTGATTTGCATTCACATTTCATATTGCATCACTATCACTCTAGTCGGCCTTGTCCCCTAGTGATAAAAGTCCTCTCAATCGAGTTGTCAACCCTTTCCTCGTCAGGAAGTGTTACGTCTGAACATTCTCTCTGCTCCAGTTTTATTTCTGGATTGAAGTTGGGTCCTCGACCACTTTGATAACTTGAACCTCTGAAAGACCAGAGAGCCCTCAGTTAACATTACTCTTCACCATTGAAGATGATATCCTTGTTTTCCCGGATTAAAGAAAATCCCGAGAGAAAGCCTCCTAAATCGGAGATTCGGCAGTACGGCAGTTTTTCTCCGAAAAACCCACTGATGAAAAGGTCATCGGCACCTCAAAATTGGATCACGTCATATGGCCTTTTTCTGGGAAGATCCCGAGAAAAGTATGATGTAAGACCCCAAGCGAATGCAGTCTCTCAAGGGACTCGCATTCCCCGAGTAGAGTCAACAAATGGCATCTCCAACAGAGAAGTTTGTACACCTCTACAACTCAGACGACTGGGTTCCCCAGCAAGTCTGACATCAAAACTTTTTCCACTCAAATGGCATCTCCCCAGGAAAATTCGGCGAGAAGTTTGAAGGAAAGCCGCTACGAATAGCGTCCCTTGTCAGTAAAGTTTATTGACGAAAGAAACTAAGAGCAGTTCCTCAGTAGGAAACCAGGATCGAGGGGAAGTTTACATCAGAAACTAAGACCAGTTCCTGGGTAGGAAACCAGGATCGAGGGGAAGTTTACATCAGAAACTAAGATCAGTTCTTTGGTAGGAAACCAGGATCTAGGGGAAGTTTAAATCAGAAACTAAGACCAGTTCCTTGGTTGGAAACCAGGATCGAGGGGAAGTTTATTTTAGAAACTGAGACCAGTTCCTTGGCTGAAGACCAGGATCGAGGGGAAGTTTACCTTTTCTAAGCATCATTGCTTAGCTAAAGAAGATGAATGCGTAAGCTACCATTCATAACCACCATCAAAATTTCGGGTATTCCGATATTTAATCCTCTTGCACCACGAATGCCCGAATACCTTCGTCATTCACATCTTCGTGTCCAAGAAGATTAAATAGGGGCATCTGTCATACCCCAAATTTTGACCACCAAGATTTCCCATCATTGTGAAAATCATCATCACAATATGGAGGAACCATCATACTTCATCAGTCTCCCCAAAGATGGGTGAGCATTCACTACAATTAAAATTAGGGTTTCAAGCCCTCTCTGAGTGCTTAGACAAAGGATCAATCAAGGAATGACATGATCTTCAACTTGTCTAACCTCTAAAATATCCAAAATAGATCAAAAGGACTCCCACTTCAAGGATCAAGCACAAGGTTGCTCCCTTCTAGGTGGATTAAGTCTCAAGATCGACAGTGTCACCAAATTAGGGTTTTGGTCGACCAGGGGCTCCAGATGGAAATTTTTCATCTGGGCACAAGCCAATGATCCAAAACCTAGCCTAACTTTCCAATGTCATACCTCATGGACCCAATCATCAAGTCAATTTTGCCTCAGGGGATGCGTTCATCAAAAATCAGGAATTAGGGTTTCTTGACCTAATTCACCCCTAAGTTGACTTTTAGGGCAAATCATGAGCCAAGACCTCAAGAGAGGGTTTGAGGGTCTCTAATGAAATATATTGATCCATTTACAACAATGGATTAATCCAAGAAGCTTGAGCAACAAGTCTCAATTTCATCTGCACCACAGTTAGGGTTTTAAGGAAAAAGTGAACTGTAACTTTGACTGTTGACCAGGACATGCTCCCAAGCCCTATGACATGCATCAATATACCCTATGACACCCATGTAACATGTCCATCAAGTTTGATTTAGGTCAAGGACATGATTTCCTGAAGAATTGCACAGTTTGGAATTCATCTGATAAAAAGTCAACTGTGCACAAAAGTCAACTTTGACTTTTTGAGATTTTTCACCAAAATGGATTTTTAACCCTAAAATGATGTTAATGTATTATTTGAATCATCATTCATCAAGAAAAATCAAGAAAAGTTGGGTAACTTGTAAAAGGGGTAACCATAAAAAAACTTAGAAAATTTTCTAAGTTAAAAATAAAGTGGCTAGGGTACCAACTTTGGAGGGTCATAACTCCTAAACCACAAAGTCATTTTCTCCCATTCAAGGCTTGATTTGTAGATCTCATTGCCCTCTACAAAAACTTTAACTAGACCTAATTCCAATTCATTGTGGATTTTGAGTTATGGAGTGATCAAAATCAAGAAAAGTCACTTTGTTCCAACACTTGGTGAAAATTTCACTAAGTCAGATTTTACCCTACTTTTTGCCAAATGTAGGGGGATTTTTCACTTGGATTCAAAAGAGATCAAAACCAAATATGTTCAAAAAGTTGTTGTATCATGTAAGGGCTTTCTAAAATGACCAAGAACATTACCAAATTCAATTTGAGTCATGAGATATGACATTGGAAAGTGGCCTTGCTAAAATCTGCCAAGGCAAGGTAGAATTTGCATTTTTGCTCGATTTGCCAAAATCAGCCAAATGCAAATGCTCCTATCCACTTGGACACCTCTGAGGATTGAATCTAAAGGGGACAAACACTGAGCCAAGCCTCCAAAGTCTTTGGAACAAGAAATAGCATATTGAACCTAGAATGGCCAAAATAGGGACAAGACTCCAATTTTGGATTGGAGCATTCAATGGAAGCATAAAGGTGGCATGGACAGAGCCATTTGCAACTGAATTCAGTCAAAACTTATCCAAGACCAAGGGAACCACAACCCTGTGCCCTAACCTCTAGTCAATGGCTAGAGGAGACTTGGATTTCCATTGGCCAACATTGAACAAACACCTGCTGCAGTTGCCATTCACTGTGGATCCCAAAACAAACTTGCTCTACTATAAATAGAGCTCAATTGTGATCAGTTTGAGTACACCAAATCCATCAAATAGATGCTTTCCTCAAAACCTCTTTCTCTTGGCAAAAATGCCTTCTTTAGCAAGGCAACTTTGAGTTTTTGAGCTTGAGAGCATTTTCATCACAATTAATCACACACACACCTCATATATATCATATGTAAGCTGTGCAAACTATCACAAGTGACCTGTAATCACAAAATCATAAAGTCACCTCTCAAAACCTCAAAATAGGCTTTGTTTGCATTTTTCAAGCCATGTCTTGATTCAGTCACTTTCCAAACCAGATAAAACCTCAAACACACTCCAAATATCATCCTTGAACTGTCCCAAATGGTTCCCCTCATCTGGAACACCATTTGAGGGAGTTGCTATTTTGGTCACTTTTAACCCCTTTTGCAAGAAAGGGACTGTTTGTGTTTTTGCAGGTACCAGTCAATTCCAATCATCCTAAAAGCTTCTAAGGGATCATTTGAGTGTGTCTAAAGCATCAAATCATTTCTGGAACAAGAGGTTTGACAGATTGCACAAAAGCTCCAAAATCTCAAAAAAGAGGTAAGCCTCACAACTTGGAATCTTTCAAAAATGCAATGCTTTGAAGTCCATTGATCATAAACATCTCATACATGTTGTATATGTTGTGTTTGAGCTAATTCACCATGTAATCCATGCTTGTACCAAGTTGTAGCATAGAAAATGCATTTATAGGTCATTTTCAAAATCACTATCGGGTTTTGAGGAGGGAGTGTGATCTGAAAAAACTACCACCACCATTGAATTCCTTATGAAATTCTGGTCCAGATGCATATAAATTTTGTCTCAAACCATTAAGAATTGAGAAAGTTATGACCTTCACGTTTCTGAGCCAAAACTTGCCAAAACTTGCCTTGGGCCAGGCCTAAAACCAAGTCATGCCTTGTATATTTGTTGTTTTGTTTCAAACAATGGATGTATCACCACCCCAGTGGTAAGGCACGCGCCTTGTAACCTTGAGGTCTTGGGTTCAAACCCCACCCATGCCATTTTGTGTTTTTTCACATTTTGCCATTTTTTCCAATATTTTCATGGTTTATTAATTAATTGGAAAATTAATAACTCTTTCAATTTTAATTATTTTTTATTGGTTCTTTTTGCAAAAAATCACAAAAATATTGAAATATTTTATTCGACAAAAAAATTGAATTTATATTATTTATTTAATATAATTAGTATTTTTGTGAATAAATTCATTTTTATTTGTTTTTAAACATTTTAAAATGAATATTCATCTTGAAAAATCAAGACCAAATGAGTTTTAATATCTCTTGTGATTTATACCTCATTTTTCAAACCTTAATAAAAAATCACAAGTGGTTTATTCAAACCTATTTGGTATTTTTCATTGATTTTCTTTAAATATTTACTTTTAAAGAATAAAATTAGGGTTTCTTTGATTTTCACTCAAACAAATCATCGTCAAACACTCTTTGGGCCTCTAATAGAGTGTAAGACCCAATCCTTTTTTTGACCAAACAATTTTTGGGCCTCAGTGTATTGTGTAAGACCCAATACCGTAAAAAACAATGGCGCGATCGTCGCCTTTTGAAAAATAACCTTTTGGGCCTCTCCTCGAGCTATAAGACTCATTTAAAACTTTTTGGGCCTCTAATAGAGTGTAAGACCCAACCCCCTTTTAACCAAAATCACTTTGGGCCTCAGATATTGTATAAGCCCCTCTGCGTTAAAAGAAAATCTCGGCGCGATATCCATTTCAAACGGAAAAATCATCTAGGCCTACCCTCGTGTAGTAAGACCCATTTCTTTTCTTTAAACTTTTTGGGCCTCTTAAGAGAATGTAAGACCCAACCCCCTTATACAGAAAACATTTTGGGCCTCAGTCACTTGTATAAGTCCCTTTGTACAAATTCAAACAGTGCGCTCGCTGATAAAACCCTGGGCCTCTCCTTGAGCTGTAAGCCCCAAATCTTTCTTTTTCAAAATACTTTCTCCTTTAATTTTGAATATACTGTTGTTTTCAATCTTTCTTTGTTGAACAACTAACCAAACAGCATGGAAGCTCTACAACCGAGTAAGTGTTTATATGCTTTCATTTAACGCTTTCATATACATATAACTGTATTGTGGGGCTGTTTCACTGTAAGTCTTCTTTCATAAACTCATATCAACTGTGTAATAATAGTATAGATATTTAGAGTTTTCTCGACCACTATGTCTAGAACTAGGTGACGCCGTTTCGTTTATTCGTAGAAATAGACAACTAGATCCCCAATAGGATCACCAGATACAGTCTTCTCTTCGGCTGTCCTCATTAGGAATTGTCAAGAAACTCTATTCCCAGAGATGAATGTATTCTCCATGAATGGCATCTTTGAGTTTCTTCCAAATTCTCAAACTTTCCTGACTTGATCTATTCCTTGTGAATAGCTTGCCTTGAATTTCTCGGGGTTTGGGGACCCACGGGCTTCTTAAAAGCATCGGCCTCCTCTTGGGCATCGTACAAGGACCCACAGGTTTCCTAAAAGAAACCCTAGCCTCCTCTTGGGCTTAGTACAAGGACCCGCCGGCTTCGTAGAAGTATTCACAGCCTCCACTTAGGCTTCGTATAATGATCTCTTCCTCTGGGAATGATATCCTCCTCTTGGGCATCGTACAAGGACCCGTCGGCTTCTTAAAAGTTTCCAGCCTCCTCTTAGGCTTCGTACAAATTGTCCCGACGACCTCCTAACGGTATAGGAACAGAACTTAATCATCTGCATAGAACAGTCATTTCATAGAGTCTACTACTATTTCTCAAAGCACAATGCAAAAGATGACACTCTAGACTTGGACAGTCTAATCTCCTTGAGTCTCAAAGACATTCTCAAGTGACCCCTTTGTTAAATAGGAAGGAAACCTGTAGACTTGGACAGTCTAAATACCCTTCAGATTTCCCGCTTCCTTAAAGAATAGGAATAACCTGGATCCTCGAATCAAATCCTTGAGTACAGTGTTGCTCATATAAGAACTGATTTTCTCTTTAACAATCAGTCTACTGGACCTGTCACTTAACTGAAACAGTCAACATAGCCTCCTCTTAGGCTTTGTATAATGATCCTTCTCCAGTTACAATAGCCTCTCTCTTGGGCTTTATACAATGATTCTCCCTAGCAGGGTCAAACAACGTTTAGCCTCTTTCTCGGGCTTTGTACGAGACACATAAGAGACTCCCTCGTTGAGTCAATCACCCTTTCGCCTCCATCTCGGGCTTTATACGAGATACCAAAAGATTCCCTCGTTGAGTCAAAACCTTTTAGCCTCTCTCTCGGGCTTTGTACGAGACACATAATAGCCTTCTCTTAGGCTTTGTATAAGAAAACCACTGGTTGATCCAATTAACCTTTTAGCATCAAAGTTGTACCTCGTTCATAGTACACAAACATCAACAACTCCTTCCCCTCCATCTAATCGCTGTAAGCGGCAAGCCTCTGGATCATCTACATCCATGCCAATGTCCCTCTTTTAGTATGAGAAATTCCTAAGGAAAGATGGCATTGCTCTAAGCTGAGTTAAAGTTTTTTCCTTCAGGTTAAAAACCCCTTATAAAGGAAATTATGGCATTGCCGGATTCACAAATCCCGGTTAAAGTAATTCTCCTTTATAAACAGTCGTAATAGACAAACCCCTCTTTAGAGATGACAAATTCTCTCTAAGGTCAACACTTTCAGCTTCACATCTTGGGCTTTGAACAAGATACAAACTACCTTTCGCTTCACGTCTTGGGCTTTGAACAAGACACCAAAAACACAATTTCCTCCCATAGAATAAGAGGAACTACGAACGCTCTGATTTCCCTGTTTCGGTAAACGGGAATACGTAGGCATAAGATTGAAAGAAAAATCTTAGCGAGCACACTAAACAAAAACCCAAAATCCCATACTTTTATACATTCGTCCTAACATCTCAACCAATAGCCTAAAGCACCCCTCTTCAACAAAATAACCTAGGAGAAACCCCGAATCTTTGTAGCATCTGTAAACCAACAGTTTTGACTGTTCAATCTCAGTATGCTAGCAGGGTTAATTGGAGACATCTATTTCCCTTCCTTCATCAGCTTTAATAGGATAAAAAATGAATCGAACTGTAGTACTAGAGCGATCGTGCTTCGCAACCACATCCAAAAATCACTCGCTACACTACGTATTCCCGTTTACCGAAACAGGGAAATCAGAGCGATCGTAGTTCCTCCTATTCTACGGGAGGAAATGGTGTTTTGGTGTCTTGTTCAAAGCCCAAGACGTGAAGCTAAAGGTGATCTATATCTTATTCAAAGCCCAATACGTGAAGCTGAAAGGTCTATTTGTATCTTGTTCAAAGCCCAAGACGTGAAGCTAAAGGTGTTGTCTTTAGAGAGAATTTGTCATCTCTAAAGAGGGGTTTGTTTGTCACAACTGTTTATAAAGGAGAATCACTTTAACCGGGATGTGTGAATCCGACAATGCCATAATTTCCTTTATTGGGGATTTCCAACCTGAAGGAGAAGACTTTAACTCAGTGTAGAGAAATGCTATCTTTCCTTAGGAATTTCTCATGCTAAAAGAGGGACAGTGGCATAGATGTAGATGATCCAGAGGCTTGCCGCTTACAACGATTAGATGAAGGAGTTGTTGATGTTTGTGTACTGTGAACGAGGCACAACTTTGATGCTAAAAGGTTGATTGGCTCAACCTGGGTTTTCTTATACAAAGCCTAAGAGGAGGCTATTGGCCCAACAAGAGGGAGTTTTTATGTCTCGTACGAAGCCCGAGATAGAGGCTAAAAGGGTTGTTTTATTCTCAACAAGGGAGTGATTTGTGTCTTGTACAAAGCCCAAGACGGAGGCTAAAAGGCGTTTGAATCAACAAGAGAGTCTTTTTGTATCTCATACAAAGCCCGAGATGGAGGCGAAAGAGGGTACTGTTTCAGTTGAGTGACCAGTATATGGGTTCAAAGAGAAAATCAGTTCTTATATGAGTAACGCTGTACTCAGGGATTTTGATTTGAGGATCAGGGATACTTCCTTTTCTTTGAGGAAATGGGAAATCCAAAGGGTATTGAGACTGTCCGAGTCTACGGGGTTCCTTCCTATTCTTGAAGGATGCTTGAGAATGTCTTTGAGACTCAAGGAAATTAGACTGTCCAAGTCTAGAGTTTCATCTTTTGTACTATGCTTTGAGAAACAGTAGTAGACTCTTGGAAAGACTGTTCTATTAAGATGACGGATTTCTGTTCCTATACCTTTAGGAGGTCGTCGGGATAATTTGTACGAAGCCCAAGAGGAGGCTGAAAACTTTTAAGAAGCCGAGGGATAATTTGTACTAAGCCCAAGAGGAGGCTATCATTCCCGGAGGAAGAAATCATTTATATGAAGCCTAAGAGGAGGCTGTGAATACTTTTAAGAAGCCGACGGGTCCTTGTACAATGCCCAAGAGGAGGCGGGGATGCTTTTAGGAAGCCTGTGGGTCCCCAAACCCTGAGAAGTTCAAGACAGGCTATTCACAAAGAATAGATCAAGCCAGGAAAGTTCGAGAATTTGGAAGAAACTCAAGGGATGCAATTCACAGAGAAGAGATCATCTCTGGGGAATAGAGTTTCTTGACAATTCCTAAGGGTGCTTTTAAGAAGCCTGTGGGTCCCCAAACCCCGAGAAGTTCAAGACAGGCTATTCACAAAGAATAGATCAAGCCAGGAAAGTCCGAGAATTTGGAAGTAACTCAAGAGATGCCATTTACGGAGAAAAGATCATTTCTGGGGAGTAGAGTTTCTTTGACAACTTCTACGAGTGACAGTCTGAGAAAGGGTTTAAAAAGAATCTGCCTTTCACATCTCCATATTGTTTAACCCCAAAAGGAGGGAAGACTGTGTCTGGTAATCCTATGGGGATCTAGTTTGGACTATTTAAGAGTGATCAACGGGCTTAATGCTAGACGTAGTTGTCGGGGAAACTCTAAATATCTATACTATTATTACACAGTTGATATGAGTTTATGAAAGAAGACTTACAGCGAAACAGCCCCACAGTACAGTTATATACATATGAAAGCAGTAAATGAAAGCGGGTAAACACTTACTCGGTTGTAGAGCTTCCATGCTGTTTGGTTAGTTGTTCAACAAATAAAGATTGAAAACAATAGTATATTTCAAAATCAAAGGAGAAAGTGCTTTGAAAGGAAAAATTGGGGCTTACAACTCAAGGAGAGGCCCAGGGTTTTACCAGTAATTGCACTGTTGAATTTGTACAAAGGGACTTATACGAGTGACTGAGGCCCAAAAATTGTTTTTTGTACAAAGAGATAGGTCTTACACTCTCTCAAGAGGCCCAAAAGGTTTAAATAAAAAGAGTGGGGCTTATAACACGAGGGTAGGCCCAGATGATTTTTCGTTTGAAATAGCGATCGCGCCGAGATTTTCTTTTAACGCAAAGGGGCTTATACAATATCTGAGGCCCAAAGTTGTTTTGGTTAAAAGGGGATTGGGTCTTACACTCTATTAGAGGCCCAAAAAGTTCTGAATGAGTGATGGGGCTTACAGCTCAAGGAGAGGCCCAATTGATTTTTTAAAAGGCAACGATCGCGCCGTTTACTTGTACAGAGGGACTTATACAATAAGTGAGGCCCAAAATTGTTTGTACAAGGGGGTTTGGGTCTTAAACTCTCTCAAGAGGCCCAAAAAGTTTTGAATATTATTTATGAGGGTTGAATTAATCAAAAACCCTAATTTGTTTTCAAAATGTGTTTTAATTGAATAAAATATTCAATTAAAATGATCAAAATTGTTTGACATGTGGAAAACAAATTGTGATCTTGGATTAATGCTTCATAAATCAAGTTTTGCCCTACAAAATGATTAGAAATCACTAAAACTTGCAAAATCAATAAGGAAAAAATATTTTAAATGTCAAAAACAATTAAAACATTAATTCTTTGCAAAAATATAAATTATATGAAATAAATAATATTTTTGGGATTTTTTCGGGAAAATAAAATATTTTGACATTTTTGTGAATTATTAAAAAAAGAATCAACTAAAAATCATTAAAACTCAGAGAGAAATTAATTTTTGAATCAATTAAATAAAATCACAAAATTTAAATATTTGAATTTTCAAAAAGGGCGCCAAGAACACGCGCATGTTCTGGGTTTTGCCCAGATTTACATTTTCTCTCCAATCTCACTGAATACTTGACTATATCATGCAATCCACATACCAATATGCTCGTCTCAACCTCACGATCATGTCTATGGTATTTAATTTCATTTACATTAAACATGGAATAAAAAATCAAGACAAAACCTCAAGAACCCTAATTTCTGCATGAAGGCTGAGAATTTTGATACACGATTCAAACAAAGCAATTAATTGAGGGGAAACATTCCATGCATGATTATGAACATTTGGCAAAAGTATTGTGCGAGGAAATATGCATAGATTAAGAGATGACTAAGTTTAGGCTTACCTCTAGGTCGTGGCAGCAAGTTCAAAGTGATTTCTGAGTTGGAGGTGTTACAGATGAGTTATGATGATCTGAACAGCTTCCCTACACCCTATGGAGTGTGTTTGAATGCTTAGACTTGATGGAAATTGGCTGGATCACTTCATGGTATCTCAACTGCAACTTGGTTAAAACCTTGAGCAATTGACTGGTGATTATGAGAAATCAGTGTTCCATATGTTGTTTAAGTGTTTGATCAGCTCACATATGATGTATGTGAGGTGTATGTGTGATTGGTTTGAGTGGAATTGCTCTCTACTGAAAAACTCGATAGTGACTTTCTAAGAAAGGCATTTTTGAGAGTGAGAAGTGGATTTTGAGAAAGGCAAGTGTTGTAGGCCTTTGTTGTACTTAAACTGATCGTAATTGAGCTCTATTTATAGTATAGCAAGTTTGTTTTGCAAGGAATAGTGAATGGCAACTGCTGAGTAGGGTTAGCCAATGTTGGCAAATGAAAATCCAAGTCTCCTCTAGCCATTGATTAGAGGTTAGGGCACAGGCTGCTGGTCCCCTTGGTCTTGGATAAGTCTTAACTGAATTCAGTTGCTAATAGCTCAGTCCATGCCACCTTGGTGCTTCCATTGAATGCTCCAATCCAAAATTGGAGTCTTGTCCCTATTTTAGGCAATTCTAGGTTTGGCATGCTATTTATTGTTACAAGGACTTTGGAGGCTTGGCTCAGTGATTGTCCCCTTTAGATTCAATCCTCACATGTGTCCAAAGTGATGACAAGGCTTGGAATTGGCTGATTTTGGCAAATCGACCAAAAGTGCAAAAATCTGCCTTGCCTTGGCAGATTTCAGCAAGGCATCTTGCCACTACCATATCTCAAAGCTCAAATTGAATTTGGTGATGTTCTTGGCCATTTTGGAAAGCCCTTATATGATACAACAACTGTCTGATCACATTTGGTTTTGATACCTTTTGGATCCAAGTGAAAAATTCCCCTACATTTTGATACCTTTCTTGATTTTGATCACTCCATAACTCAAAATCCATGAGGAATTTGGACATAGATCAGTATGAAGCTTTTGTAGAGAGAAATGAGATCTACAAATCAAGCTTTGGATGGGGAACAATGGCTTTGTGGTTTAAGAGTTATGATCCTCCAAAGTTGGTACCTTTGTCACTTTATTTCATAACTTAGAAAATTTTCTAAGTTTTTATGGTTACCCCTTTTACAAGTTATCCCACTTTCTTTGATTTTTCTTGATGAATGATGATTCAAATCATACATTAACATCATTTTAGGGTTAAAAATCCATTTTTGTGAAAAATCTCAAAAAGTCAAAGTTGACTTTTGTGCACAGTTGACTTTTTGTCAAATGAATTCCAAACTGTGCGATCCTTTAGGAAATCATGTCCTTGACCTAAATCAAACTGGATGGACATGTTCCATGGGTGTTATAGGGTATATTGAATCATGTCCTAGGGTTTGGGAGCATGTCCTGGTCAAAAGTCAAAGCTACAGTTGACTTTTCTCGCAAAACCCTAACTGTGGTTCAGATGAAATTGAAACTTATTGCTCAAGCTTCTTGGATCAATTCATTGTTCCAAATGGATCAATATAGTATATTAGAGACCGTCAAATCATGTCTTGAGGTCTTAGTTCATGATTTGTCCCAAAAGTCAACTTAGGGATGAATTAGGTCAAGAAACCCTAATTCCTAATTTTTGATGTATGCATCCCTTGAGGCCAAATTAACTTGATGATTGGGTCCATGAGGTTCCATGGAGTATATAAGGATATGCTTTGAAGCATTGGCTCATGCCCAGATGAAAATTTCCATCTGGAGGCCCTGGTCGACCAAAACCCTAATTTGGTTACACTGGCGATCTTGAAGCTTGATCCACCTAGAAGGGAGCAGCCTTGTGCTTAATCCTTAAAGTGGGAGTCCTCTTGATCCATTGTGGATGTTTAGACAAGTTGAAAATCATGTCATTCCTTGATTGATCCTTTGTCTAAGCACTCAGAGAGGGCTTGAAACCCTAATTTTGATTGTGGTGAATGCTCAACAATTCCTTGAGGAGATTGATGAGGCATAAAGGTACATCCATATTGTGATGATGATTTGCACAATGATGGGAAATCTTAGTGGTCAAAATTTGGGGTATGACACCATGCACCTTTCATTTTCATCCCTTGATGGATTCAATGATCAATCAAACGGTCCAGATTGGTCAATAGGTTGACTGAGGACTCACCGTTCACTGCCAAGCTTAGCCTCCCTTGGGCCTTGCCATTTTTATATTCACACCTCCTTATTAAGCCCATGAAGAATTTAAACTGAAGCTTTTACCCCTTGGTCTTCCATGTTTTCTTTTAATTTTCTTTTCGTGCACGTTTCATAATTTGATATTAAAAATAGTTTCGTACCTCAGAAAATTCCAATAAAATTCACGTATATTCTTGGAGGTGTTAATTAATTTTTGGATATTTTTAATTCCATTTCGGAGCCTGTTTGATATTTTCCTTGGATTTTGGAAAGGAACGTGTGTATTTTGGTATGTCTTGTGATGTAGGTCCTAGAATGTGATATTCCCTTGACAATTTGGACTTAAGTTTTGGTCTACATTTAGGAATTTGAGTTTTTAACATCATGGTGATTGATTGGTGTGTTGTACTTGAGTTTTGGCATACTTTTGAAGTTAATCTTTTGAGCCTTAATATGATCATCATTGATGTTTGTCCTACGTTTGCCATTATTTGAGGTATTTTGGGGCGTGATATGAACCCTATCTTTTGCATGTGATTACCTACTGGACTTGGAATGACTTGGTTGATTAACCATAATTTTCAAAGGCATTTTGCTATTCTTCACAAATTTTCCAATGTGAACATATTATGTGTAAGCATGCATAGAGATAGGATATGTTTAGGACTTCTATGAGGGCACTTTAAGCCAACTTTTAATATGAGTTTTAGCACATTATTAAGTGTATTTTGATGCATAATTGAGACATGCTTGAATATTGCATTTGATCGTTTCATATGCCTTAAATGATGCTTACTTTGTGTGTGCGAAACTCGAACGATGCTTTCACTTTGCCTACGTTTTTGACACCAATTAAATGTATAATGGCATGATTGTCTTTGGGGTTCAATTAGGACATTTTATAGGTCATTTTCCTCTGGTGTGTGAGCTTTAACATTGCCTTACCATGTCACTTCATTTTCCTTACTTGAGTGACAATTTTACATACTTGTATGAGAAGTTTAAATGTGATTTTGCTCATGGAATGAATTGACTTTGGAGAGAGAGTTGAATGCAAACCTTTGTGACACTTTGAGATTGGTTTTAAGCATGTGTATAAGGTGTTTCACTTCTGACCTTGGTCCATTTTCACGTTTTAATTCAATTCACCTAACTTATAATGGCTTTCTTTTGTAGTTTACAATTGACTTTGAGGTAGACTTTAGCTTTTGCTATTGTTTGTAATTGTTTGATTTCTTTTGGTCCATTAGCGTGGATAGGGTTTAACCGAAGGTGTTTACCAACTAAGGCCTTGTTCGTTTGATTGTTTCATTGTTGCTTTTTCCTTGTGATTTCTAACTCATTTGCTGATTTGTGCAAGGTGCTTCAAGGAAATCTCCAAGAATGGCATAGTTTGTTTACTTTGTAAATGCTCATTTCTAACTTGTTTGCTCATTAACATTAACAGGTGCTTACATTGTTTTTGCTTGCGTTGCTTTGCTACGGATCTATATCCGTTTGGTAGGACATCTTGCCTCTTTATATTCCTCGTACTTTACTGCTTTCGATGCCATGAGAAGTAGGAATAGAGATGCATGACTGGGAGTCCCTACTTTAGGTGGACAATTCTGTTTACTGTTTTAAAGCTCTCAAAGGAGGCCATGCTTTTGTTTGTTTACTTTTGAGCCTAAGACCTCCAAGAGGCATCCCATTCCCATATCCCCTTGTAAGACCTCCAAGAAGGCAATTGACGGAAGTTAGGTTTCGTAACTGACCCCCGTTATTCTAGTTGAGTCGTTCTTAGCTCTCATTACATGATTGAAGCTTTGAACATCACCTACTCTTGTTATCGAGTCAGCCAAGTGGAATGAGGGTTCAGCAATCAAACCCCCACGCCTTGTCTATAGCTCGCATTGACCAATGTTGATGCTTATGTGATCTGATTCACATCTTCCTTCCTTACTCTGCTCTCCATGGTTCTCGATACCATTGGATGAGCACCCCTATTTCTCACAGCTAGCTTGTTTGCCTCGGTTGATATGACCCCTTGGCTAAAGCTCCCCTTTTACTTTGATTGTGTGACATTATTGTTGACTGACACTGTTTACTCTTTCGTTGCTTTTAGTTCATTTTGTGATTGATTTATCCTGTGTTTACTTGTCTGATGACATGATCCCGTAGGATTCCTCGCTCCGCTTAATTTTTTATTAAGTCGGAGGTAGGAGAGACATTAGGATAGCAATCCATGCATGCTAACATAGGTAGCATCCCCCTTCTAAACTCAACCTTAGGGCCATCTTTTGCATGACAACTCTAGAATAGAATTCCCCTTAGTGTTTTCTTTTCCCTTGAGTCTTCTCTTCTAATCTCATAACACTTCTAAAACACTTAATAGAGGTTAACGTGTATTGCATGAGCCTTATATATGGGAAGTGAGGTATGGGGGGTCTCCCTTCATGCTTCTAGGGTACTTAGTGTACGTCCTGTTGGGGACGATACGCGACGTATTCGTTCCTATGTTGTAGACTTGGGTGCAATGCAAGTTATGAACTAACTTCAATCCACTTCTTGTCTAAAAACCATAAAAAAAACTCAAACCTTTTTTATCTTTCGGGATCGTTAAGTTTCAAACCTCATTTTCAGAAAAGGGCACGTTACTTCCGTCTCGGTGCAAACAGGCATCGACCCTAACTGCCGGACGCGAACTTAACATCGCTCATAAAAAACACTAAGACCTTGTTAGGTCGAACTACGACTGCTCTGATTTCCTCCTTCTGGTTAGATTGAGGATATGTAGGCACAAGGCGGCGATGTCTTGGCAAGCAACCTCCCCCCTTAGTTCGTGTCCGAACTACGTTGACTCTGACTTTCCCATTGCATGAGGGAATACATATGCGTAGGACGACGATGTCCTATCGAGTCACTTCTTTTTCTTTTCTCCCCCGTTTCTTCGTTCTTTTCCTTTCCCGTTCCTTCTCGTTTCTAGTAGCAGCGGAGCTCCAGAGGACGACACCATTTGATCGAGACAACAAGCATAGATCCCATCGAGTACGATGGACGCGTGAGGTGCTAACACCTTCCCCTCGCGTAACTGACTCCCTTACCCATTTCTCTTGGTCGCGAGACCATGCTTTTTCCTTTCCCTCAGGTTTACGCAGTGTTTCCTTTCCCTCTCTTGGGATAAATACACATTGCTGGCGATTTTGTTTCTGCGCCACTTTTGTGTTTGTACCTGGATAAAAATCCTGGGAGCGACACCATGTTCACCATTTCGGTGAAGTCGCTGGGCGAACTGGCGACCATTCGATTGTAATAGAATGAGCTCAAGGTCTTCAAAAAGATCTTTGTCATCTCTTTTTCCTTAAGAGGGGGACAGATCTGGGCGGCAATTTCACGCCATCTCTAAGCATATTCCTTAAAAGTTTCCTTGTCCTTCTGCGACATTGCTCTGAGTTGATCTCTGCCTGGTGCCATGTCCAGGTTATATTTATATTCCTGAATGAAGGTAGCGCCAAGATCTCTGAAAGTGACGATATTGGTGCGGTTTAAACCCATGTACCACTTGAGTGTGGCACCGGTTAAACTGTCTTAGAAGTAATGGATCAGTAGCTGTTGATTCTCTGTCTGAGTTGACATCTTTCGAGTGTACATCACCAAATGACTTTGAGGGAAAGAGTTACCCTTGTATTTTTCAAAGTCAGGCACCTTGAATTTGTGTGAGATTTTCACATTGGGGACGAAACAAAGGTCTGCGGCGTCTTTTCCAAATAAATCCTAACCGCGAATGGCATGAAGTTCCTTTTGCATCTCTAGGAATTGTTCCTGGAACTCATTCATTTTTCGTACATGTCTTCGTTTCCACCAGGAATTGCCTGTGGAATCTGTCCTTCCGGGATAGTGTGTACCACGGGTTGTGGTATAGTCATTACGGCAGTGACTCTTGGTGCTTCCCTGTCCTGAAGTTTGTAACCTTCAGGAGTTGCTGTCATGACTCTTGCATCTTCGTTTTCCTGAAGTTTGTAACCTTCAGGCCCAGCGGTTCCTGCTACAGTTTCTGGGTCTTCAATGACCGGTGGGATGTATCCTTCAGGGACAAAGTTGATAGGTATGCCCCAGGGACGATCTTTAGGAATGTTGTACTGAGGATCAGACGTCTCTACTATGGGCGTAGATGTGATCTTCGAGATCACAGTCCTTTGTTGTTGTCTTTGAGCTGCTGCCGAAGATTTCATGTCACTATGAAGTTTTTTCAGATCTTCCTTCATAGCGTCGACTTTTTCTCTCAGCTCTCTGTTCTCTTCCTCGAGATCGTCCATTTTCTTTTGTCGATTGGCCCGAGTATTGTACGAATGAGACAGTTTGACTCTAGAATCGTGACACATACGTGAGATTCGAAGGTAAGAAGAATGCGTTATGTGAGAATGATGAATGATATGCAATGATATATATTAATTTTTTTGTTTTAAATAGATTGCAAATATCATACAGTGGGGAGACCCCGTTTTATTGAATTTGAAAGATTGCAGAAAGGGAAATACAGTATTTTATAAAGTGTTGTAAAAGAAATGTTTGAATTTATGGATCCTGAGTCCTCTCTGAGGAGAACTCAGATGCTGGTTCTGGTATTTTCCTTTTCTTTGACTGGGGCTCTTCAGCCATTGTTGGGTTGTCAGTCCTTTGCCAAGTGAAAGGGGCGAGCAAGTTTCTTCGGTCATCTTGATTTTCTACAACATGTTGCTCTAATATCCTAATCAGAGCATCATTTTCTTTTAACAGTTGCTGAATTTTGGTACACTCCATGTTGAGAATGCGGTATTTGTTCTTCCAAAAGTTCTTTTCCCGTTGAACTTTATTGAGAGAGACTTGGAGTTTTTCCATATCAGACATAAAATAAAGGACAGATTCCTTTAACGGAAGAACTTCTTGATGAGGGTAAGGCATCCTCAGCTTGAGGGCTCTGGTTTGTACCCAGTGGAGATAAGGTTCCACGGAGATACAATCTGGTCTTCCTAGAGACTCTCTTCCTTTCCTGTGAATATGTTGCCAGGCATGCACTATTTCTTTCTTTAGTGCCCTGTCATTTTCTCCTTCCTTGAAGAAAAGACCTTCTAGATGAACATTATGCGGGATATGCCTTATCGGGTATCCGAGTTGATGGCGAACTAAAATTGGATGATAGTTGATTTCTCCTTTAGTTCCTATGAGGGGTACATTAGGGAAATTTCCACATCTTTCGATGATCCTTATCCCGTCATAGATCTTATTGTACCAATCTATGACAGAGTTGGTAAGAGACATGATTCTCTGTGACCAATGTAGAGTACTCTTATGATCCCAAAAAGCAGCAGACTTGGGTAAATGGTAAGTGAACCACTTGTAAAGCAGGGGTACACAGCATGTGATCATTCCTCCGCTGTACAAATTCCTTAAGTGTACAGAATGATAAGCATCTGCGAGCAAGGTCGGTACGGGGTTTCCAATCAGAAATATCTTAATGGCATTGGTATCGACGAAGTTATCGATGTTGGGAAAGAGGAACAACCCGTTTGCGAGTAGAACAAAGATAGATTCGAAAGCAGTAATGTTTCCTATACTGGCAAAGTATAGGGCTTTCTCTACCAAAAACTTGGCCGGTAAACCTTGGATTCCTTCCTTAGTGGTCATGTGAGTCCTGACTTCTGACTCATCCAAATAGATTGCTCTTGCAATGGTTTGATCCTTTGGAATTTCTTCCAGTCCCGAAAAGGGAGCTTGGTCAGTGATGGGTAAATCAGTCAGGTGAGAGTACTCTTCTAGCATCGGTCCTAGTTGATAATCCAGGAATGTGAAACAGTGATAAACCGAATCATAGAACTGAATCAGCGTAGACAGGATTCCTTCAACTACATGGACCCTTAATAGAGACAGCATTCCTCTGTACTTAGCTCTGAAAGCATCAGGGTTGGTGATTATCCTTACCCACCCCCTTAAATCCTCTAGTATTTGAGCATTGAAGGTATACTTGTGCGTCTTTCTTCTACCGAAATCCATAACGCAATCTTTCTCTCTGATATTTGCAATCATTGTTTTAGTTTAATTTGAAAAAAGAGAGAAGAGAAAAGAAGATTTTTTCTTTGTTTAAGAGTTTCTTAGATGAATGCATGAATGCAACACACAAAAACATTGAAAAAACATGGGTTCAAGGGTTCAACGTCACGAGCATGGAGTCATGGCTCTACCCATCCCCAAAGGTTGTATTCTAGTTAATTTTTGTACCTGTAGAATGGGTTAAAAGTTCCCAAAATCATTGACCCCCTAGGGATAACAACAGCAAGCTGGTTCACCCGAGCGAGCTATAGCATCCTAAGGTAATCTCAATTGAGTGTAGTATTGCGTGTCAACTATTTCTGATAGCTACCGCACTACCAAATTGCCACATGGTTAATGTATACTAAATCCTCAGTTTCACGGATACCACATTGGGACAATCTTCTTTCACGACGATTGTCGTTCAACATTGAATCCACAAAGGGTATCTCTACTGATTTGATGGTCTACCGAGATCGCTTATTCGGGAATCACTCCCTGTAAGACCACCCATCTATACCATCACCTATCTTAGGGTTCTCACAAACTTTCCACATGCGACATCACTCACATTCCCATTAACAGAAAAATAAACACGGATATCAAGTAGGAAAAGAAGTATATATATATAGTATAATTCCTAAAACTAACATCCTAGACCTCTTAGGAACTATAATCCTAGTCCTAAACATACAAAAAGAGTCCCCAGTGGAGTCACCATTTTCCTGTTGGAAAATGGTGACGAATGATGACTAAGGTAAGACAAATCCTAATGGCACTCCCCAGTAGAATCGCCATTTTACTGTAGCATGAGATTTTTGTCGGTGACGTGACCACCTTATCGCCATGGGTTTCTCCTCACCGTAATGGTGGGAGTGGGGTGCTACTTTCTAATTTCTAATTTATCCTGTGAAGCTGGAAGGGAAAGGGAAGCTATATAAAACTAACCTTGCAAGCAAATGTTTAACTGAACAAATGCTTAAGAGAGATTCGGGGAGTTCGGGGTCAGGTTATACAATGGGGAGTTTTCAATTACCCATCCTATATGTGGTTATCCACAGGTTGTTAGCAATTATCCTTACTGCTTTCTACTTACTGGTGTTTGTCTGTTGTGGGTTGGGAAAGTTTCTCCTTTGGGAGTGTTTGAGTGAGAGAGTTCTTGTTTGAGTTTGGAAAGGTACTGGATCTTAGAGTTTTGATTGGTGTGTGAAGGCACTGGACCTAAAGTTTTTGATTAGTATGCTCGCTAAGATTTCACAATCTTATGCCTACGTATTATCGTTAAAGATAAACAGGGAAATCAGAGCAATCGTAGTTCCTCCTATTTCTATGGGAGGAAAAAGATGTTCGGTGTCTTGTTCAAAGCCCAAGATTGAAGCTAAAAGGTTTATTTGTGTCTTGTTCAAAGCCCAAGATTGAAGCTAAAAGGTTTGACTAAGAGAGAATTTGTCATCTCTAAATGGAGACATCTCGTCTATATATCACAACTGTTGGGTGACTAAATGTAAAGGAAAATTACTTTAATTGGGATATGTGAATCCAGCAATGCCATAATTTCCTTTATGAGGGATTTGTCTCAAAGGAGAAAACTTTAACTCAGTGTTGACCAATGCCATTTTCCTTAGGAGTTTTCCATGCTAAGAGAAGGACAGTGGCGTGGATGTAAATAATCCAGAGGCTTGCCACTTACAGGAATTAGATGAAAGAGAGGATTTTTACCAGGATAGGAGATGGACGACAGCTTGGATTTTTGAATCAACAAATGTGCCACTTACAGCAGTTATCTAGGATTTTGTTTGATTTGTTTGTTTTGATGTGTGATAACACAGAGAAATGTCTTCCTACGAGAGATTTTTATTTCCTCTAAGGGGATGTTGATTTTTGTGTGCCTTGATCAAATCCCAAGGTTGAAGCTAAGAGATTGATTGACTCCACTGGGGAAGTCCTTATACAAAGCCTAAGAGGAGGCTGGAAAAGACTGACTCAACAAGAGAGTGTTTATATATGTCTTGTACAAAGCCCAAGATTGAGGCTAAAAAGAGACTGACTCTTTTGGGGATATCATTATACAAAGCCTAAGACGAGGCTAAAAGATAACCTTTCCGGGGAAATATTTTGTCTATCTTGTACAAAGCCCAAGATTGAGGCTAAAAGGGGAAATTGACTCTACTGGTGAGAGGTTTTATCTGTCTTGTACAAAGCCCAAGATTGAGGCTAAAAGAAGATTGACTCTGTTGGAGAAATTTATACGGTGTCGTGTACAAAGCCCAAGATTGAGGCTGAAATGAAACCGACTCAACAAGAGAGTGTTTTATTTGGTGTCTTGTATAAAGCCCAAGATTGAGGCTGAACGATGTTGACTCTACTAGTGAGAGGATATTTATGGGTGTCTTGTACAAAGCCCAAGATTGAGGCTGAAAAGAGGATCGACTCTGCTTAGGGATATTAATTCTTAAAGCCTAAAAGAAGGCTGGGAGGAATTGACTCCGCTGGGAAGATATTTATCCAGAGCTTTAGAGAAGATTGTAAAGATTTTGGCTTTATTGGAGAAAGTTTATATATGTCTTGTACAAAGCCCAAGATTAAGGCTAAAAAGAATGACTCAACAAGAGAGTGTTTATGTTTTGTACCATTGACTCAACAAGAGAGTGTGGAGAGGTGATTGACTCAACAAGAGAGTACTTTGTTTGTCTTGTACAAAGCCCAAGATTGAGGCTGAAAAGGGTTAACTCAACAAGAGAGTGTTTTAAGAAAGAAGATGGACTCAACAGAAGGGTGCTGTTGGGGCTAATTCTGCTGAGGAAAATCATTATACAAAGCCTAAGAGGAGGCTGGCTTCTGCTGAGGATTATTGAGATCTAGAGGCAAGTCCAAGTCAGGGGATCAACTCTTACTGAGGGTTACCGAAGAGTTGAGGTATCAGATGCCTTGAGGTTCTGATTTGGGATAGTGTTATGTTGATGATAAGCTGACCCTGGATAGGGAAATTTAGGATGAAAGACTGAGTTTTGAAAACCTATAGAGGTTTCAACTCTATTGGAGATTGGTTAAATGACTAGGGTTTCTCCTGTATTTGTAGGGAACTTGAGAATGTCTTTGAGATCCAAGAGGGGATTAGACTGTCCAAGTCTACTGGTATGGAAGAGTTTATCTTTGTATGATGCCCAAGAGAGGGCAGGTGTTTTAAGGGATGAGAATCAACCCTAAATTGTCCAAGGTTTTGACTCTTTAGAAAGACTGCTCTAACAAAGGATGACTAAGTTCTTTCCTATACCTTTAAGAGGTCTTCAGGGTCCTTGTATTAAGCCCAAGAGAAGGTATGAGAACTTATAAGAAGCCGGAGGGTCCTTGTACAAAGCCCAAGAGGAGGCGGGGATGCTTTTAGGAAGCATGTGGGTCCAAACTTAATAAAAGTTTCACCAGGAATAATCTTTTCTTTAGTGAACACTTCTAGGGTTTGAAGAAATTCAAGAGAGGTTTCAACGGGAATTAATCCTTTATGGGGGAATGAACTTCTTTGACAATTTTTCTAATAGTGACAGTCTGAGAAAAGTTTCACCGGGAATAATGCCTTTCTCTTTGGTCCATATTATATAAGCCCAAGAGAAGGAAAGAATGTATCTGGAATTCCTATGGGGAACTAGTTTTGACTATTGAAAGAGTGACCACTGGCTTTATCTAGTCCTAGACTTAATTGTCGGGGAAAACTCTAAGCAGATAATATACAGGTATATATATATACAGATGAAATATATATTGTATGTAAAAGAGAAGGTAGGAGGACTTACAGGTGAGCAAGCTTCCAGCACAAACAAATATATATATATATATATATGTGTGTGTGTGTGTGTGTGTGTGTGTGTGTGTGTGTGTGCAAGTATGTAAAAGAAAGCTGATAAAACTTATAGGCGAGCAAGCTTCCATTGTAATAGCTATATGGTTAGTTGTTCAAGAAA
This sequence comes from Lathyrus tuberosus, assembly GCA_022829125.1. NCBI lineage: Eukaryota > Viridiplantae > Streptophyta > Magnoliopsida > Fabales > Fabaceae > Lathyrus > Lathyrus tuberosus. The sequence goes on from JALAZF010000153.1 coordinate 10,850,901, forward strand.
TTAAAGAAAGTTTTAATAACAACTATGAGTTTGAATCTAAATCAAAAGAGAAGTTGTTCTTGAAAAGATTGTTGGGGCTTATACTCAAGGAGAGGCCCAAATATAACAGTGATCGCACCGTTGTTCTGAAAATTGTATCGGGGCTTATACAATGACTGAGGCACAAATTATTTATGTACAAAAGAGGGTTGGGTCTTACACTCTATTAGAGGCCCAAAGAATGTTAAAAGAAAAGAGAATGGGACTTACAACACAAGGGGAGGCCCAGACGATTTATGTTTAAAAGGCGACGACCGCGCCGAAATTTTTTAAAATCGTATCGGGACTTATACAATTACTGAGGCCCAAATTATTTTATTTACAACAAGGATTGGGTCTTACACTCTATTAGAGGCCCATGAGTGTTTTGAAAAAGATTTGTGAGGGTGAAAATAATCAAAACCCTAATTTGATTTTAAAATGTATTTTAATTGAATAAAAATTCAATTAAAATGATCAAAATTATCAAACATGTGTGAAAAACAAGTTGTGATGTTGGATTAATGTTTGAAAAAATCATGTTTCATTCATAGAATGATTTGAAAATTATTTGAAGTTGAAAAATCAAGAGAAAGAAATATTTTAAGTGTTTAAACAACAAATAAAACATAATTCTTTACAAAAATACTAAATATATGAAATAAATAATATTTTTGTGAACGTTTTATGGAATAAAATATTTTAAAATTTTTGGGAATTTTCAAAAAAAGAACCAATAAAAAATAATTAAAATTGAGAGAGAAATTAATTTTAGAATTAATTAACAAAAACCATAAAAATATGAAAAATAGCAAAAATGGCAAAATGATAAAATGGTCTGGGTGGGTGTTGAACCCACGACCTCATAGCCAAACACACATGCACGCTACCACTGGGGTGGTGATACATCTGTGTATCAAAACCACCCCATGAACATATATGGGGTGCCAAGTTTCTAGGCCTGGCCAAGGCGCCATGCCTTGCCCTTGCCCAAGGCAAGGCCTAGTTTTGGCAATTTGCATGAAGCCTCTAACTTTCTCATTTCTCCATGGATTGGGACAAAATTTAGGTGCATCTGACCTAGAATTTCATGAGGAATCCAATGGTGCCCTTGGAATTTTCAGAAAATGTTTACGTTTTAAAATCCGATAGTGATTTCAACATAGGCCAAATTTTGCATGTTCTATGCTATCTCATGGTACAACCAATAATAGCATGATAAATTGGTTCAAACACAACACATATGGTATGTATGACAGGTCCATGATCAATGGACCTCAAAGCAATGCATAATTTAAAGAGTTCAAGTTGTGATGCACTTACCTCTTGAAGTTTTTTGTGCTATCTGTCAAGTTCCTTGTGCCAGAAGTAATTTAATGCTTTGAACACTCTCAATTGACCCCTTAGAAGCTTTTAGGATGATCAGAACTAGCTGGAATCCTCAGGAACAAGTATAGGCATTTTCTTGCAAAAGGGGCAAAAGTGACCAAGATATCAACTCTCTCAAATGGTGTTCCAGATGAGGGAAACCAATTGGGACAGTTTGAGGATGATATTTGGAGTGTGTTTGAGGCTTGGTTTGGTTTTGGAAGTGACTTAATCAATACATGGCTTGAAAAATGCAGAAAAGTCAGTTTTTGAGGTTTTGGACGTTGACTTTCTGATTTTGGTGTTTCAGATCAAAGGTGAGTGTTTGGACAGCTTAGATATGACATATTGGACGTGTTTGGATCATGAGCTATGGTGGAATTTCTTTCTAACTCAAAAACTCAGAGATGACTTGCAAAAGAAGGCATTTTGGCCTAAAGAGAGAGATTTTGAGGAAAGCATTCTCAGGCGGTGCCTTGAGACTCGCAACCATGGATGGAGAAGATTTTTCCTATCCCACAAATGTTGACGTAGTCAAGAAATACTTCGCCTAAACTAAAAAAAACGTCTCGGTGGATTGAAAACCCGAAAGGGCGGTCCAATAAAAAATTAGAGACATAATAAAAAATCATCCCAATGGATTGGAAATCTCAAAGTACAATCCAGGAAAAAGTTAGGGATAATGGCAAGTAACTACGTCCAACAGGGGCAAATTCCCCAGCAGCAGTAATGCCATCCATTAGAGAAAAACTTCAAGTCAAGGTCATCTTCGACAGAAGCTCAGGATGCCCGGAATTCAAAGTTGGTAGAAGGATATCGGTCGTTATGTTTCAATGTAGCATTTTTCCTTTAAATTACCATTTTCTAACTTTGTAAATACTCCACGGAATCACGCGTTTGGCTGATTTCCATTCTATCAATAAAATTTTATCCTATTAAAGCTGATGAAGGAAGGGAAATAGATGTCTCCAACTAACCCTGCTTGCATACTGAGATTAAACAGTCAAAACTGTTGGTTTACAGATGCTACAAAGATTCGGGGTTTTTCCTAGGTTTATTTTGTTGATGAGGGGTGCTTTAGGCTATCGGTTGAGATGTTAGGACGAATATATATCAAAGTATGGGATTTTGGTTTTTTTTTTTAGTGTGCTCACTAAGATTTTTCTTTCAATCTTATGCCTACGTATTCCCGTTTACCGAAATAGGGAAATCAGAGCGTTCGTAGTTCCTCCTATTCTATGGGGGGAAATGGTTGTTTTGGTGTCTTGTTCAAAGCCCAAGACGTGAAGCGAAAGGCGATTTGTATCTTGTTCAAAGCCCAAGATGTGAAGCTGAAGAGGCTTGACTTTAGGGAGAATTTGTCATCTCTAAAGAGGGGTTTGTCTGTTACGACTGTTTATAAAGGAGAATTACTTTAACCGGGATGTGCGGATCCTAGCAATGCCATAATTTCCTTTATAGGGGGGGTTTTAACCTGAAGGAGAAGACTTTAACTCAATGTAGAGTAATGCCATCTTTCCTTAGGAATTTCTCATACTAAAAGAGGGACATTGGCATGGATGTAGATGATCCAAAGGCTTGCCGCTTACATCGATTAGATGAAGGGGAAGGAGTTGTTGATGATTATGTACTGTGAACGAGGCACAGTTTTGATGCTAAAAGGTTAATTGGACCAACCAGTGGTTTTCTTATATAAAGCCTAAGAGGAGGCTATTATGTGTCTCGTACAAAGCCCGAGAGAGAGGCTAAAAGGTTTTGACTCAACGAGGGAATCTTTTGGTATCTCGTATAAAGCCCAAGATGGAGGCTATTTGACTCAACAAGAGAGTTTTTTGTATCTCGTACAAAGCCCGAGATGGAGGCGAAAGGGGTGATTGACTCAACGAGGGAGTCTCTTTATGTGTCTCGTACAAAGCCCGAGAGAGAGGCTAAACGTTGTTTGACTTTGTTGGGGAGAATCATTGTACAAAGCCCAAGAGGAGGCTAGCTTCACTAGAGAAGGATCATTATACAAAGCCTAAGAGGAGGCTATGATGACTGTCCAGTTAAGTGACAGGTCCAGTATACTGATTTTGAAAGAGAAAATCAGTTCTTATATGAGCAACACTGTACTCGAGGATTTGATTCGAGGATCCGGGCTATTCCTGTTCTTTAAGGAAGTGGGAAATCCGAAGGGTATTGAGACTGTCTGAGTCTGTGGGTTTTCTTCCTATTTAACGAAAGGGGGTACTTGAGAATGTCTCTGAGACTCAAGGATATTAGACTGTCCAAGTCTAGAGTTTCATCTTTTGTACCATGCTTTGAGAAACACTAGTAGACTCTATGAAAGGACTATTCTATACAGATGACTAATTTCTGTTCCTATACCTCTAGGAGGTCGTCGGGACAATTTGTACGAAGCCCAAGAGGAGGCTGGAAACTTTTAAGAAGTCGACGGGTCCTTGTACGATGTCCAAGAGGAGGCTATCATTCCCGGAGGAAGAGATCATTATACGAAGCCTAAGAGGAGGCTGTGAATACTTCTAAGAAGCCGATGGGTCCTTGTACTAAGCCCAAGAGGAGGCGGGGTTGCTTTTAGGAAGCCGATGGGTCCCCAAACCCCGAGAAATTCAAGACAGGCTATTCACGAGGAATAGATCAAGCCAGGAAAGTTCGAGAATTTGGAAGAAACTCAAGAGATGTAATTCACGGAGAAGAGATCATCTCTGGGGAGTAGAGTTTCTTGACAAGTGCTTTTAAGAAGCCTGTGGGTCCCCAAACCCCGAGAAATTCAAGGCAAGCTATTCACAAGGAATAGATCAAGTCAGGAAAGTTTGAGAATTTGGAAGAAACTCAAGAGATGCAATTCACGGAGAAGAGATCATCTCTGGGGAGTAGCGTTTCTTTGACAACTTCTATGAGTGACAGTCTATGAAAGGGTTCACCGAGAATGCTGCCTTTCATGTCTCCATATTGTTTAACCCCAAGAGGAGGGAAGAATGTGTCTGGTAATCCTATGGGGATCTAGTTTTGACTATTTAATAGTGATCAACGGGCTTAATGCTAGACGTAGTTGCCGGGGAAACTCTAAATATCTATACTATTATTACACAATTGATATGAGTTTATGAAAGAAGACTTACAGTGAAACAGCCCCACAATACAGTTATATGTATATGAAAGCGGTAAATGAAAGCGATAACCACTTACTCGGTTGTAGAGCTTCCATGCTGTTTGGTTAGTTGTTCAACAAAGAAAGATTGAAAACAACAGTATATTCAAAATCAAAGGAGAAAGTGCTTTGAAAAAGAAAGATTTGGGGCTTACAGCTCAAGGAGAGGCCCAGGGTTTTATCAGTGAGCGCACTGTTTGAATTTTGTACAGAGGGACTTATACAAGTGACTGTGGCCCAAAAATTGTTTTCTGTACAAAGGGATGGGTCTTACACTCTCTCAAGAGGCCCAAAAAGTTTTAAAGAAAAAGAGTGGGGCTTATAACACGAGGGTAGGCCCAATTGATTTTTCCGTTTGAAATGGCGATCGCGCTGAGGTTTTCTTTTAACGCAGAGGGACTTATACAATAAGTGAGGCCCAAAATTGTTTTGGTTAAAAGGGGGTTGGGTGTTACACTCTATTAGAGGCCCAAAAGTTTTGAATGGGTCTTATAGCTCAAGGAGAGGCCCAAAAGGTTATTTTTCAAAAGGCGACGATCGCGCCGTTTGTTTTTGACGGTATCGGAACTTATACAACGTACTAAGGCCCAAAAATGGTTTGGTCAAAAAAGGATTAGATCTTACACTCTATTAGAGGCCCAAAATGTTTTGAAAATGATTTATGAGGGTTGAATTAATCCAAAAACCCCAATTTATTTTCAAAAATGTATTCAATTGAATAAAAATTCAATTAAAATGATTAAAATTGTTTAACATATGGAAAACAAATTGTGATCTTGGATTAATGCTTCAAAAATTAAGTATTGACCTACAAAATAATTAGAAAGCATTAAAAGTTGTAAAATCAAGGTGAAAAAAATATTTCAAATGTCAAAAACAATTAAAACATTAATTCGTTGCAAAAATATCAATTATATACAATAAATAATATTTTTCGGATTTTTTGTTAAAATAAAATATTTTAACATTTTTGTGAATTATTAAAAAAAAGAATCAACTCAAAATCATTAAAACTCAGAGAGAAATTAATTTTTGAATCAATTAAATAAAATCACAAAATTCAAATATTTTAATTTATGAAAAATGGCGCCAAGAACAACTGAAGAACACGCGCGTGTTTCAGCTTGGGCCAGATTTGCATTTTCTCTCCAATCTCACTGAATACTTAATCATATCATGTAATCCACATACCAATCAACTCGTTTCAACCTCACGATCATGTCTATGGTATTTAATTTCATTTAAATTAAACATATAACAAGAAATCATGAAAAATCCTCAAGAACCCTAATTTCTGCATGAAGGCTAGGATTTTTTATACATGATTCAAACAAAGCAATTACTTGAGGGGAAACATTCCATGCATGATTATGAACATTTGGCAAAAGTATTGTGCGAGGAAATATGCATAGATTGAGAGATGACCAAGTTTAGGCTTACCTCTAGGTCGTGACAGCAAGAGCAAATTGATTTCTGAGTAGGAGGTGTTACAGATGAATTCTGATGATCTGAACAGCTTCCCTACACCCTATGGAGTGTGTTTGAATGCTTGGACTTGACTGAGAATGACTGGATCACTTTATGGCATCTCAACTGCACTTTGGTTAAAACCTTGAGCAATTGACTGGTGATTTTGTGAAATATGTGTTCCAGATGTTATGTGAGTGTTTGGATCACTTCTATATGATGTTTGTGAGGTGTGTGCGTGATTGGTTTGATTGGAAAAGCTCTCAAACTCAAAACCCGATAGTGACTTGCCTTAGAAGGCAAAATTGGAGTGAAAGAAGAGATTTTGAGGAAAGCATCTGTTTGATGGCTTTGGTGTACTCAAACTGATCACAATTGAGCTCTATTTATAGTAGATCAAGTTTGTTTTGGGATCCACAGTGAATGGCAACTGCAGCAGGTGTTTGTTCAATGTTGGCCAATGGAACTCCAAGTCTCCTCTAGTCAATTTAGGGCACAGGGATGTGGTTCCCTTGGTCTTGGATAAGTCTTGACTGAATTCAGTTGCAAATGGCTCAGTCCATGCCACCTTGATGCTTCCATTGAATGCTCCAATCCAAAATTGGAGTCTTGTCCCTATTTTGGCCATTCTAGGTTCAACATGCTATTTCTTATTCCAAAGACTTTGGAGGCTTGGCTCAGTGATTGTCCCCTTTAGATTCAATCCTCTGAGGTGTCCAAGTGCATAGGAGTATTTGTATTTGGCTGATTTTGGCAAATCGAGCAAAAATGCAAAGTTGACTTTTGTGCATAGTTGACTTTTTATTAGATGAATTCCAAACTGTGCAATTCTTCATGAAATCATATCCTTGACCTAAATCAAACTTGGTGGACATGTTCCATGGGTGTCATAGGGTATATTGATGCATGTCATAGGGCTTGGGAGCATGTCCTGGTCAAAAGTCAAAGTTATAGTTGTCTTTTTCCTTAAAACCCTAACTGTGGTGCAGATGAAATTGAGACTTGTTGCTCAAGCTTCTTGGATTAATCCATTGTTCCAAATGGATCAATATAGTTCATTAGTGACCCTCAAATCATGTCTTGAGGTCTTGGCTCATGATTTGCCCTAAAAGTCAACTTAGGGGTGAATTAGGTCAAGAAACCCTAATTCCTGATTTTTGATGAATGCATCCCCTGAGGAAAAATTGACTTGATGATTGGGTCCATGAGGTTCCATGGAGTATATTAGGTTAGGTTTTGGATCATTGGCTTGTGCCCAGATGAAAAATTTCCATCTGGAGGCCCTGGTCGACCAAAACCCTAATTTGGTGACACTGTCGATCTTGAGACTTAATCCACCTAGAAGGGAGCAGCCTTGTGCTTAATCCTTGAAGTGGGAGTCCTTTTGATCCATTGTGGATGTTTGAGAGGTTAGACAAGTTAAAGATCATGTCATTCCTTGATTGATCCTTTGTCTAAGCACTCAGAGATGGCTTGAAACCCTAATTTTGATTGTAGTGAATGCTCACCCATCTTTGGGGAGACTGATGAAGTATGATGGTTCCTCCATATTGTGATGATGATTTTCACAATGATGGGAAATCTTAGTGGTCAAAATTTGGGGTATGACAGATGCCCCTATTTAATCTTCTTGGACACGAAGGTGTGAATGACAAAGGGATTCGGGCATTCGGGGTGCAAGAGGATTAAATATCGGAATACCCGAAATTTTGATGGTGGTTATGAATGGTAGCTTACGCATTCATCTTCTTTTAGCTAAGCAATGATGCTTAGAAAAGGTAAACTTCCCCTCGATCCTGGTCTTCAGCCAAGGAACTGGTCTCAGTTTCTAAAATAAACTTCCCCTCGATCCTGGTTTCCTACCAAGGAACTGGTCTTAGTTTCTGATGTAAACTTCCCCTCGATCCTGGTTTCCTACCAAGGAACTGGTCTTAGTTTCTTTCGTCAATAAACTTTACTGACAAGGGACGCTATTCGTAGCGGCTTTCCTTCAAACTTCTCGCCAAATTTTCCTGGGGATATGCCATTTGAGTGGAAAAAGTTTCGATGTCAGACTTGCTGGGGAACCCAGTCGTCTGAGTTGTAGAAGTGTACAAACTTCTCTGTTGGAGATGCCATTTGTTGACTCTACTTGGGGAATGCGAGTCCCTTGAGAGACTGCATTCGCTTGGGGTCTTTACATCATACTTTTCTCGGAGATCTTCTCGGAGAAATGCCATATGATGTGATCCAATTTTGAGGTGCCGATGACCTTTTCATCAGTGGGTTTTTCGGAGAAAAACTGCCGTACTGCCGAATCTCCGATTTAGGAGGCTTTCCCTCGGGATTTTCTTTAATCCGGGAAAACAAGGATATCATCTTCAATGGCGAAGAGTGATGTTAAATGAGGGCTCTCTGGTCTTTCAGAGGTTCAAGTTATCAAAGTGGTTGAGGACCCAACTTCAATCCAGAAATAAAACTGGAGGAGAGAGAATGTTCAGACGTAACACTTCCTGATGAGGAAAGGGCTGACAACTCGATTGAGAGGACTGTTATCACTAGGGGACAAGACCGACTAGAGTGATAGTGATGCAATATGAAATGTGAATGCAAATCAATAATGCAATGATGCATGTATGTTTATGCTGACAAAACGGACGCGACATACAAACTGAGAGGTGAACACGACTGGATACTCGGCCATTGCGGGGCGAAGAAGTACCGTTGGTTCAGAATAGCAATTCCACCTTGCTTAGGAGAGATAGTCCCTGCGGGGAATACCGTTGATCGGGCTTAGGAGATGAGAACTCGGCCGAGGCGTGTCAGACGAAACAAGGTCTTTGACACAGTTGATCCCTTCATTCAAGCGTACTGGGTTAGAAGGAGTACTTTGATTTTGCACTTTGAGGTTCGATTACTTATGGAGAAGCGACCGATGTTCTTCTGATGTTCAACAGTCAAAAGCGATTGCCGTCTTTAATTTAAAAGAAGAAAAAGTTTTAACAAGTAAATTCATTTTTGTTTTATTTCAAGAATCGTTAATCATATTAAAATGTTGTTCCGTAAAGCTAAAACAAATAAGAATTACAAACAAAAGCACAAAGGCTCAAATTTTATTGATAAGATGGAGATCAGCCAAACGCGTGATTCCAAAGAGTATTTACAAAGTTAGAAAATGGTAATTTACAGGGAAAAGGGCTACGTTGAAACATAACGACCACTATCCTTCTACCAACTTTGAATTCGGGACATCCTGAGCTTCTGCCGAAGATGACCTTGACTGGAGTTTTCTGGCGGATGATGTAACTGCTGCTGCTGAGGGACCTGCCTCTGTTGAACATAGTTACTTGCCATTATCCCTAATTTTTGCCTGGATTGTACTATGATGATTCCAATCCATCGGGATGATTTTTTTCCATGTCTCTAACTTTTGCCTGGACCGTCCTTTCGGGTTTTCAATCCACCGAGACGTTTTTTTTTTTTAGTTTAGGCGAAGTATTTCTTGACTACATCAACATTCGTGGGATAGGCAAATTCCTCTCCGTCCATGGTTACAAGTCTCAAGGCGCCGCCTGAGAAAGCTTCCATGACCACATAGGGGCCATCATAATTCGGAATCCATTTACCTCGCGAATCAGTGAGAAATGACTGGATCTTCTTGAGCACGAGGTCTCCTTTTCTGAAGACACGAGGTCGGACCTTTTTGTCAAACGCCCTCATCATTCTCTGTTGATACAATTGACCATGGCATAGTGCCGTGATTCTCTTTTCTTCGATCAGATTAGGCTCGTCGTGTCGGCTTCGACACCATTCAGCTTCGGTGAGCTTAGCTTTCATCAATACTCGGATTGACGGGATCTCTACTTCTATGGGGAGCACTGCTTCCATGCCATATACTAGAGAGAAAGGGGTTTCCCCTGTTGAAGTACGGACAGATGTTCGATAACCGTGAAGAGCAAAGGGTAGCATCTCGTGCCAATCTTTGTAGGTTACAACCATCTTTTAAACGATCTTCTTGATGTTCTTATTGGCCGCTTCTACCGCTCCGTTCATCTTGGGTCGGTAGGGAGAGGAGTTATGATGTTCAATCTTGAACTCTGCACACAACTCTTTCATAATCTTATTGTTCAAGTTGGATCCATTATCGGTAATGATCTGGCTCGGAACACCATAACGGCAGATGATATTGTTTTTGATAAATCGGACCACCACTTGTCGGGTTACATTGGCGAATGACGCTGCTTCGACCCACTTGGTGAAATAGTCAATGGCCACCAGGATGAACCGATGTCCGTTTGAAGCATTGGGCTCAATCATACCAATCATGTCGATTCCCCATATGGAAAAAGGCCATGGGGAAGAAAGAACTTTGAGATGTGATGGTGGTACATGAATTTTGTCGGAGTATATCTGACACTTGTGACACCTCCTCATGTACTTGTAGCAGTCGGATTTCATTGTCAACCAATAGTACCCTGCTCTGAGAATTTTTCTCGCCATTGTGTGTCCATTGGCATGAGTGCCAAAGGACCCTTCATGAATTTCTTTCATAAGCAGGTCTGCTTCTAGTCTGTCTACGCATCGGAGCAAGACCATGTCAAAATTTCTCTTATAGAGAGTGTCCCCGCTCAGGAAGAAGTTTCCAGCCAATCTTCTGAGGGTTTTTCTGTCTTTTCTGAGTGCCCCAGATGGGTACTCTTGTTTCTGAAGGAAGCATTTGATATCGTGATACCAAGGTTTGTCGTCTATGACTGCTTCAATCATGAAGATGTAAGCGGGCCGTTCAAGGCGCATTATGTCGATCTTAGGTAAGTCGTTCCATTGGCCTACACTAATCATGGAAGAGAGAGTGGCTAATGCATCATCCATGTGATTCTCCTCATGAGGGATATGATGAAACTCAACTCTGTTGAAGAAGGGTAGCAACCTTCTTGCGTAGTCTTTGTAAGGAATCAGTCTTGATTGGTATGTGTTCCAATCTCCTTTTATCTTATTGATAACCAGAGCTGAGTCGCCATATACGTCCAAATTTTTTATCCTTAAATCAATTGCTTCTTCGAGACCCATGATACAAGCTTCGTATTCGGCCTCGTTCTTCGTACATTTGAACGTAAGTCTGGCGGTGAAAGGAATGTGGGTACCCTGAGGGGTAATAATTATTGCCCCAATTCCATTTCCATAATGATTAACTGCTCCGTGAAAGACAAGTCCCCATTGGGAACCTGGTTCTGGCCCTTCACTGGGTAACGGTTCATCCCAATCTTTCATTTTTAGATACATGACATCTTCGTCTGGGAAGTCAAACCCGATTGATTCCTGATCGTCAATCGGCTGATGAGACAAATGATCGGCTAACATACTTCCCTTAACGGATTTCTGAGCGTGGTACTCTATGTCATATTCTGATAACAGCATCTGCCAACGGGCAATTCTTCCCGTGAGAGCAGGCTTTTCGAAGACGTACTTGATTGGATCCATTTCGGAGATTAACCAAGTAGTATGACAAATAATGTATTGGCGAAGACGTTTGGCTGCCCAATGTCATACCCCAAATTTTGACCACTAAGATGTCCCATCATTGTGTCAATCATCATCACAATATGGATGAACCATCATGCCTCATCAAATGCCTCAAGGGTTGTTAAGCATTCACTACAATCAAAATTAGGGTTTTAAGCCCTCTCTGAGTGCTTAGACAAAGGATCAATTAAGGGATGACATGATCTTCAACTTTTCTAGCCTCTCAAATATCCACAATGGATCAAAAGGACTCCCACTTCAAGGATTAAGCACAAGGATGCTCCCTTCTAGGTGGATCAAGCTTCAAGATCGCCAGTGTCACCAAATTAGGGTTTTGGTCGACCAGGGCCTCCAGATGAAAAATTTCATCTGGGCATAAGCCAATGATCCAAAACATAACCTTATGTACTCCATGGAACCTCATGGACCCAATCATCAAGTTAATTTTGCCTCAGGGGATGCATTCATCAAAAATCAGGAATTAGGGTTTCTTGACCTAATTCACCCCTAAGTTGACTTTTGGGACAAATCATGAACCAAGACCTCAAGAGAGGGTTTGAGGGTCTCTAATGAACTATATTGATCCATTTGGAACAATGGATTAATCCAAGAAGCTTGAGCAACAAGTCTCAATTTCATCTGCACAACAATTAGGGTTTTAAGGGAAAAGTCAACTGTAACTTTGACTTTTGATCAGGACATGCTCCCAAGCCCTATGACATGCATCAATATACCCTATGACACCCATGGAACATGTCCATCAAGTTTTATTTAGGTCAAGGACATGATTTCCTAAAGAATTGCACAATTTGGAATTCATCTGATAAAAAGTCAACTGTGCACAAAAGTCAACTTTGACTTTTTGAGATTTTTCACCAAAATGGATTTTTAACCCTAAAATGATGTTAATGTATGATTTGAATCATCATTCATCAAGAAAAATCAAGAAAAGTTGGATAACTTGTAAAAGGGGTAACCTTAAAAACTTAGAAAATTTTCTAAGTTAAAAATAAAGTGACAAGGGTACCAACTTTGAAGGATCATAACTCCTAAACCACAAAGCCATTTTTTCTCATCCAAAGATGGATTTGTATCCCTCATTACCCTCTACAAAAACTTCAACTAGACCTAAGTCCAATTCATTAAGGATTTGGAGTTATGGAGTGATCAAAATGGCTGAAAAGTGAAAATGTCACTTTTTCCAACACTTAGTGAAATTTTCACTAAGTCAGAATCTGCCTTCACTTTTTGCCAAATGTAGGGGGATTTTTCACTTGGATTTAAAAGAGATCAAAACCAAACATGTTCAAACAGTTGTTGTATCATGTAAGGGCTTTCCAAAATGTTCAAGAACATTACCAAATTCAACTTATACCATGAGATATGACATTGGCAAGTTGCCTTGCTGAAATCTGTCAAAGGCAAGGCAGAATTTGCAATTTTGCTCGATTTGCCAAAATCAGCCAAATTCAAATGCTCCTATCCACTTGGACACATCTGAGGATTGAATCTAAAGGGGACAATCACTGAGCCAAGCCTCCAAAGTCCATGGAACAAGAAATAGCATGTTGAACCTAGAATGGCCAAAATAGGGACAAGACTCCAAATTTGGATTGAAGCATTCAATGGAAGCATCAAGGTGGCATGGACTGAGCCATTCTCATCTGAAATCAGTCAAGACTCCAAACTTGCTCTACTATAAATAGGGCTCAATTGTGATCAATTTGAGTACACCAAAGCCACCTAATAGATGCTTTCCTCAAAATCTCTATCTCTTGGCAAAAATGCCTTTCTTAGCAAGGTAGCTATCGGGTTTTGAGTTTGAGAGCTTTTCCAATCAAACCAATCACTCACACACCTCACATACATCATATAGAGGTGATCCAAACACTCACATAACATCTGGAACACATATTTCACAAAATCACCAGCTGGTTGCTCAAACTTTCAATCAAGTTGCAGCTGAGGTACCACAAATCGTTCCAGCCATTTTCAATCAAGTCCAAGCATTCAAACGCACTCCATAGGGTGTAAGGAAGCTGTTCAGATCATCACCACTCATCTGTAACACCTCCAAATAAAAAATCACATTGCACTTGCTGTCACGACCTAGAGGTAAGCATACACTTGGTCATCTCTCAATCTATGCATATTTCCTCGCACAATAATTTGGCCATATGTTCATAATCATGCATGGAATGTTTTCCCTCAATTAATTGCATTGTTTGAATCGTGTATCAAAAATCCTAGCCTTCATGCAGAAATTAGGGTTCTTGAGGATTTTTCATGATTTCTTGTTATATGTTTAATTTAAATGAAATTAATGGACATAGACATGATCGTGAGGTTGAGACGAGCATAATGATATGTGGATTGCATGTTATAATCAAGTATTCAGGGAGATTGGATAGAAAATGCAAATCAGCCAAACCCAGAACACGTGCGTGTTCTTCAGCTGTTCTTGGCGCCTTTTTTGAATTTTCAAATATTTAAATTTTGTTATTTTTCTTTAATTGATTCAAAAATTAATTTCTCTCTGAGTTTTAATGATTTTGAGTTGATTCTTTTTTTAATAATTCACAAAAATGTTAAAATATTTTATTTTCCCAAAAAATACCAAAAATATTATTTATTTCATATAATTGATATTTTTGCAAAGAATTAATATTTTAATTGTTTTTGACATTTTAAATATTTTTTCCACCTTGATTTTGCAACTTTTAATGCTTTCTAATTATTTTGTAGGTCAATACTTAATTTTCGAAGCATTAATCCAAGATCACAATTTGTTTTTCACATGTTAAACAAATTTGATCATTTTAATTGAATTTTTATTCAATTAAATACATTTTTGAAAACAAATTAGGGTTTTTGGATTAATTCAACCCTCATAAATCATTTTCAAAACACTTTGGGCCTCTAATAGAGTGTAAGACCCAATCCTTTTTTGACCAAACCATTTTTGGGCCTCAGTGTATTGTATAAGTCCCGATACCGTCAAAAATAAACGGCGCGATCGTCGCCTTTTGAAAAATAACCTTGGGCCTCTCCTCGAGCTATAAGACCCATTCAAAATTTTTGGGCCTCTAATAGAGTGTAAGACCCAACCCCCTTTTAACCAAAATAATTTGGGCCTCACTTATTGTATAAGTCCCTTCGTGTTAAAAGAAAACCTCGGCGCGATCGCCATTTTTAACGAAAAATCAATTGGGCCTACCCTCGTGTTATAAGCCCCACTTTTTTTCTTTAAAACTTTTGGGCCTCTTGAGAGAGTGTAAGACCCATCCCTTTTTACAGAAAAATATTTTGGGCCTCAGTCACTTGTATAAGTCCCTCTGTACAAATTCAAACAGTGCGCTTACTGATAAAACCCTGGGCCTCTCCTTGAGCTGTAAACCCCAAATCTCTCCTTTTCAAAGCACCTTCTCCTTTGATTTTGAATATACTGTTATTTTTTCAATCTTTCTTTGTTGAACAACTAACCAAACAGCATGGAAGCTCTACAACCGAGTAAGTGGTTATTGCTTTCGTTTACCGCTTTCATATACATATAACTGTATTGTGGGGCTGTTTCACTGTAAGTCTTCTTTCATAAACTCATATCAACTGTGTAATAATAGTATAGATATTTCGAGTTTCCCCGGCAACTACGTCTAGAACTAGGTGACGCCGTTTCGTTTATTCGTAGAAATAGACAGCTAGATCCCCAATAGGATCACCAGATACAGTCTTCTCTTCGGCTATCCTCATTAGGAATTGTCAAGAAACTCTATTCCCAGAGATGAATGTATTTTCCCTGAATGGCATCTTTGAGTTTCTTCCAAATTCTCAAACTTTCCTGACTTGATATATTCCTTGTGAATAGCTTTCCTTGAATTTTTCGGGGTTTGGGGACCCACGGGCTTCTTAAAAGCATCGGCCTCCTCTTGGGCATCGTACAAGGACCCACAGGCTTTCTAAAAGCAACCCCGCCTCCTCTTGTGCTTAGTACAAGGACCCTACGGCTTCTTAGAAGTATTCACAGCCTCCTCTTAGGCTTCGTATAATGATCTCTTCCTCCGGGAATGATAGCCTCCTCTTGGGCTTAGTACAAGGACCGATCGGCTTCTTAAAAGTTTCCAGCCTCCTCTTGGGCTTCGTACAAATTGTCCCGATGACCTCCTAGAGGTATAGGAACAGAACTTAGTCATTTTCATAGAACAGTCCTTTCATAGAGTCTACTACTGTTTCTCAAAGCATAGTACAAAAGATGAAACTCTAGACTTGGACAGTCTAACTTCCTTGAGTCTCAAAGACATTCTCAAGTGACCCCTTCGTTAAATAGGAAAGAAACTCGCAGACTCGGACAGTCTCAATACCCTTTGGATTTCTCGTTTCCTCAAAGAAGAGGAAATATCCCTGATCCTCAAATCAAATCCCTGAGTACAGTGTTGCTCATATAAGAACTAATTTTCTCTTTAAAATCAGTATACTGGACCTGTCACTTAACTGAAACAGCGCCATAGCCACCTCTTAGGCTTTGTATAATGATCCTTCTTCAGTGGAGTTAGCCTCCTCTTGGGCTTTGTACAATGATCCTCCCCAGCGGAGTCGAACAACGTTTAGCCTCTCTCTCGGGCTTTGTACGAGACACATAAGAGACTCCCTCGTTGAGTCAATCACCCTTTTCGCCTCCATCTCGGGCTTTGTACGAGATACAAAAAGACTCTCTTGTTGAGTCAAACTTTTCGCCTCCATCTCGGGCTTTATACGAGATACAAAAAGGTTCTTATTGAGCCAAACAAATTTTAGCCTCCATCCCGGGCTTTATACGAGATACAAAAAGGTTCTTATTGAGACAAACAAATTTTAGCCTCCATCTCGGGCTTCGTACGAGATACAAAAAACACTCTCTTGTTAAGTATAAAAGATCCTCTTGTAGGATCAACCCCTTTTAGCCTCTCTCTCGGGCCTTGTACGAGACACATATCAGCCTCCGCTTAGGCTTTATATAAGAAAACCACTGGTTAATCCAATTAACCTTTTAGCATCAAAGCTGTGCCTCGTTCACAGTACACAAACATCAACAACTCCTTCCCCTCCATCTAATCGCTGTAAGTGGTAAGCCTCTGGATCATCTACATCCATGCCACTGTCCTTCCTTTAGCATGACAAATTCCTAAGGAAAGAGGGCATTGCTCAACACTGAGTTAAAGTCTTCTCCTTCAGGTTAAAACCCCCTATAAAGGAAATTATGGCATTGCTAGGATCCGCGTATCCCGGTTAAAGTAATCCTCCCTTTATAATCAGTCACCCAACAGTTGTGATATACAACCCCCTCTTTAGAGATGACAAATTCTCTCTAAAGACCACACCTTTCAGCTTCACATCTTGGGCTTTGAACAAGATACAAATATACTTTTTCAGCTTCACATCTTGGGCTTTGAACAAGATATATATCACCTTTCGCTTCACGTCTTGGGCTTTGAACAAGACACCAAAACACCATTTCCTCCCATAGAATAGGAGGAACTACGAACGCTCTGATTTCCCTGTTTCGGTAAACGGGAATACGTAGGCATAAGATCGAAAGAAAAGATCTTAGCGAGCACACTAAACAAAAACCCAAAATCCCATATCTCCATCAATCAAAAGCAGTAATTCAAAACATCAGTCCTAACATCCTAACCCTTGTTCCCCGCCAGAAACCTTCTGTCTAGATAAAGAGAAAGAAACTGTATTGGCGAAAATATAAATAACCAGTACAAAGGCCCCCCCACATTGATAGCATTCGTAAACTAACAGACCGCTGTTTAAACTCAGTATGCAAAGCAGGGTTAATTGGAGACATCTATTTCCCTTCCTTCATCAGCTCACAATAGGATAAAAAATGAATCGACCTGTAGTTTAAGCTCAACCGCAGAGAGCGACCAACGCTTAAGAACCGTGTCCAAAATCGCTCGCTACACCCAAGCCAAAGCGCAACAAGTTTTCTCAAGCATCGTGTGCCGAGTTTCGCAGTCGATGAATTTCTTTCTCAAATAGTAGATGGCAGACTCTTTCTGTTTGGTTTCGTCTTGTTGGCCAAGTACACATCCCATTGAGTCCTCTAGGACTGTGAGGTAAATGATCAGTGGTCTTCCTTCCACTAGAGGTGATAGAATCGGAGGATTCAACAGATATTCCTTGATACTGTCGAAGGCGATTTGACAATCTTCTATTCAAACGCAATCCTGGTTCTTTTTGAGTAATTTGAAAATCGGTGCACATGTCGTGGTCATGAGGAATATGAATCTGGAGATGTAGTTCAAACGTCCCAGGAATCCTATGACTTATTTTTTAGTTTTTGGAGAAGGCATTTCTTGAATGGCCTTGACCTTGTCAGGATCAACCTCAATTCCTTTCTGGCTGACGATGAACCCTAGTAGTTTCCCTGAACGGACACCAAAAGTGTACTTGTTGGGATTCAAGCGGAGCTTGAATTTTCTTAGACGTTCAAACAATTTTAACAGATGTTCAACGTGCTCACTCTCTGTTTTTTATTTTGCAATCATATGATCAACATATACCTCGATTTCTTTGTGTATCATGTCATGAAACAGAGTAGTCATGGCCCTTTGATAGGTTGCCCCGACATTCTTCAAACCGAACGGCATTACCTTGTAACAAAAGGTACCCCATGGGGTAATGAATGAAGTTTTCTCCATGTCTTTCGACGCCATTTTGATCTGGTTATAGCCCGAGAATCCATCCATGAAGGAGAAGACTTTGAACTTTGTTGTACTGTCTACCAGCATGTCAATATGTGGTAAAGGAAAGTCGTCCTTTGGACTAGCCTTGTTTAGATCCCTGTAATCAACACACATTCTGACCCTTCCGTTCTTTTTGGGAACGGGTATGATGTTGGCTAACCATTGAGGATATTCAGATGTAGCGAGGAAACCTGCGTCGATCTATTTCTGTACTTCCTCTTTGATTTTGATGGCCATGTCTGGGTAAGTGCGTCTCAACCTTTGCTTTACTGGCGGACATTCCGATCTTAACGGTAAGTGATGTTCCACGATGTTAGTATCCAACCCTGGCATATCCTGATAGGACCAAGTGAATACATCGGTAAATTATTTGAGAAGCTTTATCAAACTCTCTTTGGTAGTTGGACTGAGCAGTGCCCCAATCCTAATTTCTTTTCTCTCTTTTTCTGAACCCAAGTTTACCATTTCCAACGGCTCTTTGTGAGGTTCAATGGACCTTTCCTCTCGTCTGAGTAGTCGAGAGATCTCTTCTGGAATTTTGCCGTCATTTTCTTCTTCAGCCTCGAATACCGGGAACTCAAAGTTGGGAGAAGGCATCGGATAGTATGTTTTAACGGGGTTTAAAACAAGCAATCTGCATGACGTGATGATTTGTGTTTAGAAGAGATAGAGAAAATGCAAGTGTGTGCAGTGTTTTTATTTCATTACTGCTTGTTTTTATTATTGAATTGTTTTTTAGGATTACCATTTTCTGAAAAACGAAAAGAGAAAATAGCAATTAATGCGGAAATTACAGAACGACGTTATTTTATTAATGAACAAGTCGATTCTTGAAACTACAGCCCTATAAAACAAAACTCTGTCGCTTTGGGCTAAGCGAAGAGGGAAATTTACAGAAAGCGAGCCCTATTAAAACATCTGTTTCACCTGGGCAGGGTGAAAGGTTAAATATGGCAATTACTTTGACTGATGAACGATCTTCGGAACCTCGACGGAAACCCATTGGCGGCGAACTCCTCGGTGAATCACAAAGTCTGGCACCTTCCTTGATTTGTCTTCAGAAATGACGCTGATTTCTGGCGGAGCAGGATCATTGGAATCTGTCTCCGAGGCAGAATTGTCGTAGGAGAATTCCTCTGTTTCATTTTGCATAGCATTTGTGCTCTCAGCTGTATCTCCCCATCCAGTAGGTTGGATATCTTCGAGCCTGATACGAGAGCTTTCGGGAGCGTTGTACTTGACCATATAGTCGTATTTTCCACTCGGTTGTCCCAGAGTGTCCCAAACTTCTTTGGAACTGGAGGAGTCATCTCTCTCGATGACGTTGACCTCGGGAAAAGCATAGTTGATGAATTCAAGTCCTGCAAACATTGCAAATTCATCTTCATGTTGAGTAGTTTCTGAATGACCTGAGTGTTGATCCCATGGCATGGTGGGGACACAGGTATTCTGTTCAATGATGGTCAGCTGATTTTCATTACTCGGCTGACTTTCTTGCCCCAAGTCTCCTGGGTAAGGTTGCCACATTGGCATACCATCCATTGGTCCATAGTAATTGTGGTCAAAGTTGTCTTTCATCAGAGTGTCCTCCTCTAATGAATTTGGCAGAGCACGACATCCTTCCGGATCACAATCTCCATAGATCATTTCGACGTCTGACCTTGGTATAAATCTCGGACTCTGTGGGGGATAGTAAAATGGTATAGGCACCTTTTCCTGAGACATATAACCGTCCTCGTTAAGACAGGACTTCCATTCTTCATCTGTGTCAGAGGGATCTTCCTCATTGATAGCATGTACTGCTTGAGACACCGGGTGAAGAAAACCTCCACTGTGGAAGAAGTTTTGAAGGGGATGAAGACTTTCATCGCTGGCAGCTGTCCGGGTACAGGTTGCAGAAAAACCAAGACCCTTCTTTGTTGCATTGCTAGTAGGAATGACAAGTTGTCCCCATCCTGTTGTATCGGTACTCTCGACCGCTTTGATAGCATCTTTGTATGAGGAAATCGAGGTTCCTCCTTTGAACTGATTGTTCTTGCTTACCGATAGTGCTTGGAACTGAGTTCCAATAACCTCCTCGGGTTCTATGCCAGTAGATGATGACAAGTTACTTACAAGCAAGGCTTGTTCCCCACAAACTGTGACAAGTTGATCGTTTTTGACGAACTTTACCTTTTGGTGGAGGGTCGGAGTGACCGCTCCAGCCTGATGTATCCAAGGTCTTCCTAATAAACAACTGTACATTGCCCGGATGTCCATGACCTGGAAAGTGACTTGGAAAGTGTGAGGACCGATAGTTATGGGAAGATCAACTTCGCCGATAACTGTTTTTCTGGATCCGTCGAACGCTTTGACGACAAACTCGCTGATTCTCATCGGAGGGCCTTTGAATGATAATTGCATCAAAGTGGACTTCGGCATAACATTCAGGGCTGACCCTGTGTCTACCAGTACGCTGGCTAAAGCATCGTCCTGGCAGTTAACTGTAATGTTGAGCGCCATGTTATGACGACGACCCTCTTCGGGTAATTCCTCATCACTAAATCCCAAATTATTGCAGGAAGTGATGTTAGAGACAATACTATCGAACTGTCTGATTCTTACATCCTGTTCCACAAAGGCTTGCTCCAAGACTTTCTGTAGAGCCTCCCTGTGCGCTTCTGAACTGAGTAAAAGTGATAACATAGAGATCTTTGAAGGAGTTTGTGACAGTTGATCAACAATGTTATATTCACTCCTTTGGATAAGCTTCAGCATCTCATCATTATTTTTCGAAAGGTCGGGATTACTGGATTGACCGACTGGTGGATCAGGAGTTTCCGTCTGAAGTTCCTTTTCCTTGTTAGGTTCTCCAACTCCTCGGTTGAAGATTCTACCGCTCCGTGTTACACAACTGATGTCTACAATATTCACGACGGAGGGTAATGGAATTTCCTTTCCATTTTTAACTGTCGTTGAACCATATTTGTAAGGGATAACCTTAGCTAATTCATACGGTAGTGGTCCCGGTAGATAGATGACTATGGGAACCTTCTTATTTTTCTGACCGTCATAACTAATCTCGATCCGTTCCCGGTTGGGAACCTTAGATTCGTCAAGTAGAGGGATAATGGCAAAAACATCCCTGGTCCTGTGATGACCAGAGATCGTGACAACATCCTCAACTTGCTCGACAAGGTAGTTCGGCGTCCAGTTGATGGGTCCAGAACCCGGATATGGGCGAATCTCTCCACAATCTACCTGACCCTGAAGAGCTGCTCTCACAAAGTAACACCCTTGGTTACTTTCCGAACTGACGCCGCAACGTTCATAGTTGTGTGGTGGCACCTGACCACGCCCACTTTGAATACAATGTAACCTCACTAGGTTAGCTTCCACAGATCGGACATCCTGACTCTGACGCCGAGTGGGGTTTCTGTTATTGATGCTAATCTGTTGAGTATCTTCATCCATATATATTGGCATCCACCAGTGATTTAACAAGTGTAAAAGTGCCTCCTGGACAAGGGTACAACCTCGATCGTTTTCGAAACCTGCCTTACAGCTTTGATAGTCATGTGATATTAAGAATCCGAGTCAGACCTGCTCAGCATGTAACTCTACCAAGTTGGTACTCATCATGCGAATATCGAAGATCTGAACCATGTTGATCTGATAGGAATTCCTGTCATGGTAGTCTTGGATCCATCCAAGATCCATCTGACGCTGGAGGGCCTCCGATATGAAAGAGCATCCCTGTTTGTTTACCGAGAAAATCAGACATGAACTGTAATCGTGCCGCGGCAGATTATGATACTGGCTTTGCCTTGAGTGCATCGCCACCAAGTTGACATTCATTGCACGGATATCGTGGTTCTGAATGATGTTGGAATTCATGTAGACCATGTTAACTCCACGAACTCGGTGCTCTTGGATCCATCCGAGATCCATCTGTTCCTGTAGAGCTGCTTGCACCACAGAACATCCCTGATTGTCTTTAGAGCAGATATCACACTGGTGATAATTATGAGGTGGCACATGGCCATATCCACTCTATCTACAATGTATCTTGACCAAATTGGTTTTCAACAAGAGTACATCGGGAATTTGATAGACATTGTTAGTCTCTCCTTCTATCAAATTGACTGCAGCCTTCTCATCTTGAGGCAGCGGGTTTGTGAGAACATTAGGATTTGTATCCTTGAAGGATAAGACCCCGCTCCTAACAAATTTTTGCACGTCGGACTTGAAATTGAGACAAGTCTATATGTTATGCCCTGGACCTCCTTGGTGGTAAGGGCAAGTTTGATCCACCTTAAACCAAAAAGGCAGATTTTCTGGTACTGTAAGAGGAGATTTAGTATGAATGTGCCCCTTAGCCAGTAGTAATGGAAACAGCTCCGCGTACGACACGGGTATAGGATCAAATCCTGGTGGCCGTGTTGTACGGTTGTTGTTGTACTGAGGACGAGCCTGCTGAAGAGGTTGTTGTGTCCTTTGCTGATCAGGTTGGCTCTGCGCAACCTGAGGTTGATACGTAGGAATAGACGCAGGGTTTATAGCAGTAGTCACAGCTGCTACCGGTTGATAACGTCGCCTTTGCTTTCTGAGAGAGATATTCCCAATATCCTACTATTTTTCCTTAGGGAGAGCACTACCGTATTTTTTAGTACCGCTCGTCGATCCAGTGTTTTTTACCAAACGTCCTTCTCTGACAACTTCCTCAAGACGTACGCCCATGCCAACCATTTCGGTGAAATCACTGGGCGCACTGGCAACCATTCGGTCATAGTAAAATGAGCTTAAGGTCTTTAAGAAGATCTTTGTCATCTCTTTTTCCTCCAGAGGTGGACAAATTTGAGCGGCAATCTCTCGCCACCTTTGAGCATACTCCTTAAAGGTTTCCTTGTCCTTTTGCGACATTGATATGAGTTGATCTCTGTCGGGTGCCATGTCCAAATTGTATTTGTATTGTTGGACGAAGGCAGTGCCAAGATCTCTGAATGTACTGATCGTGGCACGGTTTAAACCTATGTACCATTTGAGTGTGGCACCGGTTAAACTATCCTGAAAGTAGTGAATCAGTAGGTCCTGATTTTCTGTCTGAGCTGACATCCGCCGAGCGTACAACACCAGATGGCTTTGAGGGCAAGAGTTACCCTTGTACTTTTCAAAGTCGGGCACTTGAAATTTGTGCGGAACTATCACATTTGGGACCAAGCAGAGATCTGCGGCGTCCTTTCCAAATAGATCCTGACCGCGAATGGCTTGCAGTTCCTTCTGCATTTCCAAGAACTGCTCCTGGAATTCCTCCATTCTGTCAAACATAGTTTCCTTCTTACCAGAAGGTGTCTGTGGAATCTGTCCTTCCGGGACAGTGTGCACCACAGGGGGTGGTACCGTGACTACGGTAGTGAGTCTTGGCGTTTCCCAAAGTTTGTAACCTTCAGGAGTCTTCAGTATGCCTCTGGCATCTTCTCTTTCCCGAAGTTTGTAACCTTCAGGCCCAGCGGCTTCTGTTGTGATTCCCTGATCTTCAGTGATCGGGGGAACATATCCTTCCGGGATATAGTTAACAGGCATGCCCCAAGGACGATCTTTCGGTATTTGATACCTAGGATCATACTTCTCCACTATGGGCGTTGAGGTGATCTCTGAGATCACAGTTCGTTGTAGCTGAGCTGCCATGGCTTGCATGTCGTTACGAAGCTTCCTCATATCCTCTCTCAGAGCGTCGATCTCTTCTTTCAACTCTCTGTTTTCTTCCTCAAGATCATCCATCTTTTTCTGACGATTGGCCCGAGTATTATACGAATGAGACAGTTTGACTCTAGAACCGAGACACAAACGTGAGATTCGTAGGTAAGAAGAATACGCGATGTGAGAATGATGAATGCAATGATTATATTAATTTTTTTTTGTTTAATCAAAATAAACTTCGACAATTAGATTGCAAATATTAAACGGTGGGGAAACCCCTTTTTATTGAAATTCAAAAGGATTACAGAAATGGAAATACAGTAGATTACAAGGTGCAGAAACAGAAACCTAAACTAATGGGTCCTGAGTCCTCTCTGAAGAGAAATCGGGTGCTGATTCTGGTATCTTCCTTTTCTTTGACCGGGGCTCTTGGGCCGTTGTCGGGTTGTCATTCCTTTGCCAGGTGAAAGGAGCGAGCAAATTCCTTTGGTCATCCTGATTTTCTACAGCATGTTGCTCCAAAATTTCAATCAGAGCATCCTTTTCTTTTAGTAATTGCTGTATTTTGATGCACTCTACGTCGAGGGTGTGGTACTTGTTCTTCCAAGACCTCCTCTTCTTTTGAACTTTGTTGAGAGTAACCTGAAGCTTTTCAGTTTCCGTCATGAAGTACATGACAGATTCCCTCGGCGAAAGAATTCCGTAACGATAAGGCATCTTTAGCTTGAGAGCTCTAGTTTGTGCCCAATGGAGGTAAGGCTCCACCGAAACACAGTCTGGTTTTCCCAGAGAGTCTCGTCCTTTCTTATGATCATGCTTCCAAGCGTGCACTATTTCCATCTTTAGTGCTCTGTCTTTTCTCCTTCCTTGAAGAAAAGACCTTCCAGATGAACAACCCGTGGGACGTGTCTCATCGGGTATCCAAATTTACGATGAACGAGAACTGGATGATAGTTGATTCCTCCCTTAGTTCCTATAAGGGGTACGTTGGGGAAGTTTCCACAACGGTCAATGATCCTGATTCCATCATAGATTCTATTACACCAATCTATATCAGAGTTGGTAAGAGACATGATCTTCTACGACCAGCGCAAGGCACTCTTACAATCCCCAAAAGCAGCAGACTTGTGCAAGTGAGAGATAAACCATTTGTAAAGCAGAGGTACACAGCATGTGATCTCCCCTCCGCTGTACAAATTCCCCAAGTGTACAGAATGATACGCATTTGCGAGCAAAGTCGGCACAGGGTTTCCAATGAGAAAAACCTTAATGGAGTTGATATCGACGAAATTATTAATGTTGGGAAACAAAAATAACCCGTAGGCGAGCAAGACAAAGACGCTTTCAAAAGCAGTCACATTTCCTATACTGGCAAAATACAGGGCTTTCTTTGTTAAGAATTGGGCTGGCAAACCTTGGATGCCACCCTTAGTGGTTAGGTGAGTCCTGACCTCAGACTCGTCCAAATGAATTGCTCTTACAATGGTCTGATTCCTTAGAATTTCTTCCAGTCCAGAAAATGGAGCTCGATCAGTAATGTGTAAATCAATCAGATGAGAATACTCCTCCAGCGTTGGTGCGAGCTGGTAATCCGGGAATGTGAAACAGTGATAAACTGAATCATAAAACTGAATGAGAGCATCCATGATTCCCTCAATCACATGGACTCTTAACAGTGGTAGCAAACCTCTGTGTTTGGCTTTGAAAGCCTCTGGGTTAGTGATCATCCTCGCTAACCTTCTCAAATCCTCTAGCTTTGGAACCTTGAAGGTGTAACTATGAGTTCTCCTTCTACCGAAATCCATTAGCGCAATCCTTTTCTCTGATATTTGCAATCACAGTCTTAGTTTAATTTGAAAAACAGAGAGACTAGAAGAGAAATTTTTTGAATGTTTTGAATGTTTTTTAAATGAATGCATGAATGCAGCACACAAAAACATAGAAAAAACATGGGGTCAAAGGGTCGTTGTCATGAAGTCAAGGCTCTACCCATCCCCAAAGGTTTATACTAAGGTGATTTTTGTACCTGTACTCATTATCATCAGCTCCTCCCAGGAAAGCAAAACAACAAGCGGATCGCCAACGAGTTGTAGAGCAATCTTAGTGTAAGTGCCATTCACCGAGAATAGATCACCAGCCTCAAATGAGGGTAGTATCGCGTAACAACTATTCCCGATAGTTTCCGCACTAGAAAAGGGTTTGACTCCTCAGCTTCTCAGACATCACAATCGGCCCATTGTCTAGGTGAGAGAATGGGTTGCATTGGTCAGCCTCCACTGAGGTTGATGGTCGACCTCGTCGCCATCACTTATCTTAAGTGTATACTCGATCTTTCCACATGCGGCATCACACGCATTCCTATTAGCAGAAAAATAAACACGTATAGCAATTAGGAAAAGCAGTATATATATTTGTCCTAATCATCCTAGACTTTTAAAAGCTAAGAATCTTAAGTTCCTGACAGAAAATGGTTTCCCGGCGGAGTCACCAATCTGAGGTTTCATTCCAAATTAACGGCGTTTTGACCTAAGATCCTAATGACGTCAAGGTTTCCACCTAAGGGACAAAAAAGAGCAAAATCCCTAAAGAGACCTATGATTCGTCCCCAGCAGAGTCGCCATTTTTCTGTAGCGAGTGATTTTTGGATGTGGTTGCGAAGCACGATCACTCTGGTACTACAACTCGATTCATTTTTTATCCTATTAAAGCTGATGAAGGAAGGGAAATAGATGTCTCCAACTAACCCTACTTGCATACTGAGATTAAACAGTCAAAACTGTCTGTTTACAGATGCTACAAAGATTCGGGGTTTTTCCTAGGTTTATTTTGTTGACGAGGGGTGCTTTAGGCTATCGGTTGAGATGTTAGGACGAATATATATGAAAGTATGGGATTTTGGTTTTTTTTGTTTAGTGTGCTCGCTAAGATTTTTCTTTCAATCTTATGCCTACGTATTCCCGTTTACCGAAACAAGGAAATCAGAGCGTTCGTAGTTCCTCCTATTCTATGGGAGGAAATGGTTGTTTTGGTGTCTTGTTCAAAGCCCAAGATGTGAAGCTGAAGAGGCTTGACTTTAGGGAGAATTTGTCATCTCTAAAGAGGGGTTTGTCTGTTACGACTGTTTTTAAAGGAGAATTACTTTAACCGGGATGTGCGGATCCTAGCAATGCCATAATTTCCTTTATAGGGGGGTTTTAACCTGAAGGAGAAGACTTTAACTCAGTGTAGAGTAATGCCATCTTTCCTTAGGAATTTCTCATACTAAAAGAGGGACATTGGCATGGATGTAGATGATCCAGAGGCTTGCCGCTTACAGCGATTAGATGAAGGGGAAGGAGTTGTTGATGTTTATGTACTGTGAACGAGACACAGTTTTGATGCTAAAAGGTTAATTGGATCAACCAGTGGTTTTCTTATACAAAGCATAAGAGGAGGCTATTATGTGTCTCGTACAAAGCCCGAGAGAGAGGCTAAAAGGTTTTGACTCAACGAGGGAATCTTTTGGTATCTCGTATAAAGCCCGAGATGGAGGCTATTTGACTCAACAAGAGAGTTTTTTATATCTCGTACAAAGCCCGAGATGGAGATGAAAGGGGTGATTGACTCAACGAGGGAGTCTCTTTATGTGTCTCGTACAAAGCCCGAGAGAGAGGCTAAACGTTGTTTGACTCCGTTGGGGAGAATCATTGTACAAAGCCCAAGAGGAGGCTAGCTTCACTGGAGAAGGATCATTATACAAAGCCTAAGAGGAGGCTATGATGACTGTTCAGTTAAGTGACAGGTCCAGTATACTGATTTTGAAAGAGAAAATCAGTTTTTATATGAGCAACACTGTACTCGAGGATTTGATTCGAGGATCCGGGTTATTCCTGTTCTTTAAGGAAGTGGGAAATCCGAAGGGTATTGAGACTGTCCGAGTCTGCGGGTTTTCTTCCTATTTAACAAAAGGGGGCACTTGAGAATGTCTTTGAGACTCAAGGATATTAGACTGTCCAAGTCTAGAGTTTCATCTTTTGTACCATGCTTTGAGAAACAGTAGTAGACTCTATGAAAGGAATGTTCTATACAGATAACTAATTTCTGTTCCTATACCTCTAGGAGGTCGTCGGGACAATTTGTACGAAGCCCAAGAGGAGGCTGGAAAATTTTAAGAAGCCGACGGGTCCTTGTACGATGCCCAAGAGGAGGCTATCATTCCCGGAGGAAGAGATCATTATACGAAGCCTAAGAGGAGGCTGTGAATACTTCTAAGAAGCCGATGGGTCCTTGTACTAAGCCCAAGAGGAGGCGGGGTTGCTTTTAGGAAGCCGATGGGTCCCCAAACCCCGAGAAATTCAAGACAGGCTATTCACGAGGAATAGATCAAGCCAGGAAAGTTCGAGAATTCGGAAGAAACTCAAGAGATGCAATTCACGGAGAAGAGATCATCTTTGGGGAGTAGAGTTTCTTGACAAGTGCTTTTAAGAAGCCTGTGGGTCCCCAAACCCTGAAAAATTCTAGGCAAGCTATTCACAAGGAATAGATCAAGTCACGAAAGTTCGAGAATTTGGAAGAAACTCAAGAGATGCAATTCACGGAGAAGAGATCATCTCTGGGGAGTAGAGTTTCTTTGACAACTTCTATGAGTGACAGTCTATGAAAGGGTTCACCGAGAATGCTGCCTTTCATGTCTCCATATTGTTTAACCCCAAGAGGAGGGAAGACTGTGTTTGGTAATTCTATGGGGATCTAGTTTTGACTATTTAAGAGTGATCAACGGGCTTAATGCTAGACGTAGTTGTCGGGGAAACTCTAAATATCTATACTATTATTACTCAGTTGATATAAGTTTATGAAAGAAGACTTACAGTGAAACAGCCCCACAATACAGTTATATGTATATGAAAGCGGTAAATGAAAGGGATAACCACTTACTCGGTTGTAGAGCTTCCATGCTGTTTGGTTAGTTGTTCAACAAAGAAAGATTGAAAACAACAGTATATTCAAAATCAAAGGAGAAAGTGCTTTGAAAAAGAAAGATTTGGGGCTTACAGCTCAAGGAGAGGACCAGGGTTTATCAGTGAGCGCACTGTTTGAATTTTGTACAGAGGGACTTATACAAGTGACTGTGGCCCAAAAATTGTTTTCTATACAAAGGGATGGGTCTTACACTCTCTCAAGAGGCCCAAAATGTTTTAAAGAAAAAGAGTGGGGCTTATAACACGAGGCTAGGCCCAACTGATTTTTCCGTTTGAAATGGCGATCGGGCCGAGGTTTTCTTTTAACGCAGAGGGACTTATACAATAAGTGAGGCCCAAAATTGTTTTGGTTAAAAGGGGGTTGGGTCTTACACTCTATTAGAGGCCCAAAAGTTTTGAATGGGTCTTATAGCTCAAGGAGAGGCCCAAAAGGTTATTTTTCAAAAGGCGACGATCGCGCCGTTTGTTTTTGACGGTATCGGGACTTATACAACGTACTGAGGCCCAAAAATGGTTTGGTCAAAAAAGGATTGGGTCTTACACTCTATTAGAGGCCCAAAATGTTTTGAAAATGATTTATGAGGGTTGAATTAATCCAAAAACCCTAATTTATTTTCAAAAATGTATTTAATTGAATAAAAATTCAATTAAAATGATTAAAATTGTTTAACATATGGAAAACAAATTGTGATCTTGGATTAATGCTTCAAAAATTAAGTATCGACCTACAAAATAATTAGAAAGCATTAAAAGTTGTAAAATCAAGGTGGAAAAAATATTTCAAATGTCAAAAACAATTAAAACATTAATTCTTTGCAAAAATATCAATTATATACAATAAATAATATTTTTGGGATTTTTTGGGAAAATAAAATATTTTAACATTTTTTTGAATTATTAAAAAAATAATCAACTCAAAATCATTAAAACTCAGAGAGAAATTAATTTTTGAATCAATTAAATAAAATCACAAAATTCAAATATTTGAATTTATGAAAAATGGCGCCAAGAACAGCTGAAGAACACGCACGTGTTTCAGATTGGCCCAGATTTGCATTTTCTCTCCAATCTCACTGAATACTTAATCATATCATGTAATCCACATACCAATCAACTCGTTTCAACCTCACGATCATGTCTATGGTATTTAATTTCATTTAAATTAAACATATAACAAGAAATCATGAAAAATCCTCAAGAACCCTAATTTCTGCATGAAGGCTAGGATTTTTTATACACGATTCAAACAAAGCAATTACTTGAGGGGAAACATTCCATGCATGATTATGAACATTTGGCAAAAGTATTGTGCGAGGAAATATGCATAGATTGAGAGATGACCAAGTTTAGGCTTACCTCTAGGTCGTGACAGCAAGAGTAAATTGATTTCTGAGTAGGAGGTGTTACAGATGAATTGTGATGATCTGAACAGCTTCCCTACACCCTATGGAGTGTGTTTGAATGCTTGGACTTGACTAAGAATGGCTGGATCACTTCATGGCATCTCAACTGCACTTTGGTTAAAACCTTGAGCAATTGACTGGTGATTTTGTGAAATCTGTGTTCCAGATGTTATGTGAGTGTTTGGATCACTTCTATATGATGTATGTGAGGTGTGTGAGTGATTGGTTTGATTGGAAAAGCTCTCAAACTCAAAACCCGATAGTGACTTGCCTTAGAAGGCAAAATTGGAGTGAAAGAAGAGATTTTGAGGAAAGCATCTGTTTGATGGCTTTGGTGTTCTCAAACTGATCACAATTGAGCTCTATTTATAGTAGAGCAAGTTTGTTTTGGGATCCACAGTGAATGGCAACTGCAGCAGGTGTTTGTTCAATGTTGGCCAATGGAAATCCAAGTCTTCTCTAGCCATTGACTAGAGGCTAAGGCATAGGGCTGTGGTTCCCTTGGTCTTGGATAAGTCTTGACTAAATTCAGTTGCAAATGGCTCAGTCCATGCTACCTTGATGCTTCCATTGAATGCTCCAATCCAAAATTGGAGTCTTGTCCCTATTTTGGCCATTCTAGGTTCAACATGCTATTTCTTGTTCCAAAGACTTTGGAGGCTTGGCTCAGTGATTGTCCCCTTTAGATTCAATCCTCTGAGGTGTCCAAGTGGATAGGAGTATTTGTATTTGGCTGATTTTGGTAAATCGAGCAAAAATGCAAATTCTGCCTTGCCTTGGCAGATTTCAGCAAGGCAACTTCCCAATGTCATATCTCATGGCTCAAATTGAATTTGGTAATGTTCTTGGTCATTTTGGAAAGCCCTTACATGATACAACAACTATTTGAACATATTTGGTTTTGATCTCTTTTGAATCCAAGTGAAAAATCCCCCTACATTTGGCAAAAAGTAGGGTAAAATCTGACTTAGAGAAATTTTCACTAAGTGTTGGAACAAAGTGACTTTTCTTGATTTTGATCACTCCATAACTCAAAATCCATGAGGATTTGGAATTAGGTCTAGTTGAAGTTTTTGTAGAGGGAAATGAGATCTACAAATCAAGCCTTGGATGGGAGAAAATGGTTTTGTGGTTTAGGAGTTATGACCCTCCAAAGTTGGTACCCTAGCCACTTTATTTTTAACTTAGAAAATTTTTTAAGTTTTTTATGGTTACCCCTTTTACAAGTTACCCAACTTTTCTTGATTTTTCTTGATGAATGATGATTCAAATCATACATTAACATCATTTTAGGGTTAAAAATCCATTTTGGTGAAAAATCTCAAAAAGTCAAAGTTGACTTTTGTGCACAGTTGACTTTTTATTAGATGAATTCCAAACTGTGCAATTCTTCATGAAATCATATCCTTGACCTAAATCAAACTTGATGGACATGTTCCATGGGTGTCATAGGGTATATTGATGCATGCCATAGGGCTTGCGAGCATGTCCTGGTCAAAAGTCAAAGTTACAGTTGACTTTTTCCTTAAAACCCTAACTGTGGTGCAGATGAAATTGAGACTTGTTGCTCAAGCTTCTTGGATTAAACCATTGTTCCAAATGGATCAATATAGTTCATTAGAGACCCTCAAATCATGTCTTGAGGTCTTGGCTCATGATTAGCCCTAAAAGTCAACTTAGGGGTGAATTAGGTCAAGAAACCCTAATTCCTGATTTTTGATGAATGCATCCCCTGAGGCAAAATTGACTTGATGATTGGGTCCATGAGGTTCCATGGAGTATATTAGGTTAGGTTTTGGATCATTGGCTTGTGCCCAGATGAAAAATTTCCATCTGGAGGCCCTGGTCGACCAAAACCCTAATTTGGTGACACTGTCGATCTTGAGACTTAATCCACCTAGAAGGGAGCAGCCTTGTGCTTAATCCTTGAAGTGAGAGTCCTTTTGATCCATTGTGGATGTTTAAGAGGTTAGACAAGTTGAAGATCATGTCATTCCTTGATTGATCCTTTGTCTAAGCACTCAGAGAGGGCTTGAAACCCTAATTTTGATTGTAGTGAATGCTCACCCATCTTTGGGGAGACTGATGAAGTATGATGGTTCCTCCATATTGTGATGATGATTTTCACAATGATGGGAAATCTTAGTGGTCAAAATTTGGGGTATGATAATACGTCATGCATTATTGATTTGCGTTCATATTCATATTACATCACTATCACTCTAGTCGGTCTTGTTCCCAAGTGATAAAAGTCCTCTCAATCGAGTTGTCAGTTTTTCCCTCGTCGGGAAATGTTGCGTTGGAACAATCTCTCTTCCAGTTTATTTCTGGGATGGAAACGGTCTTCGACCACTTTAATAACTTGAACCTCTGAAAGGCAAGAAGGCCTTCGACAAACACCACTCTTCGCCATCGAAGATGATAACTTCGCTTTCCCGGATTAAGGAAAATCCCCAGAGAAAGCCTCTTAATCAGAGATTCGGCAATACAACAATTTTTCTTCGAAAAATTCGCTGACGAAAAGGTCATCAGCACCTCAAAATGGGAGACATTGTATGGCATTTCTCCGAGAAGATCTCGAAGAAAAGAATGATGTAATATCCCCAAGCAGGAAATAGTCTCTCAAGAGACTCATTTTCCCCAGAAGAGTCGATAAATGGCGTCTCTAAACAGATAAGTTTGTGAACCTTTACAACTCAGACGAATGGGTTTCCCAACAAGTCTGACATCAAAACCTTTTTCCGTCAAATGGCATCTCCCTAGGAAAATTCGGCGAGAAGTTTGGGGAAAACCGCTACAAATAGCGTCCCTTGTCAAGAAAGTTTATTGACAAAAGAAACTAAGACCAGTTCCTTGGTAGGAAACCAGGATCGAGGGGAAGTTTATATCAGAAACTGAGACCAATTCCTTGGTAGGAAACCAGGATCGAGGGGAAGTTTATTTCAGAAACTGAGACCAGTTCCTTGGTAGGAAACCAGGATCGAGGGGAAGTTTTTACCTTTTCTAAGCATCATGGCTTAGCGAAAGAAGATGGATGAGCAAACTGACATTCATAACCACCATCAAAATTTCGGGTATTCCGATATTTAATCCTCTTGCATCCCGAATGCCCTAATACCTTCGCCATTCACACCTTCGGGTCCAAGAAAATTAAATAGGGGCATCTGTCATACCCCAAATTTTGACCACTAATATTTCCCATCATTGTTCAAATCATCACCATAATATGGATGAACCAACATGCCTCAGTCAATCTCCTCAAAGGTTATTGAGCGTGCACTACAAACAAAGATTAGGGTTTCAAGCCCTCTCAGAGCCTTAGACAAAGGATCAATCAGGAAATGACATGATCTTCACCTTGCCTAACCTCTCAAACATCCAAAAAGGATCAAGAGGACTCCCACATTAAGAATCAAGCACAAGGTTGCAGCATTCTGAGTGGATCAAGCCTCAAGATCGCCAGTGTCACCAAATTAGGGTTTTGGTCGACCAAGGCCTCCAGGTGGAAATTTTCATCTGGGCATGAGCCAATGCTTCAGAACACAACCTAAGATACTACAAGGGACCTCGTGAACCCAATCATCAAGTCAATTTAGCCTCTGGGGATGCATTCACCAAAAATAAGGAATTAGGGTTTCTTGACCTAATTCACCCCTAAGTTGACTTTTGGGACAAAGCATGAGCCAAGACCTCATGACATGATTTGAGGGTCTCCCATACACTACATTGATCCATTTTAAACAATGGATTAATTCAAGAAGCTTGAACCACAAGCTTCAATTTCATCAGGACCACAATTAGGGTTTTGAGGAAAAAGTCAACTGTACTCTTGACTTTTGACCCAGACATGCTCCCTAACCTTGGGAAATGATTCAATACACCCTATAACACCTATGGAACATATCCATCAAGTTTGAATTAGGTCAAGTACTTGGTTTCATAGAGGATCGCACAGTTTGGAATTCATCTGGTAAAAAGTCAACTGTGCACAAAAGTCAACTTTGACTTTTTGAGATTTTTCATAATTATGGTTCCGTAACCCTAAAATGATGTTAATGTGTGATTGGAATCATCATTCATAAAAAAAAATCAAAGAAAATGGGATAACTTGTAAAAGGGGTAACCATAAAAAACTTAGAAATTTTCTAAGTTATGGAGCAAAGTGGCTAGGGTACCAACTTCCAAGGATCATAACTTGAGATCCAAGCAACCATTTTGGCTGATCCAAAGATGGATTTGTAGCTCTCATGGCATACTTTAAAAGTTTCAACTACACCTCATTCCAATTCCTTATGGATTTTAAGTTATGGAGTTATCAAAGTGGCTGAAAACAAGAAATGTCACTTATTCCAACACTTAGTGAAATTTTCACTAAGTCAGAATCTGTTTCACTATTTTCCAAATGTAGGGGGATTTTTCACTTGGATCCAAAAAGTCTCAAGACAAACTATGATCACACATGTTTTGTATCACATGAGAGCTTTCCAAAATGGCCAAGAACTCCATGAAATTCTATCTGAGCTAAGAGTTGTGACAATGGCAATATGCCTTGCTGCAACTGTCATAACTAGGCAGATCTGAGCATTTTGCCCGATTTGTTCAAATTTTGCAAATGACAAATAAGTTTATCCATTTGAACACCTCAGTGGGAGACCAAGGAGGAACCAACACTGATCCATAAGCCTCCCAAGTCTTTGGAACTATAAGTAGCATACCAAACCTAAAAAGCCTAAAAGGGGGACAAGACATCAATTTTGTTTTAGAGCATTCAATGGGTGCACCAAGGTGGCATGAACTGAGCCATTTCCAACTGAATGAGTCAAGGATAAGCTCTGAACCAAAGACACATAGGCCTGTGCTCTAACCTCTAGTCAATGGCTAGAGGAGACTTAAGATTCCAAAGTGATGCAATTAAACAATGAGCTGCTACAGTTGCCATTCACTATTGCTTGCAAAACAAACTTGCTCTACTATAAATAGAGCTCATTTGTGCTCAGTTTAAGTACACCAAAGCACTACAACACTTGCTTTCCTCAAAATCTCTTTCTCTAGGCAAAAATACCTTATTTAGCAAGGTAACTCTGAGTTTTTGAGTTAGAGAGAAATTCCATCACAGCTCATGATCCAAACACATCCAATATGTCATACCTAAGGTGTCCAAACTCTCACAAGTGACCTGTAACACCAAAATCATAAAATCCCCTCTCAAAACCTCGAAATTGGACTTTTTTGCACGTTTCAAGCCATGTCTTGATTCAGTCACTTTCAAAACTAGATAACACCTTAAACACACTCCAAATATCATCCTTGAACTGTCCCAAATGGTTCCACACATCTGGAACACCATTTGAGAGAGTTGCTATATTGGTCACTTTTGCCCCTTTTGCAAGAAAGCGCTCAAACTTGTCACTAAGGATTCCAGTAAGTTCCAACCATTCTAAAAGCTCCTATGGGGTCATTTAAGGGTGTCCAAAGCATCAAATTGTTTCTGGAACAAAGCACTTGACAGAT
Source organism: Lathyrus tuberosus (assembly GCA_022829125.1). NCBI lineage: Eukaryota > Viridiplantae > Streptophyta > Magnoliopsida > Fabales > Fabaceae > Lathyrus > Lathyrus tuberosus. The sequence continues at coordinate 10,886,686 of JALAZF010000153.1, forward strand.
TGCCCAAAAAACTCCTAAAGAGGTAAGCATCACAACTTGAACTCTTTGAAATATGCATTGCTTTGAAGTCCACTGATCATGCACATCTTATACATGTTATATATGTTGTGTTTGAACGAATTCATCATGTAATTCATGCCTGTAACAAGAGGTAGCATAGAAAATGCAAATCATGGCCTATTTCAAATCCACTATCGGGTTTTTCAATAGGGGCCTCATCTGAAAAACCACCACCACCATTGTATTCCTTGTGAAATTCTAGGCAGGATAGACCTAAATTTTGTCCCAATCCATGGAGAAATGAGAAAGTTCAAGCTTCACATTTTTGGCCAAAATCTTGCCTTGCCTTGCCTTGGCCAGGCCAAAAACAAGGCAACCCTCATATATCCATGGGGTGGTTTTGATACACGGATGTATCACCACCCCAATGGTAGAGGGCGCGTGCTGCGCACAAGAGGTCTGGGGTTCGAATCCCCTTCGCCCCAAATCCTCTTTTTATCAATTTTTTCACTTTTTATTATTTTTCATGTTATTTTTAAATAATTTGGGAAATTAATAACTCCTCTCAATTTTAATTATTTTTTATTGGTTCCTTTTGCAAAAAATCACAAAAATGTTAAAATATTTTATTCCACAAGAAAATCAGATTTATATTAATTATTTAATATAGTTGATATTTTTGTAAATAAATTCATTTTTTTTATTGTTTTTAAACCTTTTTAAAATGAATATCCACCTTGAAAAATCAAGACCAAATGAGTTTTAATGCATCTTGTGATTAAAACATCATTTTTCAAACCTTAACCACAAACCACAAACCTTTTTAAAATGAACCTCATCCTGCATTTCCTCGCAGTGTCAAAGGCCTTCGTGAGATGGGCAGCGTGGTCGACTTCTTCTGCAGATTTGACGATCATGTCGTCCATGTAGACCTCGAGCATGTCGCCGATCTCTCCCCGGAAGACTTTCTTCATCATCCAGTGGTAGGTCGCACCGGCGTTCTTCAGGCCGAAGGGCATTACGTTGTAGTAGTAATTGCCCGACTCGGTCATGAAGGCGGTGTGCTGCTTGTCGGCCTTGGCCATGGGGATTTGGTTGTACCCCGAGTAGGCGTCCATGAAGGACAATAGTTTGAAACCAGCAGAATTGTTGACCAACTGGTCGATGTTAGGCAATGGATAAGAATCTTTCGGACATGCCCGGTTAAGATCGGTATAGTCAATGCACATCCTCCATTTTCCATTATTTTTCTTGATAAGTACAATGTTGGACAACCAGGTTGTGTACCTAGCCTCCAAAATAAAATTTGCCTCTAAGAGGACTTTTACGGCTTTTTCAGCAGCCTCCACTTTCTTGGGAGACTGTCTACGCCTACGTTGCACTATAGCCCTAGCGGCTGGATCTACAGTGAGCTGGTGGCAGGCCACCTCTGAGTCGAGGTCGGGCATCTCGGACGTGCTCCATGCGAACAAGTCTGCATTCTCCTGGAGACATGCCTTCAGCTGCTTCTTCGCCAGGTCGAGGAGACTGATACCAATCTTCATGCTCCTATCTGGATTGTCTACGAGGGCTATAACGCCCTGATTTATTATTTAATTATTTTACCGAGTTTAACGATAATTTTGAGTGATTTACATGAATATTTGCGATGTATGATATTTTGTGATGTGTTGATGGGTGTTGGTGAATAATATTATTAGCTTATTATAATATTATTAGTGGGGAAATAAATAATGAGAATTAGTGGTATTGTTTGATTATTAGAATATTAGTTAAATAGTTGTTTAACTAGCGTGACATTAAATATTTATTTAATGGAATAAAATTAAAATGGAATAATGAGATAGTAAGGGCAAAACTGGCAAAAAGAGGGAACTTAGGGGTTCTAGGGGCTAAGGTTGAATAAGGGGAATATGTTATAAGGAGTTTGAGGAAGTTACACAATAGAACGTGAATACAACTTTTGAGGAAACCGTAGAAGTGAGAAGAAAGAAGAGAAGAACGACCGTGAGAAGGCAAGAGACTAGAGTTTAGAGATTCAAAAAGGTCATCCAATCTAAGGTAAGGGTGCGACTAACTTTCTCTAATACGGGTTCAATAATCATGAAAGGGATTGAGTAGATATTGGTTGATAGTTGTTGTTGTTAGAGATGAATGAAATTGATTGATACGTGTTAATTGAGTATCTTGATATTAGGAATTTGAATCCAATTTGATGTTAGGAGTTTGCAATGATTGAATTATAATGTTATCATTATGATGTAGTGTTTCTATGAGAATAATGTGAAGAAATTCTGTTTTGGGTTAGGAATAGTGAAAACTAGAAATTTTGGTGCAAAATTCATTGTCGCGAAAATTAGTTTTTATGCTACCAATGAGTTCTAATAGGTATAACTAAGTTAAAATAAGAGTCTCGTGAATTAAATCAAAGTTTCGGATGGGTTTTTGGGCAAAAAGTGATCAAACCCGTAGCTATGTTAGTGCAGAATTTTGGAAACTTCCAAAATTCGTAACTTGAGTTCCGGGATTCCGATTCGTACGCCGCTCGAAGCGTTGAAAAGATAACGAGACGTGCTATCTTATAATAATAGTTTCTGGCCCAGGGGTTAGTTATCTTGTTGTGGAATAACTAAAATGGAATTATAGTGTTAAAATTCTGATTTTTTGCGAAGTGAAAGTTTGAGTTTTAGCGCGATTTCGAAATTGAAAATTTTCCAGATTATGAAATGAATTCAGGACATGATTCCTTGTATTTAATGATGAATTTAGGTGTATTTTAATAATTATTTCGTCATGTCCTTGAGCTGTTTTTTGAAGCGTTTTCGATTAAAGTATACATGCTTGAGTGTTTTAATTATAAGTGTGTGAATGAAATTATTGGTTATTTCCGAAGAATAATGTTGATTAATTGTAAAGTTGTGATGTGAAGCTGTTGTCGTATAGCGAAGAGGCCAAGTGCCTATGTTGATTTGCGAAGTTGATGTTGTTGTTGTTGCATTTTAATTGTATCGTTGCATAATCATTTCATTTTAACTATGATGGCCTGGATTGGCACCACGATGGCCTAAATTGGCAATTTGTTAAGCGAAGGGGGCTGTAGCCTGTCAAAGCCGAATCACGGTATTAGCGAAGGGAGCTGTAGCTCTGTTGGTACCACATGCATGATTGCACTACATTGCATCCGTTGAGTCGTGTTGTTGTATTGTTGAGCGAAGTTATGTAATGATTTGTTGTTGGTCTTATGCGAAGTATTGATAATGATGAGTTTTGCAGTTATATGATGTTATGTGTTGGTAATTCATTTATACGAGTTATTGCCTTGTATTATTGAATGTGAAATCTCACCCCTTCTGTTTGAATGTTGCCTCCACGTGGGTAACATGCAAATAATCAGGAGTAGTGTGGAAGTCGTGGTCGGTGAAGACGAGGTGCTTCACTTTAGTTTGGAGTCTGCTCTGATATGTAACATTGGGAGTCGGGAACGCTTTATGCATGATTTACTTTGTTAAAGAATTACAGTTGTCTTTACATTTTTGAAAAATAATATTTTGATTAATTGAAACCGTTATATTTTGTTGATCACAATGAAGAATTTCTGCTGTGTAATAAAGATGATTTTTTGGATTAAAGTTGCATTAATATTTATTATATGTTACATTTCTTATTTATGAGCAAGTTCTTGTTGAAAGTAATACCCTTTTATTCCTAGTTTTTTCATTTTACTCTGATTTTTTTTATTAAATTATTCGGGGGAATTTAGGGTGTTACATAGTGGTATCAGAGCAGGTCGGTCCGTCCGGCCAGATTGCCTAATTATGTTGTTCCCTAGTATGCGACATGTATGTGAATACACTGTCGGTGCTTGTTTTGTTTTCCATTTGCAGGTTGGGAATGAAATAAGTGGGGGAGAAGTATCTGCTTCTCTTGGATATTCCAGTGGTTGAGGAATTGGATATTACGTTGTCGAATGAGGGAGTGCAGTGTTAGATTGTCCAACTGTTTGAGAATGGTGTGATCCTTGAGGGAAGACAGTCAGGTTTTTTCGTTGTTCACTTCCTTGTGAGGGGGAAGGCGATGTTGTGGCTAGAGATAGGCTGGTGATGTGTGGAGTATCCTGACGTGTTTCCTTAGGAGGTGCACAGTTATCTTTAGTTAGAACAAGATGATGTCATTTTTGGACGAATTGGTGGAGATAAACCATGTGTTTACCAATTATCTAAATGAGTGGTGTAGTATGTTGTTGAGACAAGTGTAGCTCCGGTGTTATTAGTTAAGAAGGAAGAAGGTAGTACGAGATAGTGTGTGGATTACCGACGATTAAGAATAAATATCTATTTCAACGGGATTGATGATTTGATGGACCAACAGGTGGGCTAGTGTGTTTTCGGTATAATGGAATTAAAGTCGAATTACCTTCAGATTTGGGTGAAAAGTGAGGATAGTTGGAGGATCTTAGAAGTAAGAGAAAAATGTGGAACTCATGTTCATCGTTTCCAATTTTCATTTTCGGACTTATGGAACAGTCTTCACTAAACAGGTGGTAACTTTTCGCTGGTAACTCCGATGGGAGAAATTCTGGAATTTTTGGAAAGCTTGCGAAATTCTCTACAGTTTGCATATAAACTTTGTCTTCTACATGTTTTTGACAAGAGAGAAAAACGCATTTGAAGATTTGGGTCCGATTCTGATTTTTGAGAAGGCAGGTATACGGGATTTCTTAATCAGCCTCCATTGCGCAGGTGATAACTTTTTAATCGAAACTGGGATTAAAGCGATTCTTGAATTTCTGGAATCTACAGGATATTCCCTTCATTTTGACATATAATTTTGTATCAATAAGGTCTGTATTGAAGGAGATAATTGCGTTTGAAGTTGAGTGAGTCTTGCTGAAAGTGGGTAAGATGAGGTCAGGTATAAGATGTTTGGTAACAGGACAGAGGTGAGGACCTCAGAGAAAGCACATGGAGATGCGGCGTATGCCAGTTGAGAAACATTAGAGTGGAGAGATTTTGAGAAATGGAGAAGGTTAAATAGTAACGTGGATTGTGTCTCATTGATGACATGGAGTCAACATGTGTCAGGAAGATTTTGGAAAGTTTCTATCACCAACCAGATGATGAGATGGTGCTGTTAAGATTGTGATTAGGATGAGACCAAATGTGAAACTATACGGATCATCGAGGTTGTGAAATTAAAGAAAGGACGAAGGATTTATTAGTATTGTTAAAGTCCTCTATTTGGATAAATGTTTCATTTAGAGCAGACTGATTTGGATTGTACTTGAAGTAGTAGCATTTCTGGTTTTGGGAGAATATTTAACAATTGTGTTGTGTTACAAGCGTGTATAGGAGAATATGTAATGGATGTTGGGCATTTATATATCATTGACGAGGTTGAAAAGAAGGAAATTAAGAAAACGGTTGTAAGCCTTAAAGAGATGGCGGAGCATTATGCTTAGGTAACTTTGGGCACGAAGAAAAGGATGCTATTGTAGTTGGCTAATGATGATGTATGCCACTGTTATGGTTGCTAGCTACCTATTGACAAATTGAGGAACTGTCACCCTTAATCTCTTGTTGATAGTAGACGGGATCATGTTGGATGGGATAGATGTGTCTTGCCAGCTGGTATAGTATGTAAATTGAATTGTTTGAAGTCGAGCCAAGTGCTTGTGGATTGTTTGATTAGTCGATGCAGATTCGAGGCTTTTGTATGTTGATCAAATGATGTTGATAGTTACTTATCAGAAGCAGAGAACAACGTGCTGACTAAAGATATGCCAAGGGTGTCACCGTGGAGAGCCTTATTATTATTAGTAAAGAAAAGGAGGACAACATGAGGATGTGTGTGGATCGGTGAGTAGTATGGAAACTCACAGTTGTGTCCGAAGTAGCTTGAGTTTTGATTTGAGATTAATTGAGAATCCGATAGACATGAGACTTGAAGCATTGGAAAGATGATCCAGTGAGGGGGTAAATGGAAATACGAGACCCTGATTTAACCAAGGATGTTTGGTAGAGGATAGTAGTGACTAGTACGCCTTAAAGTGTGTGTAGGGAGTATGGATCGTATCTTCCATACTTATTTAGATAAGTTAGAACTGGTGTTCATTGTGAATGTTTAGATCTATTATAAAAATCGAAAGAAGAACGTGTAGAGTAATTGAGAATTGAGTTACAAGTATTGAAAGAAGTGGAGTTATATGTTAATTTACCAAAGTGTGATTTTTGGTTAGTAGAGATGAGTTTACTTGGTTGTGTTAATTCAGATGAGGGTATTGTTGTGGATCCATCCAAGTAGATGTAGTTCTACAACGAGGAATTCCTGCAGTGGATTAAGGGGAGTATAATATTCTTGGACTTAGTCGGTTATTATCACGGAGTTTTGTAGCAGGAATCGCGAAGGGCGCTTAGCGCCGTTGAGCGCGCCCAGCGCGGTCTGGAAGACCCTCGCCCTCTCGAGGCAAAAGCGAGCGTACTTAGCGCGAGTCGGATCCCGCTTAGCGTGGTCTGGGAGTGGAAAATGTGATTTTTCTTGTCGAAATTAATTGGAAATATGTATCCTTATGCGGTTATGGTAATGGGATGTTGTTATGTGTTTAAGATGAGTTTAGACAGTGTGATAATATAAGATGGTGAAGTTGTAGCTTATGTTTTACGATAGTTGGAGATTCATGAAAGTATCAATCCTATTCAAGGTTTGGAATTGGCAGAGGTTGTAATTGTGTTAAGTATCCGGAGGAATTATTTTTATGGATCTAGGTCCGAAGTGTTTAGTAATCACAAGAGTGTAGAATACCTGTTTGGTCGGAATTCCCGATGAGTTAAGTCGAAAGTCGTTTCTTATATCTGCTTTGATGGTCGGAAGTTGGATGTGAACTTGGTAGATTTGATAGTTGTGAGTAATTTGAGTGCACAGTGAAAGCGTGGTGTAGTGCAGTTTGTTCGTATGTGTGTAACAACGTGGTTAGTAGTTTGGCTACATTGAGGTTGTGTTATGGACTTTTGTGTTTTTATCTTTGTTGTTGCCTCGTTACCTATGGTGATGGTTCGAGTGCGAGTAGCTAATTCCTATGATGGGGAATTAGGGGAGTGTTGCCTATGGTGATGGTGACGATCGTGTTGTGTTCTGGTTCATAGTGAACCTGTGTGTTCTTAACTTGGTTATTCTTTGTGTCTTGAGTTGGTCGTCGAGTGCATTGCGTGAGGATTGCATCTTGTTGTTGTCGTTAATAAGGTAGTTTGTTGTTTTGTGTTAACCACGGTGTTGCCTTTCATGGCATGGGAATTGATTAGTCGGATACGAGGACGTATCCAGGGTAGTTCGCATCAGGTGAATTTTCGAGGACGAAAACATTCTAAGTGGGGGAGAGTTGTAACGCCCTGATTTATTATTTAATTATTTTACCGAGTTTAGCGATAATTTTGAGTGATTTACATGAATATTTATGATGTATGATGTTTTGTGAAGTGTTGATGGGAGTTGGTGAATAATATTATTAGCTTATTATAATATTATTAGTGGAGAAATAAATAATGAGAATTAGTGGTATTGTTTGATTATTAGAATATTAGTTAAATAATTGTTTAACTAGCGTGGCATTAAATATTTATTTAATGGAATAAAATTAAAATGGAATAATGAGGTAGTAAGGGCAAAACTGGCAAAGAGAGGGAACTTAGGGGTTCTAAGGGCTAAGTTGGAATAAGGGGAATATGTTATAAGGAGTTTCAGGAAGTTACACAATAGAACGTGAATACAACTTTTGAGGAAACCGTAAAAGTGAGAAGAAAGAAGAGAAGAACGATCATCAGAAGGCAAGATACTAGAGTTTAGAGATTCAAAAAGGTCATCCAATCTAAGGTAAGGGTGGAACTAACTTTCTCTAATACGGGTTCAATAATCATGAAATGGATTGAGTAGATATTGGTTGATAGTGTCATACCCCAAATTTTGACCACTAAGATTTCCCATCATTGTGCAAATCATCAGCACAATATGGATGTACCTTTGTACCTCATCAGTCTCCCCAAAGGTGGGTGAGCATTCACTACAAACAGGATTTAGGGTTTCAAGCCCTCGCAGAGCTCTTAGACAAAGGATCAATCAAGGAATGACATGATCTTCAACTTGTCTAGCCTCTCAAATATCTACAATGGATCAAGAGGACTCCCACTTCAAGGATTAAGCACAAGTTTGCTCCCTTCTAGGTGGATCAAGCCTCAAGATCGCCAGTGTCACCAAATTAGGGTTTGGTCGACTAGGACCTCCAGATGGAAATTTTCCTCTGGGCATGAGCCAATGCTTCAAAGAATAACCTAAAATGCTCCATGGAACATCATAAACCCCATCATCAAGTCAATTTAGCCTCAGGGGATGCATACATAAAAAATCAGGAATTAGGGTTTCTTGACCTAATTCACACCTAAGTTGACTTTTGGGACAAATAATGAGCCAAGACCTCAAGACATGATTTGAGGGTCTCCAACATACCACATTGATCCATTTGCAACAATGGATTGATCCAAGAAGCTTGAGCAACAAGTTTCAATTACATCTGAACCACAGTTAGGGTTTCGCGAGAAAAGTCAACTGTAGCTTTGACTTTTGACCAGGACATGCTCCCAAGCCGTGGGACACGATTAAATACACCCTATAACACCCATGGAACATGTCCATCAAGTTTGATTTAGGTCAAGGACAAGATTTTCTAAAGGATCGCACAGTTTGGAATTCATCTGATAAAAAGTCAACTGTGCACAAAAGTCAAACTTTGACTTTTTGAGATTTTTCATAAAAATGGATTTTTAACCCTAAAATGATGTTAATGTGTGATTGGAATCATCATTCATCAAGAAAAATAAAGAAAGTGGGATAACTTGTAAAAGGGGTAACCATAAAAACTTAGAAATTTTTCTAAGTTATGGAATAAAGTGGCAAGAGTACCAACTTTGGAGGATCATAACTCCTAAACCACAAAGCCATTTTTTCCCATCCAAAGCTTGATTTGTAGCCCTCATGGACCTCTACAAAAGTGTCAACTACACCTCATCCCAATTCATCATGGATTTTGAGTTATGGTTGGATCAAAATGGCTAAAAACTTAAAATTGACATTTTTCAGCACTTAGCCAAAAATCTGCCTTGTAATTTCAGCACAATGTCCCAACTTCAAGGCTGTTTTTCTCCATGATCCAAGTTGAACCAGGTCTAGTGTCAAACATCAAAGTTGAAGTACGTCATCTAAGCTTTCAGAAAAGTCCTAGAACGTCCATGTAGCATACTCGAGCAGGGAGTTATGGATCTTACAAAAAGGCTTGCTGCAGCTGAATTTTTCAGGGCAGATTTGCACATTTTTTGTGCCACACGAATTTTCAAGCCTTGTCATCATTTTGGACACATATAAGGATCAAATCCAAGTGGGATGATCTGATCCATGAACCTCCCAAGTCCAAGGAACCAAAAAAAGCATGCCAAAACCTTGAAATCCCTAAAAGAGGGACAAAACTCCAATTTTGGTTTGGAGCATTTAATGGATGCTTAGAGGTGGCATGAACTGATCTTCCTCCAACTGAATTCAGTCAAGATTCCTTCAACAACTAGGGAACCAGCAGCCTGTGCTCTAACCTCTAGTCAATGGCTAGAGGAGACTTGGATTTTCATTGGCCAACATTGGCCAAACCTATGCTACAGCCACCATTCACTATTGATTGCAAAACAAACTTGCTCTACTATAAATAGAGCTCATTTGTGCTCAGTTTGAGTACACCAAAGCCATCAAACAGATGCTTTCCTCAAATTCTCTCTTTCACTCCAAAATGCCTTCTTTAGTAAGAAAATTCAGAGTTTTTGAGTTAGAGAGCATTTCCATCAGAGCTCATGATCCTAACACCTCATAAACATCATATATAGGTGATCCAAACTCTCACAAGTGACTTATAACACCAACATCACAAAGTCACCTCTCAAAACCTCAAAATGGCACTTTTTGCATTTTTCAAGCCATGTCTTGATTCAGTCACTTTCCAAACCAGATAAAACCTCAAACACACTCTAAATATCATCCTTGAACTGTCCCAAATGGTGCCACACATCTGGAACACCATTTGAGAGAGTTGGCATTTTGGCCACTTTTGACCATTTTGCGAGAAAGTGCTCAAACTTGCTCCAGAGGTTTCCAACTGATTCCAACCATCCTAAAAGCTTCTAAGAGGTCATTTGAGGTTGTCCAAAGCATCAAATCATTTCTGGAACAAAGCACTTGGTAGGTTGCCCGAAATCTCCAAAAAAGAGGTAAAATTCACAACTTGAATTCTTTGAATCATGCTTTCCTTTGATGTCCACATACATGCATCATATTGAACAATTCTTGAGGCAAAAATGTAGTCCTTAATGTGTATGTTGTGATCCTCCCACTGTTTGCATTTTAACATGTTTATATGTGGAATTTTGGTTGTTTTAAAATCATGTCCAGTTCTGGTTTTTTTTTTATTGATGTGTTCTGTACATTAAGTTTTAGTGTGCATGAGTAACACCATTGGATTCCTTGCGGAAAATTGGTCAAGATAGGCTTTTACGGATTTCAATTCCGATGAAAATTGAGAGAGTTACGCGCGTTGGAAATTTGACCCGAAACGACGTCGAATTAACGATAGCAGTTCTGGTTTTTTAATTGCTGCATTTTGTGTGTTAATTTTCCATGTGCGTGAGTAATACCATTGGATTCCTTGCAAAAGATCGGTCAAGCTAGGTTTTTACGGATTTCAATTCGGATAAAAATCGAGAGAGTTACGCGTGTTGGAAATTCGACGCAGAACGATGTTTTCAAAACAGTGCAGTTCTGGTTTTTTTTATTTTTGCGTTTTGTGTGTTGATTTTCCATGTGCGTGAGTAATACCATTGGATTCCTTGCGAAAAATCGGTCAAGATGGGTTTTTACGGATTTCAATACGGATAAAAATCGAGAGAGTTACGCGTGTTGGAAATTTGACGCGGAACGATGTTTTCAAAACAGTGCAGTTCTGGTTTTTTCATTTCTGCATTTTGTGTGTTGATTTTCCATGTGCGTGAGTAATACCATTGGATTCCTTGTGAAAAATTGGTCAAGATAGGTTTTTACGGATTTCAATTCGGATAAAAATCGAGAGAGTTACGCGTGTTGGAAATTCGACGCGGAACGATGTTTTCAATCGATAGCAGTTATGGTTTTTTAATTGCTGCGTTTTGTGTGTTGATTTTCCATGTGCGTGAGTAATCCCATTGGATTCCTTGCGAAAAATCGGTCAAGATAGGTTTTTACGGATTTCAATTCGGATAAAAATCGAGAGAGTTACGCGTGTTGGAAATTCGACGCGAAACGATGTTTTCAATCGATAACAGTTCTGGTTTTTTAATTTCTGCATTTTGTGTGTTGATTTTCCGTGTGTGTGTGCAATACCATTGGATTCCTTGCAAAAAATCGGTCAAGATAGGTTTTTACGGATTTCAATTCGGATAAAAATCGAGAGAGTTACGCGTGTTGGAAATTCGACGCGGAACGATGTTTTCAATCGATAACAGTTCTGGTTTTTTAATTTCTGTGTTTTGTGTGTTGATTTTCCGTGTGCGTGTGCAATACCATTGGATTCCTCGTGAAAATCGATCAAGATAGGTACTTCCGGATTTTGATTCCGATAAAAATTGAGAGAGTTATGAGTGTTTGAAATTTGATAAAAAACGTGTTGAAAATTAAAGTTTCGGTACTCGTTTTTACCCCATAAGAGATGTCGGAGATGATGTTGTGACATCTTTCCTCTTTTTCTTATTTTTATTTTCAAAACTCAACCAATTTTTTTTACATAGCAAAAAATCATCATTTTCCAATTCATACCCCATAATATTTTAATCCACAAAAAATCACAAAAAAAAATATTATTTTTAATATATTTAAAAATAGTGTTTTAAATTGTTTTAAATGCTTTTAAAATGATTTCTTTTTTCTTGATTTTTAAAACCAAAATGATTTTAAATATTTATGTGGATAAAATATTTTTTTCATAAACTTTAATCATTATTTAATGATTTTATTTGATATTTTTATCATTTTTTACTTAATTTTTCTTGGAAAAATGCCTTAAAAAATGAAATTGGGGTTTTCTTTGATTTTCACCCTAACAAATCTTTTTCAAATACTTTGGGCCTCTATTAGAGTGTAAGACCCAATCCCCTTTTAACCAAAACAATTTTGGGCCTCACTTATTGTATAAGTCCCTCTGCGTTAAAAGAAAACCTCGGCGCGATCGCCATTTTCAAACGAAAATCAACTGGGCTTCTCTTTGAGCTGTAAGTCCCATTTCTTTTCATTTTTAAACACTTGGACCTCTATTAAAGTGTAAGACCCAACCTTTTTTTAACGAAACAATTTTGGGCCTCAGTTATTATATAAGTCCCGATACGTTAAAAATCTCGGCGCGATCGCCATTTTCAAACTGAAAATATTTTGGGCCTCTCCCTGAGTTGTAAGCCCCATCTTTTGTACAAAAATACACTTTGGGCCTCTAATAGAGTGTAAGACCCAACCCCTCTTTTTCATATTTTCTCATTTTTCGTATTATTTTTTTATTATTTGGAAAATTAATAACTCCCTCAATTTTGATTATTTTTTATTGGTTCTTTTTCTGAAAAATCACAAAAATAGTAAAATATTTTATTCTACAAAAAAATCAAATTTATATTATTTATTTAATATAGTTGGTATTTTTGTGAATAAATTCATTTTTAATTGTTTTTAAACATTTTAAAAGTGAATATTCATCTTGAAAATCAAAACTAAATAAGTTTTAAATCATCTTGTGATTAAAACCTCATTTTTTCAAACCTTAACCAAAAATCACAAGTGGTTTATTTAAACTTATTTGATTTTTTGTCATTTTTTATTAATTTTCTTTGAAAAATTACTTTTAAAAAGTGAAAATTGGGATTTCTTTGATTTTTAATCATACTCAAATGTTTCAAGACTCTTTGGGCCTCTAATAGAGTGTAAGACCCAATCCCTTTGTAAATACCAAAATTTTGGGCCTCAGTCACTTGTATAAGTCCCACGGTGTTTCCAAAACCTCGGCTCGATCGTCGCCCTTTTCAAAATTAACCATTGGGCCTACCCTCGAGTAGTAAGACCCATTTCTTTTCTTAAAACTCACTTGGGCCTCTTGAGAGAGTGTAAGACCCAACCCACTTGTATAGAAAACCTTTTTGGGCCTCAGTTACTTGTATAAGTCCCTCTGTACAAATTCAAACAGTGCACTCACTGATAAAACCCTGGGCCTCTCCTTGAGCTGTAAGCCCCAAATCTTTTTATTTCAAAGCACTTTCTCCTTTGATTTTGAATATACTGTTGTTTTCAATCTTTCTTTGTTGAACAACTAACCAAACAGCATGGAAGCTCTACAACTGAGTAAGTGTTTACCCGCTTTCATTTACCGCTTTCATATGTATATAACTGTATTGTGGGGCTGTTTCACTATAAGTCTCCTTTCATAAACTCATATATATATATAACTGTATTGTGGGACTGTTTCGCTGTAAGTCTTCTTTCATAAACTCATATCAACTGTGTAATAATAGTATAGATATTTAGAGTTTCCCCGGCAACTACGTCTAGTACTAAAGCCCGTTGATCACTCTTAGAAATAGTCTAAACTAGATCCCCATAGGATTACCAGACACAGTCTTCCCTCCTCTTGGGGTTAAATAATATGGAGACATGAAAGGCAGCATTCTCTGTGAACCCTTTCATAGACTGTCACTCATAGAAGTTGTCAAGAAACTCTATTCCCCAGAGATGATCTCTTCTCCGTGAATTACATCTCTTGAGTTTCTTCCAAATTCTCGGACTTTCCTGACTTTGATCTATTCTCGGTGAATAGCATTGCCTTGAATTTCTCGGGGTTTGGGGACCCACGGGCTTCTTAAAAGCACTTGTCAAGAGACTCTACTCCCCATAGATGATCTTTTCTCCGTGAATGGCATCTCTTGAGTTTCTTCCAAATTCTCAAACTTTCCTGACTTGATCTATTCCTTGTGAATAGCTTGCCTTGAATTTCTTGGGGTTTGGGGACCCATCGGCTTCTTAAAAGCAATCGGCCTCCTCTTGGGCATCATACAAGGACCCACAGGCTTCCTAAAAGCAACCCCGCCTCCTCTTGGGCTTGGTACAAGGACCCTACGGCTTCTTAGAAGTATGCACAGCCTCCTCTTGGGCTTCGTATAATGATCTCTTCCTCCGGGAATGATAGCCTCTTCTTGGGCTTAGTACAAGGACCCGTCGGCTTCTTAAAAGTCTCTAGCCTCCTCTTGAGCTTCGTACAAATTGTCCCGACGACCTCCTAGAGGTATAGGAACAGAAATTAGTCATCTTCATAGAAAAGTCCTTTCAAAGAGTCTACTAATGTATCTCAAAGCATAGTACAAAAGATAAAACTCTAGACTTGGACAATCTAACTTCCTTGAGTCTCAAAGACATTCTCAAGTGACCCCTTCGCTAAATATGAAGGAAACCCGCAGACTCGAACAGTCTCAATACCCTTTGGATTTCTCGTTTCCTCAAAGAAAAGGAAATATCCCTGATCCTCAAATCAAATACCTGAGTACAGTGTTGCTCATATAAGAACTGATTTTCTCTTTAAAATCAGTATACTGGACCTATCACTCAACTGAAACATAACCTTTTAGCCTCCATCTAGGGCTTCGTACAAGATACAAAGACTCTCTTGTTGAGTCAAACTTTTAGCCTCCATCTCGGGCTTCGTACGAGATACAAAAACACTCTCTTGGTGAGTATAAAAGATCCTCTTGTAGGATCAACCCCTTTTAGCCTCTCTCTCGGGCTTTGTACGAGACACATATTAGCCTCCTCTTAGGCTTTGTATAAGAAAACCACTGGTTAATCTAATTAACCTTTTAGCATCAAAGTTGTGCATCGTTCATAGTACACAAACATCAACAACTCCTTCCCCTTCATCTAATCGCTATAAGCGGCAAGCCTCTGGATCATCTACATCCATGCCACTGTCCCTCTTTTAGCATGAGAAATTCCTAAGGAAAGATAGCATTGCTCTACACTGAGTTAAAGTCTTCTCCTTCAGGTTAAAATCCCCTATAAAGGAAATTATGGCATTGCCGGATTCGCATATCCCGGTTAAAGTAATTCTCCTTTATAACCAGTCACCCAACAGTTGTGACAGACAAACCCTTCTTTAGAGATGACAAATTCTCTCTAAAGTTGAGGTCCATCAGCTTCACGTCTTGGGCTTTGAACAAGACACAAATAGACTTTTCAGCTTCACATCTTGGGCTTTGAACAAGATACAAATCACCTTTCGCTTCACGTCTTGGGCATTGAATAAGACACCAAAAACACCCATTTCCTCCCATAGACTAGGAGGAACTACGAACGCTCTGATTTCCCTGTTTCGGTAAACGGGAATACGTAGGCATAAGATAGAAAGAAAAGATCTTAGCGAGCACACTAAACAAAAACCCAAATCCCATACTCTCACATCAAAAAGCATCAGTCCTAACATCCTAATCCTTGTTCCCAGCCAGAAACCTTCTGCCAAGATAAAAAGAAAGAAAACAGTATTGGCGAAAATACAAATAACCAGTACAAAGGCCCCCCCACATTGATAGCATCCGTAACCTAACAGACCGCTGTTTAAACTCAGTACGCAAAGCAGGGTTAATTGGAGACATCTATTTCCCTTCCTTCATCAGCTCACAATAGGATAAAAAATGAATCGACCTGTAGTAAGCTGAAACCGCAGAGAGCGACCAGCGCTTAAGAACTGCGTCCAAAATCGCTCGCTACCGAAAAATGGCGCCCACCGTGGGGCCGATCTCTTTAGTTTCTTTTCTTTTCTCTTCACTTATGTGAATACCACAGATTGGGGCTTCCGCCGGGGAACCCAATTTCTGTTAGGAACTTAGGATTCATAGCTTTAAAGGTCTAGGATGTTTAGGACAAATATATATACTGCTTTTCCTAATTGCTATACATGTTTATTTTTCTGCTAATGGGAATGCGGGTGATGCCGTATGTGGAAAGATTGAGTATACACTTAAGATAAGTGATGGCGACGAGGTCAACCATCAACCTCAGTGGAGGCTGACTAATGTAACCATTTTCTCACCTAGACAATGGGTTGGTTGTGATGCCTGAGAAGCTGAGGAGCCAAACCCTTTCGTAGTGCGGAAACTATCGGAAATAGTTGTTACGCGATACTACCCTCATTTGAGGCTGGTGATCTATTCTCGGTGAATGGCACTTACTCTAAGATTGCTCTACAACTCGCTGGTGATCCGCTTGTTGTTTTGCTTTCCTGGGAGGAGCTGATGATAATGAGTACAGGTACAAAAATCACCCTAGTATAAACCTTTGGGGATGGGTAGAGCCTTGACTTCATGACAACGACCCTTTGACCCCATGTTTTTTCTATGTTTTTGTGTGCTGCATTCATGCATTCATTTAATAAAACATTAAAACATTCAAAAAACTTCTCTTCTAGTCTCTCTGTTTTCAAATTAAACTAAGACTATGATTGCAAATATCAGAGAAGAGGATTACGCTAATGGATTTTGGTAGAAGGAGAACTCATAGTTATACCTTCAAGGTTCCAAAGCTAGAGGATTTGAGGAGGTTAGCAAGGATGATCACTAACCAAGAGGCTTTCAGAGCCAAACACGGAGGTCTGCTACCACTGTTAAGGGTCCATGTGATTGAGGGAATCATGGATGCGCTCATTCGGTTTTATGATCCGGTTTATCACTGTTTCACATTCCCGGATTACCAGCTAGCACCAACGCTGGAGGAGTATTATCATCTGATTGATCTACATATCACTGATCGAGCTCCATTTTCTAGACTGGAAGAAATTCCAAAGAATCAGACCATTGCAAGAGCAATTCATTTGGACGAGTCAGAAGTCAGGATTCACATGACCACTAAGGGTGGCATCCCAGGTTTGCCAGCCCAGTTCTTGACAAAGAAAGCTCTGTACTTCACTAGTATAGGAAACATAACTGCTTTTGAAAGCATCTTTGTCTTGCTCACCTACGGGTTATTTTTGTTTCCCAACATTAATAATTTCGTCGATATCAAGGTTTTTCTCATTGGAACCCCTGTGCCGACTTTGCTCGCAGATGCGTATCATTCTGTACACTTGGGAAGTTTGTACAGTGGAGGGGAGATCACATGCTGTGTACCTCTGCTTTATAAATGGTTTATTTCCCACTTGCCCAAGTCTGCTGCTTTTTGGGATTGTAAGAGTGTCTTACGTTGGTCGCAGAAGATCATGTCTCTTACCAACTCTGATATAGATTGGCGTAATAGGATTTATGAGGGAATTAGGATCATTGACCGTTGTGGAAACTTCCCCAACGTACCCCTCATAGGAACTAAAGGAGGAATCAACTATCATCTGGTATTGGTTCGCCGTCAATTTGGATACCCGATGAGACACATCCCACTGGGTGTTCATCTGGAAGGTCCTTTCTTCAAGGAAGGAGAAAGTGACAGAGCACTAAAGATGGAAATAGTGCACGCTTGGAAACACGTTCATAAGAAAGGACGAGAGTCTCTAGGAAAACCGGACTGTGTCTCGGTGGAGCCTTATCTCCATGGGTACAAACTAGAGCTCTCAAGCTAAAAATGCCTTATCCTCGTTACGAAATTCTTCCACCGAGGGAATCTGTCATGTACTTCATGACGAAAACTGAAAAGCTTCAGGTTAGTCTCAACAAAGTTCAACGGGAAAGAAGGTCTTGGAAGAACAAGTATCGCACCCTCGACGTAGAGTGCGTCAAAATACAGCAATTACTGAAAGAGAAAGATGCTCTGATTGAAATTTTGGAGCAACATGCTGTAGAGAATCAAGATAACCAAAGGAATTTGCTCGCTCCTTTCACTTGGCAAAGGAATGACAACCCGACAACGGCCCAAGAGCCCCGGTCAAAGAAAAGGAAAGTACCAGAATCAGCACCCGACTTCTCTTCAGAGAGGACTCGGGACCCATTAGTTTAGGTTTCTGTTTCCGCACCTTGTAATCTACTGTATTTCCGTTTCTGTAATCCTTCGAATTCAATAAAAAGAGGGTTTCCCCACTGTTTGATATTTGCAATCTAATTGTCGAAGTTTATTTTGATTAAACCAAAAGAACAATTAATATAATCATTGCATTCATCATTCTCACACCGCGTATTCTCCTTACCTACGAATCTCACGTTTGTGTCTCGATTCTAGAGTCAAACTGTCTCATTCGTATAATACTCGGGTCAATCGTCAGAAAAATATGGATGATCTTGAGGAAGAAAACAGAGAGTTTAAAGAAGAGATCGACGCTCTAAGAGAGGATATGAGAAAGCTTCACAACGACATGCATGCCATGGCAGAAGCTCAGCTACAAAGAACTATGATCTCAGAGATCACCTCAATGCCCATAGTGGAGAAGAATGATCCTAGGTATCAGATGCCAAAAGATCGTCCCTGGGGCATGCCTGTCAACTATATCCCGGGAGGATATGTTTCGTTGATCACTGAGGATCAGGGAATCACAACAGAAGCCGCTGGGCCTGAAGGTTACAAACTTCGGGAAAGCGAAGATGCTAGGGGCATACTGAAGACTCCTGAAGGTTACAAACTTCGGGAAACGCCAAGATTCACTGCCGTAGTCACGGTCCCACCCCCTGTGGTGCACACTGTCCCGGAAGGACAGATTCCACCAATACCTGCTGGTAAAAAGGAAACTATGTTCAATATAATGGATGAATTCCAGGAACAGTTCTTGGAAATGCAGAAGGAGCTGCAAGCCATTCGCGGTCAGGATTTATTTGGAAAGGACGCCGCAGACCTCTGCTTGGTCCCCAATGTGAAAGTTCCGCACAAATTTCAAGTGCCCGACTTTGAAAAATACAAGGGTAACTCTTGCCCTCAGAGCCATTTGGTGATGTACGCTCGGTGAATGTCAGCTCAGACGGAGAATCAGGACCTACTGATTCACTACTTTCAGGATAGTTTAACCGGTGCCGCACTCAAATGGTACATGGGTTTAAACCGTGCCGCGATCAGTACATTCAGATATCTTGGTACTGCCTTCATCCAAAAATACAAATACAATTTGGACATGGCACCCGACAGAGATCAACTCAGATCAATGTCGCAAAAGGACAAGGAAACCTTTAAGGAGTACGCCCAGAGATGGCGTGAAATTGCCACTCAAATTTGTCCGCCTCTTGAGGAAAAACAGATGACAAAGATCTTCTTAAAGGCCTTAAGCTCATTTTACTATGACCGAATGGTTGCCAGTGCACCCAGTGATTTCACCGAGATGGTCGGCATGGGCGTACGTCTTGAGGAAGCCGTCCGAGAAGGACGTTTGGAAAAAGACACTAGATCGACGAGCGGTACTAAAAAATACGGTAGTGCTCTCCCTAAGAAAAAAGAGCAAGATATTGGGAATATCTCTCTCGAAAAGCAAAGGCGACGTTATCAGTCGGTAGCAGCTGTAATTCCTGCTATCAACCCCGCGCCTATTCCTACGTATCAACCTCAGGTTGCGCAGAGCCAACCTGATCAGCAAAGGACACAACAGCCTCTTCAGCAGGCTCGTCCTCCATACAACAACAACTGTACAACACGACAACCAGGATTTGATCCTATACCCATGTTGTACGCAGAATTATTTCCATTACTACTGGCTAAGGGGCACATTCAGACTAAGTTTCCTCTTACAGTACTGGAAAATCCGCCTTTTTGGTTTAAGGTGGATCAGACATGCCCTTATCATCAAGGAGGATCAGGGCATAAAATTAAGAATTATCTTAATTTCAAATCCAACGTGCAAAAGCTTGTTAGGAGCGGGCTCTTATCTTTCAAAGATACGAATCCCAATGTTCTCATGAACCCGCTGCCTCAACATAAGAAAGCTGCAGTCAACCTGATTGAGAAAGAATTTAACAATGTCTATCAAATTCACGATGTACTCTTGTTAAAAACTAATCTGGTCAAGATGCATTGTAGACAGAGTAGATATGGCCATGTGCCACCTCATAACTATCACCAGTGTGATATCTGCTCTAAAGACAACCAGGGAAGTTCTGTGGTACAAGCAGCTCTACAGGAATAGATGGATCTCGGATGGATCCAAGAGCACCGAGTTCGTGGAGTTAACATGGTTTACACGAATTCCAACGTCATTCAGAACCACGATATTCGTGCAATGAATGTCAACTTGGTGGCGATGCACTCAAGGCAAAGCCAGTATCATAATCTGCCGCGGCACGATCACAGTTCTTGTCTGACTTGTTCGGTAAACAAACAGGGATGCTCTTTCATACAAGAGGCCCTCCAGCGTCAGATGGATCTTGGATGGTTCCAAGACTACCATGATAGGAATCCCTATCAGATCAACATGGTTCAGATCTTCGATATCCACGTGATGAATACCAACCTGGTAGAGTTACATGCTGAGCAGGTCCGACTGACTATCAAAGCTGTAAAGCGGGTTGCAAAAAAGATCGAGGTTGTACCCTTGTCTAGGAGGCACTTCAGCACTTGTTAAATCACTGGTGGATGCCAATCTATATGGATGAAGATACTCAGCAGATTAGTATCAGTAACAGGAATCCTACTCGTCGTCAAAGTTAGGATGTCCGATCTGTGGAAGCTAACCTAGTGAGGTTACATTGTATTCAAAGTGGGCGTGGCCAGGTGCCACCACACAATTACGACCGCTGTAGCGTCTGTTCGGAAAGTAACCAATGGTGCTACCTTGTGCGAGCAGCTCTTCAGGGTCAGGTGGATCGCGGAGAAATTCGTCAATATCCGGGTTCTGGACCCATCAACTGTACGCCGAACTACCTTGCTGATCAAGTTGAGGATGTTGTCACAATCTCTGGTCATCACAGGACCAGGGATGTTTTTACCATTATCCCTTTACTTGACGAATCTAAGGTTCCCAACCGGGAACGGATCGAGATTACTTACGATGGTCAGAAAAATCAGAAAGTTCCCATAGTCATCTATCTACCGGGACCACTACCGTATGAATGAGCTAAGGCCATCCCTTACAAATACGGTGCAACGACAGTTGAAAATGGAAAGGAAATTCCATTACCCTCCGTTGTAAACATTGCAGACATCAGTCGAGTAACACGGAGTGGTAGAATCTTCAACCGAGGGGTTGGGGAAGTTAACAAAGAAAAGAAACTTCAGACAGAAGCTCTCGATCCACCAATCGGTCAATCCAGTAATCCCGGCCTTTTGAAAAATGATGATGAGATGCTGAAGCTCATCCAAAGGAGTGAATACAACATTGTCGATCAACTGTTACAAACTCCTTCAAAGATCTCGGTATTATCATTATTACTCAGTTCAGAAGCCCACAGGGAGGCTCTACAGAAAGTCTTGGAGCAAGCCTTTGTGGAACAGGATGTAACAATCAGACAGTTCGATAGCATTGTCTCTAACACCACTTCCTGCAATAATTTGGGATTTAGTGATGAGGAATTACCCGAAGACGGTCGCCGTCATAACATGGCGCTCAATATCACAGTTAACTGCCAGGACGATGCTTTAGCCATCATGCTGGTAGACACAGGGTCAGCCCTGAATGTTATACCGAAGTCCACTTTAATGCAATTATCATTCATAGGCCCTCCGATGAGAATCAGCGAGGTCATCGTCAAAGCATTCGACGGATCCAAAAAAACAGTTATCGGAGAAGTTGATCTTCCCATAATTATTGGTCCTCATACTTTCCAAGTCACTTTCCAGGTCATGGACATCCGGGCAACGTACAGTTGTTTATTAGGAAGACCTTAGATACATCAAGTTGGAGCGGTCGCTTCAACCCTCCAACAAAAGCTAAAGTTCGTCAAGAACGATCAACTTGTCACAGTCTGTGGGGAACAGGCCTTGCTCGTAAGTAACTTATCATCATCTACTTGTGTGGAACCCGAGGAGGTTATTGGAACGCAGTTCCAAGCACTGTCGGTAAGCAAGGACAATCAATCCCAAGGAGGAACATCGATTTCCTCATACAAAGATGCTATCAAAGCGGTCGAGAGTACCGATACAATAGGATGGGGACAGCTTGTCATTCCTATTGACAATAAAACAAAGAAGGGTCTTGGTTTTTCTGCAACCTGTACCCAGACAGCTGCCAACGATGAAAGTCTTCATCCCCTTCAAAACTTCTTCCACAGTGGAGGTTTTCTTCACCCATTGTCTCAGGCAGTACATGCTATCAATGAGGAAGATCCCTCTGACACGGATGAAGAATGGAAGTCCTACCTTAACGAGGACAGTTATATGTCTCAGGAAGAGGTGCCTATACCATTTTGCTATCTCGCACAGAGTCCGAGATTTATACCACGGTCAGATGTCGAAATGATATATGGAGATTGTGATCCGGAAGGATGTCGTGCTCTGCCAAATTCATTAGAGGAAGACACTCTGATGAAAGACAACTTTGACTACAATTATTATGGCCCAATGGATGGTCTGCCAATGTGGCAACCTTATCCAGGAGACTTGGGGCAAGAGAGTCAGCCGAATAATGAAAATCAGCTGACCGTCGTTGAACAGAATACCTGTGTCCCCACCATGTCATGGGATTAACACTCGGGTCATTCAGAAACTACTCAACATGACGATGAATTTGCAATGTTTGCAGGACTTGAATTCATCAACTATGCTTTTCCCGAGGTCAACGTCATCGAGAAAGATGACTCCTCCAGTTCCAAAGAATTTTGGGACACTCTGGGACAACCAAGTGGAAAATACGACTATATGGTCAAGTACACCGCTCCCGAAAGCTCTCGTATCAGGTTCGAAGACATCCAGCCTACTGGATGGGGAGATATAGCTGAGAGCACAACTACAATGCAAAATGCAACAGAGGAATTCTCCTACGACAATTCTGCCTGGGAGACAGATTCCAATGATCCTACTCCACCAGAAATCAGCGTCATTTCTGAAGACAAATCAAGGAAGGTGCCAGACTTTGTGATTCACCGAGGAGTTCGCCGCCAATGGGTTGCTGTCGAGGTTCCGAAGGTCGTTCATCAGTCAAAGTAATTGCCATCTTTAAACCTTTCACCCTGTCCAGGTGAAACGGATGTTTTGATAGGGCTCACTTTCTGTAAATTTTCCCTCTTCGCTTTGCCCAAAGCGAAAGAGTTTTGTTTTATAGGGTTATAGTTTCAAGAATTGACTTGTTCATTAATAAAATAACGTCGTTCTGTAATTTCCACATTAATTGATGTTTTCTCTTTTCGCTTTTTTCAGAAAATGGTAATCCTAAAAACAAGTAAAAATAAAAACAAGCAGTAAAACAAATACACTGCACACACTTGCATTTTCTCTATCTCTTCTAAACACAAATCATCACGTCATGCAGATTGCTTGTTTTAAACCCCGTTGCAACATACGATCCGATGCCTTCCCCCAACTTTGAGTTCCCGGTATTCGAGGCTGAAGAAGAAAATGACGACAAAATTCCAGAAGAGATCTCCCGATTACTCAGACAAGAGGAAAGGTCCATTGAACCTCACAAAGAACCGTTGGAAACGGTAAACTTGGGTTCAGAGCAAGAGAGAGAGGAAATCAGGATTGGGGCACTGCTTAGTCCAACTGCCAAAGAGAGTTTGATAAAGCTTCTCAGATAATTTCCCGATGTATTCGCTTGGTCCTATCAGGATATGCCAGGGTTGGATACCAGCATCGTGGAACATCACCTACCGTTAAGATCGGAATGTCCGCCAGTAAAGCAAAGGTTGAGACGGACTCACCCGGACATGGCCGTCAAAATCAAAGAGGAGGTACAAAAACAGATTGACGCGAGTTTCCTCGCTACATCAGAATATCCTCAATGGTTAGCCAACATCGTACC
Source organism: Lathyrus tuberosus (assembly GCA_022829125.1). Classification (NCBI taxonomy): domain Eukaryota; kingdom Viridiplantae; phylum Streptophyta; class Magnoliopsida; order Fabales; family Fabaceae; genus Lathyrus; species Lathyrus tuberosus. The sequence goes on from JALAZF010000153.1 coordinate 10,910,609, forward strand.
CGTTCCCAAAAAGGACGGAAAGGTCAGAATGTGTGTCGATTACAGGGATCTGAACAAGGCAAGTCCAAAGGACTACTTTCCTTTACCACACATTGACATGCTGATAGACAGCACAGCAAAGTTCAAAGTATTCTCCTTCATGGGTGGATTCTCGGGCTATAACCAGATCAAAATGGCGCCGAAAGACATGGAGAAAACTTCGTTCATTACCCCATGGGGGACCTTTTGTTACAAGGTAATTTCGTTCGGTTTGAAGAACGCCAGGGCAACCTATCAAAGGGCCATGACTACTTTCTTTCATGACATGATACACCAAGAAATCGAGCTATATGTCGATGATATGATTGCAAAATCAAAAACAGAGAGTGAGCACGTTGAACATTTGTCAAAATTGTTCGAACGTTTAAGAAAATTCAAGCTCCGCTTGAATCCCAACAAGTGCATCTTCGGTGTCCGTTCAGGGAAACTACTAGGGTTCATCGTCAGCCAGAAAGGAATTGAGGTTGATCCTGACAAGGTCAAGGCCATTCGAGAAATGCCTTCTCTGAAAACTGAAAAACAAGTCAGAGGATTCTTGGGACGTTTGAACTACATCTCCAGGTTCATATTCCTTATGACCGCCACGTGTGCGCCGATTTTCAAATTACTCAAAAAGAACCAGGATTGCGTTTGGTCAGAGGACTGCCAAACCGCCTTCGACAGTATTAAGGAATATTTATTGAATCCTCCGATTCTATCACCTCTAATGGAAGGAAGACCACTGATCATTTACCTCACAGTCCTAGAGGACTCAATGGGATGTGTACTTGGCCAACAAGACGAAACCAAAAGGAAAGAGTCTGCCATTTACTATCTAAGCAAGAAATTCACCGACTGCGAAACTCGGTACACGATGCTCGAGAAAACTTGCTGTGCTTTGGCTTGGGCAGCCAAACATCTTCGCCAATACATGATTCATCATACTACTTGGTTGGTGTCCGAAATGGATCCAATCAAGTACGTATTTGAGAAACCTGCTCTCACGGGAAGAATTGCCCGTTGGAAGATGCTGTTATCAGAATATGACATAGAGTACCACGCTCAGAAAGCCGTTAAAGGAAGTATTTTAGCCGATCATTTGGCTCATCAACCGATTGATGGTCAGGAATCAATCGGGTTTGACTTCCCAGACGAAGATGTCATGTATCTAAAAATGAAAGATTGCGATGAATCGTTACCTAGTGAAGGGCCAGAACTAGGTTCCCAATGGGGACTTATCTTTGACGAAGCAGTTAATCATTATGGAAACGGAATTGGGGCAATCATTGTTAGCCCTCAGGGTACCCACATTCCTTTCACTGCCAGACTTACATTCAAATGTACGAACAACGAGGCCGAATACGAAGCTTGTATTATGGGTCTCGAGGAAGCAATTGATTTAAGGATCAAAAATTTGGACGTATACGGCGACTCAGCCCTGGTTATCAATCAGATAAAAGGAGATTGGAACACATACCAATCAGGATTGATTCCTTACAAGGATTATGCAAGAAGGTTGTTACCCTTCTTCAACAGAATCGAGTTTCATTATATCCCTCATGAAGAGAATCACATGGCTGATGCATTAGCCACTATCTCTTCCATGATTAGTGTAGGTCAATGGAATGACATATCTAAGATCAACATTATGCGCCTTGAACGGCCCGCTTACATCTTCACGATTGAAGCAGTCATAGACGACAAACCTTGGTATCACGATATCAAATGCTTCCTTCAGAAACAAGAGTACCCACCTGGGGCACTCAGAAAAGACAGGAAAACCCTCAGAAGATTGGCTAGAAACTTCTTCCGATGCGTAGACAGGCCAGAAGCAGACATGCTTATGAAAGAAATTCATGAAGGATCCTTTGGCACTCATGCCAACGGACACACAATGGCGAGAAAAATTCTGAGAGCAGGGTATTACTGGTTGACCATGGAATCCTACTGCTACAAGTACATGAGGAGGTGTCACAAGTGTCAGATATACTCCGACAAAATTCATGTACCGCCATCACATCTCAAAGTTCTTTCTTCCCCGTGGCCTTTTTCCATATGGGGAATCGACATGATTGGCTTGATCGAACCTAAGGCTTCAAACGGACATCGGTTCATACTGGTAGCCATTGACTATTTCACCAAGTGGGTCGAAGCAGCGTCATTCGCTAATGTAACCCGACAAGTGGTGGTCCAATTTATCAAAAACAATATCATCTTCCGTTATGGTGTTCCAAGCGAGATCATTACTGATAATGGATCTAACTTGAACAATAAGATGATGAAAGATTTGTGTGCAGAGTTCAAGATTGAACATCATAACTCATCTCCCTACCGACCCAAGATGAACGGAGCGGTAGAAGCGGCTAACAAGAACATCAAGAAGATCGTTCAAAAGATGGTTGTAACCTACAAAGATTGGCACGAAATGCTACCCTTTGCTCTTCATGGTTATCGAACATCTGTCCGCACTTCAACAGGGGCAACCCCTTTCTCTCTAATATATGGCATGGAAGCAGTTCTCCCCATAGAAGTAAAGATCCCATCAATTCGGGTATTGATGGAAGCGAAGCTCACCGAAGCTGAATGGTGTCAAAGTCGACACGACGAACTAAATCTGATCAAAGAAAAGCAAATCACGGCACTATGCCACGGTCAGTTGTATCAACAGAGAATGAAGAGGGCGTTCGACAAAAAGGCCCGACCTCGTGTCTTCAGAAAAGGAGACCTTGTGCTCAAGAAGATACAATCATTTCTCACTGATTCGCGAGGCAAGTGGACTCCGAATTATGATGGCCCCTATGTGGTCACGAAAGCTTTCTCAGGCGGTGCCTTGAGACTTGCAACCATGGACGGAGAGGAATTTGCCTACCCCACAAATGTTGATGTAGTCAAGAAATACTTCGCCTAAACTAAAAAAAAAACGTCTCGGTGGATTGAAAACCCGAAAGGGAGGTCCAGGCAAAAGTTAGAGACATGAAAAAAAATCATCCCGATGGATTGGAAATCTCATAGTAAAATCCAGGCAAAAATTAGGGATAATGGCAAGTAACTATGTTCAACAGAGGCAAGTCCCTCAGCAGCAGCAGCAGTTACATCGTCCGTCAGGAAAACTCCAGTCAAGGTCATCTTCGACAGAAGCTCAGGATGTCCCGAATTCAAAGTTGGTAAAAGGACAGTGGTCATTATGTTTCAACGTAGCCCTTTTCCCTGTAAATTACCATTTTCAAACTTTGTAAATACTCTTTGGAATCACGCGTTTGGCTGATTTCCATCCTATCAATAAAATTTGAGCCCTTGTGCTTTTGTTTGTAATTCTTATTTGTTTTAGCTTTACAGAACGACATTTTAACATGATGAACGATTCTTGAAATGAAACAAAAATGAATTTACTTGTTAAAACTTTTTCTGCTTTTTAATAAAGATGGCAATTTCTTTTGACTGTTGAACATCGAAAGAGCATCGATTGCGTCTCCAAAGGCGTTTGAACTTCGAAGTGCAGAATCAAAGTACTCCTTCTAGACCATTACGCCTGAATGAAGGATCAACAATGTCAGAGACCATGTTTCGTCTGACATCCTCGGCCAAGTTCTCATCTCCTAAGCCCGACCAGCGTCACCCCGAACAGGGACCGTTTCTCATAAGCAAGGTGGAATTGCTATCTTGAACCAGCGATATTTCTACATGCCCCGCGATGGCCGAGTATCTAGTCGTGTTCACCCATCAGTTTGTATGTTGCGTCAGTTTTGTCCGCTTATACATACATACATCATGCATTATTGATTTGCATTCACATTCATATTGCACCACTATCACTCCAGTCGATCTTGTCCCCTAGTGGTAGAAGTCCTCTCAATCGAGTTGTCAGTTCCTGCCTCGTCAGGAAATACTGTGTCTGAACAATCTCTCTCCTCCAGTTTACTTCTGGAATGAAGTTGGTCCTTGACCATTTTGATAACTTGAACCTCTGAGAAACAAGAAAAATTTCAACAAATATCACTCTTCGCCATTGAAGATGATATCCTTGCTTTCCCGGATTAAGGAAAATCCCCAGAGAAAGCCTCTTAATCAGAGATTCGGCGGTACGGCAGTTTTTCTCCAAAAAAACCACTGATGAAAAGGTCATCGGCACCTCAAAATTGGATCCCATCATATGGCATTTCTCCGGAAAGATCCCGAGAAAAGTATGATGTAAGCCCCCAAACGAAAACAGTCTCTCAAGAGACTCGCTTTCCCCAGTAGAATCGACAAATGGCGTCTCCAAAACAGAGAAGTTTGTGTACCTCTACAATTCAGACGAATGGGTTCCCCAGCAAGTCTGACATCAAAACTTTTTCCACTCAAATGGCATCTCCCCAGGAAAATTCGGCGAGAAATTTGAAGGAAAACCGCTACTAACAGCGTTCCTTGTCAAGAAAGTTTATTGACAAAAGAAACTGAGACCAGTTCCTTGGTAAGAAACCAGGATCGAGGGGAAGTTTATTTCAGAAACTGAGACCATTTCCTTGGTAAGAAACCAGGATCGAGGGGAAGTTTATTTCAGCAACTAAGACCAGGTCCTTGGTAGGAAACCAGGATCGAGGGGAAGTTTATATCAGAAACTAAGACCAGATCCTTGGTAGGAAACCAGGATCGAGGGGAAGTTGACAAAAGAAACTAAGACCAGTTCCTTGGTAGGAAACCAGGATCGAGGGGAAGTTTATTTCAAAAGAAAACTGAGACCAGCTCCTTGGCTGAAGACCAGGATCGAGGGGAAGTTTACCTTTTCTAAGCATCTTCGCTTAGCTAAAGAAGATGAATGCGTAAGCTACCATTCATAACCACCATTAAAATTTTGGGTATTTCGATATTTAATCCTCTTGCACCCCGAATGCCCGAATACCTTCGTCATTCACACCTTCGGGTCCAAGAAGATTAAATAAGGGCATCTGTCATACCCCAAATTTTGACCACTAAGATTTCCCATCATTGTACAAATCATCAGCACAATATGGATGTACCTTTGTACCTCATCAGTCTCCCCAAAGGTGGGTGAACATTCACAACAAACAAGATTTAGGGTTTCAAGCCCTCACAGAGCTCTTAGACAAAGGATCAATCAAGGAATGACATGATCTTCAACTTGTCTAGCCTCTCAAATATCCACAATGGATTAAGAGGACTCCCACTTCAAGGATTAAGCACAAGTTTACTCCCTTCTAGGTGGATCAAGCCTCAGGATCGCTAGTGTCACCAAATTAGGGTTTGGTCGACTAGGGCCTCCAGATGGAAATTTTCCTCTGGGCATGAGCCAATGCTTCAAATCATAACCTAAAATGCTCCATAGAACATCATAAACCCCATCATCAAGTCAATTTAGCCTCAGGGGATGCATACATCAAAAATCAGGAATTAGGGTTTCTTGACCAAATTCACCCCTAAGTTGACTTTTGGGACAAATCATAAGCCAAGACCTCAAGACATGATTTGAGGGTCTCCAACATACCACATTGATCCATTTGCAACAATGGATTGATCCAAGAAGCTTGACCAACAAGTTTCAATTTCATCTGAACCACAGTTATGGTTTCGCGAGAAAAGTCAACTGTAGCTTTGACTTTTGACCAGGACATTCTCCCAAACCATGGGACACGATTAAATACACCCTATAACACCCATGGAACATGTCCATCAAGTTTGATTTAGGTCAAGGACATGATTTCCTAAAGGATCGCACAGTTTGGAATTCATCTGATAAAAAGTCAACTGTGCACAAAAGTCAAACTTTGACTTTTTGAGATTTTTCATAAAAATGGTTTTTTAACCCTAAAATGATGTTAATGCGTGATTGGAATCATCATTCATCAATAAAAATCAAATAAAGTGGGACAACTTGTAAAAGGGGTAACCATAAAAACTTAGAAATTTTTCTAAGTTACGGAATAAAGTGGCAAGGGTACCAACTTTGGAGGATCATAACTCCTAAACTACAAAGCCATTTTTTCCCATCCAAAGCTTGATTTGTAGCCCTCATGGCCCTCTACAAAAGTGTCAACTACACCTCATCCCAATTCATCATGGATTTTGAGTTATGGTTGGATCAAAATGGCTAAAAACTTAAAATTGACATTTTTCAGCACTTAGCCAAAAATCTGCCTTGTAATTTCAGCACAATGTCCCAACTTCAAGGCTGTTTTTCTCCATGATCCAAGTTGAACCAGGTCTAGTGTCAAACATCAAAGTTGAAGTACGTCATCTAAGCTTTCCGAAAAGTCCTAGAACGTCCATGTAGCATACTCGAGCAGGGAGTTATGGATCTTACAAAAAGGCTTGCTGCAGCTGAATTTTTCAGGGCAGATTTGCACATTTTTTGTGCCACACGAATTTTCAAGCCTTGTCATCATTTTGGACACATCTAAGGATCAAATCCAAGTAGGATGATCTGATCCATGAACCTCCCAAGTCCAAGGAACCAAAAAAACCATGTCAAAACCTAGAAATCCCTAAAAGAGGGACAAAACTTTAATTTTGGTTTGGAGCATTTAATGGATGCTTAGAGGTGGCATGAACTGATCTTCCTCCAACTGAATTCAGTCAAGATTCCTCCAACAACTAGGGAACCAGCAGCCTGTGCTCTAACCTCTAGTCAATGGCTAGAGGAGACTTGGATTTTCATTGGCCAACATTGGCCAAACCTCTGCTGCAGCCACCATTCACTATTGCTTGCAAAACAAACTTGCTCCACTATAAATAGAGCTCATTTGTGCTCAGTTTGAGTACACCAAAGCCATCAAACATATGCTTTCCTCAAATTCTCTCTTTCACTCCAAAATGCCTTCTTTAGTAAGGAAATTCTTAGTTTTTTAGTTAGAGAGCATTTCCATCACAGCTCATGATCCTAACACCTCATAAACATCATATGTAGGTGATCCAAACTCTCACAAGTGACTTATAACCCCAACATCACAAAGTCACCTCTCAAAACCTCAAAATGGCACTTTTTTGCATTTTTCAAGCCATGTCTTGATTCAGTCACTTTCCAAACCAGATAAAACCTCAAACACACTCTAAATATCATTCTTCAACTGTCCCAAATGGTGCCACACATCTGGAACACCATTTGAGAGAGTTGGCATTTTGGCCACTTTTGACCATTTTGCGAGAAAGTGCTCAAACTTGCTCCAGAGGTTTCCAGCTGATTCCAACCATCCTAAAAGCTTCTAAGAGGTCATTTGAGGTTGTCCAAAGCATCAAATCATTTCTGGAACAAAGCACTTGGTAGGTTGCCCAAAATCTCCAAAAAAGAGGTAAAATTCACAACGTGAATATTTTGAATCATGCTTTCCTTTGTTGTCCACATACATGCATCATATTGAAAAATTCTTGAGGCAAAAATGTAGTCCTTAATGTGTATGTTGTGATCCTCCCACTGTTTGCATTTTAACATGTTTATATATGGAATTTTGGTTGTTTTAAAATCATGTACAGTTCTGGTTTTTTTTATTGATGTGTTCTGTACATTAAGTTTTAGTGTGCATGAGTAACACCATTGGATTCCTTGCGAAAAATCGGTCAAGATAGGTTTTTACGGATTTCAATTCCGATGAAAATTGAGAGAGTTACGCGCGTTGGAAATTTGACGCGAAACGACGTCGAATTAACGATAGCAATTCTGGTTTTTTAATTGCTGCATTTTGTGTGTTGATTTTCCATGTGCGTGAGTATTACCATTGGATTCCTTGCGAAATATCTGTCAAGATAGGTTTTTACGGATTTCAATTCGGATAAAAATCGAGAGAGTTACGCATGTTGGAAATTCGACGCGGAACGATGTTTTCAAAACAGTGCAGTTCTGGTTTTTTTATTTCTGCATTTTGTGTGTTGATTTTCCATGTGCGTGAGTAATACCATTGGATTCCTTGCGAAAAATCGGTCAAGATAGGTTTTTACGAATTTCAATTCGGATAAAAATCGAGAGAGTTACGCGTGTTGGAAATTCGACCCGGAACGATGTTTTCAAAACAGTGCAGTTCTGATTTTTTCATTTCTGTGTTTTGTGTGTTGATTTTTCGTGTGCGTGAGTAATACCATTGGATTCCTTACGAAAAATCGGTCAGGATAGGTTTTTATGGATTTCAATTCGGATAAAAATCGAGAGAGTTACGCGTGTTGGAAATTCGACGCGGAACGATGTTTTCAATCGATAGCAGTTCTGGTTTTTTAATTGCTGCATTTTGTGTGTTGATTTTCCATGTGCGTGAGTAATACCATTGGATTCCTTGCGAAAAATTGGTCAAGATAGGTTTTTACGGATTTCAATTCGGATAAAAATCGAGAGAGTTACGCGTGTTGGATATTCGACGCGGAACGATGTTTTCAATCGATAACAATTCTGGTTTTTTAATTTCTGCGTTTTGTGTGTTGATTTTCCGTGTGCGTGTACGATACCATTGGATTCCTTACGAAAAATCGGTCAAGATAGATTTTTACGGATTTCAATTAGGATAAAAATCGAGAGAGTTACGCGTGTTGGAAATTCGACGCGGAACGATGTTTTCAATCGATAACAGTTCTGGTTTTTTAATTTCTGTGTTTTGTGTGTTGATTTTCCGTGTGCGTATGTGATACCATTGGATTCCTCGCGAAAAATCGGTCAAGATAGGTACTTCCGGATTTTGATTCCGATAAAAATTGAGAGAGTTATGAGTGTTTGAAATTTGATAAAAAACGTGTTGAAAATTAAAGTTTCGGTACTCGTTTTTACCCCATAAGAGATGTCGGAGATGATGTTGTGACATCTTTCCTCTTTTTCTTATTTTTATTTTCAAAACTCAACCAGTTTTTTTTTACATAGCAAAAAATCATCATTTTCCAATTCATACCCCATAATATTTTAATCCACAAAAAATCACAAAAAAATATTATTTTTAATATATTTAAAAATAGTGTTTTAAATTGTTTTAAATGCTTTTAAAATGATTTTTTTTTCTTGATTTTTAAAACCAAAATGATTTTAAATATTTATGTGGATAAAATATTTTTTTCATAAACTTTAATCATTATTTAATGATTTTATTTGATATTTTTATCATTTTTTACTTAATTTTTCTTGGAAAAATGCCTTAAAAAATGAAATTGGGGTTTTATTTGATTTTCACCCTAACAAATCTTTTTCAAATACTTTGGGCCTCTATTAGAGTGTAAGACCCAATCCCCTTTTAACCAAAACAATTTTGGGTCTCACTTATTGTATAAGTCCCTCTGCGTTAAAAGAAAACCTCGGCGCGATCCCCATTTTCAAACGAAAATCAACTGGGCTTCTCTTTGAGCTGTAAGTCTCATTTCTTTTCATTTTTAAACACTTGGGCCTCTATTAGAGTGTAAGACCCAACCATTTTTTAACGAAACAATTTTGGGCCTCAGTTATTGTATAAGTCCCGATACGCTAAAAATCTCAACGCGATCGCCATTTTCAAACTGAAAATATTTTGGGCCTCTCCCTGAGTTGTAAGCCCCATCTTTTGTACAAAAATACACTTTGGGCCTCTAATAGAGTGTAAGACCCAACCCCTCTTTTTCATATTTTCTCATTTTTCATATTATTTTTTTATGATTTGGAAAATTAATAACTCCCTCAATTTTGATTATTTTTTATTGGTTCTTTTTTTGAAAAATCACAAAAATAGTAAAATATTTTATTCTACAAAAAAATCAAATTTATATTATTTATTTAATATAGTTGGTATTTTTGTGAATAAATTCATTTTTAATTGTTTTTAAACATTTTAAAAGTGAATATTCATCTTGAAAATCAAAACTAAATAAGTTTTAAATCATCTTGTGATTAAAACCTCATTTTTTCAAACCTTAACCAAAAATCACAAGTGGTTTATTTAAACTTATTTGATTTTTTGTCATTTTTTATTAATTTTCTTTGAAAAATTACTTTTAAAAAGTGAAAATTGGGGTTTCTTTGATTTTTAATCATACTCAAATGTTTCAAGACTCTTTGGGCCTCTAATAGAGTGTAAGACCCAATTCCTTTGTAAATACCAAAATTTTGGGCGTCAGTCACTTGTATAAGTCCCACGGTGTTTCCAAAACCTCGGGGCGATCGTCGCCCTTTTCAAAATTAACCATTGGGCCTACCCTCGAGTAGTAAGACCCATTTCTTTTCTTAAAACTCACTTAGGCCTCTTGAGAGAGTGTAAGACCCAACCCACTTGTACAGAAAACCTTTTTGGGCCTCAGTCACTTGTATAAGTCCCTCTGTACAAATTCAAACAGTGCACTCACTGATAAAATCCTGGGCCTCTCCTTGAGCTGTAAGCCCCAAATCTTTTTATTTCAAAGCACTTTCTCCTTTGATTTTGAATATACTGTTGTTTTCAATCTTTCTTTGTTGAACAACTAACCAAACAACATGGAAGCTCTACAACCGAGTAAGTGTTTACCCGCTTTCATTTACCGCTTTCATATGTATATAACTGTATTGTGGGGCTGTTTCACTGTAAGTCTCCTTTCATAAACTCATATATATATAACTGTATTGTGGGACTGTTTCGCTGTAAGTCTTCTTTCATAAACTCATATCAACTGTGTAATAATAGTATAGATATTTAGAGTTTCCCCGGCAACTACGTCTAGTACTAAAGCCCGTTGATCACTCTTAGAAATAGTCTAAACTAGATCCTCATAGGATTACCAGACACAGTCTTCCCTCCTCTTGGGGTTAAACAATATGGAGACCTGAAAGGAAGCATTCTCTGTGAACCCTTTCATAGACTGTCACTCATAGAAGTTGTCAAGAAACTCTATTCCCCAAAGATGATCTATTCTTCGTGAATTGCATCTCTTGAGTTTCTTCCAAATTCTCGGACTTTCCTGACTTTGATCTATTCTCGGTGAATAGCATTGCCTTGAATTTCTCAGGGTTTGGGGACCCACGGGCTTCTTAAAAGCACTTGTCAAGAGACTCTACTCCCCAGAGATGATCTTTTCCCGTGAATGGCATCTCTTGAGTTTCTTCCAAATTCTCGAACTTTCCTGACTTGATCTATTCCTTGTGAATAGCTTGCCTTGAATTTCTTGGGGTTTGGGGACCCATCGGCTTCTTAAAAGCAATCGGCCTCCTCTTGGGCATCATACAAGGACCCACAGGCTTCCTAAAAGCAACCCCGCCTCCTCTTGGGCTTGGTACAAGGACCCTACGGCTTCTTAGAAGTATGCATAGCCTCCTCTTAGGCTTCGTATAATGATCTCTTTCTCCAGGAATGATAGCTTCCTCTTGGGCTTAGTACAAGGACCCGTCGGTTTCTTAAAAGTCTCTAGCCTCCTCTTGAGCTCCGTACAAATTTGTCCCAACGACCTCCTAGAGGTATAGGAACAGAAATTAGTCATCTTCATAGAAAAGTCCTTTCAAAGAGTCTACTACTGTTTCTCAAAGCATAGTACAAAAGATAAAACTCTAGACTTTGACAGTCTAACTTCCTTGAGTCTCAAAGACATTCTCAAGTGACCCCTACGCTAAATAGGAAGGAAACCCGCAGACTCGGACAGTCTCAATACCCTTTGGATTTCCCGTTTCCTCAAAGAAAAGGAAATATCCTTGATCCTCAAATTAAATCCCTGAGTACAGTGTTGCTCATATAAGAACAGATTTTCTCTTTAAAATCAGTATACTGGACCTGTCACTCAACTGAAACAGAACCTTTTAGCCTCCATCTCGGGCTTCGTACGAGATACAAAGACTCTCTTGTTGATGCAAACTTTTAGCCTCCATCTCGGGCTTCGTACGAGATACAAAAACACTCTCTTGGTGAGTATAAAAGATCCTCTTGTAGGATCAACCCCTTTTAGCCTCTCTCTCGGGCTTTGTACGAGACACATATTAGCCTCCTCTTAGGCTTTATATAAGAAAATCACTGGTTAATCCAATTAACCTTTTAGCATCAAAGTTGTGCATCGTTCACAGTACACAAACATCAATAACTCCTTCCCCTTCATCTAATCGCTGTAAGCGGTAAGCCTCTGGATCATCTACATCCATGCCACTGTCCCTCTTTTAGCATGAGAAATTCCTAAGGAAAGATAGCATGTTAAAGTCTTCTCCTTCAGGTTAAAATCCCCTATAAAGGAAATTATAGCATTGTCGGATTCGCATATCCCGGTTAAAGTAATTCTCCTTTATAACCAGTCACCCAACAGTTGTGACAGACAAACCCTTCTTTAGAGATGACAAATTCTCTCTAAAGTCGAGGTCCTTCAGCTTCACGTCTTGGGCTTTGAACAAGACACAAATAGACTTTTCAGCTTCATATCTTGGGCTTTGAACAAGATACAAATCACCTTTCGCTTCACGTCTTGGGCTTTGAACAAGACACCAAAAACACCCATTTCCTCCCATAGACTAGGAGGAACTATGAACGCTCTGATTTCCCTATTTCGGTAAACGGGAATACGTAGGCATAAGATCGAAAGAAAAGATCTTAGCGAGCACACTAAACAAAAACCCAAATCCCATACTCTCACATCAAAAAGCATCAGTCCTAACATCCTAATCCTTGTTCCCCGCCAGAAACCTTCTGCCAAGATAAAAAGAAAGAAAATAGTATTGGCAAAAATACAAATAACCAGTACAAAGACCCCCCCCCCCCACATTGATAGCATCCGTAACCTAACAGACCGCTGTTTAAACTCAGTATGCAAAGCAGGGTTAATTGGAGACATCTATTTCCCTTCCTTCATCAGCTCACAATAGGATAAAAAATGAATCGACCTGTAGTAAGCTCAAACCACAGAGAGCGACCAGCGCTTAAGAACCGCGTCCAAAATCGCTCGCTACAGATAGTTGTTGTTATTAGAGATGAATGAAATTGATTGATACGTGTTAATTGAGTATCTTGATATTAGGAATTTGAACCCAATTTGATGTTAGGAGTTTGGAATGATTGAATTATAATGTTATCGTTATGATGTAGTGTTTCTATGAGAATAATGTGAAGAAATTCTGTTTTGGGTTAGGAATAGTGAAAACTAGAAATTTTGGTGCGAAATTTATCGTCGCGAAAATTAGTTTTTATGCTACCAATGAGTTCTAATAGGTATAACTAAGTTAAATTAAGAGTCTCGCGAATTAAATCGAAGTTTCGGATGGGTTTTTGGGTAAAAAGTGATCAAACCCGTAGCTATGTTAGTGCAGAATTTTGGAAACTTCAAAAATTTGTAACTTGATTTTCGGGAGTCCGATTCGTACGCCGCTCGAAGCGTTGGAAAGATAACGAGACGAGCTATCTTATAATAATAGTGTCTGGTCCAGGGGTGAGTTATCTTTTTGTGGAATAACTGAAATGGAATTATAATGTTAAAATTCCGATTTTTGGCGAAGTGAAAGTTTGAGTTTTAGCGCGATTTCGAAATTGAAAGTTTTCCAGATTGTGAAATGAATTCAGGACGTGATTCCTTGTATTTAATGATGAATTTAGGTGTATTTTAATAATTATTTCGTCATGTCCTTGAGCTGTTTTTGAAGCGTTTTCGATTAAACTATACATGCTTGAGTGTTGTAATTATAAGTGTGTGAATGAAATTATTGGTTATTTGTGAAGAATAATGTTGATTAATTGTGAAGTTGTGATACAAAGTAGTAGTCGTATAGCGAAGAGGCCGAGTGCCTATGTTGATTTGCGAAGTTGATGTTGTTGTTGTTGCATTTTAATTGTATCGTTGCATAATCATTTCATTTTAACTACGATGGCCTGGATTGGCACCACGCTGGCCTGAATTGGCAATTTGTTAAGCGAAGGGGGCTGTAGTCTGTCAAAGCCGAATCACGGCATTTGCGAAGGGAGTTGTAGCTCTGTTGGTACCACATGCATGATTGCACTGCATTGCATCCGTTGAGTCGTGTTGTTGTATTGTTGAGCGAAGTTATGTGATGATTTATTGTTGGGCTTATGTGAAGTATTGATAATGATGAGTTGCGCAGTTATATGATGTTATGTGTTGCTAATTCCTTTATACGAGTTTTTGCCTTGTATTATTGAATGTGAAATCTCACCCCTTCTGTTTGAATGTTGCCTCCACGTGGGTAACGTGCAAATAATCAGGAGTAGTGTGGAAGTCCTGGTCGGTGAAGACGAGGTGCTTCACTTTAGTTTGGAGTCTTCTCTGATATGTAACATTGGGAGTCGGGAACGCTTTATGCATGATTTTACTTTGTTAAAGAATTACAGCTGTCTTTACATTTTTTAAAAATAATATTTTGATTAATTGAAACCGTTATATTTTGTTGATCACGATGAAGAATTTCCGCTGTGTAATAAAGATGATTTTTTGGATTAAAGTTGCATTAATATTTATTATATGTTACATGTCTTATTTATGAGCAAGTTCTTGTTGAAAGTAATACCCTTTAATTCCGAGTTGTTTCATTTTACTCTGAGTTTTTTTTATTAAATTATTCGGGGGAATTTAGGGTGTTACAAGGGTGACGAGCTCGAAGTCTCCGTCTGGGATGGGGCGCGTTGGGTGGAGAGGCTGCCCATTGGCTTTAGTTGGGATGTCGTTGTCTGCTGCTCCCTCTTCTTATATCTGCTTTGATGGTCGGAAGTTGGATGTGAACTTGGTAGATTTGATAGTTGTGAGTAATTCGAGTGCGCAGTGAAAGCGTGGTGTAGTGCAGTTTTTTCGTACGTGTGTAACAACGATGTTAGTAGTTTGGCTACATTGAGGTTGTGTTATGGACTTTTGTGTTTTAATCTTTGTTGTTGCCTCGTTACCTATGGTGATGGTTCGAGTGCGAGTAGCTAATTCCTATGATGGGGAATTAGGGGAGTGTTGCCTATGGTGATGGTGACGATCGTGTTGTGTTCTGGTTCATAGTGAACCTGTGTGTTCTTAACTTGGTTATTCTTTGTGTCTTGAGTTGGTCGTCGAGTGCATTGCGTGAGCATTGCATCTTGTTGTTGTTGTCGTTAATAAGGTAGTTTGTTGTTTTGTGTTAACCGCGGTGTTGCCTTTCATGGCATGGGAATTTATTAGTCGGATACGAGGACGTATCCGGGGTAGTTCACATCAGGTGAATTTTCGAGGACAAAAACATTCTAAGTGGGGGAGAGTTGTAACGCCCTGATTTATTATTTAATTATTTTACCGAGTTTAGCGATAATTTTGAGTGATTTACATGAATATTTGCGATGTATGATGTTTTGTGATGTGTTGATGGGTGTTGGTGAATAATATTATTAGCTTATTATAATATTATTAGTGGGGAAATAAATAATGAGAATTAGTGGTATTGTTTGATTATTAGAATATTAGTTAAATAATTGTTTAACTAGCGTGACATTAAATATTTATTTAATGGAATAAAATTAAAATGGAATAATGAGGTAGTAAGGGCAAAACTGGCAAAAAGAGGGAACTTAGGGGTTCTAAGGGCTAAGTTGGAATAAGGGGAATATGTTATAAGGAGTTTGAGGAAGTTACACAATAGAACGTGAATAAAACTTTTGAGGAAACCGTAGAAGTGAGAAGAAAGAAGAGAAGAACGACCGTGAGAAGGCAAGAGACTAGAGTTTAGAGATTCAAAAAGGTCATCCAATCTAAGGTAAGGGTGGGACTAACTTTCTCTAATACGGGTTCAATAATCATGAAAGGGATTGAGTAGATATTGGTTGATAGTTGTTGTTATTAGAGATGAATGAAATTGATTGATACGTGTTAATTGAGTATCTTGATATTAGGAATTTGAACCCAATTTGTTGTTAGGAGTTTGGAATGATTGAATTATAATGTTATCGTTATGATGTAGTGTTTCTATGAGAATAATGTGAAGAAATTCTGTCTTGGGTTAGGAATAGTGAAAACTAGAAATTTTGGTGCGAAATTCATCGTCGCGAAAATTAGTTTTTATGCTACCAATGAGTTCTAATAGGTATAACTAAGTTAAAATAAGAGTCTCACGAATTAAATCGAAGTTTCGGATGGGTTTTTGGGTAAAAAGTGATCAAACCCGTAGCTATGTTAGTGCAGAATTTTGGAAACTTCTAAAATTTGTAACTTGAGTGTTTGGGAGTCTGATTCGTACGCCGCTCGAAGTGTTGGAAAGATAACGAGACGAGCTATCTTATAATAATAGTGTTTGGTCCAGGGGTGACTTATCTTGTTGTGGAATAACTGAAATGGAATTATAGTGTTAAAATTCCGATTTTTGGCGAAGTGAAAGTTTGAGTTTTAGTGCGATTTCGAAATTGAATGTTTTCCAGATTGTGAAATGAATTCAGGACGTGATTCCTTGTATTTAAGATGAATTTAGGTGTATTTTAATAATTATTTCTTCATGTCCTTGAGCTGTTTTTGAAACATTTTCGATTAAACTATACATGCTTGAGTGTTGTAATTATAAGTGTGTGAATGAAATTATTGGTTATTTGTGAAGAATAATGTTGATTAATTGTGAAGTTGTGATGCAAAGTAGTAGTCGTATATCGAAGAGGCCGAGTGCCTATGTTGATTTGCGAAGTTGATGTTGTTGTTGTTGCATTTTAATTGTATCGTTGCATAATCATTTCATTTTAACTACGATGGCCTGGATTGGCACCACGATGGCCTGAATTGGCAATTTGTTAAGCGAAGGGGGCTGTAGTCTGTTAAAGCCGAATCACGGCATTAGCGAAGGGAGTTGTAGCTCTGTTGGTACCACATGCATGATTGCACTGCATTGCATCCGTTGAGTCGTGTTGTTGTATTGTTGAGCGAAGTTATGTGATCATTTGTTGTTGGGCTTATGCGAAGTATTGATAATGATGAGTTGCACAGTTATATGATGTTATGTGTTGCTAATTCCTTTATACGAGTTATTGCCTGGTATTATTGAATGTGAAATCTCACCCCTTCTGTTTGAATGTTGCCTCCACGTGGGTAACGTGCAAATAATCAGGAGTAGTGTGGAAGTCGTGGTCGGTGAAGACGAGGTGCTTCACTTTAGTTTGGAGTCTGCTCTGATATGTAACATTTAGAGTCGGGAATGCTTTATGCATGATTTTACTTTGTTAAAGAATTACAATTGTCTTTACATTTTTGAAAAATAATATTTTGATTAATTGAAACCGTTATATTTTGTTGATCACAATGAAGAATTTTCGCTGTGTAATAAAGATTATTTTTTGGATTAAAGTTGCATTAATATTTATTATATGTTACATGTCTTATTTATGAGCAAGTTCTTGTTGAAAGAAGTACCATTTTATTCCGAGTTGTTTCATTTTACTCTGAGTTGTTTTGTTATTAAATTATTCGGGGGAATTTAGGGTGTTACAAGGGCGACGAGCTCGAAGTCTCCGTCTGGGATGGGGAGCGTTGGGTGGAGAGGCTGCCCATTGGCTTCAGTTGGGATGTCGTTGTCCACTTCTCCCTCTTCTTCCTACTCGTCGGGGAAACGACTGTCGAGGTCCACCGCGTTGACGCACGGGAGAGGCTTCTGCACTGCGTCCGGACTTGGCTTCTCCCCGGCCTTGGGTTTAATGTTGATTGAGCTCAGGCCCTTGGTTGTAGCTTCGAAGCATCTCCTTACAGCTTCGATATCTCCGTGGATGGTGACTATAAGTTCCTGGATTGGCTGGAATTTTGGTAAAACAACAAGGTGTTCAATGTTGATGTCATGGGATTGATGTTGCAACATTGAGTCTTAGTACGGGGTTGTACTAAGTTGTGAAGGTTAACAATGTTTGATGTCATGGGCTTGATGTCACAACATTGTGCTTAACATTGGGCTGTGTTAAGTTTGTAATTGCTGAAGCTGGATGTCTGATGTCACATAGGCGATGTTGTGACATTAGATCTGCAGAACTGATAACATCAGGTTGTGATGTTATTAGGGTTCGCGTGTTAGCTGGAATTGTGGAGAGTGGTTGACTCATTGGATGAGAATATCTTGGGATAGATATTTTCTGTTACATGGGAGATTTGATTGCAGGTTTGTTGGAGAATTAAAAGGTTAAAGATTTAAAAAGATTTTGGGGATAAAATTTGTTTTGAAGATTCAGTTTTATTTAACAAATCTGATCAAATATTGTGACAAGTCCAAGCCTAATTCAAGGAGCTATATAAAGCGCACAATACCAAAGGAAAAGGTACAGAAATACAGAGAGAAGATCAAGAGCATAGTCTGAGTGTCTTGAGTATTTTATACGAGTTGTATAACCAGAATTCTAGGGTGAATTGCTGAGTCGTTTTCTGTCCTCTCTAAAGCTGTTAAGCAGAGAGAGTTGTGTAACTTGATCAAAGCTGTGAAGCAGAATCAAGGGTTCTCAAAGAGGGTGTTCTTTGAGTATTGTTTTAGGGATTGAGTAGTGTTCTCATATCTAAGTGGTTTCTTAGGTAGGAAGTCATTAGTAGAGTATAAGTTTAGGAGATTGTCAACGGGTTGTTGAGTCTGTAAATTATATCTACAATTAGTGAATTCCATCCCTGGCTTGGTAGCCCCCAGACGTAGGTAGTTAGACCGAACCGGGTGAACAATTCTTTGTGTTATTCTGCTGTTTATTTTGTCCATTGTGCAGAGTGTGTTGTTGTGACATCGCACCTTAACATCACACGTCTGGTACCAGAATTTCAATTGGTATCAGAGCAGGCATCCTGTCTGTCTCTGGGTGAGATCTAGGGAAGTTACTTTCTGGTGTAAAGATGGACAAAGAAGTTGGAGGATTTGTCAACAGACCCCCTATTTTGGATGGATCCAATTATGACTATTGGAAGCCAAGGATGACCACCTTCTTAAAATCCTTGGACAGTAGGGCTTGGAAGGCTGTTATTAAAGAATGGAAAGCTCCTGTCATGTGTGAAAAAGATGATGCTGGCAAAGACAAAGAAGGCACCTCAAAGCCTAAGCCTGAAGAAGAATGGACCAAGGAGGAAGATGAGCTTGCCCTTGGAAATTCAAAAGCTCTAAATGCCATCTTCAATGGAGTGGATAAGAATATCTTCAGGTTAATCAATACCTGTGAAGTTGCTAAGGAAGCATGGGATATTTTGCAGGCAACACATGAAGGAACATCTAGAGTCGAGATGTCGAGACTTCAGATTTTAACATCAAAATTTGAAAGCTTGAAGATGAAGGATAATGAAACTATTCATGACTTCCACATGAATGTTCTGGAGCTGGCTAATGCTTCTAGTGCTCTTGGTGAGAAAATGTCAGATGAGAAGCTTGTAAGGAAGATTCTTAGGTCACTTCCTAAGAAGTATAAGATGAAGGTTACTGCCATTGAAGAATCACAAGACATCAGCAAGATGAGGGTTGATGAGCTCATTGGATCTCTTCAAACGTTTGAGCTGGGGTTGAATGAGGAAGAACCAGAAAAGAAGCCAAAAAGTATAGCCTTGGTGTCAAATGATGCAGAAGAAAAAGGAAAGAGTTCTGAATCGCAGGAGGATCTATCTCAGGCCATAGTGATGTTGGGAAGACAGTTCACCAAAGTATTCAAGAGAATGAATAATAACTCCAGGCCTAATGTCAAGAACATGACTTCTGACACCAGCAAGAAGGATGAAGAGAAAACTACCCAAGATAAAGGAGTTCAGTGCTTTGAGTGTGAAGGGTATGGACATGTCAGGAAAGAATGTCCCACCTTCTTGAAAAAGCAGAAGAAGAGCATGACAGTCTCCTGGTTTGACTCAGATAGTGAGAGTGAAGATGAGTCAGCAAAGCATGTGAGAGCTTTAATAGGAGTTGTGGTTTCTGATGATGATTCTAGTGATGGAGAAGTAACTTATGAGGAGTTAGCATCTACCTATCAAGAGCTGTGTTTAAAAAGTGCTGAGATTTGTCAAGAGAACAAGTGCCACAAGCAACAAATTGCTCAGCTAGAGAATGAAAAGACTGATCTGGAAAATGAAGTGGTACTAGTTAGAGCTCACTTTGATCAAATGACCAAGTCGGTTAGGATGCTGAGTTGTGGTACAGACACACTTGACAAGATTCTTCAGACGGAAAGGGTAGCTGGAGATAGGACTGGATTAGGATTTGTGGTTGAGGGAAAGGTATCTACTAAAGCAAGCACTTCAGGAATCAAAGTAGAGATGTCTCAACCTATGTCTCAACTTCAGGAGCCTAAACTTGAGCAGGCGACTCAATCACAGCCCCAGAATATTGAGAAGAAGAATGGTCCCCATCAGAAGAGAAAGCAACCACAAGGAGCCAGTCAGTATATTCCTCCACAATACCACAAGAGCATGCAAGCTGCTCAGTTCAAATAGCACATGTCTCATCAGGTGTCTCAACATCAGAAGCATGGTCCCCGTATCCATGGAAGAAGAAAACCACACCATCATGGGAGACAATCCAGGAAACAGCATTCTCAGCCTTCTTATGGAAGAAGATACCAGCATAACAGAAGGCAGGTCAGTTATGGTAGGAGGAGAGCACATTATGGATGGCAGCCTAAGAAATCACATCCTGGAAGAAGATTCAGAGATGAAAGGGTGAGATGCTATTACTGTGGAAGGTGTGGACATATGCAGTACACTTGCTACAAGCTGTATGGATACCCTCAGTCTCAAAACAGATGGAGAGAGTACAGGCCCAAAGTTGTTAAACAATGGATACCTAAGGAGAAGGTGAAGTGCTTAATGGCTCACATGGCTGACAAGGAGTTTAAAGAAGATACATGGTATTTTGACAGTGGGTGTTCCAAACACATGTCTCGATGTAGATCCATGTTTGCTGGAGTCAGTCATTGTCCCTCTCATGAGGTTATATTTGGCAATGGAGAGAAAGGTGTTGCTTCAGGAGTTGGGAAAGTGAAAGGTGATGGTAGACCTGATCTTGATAATGTTCTGTTTGTCAGTGGTTTAAATGCAAATTTGATCAATATAAGCCAGTTGTGTGATGAAGGATACAAGGTGAACTACACTAAGCATGAGTGTGTGGTTTCTGATGAGCATAATCAGATTGTTATGAAGGGAGCCAGAACCAAGGATAACTGCTATCAGTGGATTTCTCTTGAAGGAAATTCAACTATGGATGTTCAAATTGATGTTATAACATCAGACTATGACATCAGGATGCTGAAAGGTCACTCAGAGTTAAGGAGATCGGATGTGACTTCTTCTAAATGTTTAAAAGGAAAGTCTTTGTGGAGGGAGAAAATCAGTAATTGGTCTTTAATGAGTATTCAAAATCCGGCGCCTTACCATATTGATACTACATCAAGATTTACCAAAGCTTTCTCATCGCAACGCTTCATCTCCCTAAATCCCAACAGAAGAGAAAGTTCTTCTCTAAACCTAGTCTGTTACAAAGGAATGATGTCTTTCCCTTCCACTAACTCTGAGCAAGTACGAACTAGGGTTTCTTCCGAAGAACACATTTCTATTGCTCCTTCCGAGTCAGGTAACCCAAAACCCTCAATCACGATGAATAAAACTGAAGCTAGGTCATCAGCCTCTCAAGCTGTTGAGGAGAAGTTTGATGTAGACATGCATCTGGAACAGCTTGCCACCAAAATCCTTGAGAAGGGGATACGGGTGAAAGGGATTTCTACCCCTTTAAGGCAAATGCCTGCTGAACAAGTTGATTCTCAAGGTGAGGACGAAAATCTTCAAAGACAAGCCCTGAGTCAAGAAGTTGAAGATGAAAAACCTGATGACACTGATGTCAGCCTTGATGTCAGAACATCGTCCCCTAGGAATAAAAGTCACGGGGGTAAAGGGAAGGAACAGGTTGAAGTGATAGAGATTGAGGACTCATCTGATGATGATGAAATTGGAAGAAGGAAGGATAAGAAAAGGACTCCAGTTACAGACTCTCCCAAGTCATGGAGCAAAGGTGCCAGGTCTGGCAAGAAGAGGAGAATCAGGGAAGAGTCAGATTCTGAGAGTGATGCTCAAGACATCAACCCTGCTACAAATCAAGTCCCTGGTAACATCTCATCTCACAGTGCCAGAAGTGCATCCTTGTGGAGTGGTGTGAGCCTAAGGAAGATAGCTCTGGAAAGAGAGGTAGTAGCAAAAGACTTAGAGTCTACTAAAATTATAGACCTAATTAAGCTTGTTGGTCTCATAAGGACTGTGTCAGGGTTGACTGATTGCTATGATAGACTGGTCAGAGATTTCATAGTCAATATACCTGAATCGATAAATGACAACAAGAGCCGAACGTTCAGAAGAGTTACCATCAGGGGTAAGTGTGTCTGGTTCTCCCCTGAGATGATCAATGCCTACTTAGGAAGAAATGAGGAAGAATATGGAGAATTAGAAGCCTCCAACAATGTTATATGCAAAGAAATCACTGCTGGTCAGGTAGATGTTTGGCCCGTTGAAGGAAAGCTGTTAGCCAGTTTGTTGAGTGTCAAATATGCTTTTCTGCACAGAATAGGTACTGCCAACTGGGTTCCTACTAGTCACAAGACCACAATTTCTGTTGAATTGGGGAAGATAATTTATGCAGTTGGAACAAAGCAAAGAATTGACTATGGCTCATACATCTATGATCATACTATTAAGCATGCTTCTACAAATGATGTAAAGATGTCCATTGCTTTTCCCTCTCTCATTTGTGGGATTGTCTTGTCTCAACATCCTGAAATTCTACAGCATTCAGATGTTGCTTGCAAAAGGAAGCCTGCCTTGTCACTCCATAACAAGTTGAAACATGTTCCTTACAGTGTCAAGACATCTGCTTCAACATCACAACAGTCACCAGCCAAGACTGGGTTGATTACTGTACTAGAGGAGGCTTGCAAGGAGTTAGATGAAGTCATAAGAGTTAGTACTGAAAGGAAACAAAAATTTGAAAGACTTGTCATGTCTCTGAGATTGGCAACAAAGGAAGGTGAAGTTGTCAACACAATGAAGGATGCTGTTAATAATGATGATCTCAGCTCAAAAGATTCAAGCTTTTAATGTTTGCCTTCTATTTTAGTAGGGTTAGCTTTATTTTCTGTCTTTGTTTAAGCACTTATTGTGGCTGGTTATGTAATTTGAATATTGTGCTGTTCTATGCACTGTTTATGTTTTAGTTTCCTTCTATGATTTGTTGTGCCTGTTTACTAACTGAGAGGCTAACAATGAGAGCTAGGGTTGTCTGGCTATAGTTAATAGGGCTTCTAACTGTTGTTTGCCTAATTGTGGCTAAAAAGGGGGAGAAATTAGCCAAGAGAGTCAAGAGTATTATTGCCATATACTGCGATTGTGATGCAGATATTAAGGGGGAGATAATAAAATAAGATAAAAATTGCCATGAAGAGTTATTATTGCTGCTAATAGTTAAAGGTGTTTAGTTGAAAAGTGCTGATGCAGTTATTGAGGGGGAGTTCAAACTGAGCTGCTAGTGAAGATATCATAGCAATCGAAGAGTGCAGCCAAGCAGACATCAAGGGGGAGAAGTTGCTGCACATTATGATCTACTGAATAGCTGTGATGCTGGTTCATGTTTTTGAGGGGGAGCACCAATTGGCTGTTGTCAATAATGAAGATGGTGCTGTAGCAGATCAAGTGATGAAGACTATGATGTTTGTCAAACTGCTGCTGATGAAGTTTTTTTAATTACTGAAGTTTATTTTTCCGCTGCTGAAGACTCTGAGGGTTCAGAGGGTGTTTTAGCCAAAATTAGCCAAATGGGGAGATTGTAAGTTCCTGGATTGGCTGGAATTTTGGTAAAACAACAAGGTGTTCAATGTTGATGTCATGGGATTGATGTTGCAACATTGAGTCTTAGTACGGGGCTATACTAAGTTGTGAAGGTTAACAATGTTTGATGTCATGGGCTTGATGTCACAACATTGTGCTTAACACTGGGTTGTGTTAAGTTTGTAATTGCTGAAGCTGGATGTCTGATGTCACATAGGCGATGTTGTGACATTAGATCTGCAGAACTGATAACATCAGGTTGTGATGTTATTAGGGTTCGCGTGTTAGCTGGAATTGTGGAGAGTGGTTGACTCATTGGATGAGAATATCTTGGGATAGATATTTTCTGTTACATGGGAGATTTGATCGCAGGTCTGTTGGAGAATTAAAAGGTTGAAGATTTAAAAATATTTTGGGGATAAAATCTGTTTTGAAGATTCAGTTTTAATTAACAAATCTGATCAAATATTGTGACAAGTCCAAGCCCAATTCAAGGAGCTATATAAAGCGCACAAGACCAAAGGAAAAGGTACAGAAATACAGAGAGAAGATCAAGAGCATAGTCTGAGTGTCTTGAGTATTTTATACGAGTTGTATAACCAGAATTCTAGGGTGAATTGCTGAGTCGTTTTCTGTCCTCTCTAAAGCTGTTAAGCAGAGAGAGTTGTGTAACTTGATCAAAGCTGTGAAGCAGAATCAAGGGTTCTCAAAGAGGGTGTTCTTTGAGTATTGTTTTAGGGATTGAGTAGTGTTCTCATATCTAAGTGGTTTCTTAGGTAGGAAGTCATTAGTAGAGTATAAGTTTAGGAGACTGTCAACGGGTTGTTGAGTCTGTAAATTATATCTACAAGTAGTGAATTCCATCCCTGGCTTGGTAGCCCCCAGACGTAGGTAGTTAGACCGAACTGGGTGAACAATTCTTTGTGTTATTCTGCTGTTTATTTTGTCCATTGTGCAGAGTGTGTTGTTGTGACATCGCACCTTAACATCACACGTCTGGTACCAGAATTTTAGTGACGACTCTACCTCGGGTGGTGTAGTACTTCATTTTCAGATGTACTATAGATGGTACCGTCGTGAGCTCAGCCAAAGTTGTTCTCCCCGTGATGCATTGGTACAGGGAAGGATAGTCCACTACCAGGAAACAGGTCTTGACTTGTCGGGCAGTGTCATCACTCTCGAAGGTGACCATCAGCTCGACATAGCCCCATGGCTTGGTGGTCGTGACATTGAAACCCTGGAGATCTGATCCTATGTAAGGGGTCAGATACTTTTCGTCGAGTTTGAGGGTTTCGAAGAAGTGGGCGTACATGATGTCCACCGTACTCCCTTGGTCGACCAGGATTCTACGGACGTCAAAATTTTCCATCTGCACCAGGATCAGGAGACGGATAGTGGAGTTGGGTGCACCGCCGGGCAGTTCCTCGAGGTAGAAGGTGATGGGGTTCGACTTCCCTTGCACCTTCTCGAACGTGGCAGTCTGTGCCAAGCTCGCGGATTCCAGCTCGTCGAACTTCCGCTTGATTGATCCAACAGAGACCTTGTTGAAACCCCCGCCGGATATAACCATTTCTGTGGGGAAACTTTCCCATGTGCTACGGGCCGTGACAGGGTCCTCGGGAGGAAAATTCTCCCACCAGCTGCGAACTTCCGCGGGGTCCTCTATCTCTTCGGGAATGTAAAAGTCCTCTGGCCGAGTGACGCTTAGAACGACTTGCAGTCTGTTCTCTCCAGAGGGAGTGGTCGTCTCCTCAACGCTTTGCGTGTCCCGAGCATCAGGTCGAGGGGCGTCATTCCTCTTTGTATACTATTTTAGATGCCCCTCCTTGATTAGGATCTCTATCGCATCCTTGAGGTGGATGCCGTCTTTGGTCACATGTCCGTGGCTCCGATGGAACCTACAGTATTTGGACTTGTCGGTGTTTGATTTGGGGGGCATCGACTTTGGAAAGCGGACACCCCCTTTATGAAATTCCGAGTTGGCGCACTCGAAGAGAATTCCCTCGCGAGGAGCAATGAGTAGAGTGTACTCCGTGAACCGGTCAGCTGGACCCCTCGGCTCGTGAGAGTCTCTGGGACGACCTTCGCGTCTCCTCTCTCCCCCGCGTCGGGGGGCAGTAGAGTCTTCAACCCTGGAGTTCCGGTGGCCCTCTTGACGTCGCGAGTCGCGGGCAAAGTGGGCGGCCTCCATTTCTTCAAACTGGATGTATGATTGGGCTCTGTGGAGGAGGTCTTCCAAGTTGCGGGGTCTATGGATGCCCACAGCCTTGCGAACTCGGTCCTGTGACGCAGTCCCCGCTTGATCAGGAACTCCTTCATGTCGTCGGTAGCGGGTACCTCGACGGCTTCCCGGTTGAATCTCTTGATGTAACCTTTGAGAGATTCGTCTCTCCCTTGGAGGATGGCTTCCAGGGAGGCCACTGTCTTCGGGTGGCGCCAGGACACAGTGAAATACCTAGAGAACTGTCTCTTCAGTTCTTTCCAAGCGGTGATAGACTCCGGCTTGAGGCTTTTGTCCCTGCAATGGCCCCTTTCTGGAGGGTGGTCGGGAAGAGCCTACATTTAATGGCTCCCTGGACATTTCGGTAGTCGAGCATTACCTCGAAGCTCTCTACGTGATCGTCGAGGTCGGCGGTGCCGTCGTACGTCCCCAAGGGTGGAGGCTTTTCCATCCCCACAGGTATAGGGGTCTCCATAATCTCCCTGGACAGTGAGGTCTGCTGGTCGTTCTCGTCACTCCTAAATGGTGATCATGACGGGGAACTCCTTGGATGGCTTTTCGGCTTTTCGCCGCCAGTTTTGCTTCTCTTCTGGGTAGGGGAGCGTCGTTGTTCCTTCCGAGGAGGGGAGCGATGGCGCTTCTGGGCGACCACATGCTGGGGGAGTTCTAGGCACAGGCGGCGTCCCGCAGGTTAGGGGGAAGGGCTCCGAGAGTCGACCAGCGGTGTCCTTCGCGGGGAAGGAGAATGACTGAGAGACGGAGGGTGACGATATCTCCACGGGGGAGAGCGTCATTGTCATCCCCTTTCGAGCTCTTTTATCCTCACGTTCTATTGAGACATCAGTTGGTTGGTCTGATTGATCAGAGCAAACAGGGCCACCATGTTCGAATCAGTATTTGGTGGTGTGGGGATCGACTGGTAGACAGCTGGGGTGCGGTCCTGTTGGCCGGCGTTGTATGTCGCGTCGTCAGAGGAAAGGAAGGCAGTACGCTCGTCCCTTTCGTCACCTTCTTCGACGTTAATGACCATATTGTCCTTGTGGTTATCTCCATTGTTGAACTGTGCAAAGGTTGTGTCCGGAGTCTTGACCTCAGGTTGGGTGTTGGCCATGATTGTCAGAAAAATGGAGGTTGCTATGGTTTTATGAAGAGAAGAACGGGGAAGCAAAGTTTCCCACAGACGGCGCCACTGATCGTACCTGATCAGAAAGGATATTAGTGGCCAGCGACATAGTGAGCTCCGCAACTCCGGTGGTGATGAGACGGCGGAGGGGGAGGGGGTGTACCTGCAAGGTACTCCGATGCCAAAGTCAAGAAAAAGAGTAGGAAAGTACAGAAAGTGAGAGTAAGATTGTGATAGAATGTAACCTGACCCTCACGTGAGAGAGGGTATTTATATTGTGCCCCCAACGCTGGGCCAACGGTCATCTTCACTGGGTTGGATTGCTAGGCCCAATGCAGATAACTATCAGGGCTTACATGGCGTAGAGAAGACCAGCGCGGAGGTGAATTAGGCCTTAATGGGCCGCTTAGAATGATGTTGGGTTGGGCCTGCCTGACTGAGGGACAGGCGCTGGCCCAGTCCAGAATAAAAACCAAACTAATCAGAACCCAAAATGAATTTAACTAAAAAACAAATAATAATAAAATAAAAAGTAAATAATGAATGAATTACCCAGCAAAATGAATTGCACTTCCTCTTCTTATCTGCTTCAAACATGGTAACTCCCTCCATCTGACTTTGTCTCATTTCTGCGTCGTTGCAGTCTCGTCTCAACTCTAATAGAGACAAACTCCAACCAAAGCTTCACACTAGCTAACAAAACTTGTTGCTCTCTAAACAAAATAAAAATATGTTGTTGGTGATGATCGTTGTCGCATCTGCGAAAATCAACCGGCTGAAAGGAACAGAAGAGTCTCCACCGAACGTTATTTATCCCGACGCAGGGAAAGGAAACGATCGAAGAAAACCTCAACAAAGGGAAAGGAATGGTCATCGCAACCATCGCCTGGTCATCGCCACCATGCTTGTTGTTATCGATCAGAGGGTGTAGGTTATCTGAAGCTCAACTGCTAAACGGAAAGGGGACGAATGATAAACAGAGAACGGGGAAGAAAAGAAAAGGTGAGAACCAAAATAGGACTCGCAAGGATCATCACAGTCCTATGCCTACGTATCTTCATGGACGAACGAAGAATCAGAGTCGACACAGTTCGACGGACTACGGTTTTGTGGGGGAAGTTTGCTCGCTAAGACATCGCCGTCTTGTGCCAACGTATCCTCAATCTAACGCGAAGGAGGAAGTTAGAGCAGTCATAGTTCGACCTAACAGGGGTCAATTGTTTTGTGTTTTTTAGTGGAATACGCCAACGTTCGCGTTCCAGCAGTTTAGGTGTTGTCGCTCGTTGTGTGGAGTCTTACGCGTTTACCTGTTTGAGGTAGAACAGAAATGATGCATCCTTTACAATGAGGGTGAGTGAGATGAGAAGAGACTCCCGAAGGAAGATGATTATTTGTTTTTGTTTTTTAGAAGAACGTGTTTTGATTGATTGTGTTTGTAACTCATATTGCACTAAAGTCTATGACATAGGAACGAATGCGTCGCATGGTCGTCCCCAACAGGACGTATGCTAAACACTCAAGAAAGGCGAAGGGAGACCTTCCCCCTTTCATTTCCCATGTACTTAAGGCTCATGGTGTACAATGCTCGTTGCATTTATTACACGTTTTTTATTTTGTTTTGAGATGAGAAGAGAAAGACTCAAAGTTGCGAAGAAAACAACTAACGGAAACTAGGTCCTAATGGTATCATGCATCATGGTCCTAAGGTTGAGGTTAGGGGAATATCCTACTTGTTATCATACATGGATTGCTAGCCTAATGTCTCTCCTACCTCCAACTTAATCGGAAATTAAGTGGAGCTAGGAATCCTAAGGGATCATGTGAATCAACACAAGTAAACATTATTCTAAACAATCACTAAAGAGAGAAGTGAATAAGAAGTGAGAGGAGAATGAATCATGTAAGTGTAAAATAGCATTCAAAGTATCATAAATAATTTATTGTCTCCATTCCAAGCTCAACTAATGAATAGTTGAAAGCAAAGTGTGCAAACATGCAATTATGACTATGTTAGAGTCCTAAGACTATACAAGGGTTAATATAAAACAACAACCAAAGTTAGAGGTGTCCTAAATGTATGGGATCCTACTAGGGGCAGTATAAAACCCTGCTCTATCTTATCTAAGTCAATGTCCTAAGGGAACATGTAAAAGTATCAAGTTTTGTCATAAACCATCACCTAAATATGTATCATTTACAAGCTATGGCAAAAAGACTTATAAAAGTCATAAAAATGGAAGCCAAGTCAAGTATTCAAGTGTTTACATATATGGGGCAGTGGAAAATGGTATGAAATGGTACATTTAAATGTCAAAAACTTTGTACAAACATGGCACATTCTAAGTCCAAGTGAAACAACCAAGTTAACCTTTCATTCGTGTTCGAACTTATGGAAGCATAATACCAATTAGAAGCACATTGAGTGGCACATAAATTCATGAGGGCAGGTTATGATTCATTTTATTCCATGTGTTAAATGATGTACAAAAAATATCCTAAAGGGGATAGCACAACTACATCATCAACTAAAACACCTAAGCAAATATCAATCGTAATCGAATAAACAACTTAGGGTCTAAAAAGAATCATTTAGGTCATGAACAAAAAGAAAAATTTAAGGATCAAAAAGGCACCTAAAATATCATTGTATATAGGATCAAACATGCTCTCAAAATTGGTTTTAAGGAGCTCACACATTGGTATTAAACTTGACCTAGTTCTAGCATGTTTACATATAACATGTTCACATGGGAAAATTGGTGAAAAATGGTAAATGACTTTTGAAAATTATGAACAAACAACCGATACATGTTAAGTCTAGTAGGTGATCACATACAAAATATTGGATCCAAATCATGCACCAAAAGCACCCAATTAATTGCAAATATTAGGCATTTTCCATTTAATGATCATACAAACACAAGTCACAAAAAGTACTTAAAAAGTGACCTAAAAATTATGATCAAAGCATGAATTTAACATGTAAAGATCCTACAATGAAGGGTTAAAATACACGAAAAAATTTAGGTCACAACCATTAAGAGAAATTCACTTTTCAAGCCTTGAATCACAAGGTATATCCATATGCACACATATATTTAAAAATCCCAAAAAAATCCAAACAGACCAAAAATGAAATTAAAATTCATCAAAAATTAATTAAAACGTCCAGAAACATACATGAATTTTTTCATAATTTTTTAGCAAATTTTTGTATCTTTAATAATTCTTTTTCCAACGTGTAACAAAAAGAAATTAAAATGCAATGGAAAGAGGTGAGGAGTTAGTAAGGTTTTAGCACAATTTCACTTGGGCTTAGCATGGCAGGGTGCCATTAGCGTTTCGTGGGCCTAAAACGTGCCAAAAACACCTCTCACATGCTGAAACAAAAACAAAAGGAGTGAGGAGAAATAATGTCACGTGAGGGGCACACTCCCTCATTAATGTGCTGTCAAATTCACGTTCGTTGATTAAATCAGATGGCTAGGATGCTTTCCATACTAATATGATCAATTGAATACCATGCGCATGATGGAGATCGTGTGGCTGAGATGATATTTCGCTGTAGCTAACATGATATTATTATTCTTATGTTGTTATTATTCCACATGAACAACTTATAACTCACTCAATATTCCATCAAATTATGCGAAATAATATACTAAATTGGAGCCCACGAAACGTAGAACAACAATACGCATTTAGTTTCCCAAAATAACAGCTTTAACATAGTGAAAATTGCCACGAAAATCACGGATTCAAATTGAAAATCACAAAATCAATAACAACACATAAACTTAAATTCCAAGATTCCAAGATTCACGGTGTGCCATCATTTCAGGACTTCCAGATGCAATGTTTGAGCAATATTTTAACACCCTAAATCATGTAAATATAAGAATGAGAGCCATGGAATTTTTATAAATTCTTACCTAGTGGAGAAAGTCCACCGCTTCTTGTGATGCTTCGCAATTAAGAAACCCGGAAAATTTCGATGCAAGATCTTGGAATCTCCCTTAAGCAAAATAAATGCTTAACCTCTTCAAATCATGAAAAAATTGCAAATTGAGTGTTGAATATCCTTGAATCCACTTGAATGATGATTATAGAAATTTATTATGGCTAAGTTCCACCAAGTTTAGGATTTCAATGTGAAATCCTAAATGGTGATGAAGATGAACTTTTGTGAAGGTGATGAAAAGTGTTGAAATTGGTTAGAAGCAAAATGGGAAAAGAAATGATTAAAAATGGTTCATAGTGGCTAACCCCAAAAATTGGAAAAAAGAAGGTTTTTATAGATTTTTTTGGTTAATTGAGGTTCGTTAGATCGTGATCCAAGTCACCACTTTATCAATGGTTAAAAATTAATTTAAATGCTAGTTGTGGATCACCAATTTTAGCCATTAGATCAATTATTATCAATGGTTGAAATTTGGTAAGAATTAGTTTGATTTTGTGTTAGTTTGTGAGATTTAAGGAAGTTAGAGTTAGTTAATTAGTTTAAGGGCAAATGGGTAAATGCATGGGTTTGGGGATAAATAGGTAGTTAAGGGAAGTTAGAGACAAGACATGTTGGAGTTTAGCATAAGTACCAAGTCTCAATGTAAGATTAATGGTCACTTGAAATAAATTGAATTTAAATGCTTTTGCCTTGATTTTTCTACCACATTTTCCTTGAATTTTTGCGACTTAACCCATGATTTTAGGTGCCTTCGGGAAGTGATTTTATGTTGGAAATAAACACTTCTCAATTAAGTGACAATCCTTCAAATCTCCCAACTAGCCATGAATCTCAAATAAAGAGATGATCCACACTAATATGGGAAATAAACCCGAATAATTACCAAATAAAATCCGCCTTGAAAATCCGCTAAAAACGTTTATGTCCACTATTACCGAATCGTGACCTAATGATTGTGCTATGCAAAATGCGATGAATGGTATGCTAAATGCATGACCTAATGGAGATGCATACGAGTGCAAAACAAAAGCTAGAAAAAGCTTAAAAAAATCAGAGGGCAAATTTTAGGGTGTTACAACCGTATGCAAGGAGTTACGGTGTTTAGTGGAGACGGGTCCGAGTGGTTATGTTGTTGAGTTGATTGAAAGGTGAGCGAAAAAGGTTATGTGAGTTTAATGGTTTAAGTGAAGCTGGTTCAACATGGTGAAGGTGAGAGTGATTTTGTTTTAGTTTTGTTTTCTCATGAAGAGGAGGGAGTATTTTGTATTTACAGTATAATTTGTTTTTATGGTGTTTTAAAAAAGTGAAAGATGAAGAGCTTTTTATGGAGTGGAATGAAGTTGCGTAGCTTGTGGTTTTATGAAATTGCAACTTTGTGTGGGTGATGAATATATGAGTGTGTATTATGAGTGTTTGGTTGTTTGTATGGAAGATAAAAGGTTCGTGTGGTTACCTGATTTGTATGAAGTGCTTAGATCTTATGATGAAGGTGATGGTAGCTTGTAAGTGTGTTTTTTTGTTGTTCTTTTTATTTTAAAATGAGAGAAGTGTATAAGGAAACGAGATGAGGTGTCTGCAAGGGGATCAATGTTGCATGTGCAGGTTTGGTACATGTTTTGTTTTTTTCACTGCAACACAGAAGCATGATACTTCTTTGGCTATGCTATTGCTAGGTTACCATAAAAATTTTAATAAAAAAAAAAGCTTTTTCAAACTTCATGAACAAGTCTTTCTAAAAGGAAAATTAATAAAATCTTATATTATTAAAAAAGAAAGAAAATGTGATAATTAAAAATAAATATAAGCTTAAATAAATAAAAGGAACAGATTATTTACAATTATTTTTATTTAAAAAAAATGGTAAAAATAAATAATTGGTCTGGTATCGAAGTGCTCAGAAAAGTAAAATGAATACACCAAAGTGATCAGCCAAAAATATACTTTTCGAAAAAATACAGCGTTTAGTCAAATTTCAAAATAAATTTTACCTGCTAAAATGGCTTAAACTGTCCAAAAATGCGACCGAAAAGTGGTCGAAAAATTAAAATGAGCACGCCTGGTTAAACTACGCAAAACGTAGATTAACATGACTGACGTTTGTAGGCTCGATTTTAAAATTTTCCGTCCACCGATTTTTACGTACAGTTGACTTTTAGTTTGACCGATTCGTATATAATTCCAACAAGTTTATTTCAGCTGATAAATTGGGTATTATGCAATATAATTGACTTAAAATGATATGCAAGAGATCAAAAAATCTAAGGGTAAAATTTGGGGTATGACAGAAAGTGAGTAGAAAACAATGGTTCATGCTGGTTTGGTTAGGGTTTCCTGCATGTTGTTTGTGTATACATGAGGAAGACAATGAGGTGTCACGGCATGAGAGGCTGGTTTTGTTTCTGTCCTTTTGTGACTTAAAATAGGGGTGACCGATTGATATCATGTTCACATATTCTTTGTACATTTTCTTTCTTTTCTTTTTTGTTGGCTAAGGTGTAAATGTATTTTTGGGCTGGGCTGGCGCGTTAGTTGCTTTCCACACACCCTATCTTATGGGCCCAATAGTGTAATAACTGACTTATTGTGTAAATTGAAATTGCTAATGCACCCCTGGCTACTCCTCTTCTTTTTATGTTATTATTTGTTGCTATTTCCAATTTGTTTTTTATTTTAGTGATTCTAAATATGATAAAATTTAACAAAAATATGTTTTAGGTTCTTTGACATCTTATTTAATTTTCCATATTTTTTATTTTAACTTTCATTTAATTTTAATATTTTATTTGGATTTTATCGTGTGATGTGTTTAAGTGGCCTAGTCTTTGAATCAAAGGTTTGTTTCTTGATATTTCAAAATTGACTCTTGATCCAATCTTTTAAAAACCTTTAGGCACATGTATGTAGGAAATTTGAGTGATTATTTGTAATCTTGTTCATGCATTTTGGTCTTGGTTTGAGGTGATTCTTGATGCCTAACTTGTGTGACCACTATTTTGTGTACTTGCTTAATGTTGAAGTGATTTGAACACCTTTGGTACACATTTTGAACATTCCTTTTGGATCACATTGGGCTATTGTCTGCTTGATACCATGATTATTTTTATTTGATTTTTAAACACTCTTAACTATTTTTCATGTGTGGTGCAATGTATGCTAGCTTGTTGAGATGTGCTTGGATTTTGTGGTTTGTTTAGAGGTGCACTTGTGCAACCAATTAGGGCTTGCTTTTTCCTCTTGTTCTTGATTGAAATACCATGTGGTAGAGCCCTATTTTTAGTCTCACTTGACTTTCCTCCTATCTTTAAGTGATGCACTCATGTGATCTTGCTTTGTGGTGTGTATAAATGCTTACTTGACCTAGTTTTGATCTTACTTGATTACATATGATTGGTTGAGGTTTAAAATGTTTAGTGGACATGAGTACTTGATTATTAATATTATCTTTTTTTCTCAATGACATGTTTCTCATTTCTTGAACTTCACATGATTTTTTATTCCCTTTCATGAAGAACTTGGATTGATAAATGCTTGATTGTGTGAACTTGTTGTGATGAGATTCTCATGTTTCTTGCTTGACATGTTGAACTTGATTTTGAATTGATATTCACACACACTACTGCCCCTACTTGGATTCATACCTTGATCTTACATGATTACTTCTTTGAAGTGTGTTTTACATGATTTTTTTGACAATTGATGGAGTTTGGATATGATGTATGACTTGAGCTTTTGTGCTTTTCTTTTAATCCATGGCATGAGTTGAATTAATCTTGACATAGCTACTGCCCTACTTTGGTTCTCACATCATTTGACTTCATTTCATTTTTCTTGTTGATTGATAATGCTTCTTGGTTGATCTTAAGTCATTTGTGTGTGCATTGGTGCATTGTTTTGCCTAATTGCTTTGACTTCCAATCTTTAGATATGGTTTAACATATGTTTACACTTTGGCTACCTTAACATGGTGTTGATGTTTATCTTGTGTGATTGAACATAATGCTTGCATAGTTTGATGCTTATGTCTAATTGTTTGAACCTCACTATTTGGTTACTTGATGTTACATCTTCTCCTTCATCTCTCATTCTTCTTTCTTTTCTTTTAAGTCTTGAGGCTTGGTTAAGTCTTGAGTTTGCTTTTGTTTGTGATTGATTAGTATAATTTTTACTTGTGTTTTCTCACATGATCCCTTAGGATTTCTAGCTCGACTTAATTTCTGATAAAGTTAGAGGTAGGAGAGACATTAGTCTTTCAATCCTTTGCATGATAAAAATTAGGATAGTCCCTTTTAAACCTTAACCTTAGGTCTATCTCTTTGCATGCTAACATTAGGTAGAATTCCCTTTCTATCCCAACTTTAGGACCATTGTGCATGACAACATTAGGAGTCAGTTTCCCTTAGTTATTTTCTTTTCAACCTTTGAATCCTTTTCTTTCTCATCTCAAAAGAAAATCAAAACATTTAATAATTATGATGTACATTGTGCGCCACGAGCCTTAAGCACATGGAAAAAGATGAGCAAATGCATTTCTAACCTCATCTTATGGTACTTTGCACACGAGACGTTTGGATCGTTAGCACGAAGTACTCGATCCTATGTCATAGACTTTAGTGCGATGCGCATTTCAAACCAAAATCAATCCACTTATATTTAAAACTCACAAACCAAATTCAAACCTTTTATCCTTCGAGATTGGTCAAATCATTTTTAGAAAAGAGTACGTTATTTCCGTTCTACCGCAAACAGGCATCGACCCTAACTGCTGGAACGCGAATTTAACGTCACTCATGAAAAACACTTAACTAACATGTGGTTAGTTCACGAACTATGGATGCTCTTATTTCCTCATTCTCGTCCGAATAAGGATACGTAGGCACAAGACGGCGATGTCTTGACGAGCAACCTTCCCCCATCCACCTGTAGTCCTCTGATCTATGTTGACCCTGACTTTCAAATTGCACGAGGGAATACGTATGCCTAGGACTGCGAAGTCCTATCGAGTCTCCTTTTTGTTTTTTACATTTCCATTTCCGTTTAGCAGTAGATCTTTAGATAACACACCCTTTGATTAGACAACAAGCGTGGATCCCGTTGAGTACAACGGACGCGAGGGGGTGCTAATACCTTCTGAAATTCTGGCATAGCAGACAACAGATGTCCTAACAAATGTCAAGCCATTATTCTGCATAATCATTTAAACAAGAACAGAACAACAGACTAATACCTTAAATATCAGTAACCGTAGAATCACAGATGTTACAACATCTGTTCCAACATGTTTATCAAGACCAATAACAGAATATGTAAATATGCATAGGGATAAAAGAACACAACAATTGTTAACCCAGTTCGGTGCAATTCACCTACATCTAGGGGATACCAATCCAGGAAGAAGACTCCACTATCTGTAGTAAACTTATAAAGTTAAACTCCCCCGTTTATAACTTTATCTCCTAAATACTACTCAATGAAACTTTTACCAAAGAACACCCTCTTTGATATGAGAATCACCACTCACTTACCCTAATCACAATCTGTGATATCTAAACCATCCCTGTCAATACATAATTCTCTCAAACATACTTGACCAACACGCTAACTTGGATTTGTTTCAAAGCTTCATCCAAGAACAATACACAATCCAATACCTAAAGGCTTATGGATCTGTGCGATACCTATGTCTACCACAGTGCATCAAACGATACAAAGGGAGACTTACAAACCTAGAGAGCCAACGACTCTTAAAACCCTAAATTCTTATTTTTACACAAGAGAACTAGGTTACAAAAGGTATATCAAAGACCCTAGGTCTAAGTCTTCTTATATAGGCTTCAGTAGTCTTGGGCTTCATATCTTTGGTACTTGATCCATTCCTGAAAAACGCATCAATTCTTGTGCAGATTTGTTACAGATTTAAAACCTACCAAATCAGTACATTAATCCAGGATGTCGTGTCTTCAGGTTGAGACATCTTCTTCGACATCTTTGTTCATGGCCAGATTTATTCATCTTTATCAACAATATGTTTTACCAAAATTTTGTCAAACCATAGGAGCTTTCAATCTCCCCCTTTTGGCAAATTTTGGCTAAAACTCCTTTTAGTTTGAATGGTGGTTAGGATTGGAATACTGTGCATACCAAGTTCATGTTGGTGTACACGAGGAGGAAGATAACACAACCTCGCACTTCCTAGGGTGAGTGAAGTTGAAAAAGGTCCAGAAGTTGAGACTCCTAAAGAAGTAAGAAGAAAGTCTGAACCACCAAAACTCTGGACACTCTTTCAAACACACCCCCCCTCCAGAGATCAGTTGTAAACTTTGTAATTCTGAGTACATCAAGCATGTAACTCAGATCATAAGACACAACCTGATCCTTAACTCAAGTCACAAGACACAAGGGAAACATAGATAATATGATAAACGAAACACCTTGTTCAATGTTCTTGCAAAATAACGGCAAGAACAACACACACATTCCCTGTACCAGAGACTCACACTCCCCCTTTTTAGCCAAAAATTGGCAAATGTAGCTAAGACATTCCCATACCCAACCAATACTTATCCAGACTTTAACAAAAGGCATTTGGAACACACCACAAAGAAAACACAGCCTGAGACAAATTGATCCAAGGACTCCCTTAAATACCCAAGAAATTTCCTTCGAATGTAACGAACCATTAAAAAAACAAAGGTCAATTAAATGAGGTCATTAATCCAAGGGTCTAACTTCACAAAAAACCAATGTGCACCGGCCAAGAATGCTTTGACTATTTCTTCTTCAAGGAAACCGTCCAAAAATAATGCAAGTAACGATGAACATGTTTTGCACGCGCATGTTCTTCACTATCCAAGGCACACCAACCAAAAGACCAGTTACTTTTAAAAGCATGTTCTTAACAATGTCCTGACATCATGTCAGACATTGTCTGCCAAAAACTTCTGTATTGATCAATACCCCCCACAACCTGCATCAGCAGAGCATTGTCAAGACATCCTTCTTGACATTTCATCCAAAAATAATCACAGCTTACTTGACCCCCAAACAAACTTGATTTTGAACTGTACCCCTACATCAATACTTCTTAGATCAAGGAGCAAATCCCCCTATCTAAGATAACCAGTGCTCCTTCAACGAGCACTTATGTTGATGAATGGAAAACATAAGACGCATCATCACGTCTTCTAGAGCGCACCCTCTGTCCAACCCACTTGCTGAACACATTCATTAACTACACTTATTGCATCTTCTGACAAGGAACAATAATCACTCACACATGAACACTATCATGCTTCCCATGAGATCACATTAAGATCAACAACCTAATTCAACAAACTCTTGGATTGAGACCAAACACACCATTGATCCCTCTCCTCTTGAACCCATCTATAGACAACATGAATTCCTCTTAAATTCTCATGTACAGACCTCGATGTTCCTTGATACAAAATTGAATTGACCTGGAATTCCACATTCCTTAAAGAGATACCTTACCTCTTAGTTTGTTATCTTCTTAATGATGTCAGATATCGTATACATGCTCCAGAACTTCTCAGCTTACCAAACTGATCCGCTTCTCTGTAGCATGACTCATAGCAGGAGTGGTATCCCTTTCACAAGCTTTTCTACTGACCTTAGCAAGGCCAACTAATTATATAGACACCCCATAATCTAAGACATTCATTCCTTCATCATTCTCCCGTATGATAACCTTGAATACTTCTGATTCTCCTGGTGAATATCCACTTCCAAGTTCTAAATGCATCAGAATCTAGACCTTCTTGCAATCAACTTGTGATCCACTACAGTCGTACCAAAACCTTCACATCAGACTTCCAAGACAGCTCTCCTACTCCATCATTCTCCCGTATGACAAATGTAGATACTTCTTAGAAACCATGTAAGTAACAAGTTCCTCAAAAAACTTGGAATCCTTCTCCAAGGATAACTAACCCAGAAGATGTTCTAACATCAGTTTGGACATCCTTCACATATCATAGACACCAACCAACATGGTTCTAGATATGTTCCACCACTGGACAAACTATTTGCATAGTAATTCAATCTGAAGATCTTCTAACAACACTGCGCCACCAGCTTGATCAATAAGAACTCCAGTAACCAAAGAGAGAAATAAACTCTCAACCACCAAAAGGAGTAATCTTCCATAAACTGAGAACTTCTGCCACAAGCTCCAAGATAGACCTGAACCAGAGCCTCCTTACGTCTTCAACCAACTACCTTTCTGCCCAAGAGTAATTAGTTCCAAGCACCCTGCTTGAATGCACAATAAAGATAAACCAAATGCTACTGTTTGGTTCATCTTAACCTTTCTTCAGAGTTTCAGATAATCTTCTGATCCACCAATGAAACCTAATCTTCAAGCTACATGAACTACTTGCTCCATAGCAAGACATCTTGGATCCACCAAGCCTTAGACATGTAACATCTTCTCCTTCCACAGCTCCCTCAAACTGCATGAGATAAACCTTTTTGAAGTGTTAATTCCATTTCTTTCTGAGAAGACCAACTTATCTTAGATGATGCGTCACTACATCAATTAAGACTCTGAAGTTTCTGCTTGATGTCATGACATCTAATTAGACATCCAATTGAGGAATTCAGCCCTTCCTTCTGCCACTTAGAAGAACCTCCTCCCTATTATAGAACAAGAGTTCCATGTTCTCATGGACTTGATTCAACGACCAAGTTTGAGTAGAGAACCTACATCCTGTTTATTCATGTCACAGGTATTCCATTCAAGCTCACGCCTTGATGAATATCTGCTTTGAAACTCCAAAGAATTCACACCTGCCACATCTGATTCTTCAGATGATAAGTAGTCCTAGACTACACCATAGCTATACCAAGAAAATACCATTTTCCCTCATTAGAGCAGTCTTCAAGATGTCACGGATATTGCCACCTATCCTTGACCTCCATGATGAGCAAGATCACATACTCCTAAGTACCTAGATCAGAAATAAACGGACCCAAGCTGTGCCATCACTAGCACCATATTCTAGACAAGACTCTCGCCAGGACACTTTCCAGATAAACATCATATGCTTCAAGTAACAACTGGAACACACCTGCTGCACTCCAAATACTCATAGATCAGAAATAAACTGATCCAAGAACTATTCATCAAGATTATGATGTCTTCTTCTTCATCTTCTACATCACCATTCACTAGACCAGTTTCTTGCCAAGAAATTCTCTAGAGATCAGATGCTTCTGGCACACCAAACTGAAGCAGATTCTTAGGTCAACACCCAAGAGAAAAAGATCGAAAAGCTTATGCAGTACCCCTCCCATGATTATGCTCAAACCAGATGAAGAGATGTTCCAACATCGTGTTGAACATCAGCAATCTTGAACTTCACATACAAGGATAATCAATTAAATACTTGTGAACATCACAAATAGCAATTGATCTTAAATCCTTGTTCAATAACCCTGCTTCACTGTTGAAGTCATACTCCAGCAGATCACTCCATGAATACTTATCAGATATTCAATATTTTGCAAGTATCTTCTTTGACAAACAAAGTGTTGAGATACCAAGGCTTCCACCCTTGACTCAAGTAACTAAGATTCTCTCTGAACAAACCCTATTTACCTCAACTGTTCTAAAATCTTCATTTAGATTGGATCCACCCGTAGGGTTAAGAGAGATGAATCCTTCCTTGCACTTTTGGATGGTGAAAATAAATCACCTCCACTTTCTTCAGGTCTGTGTTTCACAGAAACACCCTCTAGTCAGAAGAATAACTAGAAGACTCCAAATGCACGACTGAGACGCCTTTATGAGTGGACTTGAGAGAATTCACAAGTATCTTGGACAACTTAGCCGATAAATAATTTATCAAATCCCTAGAGCAAGAACTTGATAAACCTAATCTCAACTCCACTTCTCTTCAACTGACTTCAAACTACACCATGGAACCAAGCTTCCAAGTACCAAGTCACCATAACAGACATCTACCAACAACTCTCTCCATTCCATCGCTCTTGACTTTGGAATAAAAAGATGCAGATATCCTCACATATAGAGGCCGACGATTGAGATCTTCCACCATCTGTCTTCAACAACAACTCCAGAATCCCATAATTCCAAAGCTCTTCCATCAGACACATATGCAGCGGAACCACCAAGGAACAAATTCAACTTGCCCTAACAAGATGTCAGAACATCTTATAAGACACCCTAACAAGAGAACTAGCCACTTCTCCTGCAGCTGTTGTAGAACCTCCTTAGTAACATGAACAACCACCGGGTTATTACCTTAGATCCAGAACATTCATCCCACCATTAATACCCTTGAGTATGTCTGATTTGATGAACTGATCTCCAAAACTCGTCCTTCTTTAAACGCCAGAAAGTATCTCCCAAAGATCTCATCCAGAAACAGACACGATACCTGCTCTGATACCAATTGAAATTCTGGCATAGCAGACAATAGATGTCCTAACACATGTCAAGACATTGTTCTGCATAATCAATAAAAAAGAACAGAACAACAGATGGATACCTTGCATATCAGTAACTGCAGAATCACAGATGTTGCGACATCTGTTCCAACAAGTTTATCAAGACCAATAACAGAATATGTAAATCTGCAGACTGATAAAAGAACACAGCAATTGTTAACCCAGTTCGGTGCAATTCACCTACATCTGGGGGATACCTATCCTGGAAGAAGACTCTACTATCTGTAGTAAACTTATAAAGTTAAACTCCCATATTTACAACTTTATCTCCTAAATACTACCCAATGAAATCTTTACCAAAGAACACCCTCTTTAATATGAGAATCACCACTTACTTCCCCTAATCACAATCTGTGATATCTAAACCATCCATGATAATACAGAATTCTGTCAAGCATACTTGACCAACACACTAACTTGGATTTGCTTCAAAGCTTCATCCAAGAAGAATACACAATCCAATACCCAAAGGCTTATGGATCTGTACGATACCTATGTCTACCATAGTGCATCAAATGATACAAAGGGAGACTTACAAACCTAGAGAAGCAATAACTCCCAAAACCCTAAACCCTTATTTTTACACAAGAGAACTAGGTTACAAAAGGTATATCGAAGATCCTAGGTATAAGTCTTCTTATATAGGCTTCAGCAGTCTTGGGCTTCATATCTTTGGTCCTTGATCCATTCCTGAAAAACGCATCAATTCTTGTGCAGATTTGTTACAGATTTAAAACCTACTAAATCAGTACATTAATCCAGGATGTCGTGTCTTCAGGTTGAGACATCTTCTTCGACATCTTTGTTTATGGCCATATTTATTCATCTTTATCAACAATATGTTTTACCAAAATTTTGTCAAACCATAGGAGCTTTCAATATCCCCCTTTTGACAAATTTTGGCTAAAACTCCTTTTAGTCCTAATGGCGGTTGGGATTGGAATACTGTGCATACCAAGTTCATGTTGGTGTACACGAGGAGGAAGATAACACAACCTCCCTCTTCCTAGGGAGAGTGAAGTTGAAAAATGTCCAGAAGTTGAGACTCCTAAAGAAGCAAGAAGAAAGTCTGAACCACCAGAACTCTGGACACTCTTTCAAACACACCCCCCTCCAGAGATCAGTTGTTGACTTTATAATTCTAAGTACATCAAGCATGTAACTCAGGTCACAAGACACAACCTGATCCTTAACTCAAGTCACAAGACACAAGGGAAACATAGATAAGATGATAAACCAAACACCTTGTTCAATGTTCTTGCAAAACAACTGCAAGAACAACACACACATTCCCTGTACCAGAGACTCACACTCCCCCTTTTTAGGCAAAAATTGGCAAAGGTAGCTAAGACATTCCCATACCCAACCAATACTTATCCAGACTTTCACAAAAGGCATTTGGAACACACCACAAAGAAAACACAGCCTGAGACAAATTGATCCAAGGACTCCCTTAAATACCCAAGAAATTTCCTTCGAATGTAACGAACCATTAAAAAAACAAAGGTCAATTCAATGAGGTCATTAATCCAAGGATGTAACTTCACCAAAAGCGAATGCGCACCGGCCAAGAATGCTTTGACTATTTCTTCTTCAAGGAAACCGTCCAAAAATAATGCAAGTAACGATGAACATGTTTTGCACGCGCATGTTCTCCCCTATCCAAGGCACACCGACCAAAAAACCAGTTACTTTTAAAAGCATGTTCTTAACAGTGTCCTGACATCATGTCAGACATTGTCTACCAAAAACTTCTGTATTGATCAATACCCCCACAACCTGCATCAGCAGAGCATTGTCAAGACATCCTTCTTGACATCTCATCCAAAAATAATCACAGCTTGCTTGACCCCCAAACAAACTTGATTCGAAACTGTACCCCTGCAGCAATACTTCTTAGATCAAGGAGCAACTCCCCCTATCTAAGATAACCAGTGCTCCTCCAACAAGCACTTATGTTGACGAATGGAAAACATATGACGCATCATCATGTCTTCAAGAGCGCACCCTCTGTCCAACCCACCTGCTGAACACAATCATTAACTTCACTTATTGCATCTTTTGACAAGAAACAATAATCACTCATACATGAACACTATCATGCTTCCCATGAGATCACATTAGGATCAACATCCTAAATCAACAAACTCCTGGATTGAGACCAAACACACCATTGATCCCTCTCTTCTTGAACCCATCTGTATACCACATGAATTCCTCTTAAATTCTCATGTACAGGCCTCGATGTTCCTTGAGACAAAATCCAATTGACCTGGAATACTCCACATTCCTCAAAGAAATACCTTACCTCTTAGTTTGTTATCTTCTTAACGATGTCAGATATCGTATACATGCTCCATAACTTCTCAGCTTGCAAAACTGATCCGCTTCTCTCTAGCATGACTCGTAGCAAGAGTGGTATCCGCTTCACAAGCTTTTCTACTAACCTTAGCAAGGACAACTAATTAGATAGACACCTCATAATCCAAGACATTCATTCCTTCATCATTCTCCCGTATGATAACCTGGAATACTTCTGATTCTCCTGGTGAATATCCACTTCCATATTCTGAATGCATCAGAATCTAGACCTTCATGCAATCAACTTGTGATCCACTACAGTCTTACCAAAACCTTCACATCAGACTTCCAAGACAGCTCTCATACTCCATCATTCTCCCATATGACAAATGTAGATACTTCTTAGAAACCATGTAAGTAACAAGTTCCTCACAGAACTTAGAATCCTTCTCCAAGGATAACTAACCCAGAAGATGTTCTAACATCAGTTAGGACATCCTTCACATATCATAGACACCAACCAACATGGTTCTAGATATGTTCCACCACTAAACATGCTATATGCATAGTAATTCAATCTGAAGATCTTCTAACAACACTGCACCACTAGCTTAATCAATAAGAACTCCAATAACCAAAGCGAGAAATAAAATCTCAACCACCAAAAGGAGTAATCTTCCATAAACTAAGAACTTCTGCCACAAGCTCCAAGATAGACCTGAACCAGAGGCTCCTTACGTCTTCAATCAACTACCCTTCTGCCCAAGAGTAATTAGTTCCAAGCACCCTGCTTGAATGCACAATAAAGATCAACCAAATGCCACTGTTTGGTTCATCTTAACTTTTCTTCAGAGTTTCAGATAATCTTCTGATCCACCAATGAAACCTAATCTTCAAGCTATATGAACTACTTGCTCCATAGCAAGACATCTTGGATCCACCAAGCCTTAGACATGTAATATCTTCTCCTTCCACAGCTCCTGCAAACTGCATGAGATAGACCTTTTTGAAGT
Organism: Lathyrus tuberosus; assembly: GCA_022829125.1. NCBI lineage: Eukaryota > Viridiplantae > Streptophyta > Magnoliopsida > Fabales > Fabaceae > Lathyrus > Lathyrus tuberosus. Next base: position 10,955,344 of record JALAZF010000153.1, read on the forward strand.
GTTAATTCCATTTCTTTCTGAGAAGATCAACTTATCTTACGATGATGCGTCACTACATCAACTAAGACTCTGAAGTTTCTACTTGATGTCATGACATCTGATTAGACATCCAACTGAGGAATTCAGCCCTTCCTTCTGCCACTTAGAAGAACCTTCTCCCTATTACAGAACAAGAGTTCCATGTTCTCATAGACTTGATTCAATGACCAAGTTTGAGTAGACAACCTCCATCCTGCTTAATCATGTCACAGGTATTCCATTCAAGCTCACGCCTTGATGAATATCTGCTTTGAAACTCCAAAGAATTCACACCTGCCACATCTGATTCTTCAGATGATAAGTAGTCCTAGACTACACCATAGCTATACCAAGAAAATACCATTTTTCCCTTAGTAGAGCAGTCTTCAAGATGTCACGGATATTGCCACCTATCCTTGACCTCCATGATGAGCAACATCACATGCTCCTAAGTACCTAGATCATAAATAAACGAACCCAAGCTGTGCCATCACCAGCACCATATTCTAGACAAGTCTCTCGCCAGGACACTTTCCAGATATACATCAGATGCTTCAAGTAATAACTGGAACACACCTGCTGCACTCCAAGTACTCGTAGATCAGAAATAAACTGATCCAAGAACTATTCATCAAGATTATGATGTCTTCTTCTTCATCTTCCACATCACCATAGTCTAGACCAGTTTCTTGCCAGGAAACTCTCTAGAGATCAGATGCTTCTGCCACACCAAACTGAACCAGATTCTTAGGTCAACACCCAAGAGAAAAAGATCCAAAAGCTTATGCAGTACCCCTCCCATGATTATGCTCAAACCAGATGAAGAGATGTTCCAATATCGTGTTGAACATCAGCAATCTTGAACTTCACATACAAGGATAATCAATTAAATACTTGTGAACATCACAAATAGCAATTGATCTTAAATCCTTGTTCAATAACCCTGCTTCACTGTTGAAGTCATACTCCAGCAGATCACTCCATGAATACTTATCAGGTATTCAATCTTTTGCAAGTATCTTCTTTGACAAACAAAGTGTTGAGATACCAAGGCTGCTACCCTTGACTCAAGTAACTAAGATTCTCTCTGAACGAAACCTATTTACCTCAACTGTTCTAAAATCTTCATTTAGATTGGATCCACCCTTAGGGTTAAGAGAGATGAATCCTTCCTTGCACTTTTGGATGGTGAAAATAAATCACCTCCACTTTCTTCAGGTTTGTGTTTCATAGAAACATCCTCTAGTCAGAAGAATAACTAGAAGACTCTAAATGCATGACTAAGACGCCTTTATGAGTGGACTTGACAGAATTCTTAAGTATCTTTAACAACTTAGCCGATCAATAATTTATCAAATCCCTAGAGCAAGAACTTAATAAACCTAATCTCAACTCCCCTTCTCTTCAACTGACTTTAAACTACGCCATGGAACCAAGCTTCCAAGTACCAAGTCACCATAATACACATCTACCAACAACTCTCTCCATTTCATCGCTCTAGACTTTGGAATAAAAAGATGCAGATATCCTCACATATAGAGGCCGACGATTGAGATCTTCCACCATTTGTCTTCAACAACAACTCTGAATCCCATAATTCCAAAGCTCTTCCATCAGACACATATGCAGCGGAACCACCAAGGAAAAAATTCAACTTGCCCTAAGAAGATGTCAGAACATCTTATAAGACACCCCAACAAGAGAACTAGCCACTTCTCCTGCGGTTGTTGTAGAACCTCCTTAGTAACATGAACTACCATCGGGTTGTTGCCTTCGATCCAGAACATTCATCCCATCCATTAATACCCTTGAGTATGTCTGAGTTGATGAACTGATCTCCAAAACTCGTCCTTGTTTAAACGTCAGAAAGTATCTCCCAAAGCTCTCGTCCAGAAACAGACAGGATGTCTGCTCTGATACCAACTGAAATTCTGGCATAGCAGACAGCAGATGTCCTAACACATGTCAAGGCATTGTTCTGCATAATCATTTAAACAAGAACAGAACAGCAGACTGATACCTTGAATATCAGTAACTGCAGAATCACAGATGTTACGATATCTGTTCCAAAAAGTTTATCAAGACCAATAACAGAATATGTAAATCTGCAGACAGATAAAAGAACACAGCAATTGTTAACCCAGTTCGGTGCAATTCACCTACATCTGGGGATACCAATCCAGGAAGAAGACTCTACTATCTATAGTAAACTTATTAAGTTAAACTCCCCCGGTTACAACTTTATCTCCTAAATACTAACCAATGAAATCTTTACTAAAGAACACCCTCTTTAATATGTGAATCACCACTCACTTCCCCTAATCACAATCTGTGATATCTAAACCATCCCTGTCAATACAGAATTCTGTCAAGCATACTTGACCAACACGCTAACTTAGATTTGCTTCAAAGCTTCATCCAAGAATAGTACACAATCCAATACCTAAAGGCTTATGGATCTGTGCGATACCTATGTCTACCACAGTGCATCAAACGATACAAAGGGAGACTTACAAACCTAGAGAGCCAACGACTCTCAAAACCCTAAACCCTTATATTTACACAAGAGAACTAGGTTACAAAAGGTATATCAAAGATCCTAGGTCTAAGTCTTCTTATATATGCTTCAGCAGTCTTAGGCTTAATATCTTTGGTCCTTGATCCATTCCTGAAAAACGCATAAATTCTTGTGCAGATTTGTTACAGATTTAAAACCTACTAAATCAGTACATTAATCCAGGATGTCGTTTCTTCAGGTTAAGACATCTTCTTCGACATCTTTGTTTATGGCCAGATTTATTCATCTTTATCAACAATATGTTTTACCAAAATTTTGTCAAACCATATGAGCTTTCACCTTCCTCTCACGTAACCGACTCCCGAACCCAGGATTTGGTTGCGATGACCATGTCTTCTCCCTTTTGAGGTTTCTTCGATCGTTTCCTTTCCCCCGTCGGGATAAATATCGTTCGGTGACGACTCTGTTTTTCTGCCGGTTGTTTTTCGCGTTGCGACATAGTGAATTAGAATAATTTAAATGTGATATGAGATACTCAAAATATTTGAGGCGGAGGATTGCAATTCAATTTCAACACTAGCTGAACCAAGATTGCAATCGACAAAGGATCTAGATGAAGATGAAGTCGATCCAACTCAATATAGAAGACTCATTGGATAATTAAGATACCTTTGTCATAGAAGGCCTAATCTAACATACAATGTAGGCATGGTGAGTAGGTTCATGAAAAAACCAAAAGGTGTCTCATCTTGCAGCCATCAAGACGATATTAAGGTATCTAAAAGGAACACTATATTATAGCCTTTTGTTTCCTGCAGTAGATGTAGGAAAGGAATGTAATCTAGTGGGATACACATACTTAAGTTGGTGTGGTGATGCTGAGAATAAAAAATCCACAGCTGGTTATGTGTTAATGCTAGGTGGTTCGCCAGTTGCTTAGAGCTCAAGTAAAAAACCTATTATAGCTATGTCATAATGTGAGTCTGAGTACATAGCCGCCTCTCTTTCTGCATGTCAAACAACATGGATAGTGAATCTGATTGAATAGATTGTAGGGAAAATCATGGAGCAATGATCATGAAGATTAATAACACGTCTACTATCAATTTGACCAAGAATCCGATAACACGTGGAAGAAGCAAACACATTGAGATGAAATTGTATTATCTTAGAAATCAAGTAGCAAATGGGAAGCTGAACCTGGAACATTGTAAAAGTGAGAATCAGGTTGCAGACATCATGTCAAAGGTTGTGCAAGTGGAATTGCTCAAGAGATTGAAAACTATGATGAATATAGATAGCTTAGGCACAATGAATTATGTGGTATGTGAAATATGTAATACTTTATCTTAAGCATGTTTGGAAAGTGTAGGATTTGGCAGAGTTCAAGTCGAATGTATTCGATAGAGTGGTAGTCGAATATAGTTTGTGAAAGTTGAATCTGTATGTATTTGACAAAAAGTGGAATATAACTTATAGTAGACAAAGGTACATGTATTCCACAGAGAGTCGAATACAGCTAGTTATAGTCAAAGTAGCATATGTATTCAACAAAGTTGAATAACAACTTGTTGAAGTCAGTTAGTCACTTTGAGATTCCGTGATGTGCAAGCAATCTCATTATAAATAAGGAGGTACTATGCATTTGTAACTAGCACAATTTAGACAGAGAGAGAAACTCTTCATTGATAGATTGATCAATAAAGTTTTCCATCTTTTCAATAACTCATACTCTCTCTCAATTCAATTCTCTTCCTCGTTATTTCAAATTTATCTTTCTTCTCACATCGTTGTGCAAAGAAACCATCTTACAACCATGGTGTGGTTGTATAACTTGATTGACGAATGAAGAACGATCATCTTGAATCAATCAAAAAGGTGATTGAATCTTTTTCTATCCAGATTGATTCCAACATTCACATCAATGATGTCACCATTGATATCACTTTCCCAAACCTTTAAAAAAATCAAGTATTTTGAGTTCACATCAGTGTAGCCCACCAAGTCAACTCGCTATAATACGCACAAAAGTTATCCAATCTTGAGTTAGGAATAACGCTTCAAATATGAATCATAAAACATATTGAATTAAGGAACTCTGCACATTGAACTAAGGAACTCTACATAATATTAAGTAGCAAAGTATACATCGTGCATATTATTTAGTGTTCAATACAATAATCTCAAATTGCGAAATTGGCAAAATGAATAAAATCGTAATTTCTAAGCTAGAGTAGAAACCGAGCAATTTAAGCCTTCTTTGATGCATAAAACCACAGGAAAATGAGTTAATACCTTTTTGGTGAGCTATATAGTTCATATACCTCCGTCTTATAAAAAGTGTCTCATTTACATTTGTTTTTTTATGACTCAAAATAAATATCTTTTTAGAATATCAATACAGCATTTATTATTTTTTCCACTACTATATTCTTTTTATTAATTTTTTCAAGCTTTTTTTTAAAAAGAATCTCATTTGCACTTGTATTTTTTTATGTCTTAAAATAAATGTCTATTTAAAATACCAATAAAATATTTATTATTATTTTTTCATTACTATACTCTTATTAATTAATTTTTACGCTTTTCAACTATTTCACTAACAATAATAAATAAAAATATTTTAATAAAAGACATTAATTTTATCATTAAAATTAACGCATCTAATTATTTTTTTTAAGAATCACACAGAACTCTCGTAAAATAATAGACGAAGGGAGTAAGTAGTAACTAATTGCACCATGCATGTGTAACATGGTACATAGCTATTGTAAACCGTGGCGGAACTAGACTATAAAGTTTGGAGTGACCATAAAATTAAATTATAATTTATAAATAAAATATTCATACCATATTGTATATAAAATATTTAAAATGCAATAAACACAAAGTTGAACATAAAATAATTTAAAAATATTACTTTAAAATACCTTATAATAATGCTCTACGATTTTTGAGTTGCTTGAAATCCTCAATAATAGTCTCAGAATCAATATTTGCAGCACTTTCTCTTTTAATGTTAACCGTCATGCTATCTTCTAGAAAATCAACTTCCATTTTACTTCTCAATCTTGTCTTGATAATTTTCATTGCTGAGAATGATCTTTCAGTAGTGGCCGTAGATACAGGGAGAGTCATAACAAGACGGAGCAGTCTATCAATCAAATAATAAATTTCATTCTTTTCAGTTGAAGCTAAAGATGAACATAAGTCTTGAATAATTGATAAATTATTCAAACTCGATGCTTGGTGAGCATCAATAATAAAATGTCGAAGTTGAAATTGCAAATTAATCCTCTCTTGCTCATTGAAGTCCATAGGATAATACTTTTCAACTAGAGTACAAATATTTGTAAAAGAAAAACAAAGTACATAGCTATTTATGGGTTTATAGTAATAGATAGCTATAACTAGTTGCTACAATTTAGGTGTATTTACTTGTATTATAATATTCCTTAGTTTCATATTATAATGGTTATACATCCCTAGTCTTAAGGAAGAACTCTGTTAATATTTGGAGATTCCGTTTCATTCTTGTATCGATAAATAGCCATTACTTTGATAATTACAATCAATGAACAATCATCCTTTTATGGTATCAGAGCAAATTAGCTTAAAAGCTTTTTTTTTCTCGATCCTTCATTCATGGCACCACAAGTTTCTGATGTCAAAACTTTCCAAAGGACACCCACTATATCATCCCTTTTATATAGCATAAGAAGTCTTGGACCGCCTAATCGCTTTGAATCTTGCTATAAAGTGGTCAAATTCAATAAGAAGAAATTAGGCACTATATTCTACAGGCACAATCCAATACCTCTGTAAATACTATTCAACATACTTTTAAATTGGAGTTGTAGCAATCGTGGTTACAGACACTGCAGTTTATATTATTGTGACTATTGTGATATAAATTATGGTCATTGCAGTATACATTTATTTTTTGTTAACAAAAAGTTGCACACTTGATTTTTTATTTTATATTTTAGATGTCTTTTATTTTTTCTCTAAATTTTCGTATGTATTTCATTAATAATTTGTGATCACTGTGAATATTTAAAAATTTTTTAAAATATATTTTACATTTATATCATAAATGTAAACTAAATAATTAGACTAAATTACAGTTTTGGTCTCTGTTTGTCAAAACTCACGGTTTTAGTCTCCCATTTTTTTTAACAGTTTTGGTTCTCCACCTCAATTTTAGCCTCACTGTTCATGTACGGACATGTACTGTTTATGTACGGAATCGATACTGTTCATCATTTTTTGGGCCAAAATTGAGATGAGAGACTAAAACTGTTAAAAAAATAGAGGACCAATACCATGAGTTTTGACGAACAGAGGATCAAAACTGTAAAAATAGAGGACCAATACCATGAGTTTTGACGAACAGAGGATCAAAACTGTAATTTAGCCAAATAATTATTACAAATAATGTATAATCTATTGGATACTGACGCGGTCCTATATGGATTAATGTGATCGTTGCGGCGTGGGTTATTATTATATAAAGCATTCTTAACCACACTACCACAGATTAGACGTGGATGTGGTGCTATTGATGTTTCGTTTATTCAAGTATTATGGGGCTTAAGGCACCGCCCCTCATAAATATTGTGGTGTTTCTGCTTGCCTACTAATCTTTTGATTCATTTGTAACATTTATTGTCTTTCCTCCTTTTCATCATTGTTTTTACCTTTCTATTATAATATAGAATCTAGAGTTCTAATCTGGGGTGGTGTGGTTAAGCATGCTTTATATAATAATAAATATATTTGTTTAACATGATTTAGCATTCATGGATAAATATTAAGTATTAGAACTATTTTGATAACGAAACCAACTTTATTTTACCTCAACACTATCATTTTTCATGTTTAAGAATAGTAATTATGCACCCACACATTATTTCCAAAATTGCTTGCTATGGTGAATACTTTCATACTTCAGTTGAATTTGATAAGTTAATAGGTTATTTATTCAACGCCAAATACTATGAATAATATGATAATAAGATCTGATCTCGTCCGAGCAATGCTCGAGGGAAATGCCCTGTTTGAGAGATTTGGAGTTTTCTTGGGCGGGACCCAACTTAAAATTTCGCCCAAGAAACGTGATCAAAGTCTAATCCAAGAGACTTAAAAATTTTGTCTGAGGCTTTGAGGGGAGTCCCATCTGAGAGGTCCATCGCATCGTCTGAGGGACTTTGAGTCTAATCAATCGAGCTTAATACATAACTTTGCCCAAGGGACTTATAGTCTCAACAAATATACTTATCTAAACTCCCTGTCCGAGGGACTTAGAGTTTTCTCGGGTGAGGTCCAACGTAAAATCACGCCAAGGGATGCGACTAAAATTTAGCCCAACAGACTTAACTTATAGTCTTGTTTGAGGGCTTGATAGAAGTCCAGTCCAAGAGGTCGAACACCTTGCACGAGAAACTTAAGAGTCCCATCAATCGTGCTAAATATATAACTTCTCCTGAGGGACCAAGATCTCCCATTAAACAAGCTATCTAACTTCCCACAGAGTGACTTGGAGTTTCCTCGGGTGGGACCAAACATACGAGTCTCACCCAAGAGGCATGACTGAAGTCTAGCCAGTGAGACTTAACTTAATATCTTGTTTAAGGGCCTGATATAAGTCCCGCCCGAGTGGCTCAACACCTCGCTTGAGAGACTTAAAGTCTTATCAGCCAGGCTGAACATATAGTCTTGCCTGAGGGACTGAGAGTCCAAAAAAACAGGCTCAGATCAATGCTTATCCTGAGAGGCTTCGAGTCTCATCAGTTAGCACTACGCCAAAATTGGCTTTTCGCATCGCCACAAAGACAGCGCTTTTTGCAAAAAGCGTTGCTATAAGTCTTTAAAAAATTTCGCTAAAATAAAGCGCTGCAAATGACAGCCTTTAGAAAGCGCTTTTTAAAAGCGCTGCTAAATGCCCTAAATTGAAGCCACCTTAGAAAGCGCTTTTTGAAAAGCGCTGCTATAGGTATTACCTTAGAAAGCGCTTTAAAAAAGCGTTGCTATAGGTTAACCTTAGAAAGCGCTTTCAGAAAGCGCTGCTATAGGTCTTAAATTCTCCCCACTTAAGAAAGCGCTTTCTAAGGAAAGCGCTCTTAGAGGTAGCACTTAAGAAAGCGCTTTTTGAAAAGCGCTTTCTAAGGTCAATTATGAATTAAAATATAAAACACATTTCTAATCATTTTCAGAAACTTCTTTTCATTTTCTTCCCTCGACCGTTTCTTTCGGAAACCCTTGCTTTCGTTCATTCTTGCTTTCGTTCTGAAACCCTTGCCATTGCCATTGTCGTCGTTCTGAAACCCTTGCCATTGCCATTGTCGTCGTTCTGAAACCCTTGCCATTTTCATTGCCGTCTTCCATTGTCGTCATGAAGAAGAAGAGGAAAACGAAGAAGAGGTACGTTGTTGTTGTTGTTCTTGCTTCTTACATTGTTCTTGTTTCTTACATTGTTCTTGTTTCTTACATTCTTGCCGTCGTTCTGTTGTTGTTGTTATTGTTGCCGTCGTTCTGTTATAGTTAGGTCGTTCTTGCTGTTGTTGTCGTTCTTGCTGTTGTTGTTGCTTCTGTTAGTTGTTCTTGCTGTTGTGTTATGCTTCTAAACTTGTGTTGCGTTCTTGCTGTTGTGTTATGCTTCTAAACTTGTGTTATGCTTCTGTTAGTTGTTCTTGCTGTTGTTACGTTCTTGCCGATTTTGTTTTTTATTATTTGTTGTGTGGAATTGATATATGCCCTACCAAACGTATTGTTGGTATTATCTTGAAAATGAGAATCAAACTCTCAATTTTCTTATTACTCTATATAAAAAACTAAATCAACCCTATATATCTCCTCAAATGAAATGAAATTAACATGAATAATTAAAAACAAGTTGCTATTAAATGTTGAAAGATATTTTTTGTAAAGAAGATATTTTGATTATTTTAAAAATATTAAATTCTTGTTATAAAATTATAGCTTATATCATTCAATAATATTAATTAGTTGTCATGTTATATATAGCTTATATCATTCAATGGATTATGGATTATGGATTTTTATATTTGTCATTTAATTTTTGTTTTTTTCTTTCTTACAGGTCAAATGGCTAGTAACCAGGAAGACACACACGAGACACATGATACAAATGAAGCTCAGAATGAAACTTCGAATGTAGAAAGTGAAATAAAACAAGGAATAACTATTATGAAGTCAATCATCCGTGCTAGAGATAAAGGAATCAAATTTGATGTACATTGGAGTGATGAGAACCAACTAATTGAGCCTAACGGTTCAATGTTGTCTTTATACATTGGTTCACTTGTCCGTCAGCACATTCTAATTACCAGTGATAATTGGAGGAATCCATTGTTGCAAGCTGGTAAAGATAAGATATGGACTGAGATACAGGTACTTACCAAATATGATTGATGTTATTAGATTTTTGTTGACGATTAAGTCTTTAATTTACTTATACTAACACACTTTATGTTTATATGTGTATGTTTTTTTGTAGAGGTCCTTTAATATTGATGAAAGTCGGAAAGTATTGTCTTCAATTGGCCGGAAAGAGACACATAGGGTTTCGAGCCTTATTATCAAACAAATATCTTAAGGATGAGGAAAAAAAATTTGTAGAAGCAGAACTTCCACAGTTGTATGTGGACTTGATTACACCGGAAGAATGGGGCACTTTTGTAGCCAAACGGAAAACCGAAAAATTCAATGTAATGTTATCTTGTCATGTCTATTAATTGTATTATATACTTGTTGCATTAGTTTATTCTGATATGACTTAAACTTGTTTATCCAGGATTTGAGTGCCATTAATCGCCAAAGAGCATCAAAACCCGCGTATCCATACAGAAAAGGGCGTTTGGGATATGCACGGTTACAACAAAAATTGGTAAGTATATATTAATGTTATGATTTTATTAATTATATTATTGTGTTATAATTGATGAACTTATTATTTAACTAAATGTGTAGTTAGAAGAGACGAAAAGTGAAGAATCATCACTTCCGGAACATGTTTTATGGAAGGAAGCTCGTGTGGGTAAGGATGGAGTTGTTAGGGAAGATGTTCAGCATGTTTATGACGAATGTGTAAGTATAACATTATGTCTTTAAGTTAATCGAAATTTTATTAAAATATAATTAATTTTTAATCCCCACTAATAATTTTCTATATGTCGATGAATTTCAGGAGACTCTATCTAAATCCTTAACCACAGGTGAGGAGGATTGCAGGAGCATTCTTAGTCGAGTACTAAATGTTCCTGAGTATTCCGATCGGGTGAGAGGTAAAGGATTTGGTGTGACTCCATCTTCCTTGTATAAGCAACCAAAGAGAAAAAATCCCAGCAACCAAGAAGTCATGCAATCATTGGAGGAACTAAAAGCGCAAGTCCGTGAATTGCAAAAGGATAAAGAGAAATATGAGGCGGAAAAGCACGGTTCCGGGTTGAAAGATACTAGTGACAAAGCTAGTATCAATTGTCAAAATAAAATTCACGAGGTAATTTGCACATATTTATTTTAATTAAATTAACACATTTATTTTAATTGACCTTTATACACATTAGCAGTTACATATTTATTATTGCTTCAGGGCATTTCATCTTGTCAGCTGTATTTTTCGTTACCGACTTATCGCATAGTTGACAAGGGAAAAGTGCATAACAAAGTGGGAGAGTTACTTCACCATAAACTGCTCCCTCATGGATATCTGAAAGTGTCGGTTGATATCGCTTTAGATACAGATGTGGTACTACCTATGCCTGACTCGGTTTCAGAGGTTACATTGTTGCGAGATGCAATAGGTTCGTTTGTTGCATGGCCGTTAGACCTCATTTCCATAGATGATGAGGTATGTTGAAAACCATTACGAATCTCTTAGTATTCAAATGTCAATTCTGAACCATTATGAAAATCATTCTGAACCATTACGTACATTTTTTTTACATGGTAATGTTAGACTCCTACAAAACCCGCAGCTAAGGATAAAGGGGTTTTGCGGCAAAACGAGTCTGTTTCATCACAAAGAGAGATACATTTTAAGTGTTATTCTATTATCCGAATTCAAAAGTTTCATGATTTTCTACTTTACCTAAATAATATAATTGTTAGGTTCCTGCTCAAGCTTCACAACAGGCCAGCAAGAAAAAAGCTCCTAATAGAACCGTGCAGGCAAAAAGAGCTCCTCCTCGCTTTCAGTCGTGTCTTGAAACACTTGTGGCAACATCAGATGTGATGGATGGTGCTATTCGGCAAATAGACATGGACGAAGGTGTTTTTGGTTTTCCTCATTCCAAGATAATCGGAAGAGAGGACATGGCGCAGATTTTCAAGCATCTTGAATTAGGCATCGGTGTTATGCATTCATACATCTGGTACTCCGATCAATCTATTATTTATTTAGTTGAACATTTTATTTACACATTTCAATGAAAATAGTCTAATGTTTATTATGTTTTTATTTAAGGTGCTTGTATGAAAAATTGATGTGCGGGACGCAATTGTCAAACAGATTCCGTTTCTTGTCTTGCACCTGTGTCAATGCACCGACAATTGGTATGAATCCACTTTCAGTAAGAGACCACTTAATTGAGAGATTTATGGCCAGCAAGAGAGAAAGTTTGTTTCTTTTACCGTATACTACTGGAAACGGGTAAGATTTTCATTCTAATCTTTGTATCTTTTGCATAGAAATTATCCATCTAAACTTTTGTTATATTTTACAGTGGACACTGGTTGTTGGTTGCCATTAATCCTACAAGAGAAGTGGTCTATTATCTGAATTCATTGGATCATGATTGGTCAACATATGAGAGTATGAAAGATGTGGTTGATACGTAAGTTAGATTGTTCGAAATATTCGTGTGTATTTGTATATTTAATTATTTATGTGAGATTGTTCTAAATTTATGTTTTTCTTTTATAGAGCAATACTAGTATACCGAGCACAAAGAGAAGCCCGAGTAGCACAGGCTAAAGCAAACAGCGTTACATGGGTCAAAGTGGAGGTATATTAATTTTCACAATGTTGCTTATTAGTGGTGCTACTTGATAACACAAAACAACTATATGTTAATTCTTATTTGTTTGTCTATGTGTAGTGTCCTCTTCAGCGTAATGGCATAGACTGCGGGTATTTCGTTTTGAGGTTTATGAGAGAAATCCTTCAAATGGATCGATTAGAGATTCCTATCATGGTATGCATGGATTTATAACTTAGGATTTATTTTAATATTTATCGGATATGTCATATAATTTATCATTTTAAACTAAATAATGCATATTTTGTTTTGTTATGTAGTATTTTGATGAATACGCGTGTTCTCATTACACGAAGGATAAACTGCAAAAAATTAAGGAGGAATTGTGCGAATACCTTATTGGAAAAAGAATCATATAAGGTATAGGATTATGGGATTATGTGAATGTATAGTTTTGTGAATGGTTTATTTTATGGGATTGTATAGTTTTGTGAATGGTTTATGTTATTTATGTGATTTTTTATTGTAATTGTATAGTTTTGTGAATGGTTAATGTAAATGACTTAAATTATAATGGAAATAGTTTATGTGGTTTATGTGATTTATGGGATTAGTGGAAATGGTTAATGAATCATACTAGAAATTGTTAATGGAAATGTGAATTATACAGGTTTATTGAAATGGCTTGAATTATACAGGTTTCTGCATAAAAAAACGGTTAAAATGGGATTTTTAAAAAAATTCATTAAAATTATACGTATAGAAAAGACAGCGCTTTCTAGAAAAAGCGCTGCCTATAGTTCACAAAAGAAATCGCTTTTTCTTAAAAGCGCTCTCTAAAGGTATAGAAAAAAATTCATTAAAATTATAGGTATACATTAGAGAGCGCTTTAAAAAGCGCTGTCTAAAGGGGGACAAAAGAAAGCGCTTTTTCCTGTAAAAGCGCTCTCTAAAGGTATATAAAAAAATTCATTAAAATTTTATACGTATACATTAGACAGCGCTTTCAAAAGCGCTGTCTAAAGGCCCACTTTAGAGAGCGCTTTTAAAGGAAAAAGCGCTGCTAAATGCCTACTTTAGAAAGCACTTTTAAAGGTAAAGCTCTGCCTAAAGTAGACCTATAGCAGCGTTTTTTCATTAAAAAAAAGCGTTGTCTTTACCTACGACATCGCCACCTTAGGCAGCGCTTTTAAGCGCTGTTAAAGGCCAAAAAAAGCGATGTTGTAGCCCTTGTTTGGCATAGTGTAGGCTTAATATATAACCTCACCTAATTATCTTAATGTTTCCTCAAGAAGGATCAATCCTAAAGGACGCACATGAAGTCTAGTCCAAGGAACTTAACCTAAAGTATTGTCTGAGGGCATGATAGAAGCCTCGCCCGAGAAGTTTAACACCTCGCCGGAGAGATATAAAGTGTCATCAACCAAGATAAATATATAAATTTTCCTGCGGAGTTGAGAGTCATCTCAGACAAGCTTAATTAAACTCCTCGCCTAAGGGACTTAAAATTTTCCTTAGGCGGGAACCAACTTAAAGTCTGGCATGAGGGACATAACTATTAAGTCTCGCCCGAGGGACTTGACATTAAGTATCACCTAAGGAACTCAACTATTAAGTCTCTCATGACAGACTTAAATATTAAACCGCGTCAGATGGACTTAAAGTTTTCTCGGGCTGGATCCATGTAACGCCCCAGTTTTGTTAGATTTATTTAATAGAGAAGATTTAATTGGTTTTGGTTTTATATTAATTTATTATTGACTTTTATTTGGCAATATATTATTTTTCATCGTTGTTGATGTTTTATCGCATTTTGAGAGCGTTTGGGAGATATTCGAGCTGAGGGGTATTTTGGTCTTTTGCTTGGGTAAGTTTATGTTTTTATATAAATAGAAAGAAATAGAGAGAAAATGAGAGAAAGAAGGAAAAGAAGAAAGAAGAGAAAGAGAAAAGAAGAGGAAGAAGAGAGAAAAGAAGAGAAAGTGGGGAAAATAGGGAAAAGCTCCATTTCAATCGAATTTAATCGGGTAAGGGTGTGAAATATTGTTATCCTAACTTTGTGTCTGATTATGTATGTGTGATTGTGTGAAGGTTTTCTTGTTTTTCCATAGTGTTCCAATTCTAGGTCGAAATGAGAAAAATGGATAGAAATCGATGTTTTCACGGATGAAATTCGGAATAAATCGCGTAGTAGAGTCGTGTGATGTTGGGTCTTGATTTAGTGTGATCGTTTGATTGAATCGAGTTGAATTTATAACTTTTGAGTTTTTGGTATATATTGAGGTTTTTGTGTAAATTGATGTTGTGATCGAGTAAGAGTGTTGGATATGTCTGGTAACATTGGTATAGGTTGATATTTCATCGGGTAAGGTTTGGGTTTAATCGGGAATGGTTGTTTGCGTGTTTTTCCGCGGTTTCGATCGAGTTCGAATTTAGAATTCAATGATAAAATTATGTGTCAAAATATTTCAACCGTGGAAATGTGTTGGATGGACTTTTAATAGTGAAAATATTGTAGTACGTTGAATTCTGAGATCGCAGCTTTTTACGGAATCGAAAACGGATGTCCGGAGGTCTAAAAATGGTGTTTTTATGGCTGAACTTGCAGCAGGTTTCGCGCTCAGCGCGCAGGTCTGGGCAACATGAAAATTCCAAAACTTTAAAAATTCATAACTTTTGATCCGTAAGTCCGTTTTGGTCCCCGTTCGAAGCGTTAGAGAGCTTATAAAATATTCTTTCTATTAAAAATGGTTTGGATGGTAAAATATGATTTAATTAATTTGTGTTTTGTAAAATAGTCGGGTTGTCGGGTTTTTATCGCGTTAAATGCGTGCGGTCGGTGTTTTACCGTGTGATATGCTTTTGTTATATAACGTATAGCTTGTGTGCTGTTATATGATGTGAATATACATGATGAAATGTTGTGATGATGGGTTGTGCCCTTATGGCAAATATGTGTGCATTGCATGAGTGTATGTGGTCATTTTGTAGGAGAAACATCATGACATGCATTCATGTGTCGCGATTCTTGGAGAATCGGGTGTAATATCGCGTCCCTGTTGGGTGTGAGTGATTGATTACACAAATGATCATTTGAGGATCCTCTGAACATTGCGTAGTCCATGGGTGTAATCGTTGCGATGAGTTACACTTGATTCCGTGGGAATCTTCAGAATGATTGTGTGCCCTTGTGGGGTTTAAGCAATCGGATTCTGTCTGCGTGAACAATCCAGAAACATCGGATGCCATGATGGTATGAGCGATGGGGAAATATCGTAGGCCCGGCAGGGAGGATATTTCCATTGAGTTCTTCAATTGAGCTCAGGTGATGAGTCGGTACCGCATGCATCTGCATAGAGTCGTGAGTCGGTCTCTATGAGTTGCATTTGTCATCATTGTATTTGTGCATTGATGAATAAACATATATATGTATATGTTGATGTGGAATGAGTAGAATTGTGCCGGTGTGCATGGATGGATAAACATGAATATGTGTGTTTATGTTGAATGATAAGCATTATGAGGAATATGCTTGGTTTTATATATATATATATATATATGCCTTGCGATATATATTGAGTGAGATGTGATGATTGTGACATAGTAGACATAATATGTATGTTTATGTGGAATGATGATAATGGTGAATGTATGCATAATGAATATGCTTGATGATATATCTATATTGTGATATATGATGAGTTGTGGTGAGAATATGTGTTATATGTTTATGTTGTAGTACATAATTATATGCATTGTTATTATGATAATATTTCTCACCCTTCTGATGTTTTATGATGCTCTATGAGGCATTGCAGATTAGGTATCTGGTGGTCTTTTGTGAAGCGTGGCTTCATTTCCCTTTTAGTCGTCTGGCTCTGATATGTGACACCGGGTAGCTAGGACTGTAGTGATCTTTTGTTGATACTTGTGTACATGTATCTAGCTGATGAATGTTTATGTAAACATGAATGATATTGGTGACTACTATTGGAGTATGATATATATATATATATATATATATATATATATATATATATATATATATATATATATATATATGTTTATGAATCAATGTTTAGATGTTTCTGCTTTTATTCTAAATGTTGACATGTGGGTATAAGGACTGAGATCCTTTATTGTTGAAAGTTACCCCACTGTTGCATATCTTTTTGAGCAGGTGTTGTATGTGTTTAATTTCATGCATAATGTGACATACCTTTTTATGCCATGTTGTTTTAATTATACTCTGATGAAATTTCCAATACGTGCCTAAATGATTTATTTGATTATTTGGGGGCATAGAAAGGGGGTGTTACATTAAGTGGTATCAGAGCCAGTGTTGAGTCGGTTGTTGAGTCTGTTGGTGTGACAGTTGAATACTGTCGGTGTTGTTTGTTCCTTAGTACGTGATATGTGTGTGAAACACTGTCAGTGCTTTCTGGTTTTCTAATCCTTTATTTTCAGGAGTTAGAATGAGATAAGTGGGGGAGAAGCTGGTACTTCTCCATGTTGCTTCAGGTGTGGAGCGCTGGCTCAGTGTGTTGTGAATTGCAAGATGGTAAGTGTTGTTTGGACAGTGTTGTTCCCGATTCCGTAAGAAATGCGGAGGTAAGGTTTATGTCAACTAAGGATTTGTGCCTTAGGTAGTTTTGTGTATGGGATGCAAGAAAGGCTATTATAGTTTGGTAAAGACGGTTTATGCCCCATCATGATTGTCGACTGTCTATTGGCAAATTGAGGAACTGATCACCCTTAATCTCTTGCTGATAGCAGACGGAAATTATGTTGGATGGAATAGGCGGGTCTTTCCGGCTTTGATAGTGTGTGAAATGAGTTGTTTGGAATTTAAGGAGATGATTACAGATTGTTTTGATGAGTCGATGAAGATTCCTATATTGGAAGATGAGAAGGATTGGAGGTTGGGCCTGCTAAGTAAGTAGAAGAACTTTTAGGAAAGTGAAACTCATATGTTGTCTTGTTTATGATGATAGTGTTTTGGGAAATTGTCAGGAGGCCACAGTGATGGGCTGCCAGTGGTGTGTGATTTTCAGATGGAATATTGGATGTTAGCATTTGAAGTACCCGGACTAATAGAGCAGTTAGAAGATTTACTGGAAAGGAGAATTGTGAGACCAAGTGTGTCGTCTTAGAGAGCTCCAGTATTGATAGTAATACAAGGAACTGATGATTGAATGGAATAACAAGCATGATGTGTATGAAGGTATCGAGACTAAGGAAAGCAAAACTTAGAGTTCTGGCGAGGTTTGGAGTCTTTGGAGTTTTGGAGCGTTAATGGAAATCTTGAGAAAACCCTTAAGTATGGATGTAATATTGATATTAAGAGTTCCTTTTGGTGGGTTGTTGATACTTGTTATGCTGGTTGGAACTGATTTTAGATGAAATGGTGAATTTCGGGAAGGAAGGTTGAAGGGTTTATTTTTCTGAAAATCGCAGTGCCCGCTCAGCGCGCAGATGCCCGCTCAGCGCGGTCTGCAGAATTTTGAACCTCTCCAACCCGAGAGCAGCGCGCTCAGCGCGGGGCGGAGCCCGCTTAGCGCGATCGGGGACTTCAAAAATAAAACTTGTTCCTTTTTCTAAAGTCCATAACTTTTGATTCGCAACTCGGACTGAGATGTTCTTTCTTGTAAAAATGGTGTTGAGATTTAGTGGTCGATTTGATTGTGTCGTGAATTGGGATAAGGTCGTAGTGGTTTTAATTGAGAATATTCGGATCTGTTATAAACTCAGAGGAAGAACAAGTAGAGTGTTTGAGAATTGACTTACAAGTGTTGAAAGGAGACAAAGTGTTATGCTAAGTTATTCAAGTGAGAATTTTGGTTGAAAAAGGTTAGTTTTCTTGGATATGTTATTTCAGATGAGAGTATGGTTATGGATCCATTGAAAGTGGATGTAGTTCTACATGAGAGGCTCCAAAGTCGGTTAAGGTGATTAGAAACTTTTTGGACTTTAGTTGGTTAGTACCGGAGGTTATGGAAGGTTTTTCCAAGTTAGCATTTTCGTTACTTCGGTTGACTTGCAAAGGGTGAGTCGTTTGTTTTGGATGTTCGTTGTGAGTAAGTTTTGGGTGAGCTGAAGTAGAAATGGTTTACGGCTCTAGTTTTGATTCTGTGTGATCCTGTTCAACCGTTTGTGAGGTATTGTGATGTGTCCTTGATGAGCTAGTCAGTGTGCTAATGCAAGAGGGTAAAGTCGTGGCTTATGCTTTACGACAATTGAGGATTTATAAAAGGATCTGTATTATTATGGATTTGGAATTGGTTGCGGTGGTATTGTGTTGGAATATTTGGAGGTACTATCTTTATGGTTCTAGGTTCGAAGTGTTTGGTAATCGCAAGGATATTGAGTACTTGTTTGGTCTAAAGGAATAGAGTATGAGACAACAAGGATGGTTAGAGTTCGTGATGAGTTATGAATTTGGCTTGGATTATCCTTCGGGGAAAAGTTGTTGTTGTTCCTGAAAAGTTAAGTCGGAAGTTTCTATGCATGTCTATTTTGATGGTCAGGGAGTTAGAATTATTTGAGCAATTCCGAGACTTGTGTATGGTGTATGAGATAACACAGGAGAGTGTGAGGTTGGTAATATTAAAGTGAACAGTGATTTTTGGCGAATATGAGAAAGAGTTAGACTTTGGACGTGAAATTGATAGTTTTGATGGTTACGAGTAATCAGAGTGTGCAACGGAAGCGTGAGGTGGCAGGATTCGTATATGCATGTGTGACTTGTAAGAGTTCATAGGTTGAAAATTGGAAACATGTAGGAATGATGAGACCATTGGACGTTTCAGAATGGAAGCGTTAGGTGAAAGGTTTAAATATTATTCATGGGCTACTATGTAGATGGATGTTTTGGTTATATGTTCGATTGGGAATCGTAGCATTGTTGTAATAAGGTTGTGTGACAAGGATGTTGGTATTCTGGTTTTGTAGAGGTTGTGGAATCGATGTTGTGTCGTGGAACTTGTGTTCTTGTTTATGTTGTTGCCTCGTTTCCATCGTGATGGTTCGAGTGTGTGTGGCTAATTTCTTGTGGTGAATTAGGGGAGTGTTACCTGTGGTGATGGTAACGATCTTGTTGTGTTTCGGTTCTAGAGTGAACCTGTGTGTTGGTATCGTGGTTTTCCTTGAGTTGTGAGTTGGTCGTCAAGTGCATTGTATGGGCATTGCATCTTGTCGTTCTAGTCGTCATCATCGTTGTGTCATTGTTGTAGTTGTGGTTAGCAAGGTGATTTGCCAGTTGTGTTATTTGTGGTGTGCCTTTTGTTGGCATGTTGGTTTGTTAGTCGAATGCGAGAGTCGTGTCCGGAGTTGTTCGTCTCAGTATATTTTCGAGGACGAAAATTTCTAAGTGGGGGAGAATTGTAACGCCCCAGTTTTGTTAGATTTATTTAATAGAGTAGATTTAATTGGTTTTGGTTTTATATTATTTTATTATTGACTTTTATTTGGCAATATATTATTTTTCATCGTTGTTGATGTTTTATCGTATTTTGAGAGCGTTTGGGAGATATTCGAGCTGAGGGGTATTTTGGTCTTTTGCTTGGGTAAGTTTATGTTTTTATATAAATAGAAAGAAATAGAGAGAAAATGAGAGAAAGAAGGAAAAGAAGAAAGAAGAGAAAGAGAAAAGAAGAGGAAGAAGAGAGAAAAGAGGAGAAAGTGGGAAAAATCAGGAAAAGCTTCGTTTCAATCGAATTTAATCGGGTAAGGATGTGAAATATTGTTATCCTAACTTTGTGTATGATTATGTATGTGTGATTGTGTGAAGGTTTTCTTGTTTTTCCATAGTTTTCCAATTCTAGGTCGAAATGAGAAAAATGGATAGAAATCGATGTTTTCACGGATGAAATTCGGAATAAATCGCGTAGTAGAGTCGTGTGATGTTGGGTCTTGATTTAGTGTAATCATTTGATTGAATCGAGTTGAATTTATAACTTTTGAGTTTTTGGTATATATTGAGGTTTTTGTGTAAATTGATGTTGTGATCGAGTAAGAGTGTTGGATATGTCTGGTAACATTGGTATAGGTTGATATTTCATCGAGTAAGGTTTGGGTTTAATCGGGAATGGTTGTTTGCGTGTTTTTCCGCGGTTTCGATCGAGTTCGAATTTAGAATTCAATGATAAAATTGTGTGTCAAAATATTTCAACCGTGGAAATGTGTTGGATGGACTTTTAATAGTGAAAATATTGTAGTACGTTGAATTCTGAGATCGCAGCTTTTTACGGAATCGAAAACGGATGTCCGGAGGTCTAAAAATGGTGTTTTTATGGCTAAACTTGCAGCAGGTTTCGCGCTCAGCGCGCAGGTCTGGGCAACATGAAAATTCCAAAACTTCAAAAATTCATAACTTTTGATCCGTAAGTCCGTTTTGGTCCCCGTTCGAAGCGTTAGAGAGTTTATAAAATATTCTTTCTATTAAAAATGGTTTGGATGGTAAAATATGATTTAATTAATTTGGGTTTTGAAAAATAGTCGGGTTGTCGGGTTTTTATCGCGTTAAATGCGTGCCGTCGGTGTTTTACCGTGTGATATGCTTTTGTTATATAACGTATAGCTTGTGTGCTGTTATATGATGTGAATATACATGATGAAATGTTGTGATGATGGGTTGTGGCCTTATGGCAAATATGTGTGCATTGCATGAGTGTATGTGGTCATTTTGTAGGAGAAACATCATGACATGCATTCATGTGTCGCGATTCCTGGAGAATCGGGTGTAATATCGCGTCCCTGTTGGGTGTGAGTGATTGATTACACAAATGATCATTTGAGGATCCTCTGAACATTGCGTAGTCAATGGGTGTAATCGTTGCGATGAGTTACACTTGATTCCGTGGGAATCTTCAGAATGATTGTGTGCCCTTGTGGGGTTTGAGCAATCAGATTGTGTCTGCGTGAACAATCCAGAAACATCGGATGCCATGATGGTATGAGCGATGGGGAAATATCGTAGGCCCGGCAGGGAGGATATTTCCATTGAGTTCTTCAATTGAGCTCAGGTGATGAGTCGGTACCGCATGCATCTGCATAGAGTCGTGAGTCGGTCTCTATGAGTTGCATTTGTCATCATTGTATTTGTGCAATGATGAATAAACATATATATGTATATGTTGAAGTGGAATGAGTAGAATTGTGTCGGTGTGCATGGATGGATAAACATGAATATGTGTGTTTATGTTGAATGATAAGCATTATGAGGAATATGCTTGGTTATATATATATATATATATATATGCCTTGCGATATATATTGAATGAGATATGATGATTGTGACATAGTAGACATAATATGTATGTTTATGTGGAATGATGATAATGGTGAATGTATGCATAATGAATATGCTTGATGATATATCTATATTGTGATATATGATGAGTTGTGGTGAGAATATGTGTTATATGTTTATGTTGTAGTACATAATTATATGCATTGTTATTATGATAATATTTCTCACCCTTCTGCTGTTTTATGATGCTCTATGAGGCATTGCAGATTAGGTATCTGGTGGTCTTTTGTGAAGCGTGGCTTCATTTCCTTTTTGGTCGTCTGGCTCTAATATGTGACACCGGGTAGCTAGGACTGTAGTGATCTTTTGTTGATACTTGTGTACATGTATCTAGCTGATGAATGTTTATGTAAACATGAATGATATTGGTGACTACTATTGGAGTATGATATATATATATATATATATATATATATATATATATATATATATGTATATATATTTGTGAATCAATGTTTAGATGTTTCCGCTTTTATTCTAAATGTTGACATGTGGGTATAAGGACTGAGATCCTTTATTGTTGAAAGTTACCCCACTGTTGCATATCTTTTTGAGCAGGTGTTGTATGTGTTTAATTTCATGCATAATGTGACATACCTTTTTATGCCATGTTGTTTTAATTATACTCTGATGAAATTTCCAATACGTGCCTAAATGATTTATTTGATTATTTGGGGGCATAGAAAGGGGGTGTTACAATCCATCCTAAAAAAGGACGCGGTCGAAGTCTCGTCCAAAAGGCTAAAATTAAATTCTTGTCTGAGGGCCTGAGAGAAGTTTCGCCCGAGAGGTCCGACGCCTCGCCTGAAAGACTTAAAGTCTCATGATCATGTAGATTAAATATATAACTTCGTTTGAGGCACTAAGAGTCCCCTCGTACAGGCTTAATTAAACTCCCCGCCTAAGGGACTCAGAGTTTTCCTCGAGAAGGATCCAACTTAATGTCTCTCCTGAGGGACTCAACTATTAAGTCTTGTCCAAGGGATTCGAAATGAAGTCTCGTATGAGGGACTCAACTATTAAGCCTCGCCTGAGGGATTCGTTATAGCCTCTCATCAGGAAAAAAAACCTCATGGTATAGCTCCGTTCAAGGGAGTTTTAAGGATATGAGCATTCTTATTAATCACTTTAGCCTTTACCAAGTCCTCTTGCTTGAGGGACTATGTAAGGTTATACTTTATTGGATCTTAATAAGGATTGCCCAAAAAGCGTTAGTACCCAATGAAGGGGTGGGAATCTCCCTTCACAGACTAGATCCTAGTAACCCGAAGAAGGAATTGGAGCTTTCCCCTATGACTAGCACCTGATAACCCAAATGTGGCCGCCCCATGGCTAGCGCCTGATATTTCAAATTTTAAGAGAATTAAAGTGCTAATTTGAATCGAGACTTGGCATGCTTCCATGTGTTACTTGATCCAATACTCCAACTAATTGACTAGAACCATATTGCGTTGATTTTAAGTAAATAATTTAATTTCTTCCCATGTATAAACAATCTAACGCTCAACCCTATAATGCACAACTATGTGAAGAGACTCAATTGCGACAAATATCAAAAGACTAAATTGAAAAGGCAACAAAACTTAAACCAGAAAAAATCCTAGGAGGCTGGGCAACTTTAGTAATAATACGGACAAATCACCTATAACGGTTGGATTAGGCCCTATCAAAACTATAAATAAACAAAAACGTTAGGCAATATTGATGTGATAAAAACAAATATCTCTAACAAAGAACGATTAAAGTAAAATTTCATTCAAAAGACCTCAAGATAAATCTTTTCCACAAGTCATCCATCCATGACCACCTTGAAATAATCTATCTCTCCAAGGATGAGCTCAGGATATAAACAACATATTTTCTCTACCGCCTTTTAAAATCCTTAATTGTCCGAAAGAAGGCCTTCCAAACGAGTATATCCTTTAAATCTACCTTAATAGATTGAACAATATAACCATGAGTTCATGCCACCTCCCTAAGGATGGTTACTTTAGCCTCGACTTCAACAAATTTGGTGCTCTCATTCTGGTACCCCAGCTCCAAGGTTTTCTTTTCTATTATGTGTCTTTTCCCGACCGCCATTTAAAAGGCAGCCCACACATCTTTATAATCCTTCTCAAGAGCAATTATGCTCTCGTTAGCAGATGTCTGCAGGGTTTTGTTAAGTTCATAAATCTCTTTCATCTTTTTAAGGCTAAACTTCAATGTCATTTTCCGTTTCTCTAGAAAAAATGACTCGTTGAACACTTGTATATCCAACACAACACTTCTCATCAAATATGTGCCGAGGAAATAAAACATTTTCTATTGACCCATTGTCTTTTCCTTCTCAACGTCGTCAGTTGCATTAAGGTTATTATAAACAAACAAGAGCTCGTCAAAACTCTTCTCCCAAAAATGAAATTCCTTTTCTTGAGAAGGGGAAGATGATCCACTTTTTTGTCGACTACTATTTACATCCTCCAAATATATATAGATGCAGTCGCATCCAAGTCAATCAACATCTATCCAAATCCACCTTGTCCTTCCTGATAGAAGGTGGCATTGTATTCTCTAGAGGTGTGAGTAGGAGGTTGCGTGTTGATATTATTATTTATATTTGTTTTAAAACAAATTTATTAAATTTTAGTACTTGGCGATCTTTTGTTTCAATTACCTTTAGAAATTATAAACGTTTTTGTCTAAACAATTTTATTAAATTATAGTACTTGGAAATCTTTTGTTTCACTTACCAAGAATTCAGCACTCACTTTTCTCCAATTTGTTTGAGATACTTGTGCAACATTCAACATAACAACTTTGACCCTTGGAGGCCTCTTTTTGATAAATGAACTCTCGGAGGAAATGAAAGAAATAGAAGAAAAAGAGAATTTCTTATCACACCACCCAGGTTTCTTAGGCACCACCTGAATTTTTGATTTTGCCCTCAATTTTCGAATGTGCAAATCCGGACGCACCATTTTTTTAAAAATTTTCAGTTTTTTCCGGATGTGCACATTCGGATGCACTTTTTTTTTTTTTTTCAGTTCTTTCCGGATTTGCACATCAGGAAAAATTTCTGATCTGCAAATCCGGAAAAAATCAAAAGAATTCCATAAAATCATTTACTTCTAAATATAATTAAATCAAATATAATTAAAATCCAATATAATTAAAATTAATATTATTTTTTCGATATAATTAAATTCAATATAATTGTTCGCCCGCGCGAACAACCGCCGGCCTTCCGTCGTTGGTTTGCTCGCGGGATCGGCCAGACAAATCCCAGAACAAGGAATTGGAAGCGTATGTTTATGTTGTATTTCGGTTTCTCGCTTTTTTGGCGAAAGTTGTCACGTTGGGGTAACCTTGGTAACGTGAACGGTTCTAACGATCAACGAGTTTGGATGCAAAGTGGAAAAATTAAAGGGAGGAAAGGCAAGACAAAAGCAAAAAGATAATTACTTAAATTAAATGCTGAAAGTAAATTACATTAAATAAAATTGGACGCAATTGTACATTTTCGCGGGAGTGAACTCGTTTCTCTCTAAGCTTGGTACTTTGAGTGTTTTCCCTTTACAATGTGAAAAAATGCGACCCCTAAAAATGGAAAATGCAGTGCCTTATATAGGCCTAGAATGTAACTGTTTGTCTACCCAGATATCCTTTGAAGCTGACACGTGGCACCCCACTTTCTTTTCAACTTCCCATAGTCTTGGAATTTTCAAACTTTTCCCGCCAAGCACTTATCCTTGAAGTTGGGACTGGCCCTTCGCCTTATTTTCCTCTGATACCGAAGTCTGTTGCCACCTCTCCGACACATCTCTCTGCTGGTGTCGAATCGATGCCTTGATATGCCTTTTGTGTCGCCGCGTCATGGGACTCCCTGTTTTCCACCTTTGATCGAAATCACCTATCAACAAATTACCCCCCCCCCCCAAAAGGCCAGTTTCGACTGAATACTACGTCGATGGAGAAATCTGGCTTTTTGGTTTTTTGCGGGATTTCGACGGCTCTCTCTTCGACACATTTGCCCAACATTTTGTCTTCTCTCACAACACGTGGCAAACGCCGTCTGACATGATGATGGCAATCTCATTCCACGATTTCCATGAAAAACACCATGATGGCTAGTCTCGTCTGAGTTATGGGCCTCGAAACCAACTCCCACTTACTTTCAGAAGCTGAAAAGTTTTGATCTTTCTCCCTTCTGCATGCGCGCCTTATAAATAGACTCTCTCAGGAACACCTACCACTTTTCATAAGTTCTTCTTCAAAACCTGCTATTCGCTCTGAGAACTAAACTTTGATTCCTTCTTCCTAAAGCGTTTATTGCCTCAGAACACCCTTTGCATTTCTTTCCTCCTAATGGCTTCATCAAATATTACAACTTCCATTCCTCAAACCACTGGCAATAATCCAGTCGCGTACATACTTTCTGGAGCAGAAACACTCCGTCCTCTTCCTCAGCCATCCTCCACTGACGAGACGGTGGTGGCCAACTGGTGTCGCCGAATGGTTATCCCCTTCGCTGTGGAGAACAAGCTTTGTGGTTTCCATGGCCCCCTTTCGGACAACAAACCTAATCCACAAGAACTCTAGAAGTTCTTTCCTTGCTTCGACCAAACGATCCCACCTGCTTTCGAGAAAGGCGGCACCTTAGACCTTAAATACACGGCACCCAAATCTCGAGTTTTCAGATTCATTCCTACTCCAGGCAACAAAGACTACATTGTCTGGCTTGACAGAGTCGAAGGGCAACGCAAAAGGCAATGGAAAGAATACGGTATTTTCGACGCCATCCAACTCTCCAGAACTGCTCACAGGGTCAACCCTTGCTTGCTGCTTGCGTCGATGTATTTTTGGGAAGGATCGACAAATACATTCCACCTCCCTTGTGGTATGTTCATGCCAACACTTTTCGACATGGCGGCCATCACTGGCCTTTCGCCAGTAGGCGAAACGTTCGACCCGACACTAGAGACGGACAACGCCTTCGACTTCGAGCGTGCTAGCTTCCAAAACTACATCGAAGACCACCATGATAAATGCTCTAAAGAATTCTCTGATGAGGAGCATATTGCCTTCCTGACCCTATGGCTGTCGTACTATATGTTTTGCCCTGGCTCCTTGCAGATAGCCAAAAGTTTCATCAATCTGGCCATTCAGATCCATGAAGGTCGACAGATATCTCTGGCCAAACTTCTGTTGGCCTCCCTCTACCATTCTCTTAGCCTGTCGACTATGAGGCTGAAACTTCTCCACTAAACCACTAAGGCTTTAAACATCTCAGGGCCTATGTGGCTGTTGCAGCATTGGCTCAACGCCACTTTTGAGCATAAATTGGGATATCCAGCCTCTGCGACAATGGAGCGTCTAAACAAAGAACGCTCTGTCGAGGGAATGCGACTTGCCCTGATGACCACCCAAGAGGCTCCAAGACAGTCCCTTTTTACGAGGTATCTCAGTATGTTCGTGGACACCACCTCTTTCGTCTTTGACATGGCTCCATTTGTGGAGCGTAAGTTCGGCCCCGACTGGTTCAGAAACCCATTTCCTGGAGTCTCTCCTAAAGCTGCTGCGCAGTCAAATGCTATATGGCGGGCATTTCTCACTCCCACCATGATCTCTTTCAGCATCGAAACGGGAAATAATGGCTATGGTTTCATGAACTACCAGCCAAATTTAGTGGCCCGACAATTTGGCCTGAGCCAGATATTGCCAAAGTCCTTAGTGAGGCATCCTGATGACATAGTACGGTCCGGCCGACGCTTGACTCAACTAGGTCATAGGGCTTGCAAGAGGTTCGTCAGAGCCTCTCAACACCTGGAGCTGTCGGTTTTTGCCTTCCAGCCTTCCTTCTTCACCACTCAAGAATTTGACGCTTGGTGGTCGGAGTATCAAGCTCAAACCTTCACTCAAAATCTTTTCTTAGAGAATGTGGTCGACGCTTTTGCCTCCATGGCTGGTGGCATCCCTAAACCGTCGACTACGGCCATAGATGTTGACCCTGCAGAAGATCCTTCTACAAAGGTAGACCCTGGACTTTTGATTTCGTTTGCCCGTAGGTCTGAACTAAATAGTTTCAACTTTGTTTTCAGGGCTGTAAACGAGAAATGGCTGCTGCGTCGACTTCCACTAGGCCTGCCAAAAAACTCAGGACCAACCCTTCAAAGGTATATTTCATTTTCTTGTCCTGCGTCCTTGTCATTTCTTTGTTCTGACATTATTTTTGCACAGACTTCTGAGAAAGTACCTTCTCCAGAAAGGACTGAGTCAAATGAGAGTAGCCACTCTCGAGTCTTCACCGCAGCAGCTCCAGCGTCTCCTCCATCTACCCCTTTGGCGAGGAAGAAAAAGGCTCTGACGCGGAGGACACCTTCAAAACCCGGCGTTTCGACGGTGGCCCCAGTTGTCCAAAGAAATCTCGAAGACATTTTTGAGCCAATCCCTATTGTCGCCCCTCCCAAGACAACAACTTATCCTGCGCATGTATTTCCACTTTCACTGGTGTCCTAGACGACCTTGGGGCGACGAATCTCACTTGCATTTTGCTTTGTAGCAAAATGTGGTTACTTCGACCAATGTTGGTGATGGCGATACTGAATCGGCTACAGACGCCACTACTACTGGCGTCGCTATTACGCCAAGTCCTCAGAAAATTGATGAATTCCAGATACTCATGCCAGAGGAAAACTTGGTGGCGAAGCCGCCTCCTGCTTCAACTGACAACCTTGAGCATAATGATGTAGCTCATGGGGCGACTATCAATCCTTCGCCTGCCGTCACCACTACTGAAGTCGGAGAGAACTTCCAACCCCCTGAACATAACCCAGACAGGGCTTCACCTATTATCGAGGAGTCTCTTACCCCAGAGGCACTCTTAGCAGCCAAGGCAACAAATCCAGCAGCGACTCTGAAAGCGCTACACAAACTTCGCCAAGCAGCTGAAGAGATTCAGCCTACCAGCTCGACCACAATCCCAACTCCAGAAGTGGATTCTTCCTTCAATCTCAAACTTCAACAGTTGCGGTCCTATCTTTTTTAGGAACAGTTCCTGGCGGCTGTCGCCGAGGAATCCGCCATAGCCAACGAAGTTTTCAAACTTCTGGATGAACTTTCTGAATTCCAGCTCCCTGCCCCCATGGCCACATACCTGATCGAGTTCGAATCCTTCTTCACTCAATTGGCCAAAGATCTTGCTATGAATCATCAGGCCGACGCCCAAATTCGGTTCTGCCACAACGATATGAAACGTGAGTGCCACCTTAGCTCAGTTTGTGAACAAAAACTTGGGGACTATGAAACTAAAAACAGGAGCACTCCAACAAACGCCAGGCTTTCGACCAACAGATATTTGAATATCAAGCCCAAATAACAGAGCTGACAAAAAATATTGCTGAGGTCGAACAACAAAAAACCTATTTAGACTCAGCTGAGCCTCTGCCCTCTCAAGAAACCATCGACCACGAGGTGGCTGAAGGACTTGTTCACGTCGAAGCGGCTATGAAGATCAAAGATGCTATTAGCCGCATGCAGAGACGAAAGGTTCTTCTTGAGAGCAAGATTGTGCATGAGAAGATCCTTTTTGATGACTTTAAGGCTAGATTTCCTGAGTTTCCTTAGTTTGTATGTCGAGCTGATGTAACGAACAATATTTTGTAAGCCATCTTTGGCCCCTCAGCCTATTTTGGCCTTAAATTAATGAGAACTATATTTTGATGTGAATCTCTTGCAGCATAGGTCTATATTTGTTCAAATATCTCCCATTTACTCTTAAGATTCGTTGGTCTGCTCCCAACTCCTGCACTTCGTATGCGTTGTTACTAAACACTCGAGTCACCTGAAATGGTCCCTCCTAGTTGGGTGACCATTTTCCCGTCGTTCGGTCTCGTCGATCCATGGGCAACACCACTTTCCAAACATAGTCATTTGCAGCAAAGGTTTTTTCTTGGACCCTTTTGTTGTATGCCCTGGCGACGCGGGCCTTCTGGCGCAACAACACATTTAAAGCTACCATTCTTTCCTCGTCTAAGTCCACGAGTTCGTCTAGCACCATTTCCCAATATTGTTCCGATGGAATCTCGTATTGACGTTGCACCCTAACCGACTGTAGGCATACTTCTGCTGGTAACACGGCGTCATGCCCAAAGGTTAAACTAAAGGGGTCGAATTGGTCGACTCCTTAGGCGATGTCCGACAAGCCCACAACACTTGACTCAATGTCTTATGCTAATTCTTTGGCTTTTGCGCGACGTACTTCTTGATTAGCCCAATTATTACCTTGTTAGCTGTTTCGACCTGACCGTTCGCCTGCGCATAGTACGGCGTCGACGTAACTAACTTAAAATCTGTCTCTACTGCGAACTCTTACATTTTCTGACCCACAAACATGGAGCCTTGATTAGTCGTGAGGGTCTCAGGTATCCCGAATCTATACAAGATATGATTCTGGATGAAATCTATCACGATTCCTTGATCCACCTTCGCTAGAGGCAGAGCCTCTATCCACTTTGTGAAGTAGTCTATTCCTACGAGGATGAACCTTTGCTGTTTTGACGAAGCTGGGCGAATTTCTCCTATTACATCCAAAGCCCAACCTCGAAATGGCCACGGCTTGACTATAACGTGCAACTCACTGGCTGGTACGTGTTGAATATTTGTGTGTCTCTGGCAATCCTGGCATCCTTTCGTGAACTCTATGCAATCCTTGAGCATGCTGGGCCAATAGACACCCTGTCGGAACAGCAGCCATTTCATTTTGTGGCCAGCTTGGTGCGCCCCACAAGTCCCACTATGAACCTCAGAGATTGCCAAATAGGCATCGATATCCCCCAAGCATTTGAGCAATACCCCCTCCGGAGTCTTCTTAAATAACTCATTACCTATACAGACATAGCTCATCGCCCTGTATTTAGTCTTCCTATCAGTGCTACCTGACGGGTTTTCCAAATACTCCATAATTGGTCTTCGCCAATCTGTTGGCGACACATTATTGACAAATACCTCATACCTTTCTAGATCTTCGACCAAGCTCTTCGAGTCTCTGCACACTGACCCGCTCGATGGTGAGTGAAAGTTCGACACCATCTTTGTCCTAGTTTCGATAAAATTCCTGAGTTTACCCTCCGACACTTTGTAACCAGGGGCGATTTGGGCCAATTCATTAGCTTTATGGTTTTCTACCCTTGGCACATGCAAGATGTTGGCAATTTTGAAATGCTCTAACAAACGCTTCGCCAATGAGAAGTAACTCAAAAGATGCTTTTTCACGCACTTGTACTCCCTGGTGATTTGTTTAATTACCAATTCTGAGTCGCCTCTTATCTCGACCTCTTCGGCCCCCAGGTCTTTGAGTATCTTAAGACCAGTGATTAGGGCTTCGTATTCTGCCTCATTATTTGAGCATTTGCCATCAACTTTGCATTTAAAGGTAGTCGGGATACCTTGTGGGGATATTATTAAGATTCCAACACCTGCCCTGTTTTTATGGCTTGACCCATCAAAATACAATTTCCACGGGGCGATGTTGATGCTATGTATCGACGTTTCGACTACAGCGTGGTCGACAATGAAGTCTGCTACTATTTGACCCTTCATCGCCTCAAAGGGACGTATGTCAGGGAGAACTCAGTTAACGCTAGTGCCCATCTCCCAATTCGACTATGCAAAATAGGTTTGGACAATATATGCTTAATAACATCAAAATGCGACGAAACATAAACATTAACTGGTTTAATATATTGCTTTAATTTCATACATGAGAAGTACAAGCATAGGCACATCTTTTCAATCATAGTGTACCTAGTTTCAGCATCTATCAATATCCTACTAAGGTAGTAGATGGGTCTTTCGACGCCACCATCATCCTCTTGTGCTAACATACTACCTATAGTCGTCTCCGACACTGTAATGTACAACTTCATGCTTTTATTTATACTAGGTGGTAATAGGATTGGAGGCTTTGTAAGGTATTCCTTAATTGCGTCGAAAGCCTCTTG
Source organism: Lathyrus tuberosus (assembly GCA_022829125.1). Taxonomy (NCBI): domain Eukaryota; kingdom Viridiplantae; phylum Streptophyta; class Magnoliopsida; order Fabales; family Fabaceae; genus Lathyrus; species Lathyrus tuberosus. Next base: position 10,987,171 of record JALAZF010000153.1, read on the forward strand.
TTGCTCCTGTCCCCAACGGAACTCACTTTCCTTCTTGGTCTTGAAAAGTGGTGAAAACACTTTCGTCTTGCCACTTAGGTTCGAGATGAACCTCCTCAAGAAATTTATCTTCCCCAACAAAGACTGGAGCTGCTTCTTTGTCGTCGGAGGCTTGAGATCCAAGATTGCCTTCGTTTTGTTCTGGTTGATCTCGATGCCTCGCTTGTGGACTATGAATCCCAGGAAGTCCCCTGCATGAACACCAAAGGCACATTTTAGTGGATTCATTTTTAATCCATATTTTCTCATCCGCTCAAATGAGCATCGAAGGTGGTCGAGATGACCATCTTCTGATGACGATTTTATGACTATGTCATCGATGTATACCTACATAAAATTCCCAATAAAATCATGGAATATAGCATTCATAGCCCTTTGGTAGGTTTCTGCAGCATTTTTTAGCCCAAAAGGCATCACAACCCATTCATATGTCCCCAAAGCTCCAGGGCATCGAAATGCAATTATGGGGACATCCTCTTCGGCTATGAGAATTTGATTGTAACCGGAATAGCCGTCGTGCATGCTCAAATACTCGAGTCCCGCGGCTGAGTCAACCAACATCTCTGCCACAGGCATCGAATATTCGTCTTTAGGGATAGCGTTGTTCAAATCCCTAAAGTCGATGCAAACTCGAAGGGTCCCATTTTTCTTAATAACATGTACTACGTTTGATATCCATTCGACATACCTTGCAGTTCTGATGAACCGACTTTTGAGCAGTCTTTCAATTTCCTGCTTGATCTTCTACGTGACTTCCGGGGCGAAGCGTCGAGGGTGTTGCTTTACTGGCCTCTTGCCTGGATGGATTGGAAGTCGATGCTCAACTACACTCTGACTCAAACCAGGCATTTCTCCATAATCCCAGGCAAAGCAGTCCTTGTATTCTTTCAACACTTTAACCAACTTGGCCTTCATCTCTGGTCCTACTTTGGCACTCACATATGTGGGCCTTTTGGTTGTCCCATCCCCTAAGTCGACTTCCTCAAGCGGGTCCTGCGCTTGCATTCTTTGCAGCTCATGATCTGGGCCATTTTCAAACCCTAAAGGCTCATCATCATAAATACCATCAAGCCTCTGATTTTCTACAGCTTCCCTTTGGCCTTGTTGGCCATTTTATTTTTTGTCACGATCGGCTCCCTTAACTATTTGGAGAGTTTCGTCTTTTTCGAGTGCCGACATCTTTCTGTTTTCAGCCAGATAGGCCGAAATCTGAGTCATGTTTTCTAGCTCAACAGTCATTTTCACCAGTTGTAGGCCACCCCGTTTGTGGCATTTCCATTGGCTCCATGTCTTCGTCGGCAGCGTCCCAGATGAACCCATAGTCGGGGTCCAGGTTCAGGACGCGACCCGTGTCGACAGAGGTGTAAGAACCTGACCCGTCATCACACGGAGCCACATTTTCTAAGTGTTGGTCAAAAGACTTCATGTTACCCTTGGCTTCGTCGACTTTGTAGTAGCTTTGATCTACCTCAATGTTTTCGACGATGCTATCCTTTCTCCATATGGTCAATCTCTGGTGCATTGTCGACGGCGCTGCCCCAATTCCATGGATCCACTCCCGTCCCAACAACAAGTTGAAATTTGCTTTTGACTTGATGACCATGAAAAGTGTCAGCCTGTTGGTTGTACCCACTGCCAAGTCCACTTGGACAACCCCCAGGATGTTACTGGTCTTGCCTTCATAGTTGGACAAAACCATGTTGTGCTGTCGGAGGTCAGCCTCTGTGTTTCCAATTTTCTTAAACAGATTGTGAGGCATCAGATTCACAGTTGCTCCATCATCCACAAACACCTTGTTAACAGACACCCCATCAATTTTCGCCTTTATGAATAACGGCTTCAAATGGTACATCATCCCAGGGCTAAGTCGTTCAAACATAGCCGTTTGTTCTTCAACCACACCCCTGTTCATCACATAATAACATAGCGGCTTGTCATCTGCATTTTCACCAGAGACGAAATCTTCTTCAGTCTCAGAGATTTCAGACACCACGCTATACTCAGCTGGTAGGACCGACACGATACCATAATTCAGTACAAAATCTTTGCCATAGGTGTCATCGTTGGTGTCGTCGTACATGTCTTCGTCAAAATCTCCCTCAGGTGATGGATCATACTCGTCATCCAACTGAGGAGAATATTTTGGCTCTTCTTCATTCGACTGGGGAGTATACTCTGGCTCTTTCTTGCTTTCCACCAGCAAAGTACACTTTGAACTCTAGGTCGCCACCACTTATTTCTCTCCTGATGCGTCCACAGTTACTGCCATGGTCTGGTTTGTCACCACTTTGTCCTTTTCTACCCATCTTCCTCTTGGGTACTGGCGCTTTTGTCCAAATGTTCCGATAGGCTTTACTCTTGAAGTCACAGCTTCCCTCTCAGCCTTCTTACTGCGCTAATAGCGCCTCCACTGGGTCCTAGTCATAGGGTTTTTCCCTTTGTAGTTAGGGGACACCCTATATCCTGCTGGTTCGACCCTCTTATCGGAAACATTCGCCTCTTTTTCCAAATCGAGAGCCTTCCACTTTGGTCTTTTGCTCCCTTTCTGGCTAACTGGTGCTATCCACCTTTCCTGTGGAGAGTCTGATGGAGGCACAAAAGTTTTGGGCCTTGCCTCTTGGAACAGCTTTCTGTACTCCTCATTTCGACGGGGGATCCCACGCTTGTCGAACACAAACCTTGGGACAGGTGGCTTTGTCTCTGGAAGCACTTCTCTCTTGCTTGCCCCATACCTCTCAGCAGCTTTCTCATCGAACACAACATTGCACCTGGGGCATAGCGCGGCCTTTGACCAGCTTATCCTGCACTTTTCCTGAAAATCATCCAAACTTTCGCCAACCTGGGGGTACACTGCTTCAAGTTTGTCCTCAACTCTCTTGTCGGAACCTTCAGTAGTTTCGACCATCATGCATTCTACCACTTCAGCCATTGGTGGCTCGTCGAGACCCTCAGTAGCTTCGACCATCATACATTCGTACACCTCTGAGTACAAAGCCTCTTCAATCTTCAGTGGGTCGGTGTCAACCTGCATCTTTGACTTCTCGCCAAATTGGAGTCGACCCTCCTTTAAAGCCTTCTGCACCGAATCCCTGAAAAGAACACATTGAGCTGTTTTATGACCAAGGAAATTATGAAACTTACAAAATCCCCTCTTTTTCTTTTGTTCTAGAGGGGGATCTTTTAAACCAGGCGGAATAATTATTTGACCATCTTTAACCAGTCAATCAAATATTTCATCACATTTGGACACATCAAAAGTATAAGTTTTGGCGACGTATTTATCCGTTTTGCCACCTTCGGCGGGATTTTTCCCGTTCGATGGTTTCAATAACTTGCAGGTGTAGGGAGGCCCTGGCTTAAGTTCAGCCATGTGGATCTCACTTTCATCGACGAACTCATCATCGTCGGACGAATACTCATCAGCTGCCACATAAGACACTTTTTCTTTTTTACGATATCTGTTTGACTGGGTTTTCTCAGCTTTTAGCCGTTCGACCTGGCGAACCCAGTCAGCCAATTGTGCCATAACCCTAAGATATTGCGTGTCTAACTTCTTTCTGATAGAATAATCTAGCCCACCCGCGGCCATTTCGACTAATTCGTGCTCAACGACTTGGGTAAAGCACCGTGCTTTCAAAAGTCTAAACCTATTCAAGTACTGGTCTACTGACTTTGCGGCCTTGCGTTTGACGCTTGCCAACTCTTTTAGACTTATTCTCGACTGCCCCATATAGAAATGTTCGTGAAACAGTCTCTCCAATTACGCCCATGTGTAGATGGACTGAGGGGGCAATGTGGTAAACCACGTGAATGCATTTTTAGTGAGGGAACTTGGGAAATATTTCATTTTCAAGTCCTCATTATTCGCTATGTCGCCGGCTTCGATTTGATACCTCGCGACGTGTTCGATAGTTGATTCTTCTGTCTCCCCAGCAAACTTGGTGAATTTTGGCACTATCCACCCCCTGGGTAACTCTGTTTGTAATACGAAGTCTGGTAATGGGGATGTATATGTTGGCCGTCGAAAGCCTGGGTGCGCCCCATTACGAACCATGATACGTTCGACCACGACCTCCAAGTTATGTTCTCCAATCACGGGAGGCCTTTGAACCCTCCTAGGAATTTCTTATGGACAATCACGGGAGGCCTTTGAACCCTCCTAGGAATTTCTTCAAACTCACGGGGTTGTTCTATAGTTTCGTCGAAGACTTCATCCTGACGAAGGGGTGTCTTCGGTCGAGGCGGTGGCGTGTGTCGACCCTGAGCCCTAGGAGCGCCTAAGAAGTCCCCGATCCGTGTCATTTAAGTCGCCAGTTGTTGGTAACTCTGTGTTGACTCTTGTATCAGTGGTCTCAATATCGTACCCATCTGTTGAGTCAACATATGGACCATCTCATGATTACTCTCATCCATCTGTTGCCTCATGACCGCGACGGAGCTAGAGGTAAAGGTCGGTATGGATTGAGAGAAAAGATTAAAACCTGGGGGTCGAACCATCTGGTTCGACATGTGTCCTGCCCCCTGATAGGGTGAAAACGCTGGGGACGAACTTTCCCCGAACAGATGGCTGCTAGAGTGCAAACTCGACATGAACTCCGTCGGCATCCCATACGATCGGGGTATAGGCATGGTGACATTAGGCATATACTGCCCTGTAGTCCCTGCCATTGTTGATTTAGGGTCATTTCGACGCGGTGTTGCGGTTGGTCCACTAGGAGTGGTTGAAACCGCTGACACGGTACCGGAGCCAACATCAGTTGTTTGTGTTCCCACCATACTTTCCGTCAGAGACGGTTCGTCGTTTGGACGTGGTATTACCATCTTACCACTCCGCAAAAACATACACTCAATTCACACGGGTCCCACCAGGTGTGCCACTTTGTTCGCCCGCGCGAACAACCGCTGGCCTTCCGTCGCTGGTTTGCTCGCGGGATCGGCCACACAAATCCCAAAACAAGGAATTGGAAGCGTATGTTTATGTTGTATTTCAGTTTCTCGCTTTTTTGGCGAAAGTTGTCACGTTGGGGTGACCTTGGTAACGTGAACGGTTTTAACGATCAACGAGTTTAGATGCAAAGTGGAAAAATTAAAGGGAGGAAAGGCAAGACAAAAGCAAAAAGACAATTACTTAAATTAAATGTTGAAAGTAAATTGCATTAAATAAAATTGGACGCAATTGTACATTTTCGCGGGAGTGAACTCGTTTCTCTTTAAGCTTGGTACTTTGAGTGTTTTCCCTTTACAATGTGAAAAAATGCGACCCCTAAAAATGGAAAATGCAGTGCCTTATATAGGCCTAGAATGTAACTGTTTGTCTACCCAGATGTCCTTTGAAGCTGACACGTGGCACCCTACTTTCTTTTCAACTTCCCATAGTCTTGGAATTTTCAAACTTTTCCCGCCAAGCACTTATCCTTGAAGTTGGGACTGGCCCTTCGCCTTATTTTCCTCTGACACCGAAGTTTGTTGCCACCTCTCCGACACATCTCTCTGCTGGTGTCGAATCGATGCCTTGATATGCCTTTTGTGTCGCCGCGTCATGGGACTCCCTGTTTTCCACCTTTGATCGAAATCACCTGTCAACAATAATTAAATCCAATATAATTAAAATTAATATGATTTTTTCAATATAATTAAATCCAATATAATTAAATTCAATATAATTAAATTAATTTTAGAAGTAAATACCATATAATTTTAATTATAATTTAGAAATAAATACCATATAATTTAGAAGTAAATGCCATATAATTTTAAATGCCAATATAATTAAATCCAATTTTAGAAGTAAATACCAGATAATTTTAAATCCAATATAATTAAATTATTTTTTTCAATATAAAAAAAATCATTTAGAAGTAAATGCCATATTAATCATTTAGAAAAAAAATCATATTAATTTTAATTATATTGGATTTAATTAAATTGGATTTAATTATATTGAAAAAATCATATTAATTTTAACTATGTTAGATTTTAATTATATTGGATTTAATTATATTTAAAAATAAATGATTTTATAGAATACTTTTGATTTGTTCCGGATCTGCAGATCAAGAATTTTCTCAAAAAAATGGTGCGTCCGGATGTGCACATCCAGAAATTTGGGAACAAAACTGAAATTTCACGCGGTGTGTAAGAAAATTGGGTGGTGCATTAAGAAACCCTCAAGAAAAATTCTGAAAAGCTTTTGGAAATTTTATTCAAGTCAATCAACCAATAGTAAAGCTTAATACAGTCTTATTCATGTATATATTATTGACACTGACTCTAATCTATATAACTGCATATATAGTCACTTACTGCTTATACCTTTCAAGCTAATAACTTCAAACAACTAATTAACCGCAGATTACTTGCAACAGAAGCAATGTTTTTACATTCAAAGTATCAAGCATTTAATGGAATATGCTTGCTGGCAATTTGGAAATCCATCCTTCTTGATCAATAAAAGAGAGACTCAAGAATTTATCAAGTTCATGTCCACTCAAGCTCTTCATCCATTTCACACGTTTCGATTTGTCTGCTCCAGGTCCTTTGCATCCCTCCTCCACAAAAGTAAGGTTTGATCTGTAGTCATGTTAATTACACATGTTAGTGTAAGATAGTGTTAATTTGATGTTTCGTTAGTAAGAATAAAACTTACTCGCGGCCGACATATGTTGTCTGACTCCAACCCTCAGGTTTAACAGCATCTGATATGTAAGAATTTGCTATGATCACTCTTGCATAAGAGTCCATAGCTCTTCCAAGTTCAAACTTTCCTCCTGTCCCACTTATGTTACATTTATTAAACACAAACCCACTTGGATCATTTGGTGAATCTCTATATTGTGCTGTAATAACCCCATCCGTTTTTAGACCCGATTTTCCGGATGAAAAATATATTGTACTTGCCTACATAATGATGAATAAGAAATCAATTTGATCGGGGCCTAGGCCCATTTCTTAAAGCTAAAACAAACGGACTCAGTATTTTACCTCAAAGAGTGATTGACCTTGCCCATATATGAAATCGACTGCACCTTGTATGTAACAGTTGTTATAGTAATGGCGACCGTAGTCATCATTTAGGGTATCTTGGACTCCAAGAAAACTACAGCTATAGAAAGCACATTTATCTCCACGGAATTTAGCAGCTCGGGCTTGTATTATGTTAGCGGCATCTAACAATACTGGGCTGTTCAGTGTATTCTACGAACATATAGAGTACAAAAAATGAATTAATTATGTAATATTCAATAATGATTATACTGTAAATAAATATAACTAATTTACCGTAAAAGTAATGCCCTTTGCAACTGTATTATCTGCTTTTGATAAGAAAGTAGCAATGTCATGAGAGCCCCATTCTATACTTGTGGAGTGGCTACCAGCTCCTTCCAGATAAATGCACGGTTTGTTGATGGGAATTGAGATTTGCTCTCTGAATATATTGCACAAAGAACATAATGAAGTTTGTATAATCTATAATTCAATGTATGATAGAAATGTTACATATATTAATAGTTGAAAAGGAAGAAAATACTTGTAAACACCAGAAGATATTTGGATGTGAATCCATTGAGAGTTTCCTCCTGGGACCGAATCAATGGCACTTTGAATTGTCTTGAAATTTGCTTTGCCTGATTGACTAACAGTAATGGTTTTCAAGGGTTTGCTACTACAACCACCAGATTCACAAACATCTAATACAAGAATTGCAAATATCAAAATGAAAGCAATGAATTGTAGAGCCTGCATTTTTTCTCCTATTCTGTATGTAAATGTGGTCAAACTCTAGAGTCATAAGATTTTATAGCACCGACCAATTTTTGTGGGATTTTTCATTTCAAACTTTTTTTTTCTGCTTGTAGAAATAAATTACACAGGTATTTAAAGCATTTTTTTTACGGGACAGGTATTTAAAGCATGATAATACAGTTTCTTGATTTTGGAAATTTATTTGATTTGAATATATTTCTTATTTAATAGGTTTTTGAAATTTATTTTATATGGATTGTTATAAAAAGAAATTAATTTGATTTTTAAAGAAGCTTTTATGTCTGTTTGAACTTAGAAAGTTTTGTTAAGTCAAAATGATTATATTTCTTATTATATTTTATAAAAAAAAAAGCTATTTTGACACCAATCCATACACCTACACCGTATGTACGGACGGTGAATAGTACCGCCCGTACATGAACAGTACATGCCAGTGTGGTGAATAGTGTCGTCCGTACCGTACGGAAATAGTATCTGCCCGTACATGAACAGTGTTTGTCCGTACATGAACAGTGTCGTCCGTACCGTACGGAAATACGGTGTGGGTGTAGGAATGAGTGTCAAAATAACATTGCTGATTTTATAAATATAACATTGGTTGATTTTGAGGATTTGTTTTGGTATAATTTCTTAATTAAGTAACTATTATATTAGTAGTTTCATAATAATGTTGTAACAGTAATTGTTAGGAGAGCCAAGAACATTAGAAAAATATATTTTGAGACACAAAATGACATTCAATTCTGACTAATAATTTTTAAACTTAACTCCAGTAAATATATGGTTATTTAGGAAGGTGAGAAAAACACAAGAGGGATTGAATTGTGTTGTTTTTTCTCAGTTTTTTTTTTAATTTCTGTTTTTGATTGAACTTGATCAGAGTTTGAACCATCAGTTCAGAATCTAAATCAGAGTCACTTCAGAGTCGGACCTCTTGTATTTCTTTATGAGATTCTAAAACAGAATTTGACTAAGATGTAAACAAATGATAGCAATGAAATATAATTTAGAAGCAAATAAAGTAAACGTACAAGACACAAGCAGTTATCCTGGTTGCTCTCACAACCTGAGAGTAGTCCAGTTCCCTTGTTCTTTATGGGATTTCCATTATAATCAAATCTGATTACAAATGCTCAAGCATACCAGCAAGAGACTTCCTTTACTTACACACACATGTATACGACTTCCTTGCTCAGACCCAAGTTTGTGACTTCCTTGCTCAAGCACACGGGCTCAAGACTTCCTTGCTCAGACTCACAAGTTTGAGACTTTCTTGCTCAAGCACACAGGCTCAAGACTTCTTTGCTCTAGCACATAAGCTAAAGACTTCCTTGCCCAAACACACAAGTTTGATACTTCCTTGCTTAAGCACATAAGCTTAAGACTTCAAATGCTCAAGCACTAAAGCGAGAGACTTTTGACTCTAAACAAACTGTTAAGAGTTTAGGGTAACAACTACACTGGATATACAATCTGAGGTGTAGATACAATACAACTTAAAAAAGTAAGACTTAAGAACTTCTAAAATATATACAAAGATAAGATGTTTTATGTCTTGTAAACTTGACAGAGTAGTTTCTCTTTGAATGTCAATGAACAGAGTCTGTAGACGAGTTGTATTAACACTTGGGTGAGTAATCTTCTTCAACCCTTCTGCTCCTTAAATAGAGAAGGAGAAAAAATACGTTGGAGACTTTCACCAAATAGGTTGGGCTAGCTTTGTACTTGATTAAACACATCAACAAAACGCCTCTCTGCAAGAGGAATTATCCATTGAAGCTCAGGAACCAAGAAGTGATTTTCCTTAAGTCTTCATGTGATAAAAAAGTATCTGAGTATGTCAGAGTTGTCTTGGTAGAAGAGATTTTGGTTCATAGGTTGACTTTTCTTCGGACTTCATTCTTCAGAGGGTGATCACATCAGAGTCCTCTTCTTTGACTTCTTAAGCTTTAGAATCTGGGTCACCAGAGGGTGGCTTTCTTTAGAGTTGATTTCTTCAGAGTCTGGATCTCTATCAGAGACAAAGTCTTCAGAAGTGATCTTCAGAGTCAGAGTCCGATCTTCAAATACAGATTCCTCAAGCATTTCATCATCTGTTCTTAATGATAATCCTGCATACTTGAACAATTATTAGAATAACTAATTATTCTTTAAATACTTTGTTAACATAAAACCTAAGGGATATGGTATTATCCAATATTGTTCCAACAATTTATGTTCTGTAGATTCTTAATAAATATGAAAATATTTTACAATTTGTTAGCTACAATTTTTAACTTATTAGTCATAGGTTTAAAAGTTTGTATTTAAACACATATTATAATTAATGAAAATATGTATATTTAAAAAAAATTGTTCTTTGGTTGCATAACTTTTCCATTTATCCTTAAGTGTGATGATGACCAAATATCTTGGAAATATGAGCAACTCATCATGACATATCCCTACCTTCTAAAGCCTTAAGAAGGTAGTCTTAAATGCACCCTTCATTTTTTCAGCAACTCAAATATTATAAATAAGTCTCACCAATTATAAAATTTCTCATCTCTTTGCTTAAGCTTAGAAATTTGTATAGAGTATTTTGCGTCATTCCCCCATTTTTCTCTTGAATATTAAAAAATAAACGCTCATGACATTGAATAAAACACAGATGTCGATACGCGAAAAATATCTGGAGCGCTCGCACGCTCGAGATGATAACATAGTCGCCACCGAATTTTATTTGTTCTAGTAGGAAATGGAAAATATCAATAAAACCCTTAAAAAAAAGAAAATGGTCGTCGCAAACAAATTCGGGTTCAGGAGTCGATTAAGTAAGGGAAAGGTATTAACACCCCTCACATACGTTGTACTCAACGAGAACCATTTAGTTAGATTTTAGAATAAAATTTTAGCTTATGTTATTTCTTTCTTCTAATTATTAAAAGTTTAAAATGAAATGGAAAAGGTCGCAAAAAAGGTTTTTATCAGAGTGCTTGACAAGATTGCATGTCTTGCTCCTACTTATCCTCAGGTGCGATGAAAAATTTAAAGCTACGTAGTTCTAGGAAGGACAAAAGATATTTTAGGTTTTTTGTTGTATTGTTTGATGAGACGTTGAATCTCGTTCCTACGTATCCCATTCTGCGATGGAAAACTCAAAGCTACGTAGTTCTTGGTAGCATATGAGTGTTGGTTGGTTAATTTTAGTGATGAATGTTTAGGTCGCATTCTAGTGGTTAAACGTTGCTTGTATTCTCGCAATTAGAGTCTTAAGTTTTTGTTTATATCGCGGTAGAATGTACTAAAAAAATTTCATTTGTGAAAAGGTTTTTGATCGTGTGGGGGCGAGAAAAGATGAGTCTGATTGGTTGAGTGTATTTTTGAGTGGATGACGAATACTTGAACAGTAGGCTAATTACAACCATTATCCAAATACTCGGGCTTAGGAGGGATAGGTACATCCAACTTAACCTTTTTCGACCAAGTTATTTATGAAATTTGTGTGGTGAATTAAGTCATGTTTCTTCAACGAATGACGCGTATTCACATGGGAAGCTTAGTACGACCATCACACAAATACTCGGGACTAAGGAGGACAATCACGTTCAAATAATCTTTTTCGTCCATGAAAGAATGAATTTGATTCGGTTATTTAATCTATTTGGAGGTGGAGGGGGAATACTTGAACATTAGGCTAAGTACGACCATAATCCAACTATTCGGGATTAGGAGGGACATGTACGACCAACTAAACATTTTTCAACTGATTGTTTATTACGAAAAAAAGTTTTGAAATAGTTAAATTTGAAAAGCATTTGATACGATCGAGCGTTTGATTTGCGTTTAACATTAGTTTTAATCGGAAGGTGATGAAATTTTTGAAAATGCCACTTGGGTTTGGATCAAGGTTTTCTTTATTTATTTTGAAATATTTATTTTAATTACAAAATATTTAATTAATAAATTATAATTAATTAATAAAATAAATAGATAGTAAAAATAAATAATTAAATAAAAGAGGGGGGTGAAAGATAAAATGGGGATGACACAAGTAATAAGAGTAAGAAACATGGGCCAAAAGCCTAACACAACAAAACAAAATAAAAATATAGCATAAAAAAAGTAAGGGGAGGGGCGAATAGCGTGTAGGGCCCAACTCTAGCCCAAATGAAATGTAGGATGACCCATCCCAAAAGGGTTGATGGAGTTAAAATCTTGACTTAACCTCATCCCTTGGATGTGCGTACTTCATGATCAGATGGCCAAAATCATAGGGGTGTGGTAGTTGTTGTGGGGGTCCCCTCATGGGACCCCAAGTCAACGCAACAAGTAAGCCAATCAAGTGGCCTAAGGTATGGCCACGTGTCCAATTAAGATGTGAAGGGTGAATCAACAAAATAGGGGAGGAGCTCTCGTGGAGGCTCACTCTCCCAATTTCCTTCTCTCTCATCTCTCTCTCTCTCTCTCTCTCTCTCTACATGGCCACCGCGTAAACACCATTTACACTCCCTCTTTTTCCTTTCAAAGATCAACATTATGGTGGGGGTAAGAACTCATGATGAACACGATGAGTGTTCATCAGAGTTGAACCCATATTTCACAAATCCGCCCCAAAACCAAAAATAATTATCACAAACCCTATATAAAATCACGTCCTGATGCTGATTGTAACAACAAAAATCTAAAATAATGAAAACTTAGCCTAGATCGGGCCCATAACAAATTACGATAATGAAGCTTGCAAAAACGATAAAGCAACAACTATAAGTATGGAAAAGTACGATATAGAGAAGAATAGAGCCTCGCCGAAAATTGGAATTTTGGCAAGAGCTGCGGTGAGCAGCTCTATACCTCAGGTAATCTCTTTTCTGTTCTTCTATTTACTTCTTTATGTTTGCTTTCTCTTCCTTCTCTTTAAACTTCTTCATGTTTGCTCTAGTGAATTGTAATGAGTGTTGCATGGGGTAAAGCTCGAGCTTGCTCGAGTTCAGTTGACGAACTTGAGAAGCTTCTTTTGGGAGCTTTATGAGTGCTGGGATTGAGTTTTAGAAGCGATTCGTTAGGGATTTTTCTCGTTCCGAAATGAGTGAGCAATGAGGTTGTTATATAGGTGAGAGTTGGGGGAGATTAGTGATCCTCGCGAGAGAATATTCAGGGGTAAAAGAGTCTAGGATTGAGAGATTTGGGGGGGGGGGGGGATTGTGATATGCGTGAGGCAGTTAAAAGAGTGTGAATTCATGAGTTGGATGTGATGGAATTAATTTGATTTGCTGAAAATTCTGGTTGTGTTGAAGTATATTGAATTATTTTTGTAAACCGTTGCAATCTTAACAATTACAATTGATTTATTATAATTTCAACACAAAGGGAATCATGCTTGGTGTGTTGCATATCAAGTGTTTAATAAATTGATTGCACACTAAGTATTCGACGATTCCTGAGTTAAGTCTATTTTTATATTTCATTGGAAATCATTTATCTTTATGTGATTTAATTCAAACTTATTGATTTCCCTTCTCATCTTCAGCATACGTTTACTACGGTTTATACGCATTTCCGATTCTTTCAATAAAGGTTCGAATAGACAAGATTCGATATGGATTTGCTTCCGTTTGCCATAAAAAATATTATTCTAAGCAGAATTTTTAATCAGAAAATTTTTATTTAGCAATCTATACAACGCCCTTCTAGATCGTTACCCTCTTCTAACATAAGGGTATTTCTTCTCTACCCTTTCATGCTAAACACCCATATTAAAGCCCTTTCTCCCTCTTACCTTAGATTCCTTGCAAAACTATGAATTGATACATGTTTTTGATTATAGATCTCCTTCCTTCTAGCCCTAGCCTTGTCCTTGCCTCTTTTCTCCCAAAATTTTGTTTTCAAGTACTGACAACTCTAGGTTTCTATAACTCCCTTTTATTCTAAAACCTGATTATTCCAACTCTATAATAATTATATTTTCATCCCCTCATATTATCTCTTGTTTCTCCTTATCCCCTCTAATTTTCCATTATGTTAAATCAACCCAACTCCACTAATTCTCATTAATTCTTATATTATTTTAATTAATTAAAACAATCCTTTATTCTAATTTTTTTTATTATTTTGATAATTCTAATCATTCTACCACCCCCACCAATTCTCTCACCACACCCCACCATACCTATATACACACATAATTTAATATATAACACACCACGCATTAATTTAGTTAAATAAAAACATGAATAATGTGATTAAATAATTTAATCAGATTTTGGGGTGTTACAACTCTCCTCCACTTAGAAAATTTTTGCCATCGAAAATTACCTGAAGGAAACAGAGTCGAATACGACTCTCTCATCTGATTCTCCAGCTCCCATGTTGTGCTTCCACCAGTAGGTCCTCCCCATACCACATTCACTAGCACAATGTCCTTGCCCTCAAGTGCTTCACTCGCGATCCTCTACTCTCAAAGCAAATGCCTCAACGCTTAAGCTCTCTCTAACTTGCACATCGCCGACTTGAATCACATGAGACATATCAGGAATATACTTCCTCAATTGAGACACATGAAAGACATCATGAAGATTCAGAAGAAATGGAGATAATACAACTCGGTAGGCCATGTCTCCCACACATTGAAGAATCTGAAACAGACCAATGAAACACGACATAAGTTTTTTAGACTCAACGCACGGATAACACCAATTACCAGAGTAACTCTAAGGAACACATGATCCCCTTCTTGGAACTCAAGTGCTTTCATCCTCTAACCATGATAACTCTTCTGGTGAATCTGAGAAGCTTTCACATTTTCTAGGACCATTTTGATCTTCTTAGAGGTTTGCTAAACAATCTCAGGTCTAAGAACAACACTCTCGCCTGATTCATACCAATACAAATGTGTCCTACACCTTATACCCTACAAAGCTTCGAACGGTGCCATTCCAATACTTGAATGGAAACTATTGTTGTAAGTGAAATCAATCAACGACATGTAGCTATCCCAAGCACCTCCTTGTTCTAGCATACAATCCCTCAACAGATCCTCCAAAGATTGGATGGTTCTTTCCATTTGAGCATCCGTCTACAAATGATAAGCAGAACTGAACTTCAGCTTAGTACTCATGGATTCCAACAAACTCTGCCAAAACCTCAACATAAATCTCGGATCTCTATCCGACACGATAATCGAAGGAATATCATGCAGGCTAACAAATTTCTCGATATACAACTTAACTAACTCCATCAAAGAATAAATGATCTTAATCGAAATGAAATGAGCCGATTTAGTCATTCTGTCAACAGTAACTCAAATGGAATCAAATCCCTTTTTCGTCTTCGGAAAACTTGTCACAAAATCTATGGAAATGTTGTCCCTTTTCCACTCAGGGATGCTCAATGGTTGCATCAGACCCAATAACTTCTGATGTTCAATCTTCGTCTTCAGACATGTAAAGCAACCGTCAACAAACTCAGCTACTACCTTTTTCATTCCAGACCACCAAAACATTTTCATCAAGTCTTGATACATCTTAGTGGCACCTGGATGAATACTCACACCATCATATGACCTTCCTCAAGAATACTCTTCTTAAGTTATGGTACATCTGGTACATAAACCCTGTCTCTAAATCTTATCACACTATACTCGTCGATTTTGAAATCACCTCATTTTCCTTGATTGATCAGCACCAAACGGTTGATCAATCCCAAGTTGATTTTTTGACCTTCTAGAATTTCTTCACTAAACATATACAATTATTCAAATTGATTTGGAAGATAATAGTCTAAAAAATTAAATTATTCTTGAAAACCAACTTAAATGATCCAATATTTTTCGAATTGCATGCATCTCGTAGTTCATCTATCGCCCTTTAACATATAGAATTTGGTTCAACGACCCAAGTTCTTCAAAGCATCGGTTCCTTCTCTTCTAGTTTATTTTGAAAAGTTACATTTTGTTGACTAATTCGGATTCATCCTCATCACTATCATCATCATAATCTTAAATGATGATGATGATTATTATGATGATAATGATGACGATGAATAGAAATTTCTCAAAAAAAATTGATGTTTTGCAAAATAGACTAGAAGAGAAGAATAGTTACTTTGAAGAACTTGGGTTGTTATTAATTAAACCAAATTTTATATGTTAAAGAGCGAGAGATTAATTATGAGATGGATGCAATTCGAAAAACATTGATTGATTTAAGTTGGTTTTCAAATATAATGCATGCTCGGTGAGAGGTTAGTGAAACAAGAAATCTATATACGATATAATAAACTCATATTCTAGGACATTAACAATAACACAAACAACAACAATTATCAACAAAAAATCAACAAGGCAGACATTTTGAAAAACAAAAACATATAAACTCATAAAATGTTTCACGAATGTACCTTTTATAGAAAATATTAATGGATAATGAAGACGAATAAATGATTCTTGTCCTAGAATAGAATCCACAATGAAAGGAGGATGAACCTGAAGTGAAAGCTACAAACTTCTGTTAAATTTGAATGGATGTCATTTCTGGTCTTTCTCACAAGTTTGTAGCTTTTAATTTCGCCTCATCCACTCCTTGTATTTTTTCTTCATAGCAACACAAACCAGTTATATTTTTTCTTTGTTCAACTTCCCTACAAGTCAAAATGTATTAGCATGACATTGTAATTATAACAGATGCAGAAAGTTCACTTCTATAATCTATACACTTCTGTCAATCTACATACGAAGTTAATGCTGCAAGTTTCACAAAAACAAAAATTTACTAATCAAAAGAATGTTTTTTCATGTGACTAAGAAATGTTTTGTTCTTGTTCTGAGAAACATTTATCAACAACAACAACATACATAACATTTCTCAACAAAACAACAACAACATATAACAACATATTAATTCATAAAAAGTTTCATGAACGTACCTTTTATTGAAACGATTCCTGGAAAATGAAGAAGACGAAACAATCTACTTATCTCAAGATGAAGGTGAAGTTGATCTACTTTGTGTTGCTATGAAGAAAAATACAAGGTGGGTGAACCTTCCATAATAGCTTCATCCTTCTTGTATTTTTTTCTCCATAGCAACACAAACCATTTGTGAACCACACCCATAGTATGTGCTTTCTTGAGTTAATTTTTTTCATTCACCTTCCTTACAAGTCAAAAAATACCATGCCAAATGTAAATACATTAGAAAACTTAAACTATTGAACCAGATTTGGAAATATAAACAACTTTTAAAAAAAACACCATGGGATGAATAGATTGAAGAATGATGTACCTTTAAAGTTCTTCAATGGAGATAAAAATTAGAACCAATACAAAGAAAAATGGAAGAAAGTTTATGAATAAGCAGAGGAAGAAATATAATAAATAAACAGAGTTGAACCGAGAGAATATATGTTAGTATGAAAGAAGATATATAATGATAACCTTTTAATATGAAGAAGAAGAATGACGCTTTTTGCATATGGAATATGAAAGAAGAAGAAGATAAAATATGCTAGGCTTTTGCTTTGCGAGAGACGACGCATATTCTGTCAAGAAGAGAGAGTTAAATTCTCTTATATATAAGTAAAATATTTCACCGCGGTTGTATTATAAGAACCGTAGTGATAGATATCTTAATATATATATATATATATATATATATATATAATATTATAAGAACAACACTCTTTATGACTGTCATACCCTAATTTTTATCCCTAAGATCTCGCCTCTTTTTGCCTCATCTGCATAGCCTATCATGCATTTCATCTTGCATAATGCCTAATTTATTAGCTGGAATAAACTTGTTGGATTTACAGCCGAATCGGTACAACTAAAAGTCAACTGTGCGTAAAATCAGTGGACAAAAAATTTCAAAATTGAGCTTGCACACGTCAGTTATATAAATCTACATTTCGCATAGTTTAACCTAGTGTGCTCGTTTTAATTTTTCGACTGTTTTTCGGTCACATTTTAATTAGTTTGAGCCTTTTACCCGGAGAAAATTTATTTCGAAATTTGACCAAACGCTGTATTTTTCCGAGTCGTTTATTTCACGCTGATCATTTTTGTGTATTCATTTTATTTTTTGAGCACTTCGATATCGATCGTATTATTCATTTTTTTACTCCCCAGTGAAGTCGCCATTTTCTGTCACGGGAAAAATCAGAGACCAATACTATTGGCAAGCTTGACTCGCAAAGCAAAGATATCACCACCGAACTTTTATTTATCCAAAGGAAGGGAGAAAAGATCGAACAAAAACCTTAATTAAACATGCAAAGCAAAAAGAAAGGCCTAAAGCTAAGCAAAGAGAGATCAAAGGTACGAGGGTTGGTTATACTAAGGGAAGATACTAGCACCCTAAGCATCTGCAGTACTCTATAGGAACCTGTTGAAATATTTGTGTTTTGGCTAAAATTGTTTGGTAAAGGGTAAAAGATGGGCAAAGAAATACAAAGATAAGCAAGGCAAAGAAACAAGCATACAAGGACATGCACAATGACAATGAGTCAGCATACACTCCCTTCCTTTGGATTAGTTCAACAAGTGCAAGAGAAAGCAAAAGATACATGGCAAATCATCATGTAAATCAAGCATCAAATGAAGAGACAAAAACACAGTACTTGGCAAGAACATCATGTATGGTCAAACAAACAAGAAATTATAGAATACACATTGTAAAACATCATGGTAATCATACAACAAAAAGTCAACAAAGATACATGACAAAGCATCATGTGAATTAACATATACAAAATCAACAAAAGTGCGTGGCAAAGCATCACAAACAAGACCAAATACATGGAAAATCATCATGCAAAAGTGACAACAATAAAATCTACAAACATCCACGACAAAGCATTGTGGTAAAATAGCGAAGGTATGCGGCCAAGCATCAAGAAAAACAACCGATACATGGTAAAGCATCATGCAATTAACAGGAACATGGTAAGAATTTCATGTAGCATAAATCGACAAATAGAATCAACAACCGTACATGGCATAAACATCATGTAGGAAAGTAATAGATATACGACGCAAAACATCACGAAAAGCAACTAATACATGGTAAAGCATCATGTATGGAAGTAACAGATATATGTGGCAAAGCATCACGAAAAACAACTAATATATGGTAAAACATCATGGTATCAAATAGAGCACACTGAATACATGGAAAATCATCATGTAATAAATAGGTATGTGGCAAACCATCACGAATAGAAAGCAACAAGTACACAGAATACATGGCTCAACATCATGTAGATCAACAACGTATAGAATCGATAAAGATACATGGCAAAGCATCGTGTAATCAATAAAGAAGTACACGACAAAGTATTGTGATAACATTAACACATAAAGTCAATAGAATGTACATGGAAAAACATCATGTAGTCAACTAATACAGTACATAACAATGCATCGTGAATGATAAAGCGACAAAGATACGTGGCAAAACATCACGGACGATAAAACAACAACATACACATGGCAAAGCATCATGTGAACATCAAATGCAATCAACAAGACATACATGGAAAAGCATCATGTAGAAGTGATGACAAATAAAATCCACAAACATTTACAGAAAAGCATCGTGTAAAATCCATAGACAAAATCAACAACATTCACGGCAAAGCATCGTGAACAACAAATTCAATCCTTAGACACATGGTAAAACATCATGGTAATCAAAGGTAATAAACAAATAGAAAGTACATGGAAAAAACATTATGTAAGACAGTAACGAATACAATCAACAACATTCACGGCAAAGCATCATGATAAAAATCAGAGAGAACAAGCAAACCTAAAGCATCAAAGCAATCAAGTCATGAAATAGAATCGGGCAACAATTGAACTATTAATTAATTTAAATATAAATATTTAATAAGATTGGTTAATAATTTAGTTAATTAATATTAAATAAAAATATTTAAATTAATCAATAATTATAACATTATTTTTTTTGGCATTTTTAAATATATCAAATAACTAAATAAACTAAAAAATGAAAATATATAAAGAAAAGATTAAAAATGTTTCTTTTGTTTTTTTAAGATATATAAATAAAAAAAGAAAAAGAGACGTAACATGACATTTTTCTATACATCATACTTACACATTTCACTACGCCAAACAAGGGAAAAGAGGGCGCTTTTTTTGGCCTATGACAGCGCTGTCTAAGCCAGCGCTGTCGTAGGTAAAGACAGCGTTTTTTTATTTATGAAAAAGCGCTCTCTAAAAGGGGACTTTAGACAGCACTTTTAAAAGCGATGTCTAATGTATACGTTTAAAATTTTAAAGAATTTTTTTATATACTTTAGAGAGCGCTTTTTTCTTCAAAAGCGCTCTATAAAGGGGGACTTTAGACAGCGTTTTTGAAAGCGCTGTCTAATGTATATATATAATGATTTTTTTATATACCTTTAGAGAGCGCTTTTTCCTTAAAAGCGCTCTCTAAAGGGGGACTTTAGACAGCGCTTTTAAAAGCGCTGTCTAATGTATAACTTTAGACAACGCTTTTTTCTCAAAAGCGCTGTCTTTTGTCTACGTATAATTTTGAAGATTTTTTTTAAAAATCCCATTTTAACCATTTTTTTTATGCAGAAACCTGTATAATTCACATTTCCATAAACCTGTATAATTCACATTTCAATAAACTAGTATGGATATGCATTTCCATCAACAAATTCTATTTCAAAACTAGAATTTACATTAATGCAGAATTCGCACAATTCCTTATATTGTATGGTTTCAAACCTGTATAGAATTTGTACATTTCAATAAACTAGAATTTACATGCAGAATTCGCACAAATTCTATTGTATGGTTTCAAACCTGTATAGAATTTACATTTCAATAAACTAGAATTTACATTCACAAAACTATACATTCAAGAAAGAATTCTTCTTGCAATAAAAAATTCGCACAATTCCTCCTTAGTATCTTGCAATTGTTTCCTCGTGTAATAAGGACACGCCATATCATCGAAATACTACATAACAAAACAAAATACGCATTATTTAGCTAAAAATAATAAATTATATGACATATCCGATAAATACTACATAACAAAACAAAATACGCATTATTTAGTAAACAACAGTAATTATTACACAGTAATTATTACATGAATTCTATGTAATCACAGTAATTATTACACAGACTTGATTTTTCACACTAAACCTTACATGAATTCTAAGTAACCACTGTAATTATTACACAGACTTGATTTTTCAAGATTTTTTTAAAGACTAAATTGATATTTTTCATTTTTCAAGGACCATGTAGCCTAGGTCTCTCGTTTTTTTCCCATTATTTTCACGGAGACTAATTGTGATGTTTACTCCTATTAATTAGTATTAGCATGTTTTAGAGGCAATAAAGATAGACCTTTGAGTTATCAAAATACTATATTGCATTACTTCCTTAAATCTAAACATGTATGTTTTATTCATAAAGTAAAGCCAATTTGCTAATAAGAATATAATAAAGTGAAGGTAGCTTACTAATAAATTCCAGGTCTTTAAAGCAAAAGAAATTCTTCATATGTGTGGTCAATCACTGTCAAGAATACATCCCTCCCCAAAATATCATATCATGCACTAACCAAGCTCAATATCAACCTATCAAAATAAAAAATGAATTCAGCCATAAACTAGAAAATTTGATAAAATGATTAATTAGAAAATCAATACAAATTCAATTACCAAAAAGAGAATATCGACATATGTGTACCTTAGACACATCTAAGCAATATATGGCCTTAACAATTCTGGTATCATTTTTCATTCACATATATGTAGTCTCTACAACCCCTCTCAAATATGCTAGCCTTTCTTTAAGAATATTGGCAAAGTCTGAGACAATTCAATCTTGTTTCTGTTTGACCATCAGCATCACTCATTCTGCATCCACTAACCATTTCCTACATAAATTGTTGCAAGAAAATAAATAAACATAAATAATTAGTCATATACTAAAAACAAATATTGAATGCCATATAATGGTGATTTTGCACCAGTAAAAAACATTAGTTACAATATAAGTGTCATAGATGTACTGGTACATCTACTCAACATATTTCAACTTATCCCTATAAGATACTAGTACACTCAAAGATAAAAGTGAAATATAGTCAAATACTAATAGCAGTTCTAGGATACAAGCAAACCCAAATAAACATTAAAATGCATCTGCACAACTTCTTTTCAAGTTCAACTTCAAAACATTGTTCACAGTGAATCTGCTTTACCACATGAGGCACCACAAATAGCAACAAGAGAAGATATTATAACTTAAAAGGAAACAGGTACAACATATGCAAAATTTCTAAGGTGTGCATAATCAATGGTAAAATACCTTTAGTGGATTATTATTGTCTTAGCACATTTTACAATTGTATATGCCACTGCATGTAGAAAATTGTTTCGGTTCTTCATTTGTCTCCCTTTTAACCTGCATTTAAGGAAGCACAATCAGAAATGGAGAAGAACAAATTGAGATCTGAGAGGAAAGAATTGATACCCCATAAGGAACTGAGATGAAGCTGTAGGAATTAGATTCCAAAACAAATCTGAGACCGTCAAAACTGGTTCAGAACAATATCACCGCAACACATATTTGGGAGAAGCAGAGAACCAGAACCAAAATGAAATGAAGGGGTTTTGAGTGATTGAGAGATTTCGAGAGAAGAAGGGATATGGGGATTAAGGGATTCGAAGAGATGGGCTGAGAGATGAATGAAGGGTATCGATTCAAAGGGATTTTGAGAGATTAGGGTTTTTGTTTGGTGAAATTAGAAAGGGTGTGATTGAAAAATGGGGCTTTTGTTGAAACATGATGGAGGGAAAAGTTGGATGTGGAGAGAAGAAAGAAAATTTTAGAAATTTTCAGTGAAATTCAAGAGGGAAGAAAGAAAATTTGTGACCGAGTTAAAACGATGTGGAGAGAAGTTGGAGAGTTCTGAAAACTTTGGCCTTAATTATATTTCTAAACCACTTTTGATGAAGTAATGTTAATTATTAAAAAGATTGTAACCTTCTTCGGTCATTGTTTTGATACCTGTAACATTAATTTTTATTTTAATTAATTTTATTATTTTGAAACTAAATTTTAATATTCTTATGAGAAAAAATCTCAACTGACACTAGTCCCACATATATCTATTTTTAATTATTTTGTTGTTTTAAAATATATAAATTTTACAAATATTTTTGAAAATTTTAAATTCTTACAAAAACACAAAAGTAAAATTATTATTTAGAAAAATAATAAATTTAGGAATATTATTATCAACTAATTTCAAACATTGAAACAAATACGCCTCATATTTATTTTAAACTTACAATAAATTTTTAAATAATCAATTTAGTATATAAAATTAAATATTATTTCAAATTTATGTAAAAATTAGTTTTAAAAAAAAATATTTGTGTTTGACCTTAGAGGGCGCTTTTCAGAAAGCGCTTTCTTATGTGCTACCTATAAGAGCGCTTTGCTTAGAAAGCGCTTTCTAAAGTGAAAAGAATTTAAGACCTATAAGAGCGCTTTTCTGAAAGCGCTTTCTAAGGTTACCTTTAGACAGCGCTTTTTAAAAGCGCTGTCTAAAGTAATACCTATAGCAGCGCTTTCCAAAAAGCGCTTTCTAAGGTGGCATCCATTTATGGCATTTAACAGGGCTTTTTTAAAAGCGTTTTCTAAAGTTTGTCTTTTACGGCGCTTTTTTTTAGCGAAATTTTTTTATTCTTTTTAGCAGTGCTTTTTTATAAAAGCGCTGTCTTTTTGGTGCTGTCTATTCCTATTTTTGGCGTAGTGTTTACACAATAATAATATTTATACAAAACACACATTAATGCCATAATCACATTTAAACTCTAATAAAAATTTAAAATAAAAGGAAGTAACAATGAATAAATAGAGATAAACAAATCAGACAAAAAAGAGAGAGAAGCATGCTACAAACAGTGGGGAAGCGGTGCTTTGAATCAAACGCGGGAGCTTTCATAAATCACAAGGTTGAGTCGCCGTTGTTACCAAAACACAAATTTCCACAACTGTAAGCTACTTCCATAAGCTGTTACTCGATGATGGTGATATCTTTGTTTTGCGAGTCAAGCTTGTCAATAGCTTTGGTCTCCGATTCTCGCCGCAACAGAAAATGACGACTTCACAAGGGACCATTGTTCAATGGGTTAAGCCTAACTTGTTCTATTTGTGTTGCTATTATTGTTTGCTCTGTTGCATGGTTTTTTTTCTTTTTTTAAGGTGGATATATGTGTGTGTGAGATAAGTCCTAACCCGGACGTTTACCGTAAGATTGGATAGTGATATGATCAAAAGTTACATATCCGGAGTAATCTTGAGCATGATGAACATATGATGTAACCACACTCAGTGGCGGCCCCCTTTGAGAGTAGTATTTGTTGAATGAGTAATCGTGAAGGCATTACTACTTTCGACCTGGGAGCCCGAGAAGCTGAGGACCTTTAGATCCCCTTTACCTCACTTGGCCTTTAAGGATGTAGTGCTGTGGCTATGAGGGTGTAAACTTGAATTAGTTGATACGTGATACTACACTCAGACGAGGTTCTCTTGAGAATATTATTGATTCCCGAGTAGTCGGTGTGCTAGTAATATCCGAAAGAGGATTGATGACTCTGGGAACCTTGTTAGAACCCGTTGTGCAGGCACTTTACCCCTAGTACACACCCTGTGGTTGATTGTTCACCCAGACTCCATGCTTCTGATCCTGTTACATGTGATATGCATCTTGTGTTGCGTGGTATTGCATGTCATTTACATCATTTGCATGATTCATTGCATACATCCAGTTTGTCCAGTAACTCATTCCAGTTGTCTCTATCTTTCAGTGTCATCTGTCAGTCGTCAAGCTGATTCCTCGTCACCAATACAAGACCAAAGCTAACTTCAGACGCAAAAAGTCAGAGCAAGAACATCACAATGCAGAGATCAGAATGGAGATTGATGATCTGAAGTCAAGCATGACTAAGCTTAGTGAGATGCTACAAGTCCTTATTGCCAGAGGGGAGCAACCTCAAAGAATTGTTATCCAGGAAGTTTCAGGGGTTATTACTGATCCTCAGCCTGTTCAGATACCACCTTTTACTTGGCCAGTGTTTGGTTTACCACATAACTATTCTCCACCTCTTGCTACTACTTCTATGATTGGTCAAAATGCCAGACTAGTGTTTCAAGATCTTGTTTTCTCCGAGCCCAGACCTGTGGTTCATAC
The DNA here is from genome assembly GCA_022829125.1 of Lathyrus tuberosus. Classification (NCBI taxonomy): domain Eukaryota; kingdom Viridiplantae; phylum Streptophyta; class Magnoliopsida; order Fabales; family Fabaceae; genus Lathyrus; species Lathyrus tuberosus. Next base: position 11,012,208 of record JALAZF010000153.1, read on the forward strand.
TATTTCCCAAACTTCCTGAGCTCCCTATGAGAATCCTTTATTTGACTATAATGCTGCAAGTGCCCAAGGTGAAGACCATGAGGATTTTGTTGAACCTGAAGATGTCCGTGAACAGTTTCAGACTATAGACAAGAGACTCAGAGCCATGGAGGGTAATGATTTCTTTAGTGTCGATGTGGACAACATGTGCCTTGTGTCTAACCTTGTCATGTCTGCCAAATTCAAGACTCCCGAGTTTGTGAAATATAAAGGTCATTCTTGTCTAAGAGCTCATTTGGTTATGTACTTCAGAAAGATGGCTGCCTACACCAACAACCAGAAGTTGCTTATCCACTGCTTTCAAGACAGCTTGAGTGGAGCTTCACTCAAGTGGTCATTGAACCTTGAGAAGAACGTTATCCAATGCTTCCAGGATCTTGCTAATACCTTCATGAAGAAGTACAAGTACAATCTTGACATGGCTCTCGACCGTCGTCAACTTTAAAACATGTCTCAGAATGAGAGAGAATCTTTCAAGAAGTATGATCAACACTAGAGAGAACTAGCTTCCCAAGTTGAATCCCCTCTTGCAGAGAAGGAACTCACATGAATGTTTATGGACACCTTGTCTCCCTTCTATTAAGAAAAGATTATTGGTAGTGTTTCCTCCAACTTCACAAATTTGGTTACCATAGGCCAAAGACTCGAGGAAGGTGTCAAGAATGGTAAAGTGTCCAAAGCTGCCGAATATTCTAATGGTGAGAAGAAATCCTTTGGGAATTTCTAGAAGAAAAGAGAACACCAAACAATGTTGTCGTGACTGAGAGATGAGACCTCGTCACATACCTCAGTATGCAAATCACCCTGTTGTTGCTGCTGTTACTCCCGTGGTTGCTGCTCCACGTCCAGTTCGAGCTCCTCAATGCCCAATTGTTGGACAAAATCAAAATCATAATAGGACTCACTTTGATCCTATTGCCATGGCGTACACTGAGATGTACCCTACTATGGTTCAAAAAGGCTGGATTACCACTAGGACTCTACGTCCTCCTCCATATCCTCTTCTAGCTGGTTTCAGGCCTGATATCCATTGTGCATTCCATCAAGGTACCGCAGGCCATGACATGGAAAATTGTTATGCACTGAAGGCTAGAGTGCGAGATTTGATCAAATACAGGATCCTCACTTTTCATGATGTTGCTCCTAATGTCGAAGACAATCCTCTGCCAGGGCATAAGAAGTGAAGCTTCAGTCAACTTCAGCCAGTTATCCTCCTAAAAGCCAGTGTTTCAGACAAGCCAGCTCACCCTTGTTGCTGATTAGTCACTAGGCCATGTTTCTTGTTGTTTCCATTTTCCTTTATTTTGTATTAACTATTTACTTTCAAATTCTGTTTGTACTTTTATGTTAATGAAATGAGCATCACAACATTTTGATTCAATTAATTTATGTCTATTATTTACATCTTTATGCTTTCTCTTTCAAAAATATATATCTCTTGCCCACTTTCTTTTGATTATGCAAACATTGGAGGGAGGATGATGAAAACGTAATACCCATAATTGTTGTTGGTATGCTTTCAGATCAAAACTTTACTGATGATGTAAGGCACTGTTTCAATTTCTCAAACACTGAAGAAATAAGGAAGTTATTCCTTTGTCAACCCCTTCGAGCCTAGAAGTTGAAGTTTCCTTTTGTACAAAAAACCTGCAATCTTAACCTAGGGATGGGCAGTTTTCAGTTAACTTGGTTGTGGATTCAAATACAATAGCTTTATGCAAGTCACCTTTCAATAAAAGTTTGTATTCACAAGTTTTCCTTCACACAGCAAGCAAGTGTTGAAGATGTCTTTCAAGTCGAAAGCCGATGATGGTTCACCTTAATCATTAAGCCAGGTAATCAATCTCTTTCTTTCAGAATAAAAACAAAAGAAAAATCCCACTAAGTCAAAACCTATGAAGGAGACTTAGGCAAAAAACTAGAGCATCCCGCTGACTATAAGCTTCAAAAGAAACAGTTCAGGCAAAAGTTAGGGATAACAAAAAGAGGAGATCTTTAAATCCTCACCATGAAAATCCTCAATGGAAAAATAACCAAATGTTGTAAGGAAGCAGTGACTTCCATCTCAAGGGTTCCTTGACTTTTGAACCATCATCATTACTATCATCAGTGCAATTCCCCGACCTATGGGAACCTGAGCGCATAGTCTGAGGTAACTGAGCGTATGACTGAAGATCATCACGAAGATTGGGTGGGTACAAATAAACTTTGAGTCTTTATCCTTGATTTTAATCAGACCACGTTACAACCCTCAAAAGACCTAACTGAAGCAAGGTTATTTTGAAAGCATACTACAACAAGGTTGTGTAAACTGACTCCAAATGATCTTTGTAGATCATTTGTTTTGGCGCCATGCCTTTTACTTTACCTTCCACTTTGAATATCTTGAACCACCATGATCTAACTAATGATTCATATGTTTTGCATCATTCCAAAAAATGATTTCGATTTCAAAAGTTGCATGAATTTTTGCATTAAGATTACCATGCTTGTATGAATACTATTGCTTGCAAACTGGCTTTTCTCTCAAGGATTTTTCAAACAGTTGAGAAACTCGATCGGTGATCCTATCAGGGACAAGTTCCTTCCAAATCCTGTTGAGAATCAGTTCAAGATTTGTTGTTCAGTGCAAGTTCTTCTCAGAATTGGTTTATCCATAAGACCTTTCAAGACTCATACTGGGGCAAGCTCTCTAAGCGCAGAGTAATCCAGTCATCTCCCGAATCAGACAAGCTGAAGGAATGATCAGTTCATCTACAACAGTCAACTAATCTAGGGGCAACTTACTTGAAGAATCCCCAAGCATCTCTCTATCCTTCCTCCAAGGATCATCAACTTGATACAGTTTACTAGTGTGGCAGAGATGTGTTTAGCAACAGAATCTTTAGTCCCTAATCAGAATGGCAGTGATCTCCGTGTTGAGGAACCAGTCTTTCAGTCTTGTCCTCTCCCCAAAAGAGTCGAGCCCTGTCATCAACATCTGCATTACATCTGCATTTGATCATACATCATAGCAAAATTCATATACCATGCATAGAAAAAGTGTTTCATCCTCATTTGCATTCACTAGAGGTTGTGTTGCTATCAACGTCTTATCTCGTGGTCAAAGTCCGACTTACTTGGCACCCCACTAAACAAATACTTTTATGTCTTATCTGATGTTTCAGTAGATTTGATTTTCCCTTTCTGATTATTTTTCTAGACATGTCATTTATGTTTCTGACGTATTTTCAGAACTCTCTTTGTGTTATCTGACGTATTTCTAGATATTCCCTCTGCTATTCTGATATGTTTCCAGAATCCTTTTACTTTCTATCTGAGGTATTACCGGATTATTCCTGTCTCTCTGATGATTTCTCAGATTGAGTCTTTTGTTCTGTTGCTTTTCCAGAATTCCGTTGCTTTTACCGTCTGATAAATTTTTATATGTGCCTTATCTCTATGATGATTTCCCAGATTGAGTTTTATTTTATGATTTCTTTCCAGAACCTATTTGATGTCTTTCCAGATATCTCTCTATAATTCTGATGCCCTTCTAGATTTTGTTTTTCATTCTCCGATGAATCCTTTGTTTCTCTGATGATTTTCTAGATTGAATCTTTTCTTATGATGTATTTCCAGAACATGTCTGATGTATTTCCAGATATTCCTTTGTAATTCTCCAGATGCATCTTTGCAACTCTGATGTATTTCCAGATGTTTCCTTCGTGATTCTGATGCACTTCGAGAATTTGTTTTTTACTCCCGAGTGAGTTTCCAAATATTCCCTTTGATTCTGATGCACTTCCAGAGGTTTTATTCTTTTACCGTCTGATGAATTTCCAGATGTGCCTTATCCCTATCTGATGCACTTCCAAAGTTCATTTTTCACTCTCCAATGAAATTCCGGAGTACCTATTTCATATCTCTTTGACATATTTCCAAATTGAGTCTTCTCTTCTGACGTTTTTCCAGAACCCCTTTGTGTCTATCTGATATTCTTCCAGATATGATTTTTCTTATCTGATGTTCTTTCGGATATATCTTCAAACCTTTTCCTGTACATTTAAAGATTTCCTGAATGTTTCGGACATAACTTCAGAATATTTGTTTTCATCTAACGATGTTCTCAATTCGTCTCTGACTATGGTTAACAGATGCTGAATGTCTTCAAGTTTGTTTCCCTTCTTCATCCAATGCTTTATCTGGATATGTTCCAGAGTTTCATTCAATGTTTTCCTGAATGTCTCTGATGTTTTTATATGTTCCGGAGTCCATTCAATGTTTCCTGAATGTCTCTGATGTTTTTATATGTTCTGGAGTCCATTCAATGTTTTCCTAAATGTCTTTGATGTTCATTATTATATCTCCATTGCTTTATCTAGATATGTCCTGGAGTTCATTCAATATTTTCCTGAATGTCTCTGATGTTTTCTTCAATATCTCTAATGTTTGCTTATGTTCCAGAGTTCATTCAATGTTTTCCTGAATGTCTCTGATGTTTTCCTGAATACCTCTGTTGTTTTCCTGATTATCTTTGATGTCTGCTTATGGTCTAAAGTTTCATTCGACGTTCTCCTGAATGTCTTTGATGGTTGATTTTGTTCTTTTCCTGGGTTTGTTCAATGCATTTCTGAAAATCCTCTGATGATTGTGACTTTTTCCCCAGTAAAGTTGCTTTTGATTTCTGGATGTTCCTGAATATTCCACAGTAAAGTTAAGTTCTTTCTTAGAAGTCTTTGTTGTATTATCATATTTGGTCTCATTCCACATCTAATGTTTTTCTAGATGTTCCTGATATGTTTTCCAGAACGTAGTACTTTCTGCATCTGATGTTTTCCCAGATATCTGTATCTCTGTTCAGGGTTTTTCCCTCTCTTTTAAAAGTATTATTGGATATTCCTTGTCACCTTGACGGATTTCCATAATATCTTGTATTCCTCAGTTGTGTCTCTTTGAAATCTGTTACCTATTCCCTTGTGGTTTTCCCTTTGTTCTTTGCTTGTAGTAGTTTGTCTTATGTGGTATCATTCTCCACAGAACTCTGAGTCTTGAATTCATATTATATCATAAGCATTTTTATGGTATCTTAAGGCCAAAAATTGCACATGTTTTTATTTAAGTCTCTCCGATCTTGTCGAGACGAAGATTTCGATCTTCATATCTCCGGATTGAAGAAACTTAACTAGGGGCATCTCTCATATCCTGATTTTTATCCCTAAGATCTCGCCTCTTTTTGCATCATCTGCATAGCCTATCATGCATTTCATCTTGCATAATGCCTAATTTATCAGCTGGAATAAACTTGTTGGATTAAAAACCAAATTGGGCAAACTAAAAGTCAACTGTGCGTAAAATCACTATGAAAAAAATTCAAAGTCGAGCTTGCAGACGTCAATTATATTAATCTATGTTTCGCGTAGTTTAACCTGGCATGCTCGTTTTAATTTTTCGACAGCTTTTTGGTCGCATTTTGATCAGTCTGAGCCTTTTAATCAACAAAAATTTATTTCGAAATTTGACCAAACACTATATTTTTCCGCGTCATTTATTTCATGCTGATCATTTTTTTGTATTCATTTTATTTTTCGAGCACTTCGATACTGATCCAGTTATTAGTATTTTTTACTCCCCAGTAAAGTCGCCATTTTCTGTCGCGGTGAAAGTTGGAGACCAAAGCTATTGACAAGCTTGACTCGTAAAACAAAGATATCACCACCGAACTTTTATTTATGCAAAGGAAGGAAGAAAAGATCGAACAAAAACCCTAAGTAACACATGCAAAGCTAAAAGGAATGCCTAAAGCTAAGCAAAGAGAGATCAAAGGTACGGGGTTTGGTTATACTAAGGGAATGTACTAACACCCTAAGCATCTGCAGTACTCTACAGGAACCTCTTGAAATATTTGATTTTTGGCTAAAATTGTTTGCTAAATGGTAAAAGATGCGAAAAGAAATACAAAGACAGGCAAGGCAAAACAACAAGCATACAAGGACATGCACAATGACAATGAGTCAACATACATTCCCTTCCCTTGGATTAGGTCAACAAATGCAAGAGAAAGAAAAAGATACATGGAAAATCATCATGTAAATCAAGCATCAAATGATGAGACGAAAACACAGTACATGGCAAAAACATCATGTATGGTCAAACAAACAAGAAATCACAGAATACAGATGGCAAAACATCATGGTAATCAGACAACGAAAAGTCAACAAAGATACATGGCAAAGCATCATGTGAATCAACAGATACAAAATCAACAAAAGTACGTGGCAAAGCATCACAAACAAGAGCAGATACATGGTAAATCATCACGTAGAAGTAACCACAAATAAAATCCACAAACATCCACGACAAAGCATCGTGGTAAAACAACAAACGTACATGGCAAAGCATCACAAAAAACACCTAATATACATGGTAAATCATCATGTAATCAACAGGAACATGGTAAGAACATCATGTAGCATAAAGCGACAAATAGAATCAACAACCATACATGGCATAAACATCATGTAGGAAAGTAACAAATATACGTGGCAAAGCATCACGAAAAACAACTGATACATGGTAAAGCATCATGTATGAAAGTAACAGATATACGTGGCAAAGCATTGTGAAAAACAACTAATACATGGTAAAACATAATGGTATCAAATAGAGCACACAGAATAGATGGCAAATCATCATGTAATCAATAGGTACGTGGCCAAGGATCACGAATAGAAAGCAACAAGTACACAGAATACATGGCACAATATCATGTATGATCAACAACACATAGAATCGACAAAGATACACTGCAAAGCATCATGTAATCAATACAACAGTACACGACAAAGCATCGTGATAACATCAACACATAAAGTCGATAAAAGAACAATGTACACATGGAAAAACATCAAGTGAACATCAAATGCAATCAACAAGACATACATGGAAAAGCATCATGTAGAAGTGACAACAAATAAAATCCACAAACATTCACGGCAAAGCATCCTGTAAAATCCACAGACAAAATCAACAACATTCACGGCAAAGCATCGTGAACAACAAATACAATCCTCCAACACATGGTAAAAACATCATGGTAATCAAAGGCAATCAACAAATAGAAAGTACATGGCAAGAACATCATGTAAGAAAGTAACATATACAATCAACAACATTCACGACAAAACATCGTGATAAAAACCAGAGAGAACAAGCAAACCTAGAGCATGGAAGTAATCAAGTCATGAAATAGAATCGGGCAACAACTGAACTATTAATTAATTTAAATATAAATATTTAATAAGATTAATTAATAATTTAATTAATCAATATTAAATAAAAATATTTAAATTAATCAATAATTATAACATTATTTTTTTGGCATTTTTAAATAAATCAAAAAACTAAATAAACTAAAAAATGAAAATATATAAAGAAAAGATTAAAAATATTTCTTTTGTTTTTTTTAAGATATATAAATAAAAAAAGAAAAAGAGACGTAACATGACATTTTTCTATACATCATACTTACACATTTACACAACAATAATTTTTATACAAAACACACATTAATGCCATAATCACATTTAAACTCTAATAAAAATTTAAAATAAAAGGAAGTAACAATGAATAAATAGAGATAAACAAATCATAGAAAAAAAAAGAGAGAGAAGCATGCTACAAACAGTGGGGAAGCGGTGCTTTGAATCAAACGCGGGAGGTTTCGCGAATCATAAGGTTGAGTCGATGTTGTTACCGAAATGTAAATTTCCACAACTGTAAGCTACTGTCGTAAGCTGTTGCTCGATGATGTTGATATTTTTTTTTGCGAGTCAATCTTGTCAATAGCTTTGGTCTCCAATTCTCACCGCAACAATGACGAAAAAATAAAAAATTATTGATACTGAGATTCGAATTCTGTCACTCCATCTAAATTTAACTACGGTTTCTTATAGTGACGATAATGAAATGTATTTTTATTAATGTAAAAAAATGCACCTAAAAATAAGGTACTACCTTGGTTAACTAAATGACCGTTGTAATATGGTGTTACCGAATGTATATTTTGTAATAGTGAGCCTTGCAATTGTATAAATCGCATAGCCCTTTTCTATCTTTATGGCTGCGATATTTCATGTAGTTAATTTTGATTTTCATGCTTCATATCACGCCGTCTTGCTATCTTGAGCGACACAATTTTGTTTAATCTTGCAATTTTCCTATTTATCCCATATTCTTATGCACACGTCCTCTCCTTCTTTTGTCATCACAACTTCCATACTAAAATACCACATAACTTGTCTGGTAAGGATGTCTTTAGCACATCGGTTTTTTTTCACAATTCTTTAGATTTTAATGAAATTATACAAAAACATAAACAACTTAAATGAATAATAACCTAAAATGAAAGTAGATTATACAAAAAAAAATACAATGACAAAGTGTTCACTCCTTAACCTTATATGGAAGATCAAGCAAATATTGTGTATCATCCCAAGTTTCCTAAGCATGAGTATGAAAGATTAATCTCTTATCTCTATACCTAATGGTAATTAGTAGAGTAATTAAGGTGGGAATAAATTAAGGAAAAGGAGTGGCATTCTTAGTAGTTTCATTCAAGTATCAAGGGCAAAGCGATAATTCTCGCAAGGGCATTATAATTGGTAAGGAATCTCATTTCTCTCATTCTCACCTTTACTTATATTTTCTTCAGTTCAGAAATTGGAGATAACTTTGAGTGATAAAGAAAAAGAGAACTGTGAGATATTGGATTGAACTCTAGTTTTAGCATGTCGTTGAAGTCCGCTCACATGCTATTGTCGAAGACCTACATGCTGTAGTCTAATTGTATTCTACTATGTAGGAGATCGAATTGGACCTTGTGTTATGGATCCAATTGTTTAAGTTAGCTTGTACCCTAAGTTAGCTTGTAATGGGTAATTGTTAAAAAGCCCATTAGTTTAGTATGTTAGGTTTATTATAAATAGCATACTATTCTCTCTTCCTAAGGTGTGACAAAACCTTATTAGGTTGAGAGAGGTTAATTGTTGGTATTCACTTGTAATATTTAAACCCTATCGAGAAAGTGAATAGTAAAATAGATTTAACCAATTCTCTATTCTTCTTCCTCTTTTCTCTTCCTTTGTGAACCCTAATAGGGTTTTGTGTGTTTGTTCAAGTTTTTCCTTCTTTTCTACCCTTGTGGATTTCTTGGTGTTCAAGAAACCAAATATACTTTGTTATTCAGGTATCCTTTTTCACAACAAATTGGGGCGATGAGCGTGGAGAAGATGCCTTCAATAAAGTATGAGATTGAAAAGTTCACCAGAGGGACCGATTTCGGTTTGTGGCACTTAAAGATGAAAGCCCTACTGGTTCAGCAGGGTTGTTTGGAAGCGTTGAAGGGAGAGGAAGTTATGGATGTTGCGTTAACGGAAAAAGAAAAGACGGGTATGATAGAGAAATCCCACAGCGCAATATTGTTGAGCCTTGGTGATAAGGTTCTTCAACAGGTATCAAAGGAGACTACGGCATCGGGGTTATGGTTGAAACTTGAAAGTTTGTACATGACCAAATCTCTAGTGAATCGACTCTACGTGAAACAAGCTTTGTATTCATTCAATATGAGTCAAGACAAAGTTTTGGCTGAGCAGTTGGATATGTTCAACAAGCTGATTCTTGATCTTGAAAATATTGATGTGAAGATCGATGACGAAGATCAAGCACTGTTGTTGTTGTGTGCTTTGCCTAGAACACATGCTCACTTCAAAGAAACTCTCTTGTATGGAAGGGAGTCCCTGAGCTTTGAAGAAGTTCAATCGGCCCTGTATTATAAGGACCTGAATGAACGAAAAGAGTATAAACCTTCGACGGTTGGTGAAGGTTTGGCCGTTAAGGGAAAATTCTTGCGAAAGGATGACAAGTTTGACAAGAAGAAAGGTAAAAGTCAGCAGAAGTCTTATAGTGGCAAAGCATCTGGTATTCAATGATATCATTGTAAGAAGGAGGGTCACACAAGAAAGGTGTGCCCTGAATGCCTGAAAGATCATGGAGGTAAGGATAATGGCAACGCATCCATTGTTCAAGATGACTTCGAATCATCTGATGTTCTTGTGGTTTCAAGCGGAGACTCAAGAAAAGAGTGGATTATGGATTCAGGTTGGACTTGGCACATGACTCCAAACAGAGAATTGTTCGAGGAGCTATGCGATCAAGATGGTGGATCGGTGCTGATGGGAAACAACAAATCCTGCAAAATTGCAGGTATTGGATCTGTGAGATTCAAGCTCCATGATGAGTCAATAAAATTATTGACTGAAGTCAGGTATGTACCTGATTTAAAGAGAAATTTGATTTCTCTTGGTGAATTCGACAAAAAGGGATATGTTTTTCAAGGAGAGAAAGTATCCTAAGAGTCACGAAGGGGTCGAAGGAAGTCTTGAAAGGCTTGAATAAACAAGGCTTGTATACCCTTGAGGTTGAGGTTGTAAGTGGTTCGACAAATATTGCATCCACGAAACCTGTGTCGAAGACAGAATAATGGCACATGAGATTGGGCCGTGTCAGCGAAAGAGGCCAGGTCCAATTGGGGAAGCAGAACCTGCTAGGTGGTGACAAAGTCAAAAAGTTGGAGTTTTATGAATCTTGTGTATTTGGTAAATCCTGTAGGGCGAAGTTTAACAAAGGCAAGTAAAGAACACATGGATCCCTGGATTACATTCATGCTGATCTTTGGGGGCCTGCAAGGAATCCTTCACACTCAGGTGCAAGGTATTTTCTATCCATCGTTGATGACTATTCCAGAAAGTTATGGGTATTCATTTAGAAGACGAAGGATGAAATTTTTGAGAATTTCAAAAGTTGGAAGGTTCTAGTCAAAACTCAAACTGGCAGAAAGGTTAAGAGGTTGAGAACCGACAATGGCCTTGAGTTCTGCAACAAAGATTTCGACAGTTACTGTGTTGAGTCTGGGATTGCAAGGCATAAGACTGTAGTAGGTACTCCTCAACAAAATGGCTTAGCTGAGAGATTCAATCGAACAATCCTTGAAAGGGTTAGATGCATGTTGGTTAGTGCTGGATTGAAGAAGGTGTTTTGGGCGGAGGCTGTTTCGACAGCAGCTTATCTGATAAATAGATGTCCCTCGACTACCTTGGGAATGAAGACACCTGAAGAAGTTTGGTCGGGACATCCACCTAGTCTCGACAGACTGAGAGTATTTGGCTGTCTGGCCTATGCTCATATTAGGTAAGACAAGGTCGAACCTAGAGCTCTGAAATGCATGTTCATGGGATACCCTGAAGGAGTCAAAGCTTATAGGATATGGTGCCTATAGCCAGGTTACAAGAGGTGTATCACCAGTTGAGATTTAGTTTTCAATGAAGCTGAGATGGCTTTCAAGAAAACTGATGATGCTGACGAAGAGCTGGAACAGGAAGAGATTCCTATTGAGGTGGAGCATGTTGATGCTAAATTGCGTACCCCAGATGAAGTCGAGGAAGAAGCAGAAGATGCTGTCAAAGATGAGGAGACTGATAATGACTACCTGTTAGCAAGAGACAAGTCGAGGAGAGTCATCAAGCCACCTCAGAGACTTGGGTATGCAGATCTTATAACTTATGCCTTAATCTCTGCAAGTGAGGTTTTCGACGAAGAACCTAGAGACTATAAGGAAGTTATGAGGAGTCGAAAGAAGACGGAATGGCTGAAGGCCATAAATGATGAGATGAAATCTCTTAATGACAACAACACATGGGAACTGATCAAAAAACCTGCTAAAGCCAGGTTAGTCAGCTGTAAATGGATTTTCAAATATAAGGAAGGAATCGAAGGAGTGGCGTCGAAGAGATACAAGGCAAGGTTGGTCGCTAGGGGGTTCACTCAGAAAGAAGGTGTCGACTTCAATGATGAGTTATCACCTGTTGTGAAGCACATGTCCATTAGAATGTTGCTTGCCATGGTGGCATAGTTCGACCTTGAACTGGAACAGATGGATGTGAAGATTGCGCTCTTATATGGTGATCTAGATGAGACAATCCTGATGAGGCAACCTGAAGGGTATGTCGAAAAGGTGAAGGAAGATTATGTGTGCAAACTGAAGAGATCTTTATATGGACTGAAACAATCTCCTCGACAGTGGAATAGGAGATTCGACAAGTTCATGGCATGCATAAGTTTCATTAGAAGTCAGTTCGACCACTGTGCTTACTTCAGATTTCGACCTGGTAATTCATTTGTTATTTTGTTGCTTTGTGTGGATGATATTCTAATAGCAAGCAACAATGTCGAAGATGTAATGAGGGTGAAGGCTGAACTCAATAAGGAGTTCGACATGAAGGATCTGGGAGCTGCGTCCAGGATTTTTAGGGTTGACATCCGAAGAGATAGAAAGCAGTCGAAATTATGCTTATCTCAAGAGGCATACCTACGGAATATTCTTGAAAAGTATGGTATGTCGAATTCAAATCCCGTTGTGACTCCGATAAACCCTCAATTCAAGCTGAGTATAGATCAGTTTCCTAGTACTGATGTCGAAAGAGCTTATATGAATAGCATTCCATAAGATAATATAGTGGGTTCTTTGATGTATGCTATGGATGTACTAGACCTGACATAGCATATGCAGTAAGTCTTGTAAGCAGGTACATGGCAAATCCTGGAAAGGTTCACTGGCAAGCATTGAAGTGGATTTTAAGGTACATAAATGGGTCTCTGAATAGAGTCCTAATTTATGGTGGAGCCTTGGGTGATGATAGTAAAGCAGCAATCGAAGGATACGTCGACTCTGATTATGCAGGTTGTATGGATTCCACAAAATCTATTTCTGGATATGTGTTCACTATGTTTGGTATAACAATCAGTTGGAAAGCAACACTTCAGAAGGTTGTTGCCTTATCAACCACTGAAGCGGAATATATTGCCCTAACTGGAGCTGTAAAGGAAGCATTGTGGCTTGAAGGTGCAAATGAGCTGAAACTTCAAGGTCCAGTTATCACTGCTAAATGTGATAGTCAAAGTGCAATACACCTGTCGAAGAATTCAGCCTATCATGAGCGAACCAAGCACATTGATGTGAGGTTGCATTTCGTCAGAGGGGTAATTAAGCGTGGAGAAGTCCAAGTGCTAAAGGTTTCTACAGATCATAATGCTGCTGATATGATCACCAAGATGTTGCCCAGTTGCGAGTTTTTCCACTGTATGCAGTTGATAAAGCTGCATGAAGAAAGCTAGTTTATTTCTTGAGGATATAGAGTTAGATCCAAGGTGGAGATTTGTGAGATATTGGATCGATCTCTAGTTTTAGCATGTCGTCGAAGTCCGCTCACATGTTATTGTCGAAGACCTACATGCTGTAGTCAAATTGTGTTATAGTATATAGGAGATCGAATTGGGCCTTGTGTTATGGATCCAATTGTTTAAGTTAGCTTGTACCCTAAGTTAGCTTGTAATGGGTAATTGTTAAAAAGCCCATTAGTTTAGTATGTTAGGTTTATTATAAATAGCATACTATTCTCTCTTCCTAAGGTGTGACAAAACCTTATTAGGTTGAGAGAGGTTAACTGTTGGTATTCACTTGTAATCTTTGAACCCTATTGAGAAAGTGAATAGTAAAACAGATTTAACCAATTCTCTATTCTTCTTCCTCTTTTCTTTTCCTTTGTGAACCCTAATAGGGTTTAGTGTGTTTGTTTAAGTTTTTCCTTCTTTTCTACCCTTGTGGATTTCTTGGTGTTCAAGAAACCAAATATACTTTGTTATTCAGGAATCGTTTTTCACAACAAGAACTATATAGTGAGAGAGTTGGGAGAGAAGGGAGAAAACACGGAGTTGGAAGAAAGAGGAAGGATATCCCATGCTTGATCAAGTGTATTACATGTGGCAATTGAAGAGGAAGCACCAAGAATCTCCATAGAATGAAGAAAGAATCTATCATAAACATCATCATCTTATTCTCTTCACTATCATATTCCTCTATTGAGATTCCAAGGTGAGTTCCTAGTTAGTCTTCCTTGGGTAGGAACTTGGGAATGAATGCATGTGGGGTTTTAAAGATTGGTAAATATGAGAGTTGTTATGTGATCAATGATACATTGAGATAATGTTTTCATGAAAATGTTCATATTGAATTGGTACATTTAACTAAGGTCATACGTGAAAATTCTGTATGAGATAGATACTCTTAGATCAATATAATGCATGTGGATTATTGTGAGAAAGATCACCATGAAAGTGCTCTAAAAGTTGATGCATGTTTGATCCTTGTTTTATTTTAACATGTTAATATCATTAGAACATGATTGGTAAGTGTTTCCCCTTGGATTGGATTTAGAAAACTATGTAAAAATATGGAATTTTGCAGGTTTGATTCGAATCAGAGAAATTCTGATTCAAATCAGAAACCTTTTGGTTGGATTCTGGTTGAAATGATACGAGTCAGAGAGTTGTTCTGGCTAGATTGATTCTGATCATTTTATGATTTTTCAATTCTGACTGAATTGATCCGAATCAAAGTTTACACTTGATTCTGATCATTTTTTTTATTTTGTCCAAATATTGTTTTTTTCTTCATACCTTATGTTCCGTAACTCGGATTGGACTGTCGTCTTTTTCGTTGGTAAACTATTCATTGATTTATCTTGAGATAAATAAATCTTATGATTTTATGTTAGTTGAAGATGTATGATTAGTTCACGTTCGGTGATATGTTTATACCCTGAGGTGAGTTAATCTACTTACGTGCCAATGTGATGATGTTTCTTGCATTAACATCATGCATTGGGGTAAAATAATATCTTGATGATACAAATTGATGGATGGATAATACTTGCTCACTTGACATGTTTGACTTATGTTGTCTTTTGTGTGGTAAACTAACTGAAGTGTTATGACTTAGTGGAAACTATGGTGTCTTTCCATTTCTTTACCCATTGTCTGTTAATTCTGGATGAATGTTCGGACATGATTTATTTGGATATGCTAGAATTTGGGGTGGGCCTGTGTTACTAATTGGTAATTTGCTTGCAGATACACACCTGAGTTATCGATAAGGTGGGCTCGTGGGGCCTGGAGAGGCGTATTACTCACTTGGATACTTACCTGGAGTATCGATATGGCGAGGTCGTGACACCACATAGGCTATGTCACTTTGTTACACACTAGTGGCGGGACTGTGTAGCCACTTAGGCATAAATCCTTTGTTACTCGTCAACGCTATAACTCAGTGGGTTTGTGCATTCATGAAGGAGTTTTTTTGAACCCACGATTAACTTACCTCTGTATTGATGATTGATGGGGTTGTGTCGCCACATAGGCAATGACACTTCGTTACTCATCACATATGGGGCTGTGTAGCCACTTAGGTGTAAATCTCTCGTTACTCATCTGACTCATCATGTGGTGGGCTCGTGCAAGTCACTTTACGCTAGGCATTTGGTTGCTCATCGAGGGTGTGCTTGTGTGGCCTAGTGAAAAGCATATTACTACTCTGGGATTCTCTCATACACGGGTATGGATATGCATATATGGTTGTGCTAATTTAATTATGTGTTAACGATATTAGGAATTGGATAGTCAAGGGACTTCTATTCCGGTGCCATGTTGGTGATTTGGGATTTGATATTCAAGGGACTTCCAACCCAATTTATGCGATTCTTGTGCATTCTTGAAACGGTAAGTAAGGAAACCCTGGATCAATGGTGAATTTGTATATCAGTATGCGTCGTGTAGAGATGAGTGGACCCATAGGATAGGAGGACTCATTGAGATTTTGTAATCTCTCCCCAATCATATCGTTGTTTTTCAGGTTTACCGGTTAAAGTGAAGTCTTGTGAGAAGGTCAGGATCGAAGACTTGGATGAGCTGAGGGCTTGAAGACCATACCTGATCTTATTTTCCACAGTGCGTTTTTTATAGCATATAATTTGTATATATTATGGTTATGGATTGTGATGTATATGATTTTATTATATCATCTTTAGCCTTTGTATGGACTCAGTACCAAAATTTTAACGTCTTACAGATATGATTCTAAATACATATTAGTGGGGTGTTACATATTACATAAGAGAAATAACATCTAGAAATCAAGGTTCCATCTTCACAATGAGTGTCTTCTTCATGTATCACAAGCCAAGAATAATAATTCTTTCTATTCATAGGAAAATTCACCGATATTTTTTTCCGGATTTTCATTAAAATGAACATAGAATGGACTTTGCTAGGGTTCGGTTTGAGCTACAACAACTGACATCTTCACATGTTGAGGATCACGATTGCAGACCATATCAAATAAATCTCAAGTATAGCTAACTTATTGAGCTCTAATAGACTAATACCATGACAAATTAATGGACTCTTGGAGAAAATGAATGAAAGAAAAGGAAAATCCGGAAAAGCTTTTTGAGATTTTTTTTCAACTCAACAGATAATGAAGTATAATACATTCTTATTCGTGTACATATAACTGAAAATAGTCATACTGCTTATAGCTCTCTAGCTAACCAACTTCAAGCTTATAACTAAATGTAGATTGTTGCAATGACTCTCAACAGAAACAACCACAGGTAATTCTCTTCAACATTTAATGGAATATGCTTGCTGGCAATTTGGAAATCCATCCTTCTTGATCAATAAAAGAGAGACTCAAGAATTTATCAAGTTCATGTCCACTCAAGCACTTCATCCATTTCACGCGTTTTGATTTATCTGCTCCAGGTCCTGTGCATCCCTCCTCCACAAAAGTAAGGTTTGATCTGTAGTTATGTTAAATTCACATGTTAGTGTAAGATAGTGTTAATTTGATGTTTCACTAGTAAGAACAAAACTCACTCATGGCCAATATATGTTTTCTGACTCCAGCCCTCAGGTTTAACAGCATCTGATATGTAAGAATTTGCTATGATCACTCTTGCATAAGCTTCCATTGCCCTCCCAAGTTGAAACTTTCCTCCTGTCCCACTTATGTTACAATTTTTAAACACAAATCCACTTGGATCATTTGGTGAATCTCTATATTGTGCTGTAATAACTCCATTCTTTTTTATACCTGATTTTCCCGTTGAAAAATATATTGTACTTGCCTACATAATGATGAATAAGAAATCAATTTGATCGGGACCTAGACCCATTTCTTAAAGCTAAAACAAACAGACTCAATATTTTACCTCAAAGAGTGATTGACCTTGCCCATATATGAAATCGACCGCACCTTGGATGTAACAATTATTGTAGTAATGGCGACCGTAGTCATCATTTAGGGTATCTTGCACTCAAAGAAAACTACAGCTATAGAAAGCACATTTATCTGCATGAATTTTTGCAGCTCTTGCTTGTGTGATGTTAGTGGCCTTTAATAATATTGGTTTGCAAACTCAACACAATCATAAGATTTTATAGCAGTAAAAATATCAGATATAAAATATCGATTTAAATGTACTTTTGATTTTTTTTAGTCTCTCCATTTAAAACTTAATTTTTTGCTCTACTTATTTATCAATTTTTGGATTTTTGACTCTCATCCTTTTTGGGAGTGATGGTAGTGATATGGAATTGATGATTAGGATAAAAAAAAAGAGTATTAATGAATAATTAGAATATTATTGAATAATAATATAAATTATTATATTAAAAAATAAAAATAATCTAAACTAAATATTAATAGATTTTTAATTTTTTTTTACAGATTAAATATATTTTTTCAATTACTTATTTTTAAGAAATTTATATTAACATATTAATCAATAATCTATAATATTATTTAATAGTTATATATATTACTATATTTAAAAAATAAAAGTAATTTTACTTAAAATGAATTCTCAATTTTTTATAGAATAAATATACTTTTTCAATTCCTTCTTTCTTTATAAGTTTTATAAAAATAATTAATTAGAATTTACAAAAAAAAATATCTTGGACAAATGATTGTTTTAAAAAATAAATGTCATAAAATTAAGAAAAAGAAACTATACAAAAGTGGGGACTAGGTCAATATCCACTCAAAAAGAGGTAAATCTAAAAAATAGTAAATCCAAACCTATTTTTTAAAAATTTCCCCTAATCTCAAAGGGGATGATATCAAAAAAGGACTGAGAGTTAGTTATGAGGCATACATTAGAAAAAAAAAGTACAACTATTCCCCTCTCGATAAATAAGAGGTAAGATAAAAGAAATATTAGAAGTATAATCAGCTATGAAGCATGAGTACTTTTAAAATGGTGAAGTACCAGTATTGGGCACACACCCGTATCGGGTACTCGTACGATACTCCTGGTACTTCATTTTTTCTCATTATTTGATTATGAATGAAATTTGTAGTTTTTTCAAATATCAATATAGTATATTTATGTGTTTTAATTTTTATTTTATTATATCTTATCATTATTTTGGATTTTTTTAATTTTTTATAGTTGTATTTCGTTATGAACCTAACAATTTAGTTCTCTACTAATAAATTTTATAGAAAATTTTTATTTGTTATTTACGTACCGTACCTTAATTTTTTTTAAAAATGTCGTATTTCGTACTGGTACCAGTACCTGCACCGGGTACGTACCATACCTATGCATCATAGATAATCAGACTATTGGTGACAGCCCAAACAACCAATAGTCTTTTTCAAACTAGTGCTTAGGCCAACCATGCTGTTTAGCAATCTCTAGAGCTTAAATAAGTGCCAAAATTCAGCATGAGAAGAGTAAGAACATATCAAGTTTTTAGAGAAAATGAAATCCCCATTATGGCCCTGAAAATAACCTCACATTTGGATCTCAAAGTATCATAGTTAAAACCTCCTTATCATTTACACTTGAGACATCCAAGGTTGGGGGGTTTCCAAATAACCTCCTTTATCATAGGAGTATGGGGCGGACGAGGAGGGACTTTTATAGCTTTCAGTAGTAAGAAATCTTGCATGGAAGAATTAGAAATTAACTTTGAGTTGTTACATGTAAGAGTAATTTGCGCCATAATGCTGACCATCATTTTATGAAATGAATGAGCCGCGTGCTTGAAAATATCCATGTCTCTAGCCAGCCAAATATTGTTCAAGAAATACCCAACAGTAGCTTTTAACACTAAAGAACATTTCCTAGATCTACAGTGAGTGCAAAACAGAATGAGCTCTTCCAAATTAAAAGGCCAAGCAGGGAGGCTTATAACTCTTCCAAACCAGCACCACAAGCTTTTAGAAAAAGCACAATTGAAGAAAAAGTGCTAAGTTGTTTCTTCATTGGAAACCTGTAGAGGCAACAAATAGAGGTGTTAATGGTGGCTGAACCAAAAAGAAAACTTCAACCAACTTCAACTAACAATAACAAACTGTAACTGAATAGTGCAATACAATTAAAAGAAGAATGAAAAAATGTTATTGTTATTGGTTGAATAATGAACTGATTACAATATCTTATATATATATACAATGTGGATCACACAAAGATGATGAAAAATATAGTAAATCCTAACTGTACAAGTGGCACTATCTAGATGTAACTATCTATACAATAACAATATGAGCTAATAACCTCCCTCAAGTTGAACTATGTATGCTACAAAGTCCTAACTTGACCAATATCAAATTTAGAGCAGGAAAATGAAGACGTTTGGTAAACATGTCTGCAAGCCGTGCATTAGAGGACACTGGCAGCAGATGAATGAGTCTAGATTGCAGTTTCTCACGGATCACATAGCAGTCAATCTCAATATGTTTGCTTCTTTCATGGAATGTGGGATTGTGAGCCAAATAGATGGCTGACTTGCTGTCATAATAAACTGAAGCTGGATGGGAAAAGGAAATGAGGAAGTCAATGAATAAGTAATGAAGCCATTGCAGTTCACGTGTAAGAGAAGCCAGAGCCCTATATTCTACTTCAGTGGAGGACCTAGAGATTGTATGTTGTTTCTTGGATTTCCAACACAAGAGAGATGATCCAAGAATGACACAATAGCCAGTAACAGATTTTCGTGTATCATGGCATCGGGGCCAATCAGAGTCAGCAAAACCATAGAGTTTCAATGGACTTGATGCAGAGAAGAAGATACCTTTAGCTGGTACAACTTTTAAATACCTCAGGATGCGTGTGGGATCATTGTAGTGAGGCAATAGAGGCTTAGCAACAAACTGACTAAGATGTTGAACAGCAAATGAAATGTCTGGCCTAGAATTGGTTAAATAAATCAACCTGTCAATCAATCTTCTATAGGTAGATGAATCCTCCAAAGGTTGACCTTCAGTATCTGACAGCTTGAGATTTAAATCAATAGGGACAAATGAAAGTTTTGAAGCAAGAAAACCAGTATCTTCAAGGAGTTAAGAGTATATTTCCTTTGATTAAGGAAGATACCTGAGTGTGACCTAGCAATTTCAAAACCTAAAAAGAACCTTAATTGGCCAAGGTCTTTGATTTTGAATTAATGATCCAAAAGTTGTTGACATATTGAATCTCTTGCATAGAATCACTTGCTAAAACTATGTCATCAACATATACAAGAAGAGCTGTGAAGCTATGTTGGTCAGCTTTAATGTACAAGGAATGGTTTGCCTGAGATTGTTGGTAACCAAGAGAGATTAGGAAAGATGACAACTTAGAATACCATTGTCTACTGGCTTGCTTAAGCCCATATAAAGATTTTTGCAATTTGCAGACTTTAGTAGCACTGGAGAAAGTAAGGTCAGGTGGGATGCACATGTATACTTCTTCATGGAGGTCATGGAGGTCACCATGCAGGAAAGTATTGTTGACATCTAATTGCTCAAAATGCCAACCTTTGATAGCTGCAAGAGATAATAATACTCTAATTGTAGTAAGTTTTGCTACAGGAGAAAAAGTATCAAAATAGTCAATACCTTCCATTTGAGTATACCCCTTTGCCACTAGCCTTGCCTTGTACCTTTCAATAGAACCATCAGCCTTGTACTTAACTTTATAAACCCACCTGCAACTAATAGGAGACTTTCCAGCTGGTAGATCAACCACAGTCCAAGTTTGCATTTTCTCAAGAGCAAGTAGTTCCGCATCCATGACTTGCTTCCAACAATCATATTTAATAGCTTGAGTGTAGGTCTTTGGCTCAGGGTTAGAAGAAATAGAACAACAAAAACGTTTATATGATGGTGAGCAATTATCATAAGAAATAACAGATGAAAGAGGGTATGCAACATGTGATGTAGAATACTTAAGAGAAGAAGTGTTACAAATATTGTAGCATTGATAATCTGCCAAGTAGGATGGGGGGTGAGATGTCCTAGTAGATTGTCTTAAAGGAATAGGTGAGGACACAGTCTCCAAAGGAGGAGAAGAATTGACAGGAGAGAGAGAACCAGAAACATTTGGGTCATTGGTGAGAGATGAAGGAACTGAATGATATCCATTGGGTAAAGTAGAGAGGTCAGTAGGAGTAATTAAAGTTTGTTGTCCTATAGGAGAATAAGGGCCTGAGTTCATTGTACTATCAACAGCAGGAGTATGACTGTTGATGGGAACAGGACTGGTAGGTGAAGTATTATCACTGTCGCTCCCGGGATTTTCATCCAAGTACAAACGCGAAAGTGGCACCGAAACAGAGTCGTCAGCAATGTGTATTTATCCCAAGAGAGGGAAAGGAAACACTGCATAAACCTGAGGGAAGGAATGAGCATGGTCTTGCGACCAAGAGAACTGGGTTCGGGAGTCGGTTACGTGAAGGGAAGGTGTTAGCACCCAACACGTCCATCGTACCCGATGGGATCCACGCTTGCTGGTTCGATCAAAGGGTGATAGAAAAGATACTAGAAAAAGAGTTGTTAACTGGAGAGCTGGAAAAGGGATGGAAAGAGAACGAAAAATAAATGTAGGGAAAATAAAAGAAGTGCTCGAATGGGCCCTACCCCACTGCCTACGTATCTCATCGGGAACATGAGAATCAGAGCGACGTAGTTCCCCTTACCTAGGGAAAACTGTTTGTGCTTTTTAGGGAACGGATAACGTTCTAGCTCAGGTGTTGCAGGCTCGCTAAATCGAGGAGAAGCACGTTCGTACGTCGAGAGTGAGTGAGATGAGAAGAGAATTCCCGAAGGAAAGACGTTATTGTTTGTTTTTGTCTTTTAAGAAAAAGTGTTTTGATTGTTTTTTGTGTTTTGTAACACGTATTGCATTCAAGTCTATGATATAGGATCGAATGCGTTGCATGGTCGTCCTAATAGGACGTATGCTAAACACTCTAGAAAGGTGGAGAGAAACTCCCCTCCTTTTATTTCCCACATACAAGGCTCACATGCAATATGCATTAGTCTATTATTACATGTCTTTTTACTCTTTATTTTGAAGTAAGAAGAAGAGAGACTCAAAAGGGGAAGCAAAAGGTGAAATCTAACGAGGGAGACTAAGACTCAAACCCTAAAGTTTTCATACATGGATGTTCCTATGGTTGATGTGGTTTAAAAAACCTAATCCTAAGAGAAAGGAGAAGAAGAGTGAATTAAACAACTCACTTCTAAAGTAGAAGATGAGTTGTAACTCAAAAGGGAGAAGAAAGAAGTTATTCAAGGGAAGCATATAAATGCTTATCATGACCACAAATTGAATGATTAAAAGAAATAAGAGAATATGAAAGAAAGAGATGTATATGTGGAAACATATCCACACACTTACTTACCCTTAGCACCTACATGAAAAGGTTAGTTCAAAAACTATTTACAAGAAATCCTAAGTAAAAGAACTTGGTCAAAGAAGCAAATGGAAGGAAATAATGAAAACAGCAGCTATTACAGCCCACATGCAACAGAACAGCAGTAAATTCAGCTTCATATACCAAACAGCAAACAACAGCTCATGTTCAGCATACAAAATGGGTGTAACAAGCATTTGGCAGCACATACTACAGCATATATGTGTCCAGGTAGTAGTGGAAGATTAGAGACAGCATGCATTAACAAACAATTTCAATCATGAACAACCATTATCATGCATCAAGCCTTTGCACATTCATCAAACAAACACGATCACAATCACATTACAAATCATGGTGAACAATCCTTGAAATCAAACATGTTATAATTCACATTACAAAAGAATACACATTGTCAAGAATATGAGCAAGTCAAAAACAAGTATACATCTCTTGAAATGGAAAGCAAGTGAACATGCGCATAGTAATTCCAGCAACATAACATCAATTAGCAATTAATAAGCTCAAAGTGTGTGCATCATGTGTTCATCACATCAATTAATCTACAATGCAAACATTATGTTCAATGATGAAAAACAAAGGCACGTGTGTCGTAAAATCAAGTTCGTACTGTGGTGTGAGTTAAAATAGCTCAAAAATAATCCACCAATCATCAATGCATTGATCCATGAAGTTTAAACATGTTAAGGATGTCAAACAAGCAAGAAAATCACATTCTGCAGCAGTGTTAACCGGTTAACAAACGGTGAGTAACCGGTTAACAGTTCAAAATCAGCCAAAATATGCAAAAAATACACATGTTAACTGGTTAACATAAATACACTATTTTTGTGTTAACCGGTTACTCTGGGACAGTAGCCAAAAAAACTAGTTCCAAAAGCACTTTTCAACAGCAAATCACTTATTCAAACTTCCAAATGAACATGTAATCAATTAGGCACGAAATTACATTGAATTACAGTCAACAAACATCAATTGGATTCAATTAACAACCACATCAAGAATCATATTCAAGCATATGAATCCAAATCGAAAATCCACAAAGATCTACATCGAATAAGTTGCGAATAAGCTAAAACAAGTGGAGACTTAGGAAAAACCAACCTACAAAGCGGAGACTTGCTTTGGTAATTGTTGCAAAGTAATCTTGGTGCAGAAAATGAAAGAAACCCAGAGATTCTTCAATCAATAGCCGAAACGCATCGAAACCGAGCAAAAATCGCAAAAATCCACCCAAAATCCAACTTGCACCAAAATAAATGGTGAGAGACCCTTGGATTGAAGAAGAACAAGCTGAAATTCCAGAAAATCCAACCAATTCAAACCGAGAGATGAAGTTTAGCTCAAGAATTAATCACTTTTCAATGTAAAAAGTGATTATTCTTCAAGAAATAAGAGCTTTTGTGTGTGGTTTTGGAAGAGAGAAGTAGAAGTTGTAGCAAAGTGAAGAGAGAAATAAGAGTGAAATGTGAGAAATTTGAGAAAATTGTTGAAGGTCCTTGAAAATGAGTGAAGCATCTCTTAAATAGATTTTAGGTTTGGAGTATGAGAGGTTTGGAATGAGGTTTGGGTTTGGAGCTAGGGTCGGAGTTAGTTAGACTCAACTCACCGAGTTAAGTTAGTTAACTCGATTAGTTAGGATCAACTCGGTTGCTTGGAAAACAAGGAACCACAACTGGTGTATGGGTGTGTGACTTGGGCTGCAAGCAAGGCCTTGTGACTTGTGAACTTTCAGCATGAAACTACCATGTTCGAGCCCTCGTATGACCCTCATAACTTGTTCAAATGAAAAAATGTCCAACATCAAAGTTGAAGAGGGCATGGAGATGAACAACTTTGATGTTCAACAATTTTTCATTTGAAGCCTTCTTGATGGAGAAAATTGGCTTGACATTTGGCACGCCAACTGTTCGATGAAATTATGGCCTGGAGGCCTGAACTTGCCTTGCCATGACTTGAGATTTGCCTTGATTTTACCAAACTTTGATTGATCATAACTCCCTCAATTTTGATCCGATGGAAGAGTTCTTTATATGGATTTGAAGCTTAGAGTGTGATCTTCAATTGGCTCAACTTGGGCCTGAAGTTTAGAGCTTTCATCATGAAGAAAGGAAGCCTCAAAGTGTAGTGCAAAATGGTCCAAACTTGCCATTTTTGGAAACCCTAAGTTTCTAAAAATGGAAACTTTGTACATTTCTTGATTTTTCATGATTCCTCCATCATCTCTTGATCAAATTTTGTCCAATGAACATATGTAATTTGAATTTCATGAATTTGACCTTGAAAAGTCAGGAGTTGACTTTTTCCCCTGCCCAGTTAACTTTTCCCCAAATTGCCTGATTTTTAATCAATTGACCAACTGAACCTCTTCTGAAATGAATTAATGAGCAATCTTCCATCTCTAGACCCTTGAGGACATGTAGAATACCATGAGATCAAGTCTTTCCCAAGAAATCAGAAATAAACTGCTTTCATGGCAAATCCTAGTTTCAAACCCTTAGTCTAGGAGAAAATAGCACATCCTCCAAATCCAAATTCCTCTGAATATGATGTATATCCTGTCTTACAAAGATGAGATATGACATCTGGAGGGGATAAAAGATCAAATATCTTGCCCATTGGGGCATTCCACTCAAGAATTCCAAAACTCTAGTTTTGCACTGATTAGGGTGATGTGATTCCCTACATTCTCTTGTCAAGCTTGATCATATGATGAGGTGAGGACCCAATAAGACCTCTTGAGGCTCAAGGCTCCTTGGATTTGACTTAGGCACCCTGATCCCATGCCCAAGAACCAATGAAATGCAAATGGTGATTATGCAAAAATGCAATGCAACATAAGCCAGTAAAAGCTAAAAGCAAGAGGGCAAATTTTGAGGTGCTACAATCACTGATAGGGCTAAACTGGGAAAATGTAGCAGACTGGTCTTGAGAGCCAGGATTAAAGGAAATTGGTGAGGTTGGGGAGGTGGTATTGACAAGGACATTGAAAGGTTGAGGGTTATGTCCAGAACTGTTATCAAGGAGAGGAGTAAATGTGTGATTAAAATGGTTTTGGGATGGGGAGGAACTAGTTTTAAAAGGAAATTGATGTTCATAAAACACAACATTTCTAGACACAAATATATTGTGAGTATGTAGGTCATTAAGTATGTAACCTTTTGTGCCATCTTGTAAACCTAAAAACACACACTTTCTAGCTCTAGGATTAAATTTTGTCATATGAGCTTGGAGAATGGTAGCAAAACCCAAACAACCAAACACTTTTAGATGAATGAGGGAGGGTGGTCTTAGGTATAGGAGTTCATAGGGACATTTGTTTTTTAGGAGAGGTGTAGGTAAGCGATTTATAATGTTAATGCTTCCTTTCAAAATGTGTTGATGCTTCCTTTCCACTACCCCATTTTCCTGGGGTGTTTCAACACACGATCTTTGGTGGATGACACCTTTGGACTTAAGGAACTCAGAAAGAGCCATAAACTCAGTACCATTATCTGATCTCAAGCATTTGAGAGATGTATTGAACTGTTTTTCAATGTAAGACACAAATTGAATGAAGCTTGTTTTAGTTTGATATTTGGTTTTAAGAAAGACAACCCAAGTATATCTACTATAATCATCAACTAGGGTTAAAAAATATTTTTGGCCTAAAGTGGAAATAGTAGCAAATGCTCCCCATAAATCAGCATGTAGTATTTCAAAAGGAGCAACAGAATGAGTAGTACTATTTGGAAAAGGAAGCTTCTTTTGTTTACAAAGATGACAAGCATCACAAGCAACATCATTATTTTTGTAAGGAATGAAAGGAAAAAGCTTTGGTACAATATGTAAACCTATATCAGATATATGGCCTAATCTTAGATGCTAAAGATTACATGAATTTTTAACAATGGAATTACAGGCAGAAAGGTATTTGGAAGTGTCAAGCACATATAATCCCCTTTGCAGGATAGATATACCAATCATTTCCTTGGAATAATTCTGCACAATATGGCAAGAATTAAAAGTGAATTGAACACTACATTGGTTGTTGCAGACAAGTTTAGCAATGGAAAGTAAATTAACATGAAAATGTGGTAGTATAAGACATTATGCAAAGTCAAGGATGGAGAAAGAACTATGCTACCAGATATTGAGGCAGTAAGGGTATAGCCATCAAGTAAGTTAACATGCACAGGAATGATATTTTTATGAGAAACAAAAGTATTGAGATCAAAACATATGTGGTCGATAGCACCTGTATCCAAAATTCAAAGATGAGGCTGCTTACCAATTTCATTGGAGGAATGGGAGTTAAGTACAAAGGGAGAGGTGGAAATGGAGTTAACTTTGGGAGTGGCTTGAGACTGTTGAAGCAATTCAAGGATATAGTTGTACTGATCCTAAGTGAAACCAAACGAAGTTACAGCAGAATTTGGTTGGGAAGAATCAGAGGAAGCAGTCACTTGAGCAGCAGATTGAGAACTTGCATTGGTGCCCCTACCCTTAAAACCTGGTGGATAACCATGCTTAAGAAAGCATGTCTCAACTGTGTGATTGGTGCGGCCATAATGTGTGAAAACACGATTATGGCCCTTAGCTCCACTATAACCTTGATACTTCCCTTTAGAGCCAGCAGGACCATATTTTGCAGAATGAATCCCAGAATTATTGTTGACTTGAAATGCTGCAACCTCTTCTCCATTAGTGGTGATTGGTATAACAATTGAAACAAAACTATTCAATTCTCGTTCTTGTTGAATCACAAGAGAGAATGCTTTATCAATATCAGGCAGTGGGTTCATCATCATAATCTGTGATTTAGAATGAGTAAACTTCTCATTCAAACCTTTGAGAAACCTAATAACATATTCATGTTCACGATATCTTTGAATGGAAGTTATAGCACCACAAGAGCATGGAATGGCACAAACACAAGCAGGTAGAGGACGATAATTTTCTAACTCATTCCACATTACTTTGAGTTGTGAAAAATAGTTAGAAACATCAAGTGTACCTTGGCGAAACTTGAAAAGATCTTCCTGGATATCAGAAATGCGGAATATATCACTATGAGAGAATTGAATCATCAAGTTCTTCCACACTCCAGCAGCGCTATCAATCTACAAAACAGATTTTGCAATTGGCTCTGAAACAGATCGAAGAAGCCAATCCAAAACCATAGTGTTGCAGCGAATCCATGGAGCGTATAAAGGATCAGAAACAATTGGTTTCGTGAGAGTTCCATCAATGTACTTCTCCTTGTTCTTGGAAATGAGAGCTATGTGCATCGACCTAGACCAAGAATGATTGTTCTTATCATCCAGTAATGGAGATACAAGAACTATGCCCGGATTCTCATTAGGGTAAAGATAGTAGGGATTCGTGGAATTTGTAGAAAAATCCGTGTAACTCTGGTATGCCATTGAAAAAATATGAATCAAGAAGATGAAGACTATAGTGTAATCAACAAGGAATCAACAAAAAATGAGAAATTCTGCAATGCAGAAAAGAAAACGGAAGAAATGATGCTGAGTAAAGAAGAAGAGAGAAGAACAATGGCTACCAGAGTTGTTGAAGCTCTGATACCATGTTAATGGTGGCTGAACCAGGAAGAAAACTTCAACCAACTTCAACTAACAATAACAAACTGTAACTGAATAGTGCAATACAGCTAGAAGAAGAATGGAAAAATGTTAATGTTATTGATTGAATAATGAACTGATTACAATATCTTATATATATACAATGTGGATCACACAAAGATGATGAAAAAGATAGTAAATCCTAATTGTACAAGTGGCACTATCTAGATGTAACTATCTATACAATAACAATATGAGCTAATAAGACGTAATGGAGCAGCCACAAGGTTTAAGCAAATTATTGGTAGGAAGTTTTTTTTTAAACAACTTTTAAACCAAAATAGACTTTGAAGGATGTATATCTATACACCACACCTCAAACCAATGCAAATTAACAAAAGGGGAAGACTTGAAATGATAAACATCCTTCATGGTGAGGGAGTTCAGAGCAGAAATGGGCAACATTAAAACATCAGCATTCTGAGCCTCAAAGGCATTCAGAGTAGGCAGTCTAATGGTGAGAAAAGGAAAATCCAAGTTTGAGGAAGGCTTCAAATACCATTTTGAATGAATTCAGAGACTTTAGAGTAAATGTTGATCCCTTGAGAAACAAGAATCTGATTTTGCTAACTGCAGCAATACAACTTTCTTAATTATTTATTCAGGAATAATAATTTATTAAATAATTATTTGGTAAATTCTAATTAATTAATTTTTCAAAATAAAAAAAAAACATGATTAAAAATATTTAGTTATTCTATAATAAATAATTATAAAAACAAATTGTTCTATTATGGAATCATAAATTATGAGTAAGTTGGCATTGAAGGATTCTGAGCCGATGGTGTTCCTCTCTAATATAGTGGCATGGGATGGAACTTCAAAGTTAACACTCCAACGCCCAAGTCAATTTAGGATTCAAGATGAGTGAATTGAAAAATGGAGACCAGAAAGTGTATCGTGTATTTCGTGTGAGATGACTTTATATCTTGGGTCATTTGGACTAGATTGGCATTAATTTTAGCCTTAACTCTTTGGGGCTTTGGCCGCCCCAGAACAAATTCCCCCAAGGCTTGATGTGTGTTACTGAGCCAGAGAAGTCTTTAGTGGTCATGAAAGGCTTTTAAAATGCTACTCGTGCCTATCCTGAAGTGGAAACGATGGGAGTCGTTTGAGAAAGTAGT
Organism: Lathyrus tuberosus; assembly: GCA_022829125.1. Taxonomy (NCBI): domain Eukaryota; kingdom Viridiplantae; phylum Streptophyta; class Magnoliopsida; order Fabales; family Fabaceae; genus Lathyrus; species Lathyrus tuberosus. The sequence goes on from JALAZF010000153.1 coordinate 11,041,636, forward strand.
GGGGAACAGGTGCGTTAAATGTATTTTCACCATTGAAAAGTTTTGATACTTCTTTATGTCGCTTGGACTAAAGTGACTAGTTAGAGCATGCCATTTCTTATAGTGAACTCTAGTACACTCAAGTTTGTTTAAGTTTCTTAGGGGAAAATCTAGCAATTTGTTTTGTAAATTCTCTTTGCAGTTGATCTGGCTTGTTGCACACCTTCACCTATATATATATATATATATATATATATATATATATATATATATATATATATATATATATATATATATATATATATATATATCGGTTGTTGAATGCAGAGGAAACTTTTCGCAATCCTCGAGAGTCAGTTTCAACTCACAAGCATTTCTTATTAGAAAGTGTCTCTTCTCTTCTCTCCTAAAAGTATTTACCAGAATAGTTAAGCTCTTCGCTTATTACATTTTACTCACCAACTTTTCTCTACCAAGTACCCTTCTCACCTTAAACTTTTACCTTCAGCATTTTCTTTTCTTTTGATCAAAATAAGTGATAGCCTCATTCACATAGCTAGAGATTATGAGAGTGATGCTTCTTCGGTTGTAAGAGTTGATCTCTTTGCTTATAGCTTCTATCTTTCTTATTTACATTTTACTCACCAACTTTTCCTTACCAGGTACCCTTCTCACCTTAAACTTTTATCTTCAGCATTTTCTGTTCTTTAGTCAAAATAAGTGATAGCCATATTCACATAGCGAGATATTATGAGAGTGATGCTTCTTCTGTTATAAGAGAGGAAGTATCTCCTTACTCGAACCCCTTTCACCTTGTCTATGATCGCATGGGACATGAAGTTATATCCTTAATCGATGATTTTAATTTCGAAAGGGTATCACAGAACTCATAACTAGAGAGCTTTCTCTAGGGATTCTTTTGATGCCATCTTGTAAGATGATGACACTGAGGAGGATCATACGGTTGTTCCCACTCTCCCTCTGATTTTGTCTACTTCGCAATTGCAGGCCTCTAAGTTAAGGAGAGAACACATTGGGGATTTCATTCAGGTTTACTGGAGAACCCATAATCGCGACCCTTGCGACACTGAAATCAAGACCCACATGGAGCACGGAGGTAGACCAGATGCAGTTTCTTGGCTTATTCCTGACGATTATTTTAAAGTGTATGAGCTATTCCTAAGAGGGGTGGCATTCATGGAGTCGACCGACGTGAGTAATTATAGTTGGGTGGTTGCATAAGTGATGGGAACCCTGTCTATTTTGAGTATTGATACGGCCATAGATACGACCAACGTCATGGTTGGTGATCCATCACATTGGTCAGTCCTTCCCCTAGACTAAAAAAAGGATATATAGTTCCTTTTACGAGTGTTTGGTTCCTTTTATGAGGCGGCATTTTTCTAAAATGCAGCTGCCTTTTTCTAAATTTGAGGTGGTCGTCCTGAAACACATAAAATTATATGATTTATTATACCTCATGCGCACCTTCTAGAACAACATTCTTACTGCCTCAGACTAGGTCCCCTCTGTTGAAGAGGTTACAATGAGGGAGGATTTGATTTCCTTATATCAAGGACTTGGTTATAAAGAGGGGTTCATCCCCGATGAAGTTTCATATTCCCTACAGAGTAAGAAATGAATTGATACTCGCACCATTATGAGTGAATTCGATCAAACAGAGAGGAAAGAGATCTTTTTATATGATGATGTCCTATAGTTTTTTAACATCCATGATTTTATCTTGCAGATATCATGGATAAACTGCATATGATCTACTCTCTTGCTAATGCTCGAGGTATTAGATCTGGTTCTGTAGGCTAGGAATTTACACCTCCTCCTACAACTTTTGCACCTATCTCCATTGTTAAGGCTATTGTAGCTTCCCTCGCGATCAATCAACTTACAATTGTTGTTGCTACTATATTTTTGGAAGATCCTTCATAGTCTCTTACTCTATAAAGAGAGGTCAGGTTAAGGATCAACATTCCCCTAATGAGGGGGGTTCTCCTAAATGGGCCATTGTCCATGAACTCTGCTTTAGGGTCGGTTAATCCATTTCTCTGTTTGCCATTCATTCTTCCCTCTCAGATTTATCACACTCCTGGGTGTCTTTGGGAGTAGCTCAGGGTTGCACCATCTGAATAGTTGGACGAGCAGTATATTTGCTTCCATTTATTTTGAGGAAGACACTGCTCTCCATAATTATCTAATGCTTAACTAACATTGTGCTAACAATGGCCATATGAGTTTTCTCCCCGGGGACGGACTGGATCTTGCTGACTCTAAGAGCGCATTATCTACTTACAGATTGGTGAAGTCGGGCATTAAGTTAGATAAAAATGCCGACCAGGGGCGTCTGAGATGATGTTTCACTTTAATAATAGAGAGATTTTGGGATGTTACCCTCCCACATATTTCCTATATTGAAGGGGTCATCTGTGTTGTTCTATAAGAGCGAGAAATCGAGTTATTGAAGGTCAAAGTTTCTCTTCTATTGTGTGCATCTGGCTTCACTCGACTGAGATCTTGTAGTTCAACTTTATTAGATAAAAAATCATCGCTAGGAGTCCATTACCTACAAGTTATCTTGTAAGCGCCTTCTTCCTTGGTGAAAATTTCCACGATCAGTGGTAGGTCCATATTCTAGGTTCTTAGGATTTCCTCATTCTTTGAACGTCTTTGTTAATTTCGATCTTCGTTTCTTGACTTGTGTCAAATTACCAAATGGAAGAGGTGTTCCAAAAAGGGATTTCCATTGGTTTTGAATATGTTGTGGATCATAGAGATAATAGTAAAATATGGTAGAGATAAAAAAAATATCTATCACTTTGTGCCTCAATGAAGTATCGTTCTATTTTCAACAATAGTTATTTCAACTGTTAGTAAATATGCATCCAAGATTCTGTTTATCTTGTCACGATATTAGCATCATGGTTTAATGTGATATGTCTTTATCATTTGGAAGCTATTCATCACATGGAAGAGGTATATCATATGTAAAATATTCGTTAGATGGAAGAGGTATTCCGGTAGTGGAACTACATCAGAAGTCTTTATGGTATGGATCACATTGATGATAGATAATTAAGGTGACGTGAGACTGGAAGGTTAATGGAGGACCTTATGCATGATCATGAAGGTAGCTACCTCTAGTTTTTAGTAAATCTAGTATGGATTGAAGTTTGGATCTACAATTAACCATTTGTGGAATTTTCATGGGAGTTAGTAGTCAGATCCCACGGACGACACCACTGTTCTGTTCTAGAACCAAAAATTAGGAGTAAGCTAGTGCTGAGAGATTCTGAACTGATGGGGCTGATCTCTAATACATCGGTGTGAGGGTTGACCAGCAAGGTTGACACTTTAACACCCAAGTAAGTTTAGAATTCAAGATGAGTGTAGTTAATAGTGAAGATCATACAGTGTACCTTGTATTTCGGGTGAAATGACTTTATATCTTGGATCATTTGGAGTGATTTCATATTAATTTGGGCCTCTGGGTGGCCCAACACATGTACGCACGCATATGCGTACACGCACACAGAGTGAGTTTTACAATCGAGAAGCCAAAAAATTAAAAATGTCAAAATGATGGAACCAAAAGTACATTTAGGTCTATAATTTATTGGTGAAAATCATCCATCTACATATTTCATAAATATTCATCTAGAAGTCTATTGACCACTTTTATGAAACTTATTTTATGTATTTGTTTTAAAATATTTTTAAATAGTAAAATTATTTTTATGGAAACTACTTCTAAATGATGAAACTACTATAAATACTATATTTTCTAACAAATGTTTATTTTGGTGTACTAAAAAACCAAGGTAAAATCCAATCCATAATGCGCTTTAATTTATTTTAAATTTTTAGTTAAAAATATATCTATTCCATCGATTGTCAAGAAAATAGTAGGGAAATGTCCCTCGGAGACAAGCTTCAATTTCCAGCACCTACAATTTCATGTTTTATTTATAATTAAAATAACACAAAAATTAAAATCATAAAAGCAATTAAGAGAGTGAATGACTATGCTTTGCTTTTAATATCAATTTAATTTCAGTTAATTTCTTTCAACCTTTAATATCCTAAGTAAATGAAATTTGGTTTTAACATTTAATATATAACAATTAGATTTTAAACAAATTAATTTCTTGATCACAGTAACTGAAGTTTGGTATGCTCAACGTTCTAAAATATTATAGAACGTTTTTTTATACAAAGGAGGGCCGAAGCCCAAAAACACAAACAAAAACTACACTTCCAAAAGCCTAGCCACATCGATTCCCGCTAGATCTCTCTTATACAGCTGCTCTACAAAGTTCAAACAATTCTCAAAGAAACAAAAATTCTTAGCATGAATATCTTCCTTAGCAAGAGCATCTGCACAATTATTTGATTCTCTTAAAACATGCTTCACTTGAATGTCCATATCCTTATTAAAAAAGACCCGAATATCTTTGATGAGATCCCTTCTCATAATATTTCTAGCACAATTATTAGAAATATCCTGGACCACTTGCTTCGAATCAACACTAATGTCTATTCTATTAAAACCCATTTTCACTGCCAACCGCAGACCTTCAACCACTCCCCGTAATTTAGCTATATAGGCATCACAAAGGCCTAACGGTTTAGAAAAACCACCTAGCCACTCACCTTCATTACCCCTAATAAGACCACCACAACCAGCATTTCCTTTAGAATCTTGAGCCCCATCGAAATTAATTTTGACTATCCCCAAACTAGGAGCTTCCCACTTGACAACCACCCACTCTTTCTGAATAGCACTAGTGACAACCTTATTATTGTACATTGCTTGATTATAATCTTGAATATGTCTGAAAATGCAATTTACCATATTCGGGGGTCTTGAATACCCCTTAATATGAATATCCTTATTATGCCAACTTCACATATTATAGCATGTAGGGGCCTAAACGAAACTCCATTCTAAATTAGCATTCCACCCCATATTATAAGGCATGTTCACTTCTATCCAATCCTCCAAATTACCTGGAAAAAATTGAACGCATGTTAGTATGCACCGCCGACTGCCAAAGCGGCATAGTCAACAGGAAATCATGGAGCACATGAATTGCGTGTTCCTCCACATCACCACAAAAATGGAACACTGAACTTCCCAAACCCATTCAACACTTCATGCTATTTGTTAAGAGGACATCGTGCTTTAGAAGCCACATGAAAGTCCTAATTCTTTCCGCTGCATGGATTTTCCAAATACCTTCCCATCCTTTTTTAATATCCCCCAATTAATCTCCTCCATTATAGTATACATATTGCTCATAGAAAACTCTGCATTATTATTTCCTATCCCTACTCAAATATCCTCCCCAGCCTCCAAGGACGGAGGTTCAATTCTTGCTATTTTTTCCAGCAAGTTTCTTGGCAGCAAACTTTCCACACCTCCCAATTCTAACCTCCATCAGTGCCAGTCAAATTCGCAACTCTAGAATCCTTTAAATTCACCGAAATCTCTACTTGAAAATCAGAAATCCCAATATCACAACTGATCCACCTAGAGTTCCAAGCTGCCACTTTTTCACCATTGCCTAACTTCCACAGACACTGATTTTCTACCTCCGGCCAGATTCGCACTATGCTTTTCCAGAAGGCCGAGTTCGTGCTTCACGTATCCAAACACCTATCAATGTTGTTAGCACCATATTTTCCTCTAATAATCTAGCACCAAAAATTGTCACAACCACTTTGAAATTTCTAGGCAATTTTAGCCAAACACGCCCTATTCAAAACTTCCAAATTACGCAGACCATGTCCCCCTACCTCTTTAGGTCGCGTTTTCGTGCTCCAATTAACCGCATGAAAATTCTTCTTTTCCTCCGTATACCACCACACAAATATTCTCTGCAATTGGTGAACTTCCTTTATGCAAGTCTTTGGAAGTAAGGTAGTCATCATAGGATATATTGGCAGAGATTCAATCACACTCTTTGCAAGCGTCATTCTGCCAGCAAAAGCCAAATTATTTCCTTTCCAGCTTTTCAACTTAGCACCTACCTGCTCTATAATGTACTAATAGTCGATTTTCCTTGGAGCCTTACCCGTTATCGAAACACCCAAGTACTTGCCAAGGGAATTTGTTTCTTTGAAACCTAAATATTCAATAGCTGATCTTTCATCCCGCGACTCACTTGTTTAGAAAACAAAACACGCGTTTTATCTTGACTAACTTGCTCACCCGACATTGCACATAACTTATTCAAACATCGCATTATGCATTGCATTTGATTCAATGTTTCTTCTCCAAATAATAAAAAATCATCCGCAAACATCAAATACGAAACCCCTGGACCATGCTTCCCCACTTTAATATCCTTCCACTCTCCCTCTTCCATAGCTTGCATGATGATATGAGATAATTTTTCCACACATAGAAAAAATATATAAGGAGAGAGAGGATCTCCTTGACGAATGCCCCTACTTGGATGAAAAAAATTGGACTGGACACCATTCCACTTAATGTTCGTCTCAACACTCATAATACCATGCATAATCAGGTTTATCATCTTCGAAGGAAGGTTGATTTCTTCCAAAACCCTCCAGATGAACTTCCACTTAAGTTTGTCATATGCTTTCGACAAGTCTACTTTTATGGAAAAGTATCCTTTCATCCTCGTACTCCGATCCATGGTATGCAAGATCTCGTTAGCCACAATAATATTCTCATGGATTCTCCTACCCGACACAAACCCAAATTGAAAAGGAGAAACAAGCATGTGAATACAGTTTTTGAGTCTTTCCACCACAACATTACTAATGAGCTTATAAATTGAATTGCATAAGGAAATTAGTCTGAACTGAGTAACAAGCACATGCTGCTCAACCTTAGGAATGAGGTAAATATCCATCTTATTGATGTCAGCCAACTTACTTGGATTCTCCCGCACCATTTTGACATATTCACAAACTGTATTGCCAACAATACTCCAGGAGTTTTAATAGAAACCTGCCAGTAAACCATCTGGCCCCGAAGCTTTCCATGGGGACATGCGAAATAAAGCCAACCTAATTTCTTCATTCATAAGGTTCTTTCCTAAACCCTCAATTTTCTCATTATCTATCTTTGGAAAAGAAATTTAGGTTTTCTCCCACACTTTCCCTAACTCATTCAACGGAAAAAAATCATTTTAATGATCAATGAACATCTAGCACAATTTCTCATCCTCATCAATCCACTGTCTTTCAATGTTTTTAATCATAACAATCTTGTTCATTCTTCTCCTTTGCGCTGTTTTTATATGATAGTATTTGGTGTTATGATTGCCATTCGCAAGCCATTTGGATCTAGACCGTTGGAACCACATCAATTCTTCATTTTGGAGAAACTCATTCATTTCACTTTGGAGACTTTGTTCCATACTTTTCAAACCACATGCCATCCTTCTCCCTTGAACACTTCTTTATATTCCCCCAATCTACGCAAGATCTCATTTTTCCTCCTTCTGACTTGATGCAACATTGATAACTTCCACTCCTTCACTCCTTTCATAGTGCTATCAAGGTTACAAACATGCGAATTTTCCTTGTCCTATAAAGTTTCCATCATCTGATGATAGGAATTCTCAAATAACCACGCACTTTCGAATTTGAAACAATCATTATTCCTTCTGCTAAAATTGCCATGGGGACAAATGAGAATTGGGTGATGATTAGAGAACTCTAATCTGGGCAGGACTTTGACATATCCATCCACAAATCAAAGTCTCCAACTCTCACTACATAATGCTTTATCCAATCTCTCAAAAATATGTTGTCCACCATGAAAAATAGGCCCCCTCCAAGTAAATCTAGGCCCTATTGCACCCAGGTCCATCAGCCCACATTTATCAATAATATCTATGAATATTTTGCGTTTATTGATACATATGGTAGCACCCCCTTTCTTCTCATGCGCAAAGGATATATCATTGAAGCCCCCAACCATAAGCCACACTTCTGTCACACTTGTGCTTATCTCATACAAATCATTCCACACGCATCTTCTATTCTCAACGTTTGTGCTAGCCTAAATCACTGTAAAGAACCAGTTGGTCCCTTGTCTAGTTTGTACCATACAATGGACAAATTGAAGTTTATTATTCACCATAATGATATACATATCATCCTCAATGTTAGACGATGGCTAGGATCTAGAAGGGGGGTTGAATAGATCCCACAATTTTATACACGCAAATGGTTACCAAAAATTGGTTTTAAAAAGTTTTTACGGAAGCAACCACTGAATCACACGTCTACAACGAACCTCTACTAAAAGGATCGGATATGCACGACAATGTTAAGAATGAAATAACGGATGAGAAAAATTCAGATTAATCAACAAAAACTAAACGCAATCAACCAGGTTTTGTTTGCTTGATGTTAATCCAATTACCAACAAGATAGGTCGAAAAAAATTAATTCCAAATGTGTTCGATTTTGCGTTTAATCAAATTATCGAACACTTTGCGTGCGCAAACACACTAAGTGCAGATTTCCAAATAATGTGAATGTAAAGCTGATTCTAAATACAATCAAAGGGATTGTATCAATTTTACAAAATAGTTTCTCAGCTCTAAATTACACTATCTCAGAAATTTCGATCAATTGATACTTCACAAATTCGATTAATATCAAAACGTAAAAGAGTAGGGAAAGAGAGAACAAACACGATTTGATTAAGCAGTTCCCCAACAGTCCTCGCTATGGGTACCTCTGCCCCCAATTACACAAATGGAATTGAGATATGTATAAATTGATGTTTGCAAATTGTTTATACAAGAGAAGAACAATGAACATCCAAACCCTCAAATGTCTTTGATTGTTGATGCAGAGTCTTCTCTCCCCTTGATTCAAGATGAATCAAGTGCCTCGAATCTGGTTGAACAAATCACCGTCTCACGCTACTAGACTGCAAGAACCCACCGTTCTTCAGTCATCTTCACTCGGTCGATTTCGATCTTCCACAATTCGATCCTAAATCTTTCTTCTACGATCCTCTGACTGTAGCTACTAAACCAAATGCCTTGTTCTTTGGTTACCTTCGCACGGCTGAATCCTTGTAGAACGAAATGATTTGTGAAAAAACTCCCAAAATCTCCTTGATTCTTGGAGGACAAAACCTGAGGTTTTATTCAAGAAACACCTACTGATACTCAACCCAGAATAGAGGATTTACAACAGACCTAAGTTTGAACGTTATCACTTCACACGATGTAAGAGACTAACAAAAATGATTATGTGTAATTGCTAGAGATCACAAGGTTGAAGATGAAGATGAAGAGAAAAATCAGTATGTATTTTCACGTTTCTTGTTGTTTTATAAAATGAGATGAATCCACTATATATAATGCAAGAATAACCAACTAAAATGAAATAATAGCAAAAACAAAACAAAACAAAAATGCAGAAAAATAGCCCAGACCAGTGAAGGGTCGACCGCCCACTAAATGAGGGTCGGCGGGAGCTAACCCGTGGAAGTGTCTATGCAAAATAAACGACCATGCGTCGACGCAAAGATGCTGAATTTGCAGAAATTTAAAAACCCAAAAGCATGCATCGACCACATGCATCAGGGAGGTCAGCATGCACTAACACGGTTGTTTCACAAAACATTGTCAAAGCTGCATGAGTCGACTCGTGCTTAGCTTAGGTCGACTCAAGACCTGCAAAAACTCAGAAATGCATTTTTCTGCACATTTTGACCAACTAAGACTCGATTCATGCATACCAAATATTTATACCATGATTATGCACATGTAGAAATTGTATAGACCTCTTCCTATATGTTTAGACACATGAAAGTCAATGGTTAAATGCAATGTGACCGACAACGAAGTGATACCGTCCAAATTACAAACTAGAGACTATCCTACTTGTTTACTTGTTGACATCATTAAAACAGAATTAGATGGAAAGCACTTAGCCCTCACATACTCCCCCTTTTTGATGATGGCAACATTTTTTGTCTTTCTCTTGATTTGTAATTTGAAAACTCCCCCTATCTCTGTGAGGTCTTTAAACATTCAATTTAGATCAATTTCTGCTGCTAGTAGATGTATCCTTCTCCCCCTTTGACAACATCAAAAAGAGAAATAGAATGTGGTCAAAGATAGAGCATCATAATATGGAAAGATCCACTCAACAATTTGCAAACAGATACACTAACATGCATCCATATATAATGATGTTAATGTGAGAATAAGAGCAGATAAATACGGCACACGATATGCAAACATCATTCATTCCATAATGGTGCAAAATAGAGAAACATAGTCTAAATTTAAAACAAAAGAAAACATCATGCAAGAAAGGAATTAAGCATACAATCAAAACACAAATGATAACATGCACTAAAAATGATCCTAATCCTTATGGTCTCCTCCCCCTGAATGGATGACCTCGTCCTCGGTAATGGTGGCCTGGTAGTGGTTGGAGCGACGGTTCCTCTAGATACTAATTCAATTCGATCACAGCGCTGTTGAGAATGCCTAGACTGTTGGTGATATTCCGGGTCTGAAGTTCCATAGCATTATCCAAATTTTTAAATCTGGTCATTGAGGCATCAGAAAACCTATTGAAGTTCTGGGTGTGAGTAGCCAACTGATCTGACAGAGAAGTGAACATCTCCTCTTGAGCAGTGTATCTTTGTTCTTGTAAGTCCCAGAATTCCTCTTGTTCTAACTACATCTTATTCAACATAGCTAGAATTTTTTCAGTGTCCTGAAAAGCTTGTTGTGGCTGTGGAGTCGGAGGTGTAGAATACTCAGGCTGTTGCCAGTCGTATTCGTCAGTTTGTTGTTGCCAACCATAGTTTTGAGGAACATAAGCAGCACCAAGAGTGGTCCAACCAGTGTGCTGCCATTCTCCCCAGCCCTGATTGTCATAAGTCTCATGCGGTTGAGAATAACCCATCCATGCCTCATTATCTGCATCCATCATATTCACATCAGAATTGTTACCAGCTTGGTTTTCATTCACATTTCTTTCCCCGATCGCTTGGTCATCAGGAACCTCATGCGGAGGCTGAGTTGCTCTGGCTCTGTAGTGGTACTCTTGTTTCTCAGGATTCCAAAAGTAACCCATCATAGTTAGGGCCTTTTGTTGGAATTGTTGCTCAGATGAGATAGTGATATAGCGAATGCCCGAAACGGTAATGTCGTCCTTATTTAAAATATTCTGAATACACGACGCATAGCACAAAGACGTACCTCTTGTTGAATCCCGGAGGGAAAACATTCGATACGTAAAGTAATAGGGCCAGTTGATTTGAATTTTGTTCTTCAGGATATAAATTAGATGAACCTCCGCTTGATCAACTCTAGAGAACCCTCCTTTCTTAGGTCGCAAAATATGAGCGACAATCCATTGCAGAAAGCGATCAATAAATTTCAGATGACCCGTTGTAACAAATTTTGGAAACAGCTCGCTGTTCACAACAACATCCGAATACGATTCACGTAACATTGAGTTCAACGCAGTTTTAAACTCATAGTCATGAACAAACTTGGTATCAGTTACTTCAGGAAGATCTTCATGGGTTTCCAATTTGAACAAGCTAGTCCATACGGCATCGTTCATAGAATATGACTGGTTATTCATAGAATACTTAAAATCCGTACCTGTGAACTTATCCTCAATTCCACAATAGAACAACCAAACAAAATCACAATTAAATTTATCGTCACATTCCATAAATTCATCAAATTTCTGAACATTCAGCATTTCAGTTACCTCTGTGAGATGATAATCTGAAGCCATCAGAGGGTAGTAGGCATGTTGTCTAATAACAGAATGGTTGCGGAAATCATCATGAAAAGACTCAGACAAAGCAATAGAGAGCAGAGATAGAGCATTTACCGGTGTTGATGAAGTTCCAGCCCTTGATGTTGATGCTCTTGTAGTTCGTTTACCAGTTGCCTGTTGAGAAGCCATTGTTGAGCAAGGTGAGGAAGAAGATGAACAGTAGCGATGAACAGTGCGTAAATGAATAGTGCGCAGATGATGAATAGTGACAGTGTTATTGCTTCCAAAGTAAAATGAAACCCCTTTCTTAAAGACCTTGTGAATCCAATCTTTGTGGGTTTTGATGATTATGGGTTTTAGTGGAGTTTGAATGAGAAGTTTGAAAGAGAAGGAGAGGAAAAGACCAAAGAAATCTGATTTATGACATGCAAGTATGTGAAATAAAGTTAATTAAAAGTATGTAATGCTTTTTGATGACAATGGGGCGGCGCGCGTGTTCCCAAGAAAAAGGATTCTGAATCCGTCATTCATGCGTCGACCTAAATAAGTCATGCGTCGGCGCACGCTGATGAGACTTTGAATTTTTTTTAAAATTCTTGAGATGCGTCGTGCTAAGGTAGGCGCGCGCTAACCCGTGCCTTTGCTTAAAAACATGGACAGTTCATGAGTTGACCCATGACATGCTTTGGTCGACTCATCCAAGTGAAAAATGGAAAAATATTATATTTTAATATACAAGTGCACCAATATAAGATAAATAGACATGCTAACATATAAATCAAACATCCAAATGAATAATATATGCTTAAAATGTGTAATAAACATCAATTTTAAACATCCGACATGGTACATATATTAAAGAAAAATTATGAAGCGGAACGATATTACCTTGATCACGATTGATGATGAGAGCCCTCACATATAGCTCAATAACTCTTTGCATTGTTAGTCACAACCATAAACAAGTATATATATATGTGAAGAGCTACTATCTTAAAGGATTATTAAACACGATCCGAGATGTCGAGAACGCCTAGTTCCCTACAGATGTGAAAGAAAGGCTCTGTAGCTAGTGGTTTTGTAAAGATGTCAGCAAGTTGATTTTTTGTATCAACATGCTCAAAGACCACATCACCTTTCTCTACATGATCCCTAAGGAAGTGATGATGTATTTCGATATGCTTGGTACGTGAATGTAATACAGGGTTCTTAGTTAGGTTAATAGCACTAGTGTTATCGCACAAAATAGGAATACACTCAATTTTTAAATTGAAATCAACCAATTGTTGCTTAAGCCATAGGCCTTGAGCACAACAACTGCCGGTGGCAACTTATTCCGCCTCGGCTATTGACAAGGCAACAGAAACTTGTTTCGTGCTATGCCAACTCACCAAGGAATTTGTGAAAAAGTGACACGTGCCACTAGTACTTTTCCTATCCAATTTGCACCCGACAAAGTCGGAATCAGAATAGCCAACTAAGGAACAAACACTACCTTTGGAATACCACAACCCATACTTTGGAGTACCGAAGAGGTATCGAAGTATGTGCTTAACTGCTTTCAAGTGGGATTCCTTGGGACATGCTTGATACCTCTCACACATGCATACACTGAACATAATATCGGGACGTGGTGCGGCAAGATAAAGAAGAGATCCAATCATACCTCTATACCTTTTTACCTCTACATCCTTACCATTTTCGTCACGATCAAGATTGGCACAAGTAGGCATAGGAGTATCTATTGCTTTGCAGTTTAGCATGTTGAAACGTTTGAGAAGCTCAAGATAATAGACTCATGAATGTGCCCTCTTCGAGTTGTTTGATTTGCAATCTGAGGAAATAGTTGAGCTCCCCCATCATGCTCATTTCAAACTCCCCCTGCATCAAACTAGAAAACTCCTTGACCAAGGTCATGTTAGTAGACCCGAAGATAATATCGTCAACATAAATTTGTACCAAGATTAAATGTTTTCCTTGGCGTTTAATAAAGAGGGTTGTGTCAACCTTTCCTCTTGAATACCCTAGATCAAGTAAAAATTTACTTAGACGTTCATACCAAGCCCTAGGGGCTTGTTTAAGTCCGTACAAAGCACGTTTGAATTTATAAACGTGATCAGGATATTCATTGGACTCAAAACTCGGAGGTTGGGTTACATAAACCTCTTCATTGATATATCCATTAAGGAAAGCACTTTTAACATCCATCTGAAATAGTTTGAAATTTTTAGTGCAAGCATAAGCAAGTAAAAGGCGTATAGCCTCGAGTCGGGCAACCGACGCATCAGTTTCCTCATAGTCGATTCCTTCCTCTTGGTTATAGCCTTGCACTACAAGCCGCGCTTTGTTTCGTGTTATAACTCCATTTTCATCAAGTTTATTCCTAAACACCCATCGGGTGCCGATTACTCGATGACCTCGCGGAGGGGGGACAAGGTCCCAAACCTCATTTCTTCTGAATTGATTTAGTTCATTTTGCATTGATAAAATCCAATGGTTATCGAGTAATGCCTCCTTTGCGTTTTTGGGTTCAACTTGTGACACAAAAGCGGAGTAATAACAAAAGTTACTAAGTTTAGAGCGGGTGGTTACTCCCTTAGAGATGTCATCGATGATATTGTCGATTGGATGGTCTTTGAAAGACTTCCATGCTGGAGGAAGGTCATCTTCATTTGTTGGAGGATCCTCCTCACTCTTCATAGGTTGGTGATCCTTTTCCTCCTCAATATGCACTGCTTCGGGCTGATCAGTTCCTTTATCAGTGTCCTTGAGTATGTCTTCTGAAGATACACCTGCACCATGAAAAGAACTACCTTCTCCGGCATTTTTCGAATAAGACTCATCAAAAGTAACGTGTACCAACTCTTCAACAATTCGTAACCTTTTATTATAAATTCTATAAGCTTTACTTGACTGAGAGTATCCAAGAAAAATACCCTCGTCGGCCTTGGCATCAAACTTACCAAGTGTCTTTTTCCATTGTTTAACACGAAACACTTGCAACCAAAGACATGAAGGTGAGAGATATTTGGCTTACGCCATTTTAAAAGCTCATACTGTGTCTTGTTTAGAATAGGCCGGATAAGCACCTTATTCAAAACGTAACAAGCCGTACTAATGGCGTCGGCCCAAAAGTATTTTGGAATTCCACTTTCATTGATCATAGTCCTTCCAAGTTCCTCCAAAATTCTATTTTTACGTTCCACCACCCCATTTTGTTGAGGGGTACGTGGTGCGGAAAAATTATGATCAACTCCATGGGATTCACAAAATGCTTCAAATAAATGATTTTCAAACTCACCCCCATGATCACTTCGAATTGACACAATGTTTGTGTTTAACTTGTTTTGAGATAACTTAGCAAATTTTTCAAAGGCCGAAAAGGTATCACTCTTATTTGCTAAGAAAATAGTCCAGCAAAACCTAGAAAAGTCATCGACTATTACAAAACCATAATAGTTACCACCTAGGCTTTTAATCCTAGATGGTCCAAATAGGTCCATATGGAGGAGCTCAAGGGGTCTCATAGTTGAAACGATGTTTTTAGATTTGAATTAGATCCTTGTTTGCATCCCCATTTGAGAAGCATCACAAAGATGATCCTTTATGAATTTGATTTTGGGCAAACCGATGACTAGGTCTTTAGAGACTATTTTGTTAAGCAAATCAAAATTGATATGAGCCAACCATCTATGCAACAACCATGAATCTTCATTCATAGTGACTAGACACTTGTCTCCATTCAACGATACCACATTTAAGTCTAGCATATAGAAATTATTCACCTTCAAGCCCTTAAACACATCCTTTTTGTCACTATCTTCAACTATGCAACAATCCTTTGAAAACGATACTTTATCATTTTTGTCACATAGTTGACTAATGCTTAAAAGGTTGTGTCTAAGGCCTTCCACAAGGAGCACATCAGAGATAGTAGTAGATGAGGGGTTACCTACACTACCTTTGCCGAGAATCTGTCCCTTGTTGTTATCTCCGTAGGTGACAAACCCCTTTTTCTTTGCCACAAAGTCGATGAAAAGAGATATGTCTCCTGTCATATGTCTTGAGCAGCCACTATCCAGAACCCATCTTCTTTCAGTGGTCTCAAGAC
Source organism: Lathyrus tuberosus (assembly GCA_022829125.1). Taxonomy (NCBI): domain Eukaryota; kingdom Viridiplantae; phylum Streptophyta; class Magnoliopsida; order Fabales; family Fabaceae; genus Lathyrus; species Lathyrus tuberosus. The sequence goes on from JALAZF010000153.1 coordinate 11,057,495, forward strand.
TTTGTACCTACAAAATAATCAAGGGAGAGTAGGTACCCAATTCTCATTGGGTCCTTTACGGTAAGTGAAACCAATATCGCACTTGGGCAACCATTGATAAATGCCTTTTGGAACAAGAAATTTTCTAAAACGACATTTAGCAATAGTATGACCAGGCTTGCTACAATATAGGCAATTACGATTCATTTGGAATTTACCTTTGCTATCTCTATCTCGAGTCACATACGTATACTTTTGATACGGATTATTCATACTTTCTCGATAATGTGATCGATCAATAACAAACGTAACTTTAGGCTTGAGAGCCTTGTCTAATTTGGCCTTAAGGGTTCTCACCACTTTTTGCCAAATATGACTAGTATCACAACCCCAATTGAACCATGGAGACTTATTCTCATCAATCTTAGCTTTTGATGTATCCACCATGGAGTTTTTAAGAGCTTCCAGTTCCTTTTTAGAATCGAAAACCTTTTTCTCCAAGTGTGAAAAAATCTTTTTCTTCGAGGCTAAGCGTTGAAAAGCTTCCTTAGCCTCATGGTGCAACATATCAAAAACCTTTTGTAATTTTAAATGAGACATACTATTAAAATGATCATATTTAGGGTGTTTTACCTTTTTCTTCTTGTTTTGACGTGCCATAAGACATAGATTTACGGATTCACTTTCGTCACTTGAACTGTCACCTTTTTCCGACTCGATATCGCTCTCCCAAGCGATGTATGCTCGTCTAGATTTGTTTGACTTTTTTTTGTTGACAACTCTTATCCTTATCCTTATCCTTGTCTTTCTTAAGTGATGGACGATTCGGCTTGTAGTGCCCGAATTTTCCACAGTTGTAACACGATCCTTTCACCTTGCCATTCTTGTTGCCTTCATTTTTAGATTGCCTCATAAATTTGACTAGATTTTTATCCGAGTGTTGAATCTCATTCTTCCGAATATATCTATTGTATCTCTTCACAAATAGGCCCATGTCATCATCGGAGTCATTATCTTCGTCATTGTTGGTTTCATTATCACTTTGCTCTTGAGATGTGGACTTTGAACAAGAAGTCTTAAGAGCAATCGACTTCTTTTTTGTTTCCTTTACTTTCACCTTCTTTACACTCTTTTCATGTTTTTCCAAGCTAATGAGCACTTGCTCATGTTCATCGAGTTTGCCAAATAATGTCGTGAGGTCTAGAGTAGCTAGATTATTGGCCTCCTTGATCGCGGTGACCTTCGGCTGCCATTCCCTGTTAAGACACCTCAAAATCTTATTAGTAGCAACCTCGTTGGGAACTGGTTTACCAAGTACATGCAATTTGTTGATTATATGAGTGAATCATTTTTGCATATCCGCAATGGTTTCCCCTTGGTTCATGTAAAAAAGATCAAACTCTTGCGTTAGTGTGTTGATTCTGGCCATTTTCACATCATTAGTACCTTCGTGGGCTACTTGTAAAGCATCCCACGTGGCTTTGGCCGTTTCACAATGAGAAACTCGATAATATTCGTCAACTCCCAAAGAGGAGATAAAAATATTTTGAGCCTTCCAGTCATAGCTGTACTTTTTCTCGTCCTCCTCATTCCATTGTGCTTAGGGTTTGGGAATGACAACACCTTCTGCATTGGTCATGGTAATTTCCATAGGACCATTTAAAATGACATTCCAAACCTTTCGATCAATGGAATTTATATGAACGCGCATACAATCCTTCCAGTAGCTGTAATTCTCGCCTGTAAAAACTGGAGCTCTATTATAAGCCCCTTTAGGTTCGTTCGCCATATTCCAAGAAGTTTTACCGAAGCACCAGATAAACCGGAGCTCATGATACCACTTGTTAGACGATGTCTAGGATATAGAATGGGGGTTGAATAGATCCCACAACTTTATACACGCAAATGGTTACCAAAAATTGGTTTTAAAAAGTTTTTACGAAAGCAACCACTGAATCACACGTCTACAACGAACCTCTACTAAAAGGATCGGATATGCACGACAATATTAAGAATGAAATAACAGATAAGAAAAATTTAGATTAATCAACAAAAACTAAACGCAATCAACCAAGTTTTGTTTGCTTGATGTTAATCCAATTACCAACGAGATAGGTCGACAAAAATTAATTGCAAATGCGTTCGATTTTGCGTTTAATCAAATTATCGAACACTTGGTGTGCGCAAACACACTAAGTGCAGATTTCCAAATAATGTGAATGTAAAGCTGATTCTAAATACAATCCAAGGGATTGTATCAATTTTACAAAATAGTTTCTCAGCTCTAAATTACACTATCTCAGAAATTTCGATCAATTGATACTTCACAAATTCGATTAATATCAAAACGTAAAAGAGTAGGGAAAGAGAGAACAAACACGATTTGATTCAGCAGTTCCCCAACAGTCCTCGCTATGGGTACCTCTGCCCCCAATTCCACAAATGGAATTGAGATATATATAAATTTCCGTTTGCAAATTGTTTATACAAGAGAAGAACAATGAACATCCAAACCGTGCGCTAACTCAGTTGTTTCACAAAACATTTTCAAAGCTGCATGAGTCGACTCATGCTTAGCTTAGGTCGACTCAAGACCTGCAAAAACTCAAAAATGCATTTTTCTTCACATTTTGACCAACTAAGACTCGATTCATTCATACCAAACATTTATACAATGATCATGTACATGTAGAAATTGTATAGACCTCTTCCTATGTGTTTAGACACATGAAAGTTAATGGTTAAATGCAATGTGACCGACAACGAAGTGATACCGTCCAAATTTTAAACTAGAGACTATCCTACTTGTTTACTTGTTGACATCATTAAAATAGAATTAGATGGAAAGCACTTAGCCCTCACACTTAATCCAAGTAATAACAATCCCACCAGCATAGCCTTGATTATTATTAGAGCAGGAACCATCATAACCTATCTTGAGAAGAGGATTATGAAGCTTCTCCGGGTCACATCTAGTTTCCATAATAACAATAATACTAGGCTTGTAAGTGCATACATATTGTTTGCAATATCTGAAAAAACCTTTACTAGCAGCTCCTCTACAATTCCAAGTCATAATCTTATGTTTCACGTTCATCATAACACAAGAATAAAAGGATTGAAACTAGCCACCCGAGTTACGCAGAAGGTCCTTCAACACTCAGCATACTACTTTGGTCCTCGCCTTCATCTTCCTGACACTTAGCATTCATGGCATTAGTGTTGCTTAGATCATCATTCTCCACAACCTTTCCATCTGGAGGTCTTGGTACATTTGGTTCGCCCACTCCAACTTCCCCTTCCATTTATGTAATATTCTTAGTTCCTTTAACGTCATTCTTCTTCATATCTCCCTTCACTTTTGACGCATATGAGATTTTAACACCTGCTAAGCTTGCTATCCATCCATTAAAAAAAAATTTTCCTCCACTATTTTTTCCAGTCCCAGCATGCTAGTTTTCTGAACCCCCTCATTTTTAAAACTTACTTTTTTAACACCTGCAACTGTTTTCTCTCTCCTCATTTTCTTCAATATTTCATGCTTCTTCCCTGATTGGTGGGTCCCTGATTAGCATTTTGATGTCCTCCCACTAACGTCTGCATGGCCCCGACATAATTCTTTTTGTCATTTAATGCTTCCTTTGTGCCTTTTAAATCCACCTTGCCCACAATCACCACTTTTTCCACCTGCCCATTGTTCCCTTGTCTGCCACTAGCGTTTTTTATGCTGAAGCCATTTGTTCGCTCATTATTACCTTGTCCGCCATTTTTAATATTATTAATTTTATCAATGGTTGCCTCATTATTATCAATAATCCTCTTGTCCCCCTCATTAATATTGTCATGAAGCACATGAAATCATGATCCCATTTTCTCTCTCCCAGCATTAAATTTCGCCGCCGCCCTGCCCTGACTGCTTCCACTGGAAACTCCGGTCATCAACTAAGATGTGGAAACCCCCATAGTTCCACCTGTATTCTTAGTTCTCTTATTCTTTTGAACCACCGCCCATGGTCTGTATTGCTCTATCTCTTTCTGCTTTATGACAGTACCATCAACCTGAGAGTTGCTTATAACTGCCTTGCTTGTTTCTGCTTCTTTCAGATGCCTTTCCAGACATCCCTCCTTAAAATGCCCAAATCTTCCACATATCGTGCAAAGCAAGTGTAATCCTTCATACTCTATCTTGTACTTCATTTCCTTGAACGAGAACATAGATAGATGGGGTTTAGAAAGATTCACTTCCACACACAACCTTGCATACTTCCCTCTTTCATGAGATAAAGTATTTTAGTCAAACTTAACTATCTTCCCAATCTTAATTCCTATGAATGCTAATACCTTGGTATCGTAGTACTCAATAGGGAGATCTGCAATCCTCACCCATACAACAACATTCTCTTTGGTATCACTCCCTGTATGAAAATCTGGGTTCCACACTTTCACTATAAGATTGTGATCGTATACGAACCATGGACCATTCGCAAGCGTCGCATTATGATCTTCATCGCGAGAAAATACGACCAGATAATAATCATTACTTAAATCTATTATGTTGATCACACCCTTTTCCACCCACATTTGTCTTAATCTTGTTTCCAATGCTTTATAACCAATTATCCTTCCCAACAATTTCACTATCACACCTCTCTTCCAAGGCCTATGGATTCTTCTCTCCTCATGCTTAGAAAATATGAACTTTGGGCATTCATACTTTCCCTCCAGATGTTCTTCTACCTTCATATTCTCCATATCCAATATCGTCATCATTGTATCCCCATCCTCCTCATCTTCCTCCTTTTCCAACTCCAAATCATCAGTACTCCCTACCACCATGCCTTTATAAGACATTTTCGACTGCCCCTCTAAGCATTTATGAGATCACCATATCCTCCTCCATAACCACGCCTTGTCTCTCAATTTCTTTTACTTTTTTGTATTCCTTTCCTTAAGGTCTTCTTCATCCTTACTTGGTGTCGTAGCTTCAGAACTTTGCCCTAGCAGAGCCTGAATCATCATTCTTTTTCCTCTCTCTTTTTTTAGGGGAGGGGGAGGGGAATTTGTAGAACGTCTTATTTTGTTAACATAGCCTTAAACGCTAGAAATAATTTCTATGTGATTTTATTTACGTGTATCTTTTAAAAGTAAAATAAGAGGGGTCTTAAAATGGGGCTATTGGCATGAGAAAGTTTAAGAAAAGATACGAGAAAAAATCAGCAGAGATTAGTTTTCAAAACTTATATATTTTGGGCTACAATATGTTTTGGAAATAATTTTTCATGCAAGTTATATATCCTATTTTTGGGAGAAGAGTCTCATGAAGGGTTACCGTATTACGCGGAAAATTATGCGGTCAACACCTCTCAAAATATTTCATCGAGTTTTATTTTGCAACTCTTAGTAGCAATATCCACAACAATCTCAAAGATTTATTTCTACCAAATACTATTCCAATGATGACTCCATTCTTCCACCTCTGTTCAAGGGTAGAGAATATGTTCAGGAGGAACCACTCATTTTGGTGATGAGCGTGTTCACTCCATCATTGACATACGCGGTGTTGCCTCTACTCTCTCAAAAGTGAAATCGGCGTCGTCTGCAACTCACAATACTAAGTACTCTTTCTAACTATTTGTTTGATGTCCACTGCTCTTACAAGGAAAAGCAAAGGAGATATCATATTCAATGAACTTAAAATATACTGCTGAAGATTGGAAAACAAAAATTTGTTATTGAGAATTTATTACCATTGAAAAATGTATGAAGATAAAAATATCAAGATTCAAATAAAAAGATCAACATGTAGCATAAGTTGTTATTGGGAATTACTAACATTGGAAGAACTGAGAGCTGTAAACATTTCTGTGCTAGATCAATTCGTTATTGGAATCCTCATTGAGAAGTTTCCAGAATCATGGAAGGAATACAATTAATCGACTCAAGCACAAGCAAAAGAAGTTACCATTGGTTGATTTGATCACATACATCATTAAAGGAGAGCAAGGTTGCAGAGCCAAAAAGTTTAGTTTCTCAAGCTAATCTGCTCTAGAATAACACTCATAGTAAGTCTCACAAAAAGAGATACGATCACAAATCCGATCATTAATCTGGCCATAATAATCATAATTATTACATCCTTTGTATTACTAATCCCACTTTTAAAAAGAGATAAGAATGTTATGTTTGTGGTAAGCCAGGTAATCATGCACCTCAGTGAAGACAACACAAAAGGAATTCAAACCCTCTTAAAGCTAACTTGGCTAAACGAGATGATGATATTATTGATGTTGTCATTGCTCGAGTAAATATTGTGACTGATGTGAACTAATGGGTAGTAGACTCTAGGGCTACTAGGAATATATGTGCTAGTAAAGATGCCTTTACCTCCTACACTACTGTGGGGGATTGAGAAGAACAAATTTATCTTGTTGATTTTCGAACTGTTGCAGTTTCAAGAATAGGTAAAGTTATGTTAAAGCTCACATCAGGAAAGACCTTGGCTTTAAGTGATGTATTACATGTGCATAATATTAGCACTAATTTAATTTCTATGGTTATTTTGAGCAAGGGTGGGGTTAAAGTGTCATTCAAATCTATCAAAATTATAATGAGAAAGAGTGGGGTTTGATTTCTATGGTTTTCTTTGTGTTGAATATTTATGAAGTTGTGAATAATAAAGTTACATCTTCTGCTTACTTGATTAATTCTTATGATATATGGCATGCTAGATTAAGACATGTTAATTATTCTTATATTAATAGAATGCAAAGTCTTGAGGCGATTAATTTAAATAATAAACAATCTAGTATATGTGATATTTGTTTAGAATCTAAATCAACTAATAAAAAATGTATGTCTGTGCAACGTGAATTTGATATTCTTTGTCTAATTCATATTGATCTAGGACACTTAAAGCAAACTATATTTAGAGGAGGAAATAAATATTATATAACCTTTATAGATGATTGTTTAAGATTCATTAAAGTTTATTAGTTAAAATATAAAGATGAAACATTCGATAAGTTTATTTTATACAAATTTGAGGTAGAAAATAAATTAAATAGAAATACAAAAAGAGTTATATCTGATTGAGGAAGAAAGTATATTTCTTTTAATGATTTTTGTGAAAAAGAAGGAATAATTCACGAAGTAACTCCCCCTTATTCACCTCGATCCAATGGAGCAGCTAAGAGAAAAAAAATAGGATTTTAAAAGAAATGATTTTAAAAGACAGCCTTTAGGGTGAAGCTTTGTTAATCACATGTTTTTTGCAAAATAGAATTCCACATAGAGGTACCAAAAAAACTCCTTGTGAGTTATGGAAAGGTTATAAGTAAACTTTAAAATATTTAAAAGTGTGTGTGTGTGTGTGTGTGGGGGGGGGGGGGGGGGGGGGGGTTAGCTAAAGTCATGTTTCCCGATCCTAAGAAAAGAAAAATAGATTCTAAGACATCTGATTGTTTCTTTATTGGTTATGCCGACTGCATATAGATTTCTTGTCCTTGAAAGGTATTGTTGAATTTTTTAAAAATATTTTTCCTGTTACAATTGAAAATGTTGTTGATAAACCTTCTTTAGATATTTCAAATGAAAATTCAAGTGATGATTTAAGAAGAAGTAAAAGAAAAAAAGACATCTTTTGAAAGTGATTTTTATACATATCTTGTTGACAATGAACCTGAAACATTTTATGAATCAATTTCTTCATCTAACACAAAAATTTGGAAAGAGACTATTAAAATTGAAATGGATTCAATTACAAAATATCATACCTAAAACGATAATTGGAAATAATTCCTAAGGACAATCGATTTCTTTCTTGAAGCAATTTCTTAGCATATTTAAAACGATTAACGAAAACAATTTTTGTGGTTAAACGATTGATTATGGATTTAGAAGAAACAATTTCATTCTTGAAACAATTTTATGAAGCAATTACCTTAAATGAATAATTGTGGATTCAGAAGATGGAAACGTGAAAATGATTAAGCATTGTTCAGTTAGGATTCATGAATTCATGGAGGGGTTCATGGAGGGATTCATTGTTCGATTAGGGTTTGTCGTAATGAAAGTAGGGAAATTGAAAGAAATGAAAAGAAAGAAGATGAAAAATGAAAATGAAGAGGGAATGGAAAAAAAACACGAAGGAAAGCGACAAAAAAATAAATGAAAGAAAATGAAAATTAAAGAAAATATTTTTAAATACATTACTCTATTAATAAATAATTTTCAAAATAGTTGTTATAGTATAGTGATTGAAAATATTACCCAAAGAATCAGATTAGGCAAAGACCCTGAGATCCATCTTTACTCAAGGCAAAACATATAATTTTTATTTTTTACGTAGAAAATATTAAAATAAATGAAAAATAAAAACAATTAAAATCTACATAGCACCTGTCTAACTAACACAAACATTAATATAATAAATAATTAAAAATATAATCAATTGGTGCTAAACGAAACCAAAATAGAGGAAAATGAAATATTTTTCACACAAATTAAATATTGGGATGAATACTCTAACATGACCCAGGTCGACGCCAACATGTTAATAAATGAATAAATAAATAATTATAAATAAATAAATATGTAGCGGAGGCCAGACCAAGGTTATATAGTGAAATAAAAATTAAATAAAAAAGGTGAAAAAAATCAGCCTCGGTCCAGTCGTGGCTAATTAATCAACAAACCTAATATAAACAAGAAAAAAAAACAAAATTTGTAGCGTGGTCGTAACGTGCATCACGTCGACGCTATATAAACTACGTAGAGTCGGAGTCGGTGACCGACACTAAAATTAGGATAGCTAAAAGCCATTTTTCTAGTAGTGTGTTTTGATAAAAGGACAACTAAGCATTTATGTTGATGTGGCAAAATATAATGGTAAAATATGGTTGAAGTGGCAACGAAATAGATGAAAAGAATTTAGGGGTCAGTATTAATATATACTAGATTAAGTCCCGCGCAATGCGCGGGTGTAAATTAATTATTTTATGTTTTTTTATTGAATTTTATTCACATATAAAATTATTTTTATAATAAATATGATGGATAATTTTATATTGTTAATTATTTATTATGAATTTGTAATAGAGAATACAATATTAATTAATTAAAAATAAATTCTACATTTTAATTGAAATAAAAAATTATTTGATTATAAGTGGAATGTTATCTAAAATTTAATTTTATTAAATTAAATAATTCAAAAAGATATCTCTTGTTGTTTTTTAATTTTCAATTTTATGTCTTTTTTATCGGTAATTATCTCTTTTTTAAATATTAAATTTTAAGTTGTTGATGATATGAACTTATCTCTTTTTTATTTAATATATTATAATAGATATATGTTTTATAAATTTTTATGAAAATAATATAAATGAAAGTTTGCAAGTACTTAATAGGTTAATAAGTTTTGTATGTTATTTTTTAAAAAAAGAATTATTTTAATTTGTTATTAAAGATATTGTAATATTTTAAAGTAATTTTATTGTTTATAAAAGTAGAAAAATGAGAGTTCTTATTTTTGGCATTATAGCCTCGATTTTTTATTATACTCATGAACACCGTAAAAAAATTGGGCAAACTATACCAAGTATTTAATAGGTTAATATGTTTTGTATTTTATTTTCTAAAAAAGAATTATTTTAATGTATTATTAATAGTTGAAAAATGAGAGTGTTATTTTCAGCACTATTACCTCTATTTTTTTACTATACTTCTTATGAACACCGTAAAAATAATTGAGCAAACTATAAATCAAAATTTGAAAACTCTATATCTTATATGTGAAATATGAAGAAACATATATAAATTTTTTTTTCTATAATTTCATTAATTAAAACATAATTGAGAGAAAAATAGAAATAATGATCTATAATTGTTATAAAAATAATATTGATCAAAGTATATAAAAAATTATTAAATTTATATATTTTTTGCATTTGCCAGGAATCGAACTTGTGACCTCTAATACTATGTGATTTTTCATTTTAAGAAGTGAAGGTGGATTGTAGAAGATGCCACATAGGAATATAGATGATGTGGCAAATATAATCTACATGGTATATTATGTGTCGTAATATAATGTGGTGCATTAGATTTAATATATTATAATAGATTATATTATATATATAATGGTAAAATATTTCCTAGTATTCTTCATGTTTCACAACCAAAGAATAATATTTCCTAGTATTCATAGGAGAATTCACTGATACTTTTGTCGGAATTTCATTTAAATGAATTTTTTTAATGGTAAAATAATATAATATAAAAGGCTAAAGCAAAAAAAAATAGTACATGGAGAATAAAGGCATAAGAAACGCCAAAACAAGAATTAAAAGCTAGTACACCAACCACCAAACAAGAATAAAACAAAAAAAATTGCACCGAAAAAGAAAACCACATCCAACCAACACAAAAAAAAATAGAGAAAAACCAAAACAACTACAACCACAACAAGCCGCCCTAACAACACCAAGCTAAAACTCAGATCACTAAACCACTAACAAAAGAACCAAAGCCACGGGGAGCAACACCAATCACATCAAAACTAGGTACCAACCCAAGAATCATGATCCACTATTAGATCAGACACATGATAGGATTCTGAAGCTGTCGCTACGTGAAAAATGCAGAGAAGTCGCCGTTAAATGTTATTTATTCCAACGGGGGAAAGGAAAACACGAGAAAACCTAGGGAAAAAAGATGGCCTCGCGACCAAGATATGGGTTCAGAAGTCGGTTATGCAAGGGGAATGTATTAGCACCCCCTCGCATCCATCGTACTCGATGGGAACCATCTAGGTAGTCTACACGTGAATGGGTGTTGTTATTTAAGGTTTACTTGCTAAAGATAAATAGAGGGGTTTTAAATAAAAGGGGACTCGATAGGATCTCACAATCCTATGCCTACGTATTCCGTCATGCAATGGGAAAGTTAGAGTTATCGTAGTTCAGAGGACTACGGGTGAATTGTTGGGTGGTTGCTCGCCAAGGATTGGGGCCCTTGTGCCTACGTATCTTCATTGACAAACGAAGAATCAGAGCATCCGTAGTTCGTGGGACTACAGATTGTTGGTCTCGATCGCACGGGGGCGAGAGAATGGGTTTGTTGTTTTTGTGGACGAGATTAATGGTCAGGTTCTAGCAGTTAAGCGTTGCTTGTATTGCGGTAGAACGGTGGTAATATGCCCTTTTGGAAGGTTTTGAAAGTGAGGCCCTGAGGCAAAGGTAATTTGAAAGTATTTGTTTTATCGAGTTTAATCATAGGTACTTAGAGGGGGAAGAGTATCCAACCATTGGCTAAGTACGACCGACGTTCAGATACTCGAGGTTAAGGGGACAATAATATCCCAACCACCTACGTTCACCCTAAAAGGACCTGGTTAAACTCTTGGTTTGGTGTAAATGTTTTTTGGATGGAAGATGATTAAGGTGATATGGAAAGGATGACGGATTGAATCAAGGTAGGTTGATGGTGATGCGCAAGGCAATCGACTTACAAGGGTAGAATACATACAAGGTTTGATGGGTTTAAATGGAATGGAGTTAGTAGAGGAGATGTAAGGAAACCCTAAGGTGATAGAGGAATGAGCAATTCATTTAATTAGTTTGAAAAGTGGCTCGACATTGGATCGTGTTTTTTATTTGTCTTTTTGTTTTGAAATTGTTTTCTAAACGTTTTCGATTTTATCTTTTCTAACCTATTAACGTGCAAAGTATACAAGTGTATATAAGAAAAGTAAAGGTCCTAAACTATTACATTGTAATTGGGGAGAGGGATGTATGAGAAGCCCACCAAGGGGGGAAGCCTAAGCTAAGACATAAAAGTAATGAATGGAATGAACCATAAAAGTACAATGGCATGATTAAAGTTCAAATGTCCATATGTGGTGACATCTTCAAGTATTACCTCACAACAAAAGAGAAGAGTTAGTAGTATTCATAAGGATGAATGTAAAATGACTAAAACTAATCAATAAGAGTTAACCATACAAAATCAATAAAAAATGCACAAAAAGCCTTACAAATCTCAACAAATTAATGGAAAGAATTCCACCAAAAGAGCAACAAGATTCAACAAATGAAAGATGCAAAAATGCTATTAAGATATGAGCATAAAATTCAACCAAGGAAATGGAAAAAAAAATCTATTAAAATATGGACACATGTCAAAAATCTATTAAGAATGCAACATACACTTAACAACTTTATGCCATAAAATTCCAATAATACTAATAAAGTTCAACCAATAAAATGACAAAATTCATATTAAGATATGGGCACAATTCTAGTGATAAAAAAATGGCAAAATTCTAACAAAAGTAGCATAAAGGAAAAAATAATAATAATGATTAACAACAAAAAGAAAATAGGGGGATGTGTCCATGATGTGGGTGTAGAAAGTAATCCAATAGGTTTAAGGGGTAAGAGCCCATCGTCACCATGTAATGGACTCACTAAGGCAAATGATCCGATTCTAGCATGAAGGAACAGAAATCGCTTCTCAAACGCGATTCTGGCTTCACCTCCGTTCTCAAACGTGATTCTAGCTTCAATCGAATTCAAACGCGATTCCATATTCAGGTCTCAACACGATTTCGTATTCGATTTCAAACGTGATTTCGTATTCGATTTCTGCACCATACGCGACTTTGACCCCTCTCAAGCCAACGCGATTTTGCAATCACTTCTTGGTAATCTTGAGACTCGTAGTTCAGTCACAACATTGAATCGACGGAAACCTGGAGAAATTCGTGAATTAAGTTATTACGAAGCGCTTACCGAATCGAGGTCGACTTCGCAAGTAATGTTTTCGTGTTCCTTCTACACTATTCTTTGTGAAATTCTCTTCTTCTCCAATCTACTGCTTCTGTTTCTTTGTTGTTGCGTTGCTTTGCGTGAGTTCTTGAGATTGTTGTTTTCTGAATTGTTTAACTGCTTATGTGTGAATGATGTGAGGATGATGATGAATATCAAGATGATGGTGTTTAGCTCAAGTTTGATTAGGGTCTCGATTTGAGACTCTAACTGCTCTTTGGTGAGCTCTGCAGTGAGGGTGAGATGGAGAAGAGAGAAGGGAGACGAAAATTGGTGATGAGGGAGGTAGAGCAATGATTGAGAGAGAGTGATTGTGAAGGTGATAATCTATATAGGGATGAGGTTTTTCGGATCGAATTTCAGAGGTTGAGATCATTTATAGAGTTTGGTGAATATTGGTGAGGATGAATAATGATTGAAATTGGATGGAGAGTGATTGTGGGTTTTGTGTAAAATGAATGGTGAAGGAAGGTGAGTCCTCCCTTTTTTTTTTCTGAATTGGCAGTGGAGATGTAGATTTATAGAGGGTGAAGATTCAGGGGTAGATTAGGAAGTGCAAATGAAAGTTAGTTATGATGCTGTTAGTTAGTTAGTGAAGTTAGTTAGATTGTTTTGAGTTTGTTAGTAGTTATTTCTGTTAGTACTGAATTAGTTGTGTTTTTTGTTATATGTAGAATGCAGCTAAATTGATTAAGTCAGTGAGACTTGAAGTTCTGTTGCAGTTGATCATCATGTGAAGTTAGTTGGTTTGAAGATGAGTTAGGACTCTGTTAGCAAGTGGATTTGATTTGGTTAGTGTTGGTTTGAAATGTTTGAATGTTAGTGATAAACAAGACTATTGGTATTGATAGATGTTAGTGAATGAAAATATTAAAAGCTAGGGATTTAAATGTTGGTTGGAAGAGTAACAATATTTGAATTGTAAATTAGTGAAGTCATAATTCTAGTTTGAAATATGGTGTGAAGTTTGTTCAAAAGATGAAACCTGTTAACTTGAATTGCCTATGACTGGTTAATAGCACTGCTTGAAATAAACTGAGCTAATAGTATTTCTTTTTCTGTTGAAATTTTGTTTGGAAATCAGTGATTAAGATGTGAAATAATTCTGAGTTTTTGAATTTAGTTTGAGATGAGTTGCCAAGCTTGTTGTCCTGTTATTATTTTTTGTGAAGAATTCTGTTATGGCTTTGAAGTTAGTTATGAACTGGTTCTGTTAGCATGAAATTATATGAATCTACCATGAATTTTCTTGAGTTATCTTGGTTTTGTTAGTGAACTTGATCAGAATGTGCCTTGAATGAGTGAATTCCTGTTAAGATCAGTGGCTAGAAACCAGCTTGAATGTTTTAATTGCAAAGCATGTTAACTATGTTAATCACACTGTTGCTTACTCAAGAACTAGGGCTGTTAACTTAATGTCAGTGCAAGATACAGTTATAACTGTTAGAAATGTTTTGTTTTTAGTGAACATGTTACATTAGTTATGGACTGTTATTTTCAGTTTGGGTGTGAAGTGATTTGGAGCTGGTTGTGATGTTAGGAAGTGGCCGGTCTATTATAACTATTATGCTATTGTGAAATGCTGCTGTTAGTTTGGAAATGTTTAGATGTTGGTTAAAGGTGTAATTAAATGTTATGAGTTTGTGAATTATTTGGGTTAGAAATGAATTTTGCTGTGACGTGAATCTGTTCTTTACATGGTGTTGATATACCTTGAATGCATGCAGATTTTTTATGTAACCTCCTACTACCTCCTGATTGTGTGTGTACCTGATATTGCGTTAATGTTTGCAGATTTGAGCGTGAAATCTGGTGCCTAGGGGTAGTGTTTATTGTTTCATCATGTTTAATCAATCATTACTGTTAGTTTCTTGGATTGGCTAAAATTTTGGTAAAACAAAGGTTGTTCAATGTTTGATGTCATGTGGGTGATGTCACAACATTGTGTCTTAACACTGGACTGTGTTAAGTGTTTAAGTTGCCTAAGTTGGATGTCTGATGTCACATGCGATGTTGTGACATTAGATCTGCAGAATTAATAACATCAGGTTTTGTGATGTTGTTAGGGGTTGTGTGTTAGCTGGAATTGTGGAGAGCAGGTGTCTCATTGGATGCGAATATCTTGGGATAGATATTCTCTGCTGCATAGGAGATCTGGTGCAGATTTGTAGGAGATTTAAAAGGTTGAAGATTTGAAAAGATTTTAGGAGAAAATCTGTTTTGAAGATTCAGTTTTAAATAACAAATCAAGTCAGATATTGTAGCAGGTCCAAGCCCAATTCAGATAGCTATATAAAGCGCATCTGTAATGAAGGAAAAGTAACGAAGAAAAAGAGGTAAAGACTGAGTGTCGTTTGTGTCTTCGTGTATGATTTGTAAACCATTCGAGTGTGAATTGGTATTGTTGATTTGAGTTGTTCTTGATCAAAGCTGTGAAGCAGAATCAAGTAGTGCTGTTCAAAGTGTGTGATCTTTGAATTGTGTCACTGAAGTGTTTTAGAGATTGAGTAGTGTTCTCATATCTAAGTGGTTTCTTAGGTAGGAAGTCACTAGTAGGAATTAAGTTTAGGAGATTGTCAACTGGGTTGTTGAGTCTGTAAATTAATTCTACAAGTAGTGAATTTCATCCCTGGCTTGGTAGCCCCCAGACATAAGTAGTTAGACCGAACTGGGTGAACAATTCATTGTGTTGATTTATTGCTGTTATTGCACTGTCCATTGTTCAGAGTGTGTTGTTGTGACATCGCACCTTAACATCACACATCTGATACCAGAATTTTAATTGGTATCAGAGCCTGGTTTCCTGTCTGTCTCTGGGTGAGATCTAGGGAAGTTACTTTCTGGTGTAAAGATGGACAAAGAAGTTGGAGGATTTGTCAACAAACCCCCTATTTTGGATGACTCTAATTATGATTATTGGAAGCCAAGGATGATTACTTTCTTGAAATCCTTGGACAGCAGGGCATGGAAGACCATAGTTAAAGAGTGGAAAGCACTTGTTGCATGTGAAAAAGATGATGCTGGAAAAGATAAAGAAGGCACCTCAAAGCTGAAGCCTGAAGAAAGTTGGACCAAGGAAGAAGATGAGTTTGCCCTTGGTAACTCTAAAGCCCTGAATGCTATCTTCAATGGAGTTGACAAGAACATATTTAGGCTGATCAACTCATGTGAAGCGGCTAAGGTTGCATGGGATATTTTGAAGGCTACTCATGAAGGAACATCTAGAGTTAAGATGTCAAGACTTCAACTTTTGACATCAAAGTTTGAAAGTCTGAAGATGAAGGAAGATGAGACTATTCATGACTTCCACATGAGTGTTCTTGAGCTGGCCAATGCATCTAGTGCTCTTGGAGAGAAAATGTCAGAAGAAAAGCTTGTAAGGAAGATTCTTAGGTCACTTCCTAAGAGGTACAAGATGAAGGTGACTGCCATTGAAGAAGCACAAGACATCAGCCAGATGACGGTTGATGAGCTCATTGGATCTCTTCAAACATTTGAGCTTGGGTTAAATGAAGAAGAACCTGAAAAGAAGCAAAAAAGTATAGCCTTGACTTTAAATGCTCAAGAAGAGAAAGGGAAGAGTACTGAATCCCAGGAGGATTTATCTCAGGCCATAGCTATGTTGGAAAGGCAGTTCAACAAGGTGTTCAAGAGGATGAACAATAACTCCAGGCCTAATGTCAAGAACATCTCTTCTGACATCAGCAAGTCAAAAGAGAAGGATGAAGAGAAGACTGCCCAAGATAAAGGAGTTCAGTGCTTTGAATGTGAAGGTTATGGACATATCAAGAAAGAATGTCCCACATTCTTGAAGAAGCAGAAGAAGGGCATGACAGTTTCCTGGTCTGAATCTGATAGTGAAAGTGAAGGTGAGTCAGCAAAGCATGTTAGAGCCTTAACAGGAACTGTTGTTTCTAATGATGATAGTGATGGAGAAATAACTTATGAGGAGTTAACATCTACTTATCAAGAGTTGTGTTTAAAAAGTGCTGAGATTTGTCAAGAAAACAAGTGTCACAAGCAACAGATTGCTCAGCTTGAGAATGTAAAAGCTGATCTGGAAAAAGAAGTTGTACTAGTTAAATCTCAACTTGATCAGATGACAAAATCTGTTAGGATGATGAACAGTGGTACAACCACTCTTGATAAGATTCTTCAGTCAGAGAAAGTTGCTGGAGATAAATCAGGTATAGGATATGTGGTTGAGGAAAAGAGTTCTACAGAAGCAAGCACTTCTGGAACAAAGAAGGAGGTGTCCCAACCAATGTCTCAGCATCAAATAAAGAGACATGATTCTACACCTAAGAAGGTTACTCATCCACATCCTCAGAATGTTGAGAAGAATGCTCATCATCAGAAGAAGGTGCAGTCTCAGGGAGCTAGTCAGTATATGCCACCTCAATATCACAAGAGCATGAAGGCTGCTAGGTTCAATCAGAACATGGTTCATCAACATCAGGGGAACATGTATGAATATGGATACAGCAATGCTGTGCCTCATTACTATGGAAGAAGGAAGCCTCATCACCATAGGAGACAGTTCAAAAGACAATATCCTTACCATAGAAGACAGTCAAACTATGGTAGTAGAAGACAACAGCCTTATCATAGAAGAAGAAATCAACACTATGGATGGCAGCACCAGCAACATCATCATCATGGAGGCAGAAGGTTTAACCACTTTAGAGATGACAGAGTTAGATGCTTCTACTGTGGCAGATTTGGACATATGCAGTTCTCTTGCTTCAAGCTTCATGGTTATCCAAATTCTGCTCCTCAACCCAGACGGAAGGAGGTCAGGCCCAAAGTAGTAAAACAATGGGTTCCTAAAGCTCAGGTCACATGTCTATTGGCTCACACATCAGATGGACATTTTGCTATAGATGCATGGTACTTTGACAGTGGATGTTCAAAGCACATGACTGGATCCAAGAAGCATTTGGTAGAGTTCAATCCTTGCCATGCAAATGATGTTATTTTTGGCAATGGTGAAAAAGGAGTAGTAGAAGGAGTTGGAAGAGTGAAGAATCATGATGGTCTTACTCTTGATAATGTGCTCCTTGTTCAAGGGTTGAGTGCTAATTTAATTAGCATAAGTCAACTTTGTGATGAAGGTTACAAGGTAAGCTACACCAAAGATGAATGTGTGGTAGCTGATGAGCAGCATGAGGTAGTGATGAAGGGAGTAAGATCCAAAGATAATTGCTATCAGTGGATACCTCAAGTGGACAGCTTATCTAGTGATGTTAAGGATGATGTTGTAACATCAGACTGTAACATTAAGTGTGAAAATCTGAGCATGATGAAAGGTCAATTAGGGTTAATGACTTATGGAGTTAAGTCCAAAGACAATTGCTATCTATGGATTTCTCTAGACTCAAGTTCTTCCTCAGATGAAGAAGTCAACAATGCTGATGGAAGAATCAAAAGCTGTGACCTTAAGAAGTGTTGGGAGCTGAATACTTGCGAGGCCAAGAAAGATGACAACCTGACTAATGACTCCTATAGTTCAGAAGAAAAATTTCACAGGTTGACAATCCTTGGGTTGAAAGATGCTGATGTTGGAGTTAAGGTTGAAACATCTCTTTGCCTTAAAATAAAGAAGGATGTTGAAGAGGTTGATGTGTATGATCTGTCTAAAAATGAGCTGATTGATAAGATGGTTCCTGAGGTTGATAAAAGACTGGAATCAACAAAGGAGAAGGATTTTGAATCACCTCCAAAGGTAAACACTGATAAGCAGAAGACCTCAGTGGTTGGTCCTACAAAATCCTGGAGTACAGTGTCAAGTTCGTCCAGAAAGAAGAAGACCAGAGATAAGTCTGATGATAATGTCCAGGACATATCTCATAAGAAGAAAGCTGTTGTTAGAACTTCAGAGAAAATTCAAAAGGCTTCACCAGATAACATCCCTTTGCATTTCATAAAAAGGTGGAAGTATGTTTTTCAAAGGGAGCTTAATCTGGAAAAAGAATTTGGTATAGATGCTCAGGATATGGTTGAGTTTGCTAGAATATGGTTCAGAGAAGGTGTAGGAACTTATGGTATTCATGTGTGTATGTTAACCTGAATAAGCTGCTCTGACTGTGCTTTATTGGGAGCTTCTTGAAGGACTTCTTTGTGCAATGAGTCCTTTGGATGGTGATGAGAAGCTGATGTCCCAAAAGATGTTGTAACATCATGTTTACTGGTGGAAGATGATTGAGATTGGACATGTGGAGTTGGATGCTCTAGCTTTTTTGGTCAGAAGAGGTGGAGATTATGGTCATGTGTTTAGTAGTTTGACTCCACTAGTTTCAACAACTACTGGTGGATGTAAGGATAGAGGAATTGTGATCTCTTGAAGAGACTGGATCTCAGTAAAGCTTATAAGTAAGTTGAGAATTTGTGGAGTTTGTGACACAGTGTTGAGTTTGGATTATTTTGCTGATAGTAAATCCAGTAGTGGAGCATATGTAATACCCTGGTGTCAAGAGTGTCAAGAGTATCCTTGGTGAAGAATGTCTTTGTTCTGGATTTGAAGCTTAGTGCTTACATTATATCTAAGGAGCATCTACATAGTCATACGGGAGAATGATGAAGTAGAAGGTTTGCCTTGGATGGTGAAGATGAATTGTATGATAGCCTTTGGAGAAAGGGACAGTGGTACCAAAATGCATGTACTTAGAAAATGTGCTCAAATGTTCATCTCCATCTAGAGCATTTGTTAATCATGACAGGGGGAGTACTTATCTATGGATTTTGCAGCAAAGGTTCATTTATTGTGAAGATTGCATGCTGATCAAGCTTGTGGAGATTGGTTGCCTCTTATGAGGATATAATGTCAGATAACATGTTATGACATTAGGCTGTTGATTGGTGTTTTGGTGTGGCCTTGAATGATTCTAGTCATATGAAGCAAATTGTTTGAATCTTGTGCGCACATGCTTCTGAGGAGATGTCTGAAGACAAGATTGAATCATGGCCTTGAATAGATTGTACACTTGTCTTGGTGTGTGTTATTCTAAGTGTGACGAGTTGACTTAGAGTTCAGTGGAAGGCATTGTGTGTGTGCTTCTGATCTTGTGGATGATTGTGTGAAGCTTTCATAATTGGATGGATGAAGAATATGTCTGGATTTTCAAAATGTGGATATTGCTGACAGAAGAAGTATGGTTTTGTACAGTGTGTCATAGGACTTACTTGTTGAGGTTTGTCCAATTGTGGCTAAAAAGAGGGAGAAATAGACAAGGAGTGCTGCTAGTTGTGATGCAGAAGTGCAGATATTGAGGGGGAGAGTTGTTGAACAACTTGTATGCTGGTTCTTGCCTTGGGGGGGAGATTTATTCCATGCTGCTGGTTAGTGTTGAAGTTTATGTACAACAGAGTATTGGAGTGTTTGTGCAACATGCTGAAAGCATTGTGAAGTGAAGCTATTGTGAAGAATTGCTGCTGCTGCAAAGTGTTGGAAATTTATTCAAGTTTTCCGCTGCTGAAGTCTCTGAAGGTGCAGAGATTGTTTTAGCCAAAATTAGCCAAAGGGGGAGATTGTTAGTTTCTTGGATTGGCTAGAATTTTGGTAAAACAAAGGTTGTTCAATGTTTGATGTCATGTGGGTGATGTCACAACATTGAGTCTTAACACTAGGTTGTGTTAAGTGTTTAAGTTGCTTAAGTTGGATGTCTGATGTCACATGCGATGTTGTGACATTAGATCTGCAGAATTAATAACATCAGGTTTTGTGATGTTGTTAGGGTTTGCGTGTTAGTTGGAATTGTGGAGAGCAGGTGTCTCATTGGATGCGAATATCTTGGGATAGATATTCTCTGCTGCATAGGAGATCTGGTGCAGATTTGTAGGAGATTTAAAAGGTTGAAGATTTGAAAAGATTTTAGGAGAAAATCTGTTTTGAAGATTCAGTTTTAAATAACAAATCAAGTCAGATATTGTAGCAGGTCCAAGCCCAATTCAGATAGCTATATAAAGCGCATCTGTAATGAAGGAAAAGTAACGAAGAAAAAGAGGTAAAGACTGAGTGTCGTTTGTGTCTTCGTGTATGATTTGTAAACCATTCGAGTGTGAATTGGTATTGTTGATTTGAGTTGTTCTTGATCAAAGCTGTGAAGCAGAATCAAGTAGTGCTGTTCAAAGTGTGTGATCTTTGAATTGTGTCACTGAAGTGTTTTAGGGATTGAGTAGTGTTCTCATATCTAAGTTGTTTCTTAGGAGGAAGTCACTAGTAGGAATTAAGTTTAGGAGATTGTCAACTGGGTTGTTGAGTCTGTAAATTAATTCTACAAGTAGTGAATTTCATCCCTGGCTTGGTAGCCCCCAGACGTAGGTAGTTAGACCGAACTGGGTGAACAATTCATTGTGTTGATTTATTGCTGTTATTGCACTGTCCATTGTTCAGAGTGTGTTGTTGTGACATCGCACCTTAACATCACACATCTGATACCAGAATTTCACTTACGTAGATTCAGACCTTGCCGTAGGCGAGATAGGTCCCCTTACCATGTACTGGAGATCCTGAGATGAAATGACCATTGGAAATCCGCCTGCTGAATGCACTGTAGTCATCGAACCAGCGGCTGTTGGAATCCTTAGACCACTTGATCTACCGTTAACTAGTGGCGAAACCGGTTAATTTTCCTTTATTATTCTTATGGAGAATCAAGAGACTGAAGCAAGACATGGATTTGCACCTAAAATACCCTTGAGTTGGCAAGTGCTGTGCATTTACATATACCATGATTTTTGAACAATTTGTAATACTTCTGTTCAGCCAGACAATGACCTAAGAAAAAGCTGGTCTAACAGCAAGTTTAGGATCCCAACATTCCTCAATCAGCTTTTTTCAAATTGGGAGGATCATTTTTCCCAGGAGTCCTGGAAGTAGAGTCTCTGATGCCATTTTCTTTAGATACAGTATCAACTGGGACACCTACTTTTTTCAGGAAGTTCATTACACTGGCTTGGATTTTGGAATCTGGATTTTTCTGACCAAAGCAGCCATGTGAAAGGTCATCCAGTGGCCCGAGTTTTTGGTATGTATCAATAACATCTTTGACATTACTCTCACTCTGACAAAATGTTATTCTGTTAAAGCCTTCACTTAATTTGGGCAGCTCTTTATTTTGAAGCATTCCAACCACAATTTGGTGAATCTTGTTAGCTGAATGTGCTTCTTTGCTTTTGTAATTGCAGTAAAAGATGGCGAAGGGACGAAAAGGATTGAAGCAGGTTCCTGTGAAGAGTACTGAAGCAGGTGAAGACAAGGCAAATCAAGAAGGTTGAAGTCGAGATGTGACATGCTTGATTCTCTACGTTGCTGCTCGAATTTATTGGTACAGTGCATTGTGTTTTAGCATGGTCAATGTGTGTGTTTGAATCTGTCTTGTAGTGTTGGCGTGGTGCCCATGAGGTTGGTTGAATGGTGTGAGTTGCTTTTGCATCATATGTGCTAACTAATTAGCTTTTGTTGTGGCAGGAACGATATTGAACTTTGGCTAGCAGTAAAAGCTCTACAAGTTTTGTTTGGGAAGGGACGAAGATATCTTGGAGGCTTTAAGACATGAAGATTGAAAGGTTATTCAAGTAGAGTTAGGAGCCTAGGGTAATAATGTGGCCTTGGTCAAAAAATGTGTAAACTTTGTAACTTGTAGTGGTTAGAAATAGTAATGACTTGAATGGAAATGGATTTGTATTTGAAAACATGGATATGGGTCTTTGATATGAACATTGATTATGGAATTAAACTGGATTCAAAGTGTGAACAAGATTGGTTTAATGTGAGTAAAAGAGAATGGTTTAAAATTTGAATTTCGATAAATGGTTATGGATATGGAAAAATGGTTAGAGTTTGGTTTTTTGGACAATTTAATGTATAACTTTGGTTTTTTGTAATTGATCTTGAAATTTTGGATTTGTATTTGGATGTAGATTAGATATTGCTTTGGTTTGGATTTAGAAAAAACGGTCATGGATTTTTGGACATGGACTTGAATTTTGAATTTTGAATTTTGAATATGAGGTTTAATCTAGAACTTAATTTGGATTTAGGAAAAAATGGATATGGACCAACCATGGGTTTAAAAGAGGTTAAGTGGACAATAATGGAATTGGATTGACTTGCAATTGTTGTAAACATGAGACTTTGAATTACCTAATTATCTTGTTCTTATCTTGCATCAATCGAATCAATCTTGAATAACTTGAATGTACTCATAACTAAATAACATGTAATGACCAAAGCGCTGGGCCCTGAATGAAACCCGTCTTTAATAGATCTTGAATGTACTTAGAATGGACCACATGAACCAATGTCTTTGCCCATAACTTGCTCCTTAAGTAATGATGATACTTTGGACGATCAGATGCATCAATGTATAGCACTCATGAGGAAATCACTTGAAGGCCACTTAACCAGGGGAATAAACCCTAATAAAGTGATGATGAACATAAGAAGATTTTTCTCTTCATGGTTGCATAGCCAAAGCTTCGAGTATTCACCAAAACGCTAATCATGCAGGATGAAAC
Organism: Lathyrus tuberosus; assembly: GCA_022829125.1. Lineage (NCBI taxonomy): Eukaryota > Viridiplantae > Streptophyta > Magnoliopsida > Fabales > Fabaceae > Lathyrus > Lathyrus tuberosus. Next base: position 11,080,819 of record JALAZF010000153.1, read on the forward strand.
CCTAGCTCCATAATCTTTGTATCTAGTTGAGCCACAACCTGTAGGAGGATGAAAAACCCTTGATGTGTGACTTTTGATCCACATGCTGTAACGCCCCAGTCAGTTTTGTCAGTTTTGTCTTTTTAATTAATTGAGTTGTTTTGAGTATTTTATTATTATATTATTTTATTTTTGACTTTTATGTGAAAATATATTATTTTTCGTCGTAAATATATTTTATCGCATTTTGAGAGCGTTTGCGAGATAATTGAGTGTAGGGGTATTTTGGTCTTTGTCGGGTAGATATTATATTTTTCATAGAAATAGAAATAGAAAGAGAGAAAAGTAGAAAGAAAAGAAAAGAGAAGAAGAAAAGGAGAAGAGAAAGAGAAGAGGAAAAAGAAGAAAAAGAGGAAAAACTTGTGGATTTAGGAACCGACTTTCTACACGCGATTTAATCGGGTAAGGGTGCGAAACTCGATTATCTTATGCTTGTGTATGATTATGTATGGATGTGTTTGCATATGCTATGGTTTTTCTATAGTTTTGGATTCTAGGTTGAAATGAGAAATATAATGAGAAATCGATGTTCTCGCGGTTGAAAATCGGTGTAAGCGTAGTAGAATACTTGTTACCATGATTGAGTTACGTTTTGATTGCTATATGTTGGTTTGGAAATGTTTTGGGTGGAGAAAATATGGTTTTGGGATGATCTGGTGCGCTGCTAGGTTTTGCTGAAATCGCAGGTTCGCACTGCGAATGGCCAGCGAATCGGTGGCGAGCGTTCGCGTGAGGTTCGCACTGCGAACGTTGTATTATTTTTCATTCTGCCACTGTTCGCTGGAGGATTCGCACTGCGAATGGGGTAGCGAGCATTCGCTGGGAGTTCGCACTGCGAACGTTGGGAATTTTCTAGGCTATTTTGCTTCTGCCACTGTTCGCTGGGACATTCACACTACGAATGAAGTAGCGAAGGACTCGCTAGGAGCTTCGCACTGCGAACGTGACAGCTTTTCCCAATTTGTTTTCTTTATAATTTTTGATCCGTGAGTCGGTTTGAGGCGTGGTTTGATGCGTTAGAAAGCTTATAAAATGTTCTTGCTTATGATGATGGTTTTGAGATTGTTGGCCGATTAAATTAGGCAGGGAATTAGAAAATATGTTATTTTGTCGACTTTTGCCGTTTTAATGGTGCGAACTTGATGTGTATATGCAATATGCTATTAGTGTGGATATTGTATGACCTGTGTACTGTTGTGTGATGAAATTGCATGAAATACATATTGTGATGATGATTGGTGGCCTTAGGGCAAGATAATGCAACGTGTGGTAATTGATGATATATGCATGATTATGAATGTGTATATGTGTGCATTTTGAATGTCATGAGTCATTGTATGCCAAGCATCATGATATGCATTCTTGTGACGTCCTGAGTGACGGATTGATTTCAGAGGGAATCTGCTATAACATCGTGCGCCTTAAAAATAAGAGGACTGAAGCGCCTTAAAAATAAGAGGACCGAAAGCGATGGTTATAGACGATCGTGTGCCCATGTGGGGTGTGAGCGATCGGGTCGTGTGCCCGTGTGGGGTGTGAGCGACGGGGAACATCGTATGCCCGACAGGGAGTTACAGTGATGTAACGAGCGATGATTCCAGCAGAGTTCCTGAGTGAACTAGTGATGAGAAATATTGGAAGTCGGTACCGCATATGCATTGCATAGAGTCGTTGTGTCGGTCTCTGTGCATTTGCATAAATCATGGATTAATTGTGTATGGAATTGTGATTGTGATTGATGAGATGGAATATGTATAATTGTGTTGATGATGCGTGCATTGTGTATGATTGATATGCATTGGTGATGGATACCTGATAATTGTACTGTGTTGGGTTGTATTTGTTTGTGGTGTAATTGTGGTGAGAATATTGTACTTGTGCATTCTGTGTTAATATATAATTATATGCAATTATATTATGATTGTTTTTCTCACCCTTCTGCTGTTTTATAATGCTCTATGAGGCATTGCAGATTAGAGTTGCTGGAGGTCTTTTTGTGAAGCTTAGGTCTTCATTCTTTTGTCGGTCGGCTCTGATATGTGACACCGGGTAGTCGGGGTGATCGAGTGTGATTATTTTGTATTATGTATATGTATCTTTTGGATTGTACATGTATGATGTTGTATATGACAAACAAACTTCTATTATATATATATATATGAGATTCAGTTACGGATTTTCCACTTTCATTCTGTTTCTGAATTGTGGGTGTATTACTACCTGAATCGTTGCATATCTTTATGAGCAGGTGTTGTATGTTTGTTTCAAATTGATGTGACCCCTCGGTCTATGCCGTGCATGTTTTAAATATACTCTGATGAAAGTTTGAATTTTTTATTTATCGCTTTAATAGCTTTGGGGTATAGATTGGGGGTGTTGCATTAAGTGGTATCAGAGCCAATTCATGTCAGTTTGTGTCAGTCCTTGTTAGTCTTTGTGGTTCGGTGAGTTGTTTGTTTAACCATAGTTTCTGTCATTGGAAATGAACAAAATATGGCTGGTAGGAATGATGCTGCTTTGGCTGCTGCGATGCAAGCTATGGCTCGGGCTGTGCAGGGTGCACCTAATGCTGCTGGTAATGATGAGTTCAGGAAGAACAAGCCGCCTGTCTTTAAAGGGAGACATGATCCTGATGGTGCACAAATTTGGTTGAAAGAGATTGAAAGGATCTTCCGAGTTATGGATTGTGCTGAGGACAGTAAGGTGAGACTGGGAACTCACATGTTACAGGAAGAAGCGGATGACTGGTGGGTTAGTACTCGTCAGGTGTTGGACGCTGGGGATGAAGAAGTTACTTGGGAATTGTTTAGCAGGGAGTTTCTGAGGAAGTATTTTCCTGAAGATGTAAGAGGAAAGAAGGAAATTGAGTTCTTGGAATTGAAACAAGGTAATATGTCTGTTATTGATTATACTGCTAAGTTTGTGGAGCTTGTGCAGTTTTATCCTCATTATGCTGAAGCGACTGCAGAGTTTTCTAAGTGTGTGAAGTTTGAGAGCGGATTGCGTCCTGAGATTAAGCAGGCAATCGGTTATCAAAGGATAAGAAGGTTTTCTGATTTGGTGGAATGTTGTAGGATTTATGAAGAAGATAGTAAGGCTCGTTCTACTCACTATAAGAGTGTGAGTGACAGAAAAGGGAAGCAACAGTTCCGTAGTGGTCCGTATGTGACACCAATTGATAAGGGTAAGCAAAGGGGAAATTTTGAGAGAAGGTCAAGTGGAGGGGGAATGTCTAGTCCTCTGAGGTGTTATAAATGTGGTGATTTGGGGCATCGTCAGTTTGAGTGCAGGAAAGATATGAGGAAGTGTACTAATTGTGGAGGTGTCGGACATGTTGTAGCTGATTGTAAAAGGAAGAATGTGGTGAAGTGTTTCAATTGTGTGAACCTGGTCATATTAGCGCAAAGTGTCCGAAACCGAAGCAAGTTCCATCTGGTGGGAAAGTTTTTGCATTGGCGGGGACTCAGACTTCAAGTGCAGATCGTCTGATCAGAGGTACTTGTTTTATAAATAGTACGCCTTTAGTTGCTATTATTGATACTGGAGCGACTCATTCGTTTATTTCGTCTGAGTGCACTAAGCGTTTGAATCTTGTGTTGTCTTCGATGGATAGAGAGATGGTTATTGATACTCTAGCAATGGGGTCAGTAACTACTTCTTTGGTTTGTTTAAGTTGTCCTTTGACCATTTATGGTAGAGACTTTGAGATGGATTTGGTGTGTTTACCGTTGGAGGGTTTAGATGTGGTTCTGGGAATGAATTGGTTGCAATTCAATCGGGTTCATATTGATTGTTATCATAAGTTAGTAAGGTTTCCTTTTCTTGAAGAAGACGAAGACTCGAGTTTCTTATCTACCAAAGAGTTGAAAAAACTTTTGGCGGATGAAGCTCAGTTGTTTAGGTTGTTTGCGTCGTTGACTGTGGATAGTCAAGTGTCGCTTGATGTGTGTCATACCCCAAATTTTGACCACTAAGATTTCCCATCATTGTGAAAATCATCATCACAATATGGATGAACCATCATGCCTCATCAGTCTCCTCAAGGAATGGGTGAGCATTCACTACAATCAAAATTAGGGTTTCAAGCCCTCTCTGAGTGCTTAGACAAAGGATCAATCAAGGAATGACATGATCTTCAACTTGTCTAACCTCTCAAACATCCACAATGGATCAAAAGGACTCCCACTTCAAGGATTAAGCACAAGGCTGCTCCCTTCTAGGTGGATCAAGTCTCAAGATCGACAGTGTCACCAAATTAGGGTTTTGGTCGACCAGGGCCCCCAGATGGAAATTTTTCATCCGGGCACAAGCCAATGACCCAAAACCTAACCTAATATACTCCATGGAACCTCATGGACCCAAGCATCAAGTCTATTTTGCCTCAGGGGATGCATTCATCAAAAATCAGGAATTAGGGTTTCTTGACCTAATTCACCCCTAAGTTGACTTTTGGGACAAATCATGAACCAAGACCTCAAGACATGATTTGAGGGTCTCTAATGAACTATATTGATCCACTTGGAACAATGGATTAATCCAAGAAGCTTGAGCAACAAGTCTCAATTTCATCTGCACCACAATTAGGGTTTTAAGGGAAAAGTCAACTGTAACTTTGACTTTTGACCAGGACATGCTCTCAAACCCTAGGACATGCCTCAATATACCTTATGACACCCATGGAACATGACCATCAAGTTTGATTTAGGTCAAGGACATGATTTCCTGAAGAATTGCACAGTTTAGAATTCATCTGATAAAAAGTCAACTGTGCACAAAAGTCAACTTTGACTTTTTGAGAGTTTTCACCAAAATGGATTTTTAACCCTAAAATGATGTTAATGTATGATTTGAATCATCATTCATCAAGAAAAATCAAGAAAAGTTGGATAACTTGTAAAAGGGGTAACCATAAAAACTTAGAAAATTTTCTAAGTTAAAAATAAAGTGGTTAGGGTACCAACTTTGGAGGATCATAACTCCTAAACCACAGAACCATTTTTCCTCATCCAAAGATGGATTTGTAGCCCTCATTACCCTCTACAAAAACTTCAACTAGACCTAAGTCCAATTCATTAAGGATTTTGAGTTATGGAGTGATCAAAATGGCTGAAAAATGAAAATGTCACTTTTTCCAACACTTAGTGAAATTTTCACTAAGTCCAAATCTGTCTTCATTTTTTTCCAAATGTAGGGGGATTTTTCACTTGGATTCAAAAGAGATCAAAACCAAACATGTTCAAACAGTTGTTGTATCATGTAAGGGCTTTCCAAAATGGCCAAGAACATTACCAAATTCAACTTACACCATGAGATATGACATTGGCAAGTTGCCTTGCTGAAATCTGTCAAAGGCAAGGCAGAATTTGCAATTTTGCTCGATTTGCCAAAATCAGCCAAATTCAAATGCTCCTATCCACTTGGACACATCTGAGGATTGAATCTAAAGGGGACAATCACTGAGCCAAGCCTCCAAAGTCCATGGAACAAGAAATAGCATGTTGAACCTAGAATGGCCAAAATAGGGACAAGACTCCAAATTTGGATTGAAGCATTCAATGGAAGCATCAAGGTGGCATGGACTGAGCCATTCTCATCTGAAATCAGTCAAGACTTATCCAAGACCAAGGGAACCAAAGCTCTGTACGCTAACCTCTAGTCAATGGCTAGAGGAGACTTGGATTTCCATTTGCCAACATTGGCCAAACCTACTTAGCAGTTGCCATTCACTATTCCTTGCAAAACAAACTTGCTCTACTATAAATAGAGCTCAATTGTGTTCAGTTTAAGTACACCAAAGGCCTACAACACTTGCCTTTCTCAAAATCTCTTTCTCTTGGCAAAAATGCCTTTCTTAGCAAGGTAACTGTCGGGTTTTGAGTTTGAGAGCTTTTCCAACCAAACCAATCACTCACACACCTCATATACATCACATATGAGCTGATCAAACACTTAAACAACAACTGGAACATTGATTTCTCAGAATCACCAGTCAATTGCTGAAGGTTTTAACCAAAGTACAGTTGAGATGCCATGAAGTGATCCAGCCAATTTCCATCAAGTCCAAGCATTCAAACACATTCCATAGCACCTAGGGAAGCTGTTCAGATCATCACAACACAACTGTAACACCTTCTACACAAATCACGATCACCAGCTGCAAGTGGTAAGCATGGGCTCTTCTAACTCTATGATCCATGCAATTTTTGCTGCACAATAATTTGGCCATATGTTCATAATCATGCATGGAATGTTTTCCCTCAATTAATTGCTTTGTTTGAATCGTGTATCAAAAATCCTAGCCTTCATGCAGAAATTAGGGTTCTTGAGGTTTCTTCGTGATTTCATGTTTTATGTTTAATTTAAATGAAATAAAGTGTTATAGACATGATCGTGAGGTTGAAACGGGTTGATTGGTATGTGGATTGCATGATATGGTTAAGTATTCAGTGAGATTGGATGGAAAATGTAAATCTGGGAAACTCAGAACACGCGCGTGTTCTTGGTGTGTTCTTGGCGCCATTTTCAGAAATTTGAATATTTGAATTTTGTGATTTTTGTTTAATTGATTCAAAAATTAATTTCTCTCTGAGTTTTAATGATTTTGAGTTGATTCTTTTTTTAATAATTCACAAAAATGTTAAAATATTTTATTTTATAAAAAAATCCCAAAAATATTATTTATTTCATATAATTGATATTTTTGCAAAGAATTAATGTTTTAATTATTTTTAACATTTAAAATATTTTTTCCACCTTGATTTTGCAACTTTTAATGCTTTCTAATTATTTTGTAGGTCAATACTTAATTTTTGAAGCATTAATCCAAGATCACAATTTGTTTTTCATTTGTTAAACAATTTTGATCATTTTAATTGAATTTTTATTCAATTAAATACATTTTTGAAAACAAATTAGGGTTTTTGGATTAATTCAACCCTCATAAATCATTTTCAAAACACTTTGGGTCTCTAATAGAGTGTAAGACCCAATCCTTTTTTGACCAAACCATTTTTGGGCCTCAGTGTATTGTATAAGTCCCGATACCGTCAAAAACAAACGGCGCGATCGTCGCCCTTTTGAAAAATAACCTTCTGGGCCTCTCCTCGAGCTATAAGACCCATTCAAAACTTTTGGGCCTCTATTAGAGTGTAAGAACCAATCCCCTTTTAACCAAAACAATTTGGGCCTCACTTATTGTATAAGTCCCTTCGTGTTAAAAGAAAATCTCGGCGCGATCGCCATTTCAAACGGAAAAAACATCTGGGCCTACCCTCGTGTTATAAGCCCCACTCTTTTTCTTTAAACCTTTTTGGGCCTCTTGAGAGAGTGTAAGACCCAAATCCCTTAGTACAGAAAACTTTTTGGGCCTCATTCACTTGTATAAGTCCCTCTGTACAAATTCAACAGTGCGCTCACTGATAAAACCCTGGGCCTCTCCTCGAGCTGTAAGCCCCAAATCTTTCTTTTTCAAAGCACTTTCTCCTTTGATTTTGAATATACTGTTGTTTTCAATCTTTCTTTGTTGAACAACTAACCAAACAGCATGGAAGCTCTACAACCGAGTAAGTGGTTATTGCTTTCATTTACCGCTTTCATATACATATAACTGTATTGTGGGGCTGTTTCACTGTAAGTCTTCTTTCATAAACTCATATCAACTGTGTAATAATAGTATAGAGTTTCCCCGACAACTACGTCTAGAACTAGGTGACGCCGTTTCGTTTATTCGTAGAAATAGACAACTAGATCCCCAATAGGATCACCAAATACAGTCTTCTCTTCGGCTGTCCTCATTAGGAATTGTCAAGAAACTCTACTCCCAGAGATGAATGTATTCTCCGTGAATGACATCTTTGAGTTTCTTCCAAATTCTCGAACTTTTCTGACTTGATCTATTCCTTGTGAATAGCTTGCCTTGAATTTCTCGGGGTTTGGGGACCCACGGGCTTCTTAAAAGCATCGGCCTTCTCTTGGGCATCGTACAAGGACCCACAGTGTAACACCCCGATTTGTTTAATTCTATTTATTTATTTCATTTATTTGAATTTTGTGAAATGTGTGAATTTATGGTATTTTACCTGCTAATTGAGATAATTGGTTAATTTCTCTGATAGGTAAAATATTTGCACAAAATTATAATTTCTTTTCAACTTTTATTTCCCGAAATATATTTCATCGGTATGTTTATGTTTTATCGCGTTTTGAGAGCGTTTGCGAGATAGTTGAGCTGAGGGGTAAAATGGTCATTTTGGGTAGTTAGATATTTTGTTATAAAAAGAGAAATAGAGAGAAAAGAGAGAGAAAGGAAAAGAAAAGAAAGAAAAGGGGAAGAAGAGAAAGAGAAGAGAAGGAAAAAGAGAGAAGAGGAAAAAGAGGAAAATCGAGGAAATCTCTGTTTCAAGCGCGAATAATCGGGTAAGGGTGAGAAGTTTCAATTATATCTTGCTTGTGTATGTATATGTGTATGTTTTCTTGGATTGTTTTGGTGATTTTCTTCTAGTTTTCCTTTTAGGTCGAAATGAGAAAAATGGTTAGAAATCGATGTTTTCACGGACGAAAGTCGAAATAAATCGCGTAGTAGAGTCGTGTGATGCTGGGTCGTGTTTTATCGTGATCGTTTGATTGAATTGAGTTGAATTTGTAACTTTTGCGTTTTTGATATATATCGATGTTTTTGTGCAAATTGATGTTGTGATCGAGTAAAAGTGTTTGGATATGTCTGGTAACATTGGGATAGGTTGATATTTAATCGGGAATGGTTATTCGTGTGTTTTCGAGTGATTTTGATCGAGTTTGAAATTGGGTTAAATTGATAAAACTATGTGTCAAAATATTTCAACCGTGAAAATGTGGTGGATGGCTTTTTAATGGTGAAAATATTGTAGTACGTCGAATTCTGAGATCGCAACATTTTACGGAATCGAAAATGGATGTCCGGAAGTCTAAAAATGGTGTTTTTAAGGTTGAGAGGCAGCAGGTAGCGCGCTCAGCGCGCAGGTCTGGGCAAACATGAAAATTCCAAAACTTCAAAAATTCATAACTTTTGATCCGTAAGTCCGTTTTGGTCCCCGTTTGAAGCGTTGGAAAGCTAATGAAAAGTTCTTTCTTTTAAAAATGGTTTAGAGATCGTTAGATGATTTAATTAATTCGTGTTTTTGAAAAATAGTCGGGTTGTCGGGTTTTTATCGCGTTAATTGTGTGCGATTGATGTGTTATCATGCTATATGCTTTTGTTATGTAACATGTAGCTTGTGTGATGTTATATGATATGAATATACATGATGAAATGTTGTTATGATGTGTTGTGGGTAGCCTTTGTGGTGTGAATCCCTTGTGGAAGTAATTGTGATGGCATGATTGTTGTGGTTTGTGGTTTGTGGTGAAATGCATTGTTTATGTGAAATTCAATGTATGTTGTGTGGTGGCCTTTATGGTTTGAAATGCATTGTTTGAATTGATTTGCAATACATGAGTGTGACGATGTTGATTAATTCATATGGTTGAATTGTGAATGTATGGAATTGATGAGTTGAAATATATGCATGATGATGTGTGCATTTAAATGTCATGAGTCATTGTATGCCAAACATCATAATATGCATATTGTGAAGTCGAGTACCATGAGGGTACGAGCGACGGTTTGGTTCTTGAGGGAATCTGCTATAACATCGTGAGCCTCGAAAATATGAGGAATGAATCGCCTGAGCACCTAAAGCGATGGTTATAGACGATCGTGTGCCCATGTGGGGTGTGAACGACCGGGTTGTGTGCCCATGCGGGGACCTAAAGCAATCCATAAACGTCGTGAGCCTCGAAAATATAAGGAATGAATCGCCTGAGGACCTAAAGCGACGGGTGAACATCGTATGCCTGACGGGGTGTTACTTGAGCGACCCTCAGTAACGAGCGATGGTTCTGCAGAGTTCCTGAGTGAACTAGTGATGAGAAATGTTGGAGTCGGTACCGCATGGCATTTGCATAGAGTCGTTGTGTCGGTCTCTGTGCACTTGCATAAATCATGGATTGATTATGTGTGAGAATTGTGAATGGATGCATTGGTTGTGGACAATATGTTTTATGTGTAGCGAGCGATTTTGGACACGGTTCTTAAGCGCTGTTCTCTCTCTGCGGTTTGAGCTTTGACTACAGGTCGATTCATTTTTTATCCTATTGTGAGATGAATAAGGAAGGGAAATAGATGTCTCCAATTAACCCTGCTTTGCATACTGAGTTTAAACAGCGGTCTGTTAGGTTACGAATGCTATCAATGTGGGGGGGCCTTTGTACTGGTTATTTGTATTTTCGCCAGTACTGTTTTCTTTCTTTTTTACCTGGGCAGAAGGTTTTTGGCGGGGAACAAGGATTAGGATGTTAGGACTGATGCTTTTGAAATACTGCTTTTGATTGATGGAGATATGGGATTTGGTTTTTTGTTGATTGCGCTCGCTAAAATCTTTTCTTTCGATCTTATGCCTACGTATTCCCGTTTACCGAAACAGGGAAATCAGAGCGTTCGTAGTTCCTCCTATTCTATGGGAGGAAATTGGTGTTTTGGTGTCTTGTTCAAAGCCCAAGACGTGAAGCGAAAGGTGGTTTGTATCTTGTTCAAAGCCCAAGGTGTGAAGCTGAAAGACCTCGACTTTAGAGAGAATTTGTCATCTCTAAAGAGGGAGAAGGAGAATTACTTTAACTGGGATACGCGGATCCGAGCAATGCCATAATTTCCGAAGAAAGGGTTTTAACCTGAAGGAGAAGACTTTAACTGAGTGTAGAGCAATGCCATCTTTCCTTAGGAATTTCTCATGCTAAAAGAGGGACAGTGGCGTGGATATAGATGATCCAGAGGCTTGCCGCTTACAGCGATTAGATGAAGGGAAAGGAGTTGTTGATGTTTGTGTACTGTGAACGAGGCACAACTTTGATGCTAAAAGGTTGATTGGATCAACCAGTGGTTTTCTTATACAAAAGCCTAAGAGGAGGCTAATTTCCGCTAGGAAAATCATTATACAAAGCCTAAGAGGAGGCTATTTTGTGTCTCGTACAAAGCCCGAGATAGAGGTTATTGTTTGTTTGACTCAACGAGGGAGTCTTTGTGTCTCGTACGAAGCCTGAGATAGAGGCTATTGTTTATTTGACTCAACGAGGGAGTCTTTGTGTGTCTCGTACAAAGCCCGAGAGAGAGGCAAAAAGGGTTGACTCAATAGGAGAATCTTTTATACTCAACAAGAGAGTGTTTTTGTATCTCGTACGAAGCCCGAGATGGAGGCTAAAAGTTTGACTCAACAAGAGAGTGTTTTTGTATCTCGTACGAAGCCCGAGATGGAGGCTAAAAGTTTGACTCAGTTGGGTGATAGATCCAATATACTGATTTTAAAAGAGAAAATCAGTTCTTATATGAGCAACACTGTACTCAGGGATTTGATTTGAGGATCAGGGATATTTCCTTCTCTTTGAGGAAACGGGAAATCCAAAGGGTATTGAGACTGTCCGAGTCTGCGGGTTTCCTTCCTATTTAACGAAGGGGTCACTTGAGAATGTCTTTGAGACTCAAGGAAGTTAGACTGTCCAAGTCTAGAGTTTTATCTTTTGTACTATGCTTTGAGAAATAGTAGTAGACTCTATGAAAGGATTGTTCTATGAGGATGACTAGGTTCTGTTCCTATACCTCTAAGAGGTCGCCGGGACAATTTGTACGAAGCCCAAGAGGAGGCTGGAAACTTTTAAGAAGCCGACGGGTCCTTGTACGAAGCCCAAGAGGAGACTATCATTCCCGGAGGAAGAGATCATTATATGAAGCCTAAGAGGAGGCTGTGAATACTTCTAAGAAGCCGTAGTGTCCTTGAATAATGCCCAAGAGGAGGCCGATGCTTTTAAGAAGCCCGTGGGTCTATCATCTCCTTTCCATTAGGAGAGATAACTCTTTTAAAGATAAAAACCACTGGTAAACGTGCGAGGTTTACTATCCAGCGACTTTTAGCTTTTAAAGAGGGTTCCTTAGTTAAGGTCCAAGATTATGACCGTAGTGGGTACCCAAACCCCGAGACATTCAAGGCAAGCTATCCACAAGGAATAGATCAAGTCAGGAAAGTTCGAGAATTTGGAAGAAACTCAAAGATGTCATTCACGGAGAATACATTCATCTTGGGGAGTAGAGCTTCTTGACGATTCCTAAGGAGGACAGCCGAAGAGAAGGCTGTATCTGGTGCTCCTATTGGGGATCTAGGCGTCTATTTCTACGAATAAATGAAACGGCGTCACCTAGTTCTAGACGTAGTTGCCGGGGAAACTCGAAATATCTATACTATTATTACACAGTAGATATGAGTTTATGAAAGGAGACTTACAGTGAGCAGCCCCACAATACAGTTTATAATATGAAAGCAGTAAACGAAAGCGATAACCACTTACTCGGTTGGAGTGCTTCCATGCTGTTTGGTTAGTTGTTCAACAAAGAAAGATTGAAAACAACAGTATATTCAAAATCAAAGGAGAAAGTGCTTTGAAAAAGAAAGATTTGGGGCTTACAGCTCAAGGAGAGGCCCAGGGTTTTATCAGTGAGCGCACTGTTTGACTTTGTACAGCGGGACTTATACAAGTGACTGGGGCCCAAAAAGGTTTTCTGTACAAAGGGATGGGTCTTACACTCTCTCAAGAGGCCCAAAAAGGTTTAAAGAAAAGAGTGGGGCTTATAACACGAGGGTAGGCCCAAATGATTTTTCGTTTAAAAATGGTGATCGCGCCGAGGTTTTCTTTTAACGCAGAGGGACTTATACAATAAGTGAGGCCCAAAATGTTTTGGTTAAAAGGGGGATTGGTTCTTACACTCTAATAGAGGCCCAAAGTGTTTTGAATGGGTCTTATAGCTCAAGGAGAGGCCCAGATGATTTTTATTTTTAAACGGACGACGATCGCGCCGTTTACTTGTACAGAGGGACTTATACAATGAGTGAGGCCCAAAAAGTTTTTGTACAAGGGGGGATGGGTCTTACACTCTCTCAAGAGGCCCAAAAAGTTTTAAAAAAAGAAATGGGTCTTACTACTCGAGGGTAGGCCCAAGGTTTGTTTTTCAACGGATGATGATCGCGTCGAACTTTTTGAAATACAACGGGACTTATACCATAAGTGGGGCCCAAAATAGGCTGTATTTACAAAGGGTTGGGTCTTACACTCTATTAGAGGCCCAAAAAGTTTTGAAAATGATTTATGAGGGTTGAATTAATCCAAAACCCTAATTTGTTTTCAAAATGTATTTAATTGAATAAAAATTCAATTAAAATGATCAAAAATTGTTTAACACATGGAAAACAAATTGTGATCTTGGATTAATGCTTCAAAAATTAAGTATTGACCTACAAAATAATTAGAAAGCATTAAAAGTTGCAAAATCAATGTAGAAAAAATATTTAATATGTCAAAAACAATTAAAATATTAATTCTTTGCAAAAATATCAATTATATGAAATAAATAATATTTTTGGGATTTTTTGTGAAAATAAAATATTTTAACATTTTTGTGAATTATTAAAAAAAGAATCAACTCAAAATCATTAAAACTCAGAGAGAAATTAATTTTTGAATCAATTAAACAAAATCACAAAATTCAAATATTTGAATTATTCAAAAATGGCGCCAAGAACAAGCTGAAGAACACGCGCGTGTTCTTGGTTTCTCAGATTTGCATTTTCTATCCAATCTCCATGAATATGTAATCATATCATGCAATCCACATATCATTATGCTCGTCTCAACCTCACGATCATGTCTATGTACTTTAATTTCATTTAAATTAAACATACAACAAGAAATCACAAAGAGACCTCAAGAACCCTAATTTCTGCATGAAGGCTAGGATTTTTGATACACGATTCAAACAATGCAATTAATTGAGGGAAAACATTCCATGCATGATTATGAACATATGGCCAAATTATTGTGCGAGGAAATATGCATAGATTGAGAGATGACCAAGCATGTGCTTACCTCTAGGTCGTGACAGCAAGTTCAAAGTGATTTTTGATCTGGAGGTGTTACAGATGAGTTGTGATGATCTGAACAGCTTCCCTACACCCTATAGATTGTGTTTGGATGGTTGGACTTGATTGAAATTGGCTGGATCATTTTGTGGTACCTCAGCTGCACTTTGGTTAAAACCTTGAGCAACCAGCTGGTGATTTTGTGAAATTGATGTTTCAGAAGTAATCTAAGTGTTTGATCAGCTCATATGTGATGTATGTGAGGTGTGTGAGTGATTGGTTTGATTGGAATTGCTCTCAAACTCAAAACCCGATAGTGACTTGCCTTAGAAGGCAAAATTGGAGTGAAAGAAGAGATTTTGAGGAAAGCATCTGTTATATGGCTTTGGTGTACTTAAACTGACCACAATTGAGCTCTATTTATAGTAGAGCAAGTTTGTTTTGCAAGGAATAGTGCATGGCAGCTGGTAAGTAGGTTTGGCCAATGTTGGCAAATCAAAATCCAAGTCTCCTCTAGCCATTGACTAGAGGTTAGGGCACAGAGCTTTGGTTCCCTTGGTCTTGGATAAGTCTTGACTGATTTCAGATGAGAATGGCTCAGTCCATGCCACCTTGATGGTTCCATTGAATGCTTCAATCCAAATTTGGAGTCTTGTCCCTATTTTGGCCATTCTAGGTTCAACATGCTATTTCTTGTTCCATGGACTTTGGAGGCTTGGCTCAGTGATTGTCCCCTTTAGATTCAATCCTCTGAGGTGTCCAAGTGGATAGGAGCAATTGAATTTGGCTGATTTTGGCAAATCAACCAAAGTTGCAAATTCTGCCTTGCCTTGACAGATTTCAGCAAGGCAACTTGGCAATGTTGTATCTCATGGTGTAGGTTGAATTTGGCAATGTTCTTGGCCATTTTGGAAAGCTCTTACATGATACAACAACTGTTTGAACAAGTTTGGTTTTGACCTCTTTTGATTCCAAGTGAAAAATCCCCCTACATTTGGCAAAAAGTGAGGCAGAATCTGACTTAGTGAAAATTTCACTAAGTGTTGGAAAAAATGACATTTTCACTTTTCAGCCACTTTGATCACTCCATAACTCAAAATCCTTAATGAATTGGAATGACTTGTAGTTGAAGTTTTTGTAGGTGATAATGAGGGCTACAAATCCATCTTTGGATGAGAAAAAATGGCCTTGTGGTTTAGGAGTTATGGTCCTCCAAAGTTGGTACCTTTGCCACTTTATTTTTAACTTAGAAAAATTTCTAAGTTTTATGGTTACCCCTTTTACAAGTTATCTCACTTTTGTTGATTTTTCTTGATGAATGATGATTCAAATCATACATTAACATCATTTTGGGGTTAAAAATCCATTTTGGTGAAAAATCTCAAAAAGTCAAAGTTGACTTTTGTGCACGGTTGTCTTTTTATCAGATGAATTCCAAACAGTGCAATTCTTCAGGAAATCATGTCCTTGACCTAAATCAAACTTGATGGACATGTTCCATGGGTGTCATAGGGTATATTCAATCATGTACTAGGGTTTGGGAGCATGTCCTGGTTAAAAGTCAAAGTTACAGTTACCTTTTCCCTTAAAACCCTAATTGTGGTGCAGATGAAATTGAGACTTGTTTCCCAAGCTTCTTGGATTAATCCATTGTTCAAAATGGATCAATATAGTATATTAGAGACCCTCAAATCATCTCTTGAGGTCTTGGCTCACGGTTTGTCCCAAAAGTCAACTTAGGGGTGAATTAGGTCAAGAAACCCTAATTCCTGATTTTTGATGAATGCATCCCCTGAGGCAAAATTGACTTGATGCATGGGTTCATGAGGTTCCATGAAGTATATTAGGTCATGTTTTGGATCATTGCCTTGTGCCCAGATGAAAATTTCCATCTGGAGGCCCTGATCGACCAAAACCCTAATTTGGTGACACTATCGATCTTGAGACTTGATCCACCTAGAAGGGAGCAGCCTTGTGCTTAATCCTTGAAGTGGGAGTCCTTTTTGATCCATTGTGGATGTTTAAGAGATTAGACAAGTTGAAGATCATGTCATTTCTTGATTGATCCTTTGTCTAAGCACTCAGAGAGGGCTTGAAACCCTAATTTTGATTGTATTGGATGCTCACCCATCTTTGGGGAGACTGATGAAGCATGATGGTTCATCCATATTGTGATGATGATTTTCACAATGATGGGAAATCTAAGTGGTCAAAATTTGGGGTATTACATTATGTATGAACATGCTATGTGATGTGGTGATGTGTTTCCATATGTTATAACTTTGGTGTGCATTATATGTGAATGTGTGATTATGTTGGTATAATTGTTATATGCTATGTGGATGGATTGTTAGAAATATGTTATGCATCTGTGGCTTGCTATATGTATTGGTATGTGATGTGTGAGGTGAGAATAACTGTGTATGTGATTTTTATGTGTTTTTGCATATTATTATGCAATCTTGATTTTAGTTGTTATTTCTCACCCTTCTGCTGTTTTATGATGCTCTATGAGGCATTGCAGACTAGAGTTGCTGGAGGTCTTTTTGTGAAGATTAGTCCTCCGTTCTGTTGTTGGTTTTGGTGTCTGCTCTGATACGTAGCACGGGAGTCGGGGAACGATTATATATATATATATATATATGTATACATTTGTTGAATGTATTTTGTAGTACTTTGTGTATATAGTTGATGTTCTAAAATGATTTATTTTGTAAAACAAGT
The DNA here is from genome assembly GCA_022829125.1 of Lathyrus tuberosus. Classification (NCBI taxonomy): domain Eukaryota; kingdom Viridiplantae; phylum Streptophyta; class Magnoliopsida; order Fabales; family Fabaceae; genus Lathyrus; species Lathyrus tuberosus. The sequence continues at coordinate 11,097,555 of JALAZF010000153.1, forward strand.
CTGTTATGGATCTTTCCGCTTTATTCCATAATTGACTTTCCCTTTTATATGGAAAAAGTTTCCCCTTTGAGGGTATTCTATTTTATGCTATGTATCAAATAATTGAGCAGGGATTGTATTTTATTTCTTTAAATGTGGCATCCCTGTTTTTGTCGGAAAAAATAAATTTTTAGTTACTCTGATTTTATTTATGTATTATTTATTCGCGATGGGAATTAGGGTGTTACATTAGTGGTATCAGAGCAGGTCGGTCCGTCCGACCAAGTTGTTGAGTCAGTTGGTGTGACAGTGGAATACTGTCGATGTTGTTTGTCCCTAGTACGTGATATGTGTGTGAAACACTGTCAGTACTTTCTGGTTTTCTAATCTTTTGTCTTTAGGATTGAGATTGAGATAAGTGGGGGAGAAGCTGGTACTTCTCCAAGTTGCTTCAGGTGGAGTGTTGGCTCAGTGTGTTGTGAATTGCAAGATGGTAAGTACTCTTTGGACAGTGTGGTTCCCGGTTCTAGAGAGAATGCGGAGGTAAGGTTTATGTCAACTAAGGATTTTGCCTTAGGTAGTTTTGCGCACAGGATGCAAGAAACGCTATTATAGTTTGGTGAAGACGGTTTATGCCCCATCATGATTATCGGTTGTCTATTGGCAAATTGAGGAACTGATTACCCTTAATCTCTTGTTGATAGCAGACGGAAATTATGTTGGATGGAATAGGCGTGTCTTTCCGGCTTTGACAGTGGGTGAAATGAATTGTTTGGAATTTAAGGAAACGATTACGGATTGTTTTGATGAGTCGATGAAGATGCTAATACTGGAAGATGAGACGGATTAGAGGTTTTTGGTATGTTGGTCAAGTTGGGAAGTCATTGGGAGAGAATGATTGGGTATTGTTAAAGGTTGTTCTCAGAGAATAGAGTGTGAACTCGAATTGGACGAAGGTAAGGATTTAAGGTTTGGATCTGCTAAGTAAGTAAAAGAACTTTTAGGACGTGAAACTAAGATGTTGTTATGTTTGTGGCAATAGTTTTCTAGAAATTGGCAGGAAGGACACAGTGATGAGCTACCGGTTGTGCGTGATTTTCAGATGTATCCCCGGATGGAATATTGGATGTTGGTATTAGAAGTACCCGGACTGATAGAGCAGTTGGAAGAATTACTGGAAAGGAGAATTGTGAGGCCAGGTCTGTCGTCTTGGAGAGCTCCAGTATGGTTATTAACAAAAAAAAGAGGGATGATTGAATGGAATAACAAGCATGATGTGTATAATGGTATTGAGACTTTGGAAAGCGAAACTTAGAGTTCTAGTGAGGTTTGGAGTCTTTGGAGTTTTAGAGCATTAATGGAAATCTTGAGAAAACCCTTATGTGCGGATGTAATATTGATATTAAGAGTTCCTTTTGGTGGATTGTTGATACTTGTTATGCTGGTTGGAACTGATTTGAGATGAAATGGTGAGTTTTGGGAAGAACTGTTGAAGGGTTATTTTTTTGAAAATCGCAGCGCCCGCTCAGCGCGCAGGTGCCCGCTCAGCGCGGTCTGCAGAATTTTGAACCTCTCCAACCCGAGAGCAGCACGCTCAGCGCGGGACGGAGCCCGCTTAGCGCGACTTGGAGCAAAAATAAAACTTGATTTTTTCTAAAATCCATTATTTTTGATTCGTAACCCGAATTGAGATGTTCTTTCTTGTAAAATGGTGTTGAGATTTAGTGGCCGATTTGATTGTATCGTGAATTTGGATAAGGTCGTACTGGTTTTAATTGAGAATATTCGAATATGTTATAAACTCAGAGGAAGAACAGGTAGAGTGGTTGAGAATGGAATTACAAGTGTTGAAAAGAGACGAAGTTTTATGCTAAGTTATTCGAGTGTGAATCTTGGTTGAAAAGGTTAGTTTCTTGGATATGTAATTTCGGATGATAGTATTGTTATGGATCCATCGGAAGTAGATGCAGTTCTACATTGAGAGACTCCTAAGTCGGTTAAGGAGATTAGAAACTTTTGGACTCAGTTGGTTGTTACTGCAGGCTATGGAAGACGTTGCTAAGTTCGTACTTCTGTTATCTCAGTTGACTCGCAAAGGGTAAGTCGTTTGTTTTAGATGTTCATTGTGGGGGAAGTTTGAGAGAGCTGAAGTAGAAATGGTCTATGGCTCCAGTTTTGATTCTGTGTGATCCTGTTCAACCGTTTGTGAGGTATTGTGATGTGTCTTTAATGAGTTTAGGCAGTGTGTTGAGGCAAGAGGGTAAAGCTGTGGCATATGCTTTACGACAATTGAGGATTCATAAAAGGATCTATACTATTTCGGATTTGGGATTGGTCACGGTTGTATTGTGTTGGAATATTTGGAGGTATTATCTTTATGGTTCTAGATTCGAAGTGTTTAGTAATCACAAGGATATGGAGTACTGGTTTGGTCTGAAGGAATAAAGGATGAGACAGCGAGGATGGTTAAAATTCGTGACGAGTTATGAATTTGGCTCAGATTATCCTATTGGTAAAGTTAATGTCGTGCGTGATGAGTTAAGTTGGAAGTTTTTATACATGGTAGTTTTGATGGTTGCGAGTAATCAGAGTGCGCAGCGAAAGCGTGAGGTGGCACATTTTGTATTTGCGTGTGGGACTTGTAAGAGTTCATAGGTTGAACATTGAGAACATGTAGGAATGGTGAGACTATTGGACGTTTCAGAATGGAAGTGTTAGGTGGAAGGTTTGAATATTATTCATGGGCTACTATGTAGATGTTTGTTTTGGTTTTATGTTCGATTGAGGAATCATAGCATGGTTGTAATAATGTTGTATGACAAGGATGTTGCTATCATGGTTGTGTGGAGGTTATTTAATCGATGTTGTGTCGTGGAACTTGTGTTCTTGTTTGTGTTGTTGCCTCGTTTCTATCGTGTTGGCTCTAAGGAGAGTAGCTAATTCCTTGTGGTGAATTAGAGGAGTGATACTACGGTGATGGTAACGATCTTGTTGTGTTTTGGTTCAAGAGTGAACCTGTGTGTCCGTAACTTGTGTATTCTTTGAGTCGTGAGTTAGTCGTCAGGTGCATTGTATGGGCTTTGCATCTTGTCGTTGTAGTTGGCGTCTTTGTCGTGTCGTGGTTGTAGTTGTTGTTAGCAAGGTGGTTTGTCAGTTTGTGTTATTCGTGGGTGCCTTTTGTGGGCATGTTAGTTTGTTGGTCGGATGCGGGAGTCGTATCCGGAGTTGTTTGTATCGGTTATATTTTCGAGGACGAAAATGTCTAAGTGGGGGAGAATTGTAACGCCCCGATTTGTTTAATTCTATTTATTTATTTCATTTATTTGAATTTTGTGAAATGTGTGAATTTATGGTATTTTACCTGCTAATTGAGATAATTGGTTAATTTCTCTGATAGGTAAAATATTTGCACAAAATTATAATTTCTTTTCAAATTTTATTTCCTAAAATATATTTCATCGGTATGCTTATGTTTTATCGCGTTTTGAGAGCGTTTGCGAGATAGTTGAGCTGAGGGGTAAAATGGTCATTTTGGGTAGTTAGATATTTTGTTATAAAAAGAGAAAAAGAGAGAAAAGAGAGAGAAAGGAAAAGAAAAGAAAGAAAAGGGGAAGAAGAGAAAGAGAAGAGAAGGAAAAAGAGGAAAATCGAGAAAATCTCCGTTTCAAGCGCGAATAATCGGGTAAGGGTGAGAAGTTTCAATTATATCTTGCTTGTGTATGTATATGTGTATGTTTTCTTGGATTGTTTTGGTGATTTTCTTCTAGTTTTCCTTTTAGGTCAAAATGAGAAAAATGGTTAGAAATCGATGTTTTCACGGACGAAAGTTGGAATAAATCGCGTAGTAGAGTCGTGTGATGTTGGGTCGTGTTTTATCGTGATCGTTTGATTGAATTGAGTCGAATTTGTAACTTTTGCGTTTTTGATATATATCGATGTTTTTGTGCAAATTGATGTTGTGATCGAGTAAAAGTGTTTGGATATGTCTGGTAACATTGGGATAGGTTGATATTTAATCGGGAATGGTTATTCGTGTGTTTTCGAGTGATTTTGATCGAGTTTGGAATTGTGTTAAATTGATAAAACTATGTGTCAAAATATTTCAACCGTGAAAATGTGGTGGATGGCTTTTTAATGGTGAAAATATTGTAGTACGTCGAATTCTGAGATCGCAACTTTTTACGAAATCGAAAACGGATGTCCGGAAGTCTAAAAATGGTGTTTTTAAGGTTGAGAGGCAGTAGGTAGCGCGCTCAGCGCGCAGGTCTGGGCAAACATGAAAATTCCAAAACTTCAAAAATTCATAACTTTTGATCCGTAAGTCCGTTTTGGTCCCCGTTTGAAGCGTTGAAAAGCTAATGAAAAGTTCTTTCTTTTAAAAATAGGTTGGAGGTCATTAGATGATTTAATTAATTCGTATTTTTGAAAAATAGTCGGGTTGTCGGGTTTTTATCGCGTTAATTGTGTGCGATTGATGTGTTATCATGCTATATGCTTTTGTTATGTAACATGTAGCTTGTGTGATGTTATATGATATGAATATACATGATGAAATGTTGTTATGATGTGTTGTGGGTAGCCTTTGTGGTGTGAATCCCTTGTGGAAGTAATTGTGATGGCATGATTGTTTGGTTTGTGGTTTGTGGTGAAATGCATTGTTTATGTGAAATTCAATGTATGTTGTGTGGTGGCCTTTATGGTTTGAAATGCATTGTTTGAATTGATTTGCAATACATGAGTGTGACGATGTTGATTAATTCATATGGTTGAATTGTGAATGTATGGAATTGATGAGTTGAAATATATGCATGATGATGTGTGCATTTAAATGTCATGAGTAATTGTATGCCAAACATCATAATATGCATATTGTGAAGTCAAGTACCATGAGGGTACGAGCGACGGTTTGGTTCCTGAGGGAATCTGCTATAACATCGTGAGCCTCGAAAATATGAGGAATGAATCGCTTGAGGACCTAAAGCGATGGTTATAGACGATCGTGTGCCCATGTGGGGTGTGAGCGATCGGGTTGTGTGCCCATGCGGGGACCTAAAACAATCCATAAACGTCGTGAGCCTCGAAAATTTGAGGAATGAATTGCCTGAGGACCTAAAGCGATGGGTGAACATCGTATGCCCGACGGGGTGTTACTTGAGCGACCCTCAGTAACGAGCGATGGTTCTGCCGAGTTCCTGAGTGAACTAGTGATGGGAAATGTTGGAGTCGGTACCGCATGGCATTTGCATAGAGTCGTTGTGTCGGTCTCTGTGCACTTGCATAAATCATGGATTGATTATGTGTGAGAATTGTGAATGGATGCATTGGTTGTGGACAATATGTTTTATGTATGAACATGCTATGTGCTGTGGTGATGTGTTTCCATATGTCATAACTTTGGTGTGCATTATATGTGAATGTGTGATTATGTTGGTATAATTGTTATACGCTATGTGGATGGATTGTTAGAAATATGTTATGCATCTGTGGCTTGCTATATGTATTGGTATGTGATGTGTGAGGTGAGAATAACTGTGTATATGATTTTTATGTGTTTTTGCATATTATTATGCAATCTTGATTTTAGTTGTTATTTCTCACCCTTCTGCTGTTTTATGATGCTCTATGAGGCATTGCAGACTAGAGTTGATGGAGGTCTTTTTGTGAAGATTAGTCCTCCGTTCTGTTGTCGGTTTTGGTGTCTGCTCTGATACGTAGCACGGGAGTCGGGGAACGATTATATATATATATATATATATATATATATATATATGTATACATTTGTTGAATGTATTTTGTAGTACTTTGTGTATATAGTTGATGTTCTAAAATGATTTATTTTGTAAAACAAGTCTGTTATGGATCTTTCCGCTTTATTCCATAATTGACTTTCCCTTTTATATGGAAAAAGTTTCCCCTTTGAGGGTATTCTATTTTATGCTATGTATCAAATAATTGAGCAGGGATTGTATTTTATTTCTTTAAATGTGGCATCCCTGTTTTTGTCGGAAAAAATAAATTTTTAGTTACTCTGATTTTATTTATGTATTATTTATTCGCGATGGGAATTGGGGTGTTACACACAGGCTTCCTAAAAGAAACCCCGCCTCCTTTTGGGCTTAATACAAGGACCCTACGACTACTTAGAAGTATTCACAGCCTCCTCTTAGGCTTCGTATAATGATCTCTTCCCTCGGGAATGATAGCCTTCTCTTGGGCTTCATACAAGGACCCGTCGGCTTCTTAAAAGCTTCCAGCCTCCTCTTGGGCTTCGTACAAATTGTCCCGACGACCTCCTGGAGGTATAGGAACAGAACTTAGTCATCTGCATAGAACAGTCCTTTCATAGAGTCTACTACTGTTTCTCAAAGCATAGTGCAAAAGATAAAACTCTAGACTTGGACAGTCTATTTTCCTTGAGTCTCAAAGACATTCTCAAGTGACCCATTCGTTAATTAGGAAGGAAACCCGTAGACTCGGACAGTCTCAATACCCTTCGGATTTCCCACTTCCTTAAAGAACAGGAATAACCCGGATCCTCGAATCAAATCCTCGAGTACAGCATTGCTCATATAAGAAACTGATTTTCTCTTTAAAATCAGTATACTGGACCTGTCACTCAACTGAAACAGTAACCCTAGCCTCCTCTTGGGCTTTATACAATGATTCTCCCCAGCGGAGTCAAACAACGTTTAGCCTCTCTCTCTCGGGCTTTATACGAGACACATAAGAGACTCCCTCGTTGAGTCACTCACAACTTTTGCCTCCATCTCGGGCTTTATACGAGATACAAAAAGGTTCTTATATGAGCCAAAAAAATTTTCGCCTCCATCTCGGGCTTTGTACGAGATACAAAAAACTCTCTTGTTGAGTCAAATAGCCTCCATCTCGGGCTTTATACGAGATACCAAAAGACTCCATCGTCGACTCAAAAACCTTTTAGCCTCTCTCTCGGGCTTTGTACGAGACACATAATAGCCTCCTCTTAGGCTTTATATAAGAAAACCAATGGTTAATCCAATTAACCTTTTAGCATCAAAGCTGTGCCTCGTTCACAGTACACAAACATCAACAACTCTTTCCCTTTCATCTAATCGCTGTAAGCGGCAAGCCTCTGGATCACCTACATCCTTGCCAATGTCCCTCTTTTAGCATGAGAAATTCCTAAGGAAAGATAGCATTGCTCTACACTAAGTTAAAGTCTTCTCCTTCAGGTTAAAATCCCCTATAAAGGAAATTATGGCATTGCCGGATCCGCGTATCCCAGTTAAAGTAATCCTCCTTTACAATCAGTCACCCAACAGTTGTGACAGACAAACCTCTTTAGAGATGGAAAATTCTCTCTAAAGTCAACACCCTTTTAGCTTCACATCTTGGGCTTTGAACTAGATACAAACACCTTTCGCTTCACGTCTTGGGCTTTGAACAAGACACCAAAAACACCCATTTCCTCCCATAGACTAGGAGGAACTATGAACGCTCTGATTTCCCTGTTTCGGTAAACGGGAATACGTAGGCATAAGATTGAAAGAAAAAATCTTAGCGAGCACACTAAACAAAAACCCAAAATCCCATACTCTCATCAAAAGCATCAGTCCTAACATCCTAAATCCTTGTTCCCCGCTATAAAGTCCTAGAAAGAGAAAAGAAAACCGTATTGGCGAAAATACAAATAACCAGTACAAAGGCCCCCCCACATTGATAGCATCCGTAACCTAACAGACCGCTGTTTAAACTCAGTATGCAAAGCAGGGTTAATTGGAGACATCTATTTCCCTTCCTTCATCAGCTTAAATAGGATAAAAAATGAATCGACCTGTAGTTAAAACTCAACCGCAGAGAGCGACCAGCGCCTAAGAACCGCGTCCAAAATCGCTCGCTACAGAAAAATGGCGCCCACCGTGGGGCCCTCTTTGTTTTTTTCCTTTTTTTCTCTTCTCTTGTGTGAAAACCACAGATTGGGGCTTCCGCGGGGGAACCGATCTCTGTCAGGAACTTAGGATTCATAGCTTTAAAGGTCTAGGATGTTTAGGACAAATATATATACTACTTTTCCTAAATGCTATACGTGTTTATTTTTCTGCTAATGGGAATGCGTGTGATGCCGCATGTGGAAAGATTGAGTATACACTTAAGATAAGTGATGGCGACGAGGTCGACCATCAACCTCAGTGGAGGCTGACCAATGCAACCCATTCTCTCACCTAGACAATGGGCCGATTGTTAAGTCTGAGAAGCTGAGGAGCCAAACCCTTTCGTAGTGCGGAAACTATCGGAAATAGTTGTTACACGATACTACCCTCATTTGAGGCTGGTGATCTATTCTCGGTGAATGGTACTTACTCTAAGATTGCTCTACAACTCGCTGGCGATCCGCTTGTTGTTTTGCTTTCCTGGGAGGAGCTGATGATAATGAGTACAGGCACACAAATCACCCTAGTATAAACCTTTGGGGATGGGTAGAGCCTTGACTTCATGACAACGACCCTTTGACCCCATGTTTTTTCTATGTTTTTGTGTGCTGCATTCATGCATTCATTTAAAAAAAAAAACATTAAAACATTCAAAAAATTTCTCTTCTAGTCTCTCTGTTTTTCAAATTAAACTAAGACTGTGATTGCGAATATCCGAGAAAAGGATTGCGCTAATGGATTTCGGTAGAAGGAGAACTCATAGTTATACCTTCAAGATTCCAAAGCTAGAGGATTTGAGAAGGTTAGCGAGGACGATCACTAACCCTGAGGCTTTCAGAGCCAAACACGGAGGTCTGCTACCACTATTAAGAGTCCATGTGATTGAGGGAATCATGGATGCGCTCATTCAGTTTTATGATCCAGTTTATCACTATTTCACATTCCCGGATTACCAGCTCTCACCAACGCTCGAGGAGTATTCTCATCTGACTGATCTGCACATTACAGATCGAGCTCCATTTTCTGGACTGGAAGAAATTCCAAAGAATCAGACCATTTCGAGAGCAATTCATTTGGACGAGTCTGAGGTCAGGACTCACCTAACCACTAAGGGTGGCATCCAAGGTTTGCCAACCCAGTTCTTGACAAAGAAGGCCCTGTACTTTGCCAGTATAGGAAACGTGACTGCTTTTGAAAGCGTCTTTGTCTTGCTCACCTACGAGTTATTTTTGTTTCCCAACATCAATAACTTCGTCGATATCAACTCCATTAAGGTTTTTCTCATTGGAAACCCTGTGCCGACTTTACTCGTAGATGCGTATCATTCTGTACACTTGGGAAATTTGTACAGCGGAGGGGAGATCACATGCTGTGTACCTCTGCTTTACAAATGGTTTATCTCTCACTTGCCCAAGTCTGCTGCTTTTTGGGATTGCAAGAGCGCCTTACGTTGGTCGCAGAAGATCATGTCCCTTACCAACTCTGATATAGATTGGTGTAATAGGATCTATGATGGGATCAGGATCATTGACCGTTGTGGAAACTTCCCCAACGTACCCCTTATAGGAACTAAGGGAGGAATCAACTATCATCCAGTTCTCGTTCATCGTCAATTTGGATACCCGATGAGACATGTCCCACGGGGTGTTCATCTGGAAGGTCTTTTCTTCAAGGAAGGAGAAAACGACAGAGCACTAAAGATGGAAATAGTGCACGCTTGGAAACAGGTTCATAATAAAGGACGAGAGTCTCTAGGAAAACCGGACTGTGTCTCGGTGGAGCCTTATCTCCATTGGGTACAAACTAGAGCTCTCAAGCTAAAGATACCTTATCCTCGTTACGGGATTCTTCCGCCGAGGGAATCTGTCATGTACTTCATTACTGAGACTGAAAAGCTTCAGGTTACTCTCAACAAAGTTCAAAAGGAGAGAAGGTCTTGGAAGAACAAGTACCGCACCCTCGACATAGAGTGCATCAAAATATAGCAATTACTAAAAGAAAAGGATGCTCTGATTGAAATTTTGGAGCAACATGCTGTAGAGAATCAAGATGACCAAAGGAATTTGCTCGCTCCTTTCACTTGGCAAAGGAATGACAACCCGACAACGGCTCAAGAGCCCCGGTCAAAGAAAAGGAAGATACTAGAATCACCACCCGAGTTCTCCTCAGAGAGGACTCTGGGCCCATTAGTTTAGGTTTCTGTTTCTGCACTGTATAATCTACTGTATTTCCATTTCTGTAATCCTTTGAATTTCAATAAAAAGGGGTTTCCCCACCGTTTGATATTTGCAATCTAATTGTCGAAGTTTATTTTGATTAAACCAAAAAATAATTAATATAATCATTGCATTCATCATTCTCACATCGCGTATTCTTCTTACCTACGAATCTCACGTTTGTGTGTCGATTCTAGAGTCAAACTGTCTCATTCGTATAATACTCGGGCCATTCGTCAGAAAAGGATGGATGATCTTGAGGAAGAAAACAGAGAGTTGAAAGAAGAGATCGACGCTCTGAGAGAGGATATGAGAAAGCTTCGTAACGACATGCAAGCCATGGCAGAAGCTCAGCTACAACAAACTGTGATCTCAGAGATCACCTCACCGCCCATAGTAGAAAAGTATGATCCTAGGTATCAAATGCCGAAAGATCGCCCTTGGGGCATGCCTGTTAACTATATCCCAGAAGGATATGTTCCGCTGGTCACCAAATATCAGGGAATCACAACAGAAGCCGCTGGGCCTGAAGGTTACAAACTTCGGGAAAGCGAAGAGGCCAGGGGCATACTGAAGACTCCTGAAGGTTACAAACTTTGGGAGACGCCAAGACTCACTACCGTAGTCACGGTACCACCCCCTGTGGTGCACACTGTCCCGAAAGGACAGATTCCACAGACACCTTCTGGTAAGAAGGAAACTATGTTTGACAGAATGGAGGAATTCCAGGAGCAGTTCTTGGAAATGCAGAAGGAACTGCAAGCCATTCGCGGTCAGGATCTATTTGGAAAGGACGCCGCAGACCTCTGCTTGGTCCCCAATGTGAAAGTTCCGCACAAATTTCAAGTGTCAGACTTTGAAAAATACAAGGGTAACTCTTTCCCTCAAAGCCATCTGGTGATGTACGCTCGGCGAATGTCAGCTCAGACGGAGAATCAGGACCTACTGATTCACTACTTTCAGGATAGTTTAACCGGTGCCGCACTCAAATGGTACATGGGTTTAAAGCATGCTACGATTAGCACATTCAAAGATCTTGGCACTGCCTTCGTCCAACAATACAAATACAATTTGGACATGGCACCGGACAGAGATCAACTCAGATCAATGTCACAAAAGGACAAGGAAACCTTTAAGGAGTATGCTCAAAGGTGGCGTGAGATTGCCGCTCAAATTTGTCCACCTCTTGAGGAAAAAGAGATGACAAAGATCTTCTTAAAAACCTTAAGCTCATTTTACTATGACCGAATGGTTGCCAGTGCGCCCAGTGACTTCATCGAAATGGTCGGCATGGGCGTACGTCTTGAGGAAGCCGTCCGAGAAGGACGTTAGGTAAAAGACACTGGATCGACGAGCGGTACTAAAAAATACGGTAGTGCTCTCCCTAAGAAAAAAGAGCAAGATATTGGGAATATCTCTCTCGGAAAGCAAAGGCGATGTTATCAACCGGTAGCAGCTGTGACTCCTGCTATCAACCCCGCGTCTATTCCTACGTATCAAACTCAGGTTGCGTAGAGCCAACCTGATCAACAAAGGACACAACAACCTCTTCAACAGGCTCGTCCTCCATACAACAACAACCGTACAACACGACCATCAGGGTTTGATCCTATACCCATGTTGTACGCATAACTATTTTCGTTACTACTGGCTAAGGGGCACATTCAGACTAAATCTCCTCTTATAGTACCGGAAAATCTGCCTTTTTGGTTTAAGGTGGATCAAACTTGCCCTTATCATCAAGGAGGATCGGGGCATAACATAGAGACTTGTCTCAATTTCAAGTCCGACGTACAAAAACTTGTTAGGAGCGGGGTCTTATCCTTCAAGGATACGAATCCTAATGTTCTCACGAATCCGCTGCCTCAACACGAGAAGGCTGCAGTCAATTTGATAGAAGGAGAGACTAGCGATGTCTATCAAATTCACGATGTACTCTTGTTGAAAACCAATTTGGTCAAGATGCATTGTAGACAGAGTGGATATGGCCATGTGCCACCTCATAATTATCACCAGTGTGATATCTGCTCTAAAGATAATCAAGGATGTTCTGTGGTGCAAGTAGCTCTGCAGGAACAGGTGGATCTCGAATGGATCCAAGAGCACCGAGTCCGTGGAGTTAACATGGTTTACACGAATTCTAACGTCATTCAGAACCACGATATCTGTACAATGAATGTCAACTTGGTGGCGATGCACTCAAGGCAAAGCCAGTATCATAATCTGCCGTGGCACGATTACAATTCCTATCTGATTTGCTCGGTAAATAAACAGGGATGCTCTTTCATACAGGAGGCCCTCCAGCGTCAGATGGATCTTGGATGGATCCAAGACTACCATGATAGGAACTCCTATCAAATCAACATGGTTTAGATCTTTGATATTCGCGTGATGAATACCAACCTGGTAAAGTTACATGCTGAGCAGGTCCGACTCAGATTCTTAACATCACATGACTATCAAAGCTGTAAGGCAGGTTGCGAAAACGATCGAGGTTGTACCCTTGTCAAGGAGGAACTTCAGCACTTGTTAAATCACTGGTGGATGCCAATTTATATGGATGAAGATACTCAGTAGATTAGTATCAATAACGAGAATCCTACTCGGCGTCAGAGTCAGGATTTCCGATCAATGGAAGCTAACCTAGTGAGGTTAAATTGTATTCAAAGTGGGCGTGGCTAGGTACCACCACACAACTATGAACGTTGCGATGTCTGTTCAGAAAGTAACCAAGGGTGTTACCTTGTGAGAGCAGCTCTTCAGGGTCAGGTGGATCGTGGAGAGATGCGCCCATATCAGGGTTCTGGACCCATCAATTGGACGCCGAACTACCTTGCCGATCAAATTGAGGATGTTGTCACGATCTCTGGTCATCACAGGACCAGGGATGTTTTTGCCATTATCCCTCTACTTGACGAATCTAAAGTTCCCAACCGGGAACGGATCAAGATTAATTATGATGGTCAGAAAAATCAGAAGGCTCCTGTAGTTACCTATCTACCAGGACCAATACCGTATGAATTAGCTAAGGCAATCCCTTACAAATACGGTGTAACGACAGTTGAAAATGGAAAGGAAATTCCATTACCCTCCGTCGTGAATATTGCAGACATCAGTCGTGTAACACAGAGTGGTAGAATCTTCAACCGAGGGGTTGGGGAAGCTAACAAAGAAAAGGAACTTCAAACGGAAGCTCCTGATCCACCAGTCGGTCAATCCAGTAATCCCAACCTTTCGAAAAATGATGATGAGATGCTGAAGCTCATCCAAAGGAGTGAATACAACATTGTCGATCAACTGTTACAAACTCCTTCAAAGATCTCGGTATTATCACTATTACTCAATTCAGAAGCGCATAAGGAGGCTCTACAGAAAGTCTTGGAGCAAGCCTTTGTGGAACAGGATGTAACAATCAGACAGTTCGATAGCATTATCTCTAACATCACTTCCTGCAATAATTTGGGATTTAGTGATGAGGAATTACCTGAAGGGGGTCGCCGTCATAACATGGCGCTCAATATTATAGTTAACTGCCAGGACGATGCTTTAGCCAGCGTACTGGTAGACACAGGGTCAGCCCTGAATGTTATGCCGAAGTCCACTTTGATGTAATTATCATTCAAGGGTCCTCCGATGAGAATCAGCGAGGTCGTCGTCAAAGCGTTCGACGGATCCAGAAAAACAGTTATCGGCGAAGTTGATCTTCCCATAACTATTGGTCCTCACACTTTCCAAGTCACTTTCCAGGTCATGGACATCCGAGCAACGTACAGTTGTTTATTAGGAAGACCTTGGATACATCAGGCTGGAGCGGTCACTTCGACCCTCCACCAAAAGCTAAAGTTCGTCAAGAACGATCAACTTGTCACAGTCTGTGGAGAACAAGCCTTGCTTGTAAGTAACTTGTCATCATCTACTGGTATAGAACCCGAGGAGGTTATTGGAACGCAGTTCCAAGCACTGTCGATGAGCGAGAACAATCAGTTCAGAGGAGGAACTTCCATTTCTTCATACAACGATGCTATCAAAATGGTCGAGAGTACCGATACAACAGGACGGGGACAGCTTGTCGTTCCTACTAACAATAAAACAAAGAAGGGTCTTGGTTTTTCCGCAACCTGTACCCAGACAGCTGCCAATGATGAAAGTCTTCATCCCCTTCAAAATTTCTTCCACAGTGGAGGTTTCCTTCACCTAGTGTCTCAAGCAGTACATGCTATCAATGAGGAAGGTCCCTTTGACACAGATGAAGAATGGAAATCCTATCTTAATGAGGACGGTTATATGTCTCAGGAAGAGGTACCTATGCCTTTTTGCTTTCCCACAGAAAGTCTGAGATTTATACCACGGTCAGACGTCGAAATGATCTATGGAGATTGTGATCCGGAAGGATGCCGTGCTCCGCCAAATTCATTAGAGGAGGACACTCCGATGAAAGACAATTTTGACCATAATTACTATGGCCCAGTGGATGGTCTGCCAATGTGACAACCTTACCCAGGAAACTTGGGGCAAGAGAGTCAGCCGAGTAATGAAACTCAGCTGACCGTCATTGAACAGAATACCTGTGTCCCCACCATGTCATGGGATCAACACTCAGGTCATTCAGAAACTACTCAACATGAAGATGAATTCGAAACGTTTGCAGGACTCAAATTCATCAACTATGCTTTTCCCGAGGTCAACGTCATCGAGGGGGATGACTCCTCCAGTTCCAAAGAGGTTTGGGACATTATGGGAGAACCAAGTGGAAAATACGACTATATGGTCAAGTACACCGCTCCCGAAAGCTCTCGTATCAGGCTCGAAGATATCCAGCCTACTGGATGGGGAAGTACAGCTGAGAGAACAAATGCTATGCAAAATGCAACAGAGGAATTCTCCTACGACAATTCTGCCTGGGAGACAGATTCCAATGATCTGGTTCCACCAGAAATCAGCGTTATTTCTGAAGACAAATCAAGGAAGGTGCCAGACTTTATGATTCACCGAGGAGTTCGCCGCCAATGGGTTGCCGTCATTGTTCCGAAGATTGTTCATAAGTCAAAGTAATTGTCGTCTTTAACCTTTCACCCTGCCCAGGTGAAACGGATGTTTTGATAGGGCTCGCTTTCTGTAAATATCCCTCTTCGCTTCGCCCAAAGCGACAGAGTTTTGTTTTATAGGGCTGTAGTTTCAAGAATCGACTTGTTCATTAATAAAATAACGTCGTTCTGTAATTTCCGCATTAATTGCTGTTTTCTCTTTTCGTTTTTCAGAAAATGGTAATCCTAAAAAACAATTCAATAATAAAAACAAGCAGTAAAAAAAATATACACAGCACACACTTGCATTTTCCTCTATCTCTTCTAAACACGAATCATCACGTCGTGCAGATTGCTTGTTTTAAACCCAGTTGAAACATACGATCCGATGACTTCTCCCAACTTTGAGTTCCCGGTATTCGAGGCTGAAGAAGAAGATGACAACGAAATTCCAGAAGAGATCTCCCGACTACTCAGACAAGAGGAAAGGTCCATTGAACCTCACAAAGAGCCGTTGGAAACGGTAAACTTGGGTTCAGGAAAAGAGAGAAAAGAAATCAGGATTGGGGCACTGCTCAGTCCAACTGCCAGAGAGAGTTTGATAAAGCTTCTCAGAGGATTTCCCGATGTATTCGCTTGGTCCTATCAGGATATGCCAGGGTTGGATACCAGCATCGTGGAACATCACTTACCGTTGAGATCGAAATGTCCGCCAATAAAGCAAAGGTTGAGACGGACTCACCCGGACATGGCCATCAAAATCAAAGAGGAGGTACAGAAACAGATCGACGCAGGTTTCCTCGCTACATCTGAATATCCTCAATGGTTAGCCAATATTGTACCCGTTCCCGAAAAGGACGGAAAGGTCAGAATGTGTGTTGATTACAGGGATCTGAACAAGGCAAGTCCAAAGGACGACTTTCCTTTACCGCACATTGACATGCTGGTAGACAGTACAACAAAGTTCAAAGTCTTCTCCTTCATGGATGGATTCTCGGGCTATAACCAGATTAAAATGGCGCCGAAAGACATGGAGAAAACTTCGTTCATTACAGCATGGGGCACCTTTTTTTACAAGGTAATGCCGTTCGGTTTGAAGAACGCCGGGGCAACCTATCAAAGGGCCATGACTACTCTGTTTCATGACATGATACACAAAGAAATCGAAGTGTATGTCGATGATATGATTGCAAAATCAAAGATAGAGAGTGGGAACGTTGAACATCTGTCAAAATTGTTCGAACGTCTAAGAAAATTCAAGCTCCGCTTGAATCCGAACAAGTGCACCTTCGGTGTCCGTTCAGGGAGACTATTAGGGTTCATCGTCAGCCAGAAAGGAATTGAGGTTGATCCTGACAAGGTCAAGGCCATTCAAGAAATGCCTTCTCCGAAAACTGAAAAACAAGTCAGAGGATTCCTGGGACGTTTGAACTACATCTCCAGATTCATATTCCTTATGACCGCCACGTGTGCGCCGATTTTCAAATTACTGAAAAAGAACCAGGATTGCGTTTGGTCAGAAGATTGCCAAACTGCCTTCGACAGTATTAAGGAATATCTATTGAATCCTCCGATTCTATCACCTCCAGTGGAAGGAAGACCACTGATCATTTACCTCACAGTCCTAGAGGACTCAATGGGATGTCTACTTGGCCAACAAGACGAAACCAAAAGGAAAGAGTCTGCCATTTACTATCTGAGCAAGAAATTCACCGACTGCGAGACTCGGTACACGATGCTTGAGAAAACTTATTGCGATTTGGCTTGGGCAGCCAAACGTCTTTGCCAATACATGATTCGTCATACTACTTGGTTGATCTCCGAAATGGATCCAATCAAGTACGTCTTCGAAAAACCTGCTCTCACAGGAAGGATTGCCCGTTGGCAGATGCTGTTATCAGAATATGACATAGAGTACCACGCTCAGAAAGCCGTTAAAGGAAGTATTTTAGCCGATCATTTGGCTCATCAACCGATTGACGATCAAGAATCAATCGGGTTTGACTTCCTAGACGAAGATGTCATGTATCTAAAAATGAAAGATTGCGATGAACCGTTACCCAGTGAAGGGCCAGAACCAGGTTCCCAATGGGGACTAATCTTTGACGGAGCAGTTAATCATTATGGAAACGGAATTGGAGCAATCATTGTTACCCCTTAGGGTACCCACATTCCTTTCACTGCTAGACTTACGTTCAAGTGTACGAACAACGAGGCCGAATACGAAGCTTGTATTATGGGTCTTGAAGAAGCGATTGATTTAAGGATCAAAAACTTGGACGTATACGGCGACTCAGCCTTGGTTATCAATCAGATAAAAGGAGATTGGAACACATACCAATCAGGACTGATTCCTTACAAAGATTATGCAATAAGGTTGTTACCCTTCTTCAACAGAGTTGAGTTTCATCACATCCCTCGTGAAGAGAATCACATGGCTGATGCATTAGCCACTCTCTCTTCCATGATTAGTGTAGGTCGATGGAATGACAAACCTAAGATCGACATAATGCGCCTTGAAAGGCCCGCTTACATCTTCACGATTGAAGCAGTCATAGACGACAGACCTTGGTATCACGATATCAAATGCTTCCTTCAGAAACAAGAGTACCCATCTGGGGCACTCAGAAAAGACAGGAAAACCCTCAGAAGATTGGCTGGAAACTTCTTCCTGAGCAGTGACGCTCTCTATAAGAGAAATTTTGACCTGGTCTTGCTCTGATGCGTCGACAGACCAGAAGCAGACATGCTTATGAAAGAAATTCATGAAGGGTCCTTTGGCACTCATGCCAACGGACACACAATGGCGAGAAAAATTCTGAGAGCAGGGTATTACTGGTTGACCATGGAATCCGACTGCTACAAGTACATGAGAAGGTGTCACAAGTGTCAGATATACTCCGACAAAATTCATGTACCGCCATCGCATCTCAAAGTTCTTTCTTCCCCGTAGCCTTTTTCCATATGGGGAATCGACATGATTGGCTTGATCGAACCTAAGGCTTCAAATGGACATCGGTTCATCCTAGTAGCCATCGACTATTTCACCAAGTGGGTCGAAGCAGCGTCGTTCGCCAATGTAACCCGGCAAGTGGTGGTCCGATTTATCAAAAACAATATCATCTGCCGTTATGGTGTTCCAAGTGAGATCATTACTGATAATGGATCTAACTTGAACAACAAAATGATGAAAGAGTTGTGTGCAGAGTTCAAGATTGAACACCATAACTCATCTCCCTACCGACCAAAGATGAACGGAGCGGTAGAAGTGGCTAACAAGAACATCAAGAGGATTGTTCAAAAGATGGTTGTAACCTACAAAGACTGGCACGAGATGCTACCCTTTGCTCTTCACGGTTATCGAACATCTGTCCGCACTTCAACAGGGGCAACCCCTTTCTCTCTAGTGTATGGCATGGAAGCAGTGCTCCCCATAGAAGTAGAGATCCCGTCAATCCGAGTATTGATGGAAGCTATGCTCACCGAAGCTGAATGGTGTCAAACCCGACACGACAAACTGAATCTGATAGAAGAAAAGAGAATCACGGCACTATGCCATGGTCAGCTGTATCAATAGAGAATGAGGAGGGCGTTTGACAAAAAGGTCTGACCTCGTGTTTTCAGAAAAGGAGACCTCGTTCTCAAGAAGATACAATCATTTCTCACTGACTCTCGGGGAAAGTGGACTCCGAATTATGATGGCCCCTATGTGGTCACGAAAGCTTTCTCAGGCAGCGCCTTGAGACTTGCAACCATGGACGGAGAGGAATTTGCCTACCCCACGAATGTTGATGTAGTCAAGAAATAGTTCGCCTAAACTAAAAAAAAAAAACGTCTCGGTGGATTGAAAACCCGAAAGGGCGGTCCAGGCAAAAGTTAGAGACATGAAAAAAATCATCCCGGTGGATTGGAAACATCAAAGTACAATCCAGGCAAAAATTAGGGATAATGGCAAGTAACTATGTTCAACAGAGGCAAATCCCTCAGCAGCAGCAGTTATACCATCCATCGGAGGAAAACTCCAGTCAAGGTCATCTTCGACAGAAGCCCAGGATGCCCCGAATTCAAAGTTGGTAGAAGGATAGTGGTCGTTATGTTTCAACATAGCCCTTTTCCCTGTAAATTACCATTTTTTAACTTTGTAAATACTCTTTGGAATCACGCGTTTGGCTGATCTCCATCTTATTAATAAAATTTGAGCCTTTGTGCTTTTGTTTGTAATTCTTACTTGTTTTAGCTTTACAGAACGACGTTGTTAACATGATTAACGATTCTTGAAATAAAACAAAAATGAATTTACTTGTTAAACTTTTTCTGCTTTTAAAATAAAGACGACAATTTCTTTTGACTGTTGAACATCGAAAGAACGTCGCTCGCTTCTCCACAAGTAATCGAGCTTCAAAGTGCAGAATCAAAGTACTCCTTCTTGGCCAGTGCGCCTGAATGAAGGATCAGTTATGCCAGATACGGATACTCCGTCTGATACGCCTCGACCGAGTTCTTAACTCCTAAGCCCGATCAACGGTAGCTCCCAACAGGGACTGTCTCTCCTAAGCAAGGTGGAATTGCTATCTTGAACCAGTGATATTTCTATACGCCCCGCGATGGCCGAGTATCCAGTCGTGTTCACCCGTCAGTCTGTATGTTGCGTCAGTTTTGTCAGCATATACATACATGCATCATGCATTATTTGATTTGCATTCACATTTCATATTGCATCAATATCACTCTAGTCGGTCTTGTCCCCTAGTGATAACAGTCCTCTCAATCAAGATGTCAGTTCTTGCCTCGTCAGGAAATGCTGCGTTTGAACAACCTCGCTTCCAGTTTATTTCTGAGAGGAAGTTGGCCTTTGACCACTTTGATAACTTGAACCTCTGAAAGACTAGAGAACCTTCAACCGATGTCACTCTTCTCCATTGAAGATGATATCCTTGCTTTCCCGGATTAAGGAAAATCCATAGAGAAAGCCTCGTAATAAGAGATTCGGCAGTATGCCAGTTTCGCTCCGAAAGAACCGCTGATGAAAAAGTCATCGGCACCTTAAAATTGGAGCCCATCATATGGCATTTCTCCGGGAAGATCCTGAGAAAAGTATGATGTAAGACCCCAAGCGGAAGAAGTCTCTCAAGAGACTCATTTTCCCCAGATAGAGTCGACAAATGGCGTCTCCAACAGAGAAGTTTGTGTACCTCTACAATTCAGACGACTGGGTTCTCCAGCAAGTCTGACATCAAAGCTTTTTCCATCAAATGGCATCTCCCCAGGAAAATTCGGCGAGAAGTTTGAGGGAAATCCGCTACAAATATCGTTCCTTGTCAGTAAAGTTTATTGACAAAAGAAACTGAGACCAGTTCCTTGGTAGGAAACCAGGATCGATGGGAAGTTTAAATCAGAAAGTAAGACCAGTTCCTCGGTAGGAAACCAGGATCGAGGGGAAGTTTATTTCAGTAACTGAGACCAGTTCCTTGGTAGGAAACCAAGAACGAGGGGAAGTTGACAAAAGAAAATTAAGACCAGTTCCTTGGCTGAAGACCAGGATCGAGGGGAAGTTTGCCTTTTCTAAGCATCATTGCTTAGCAAAAGAAGATGAATGCGCAAGCTGCCATTCATAGCCATCAAAATTTCGGGTATTCCGATATTTAATCCTCTTGCACCCCGAATGCCCGAATACCTTCGTCATTCACACATTCGGGTCCAAGAAGATTAAATAGGGGCATCTGTCATACCCCAAATTTTGACCACTAAGATTTCCCATCATTGTGAAAATTATCATCACAATATGGAAGAACCATCATACTTCATCAGTCTCCCCAAAGATGGGTGAGCATTCACTACAATCAAAACTAGGGTTTCAAGCCCTCTCTGAGTGCTTATACAAAGGATCAATCAAGGAATGACATGATCTTCAACTTGTCTAACCTCTTAAGCATCCACAAAGGATCAAAAGGACTCCCACTCCAAGGATTAAGCACAAGGATGCTCCCTTCTAGGTGGATTAGGCCTCAAGATCGACAGTATCACCAAATTAGGGTTTTGGTCGACCAGGGCCTCCATATGGAAATTTTTCATCTAGGCATGAGCCAATGATCCAAAACACAACCTAATGTACTCCATGGAACCTCATGGACCCATTCATCAAGTCAATTTTGCCTCAGGGGTTGCACTCATCAAAAATCAGGAATTAGGGTTTCTTGACCTAATTCACCCCTAAGTTGACTTTTGGGACAAATCATGAACCAAAACCTCAAGAGAGGGTTTGAGGGTCTCTAATGAACTATATTGATCCATTTGGAACAATGGATTAATCCAAGAAGCTTGAGCAACAAGTCTCAATTTCATCTGCACAACAATTAGGGTTTTAAGGAAAAAGTCAACTGTAACTTTGACTTTTGACCAGGACATGCTCCCAAGCCCTAAGACATGATTCAATATGCCCTATGACACCCATGGAACATGTCCATCAAGTTTGATTTAGGTCAAGGACATGATTTCCTGAAGAATTGCACAGTTTGGAATTCATTTGATAAAAAGTCAACTGTGCACAAAAGTCAACTTTGACTTTTTGAGATTTTTCACCAAAATGGTTTTTTAACCCTAAAATGATGTTAATGTATGATTTGAATCATCATTCATCAAGAAAAATCAAGAAAATTTGGATAACTTGTAAAAGGGGTAACCATAAAAACTTAGAAAATTTTCCAAGTTAAAAATAAAGTGACAAGGGCACCAACTTTGAAGGATCATAACTCCTAAACCACAAAGCCATTTTTTTCATCCAAAGATGGATTTGTAGCCCTCATTACCCTCTACAAAAACTTCAACTAGACCTAAGTCCAATTCATTAAGGATTTGAAGTTATGGAGTGATCAAAATGGCTGAAAAGTGAAAATGTCACTTTTTCCAACACTTAGTGAAATTTTCACTAAGTCAGAATCTGCCTTCACTTTTTGCCAAATGTAGGGGGATTTTTCACTTGGATTCAAAAGAGATCAAAACCAAACATGTTCAAACAGTTATTGTATCATGTAAGGGCTTTCCAAAATGGTCAAGAACATTACCAAATTCAACTTACACCATGAAATATGACATTGGCAAGTTGCCTTGTTGAAATCTGTCAAGGGCAAGGCAGAATTTGAAATTTTGCTCGATTTACCAAAATCAGCCAAATTCAAATACTCCTATCCACTTGGACACATCTGAGGATTGAATCTAAAGGGGACAATCACTGAGCCAAGCCTCCAAAGTCTTTGGAACAAGAAATAGCATGTTGAACCTAGAATGGCCAAAATAGGGACAAGACTCCAAATGTGGATTGAAGCATTCAATGGAAGCATCAAGGTGGCATGGACTGAGCCATTCTCATCTGAAATCAGTCAAGACTTATCCAATACCAAGGGAACCAAAGCTCTGTGCCCTAACCTCTAGTCAATGGCTAGAGGAGACTTGGATTTTCATTTGCCAACATTGGCCAAACCTACTCAGCAGTTGCCATTCACTATTCCCTGCAAAACAAACTTGCTCTACTATAAATAGAGCTCAATTGTGATCAGTTTGAGTACACCAAAGCCATCAAACAGATGCTTTCCTCAAAATCTCTTCTTTCACTCCAATTTTGCCTTCCAAAGCAAGTAATTATGAGTTTTTGAGCTAGAGAGAAATTCCACTCAAACTAATCACACACACACACCTCATATATATCATATGTAAGCTGTGCAAACCATCAAAAGTGACCTGTAATCACAACATCACAAAGTCACCTCTCAAAATCTCAAAATAGCACTTTTTTGCATTTTTCAAGCCATGTCTTGATTCAGTCACTTTCCAAACCAGATAAAACCTTAAACACACTCCAAATATCATCCTTGAACTGTCCCAAATGGTTCCCACCATCTGGAACACCATTTGAGGGAGTTGCTATTTTGGTCACTTTTAACCCCTTTTGCAAGAAAGGGACTGTTTGTGTTTTTGCAGGTACCAGCTGATTCCAATCATCCTAAAAGCATCCAAGGGATCATTTGAGGTGGTTCAAAGCATAAAATCATATCTGGAGCAAGAGGGTTGGCAGATTGCAGAGAAACCTCCAAAATCCCAAAGAAGGGTAAGCCTCTCAACTTGCACTCACCAAAACATGTGTGCATTTGAAGTCCACTGAGTATGCATCCATTGTACATGTCATATGTGTTGTGTTTGTGCCAATTGATCATGTAATTCATGCCTGTATCCAAGTGTAGCATAGAAAATGCAATCATAGGCCATTTTCAAAACCACTATCGGGTTTTGAGGAGGGAATGTGATCTGAAAAAACCACCACCACCATTGGATTCCTTGTGAAATTCTGGCCCAGATACATATAAATTTTGTCTCCAACCATTAATAATTGAGAAAGTTATGACCTTCGCGTTTTTAAGCCAAAACTTGCCTTGGGCAAGCCAAAACCAAGGCATGACTTGTGTATTTGTTGGTTTGTTTCAAACAATGGATGTATCACCACCCCAGTGGTAAGGCGCGCGCCTTGTATGCTTGAGGTCGTGGGTTCAAACCCCACCCATGCCATTTTGTGATTTTTCACATTTTTGCTATTTTTCCAACTATTTTCATGTTTTGTTAATTATTTGGAAAATTAATAACTCTTTCAATTTTATTTATTTTTGATTGGTTCTTTTTGCAAAAAAATCACAAAAATGTTGAAATATTTTATTCCCCAAAAAAATTAAGTTTGTATTATTTATTTAATATAATTAGTATTTTTTTGAATAAATTCATTTTATTTGTTTTTAAACATTTTTGAAATGAATATTCATCTTGAAATCAAGACCAAATGAGTTTAAATATCCCTTGTGATTAAACTCCACTTTTCAAAACCTTCAACAAAATCACAAGTGGTTTATTCAAATTTATTTGGTATTTTGTTTGATTTTCTTTAAAATATTTACTTTTAAGGAATAACAAATTAGGGTTTCCTTGATTCAACCCTCATCAAACTTTTTCAAACACCTTTTGGGCCTCTAATAGAGTGTAAGACCCAATCCTTTTTTTTGACCAAACCATTTTTGGGACTCAGTGTATTGTATAAGTCCCGATACCGTAAAAAACAAATGGCGCGATCGTCGCCTTTTGAAAAATAACTTTTGGGCCTCTCCTCGAGCTATAAGACCCATTCAAAACTCTTGGGCCTCTAATAGAGTGTAAGACCCAATCCCCTTTTAGCCAAAACATTTTGGGCCTCACTTATTGTGTAAGTCCCTCTGCGTTAAAAGAAAACCTCGGCGCGATCGCCATTTTAAACGGAAAAATCATCTGGGCCTACCCTCGTTTTATAAGCCCCACTCTTTTTCTTTAAAACATTTGGGCCTCGTGAAAGAGTGTAAGACCCATCCATTTGTACAGAAAACCTTTTTGGGCCTCAGTCACTTGTATAAGTCCCTCTGTACAAATTCAAACAGTGCGCTCACTGATAAAACCCTAGGCCTCTCCTTGAGCTGTCAGCCCCAAATCTTTCTTTTTCAAAGCACTTTCTCCTTTGATTTTGAATATACTGTTGTTTTTAATCTATCTTTGTTGAACAACTAACCAAACAGCATGGAAGCTCTACAACCGAGTAGGTGGTTATTGCTTTCATTTACTGCTTTCATATACATATAACTGTATTGTGGGGCTGTTTCACTGTAAGTCTTCTTTCATAAACTCATATCAACTATGTAATAATAGTATAGATATTTCGAGGTTCCCCGGCAACTACGTCTAGAACTAGATGACGCCGTTTCATTTGTTCGTAGAAATAGACAACTAGATCCCCAATAGGATCACCAGATACAGTCTTCTCTTTGGCTGTCCTCATTAGGAATTGTCAAGAAACTCTACTCCCAGAGATGAATGTATTCTCCGTGAATGGCATCTTTGAGTTTCTTCCAAATTCTCGAACTTTCCTGACTTGATCTATTCCTTGTGAATAGCTAGCCTTGAATTTCTTGGGGCTTGGGGACCCACGGGCTTCTTAAAAGCATCGGCCTCCTCTTGGGCATCATACAAGGACCCACAGGCTTCCTAAAAGCAACCCCGCCTCCTCTTGGGCTTAGTACAAGGACCCGTCGGCTTCTTAGAAGTATTCACAGCCTCCTCTTAGGCTTCGTATAATGATTCTTCCTCCGGGAATGATAGCCTCCTCTTGGGCTTCGTACAAGGACCGATCGGCTTCTTAAAAGTTTCCAGCCTCCTCTTGGGCTTCGTACAAATTGTCCCGACGGCCTCCTAGAGGTATAGGAATAGAACTTAGTCATCTTCATATAAAAGTCCTTTCATAGAGTCTACTACTGTTTCTCAAAGCATAGTACAAAAAATGACACTCTAGACTTGGACAGTCTAAGACCCTTGAGTATCCAAGACATTCTCAAGTGACCCCTTTGTTAAATAGGAAGGAAACCCGCAGACTCGGACAGTCTCAATACCCTTTGGATTTCCCGCTTCCTTAAAGAACAGGAATAACCCAGATCCTTGAATCAAATCCATGAGTACAGTGTTACTCATATAAGAATTGATTTTCTCTTTAAAATCAGTATACTGGACCTGTCACTCAACTGAAACAGTAACCATAGCCCCCCTCTTGGGCTTTGTACAATGATCCTCCCCAGCGGAGTCAAACAACGTTTAGCCTCTCTCTCGGGCTTTGTACGAGACACAAAAGAGACTCCCTCGTTGAGTCAATCACCCCTTTCGCCTCTATCTCGGGCTTTATACGAGATACAAAAAGGTTCTTATTGAGCCAAACAAATAACAGCCTCCATCTCGGGCTTCATACGAGATACAAAAAAACTCTCTTGTTGAGTCAAATAGCCTCCATCTCGGGCTTTATACGAGATACCAAAAGATTTCCTCGTTGAGTCAAACCCTTTTAGCCTCTCTCTCGGGCTTTCTACGAGACACATATTAGCCTCCTCTTAGGCTTTGTATAAGAAAACCACTGGTTGATCCAATAAACCTTTTAGCATCAAAGTTGTGCCTCGTTCACAGTACACAAACATCAACAACTCCTTCCCCTTGCATCTAATCGTTGTAAGCGACAAGCCTCTGGATCATCTACATCCATGCCACTGTCCCTCTTTTAGCATGAGAAATTCCTAAGGAAAGATAGCATTGCTCTACACTGAGTTAAAGTCTTCTCCTTCAGGTTAAAACCCCATATAAAGGAAATTATGGCATTGCTAGGATCCGCGTATCCCGGTTAAAGTAATCCTCCTTTATAGTCAGTCACCCAACAGTTGTGACAAACAGACCCCTTTAGAGATGACAAATTCTCTCTAAAGTCAACACCCTTTTAGCTTCACATCTTGGACTTTGAACAAGATACCAACTACCTTCAGCTTCACATCTTGGGCTTTGAACAAAATACAAACCACCTTTCACTTCACGTCTTGGGCTTTGAACAAGACACCAAAACAACCATTTCCTCCCATGGAATAGGAGGAACTACGAACGCTCTGATTTCCCTGTTTCGGTAAACGGGAATACGTAGGCATAAGATTGAAAGAAAAATCTTAGCGAGCACACTAAACAAAAACCCAAAATCCCATACTCTCATGTATCTATCAAAAGCATCAGTCCTAACATCCTAATCCTTGTTCCCCGCCATAAACCATTCTGTCAAAATAACACAAGAAAGGCCCCCCACATTGATAGCATCCGTAACCTAACAGACCGCTGTTTAAACTCAGTATGCAAAACAGAGTTAATTGGAGACATCTATTTCCCTTCCTTCATCAGCTCACAATAGGATAAAAAATGAATCGACCTGTAGTTTAAGCTCAACCGCAGAGAGCGACCAGCGCTTAAGAACCGCGTCCAAAATCGCTCGCTACAGTAACCTTCAACATACCCAGCCTCACACTATCCGACGTCACTTCACATACCAAACTCAAATCTCTAAACGATTCCAAAAGCTCCCACTCCTTAACCATTAAAGCGGACATATGCAATGATTTCTGACTCAACGCATCGGCTACCACATTAGCTTTATCAGGATGGTAATTCAAGCCAAAGTCGTAGTCCTTCAAAAATTCCAACCATCTCCGCTGCCTCATATTCAATTCCTTCTGATCAAACAGATATTTCAAACCTTTGTGATCACTAAAGACTTCGAACCTCGCACCAAAAAGATAATGCCTCCAAATTTTCAACACAAACACCACAGCCGCTAACTCCAAGTCATGCGTGGGTAATTCTTCTCATGCACTCTCAACTGCCTCGAAGCATAAGCCACAACCTTACCTTATTGCATTAGAACCCCACCTAGACTAATCAAAGACGCATCACAATACACTACAAACGGTTCAGTAGGATTCGGCAAAATCAAAATCGGAGCTGTCGTCAATCTTCTCTTCAGCTCATTAAAACTTTCCTCACACCGAATATCCCAAACGAACGCTTGACCTTTGCAAGTCAACTGGGTCAAAGGAAGTGCTAGCTTAGAAAAACCTTCAATGAACCTTCGATAATATCCGGTCAAACCCAAAAAGCTTCGAATTTTAGTAACAGATCTCGGAGTCTCCCATTGTAGAACTGCTTCTACTTTAGATGGATCCACAGCAATACCATTACCTGAAACCACGTGCCCAAGAAAACTCACCTCCGACAACCAGAACTCACACTTGGACAATTTGGCAAAAAGCTTTCTTTCTTTTAAAACCTGCAAAACAATACGCAAATGCTCCGCGTGCTCCTCCCGAGACTTATAATAAATCAAAATGTCATCAATAAACACAACAACAAATCGATCCAAATGCTCGTGAAAAATACGATTCATGTACTCCATAAACACACCTGGCGCATTAGAAACCCCGAACGGCATCACAGAATATTCATAATGACCGTATCGTGTCCTAAAAGCCGTCTTCTGAATATCTTCCTCTTTCACCCTAATCTGATGATACCCCGACCTCAAGTCAATCTTACTGAACACACACGCACCAACCAACTGATCCATCAGATCATCAATCCTTGGAAGAGGATACTTATTCTTAATCGTCACCTTATTCAACTGTCAATAATCAACACACAACCGCATACTTCCATCTTTCTTCTTTGAATGTGTTGCCAAAATCTACTTTATCAAAGCTTTCTTACCAAGGTCCTCCCATAAGGTATAATGGGGTTGTTGTTAAAGCTTTTGACGGATCTCGAAAGACTGTGATTGGAGAAGTTGATCTTCCGATCAAAATAGGACCGTGCTTCTTTCATAAGTAATGGATATTCGTCCTACTTATAGTTGTTTGCTTGGTCGACCCTAGATTCATGAGGCTGGGGCAGTGACTTCAACTCTTCATCAGAAATTGAAATTTGTTAAGAATGATAAGCTGGTAATTGTCGGAGGTGAGCAAGCGATGCTGGTGAGCCACCTTTCATCCTTTTCGTATGTTGATGCTGATGAAACTGTTGGAACTCCGTTCCAAGCTCTTTTTGTTGATGATAAAGCTGTTAAGAAGAATGAGTTACCCATGTCTTCTTTGAAAGATACTCTGCATGTGTTAAAGACTGGTCGATCTGATGGTTGGGGCCGAGTCATTGATGTGGTTGATAACCTGGGCAAAACTGGTTTAGGCTTTACATCTGGTACAGTCAAAAGAGATTTGAAGCGTATTAATGAGGCTTTTCACAGCGCTGGATTCATCAACAAAGATCATTCTACAGCTGCAATTCTTGAAGATGACCCTGTAGGCTATATCCCATTTGGTTCTGAAAGTGATGTCATTCTTGCTGAAGATTGGGAGCCTTATTTGGAAGACCCCGGGTATATGTCCCCAGAGGATGCATATGTGCCTTTTTACTCGCCTCGGAAGAAGTTTAAGGAACCTGAATATGAAGTCAATGCCATCATTGAAGAAGATGAAGAGGAAGAGCTTCCCAATTTTGTGACACATGGAAAAGTCCGCCAGAATTGGATAGATGTTGATGTTCCCACTATTGTTCATATTTCAAAGTAATTTGTTTTTGTTTCTTTCAAAAAATACTTTCACTCTGCCCAAGGTGAAAATGAACTTGTGAGGGCTTTGTTTCAAATTTTATCATCATCAATAAAATGTTATTCTGTTTATCCATATTATGTTTTCCCTTTTTGCTTTATTTTTGAAAAATGGTAACATAAAAAAACCAAAAAATATAATAATGTGATGATCACTTTTATCTGCATGATACTTGCACTTTTTGTTCATATTCTAAAATCAAACATAAATCATTGTGCAGATTGATTGTTAAACCCATTGAAAACAATGACCTTATGCCCTCTCCCAACTTTGAGTTCCCTGTGTTTGGAGCTGAAGAAGAGGATATTGAAGAGATTCTAGATGAAATTTCTCGGTTGCTTGAGCACGAGGAAAGAGCCATTCAGCCTCATGAAGAGCCAGTGGAATTGGTTAATTTGGGTTCAGATGATGATAAGAAAGAAGTCAAGATTGGGGCACTGCTTCAGTCAGTTGTTAAGAAGAGGATTGTGGAGCTTCTTAGAGAATATGTTGACGTGTTTGCTTGGTCTTATCAAGACATGTCTGGTCTTGATACTGATATTGTGGAGCATAGATTGCCGTTGAAGCCTGAATGTCCACCTGTGAAGCAGAAATTGAGAAGAACTCATCCCGACATGGATGTGAAGATCAAAGAGGAGGTTCAAAAGCAGATTGATGCTGGTTTTCTTGTGACTTCTGAGTATCCTCAATGGGTGGCCAATATTGTGCCTGTTCCAAAGAAAGACAGAAAAGTCCGAATGTGCGTTGACTATAGAGATTTGAATAAAGCGAGTCCGAAAGATGATTTTCCACTACCACACATTGATATGCTGGTAGATAATACTTCTAAATTCAGTATCTTCTCTTTTATGGACATATTTTCTGATTATAATCAAATAAAGATGGCACCCGAGGATATGGAAAAAACAACATTCATTACACCCTGGGGAACATTCTGCTACAGAGTGATGCCCTTCGGTTTGAAATATGCTGGTGCAACGTACCAGAGAGCTATGACTACTTTGTTCCATGATATGATGCATAAAGAAATTGAGGTCTATGTGGATGATATGATTTGTAAGTCGAAGACTGAAGAAGATCATATTGAGTACTTATTGAAGCTGTTTCAACGTTTGAGAAAGTTTAAGCTCCGTTTGAATCCTAATAAATGAACTTTTGGTGTCTGTTCTGGAAAGTTGTTGGGCTTTATTGTCAGCAAAAAGGCATTGAAGTTGATCCTGGTAAAGTTAAAGCCATTCAGGAAATGCCTGCACCCAAAACAAAAAAACAAGTAAGAGGATTCTTGGGACGTTTGAATTACATCTCCCAATTTATATCCAATATGACTGCCACCTGTGCGCCGATCTTCAAGCTGCTTCGCAAAGATCAGGATTTTGTCTGGACAGAGGATTGTCAGAAATATTTTGAAAGAATTAAAGAGTATCTGCTTGAACCTCCAATTTTGTCTCCTCCTGTGGAAGGAAAACCTTTGATCATCTATTTGATCGTGCTGGAAGAGTCTATGGGTTGTCTTCTAGGTCAACAAGATGAATCTGGTCGAAAAGAGTTTGCCATTTATTATTTGAGCCAGAAGTTCACCGATTGTGAGTCTCAGTATTCAATGCTTGAAAAGACATGTTGTTCTTTAGCTTGGGCTGCCAAGCACCTCCGCCAGTATATGTTGAATCATACGACTTGGTTGATATCCAAAATGGATCCAATCAAGTATATCTTTGAAAAGCCTGCTTTAACTGGGAGGATTACTCGTTGGCAAATGTTGTTGTCAGAATATGATATCGAGTATCGAACTTAAAAAGCAATAAAAGGAAGTGTTTTGGCTGACCATTTGGCACACCAACCCATTGATGATTACCAACCTATCAGGTTTGATTTTCCAGATGAGGATGTGATGTATCTAAAGGTAAAAGATTGTGAAGAACCATTACCTGATGAAGGGCCTGAGCCTGGATCCCGTTGGGGTTTGATTTTTGATGGAGCTGTTAATGAGTATGGCAATGGTATTGGGGCAATAATTGTTACTCCTCATGGTTCTCATATTCCTTTCACTGCAAGGTTGATGTTCACTTGCACAAATAATGCGGCTGAGTATGAAGCATGTATTATGGGCTTGGAAGAAGCTATTGATTTAAGAATCAAGATTCTTGATGAATACAGAGATTCAGCCCTGGCGATTAATCAGAATAAAGGAGAATGGGAGACACGTCAACCTGATTTGATTCCTTATCGAGATTATGAAAGAAGGTTGTTAACTTTCTTCAATAAGGTTGAGTTTTACCACGTACCCAGAGCAGAAAACTGAATGGCGGATGCTTTAGACACTATATCCTCCATGATTGTGGTGAATCGGTGGAATGATGTGCCTAAAATCGATGTTATGCGGCTTGATAGACCAGCTTATGTGTTTGTCGTTCAAAATAAATCATCTGGGCCTACCCTCGTGTTGTAAGTCCCATTTCTTTCCTTTAAAACACTTTTGGGCCTCTTAAGAGAGTGTAAGACCCATCCCTTTGTACAGAAAACCTCTTTTTTTGGCCCCACATATTGTATAAGTCCCTCTGTATATTTTCAAAACAACAGTGCAACCACTGTTAAAATTTGGGCCGCTCCCCGAGCTGTAAGCCCCGATCTATGTTCAAAGAACTTTCTCCTTTGATTTTGAATTCAAATGTATGATTGCTATCAAAACTTTCTTTAATTTCTCTGAACAACTAACCATACAACATGGAAGCTCTACAACGGGTAAGTGTTTATCCGCTTTCTTTTACTGCTTTCATATATATATATAACTGTATGATGGGAAGCTGCGCATGGTTAGTCTTCTTTAATAACCTTTTAAAATGCTCGTCATATATCAACTGTATATATACTAGTATAGTTATTTAGAGTTTTCCCCGGCAACTAGGTCTAGAACTAGGTAAAGCCCTGTTGGTCACTCTTAAATACAAACAAAACTAGATCCCCATAGGATTTCCAGATACAGTCTTCCCTTCTCTTGGGGTTAAATAATATGGAACAAAGAGAAAGGCAGTATTCTAGGTGAACCTTTTCTCATACTGTCACCCCTAGATATTGTCAAAGAAATTCTACTCCCCAAAGTTGATCTATTCTCCGTGAATAGCATCTCTTGAGTTTCTTCCAAACCCTCGAACTTTCTTGGAATGATCTCTTCTATGTGAATTGCATTTCTTGAACTTCTCTTGGTTTAGGGACCCACAGGCTTCCTAAAAGCATCCCCGCCTCCTCTTGGGCTTTGTACAAGGACCCTCCAGCTTCTTAGAAGTTCTCATGCCTTCTCTTGGGCTTAATACAAGGACCCTGACGACCTCTTAAAGGTATAAGATAGAACTTAGTCATCCTTTGCTAGTGCAGTCTTTCCAGTGTCAAAACTCCGGCCATTTTAGGGTTGATTCTCACCCTTTAATGCCCGTGCCTCCTCTTGGGCATTGTACAAAAGATGAAACTCTTCCACACCAGTAGACTTAGACAGTCTATACCCCCTTGGAGTCTCAAAGACATTCTCAAGCACTGTAGAAACCCTGGTCATTTTGGAAAAATCTCCGATAGAGTTTACACCCAATCCTTATCCCAAAATTCCCCAACCAGGGTCAGGTTGTCCCAAATCAGAACCTCAAGGCATCTGATACCTCAACTCTTTTGTAATCCTCAGTAAGAGTTGACTCCCCACTTGGACCTGCCTAGGGATCTCAATAACCCTCAGCAGTAAGATAACCTCCTCTTAGGCTTTGTATAATGATCCTTCCTCAATATATTTAGCCTCCTCTTGGGCTTTGTACAATGATTCTCCCTAGCGGAGCTAACCTTTCCAGACTCTCTTGTTGAGTCACTCACGTTTCAAGGCTCTCTTGTTGAGTCAATCTCCTTTTAGCCTCAATCTCGGGCTTTGTACGAGACATCGAATCACTCTCTTGTTGAGTATAAAAGACTCTCTTGTTGAGTCAATCACTTCTTAGACTCTCTAGTTGAGTCAATCACATTTTCAGACTCTCTTATTGAGTCAACCTTTTTAGCCTCCGTCTTGGGCTTTGTACAAGACAGATAAAAATACTCTCTTGTTGAGTCAGTCTTTATCCAAAACTTGGTAAAAAGATTCCCCCTTAGTATGAGCTAGTCTCCTCTCAAGTTCTC
Source organism: Lathyrus tuberosus (assembly GCA_022829125.1). NCBI lineage: Eukaryota > Viridiplantae > Streptophyta > Magnoliopsida > Fabales > Fabaceae > Lathyrus > Lathyrus tuberosus. The sequence continues at coordinate 11,130,845 of JALAZF010000153.1, forward strand.
CAGCTTGTTCAGCCACAATCCTGGGCTTTGTACAGGACAGATAAAAGTACTCTCTTGTTGAGTCAAACCTTTTTAGCCTCCGTCTTGGGCTTTGTACAAGACATATAAAAACACTCTCTTATTGAGTCAAACTCATTTCAGCCTCCATCTTGGGCTTTGTACAAGATACATACAAATTCTCCCCAACAGAGTCAAAAATCCCTTTTAGCCTCAATCTTGGGCTTTGTACAAGACAGAAAGAACATTTTCCCCGAAAAAGTCAAACTGTTAGCCTCCTCTCCAGCTTTATATAATGATACCCCCCAAAGAGTCAGTCTTTTTTTTTGCCTCAATCTTGGGCCTTGTACAAGACATAAACACTCTCTTGTTGAGTCAGTCTTATCTAGCCTCCTCTTAGGCTTCGTATAAAGAAATCCCTAGCCGAGTCAATCAACCTTTTAGCATCAAACTTGTGCTTTGATCATAGCACACAAAAATCAACAATCTCCCTTTAGAGATGACAAATTCTATCTCAGCCAAAACCCTTTAGCTTCATATCTTGGGCTTTGAACAAGGTACAAATCACCTTTAGCTTCCTGTCTTGGGCTTTGAACAAGACACCAAAACATCCTTTTCCTCCCCCTAGAATAGGAGGAACTACGATTGCTCTGATTTCCCTGTTTTGCTAAACGGGAATACGTAGGCATAAGATTGTGAGATCTTAGCGAGCATACTAATCAAAAACTCTAGGTCCAGTACCTTCATACATCAGTCAGAAAATTTTTAGATACAGTACCTTCCCAAAAGTCTCATGAACACTCTATTCTTAAGCAAAATAACCTAGGACAGACCCCCTATTTTGATAGCATCTGTAAACCAACAGTCATCTGTTTAAACTCAGTATACAAGCAGGGTTAATTGGAGACATCTATTTCCCTTCCTTAATCAGCTTCACAGGATAAAAAATGAATCGAACTGTAGTACCAAAGCGATAGTGATTCGAAACCACAAAAACCGCGCTACAGAAGAATGGCGACCACAGTGGGAGAGCATTCTCTCTTACAGTCTTAGGTAGAAAGCCTTAAGTTCACAAAGTACCACAGAAATGACGACTCTGCTGGGGAGTCATTGTCTGTATAGGATCATAGGACTAGAGGTCTAGGATGTTAGAACAAATATATATACTGCTTTTCCTAATTGATATTTGTGTTTACTTTTCTGCTAATGGGAATGCGTGTGATGCCGCATGTGGAAAGATTGAGTATACACCTAAGATAAGTGATGGCACTAGACGAGTAATCTTGCATGGAGTGACTCCCAAATAAGAGACCTCGGTCGACCATTGAATCAGTGAAGGCAACCTTTGCGGATTCAATGCCTATACGACTTCAGTTGTAGAAAGCAGATTGTTCGATTGGGTTGTCAGAGAAACTGAGGATTTTAGTAGACTGAGACCATTTAGTAGTGCGGAAGCTATCAGAAATAGTTGTCACACGATACTACCCTCATTTGAGATTTCTCTCTAGGATACTGCAGTTCGCTCGGGTGAACCAGCCTGCTGTTTTTATCCCAAAAGGAATCAATGATTTTGAGAGACAGGTACAAAAATCACCAGTATAAACCTTTGGGGATGGGTAGAGCCTTAACTTCATGACACCGAACCTTTGACCCCATGTTTTTTCTATGTTTTTGTGTGCTGCATTCATGCATTCGTTCATTAAAAATTATTAAACAAAAATCTTCTCTTCTAATCTCTCTTTTTCAAATTAAACTAAGACAATGATTGCAAATGTCAGAGAAAAAGATTGCGCTAATGGATTTCGGTAGAAGGAAGACTCACAAGTATACCTTCAAGGTTCCAAAACTAGAGGATTTAAGAGGATTGGCGAGGATGATAACCAACCCTGATGCTTTCAGAGCTAAGTACGGAGGTCTGCTATCTCTGTTAAGGGTCCATGTGATTGAAGGAATACTGGCTACGCTCATTCAGTTTTATGATCCGGTCTATCACTGTTTCACATTCCCGGATTATCAACTTGCACCAACGCTGGAGGAGTACTCTCACCTGACTGATTTACATATCACTAACCAAGCTCCCTTTTCTGGACTAGAAGAAATTCCAAAGGATCAAACCATTGCAAGAGCAATTTATTTAGACGAGTCAGAAGTCAGGACTCACATGACCACTAAGGGTGGAATCCAAGGTTTGCCAGCCCAGTTTTTGATAAAGAAAGCCCTGTACTTTGCTAGTATAGGGAATGTGGCCGCTTTCGAGAGCATCTTTGTTTTGCTCACCTACGGGTTATTTTTGTTTCCCAACATTGATAACTTCGTTGATCTCAATGCCATTAAGATTTTTCTGATTGGAAACCCTGTACCGACCTTGCTCGCAGATGCTTATCATTCTGTACACTTAAGGAATTTGTACAGTGGAGGAATGATCACATGCTGTGTACCCCTGCTTTACAAATGGTTCATTGCCCATTTGCCCAAGTCTGCTGCATTTTGGGATCCTAAGAATACTTTGCGTTGGTCGTAGAGAATCATGTCTCTTACTAACTCTGACATCGATTGGTACAATCGAATCTATGACGGGATCAGAATCATTGACTGTTGTGGAAACTTCCCTAATGTACCCCTCATAGGAACTAAAGGAGGAATCAATTATCATCCAATTTTAGTTCGTCGTCAATTCGGATACCCGATGAGGCATGTCCCGCGTAATGCTCATCTGGAAGGCCTTTTCTTCAAGGAAGGAGAAAATGACAGGGCACTAAAGACAAAAATAGTGCATGTTTGGAAACACGTTCATAGAAAAGGACGAGAGTCTCTAGGAAAACCAGACTGTATCTCCGTGGAACCTTATCTCCACTGGGTACAAACTAGAGCTCTCAAGCTGAGGATGCCTTACCCTCGTCAGGAAGTTCTTCCGTTAAGGGACCCTGTCCTTTATTTTATGTCTGATACGGAAAAATTCATGTTACTCTCAACAGAGTTCAACAGGAAAAGGAATCTTGGAAGAAAAAATACCGTATTCTCAATGTGGAGTGTAAGAAAATACGGCAGCTGTTAAAATAAAAAGGCGCTCTGATCGAGATTTTAGAGCAACATGCTATAGAAAACCAAGATGACCAAAGAAATTTGCTCGGTCCTTTCACTTGGCAAAGGAATGACAACCGACAATGGCTCAAGAGCCCCGATCAAAGAAAAGGAAAGCACCATCACCTGAGCTCCCCCAGAGGGGACTCAGGGTCCATTAGTTTATACATTTACTTTTACAACACTATGTAAATTACTGTATTTCCATTTTTGCAATCTTTGAATTCAATAAAATGGGGTTTCCCCACTGTTTGATGTTTGTAATCCAATTGTCGAAGTTTATTTTGATTAAACCAAAAAAATTTAATTAATATAATCATCGTATATCATTCATCATTCTCACGTAACACATTCTTCTTTCCTAAGAATCTTACGTTTGTGTCTCGATTCTAGAGTCAAACTGTCTCATTCGTACAATACTAGGGCCAGTCGACAGAAAAAGATGGATAATCTCGAGGAAGAGAACATAGAGTTGAGAGAAGAACTCGACACTCTGAAAGAAGATTTGAGAAAGCTTCACAGTGACATGCAAGTTCTGGCAGAAGCTCAACTACAAAGGACTGTGATCTCAGAGATCACATCAACGCCCATAGTGGAGAAGTATGATCCTAGGTATAACATGCCGAAAGATCGTCCCTGGGGCATGCCTATTAACTATATCCCGGAAGGATATGTTTCGCTGATCACTGAAGATCAGGGAACTGCAGCAGGAACCGCTGGGCCTGAAGGTTACAAACTTCGGGAAAGCGAAGATGCCAGGGGCATGACGACAACTCCTAAAGGTTACAAACTTTGGGAAGCACCAAGAGTCTCTGCCGTAATAATTGTACCACCCCCCGTGGTGCACATTGTCCTTGAAGGACAGATTCCACAGATACCTTCTGGTGGAAACGAAAGTATGGGCGAGAGAATGAAGGAGTTCCAGGAACAGTTCTTGGAAATGCAAAAGGATTTGCAAGCCCTTCGCGGTCAGGATCTATTTGGAAAGGACGCCGCAGACCTTTGTCTGGTCCCCAATGTGAAAGTTCCGCACAAATTCAAGGTGCCCGAATTTGAAAAGTACAAGGGTAACTCTTGCCCTTAAAGCCATTTGGTGATGTACGCTCGGAGGATGTAAACTCAGACAGAGAACAACCAGCTACTGATCAACTACTTCCAAGATAGTTTAACTGGTGCCGCACTAAAATGGTATATGGGTTTAAACCGCACTAAGATCGCCACTTTCAAAGATCTTGGCACTGCCTTCGTTCAACAATATAAGTATAACCTGGACATGGCACCAGACAGAGATCAACTCAGAGCCATGTCACAGAAGGACAGGGAAACCTTTAAGTAATATGCTCAGAGATGGCGTGAAATCGCCGCTCATATTTTTCCACCTCTTGAGGAAAAGGAGATGACAAAGATCTTCTTGAAAACCTTGAGTTCATTTTACTACGACAGAATGGTTGCCAGTACACCCAGTGACTTTACTAAGATGGTAGGCATAGGAGTTCGTCTTGAGGAGGCAGTCTGAGAAGGACGTTTAGTAAAAGACGATGGACCATCAAGCAGTACCAAAAGATACGGTAGTGATCTCCCTAAGAAAAAAGAGCAGGATATTGGGAATATCTCTCTCGGAAAGCAAAGGCGACGGTACCAACCAGTAGCAGCTGTAACTCCTGCTATCAACCCTACGCCTGTTTCAACGTATCAACCTCAGGTTGCTCAGAGCCAACCGAATCAACAACAATATCAGCAAATGACACAACCGCCTCTTCAGCAGGCTCGTCCTCCGTACAACAACAACCGTGCAACGCGGCCACCAGGGTTTGACCCTATACCAATGTTGTATGCAGAACTGTTTCCGTTACTATTGGTCAAGGGGCACGTCTAAACCAGGTTTCCTCTTACAGTACTGGAAAATCCGCCTTTTTGGTTCAAAGGGGATCAAACTTGTCCTTATCATCAAGGAGGACCAGGGCATAACATAGAAAACTGTCTCAGCTTCAAATCCGATGTATAGAAGCTTGTCAGGAGCGGGGTCTTATCCTTCAAGGATACAAATCCTAATGTTCTCACGAACCCGTTGCCTCAACATGAGAAAGCTGCAGTAAATTTGATAGAGGGAGAGTCTAACCACAGCTATCAAATTCATGATGTACTCTTATTGAGGGCCAAACTGGTCAAGATGCATCGTAGACAGAGCGGATATGGTCATGTACCGCCTCATAATTATCATCAGTGTGATGTCTGCTCTAAAAACAATCAAGGATGTTCTGTGGTGCAATCAGCTCTACAGGAACAATTGGATCTCGGATGGATCCAAGATCACCGAATTCGTGGGGTCAACATGACTTACACAAATTCCAACGTCATTCAAAACCACGACATCCGCACGATGAATGTCAACTTGGTGGCAATGCACTCAAGGCAAAGCCAACATCATAATCTGCCACAGCACAATTACGATTCCTATCTGACTTGCTCGGTAAACAATCAGGGATGCTCTTTTGTACAAGAGGCCCTCCAGCGTCAGATGGATCTTGGATGGATTCAGGATTACCACGATAGAAATCAGTATCAATTGAATATGATTCAAATCTTTGATATTCACTTGATGAATACCAGCTTGGTGGAATTACATGCTAAGCAAGTCCAGCTCGGTTTTCTGACTTTGCATAATTATCAGAACTATACAGTATGCCGTGAGAGCGACCAAGGATGCGCTCTCGTTCAAAGAACTTTGCAACACTTGTTAAACCACTGGTGGCTTCCGATCTATTTAGACGAAAATACGCAACAAGTCAGTATGATTGACGGGAACCCTGCTAGGCATCAAAGTCAGGATGTTCAATCAATGGAAACAGATCTAGTGAGGTTACACTGCATATAGAGCGGACGTGGCCAGGTGCCACCACACAACTATGAACGTTGTAGAGTCTGCTCAGAAAATAACCAAGGATGATACCTCGTGCGAGCAGCCCTTCAGAATCAGTTAGACCACAAAGAGATTCAACTGTGTCTAGGTTCTGGGCCAATCAACTTGATGCCAGACTATTTTGCTGATCAAATCAAAGATGTTATCCCAATCTCTGATCATAAGAGGACCAAAGAGGTTTGTACCATCATCCCTTTACTTGACGAATCTAAAGTTCCCAACCAGGAACTGATTGAAATTACTTACAATGGTCAGAAGAATCAGAAGGCTCCTTTAGTTATCTATCTACCGGGACCATTACTGTATGAATCAACTAAGGCTATCCCTTACAAATACGGTGCAACAACAATTGAAAATGGAAAGGAAACTCCATTACCCTCCGTCGTGAATATTGCAAACATCAGTCGAGTAACACAGAGTGGTCGAATCTTCAACCGAGGAGTTGGAGAACACAGTAAAGAAAAGGAACCTCAAATAGAAGTTCCCGATCAACCAGTCAATCAGTCTAGTGATCCCGACCTTTCAAAGAACAACGATGAGATGTTGAAGCTCATCCAGAAGAGTGAATACAACATTGTTGATCAGCTGTTGCAAACTCCTTCAAAAATCTCGATGTTATCACTTTTACTCAGTTCCGAAGCTCATAGGGAGGCTCTACAAAAAGTCTTAGAGCATGCCTTTGTGGAACAAGATGTGTCAATAAGACAATTCGACAGCATCATCTCCAACATCACTTCCTGCAACAACTTGGGGTTTAGTGATGAGGAATTGCCAGAAGAAGGCAAAAGTCACAACATGGCGCTCAATATTACAGTCAACTGCCAGGACAATGCTTTAGCCAGCGTACTGGTAGACACAGGATCGGCTCTGAATGTTATGCCGAAGTCCACGCTAATGCGACTATCATTTAAAGGATCCCCGATGAGGGGCAGTGAGGTCATTGTCAAAGCATTTGACGGATCCCGGAAAGTAGTTATTGGCGAAGTCGACCTTCCCATAACTATCAGTCCTCACACTTTCCAAGTCACTTTCCAGGTCATGGACGTCCGGGCAACATACAGCTGTTTATTAGGAAGACCTTGGATACACCAGGCTGGGGAAGTCACTTCGACGCTTCACCAAAAGCTGAAGTTCGTCAAGAACGACCAACTCGTCACAGTCTGCGGAGAGCAAGCCTTGATCGTGAGTAACCTATCATCGTCCACTTGTGTAGAACCAGAGGAGGTTGTTGGAACCCAGTTCCAAGCACTTTCAGTGAGCAACGACAATCAATCAGAAAGGGGAACATCGATTTCCTCGTACAGAGATACTCTCGAAGTGATCGAAAATAACAATACAAAAGGATGGGGACATCTTGTCATTCCTACTGATAACAAAGCAAAGAAAGGTCTTAGTTTTTCTTCAACCTGTACCCATACTGCTACTAACGATGAAAGTCTTCATCCCATTCAGGACTTCTTCCACAATGGAGGTTTCCTTCACCCAGTATCTCAAGAAGTCCATGCCATCAACGAGGGAGATCCCTCTGATACAGATGAAGAATGGAAGTCCTATCTCAACGAGGACGGTTATATGTCTCAGGAAGAGGTGCCTACGCCATTTTTCTATCCCGCACAGAGCCCGAGATATATACCGAGGTCAGATGTCAAAATGATATACGGAGATTGTGATCCGGAAAGATGCCGTGCTCCACCAAACTCGTTAGAGGAGGACACTCTGATGAAATACAATTTTGACCACGACTATTATGGCCCAATGGATGGCCTGCCTATTTGGCAGCCGTACCCTGGAGACTCGGGGCAAAAGAGTCGGCCCAATGATGATTATCAGCTAAGCATCATCGCAAAGAATACCTACGTCCCCACAGAAGCATGGGATCATTACTCAGGGAATTCAGACAATATCCAGTACAACGATGAATTTAAAACGATGGCAGGACAAGAATTCATCAAATATGCTTTTCCCGAGGTCAACGTCATCGAGAGAGATGACTCCTCCACTTCCAAAGAAGTGTGGGACACCCTAGGACAACCGAGTGGTAAATAGGACTTTATGGTCAAGTACACCGCTCCTGAAAGCTCTCGTATCAGGATCGAAGTCATCCAGCCAACTGGATGGGGAGATATACCTGAGAGTACAAATACTATGCAAAATACAACAGAAGAATCCTCCTACGACAATTCTGCCTGGGAGAGAGATTCCAACGATCCTGCTCCACCAAAAATCAGTGTTATTTCTGAAGACAAATCAAGAAGGAAAGTACCAGACTTTGTGATTCACCGAGGAGTTCGCCGCCAATGGGTTGCTGTCGATGTCCCTAAAGTTGTTCATAAGTCTAAGTAATTGTCGTCTTTATCTTAACTTTCACCCTGCCCAGGTGAAACAGATGTTTTGATAGGGCTCACTTTCTGTAAATATACCTCTTTGCTTCGCCCAAAGCGACAGAGTTTTTGTTTTATAGGGCTGTAGTTTCAAGAATCGACCGAATCATAAATAAAATAACGTCGTTCTGTAATTTCCGCATTAATTGTTGTTTTCTCTTTTCGCTTTTTCAGAAAATGGTAATCCTAAAAAACAACAAATAATAAAAACAAGCAGTAAAAAAAATACACTGCACACACTTTTGCATTCTCTCTATCTCTTCTAAAAAACAATCATCACATCATGCAGATTGCTTGTTTTAAACCCCGTTGAAACATATGATCCAATGCCTTCTCCCAACTTTGAATTCCTGGTATTTGAGGCTGAAGAAGAAGATGACGAAGGAATTCCATAAGAGATCTCCCGATTACTTAGACAAGAGGAAAGGTCCATCGAACCTCATAAGGAACCGTTAGAAATGATCAACTTAGGTTCAGAAGAAGGGAGGAAAGAAGTCAAGATTGGGGCACTGCTCAGTCCGACTGTCAGAGAAGACTTGATAAAACTTCTCAAAGAGTTTTCAGATGTGTTTGCTTGGTCCTATCAGGATATGCCAGGGTTGGATACCAGCATCGTGAAGCATCATTTAACTTTAAAATCAGAATGTCCGCCGGTAAAACAAAGGCTGAGACGGACTCATCCAGATATAGCCATCAAAATCAAAGAGGAAGTACATAAACAGATTGACGCAGGTTTTCTTGCCACATCAGAATATCCTCAATGGTGAGCCAACATAGTACCAGTTTCGAAAAAGGACGGAAAGGTCAGAATGTGTGTAGACAACAGGGATCTGAACAAAGCCGGTCCAAAGGATGACTTTCCCTTACCGCACATAGACATGCTGGTAGACAGTACAGCAAAGTTCAAAGTCTTCTCCTTCATGGATGGATTCTCGGGCTATAATCAGATAAAAATGGCGCCGAAAGATATGGAGAAAACTTCGTTCATTACCCTATGGGGCACCTTTTGTTACAAGGTAATGTCGTTCGGTTTGAAGAACATCGGGGCAACCTATCAAAGGGCCATGACTACTCTGTTTCATGACATGATACACAAAGAAATAGAAGTGTATGTCGATGACATGATTGCCAAATCTAAGACAGAGGAGGAGCATGTGACCCACCTGTGAAAATTATTCGAGCGGTTAAGAAAGTACAAACTCCACTTGAATCCCAATAAGTGCATGTTCGGTGTCCGTTCAGGGAAACTGCTAGGGTTCATCGTCAGCCAGAAATGAATTGAGGTTGATCCTGACAAGGTCAAGGCCATTCAAGAAATGCCTTCTCCAAAGACTGAAAAACAAGTCAGGGGATTCCTGGGACGTTTGAACTACATTTCCAGATTTATATTCCTCATGACCGCAACATGTGCGCCGATTTTCAAATTACTCAAAAAGAATCAGGACTGCGTTTTAACAAAAGATTGCCAAACCGCCTTCGACAATATCAAGGAATACCTGTTGAACCCACCGATTCTATCACCTCCAGTGGAAGGAAGACCAATGATCATCTACCTAACAGTCTTGGCAGACGAAGATGTCATGTATTTGAAAATGAAAGATTGCGATGAACCACTACCCAGTGAAGGGCCAGAACCAGGTTCCCAATGGGGACTAATCTTTGATAGAGTTGTTAATCATTACGAAAATTGAATTGGGGCAATCATCATAACACCTCAGGGTACCCACATTCCTTTCACTTCCAGACTAACATTCAAGTGTACAAATAACGAGGCCGAATACGAAGCTTGTATTATGGGTCTCGAAGAAGCGATTGATTTAAGGATAAAAAACTTGAATGTATATGGCGACACAACTCTAGTTATCAATCAGATCAAAGGAGATTGGAACACATACCAATCAGGATTGATTCCTTACAAAGATTACGCGAGAAGGTTGTTACCCTTCTTCAACAGAATCGAGTTTCATCACATCCCTCGTGAAGAGAATCACATGGCTGATGCACTAGCCACTCTCTCCTCCTTGATTAATGTATGTCAATGGAACGACGTACCTAAGATTGACATAATGCGCATTGAACGGCCCGCTTACATCTTAGCGATGGAAGCAGTCATAGACGACAAACCTTGGTATCACGATATCAAATGCTTCCTTTAGAAACAAGAGTACCCACCTGGGGCATTAAGAAAAGATAGAAAGACCCTCAGAAGATTGGCAGGAAGATTCTTCCTGAGCGGTGATACACTTTATAAGAGAAACTTTGACATGGTCTTGCTCCGATGCATAGACAGGCCAGAAGCAAACATGCTGATGAAAGAAATTCATGAAGGATCATTTGGCACTTATGCCAACGGACACACAATGGCGAGAAAAATTCTGAGAGCAGGGTACTACTGGTTGACCATGGAATCCGATTGCTACAAATACATGAGGAGGTGTCACAAGTGTCAGATATACTCAGACAAATCCATGTACCGCCAACGCATCTCAAAGTTCTCTCTTCCCCATGGCATTTTTCCATATGGGGAATCGACATGATTGGTATGATCGAACCCAAGGCTTCGAACGGACATCGGTTCATCCTGGTGACCATTGATTACTTCACCAAGTGGGTCGAAGCGGCGTCATACGCCAATGTAACCCGACAAGTGTTGGTCCGATTTATCAAAAACAGTATATTTGCCGTTATGGTGTTCCTAGCCAGATCATTACTGATAATGGATCTAACTTGAACAACAAAATGATGAAAGAGTTGTGCGCTGAGTTCAAAATTGAACACCATAACTCATCTCCCTACCGACCCAAGATGAATGGAGCGGTAGAAGCGGCTAACAAGAACATCAAGAAGATTGTTCAAAAGATGGTTGTAACCTACAAAGACTGGCACGAGATGCTACCCTTTGCTCTTCACGATTATCGTACATCTATCCGCACTTCAACGGGGACAATCCCTTTCTCTCTAGTATATGGCATGGAAGCAGTGCTCCCCATAGAAGTAGAGATCCCATCAATCCGGGTATTGATGGAAGCTAAGCTAACAGAGGCTGAATGGTGTCAAAGTCGACACGACGAACTGAATCTGATCGAAGAAAAGCGAATAACGGCTCTATGCCACGGTCAGTTGTATCAGCAAAGAATAAAGAAGGCGTTTGACAAAAAGGTCCGACCTCGCGTCTTTAGGAAAGGAGACCTCGTGATCAAGAAGATACAATCCTTTCTCACTGATTCCCGGGGCAAATGGACTCCGAATTACGACGGCCCCTATGTGGTCAAGAAAGCTTTCTCAGGCGGTGCCTTGAGACTCACAACCATGGACGGAGAGGAATTTGCCTACCCCACAAATGTTGACATAGTCAAGAAATACTTCACCTAAATAAAAAAAATATAATAAAAAAAATGTCTCGGTGGATTGAAAACCCGAAAGGGCGGTCCAGGCAAAAATTAGAGACATAATCAAAAATCATCCCGGTGGATTGGAAATCTCAAAGTACAATCCAGGCAAATGTTAGGGATTAATGGCAAGTAACTACGTCCAGCAAAGGGGCAAATTCCCCAGCAGCAGTCATGCCATCCATCAGGAAAACTCCAATCAAGGTCATCTTCGACGGAAGCTCAGGATGTCCAGAATTCAAAGTTGGTCGAAGGATAGCGGTCATTATGTTTCAATGTAGCCTTTTTCCCTTAAATTACCATTTTCTAACTTTGTAAATACTCTACGGGGATCCCGTGTTTGGCTAATTTCCCTCCTATCAATAAAATTTGATCCCTAATGCTTTTATTTGCAATTCTTATTTGTTTTAGCTTTACAGAACGACATTCTAACATGATCAACGATTTTTGAAATAAAATAAAAATGAATTTACTTGTCAACTTTTTCTGCTTTTAAAATGAAGGTGGCAATTTCTTTGGACTGTTGAACATCGAAAGAACATCGATCTCTTCTCCAGAAGTAGTCGGACTTCAAAGTGCAGAATCAAAGTACTCATTCTAAGCCAGTACGCCTGAATGAAGGATCAACTGTGTCAGATGCGAATATTCCGTTCGACATCCCCGACAGAGTTCTTATCTCCTAAGTCCGACCAACGTTGTTCCCCACAGGGACTATCTCTCCTAAGCAAGGCAGAATTGCTATTTTTGAACAAATGATACCTCTTCGTCCCTCGCAGTGGCCGAGTATCCACTCATGTTCATTTATTAGTCTGTATGTCGTGTCAGTTTTGTCAGCATAAACATACATACATCATGCATTATTACTTTGCATTCATATTCATATTGCATCACTATCACTCTAGTCGGTCTTATTCCCAAGTAATGAAAGTCCTCTTGTCAATTGAGTTGTCAGTTCTTTCCTCGTCAGGAAATGAATCATCTAAGCAATCTCTCTCTAGTTTATCTCTGGATTAGAGATGGTCCTCGACCACTTTGATAACTTGAACCTCTGAAAAGAAAGAAAACTTTCGACAAACGTCCTTCGTCACCATTGAAGATGATATCTTCGCTTTCCCGGATTAAGGAAAATCCCCAGAGAAAGCCTCTTAATCAAAGATTCGCCAATACAACAGTTTTTCTCTGGAGAATTCGTTGACGAAAAGGTCATCAGCACCTCCAAATTGGATTACATCAGATGGCATTTATCCAAGAAGATCTCGGGGGAAAGTATGATGTAATATCCCCAAGCGGAAAACAGTCTCTCAAGAGACGCGTTTTCCCCAGTAGAGTCGGCAAATGGCGTCTCCAAACAAAGAAGTTTGCGCACCTCTACAGTTCAGACGAATGGGTTCCCCAACAAGTCTGACATCAAAACTTTTTCCCATCAAATGGCATCTCCCCAGGAAAATTCGGCGAGAAGTTTGAGGAAAACCGCTACAAACAATGTCCCTTGTCAAGAAAGTTTATTGACAAAAGAAACTAAGACCAGTTCCTTGGTAGGAAACCAAGATCGAGGTGAAGTTTATTTCAGAAACTTAGACCAGTTCCTTGGTAGGAAACCAGGATCGAGGGGAAGTTTATTTCATAAACTTAGACCAGTTCCTTGGTAGGAAAACAGGATCGAGGGGAAGTCTATTTCAGAAACTAAGACCAGTTCTGTGGCTGAAGACCAGGATCGAGGGGAAGTTTTTACCTTTTCTAAACATCATTGCTTAGTAAAAGAAGATGGATGGGCAAGCAGCCATTCATAACCACCATCAAAATTTTGGGTATTCCGATATTTAATCCTCTTGCACCCCGAACACCCGAATACCTTCGCCATTCACACCTTCGGGTCCAAGAAGATTAAATAGGGGCATTTGTCATACCCCAAATTTTGACCACTAAGATTTCCCATCATTGTGCAAATCATCATCACAATATGGATGTACCAACATACCTCAATCAATCTCCTCATAGATGATTGAGCATTCACTACTATCAAAGATTAGGGTTTCAAGCCCTCTTAGAGCTTTTAGACAAAGGATCAATCAAGAAATGACATGATCTTCAACTTGTCTAACCTCTAAAACACCCACAAAGGATCAAGAGAACTACCACATCAAGAATCAAGCATAAAGTTGCAACCTTCCAAGTGGATTAAGCCTCAAGATCGCCTGTGTCACCAAATTAGGGTTTTGGTCGACTGAGGCCTCCAGATGGAAATTTTCCTCTGGGCATGGGCCAATGCTTCAAAGAATAAACCCTAGATACTCCAAGGGACCTCATGGACCCAGTCATCAAGTCAATTTTGCCTCAGGGGATGGATTTACCAAAAAAACCAGGAATTAGGGTTTCTTGACCTAATTCACCCCTAAGTTGAATTTTGGGACAAAAAATGAGCCAAGACCTCAAGACATGATTTGAGGGTCTCTAACACACTATATTTATCCATTTGTAACAATGGATTGATTCAAGAAGCTTGATCAACAAGTTTTAATTTCATCTGAACCACCATTAGGGTTTCGAGGGAAAAAGTCAACTGTACCTTTGAATTTTGACCAGGACATGCTCCCAAACCTTGGGAAATGATTCAATACACCCCATAACACCTATGGAACATATCCATCAAGTTTGATTTAGGTCAAGGACTTGATTTCATAAAGGATCGCACAGTTTGGAATTCATCTGATAAAAAGTCAACTGTGCACAAAAGTCAAAGTTTGACTTTTTGAGATTTTTCAAATTTATGGTTCTTTAACCCTAAAATGATGTTAATGTGTGATTGGAATCATCATTCATCAAGAAAAATCAAAGAAAGTGGGATAACTTGTAAAAGGGGTAACCATAAAAACTTAGAATTTTTCTAAGTTATGAAACAAAGTGGCTAGGGTACCAACTTCCAAGGATCATAACTTGTGATCCAAGCAACCATTTTGGATGGTCCAAAGATGGATTTGTAGATCTCATGGCATACTTTAAAAGTGTCAACTACACCTCATTCCAACTCCTCATGGATTTTAAGTTATGATTGGATCAAAATCACAAAAAAAACATGAAAATACATCATTTTTCAACACTTAGATAAAATTCTGTCCAAGACAGATTTTGTTGAAAACACCAAAACTTGTGAGTTTTTTTTCACATAGTTGGGAGTGGAATCAATTCCAAAGGTAAACATCAATGTTGTTGCAAATGTTGCTAAGAATTCAAAGAACTTATTAGCATGAATTGATTCAACTTGAGCCAAGAGAAATCCATGCACAAAGTCATGCTGCTGCAACTGTTTTGGAAAAATTAGTTTGTGTGATTTCTTGTCACACACGATTTCTGAATCAAAACCAAGGATCCCTATGCCACAGTCATCTAATCTGATCCTAATCCAACTGATCCAACCTGTAAAGCTAAGTCAAAAAGCCAAGGGATCTTCCAACTTGAGATTAATGCATTTTGGCATATATGCCTTGAATTTAAAGGCATTTATGTGAAATAGTGCACTTTCAACAAAGCCACTCTACTCAGTCAAGATGCTCACTTAGAAAACAATTAAAACATCTGAAGAATTTGGATTTGGTCAAGACATAGCCCTGCTCTTGGGAGAGGCTAGTTTGCCTTGCATGAGAAGAAATGCCCCCATGCCAAAGCCATTGAATGTGATCTGATCCAGCAGCCATTCATTATTCCTCCAAGACAAGAGTTGATCCACTATAAATAGAGGTTATAATTGATAATTCAAACCACTCCAAAGCAGCTGATAACATTGCTTTCTCTCATTATCTCCTTAAGTGTCAAAACTCCACATTTTGAGCAAACACTATCGGGTTTTGAGTTGCAGCCTCAAGTAACTCAAACCAACTTCTCAAACATATCACATATGATTTATATGAGATGTTGAAACACTTAAACCATCTCTGTAACACCTCTAACCCAAAATCACTCTTCAATTAGCCCATTAGGCATCCATTATGCAACTTGGATACCTTAACTTGATCAAAGCAATTTCCAAGAGGTCCAAAGGTTGAAATCTACTCCATAACATCCATTGGAGCTGTAGAGATCATCTAATCACTTCTGGAACACAGTTTGTGCAGAGATCACATTTCAGCTTGCATCAAGGTAAGCCTAAAACTACATCTTCATGATCCATGCATATTTCCTCGCATGATACTTTTGCCAATTGCTTGTCATCATATGTTGAGTATTTCCCCTCAAAAAATTTGATCATAGCACTCACCAACATGTCTGGACGACTGCTTTTGCAAAATTAGGGTCCATACGTTCATGTTGATATAACTTGCTGCACACTAAAAATAAATGAAATCAAATATTGCCATCATGTTCCTTGTTAAAAAACGCATGAATTTGGTGCTTGGATCATGTCAAATGGTTGAGAAACAAGTGAGTTAGAAGGCTTCACGCATCTAAGCTTGAGGTTGAAGATGGCCATGGCGCCATGCTTCAAAAACCAACCAAGTTTGCCTTATGTTTTTCATTTGCCATGTATATTATGAATTGGCATTGCGCCCTAGTGGTTGATCAACTGGTTTGTGTGTACTAGCGACTGGGGGGTCTGGGGTTCGAATCCCCCTCGCCCCAGACCTCCTTTTTACCACTTTTTCCTATTTTTAACATTTTTCAAATTATTTTTATTAATGATTTGAAAAATTAATTTCTCACTCAATTTTAATCATTTTTGGTTGATTCTTTTTCTAAAAAATTACAAAAATAGTAAAATATTTTATTCTACAAAAAAATAAAATTTATATCATTTATTTAATATTATTGGTATTTTTGTAAATAAATTCATTTTAATTGTTTTAAACATTTTAAAAATGAGTATTCATCTTGAAAATCAAAGCCAAATAATTTTTAAATCATCTTGTGATTGAAACCTCTTTTTTTTCAAACCTTAATCAAAAATCACAAATGGTTTATTTAAACTTATTTGGTATTTTTATCATTTTTTATTAATTTTCTTTGCAAAATTACTTTTAAAAAGTGAAAATTAGGGTTTCTTTGATTTTTAATCATACTCAAATATTTCAAACACCTTTGGGCCTCTAATAGAGTGTAAGACCCAACCCCTTTTGAAAACCAAAATAATTTAGGCCTTGGTCATCGTATAAGACCCACTGTGTTTTCAAACCTCGGCGCGATCGCCATTTTTCAAACAAATAATCATTTGGGCCTCTCATTGAGCTGTAAGCCCCACCACTTGTACAAAAATAATCTTTGGGCCTCTTGATAGAGTGTAAGTCCCACCCCTTTGTAAATATAAATAATTTTGGACCTCAGTGTATTGTATAAGTCCCGATATAGTCGGAAATTTCGATGCGATTATCGTTTTCAAACTATTTTCAACTGGGCTTCTCCTCGAACTATAAGACCCATCTTTATTCATTTTCAAACTCTTTGGGCCTCTAATAGAGTGTAAGACCCAATTCCCTTTTTGTAAATACCAAAAATTTTGGGCCTCAGTCATTGTATAAGTCCCAACACCTTTTCAGGAAATCTCAGCGCGATCGCCATTTCAAAACAAATCATCTGGGCCTACCCTCGTGTTATAAGTCCCATTTTTTTCCTTTAAAACACTTTTGGGCCTCTTAAGAGAGTGTAAGACCCATCCCTTTGTACAGAAAACCTTTTTTTTGGGCCTCACATATTGTATAAGTCCCTCTGTATATTTTCAAAACAACAGTGCAACCACTGTTAAAATTTGGGCCTCTCCCCGAGCCGTAAGCCCCGATCTCTGTTCAAAGCACTTTCTCCTTTGATTTTGAATTCAAATGTATGATTGCTATCAAAACTTTCTTTAATTTCTCTGAACAACTAACCATACAGTATGGAAGCTCTACAACGGGTAAGTGTTTATCCGCTTTCTTTTACTGCTTTCATATATATAACTGTATTATGGGAAGCTGCGCATGGTTAGTCTTCTTTCATAACCTTTTAAAATACTCGCCATATATCAACTGTATATATACTAGTATAGTTATTTAGAGTTTTCCACGACAACTAGGTCTAGAACTAGGTAAAGCCCTGTTGGTCACTTTTAAATACAAACAAAACTAGATGCCCATAGGATTTCCAGATACAGTCTTCCCTTCTCTTGGGGTTAAATAATATGGAACAAAGAGAAAGGCAGTATTCTCGGTGAACCTTTTCTCAGACTGTCACCCCTAGAAATTGTCAAAGAAATTCTACTCCCCATAGTTGATCTATTCTCCGTGAATAGCATCTCTTGAGTTTCTTCCAAACCCTCAAACTTTCCTGGAATGATCTCTTCTCTTTGAATTGCATTTCTTGAACTTCTCTTGGTTTAGGGACCCACAGGCTTCCTAAAAGCATCCCCGCCTCCTCTTGAGAAGTTCTCATGCCTTCTCTTGGGCTTAATACAAGGACCCTGACGACCTCTTAAAGGTATAAGACAAAACTTAGTCATCCTTTGCTAGAATAGTCTTTCCAATGTCAAAACTCCGGCCATTTTAGGGTTGATTCTCATCCCTTAATGCCCGTGCCTCCTCTTGGGCATTGTACAAAAGATGAAACTCTTCCACACTAGTAGACTTGGTCAGTCTATACCCCTTGGAATCTCAAAGACATTCTTAAGCACTGTAGAAACCCTGGTCATTTTGGAAAAATCTCCGATAGAGTTTACACCTAATCCTTATCCCAAAATTCCCCAACCAGGGTCAGCTTGTCCCAAATCAGAACTTCAAGGCATCTGATACCTCAACTCTTTTGTAATCCTCAGCAAGAGTTGACTCCCCACTTGGACCTGCCTAGGGATCTCAATAACCCTTAGCAGTAAGATAGCCTCCTCTTAGGCTTTGTATAATGATCCTTCCTCAATATATTCAGCCTCCTCTTGGGCTTTGTACAATGATTCTCCCTAGCGGAGCTAACCTTTCCAGACTCTCTTGTTGAGTCACTCACTTTTCAAGGCTCTCTTGTTGAGTCAATCTCCTTTTAGCCTCAATCTCAGGCTTTGTACGAGACAGCAAATCACTCTCTTGTTGAGTATAAACGACTCTCTTGTTGAGTCAATCACTTCTTAGACTCTATAACTGAGTCAATCACCTTTTCAGACTCTCTTGTTGAGTTAACCTTTTTAGCCTCCGTCTTGGGATTCGTACAAGACAGATAAAAATACTCTCTTGTTGAGTCAGTCTTTATCCAAAACTTGGTATAAAGATTCCCCCTCAGTAGGAGCTAGTCTCCTCTCAAGTTCTCCAGCTTGTTCAGCCACAATCCTGGGCTTTGTACAGGACAGATAAAAGTACTCTCTTATTGAGTCAAACCCTTTTAGGCTCCGTCTTGGGCTTTGTACAAGACATATAAAAGCACTCTCTTGCTGAGTCAAACTCATTTCAGCCTCCATCTTGGGCTTTGTACAAGATACATACAAATTCTCCCCAACGGAGTCAAAAATCCCTTTTAACCTCAATCTTGGGCTTTGTACAAGACAGAAATAACATTTTCCCCGAAAAAGTCAAATTGTTAGCCTCTTCTCCGGCTTTATATAATGATACCCCCCAAAGAGTCAGTATCTTTTTTTTGCCTCAATCTTGGGACTTGTACAAGACATAAACACTCTCTTGTTGAGTCAGTCTTATCTAGCCTCCTCTTAGGCTTCGTATAAAGAAATCCCTAGCTGAGTCAATCAACCTTTTAGCATCAAACTTGTGCTTTGATCATAGCGAACAAAAATCAATAATCTCCCTTTAGAGATGACAAATTCTATCTCATCCAAGACCCTTTAGCTTCATATCTTGGGCTTTGAACAAGGTACAAATCACCTTTAGCTTCATGTCTTGGGCTTTGAACAATACACCAAAACGTTTTTTTCCTCCTCTAGAATAGGAGGAACTACGATTGCTCTGATTTCCCTATTTCGCTAAACGAGAATACGTAGGCATAAGATTGCGAGATCTTAGCAAGTATACTAATCAAAAACTCTAGGTCCAATACCTTCATACATCAGTCAGAAAAATTTTAGATACAGTACCTTCCCAAAAGTCTCATGAACACTCTATTCTTAAGAAAAATAACTTAAGACAGACCCCCCTATTTTGATAGCATCTGTAAACCAACGATCATCTGTTTAAACTCAGTATGCAAGCAGGGTTAATTGGAGACATCTATTTCCCTTCCTTAATCAGCTTCAGAGGATAAAAAATGAATCGAACTGTAGTACCAAAGCGATTGTGATTCAAAACCACAAAAACCGCGCTACACATGGGAACGCTGCAAGGTCCATTCTTGGAACGCTTGGCAGGGTGTCCTTCATCTGGTTTTTTGATATTGTAGTTACTGCGGAGTGGATTAAGAATTTGCTTAAGTTGGGTAAGATTCAAGACAGTGTTGGGTCATCTTCTGGTGTGCAAAAACCTTTTGCGAATTCAAGTAAAAAACGAGAAGGGGAGACTAATGTTGCGACTTCTCAGAAGAGCAACACATAGGATATTAGGCTCATACCATTAGACCGTTGTTGTAACCATTCCCGTTGCTACACAACAACAAAATCAACAACAACAACAACAGGCCCCAAGGCAGGCCTACCAACAAAAACAGAGAACGACTGACCGACATTTGGATCCGTTACCAATGTCTTACTCTATGTTACTTTAACAATTGCTCAAGCTGAATTTGGTGGAACTCCGCACACTAGGTCCCCCTCCTGCAAAGCTCCCACCAGGTTATGATGCCAATGCCCATTATGATTTTCATTCGGGTGCTCCCGGACACACTATTGAAAGATGCAGAGCCTTTCAACATAAGGTCCAGGATTTGATAGATTCCAATGCTATTAATTTTTCTCCTCTTGCCACCCCAAATGTTATTCAGAATCCGATGACCACCCACGGTGGGGCAACTATTAACACTGTTGAAGAAGATAACGGTTGGAGGCTGGTATCTGATGTTGGGGTTGTTAAGACGTTATTGCTGGTCGTGAAAGAACGTCTGTTGAGAGCAAGCATATTCCCTGGTTGTGATGCAGATTGTTCAGAGTGTTCGATTCATGAGAATGGTTGTGATGAGTTGAGAAGCGGTATCTAGAAGTTGATGAACGACAGGTCTTTACAATTCAGTCAAGTTTCTAGTGGTGATAATGATGTTTCAACTATTACCATCCCTTTTACACCGGTACAGATTCTAGTGCCTGCAAGGCGAGCTCCGATAACCATCACGGTGCCCAGACCAATCCCGTTTGAAAGTGAAAAGGCAATGCCATGACACTACGATGCTGAGGTGTACTACAACGGTCAGAAGCAAGAAGTTGATACTCCGGCTGTAATAGATCAGAAAGTTGATAATGTAGGAGTTGGTGGTTTCACTAGAAGTGGCAGTCTGTTTGCGCCGCAAACTCTCCGAAACGATAACGCAGATGCATTGGCAAAGGCCAAATGCAAGCAAGTGATGAACGAAGAGCCTGTGCAGAGGACGGAGCCTGGTACCTCTTTTGAAAATGATGTCGAAGAATTTATGAAGATCATCAAGAAAAGTGACTACACGATTGTAGATCACCTCCACCAAACTCCATCGAAGATATCCATTTTGTCTCTGTTGTTGTGATTTGAAGCACACCGCAATTCCTTGTTAAAAGTCCTGAATGCGGCGTATGTGCCTCAGGAAATCTCAGTCAATCAACTAGAAGGGGTAATATCCAACGTTAATGGCAGCCGTGGGCTGGGTTTCACTGACTTTTATTTGACTTCGGAGGGCCGAAACCACAACAAAGAACTCCATATTTCTATGGAATGCAAAGGGGCAATTCTCTCTCACGTGCTAGTAGACACCGGATCCTCACTTAATGTGCTTCCTAAAAAGGCACTTATTAAGTTGGACATTAAATGAGTGGTGCTCAGACCGAGCAACTTGGTAGTTTGAGCATTCGACGGGTTAAAACGATCAGTTTTTGGGGAAGTGGAATTACCTATCAAGGTAGGGCCCCAAATCTTCAACACTATTTTCTATGTAATGGATATTCAGCCTGCATACATCTGTTTGCTAGGGCACCCGTGGATTCATGGCGCTGGAGCTGTATCATTGACCCTCCACCAGAAGGTTAAGTTTGTGGTACATGGACAAGTGGTCACCGTATGCGGTGAAGAGGACATATTTGTAAGTCACCTATCTTCCTTCAAATATGTTGAGATGGATGGCAAAATCCACGAGACGTTGTGTTAAGCATTTGAAACTGTGAATGTGCAAGAAGTCTCTCCTTCATCAGAGAAGAAGCCGGAAGTTTCTATTGCATCATTAAAGCGAAAGGCTGTGATTTGAGTAGTCGGTACATCATCTCTTTTCGACAACTGGAAATCTCGAAGGAGAGGAATCAGTCCAATCACATTTCTCAGAAAATAGAGTATTCGGAGCGTTTTAAAGATATACAAGTCATAGAAGAATTGAAACTCAGTGGAAATTTGTTTTTACATTGCCACTAGTGTAATTTCTTTTCTTTTTTATGCAATTACCTCTTTCTAGGAATTGATTCCCGATGTAAATGCCTATTTACAGGCCCATTCAATCAATAAATTCATTTTCACTCAAATAGTTTCCTCTTTTGTTTTCATTTTAGTGTTTTGTTTGCAAAAGACATCCGAAGTTTTGATAAACATTACATGTGAAAACAAAAAAGCCTTACAAAACAATACCGATAGTTCTAAATCCCAACAACAAATCCCCGTTAAAACAAACAATACTGATAGTGCTACGCACAAATATCAAGTACAAAAGAAAATAAACACACTAACAACTTGGTCAACTGACCGACCTTGCTCTGATACCACTAATGTAACACCCTTCTAATCCCCGCCGAAAATATATAATAAATCAGAGTAAATAATCATGCCATTCACTTAAGCGTGGCACACATAATCATAAAACATCATACAACACCTGTCATGCTCCTTAACACTTGAATAATTTCGTGCTTTTCAAAAACTTCACTTACCATGTAGCAACAGATTCAATTAATCTTAATTAACATAAAGAAAGTTTCATGCTCATCACATTAATAAACACTACTTAGGCATGAAAGACAAACTTCATAATATTCAAATAAACATAAAAGCATAAGGTAGAGTACATAATGTATCTCTAAAACATAAACCAAATGATCCCAGTGTTACATGATAAGAGCACGACTCGACCCAACATAAATAAAGAAACTAAACAGCTACTCCATCGGCTACCTCACGCTACGGGCAACTCTACTCCTCGTTACCTGAGCGATGTCGTACAAAACATCATTCCAACAAAAGGGTGAGAATTCACATCAATATTGATATCATTCAAATAATAATTAATTAAAAGGCATACAACATGATTATAATCATTTTCACACTTCAAGGTTTCATCAACAAGGTATCTCTCAAGTAACCATACAATTCACAATTTCACCAATCCAACAAATCACATACATACACATGCTTCTATATAATAAACATATATGCAATGTGACTCGATGCACGACTCAATGAAACTCATGCCATGTGGTACCAACACTTGTTATTATTTTTCGGTTTTTACACTTAAACCAGATCCGTCCCCTAGACCAATAACAAACAAAAGCTCGTCCCCTAAACTTTCAAACCCCACTCTAGGTTTGGGACAAGTCACTAGATCCCACGAAACTAGCAAGCATTGCCTCTTGACATAAATGATTCGTATGCAATCAACAACCATATGCAATTAAGACCATTCTCTAATCTTAATATCATGCATATTTCAAATAATTCACCACACTTGAATTATCACACAATTACACACACAAACACATTTTCATAATTAAGGTATTCATACTTTAAACGCCATCGCCACAATCAACAAATAATACACAAGGATCGATTCAATCCAATCACAACTCACAAAACCAAATCACCGATTAAATATGGAATAATTAATCAATCACTAAAATTGCATCCAATATCCAATAAAATTCCACTATACACTAAAGATTAATCAATATTTAACTAAACAATCAATATTTAAATAAATGATTAATATTTAAATAAATAATTTATATTTAGTAAATATTCAGTATTTATTAAATAATCAGTAATTAAATAAATAGTTAATATTAAATTTGCTACATGATATTACTCCAAGTATTAATTAATACATGTTCCTAGTCCACCAATTAGATAGCCCATCTACAGGAAGTAAGGAACTAAAACATATCCTAATCAATGCACACGTGTATATATATATATACTGCAGCATTGGATCCTTGTTTGTCCCAATTATAAGGTAAACCCTAAATTTTGTTTGAGTTAAAATCTGGTAAAAATACGATTTTGATCCATATCTATTTCGCATGGGTCCTTGCAAAGGGGATGTGGCTTTTTCATTTGGTTCCATGAAGAAATAGCAGAAAACACAAATCAAGTTTTGGTGAATAGATTGGAAAGCTTATCAATGGATTTTGAAAAATTGAAGTTTAGAAACGAAGAACTAGGAAAGGTTATGACTGAAATTCAAGTTTAACTGAACAAGATATAGAAGTGGAAAATTAAGTGTTTTGTAATGTTATGTGTATGGTTTTTTAGGATGTTTTAGGAGTGGAAATTTATGTGACAAATAGGATGTTTTGTAATGTGTAACATATCACAATTTAATCAATTTTATGAGTTTTTTTTGTTTGGTATATGTTTATTTCTAGCAACATATTATTTGGTTGATACATTTTTGGCTCAAACATATATCAAATTGACACAACTTATAACATTACTCAAAGATGAACACAAACTGACTTTAATTGATATTGTAGAAAGACATACAGATAGTTCCTCAAAGGTTTCAAAATGCATTGACATGTTACATATACATGTTCAAAATGACTTCAAAATACACTACAACATACAGTTCAAAACGACTTTAAACAACATTACAAAATACCAAATGTTCCAATACCACAAACTAAATAAATCCTAATTAATACTAGATGTTTTTCTTTGGTGTGATCGTCTTGGTTGGGGTTGTCCTTCTGGTTGTAGGTCCAATCACATTCTTTGAAGCAGATAATCTTGTTGTTGGTCTTGGTGCTACAATGGCCTTCTTACACCAAGCTTCTATGGCCTTACAGTTGCTTTTGTTGTTTCCCTTGAGCATTGTCCTGATACAGCCTTTCCTTTAGAAGACTTTGTTGCAGCCTTGTAACCTTGTGTTGCTAAAGACTGAGTTTCTGGTACATGGCTAGCTGTGGCCTGACTTGCATTAGCCTGAGATACTGCTACATTAGAAGCTATGGCCTGGCTTGCATTAGCCTGATGTAGCGTGTGATTTTTGTCGGTGACGCGACCACCTTATCGCCATAGGTTTCTCTTCACTGCAATGGTAGGATTGGGGTACTACTTTCTGATTTCTTATTTATCCCGTGAAGCTGGAAGGGAAAGGGAAGCTATCTAAAACTAACCTTGCACCCGAATGTTTAACTAAACAAACGCTAAGAGATTCGGGGAGTTCGGGGTCATGTTATATAATGGGGAGTTATCAATTACCCATCTTATATGTGGTTATCCACAGGTTGTTAGTAATTATCCTTACTGCTTTCTACTTACTAGTGTTTGTCTGTTATGGGTTGGGAAAGTTTCTCCTTTGGGAGTGTTCGAGAGAGAGAGAGAGTTTTTGTTTGATTTCGGGCTTGCCGATATTTTTTGATGAGTGAAGGTACTGGACCTAAAGTTTTTTATTGGTGTGCTCGCTATGATTTCGTAATCTTATGCCTACGTATTCCCGTTTAAAGAAACTGGGAAATCAGAGCAATCGTAGTTTCTCCTATTCTATGGGAGGAAAGAGATGTTTTGGTGTCTTGTTCAAAGCCCAAGATTAAAGCTAAAGGAGTATTTGTGTCTTGTGCAAAGCCCAAGATTGAAGCTAAAAAGGTTTGACTGGGAGAGAATTGGTCATCTCTAAAGGGAGACATCTTGTTTGTTTATCACAATTATTGGGTGACTGAATATATAGGAGAATTACTTTAACTGGGATATGAGAATCCAGCAATGCCATAATTTCCTTTATAGGGGATTTGTCCTGAAGGAGAAAACTTTAACTCAGTGTTAAGCAATGCCATTTTTCCTTAGGAATCTTTCATGCTAAGAGAGGGACAATGGCGTAGATGTAAATAATCAAGAGGCTTGCTGCTTACAGCAATTAGATGAAAGAGGAAGTTTTACCAGGATAAGAGATGGACTACAACTTGGATTTTTTAATCAACAAGTGTGTCACTTATAGCAGTTAGCTGGGATTAGGGTTTGTATTGAATGTCTGTTTTGATGTGTGATAACACAGAGAAATGCCTTCCTACAGAGAGGTTTTTGATTTCCTCTGAGGGGATGGTGGTTTTTGTATGTGCCTTGATCAAAGCCCAAGGTTGAAGCTAAGAGATTGATTGACTCCACTGGGGAAGTACTTATACAAAGCCTAAGATGAGGCTGGAAAAGGCTGACTCAACAAGAGAATGTTTATCTGTCTTGTACAAAGCCCAAGATTGAGGCTAAAAAAGAGACTGACTCTTTGAGGGATATCATTATACAAAGCCTAAGAGGAGGCTAAAAGTTGACTTTTCTGGGGAAAGATTTTGTCTGTCTTATACAAAGCCCAAAATTGAGGCTAAAAAAGGAAACTGACTCTATAGGTGAAAGATTTTATCTGTCTTGTACAAAGCCCAAGATTGAGGCTAAAAAGAGATTGACTCTGCTAGAGAGATTTATATGGTGTCTTGTACAAAGCCCAAGATTGAGGCTGAAATGAGACTGACTCAACAAGAGAGTGTTTTATTTGGTGTCTTGTACAAAGCCCAGGATTGAGGCTGTACGATATTGACTCTACTAGTGAGAGGATATTTATGGATGTCTTGTACAAAGCCCAAGATTGAGGCTGAGAAGGAGATCGACTCCGCTTAGGGATATTAATTCTCAAAGCCTAAAAGAAGGCTGGGAGGAATTGACTTCGCAGGGGAAGGTATTTATCCAGAACTTAAAAGAAGGTTATGAAGATTTTGACTGTGTTAGAGAAAGTTTATATATGTCTTGTACAAAGCCCAAGATTGAGGCTAAAAAGAATGACTCAACAAGAGAGTGTTTATTTTTGTACCATTGACTCAACAAGAGAGTGTGGAAAGGTGATTGACTCAACAAGAGGGTACTTTTGGGGTTAATTCTCTGCTGAGGAAAAATCATTATACAAAGCCTATGAGGAGGCTGGCTTCTGCTGAGGATTATTGAGATCTAGAGGCAGGTCCAAGTAGGGGGTCAACTCTTGCTGAGGGTTACAGAAGAGTTGAGGCATCAGATGCCTTGAGGTTCTGATTTGGGATAGTGTTATACTGATGATAAGCTGACCCAGGCTGGGGAAATTTAAAGTGAGAGTTTAAAGATTGAGTTTTGAAAACCTATAGATGTTTTAACTCTACTGGAGATGGATCGAATGATCAGGTTTTCTCCTGTATTTGTAGGGAACTTGAGAATGTCTTTGAGATCCAAGAGGAGATTAGACTGTCCAAGTCTACTGGGATGGAAGAGTTTATCTTTGTATGATGCCCAAGAGGAGGCTGGTGTTTTAAGGGATAAGTATCAACCCTAAAATTGGTCTGAGGTTTTGACTCCTTGGAAAGACGACTCTAACAAAGGATGACTAAGTTCCGTCCTATACCTTTAAGAGGTCTTCAAGGTCCTTGTATTAATCCCAAGAGAAGGCATGAGAACTTCTAAGAAGTCGGAGGGTCCTTGTACAAAGCCCAACAGGAGGTTACGATGCTTTTAGGAAGCCTGTGGGTCCAAACCTAAGAAGAGTTCAAGAAAAGTTTCACTGGGAATAATCTTTTCTTTAACGAACAGTTCTAGGGTTTGAAGAAATTCAAGAGAGGTTTCACCGGGAATTAATCCTCTTTGGGGAAAATGAATTTCTTTGACAATTTTCTAATAGTGACAGTCTGAGAAAAGTTTCACCGGGAATAATGTCTTTCTCTTTGTTCCATATTGTATAAGCCCAAGAGAAGGAAAGACTGTATCTGGAATTCCTATGGGGAACTAGTTTTGATTGTGTTGAAAGAGTAACCACTGGCTTTATCTAATTCTAGACCTTATTGCCGGGGAAAACTCTAAGCAGATAATATACAGGTATATATATATATATATATATATATATATATATATATATATATATACAGATGAAGTATATACTGTATGTAAAAGAGGGTAGGAGGACTTATATATATATATATATATATATATGTGTGTGTGTGTGTGTGTGTGTGTGTGTGTGTGTGTGTGTGATATGTAAAAGAAAGTTGTTTAAAACTTTCAAGTGAGCAAGCTTCCATTGTAACAGCTGTATGGTTAGTTGTTCAAGAAATTAAAGAAAGTTTTGATAACAACTATGGATTTGAACCTAAATCAAAAGGGAAAGTTGTTTTTGAAAAGAAGATTGGGGCTTATACTCAAGGAGAGGCCCAGATGAAAAACAGTGACCACACCGTTGATCTGAAAATTATATCGGGACTTATACAATGACTGAGGCCCAAATTAGGTTTTATTTACAAAGGGATGGATCTTACAACTCAAGGAGAGGCCCAAAGGTTTATTTTTGTACAAGTGATGGGGTTTACAACTCAAGGAGAGGCCCAGAAATAACAGTGATCACACCGTTGTTTTGAAAATTGTACTGGGGCTTATACAATGACTGAGGCCCAAAATTATTTATATACAAAAAGAGGATTGGGTCTTACACTCTATTAGAGGCCCAAAAGTTTTGAAAAAAGAAAAGAAATGGGGCTTACAACTCAAGGAGAGGCCCAAATGATTTTGTTTGAGAACGACGATCGTGCCGAGGTTTTTGAAAACACAGTGGGACTTATACAATGGCTGAGGCCCAAAAAGGTTTTTATTTACAAGGAATGGGTCTTACACTCTATTAGAGGCCCATGAGTGTTTTGAAAAAGATTTGTGAGGGTGAAAATAATTAAAACCCTAATTTGATTTTAAAATGTATTTTAATTGAATAAAAATTCAATTAAAATGATCAAAATTATCAAACATGTGGGAAAAACAAGTTGTTATCTTGGATTAATGTTTGAAATAACTTGTTTCATTCATAGAATGATTTGAAAACCATTTGAAGTTGAAAAATCAAGAGAAAGAAATATTTTAAGTGTTAAAACCAACAAATAAAACATAATTCTTTATAAAAAATACTAAATATATGAAATAAATAATATTTTTGTGAAATTTTTATGGAATAAAACATTTTAACATTTTTTGGAATTTTCAAAAAAAGAACCAATAAAAAATAATTAAAATTGAGAGAGAAATTAATTTTAGAATTAATTACCAAAAACCATAAAAATATGAAAAATAGCAAAAATGGCAAAAATGATCAAATTGTCTGGGTGGGTGTTGAACCCACAACCTCATAGCCAAACACACATGCGCGCTACCACTAGGGTGGTGATACATCCGTGTATCAAAACCACCCCATGAACATATATGGGGTGCCAAGTTTCTAGGCCTGGCAAAGGCGCCATGCCTGGCCCTTGCCCAAGGCAAGGCCTAGTTTTGGCAATTTGTATGAAGCCTCTAACTTTCTCATTTCTTCATGGATTGGGACAGAATTTAGGTGCATCTGACCTAGAATTTCATGAGGAATCCAATGGTGTCGTTGGAATTTTGAGAAAATGTTTCCATTTTAAAATGCGATAGTGATTTCAAAATAGGCCAAATTTTGCATGTTCTATGCTATCTCATGGTACAGGCAATAATAGCATGATAAATTGGTTCAAACACAACACATATGATATGTATGAGAGGTCCATGAGCAAATGACCTCAAAGCAATGCATAATTTAAAGAGTTCAAGTTGTGATGCACTTACCTCTTGGAGCTTCTTGTGATATCTGCCAAGTTTCTTGTGCCAGAAGTAATTCAATGCTTTGAACATTCTCAATTGATCCCTTAGAAGTTTTTAGGATGATCAGAACCAGCTGGAATCCTCAGGAACAAGTATAGGCCTTTTCTTGCAAAAGGGGCAAAAGTGACCAAGATAGCAACTCTCTCAAATGGTGTTCCAGATGAGGGAAACCAATTGGGATAGTTTGAGGATGATATTTGGAGTGTGTTTGAGGCCTGGTTTGGTTTTGGAAGTGACTGAATCAAGACATGGCTTGAAAAATGTAAAAAAGTCAAAATTTGAGGTTTTGGAGGTTGACTTTCTGATTTTGGTGTTTCAGATCAAAGGTGAGTGTTTGGACAGCTTAGATATGACATATTGGATGTGTTTGGATCATGAGCTGTGGTGGAATTGCCCTCTAACTCAAAAACTCAGAGATGACTTGCAAAAGAAGGCATTCTGGCCTAAAGAGAGAGATTTTGAGGAAAGCATCAGTTGTAGTGCTTTGGTGTACTCAAACTGATCACAAATGAGCTCTATTTATAGTGCAACAAGTTTGTTTTGGCTGCAATAGTGTGTGGCAACTGCAGCAGACCTTTGGTCAATTTTGATCCAAGGGAATCTTTAGTCTCCTCTAGCCATTGACTTGAGGTTAGGGCACAAGCCTATGGTCCTTTGATTCAGAGCTGAATCTTGACTCATTCAATTAGAAATGTCTTAGTCCATGCCACCTTGATGCATCCATTAAATGCTTGGAAACAAAATTGGAGTCTTTTGCACTTTTTAGCCTTTTTAGGTTTGTTATGGCTATGTATAGATTCTTGGACTTGGGAGGCTTGGGGATCAGATCATTCCTCTTTGATTTTATCCTCTAATGTGTCCAAGTGGATGACAAGGCTTGGAGTTGTCTAAATTTTCCAAATCGAGCAAAATGCCAAAATCTGCCTTGTAGAAGAAAGTTGGAAATGTTGATTTTGAGTCGATCATATCTCCCTGCTCAGGTTGAGTTATGGGAGGCTCTTGTGCTTTTTAGAGAGCCCTCATATGATACAAAACATGTGTAATCATAGTTTGTTTTGAAAATATTTGGATCCCATTGAAAAATCCTCATGAACATTGGTGTTCAAAGCTGATAATTTATGCAGATTTTCACTAAGTGTTGAAAAAGTGTCATTTTCTTCATTTTTGTCATTTTGATCACTCCATAACTAAAAATCCATGAAGAATTGGAGTTTCTTGTAGTTAAAGCTTTTGTAGAATGTAGGAAGACCTACAAATCAGGCTTTGGATCACCCAAAATGGCTGCTTGGATCTCAAGTTATGATCCTTGGAAGTTGGTACCAAAATCACTTTTGTTCCATAACTTAGAAAAAATTTGGTTTCTTATGGTTGCCCCTTTTGCAAGAAACCTCACTTTTCTTGATTTTTCTTAATGAATGATGATTAATATCTTACATTAACATTATTTTTGACTTAGGGGAACCATATTTGTGAAAAATTCCAAAAAGTCAAACTTGATTTTGTGTACAATTGACTTTTTATCGGATGAAATCCAAACTGTGCGATCCTCTGTGAAATCAAGTTCTTGACCTAATTCAAACATAATGTATGGGTTCCATAGGTGTTATAGGGTGTATTGAATCATGTCCCAAGGGTTGGTAGCATGTCTTGGTCAAAAGTTAAAGGTACAATTGACTTTTCCTTCAAAACCCTAATTGTGGTCCAGATGAAATTGAAGCTTATGAATCAAACTTCTTAGATCAATCCATTGTTGTAAATGGATTAATATGGTGTATTTGAGGCCCTCAAATCATGTCTTGAGGTCTTGGCTCATGCTTTGCTCCAAAAGTCAACTTAGGGGTGAATTAGGTCAAGAAACCCTAATTCCTGATTTTTTATGAATGCATCCCCTGAAGTTGTTATGACTTTATGATTGGGTCCATGAGGTCCCTTGGAGTATATTATATTATTATTTGAGGTATTGGCTCATGCCCAGATGAAATCTTTCATCTGGAGGCCTTGGTCGACCAAAACCCTAATTTGGTGACACTGTCGATCTTGAGGCTTGATCCACTTAGAATGTTACAATCTTGTACTTGATTCTTGATGTGGGAGTCCTCTTGATCCCTTATGGGTGTTTGAGAGGTTTAGACAAGTTGAAGATCATGTCATTTCTTGATTGATCCTTTGTCTAAGTGCTCTGAGAGGGCTCAAAACCCTAATTCTTGATTGTAGTGAATGCTCAACAATCCTTAGGGGAAAACGAGTCTCTTGAGAGACCACTTTTCGCTCGAGGATATTACATCATACTTTTCTTCGAGATCTTCTCGGAGAAATGCCATGTGATGTAATCCAATTTAAAGGTGCTGATGACCTTTTCGACAGTAAACCATTCGGAAAGAAACTACTGTATTGCCGAGAGTCTTCAGTGGAGAGGCTTTCTCTGGGGATTTTCTTTAATTCGGGAAAGTGAGAACATCATCTTCAAGGGTCACGAGTGACGTTTGTTGAATGTTTTCTTGTCTTTCAGAGGTTCAAGTTATCAAAGTGGTCGAGGACCTACTCCAATCCAGAGATAAACTGGGGAGAAATTGCCCAGACGCTGCATTTCCTAACGAGGAAAGGACTGATAACTCGATTGAGAGGACTTTTATCACTTGGGAATAAGACCGACTAAAGTGATAGTAATGCAATATGATTATGAATGTGAATCAATTATGCATGATGCATGTATGTTTACGCTGACAAAACTGACGCGACATACAGACTAATAGATGAACACAAAGGGATACTCGGCTACGGCGGGGGATGAAAAGTATCATTGGTTCAAAATAGCAATCCTGCCTTGCTTAAGAAAGACAGTCCCTGTGGGGTGACAATACTGTTCAATCGGTCTTAAGAGGTAAGAACTTTGTTGGGGATATCATATGGGACAATCACATCTGAAACAGTTGATCCTTCATTTAGATGCGCTAGTTTAGAAGGAGTACTTTGATTCTGCACTTTGAGGTTCAACCACCTTCAGAGAAGCGATCGATGTTCTTTCGATGTTCAACAGTCAAAAGAATTGCCATCTTTATTTTAAAAGCAGAAAAGTTTTGACAAGTAAATTCATTTTTGTTTTATTTCAAGAATCGTTGATCATGTTAAAAATGTCATTCTGTAAAGCTAAAACAATGAGAATTGCAAACAAAAGCACTAGGGCTTAAATTTTATTGATAGGATGGAAATCAACCAAGCGCGTGATCCCATAGAGTATTACAAATCTTAGAAAATGGTAATTTTAAGGGAAAATGGGCTACATTGAAACATAACGACCGTTATCCTTCTACCAAATTTGAATTCTGGACATCCTGAGCCTCTGTCGAAGATGACCTTGACTGGGAGTTTTCTGACGGATGGTACTACCGTCGAGGAGTTGAACTGATCAGACGTAGTTACTTGCCATTAATCCCTAACTTTTGCCTGGATTGTACTTTGAGATTTCCAATCCATCAGGATGATTTTTGCTTATGTCTCTAATTTTTTCCTGGACCGCCTTTTCGGGTTTTCAATCCATCGAGATGTTGTTTTTCTTTATTATTTAGGCGAAGTATTTCTTGACTACGTCAACATTTGTGGGGTAGGCAAATTCCTCTCCATCCATGGTTGCGAGTCTCAAGGCGCCGCCTGAGAAGGCTTTCATGACCACATAAGGGCCATCATAATTCGGAGCCCATTTGCCCCAAGAATCAGTGAGGAATGATTGTATCTTCTTGAGCACAAGGTCTCCTTTTCTGAAGACGTGAGGTCGGACCTTTTTGTCAAACGTTTTCTTCATTCTTTGTTGATACAACTAACCATGGCATAGAGCCGTTGTTCTCTTTTCTTCGATTAGGTTCAGTTCATCGTGTCGACTTTGACACCATTCAGCTTCTGTTAGCTTAGCTTCCATCAATACCCGGATTGATGGGATCTCTACTTCTATGGGAAGCACTGCCTCCATGCCATATACCAGAGAGAAAGGGGTTGCCCCTGTTGAAGTGCGGACAGACGTGCGATAACCGTGAAGAGCAAAGGGTAGCATCTCGTGCTAGTCTTTGTAAGTTACAACCATCTTTTGAACAATCTTCTTGATGATTTTGTTAGCCAGTTCTACCACTCCGTTCATTTTTTGCCGGTAGGGATATGAGTTATGGTGTTCAATTTTGAACTCAGCACACAACTCTTTCATCATCTAATTGTTCAAGTTAGATCCATTATCAGTAATGATCTGGCTTGGAACACCATAACGGCAGATGATATTGTTTTTGATAAATAAGACCACCACTTGCCGGGTTACATTGGTGTATGACGTTGCTTCGACCCATTTGGCGAAGTAGTCAATGGCTACCAGAATGAACCGATGTCTGTTTGAAGCCTTGGGTTCGATCATACCAATCATGTCGATTCCCCATATAGAAAAAGGCAATGGGGAAGAGAGAACTTTGAGATGTGTTGGCGGTACATGGATTTTGTCTGAGTATATCTGACACTTGTGACATCTCCTCATGCACTTGTAGCAATCGGATTCCATTGTCAGCTAATAGTACCCCGCTCTCAGAATTTTTCTCGCCATTGTGTGTCCGTTGGCATGAGTACCAAAGGATCCTTCGTGAATCTCTTTCATCAACATGTTTGCTTCTGGTCTCTCTACGCATCGGAGTAAGACCATGTCGAAGTTTTTCTTATAGAGTGTATCACCGCTTATAAAGAAGCTTCCTGCCAATCTTCTGAGAGTCTTCATCCCTTTTCTGGATGCCCCAGGTGGGCACTCTTGTTTTTGAAGGAAGCATTTGATATCATGATACCAAGGTTTGTCTTCTTTGACTGCTTCAATCGCGAAGATGTAAGGGGGCCTTTCTAGGCGCATTATGTCGATCTTAGGTATGTCGTTCCATTGACCTACACTAATCATGGAAGAGAGAGTGGCTAGTGCATCAGCCATGTGATTCTCTTCACGAGGGATATGATGAAACTCAATCCTATTGAAGAATGGTAACAACCTTATCGCGTAATCTTTGTAAGGTGTTAGTCCTAATTGGTATGTATTCCAACCTCCTTTGATCTAATTGATAACCAAGGCTGAGTCTCTATACACAACCAAATTCTTGATCCTTAAGTCGACCGCTTCTTCGAGACCCATGATACAAGCTTCGTATTCGGCCTCATTGTTTGTGCACTTGAATGTCAATCTGGCAGTGAAAGGAATGTGGGTACCCTGAGGTGTTACGATGATTGCCCCAATTCCGTTTCCATAATTGTTGATAGCTCCGTCAAAGATTAGTCCCCATTAGGAACCTGGTTCTGGCCCTTCACCGGGTAGCGGTTCATCGCAATCTTTCATTTTCAAGTACATGATATCTTCGTCTGGGAAGTCAAACCCGACTGATTCTTGATCGTCAATCGATTGATGAGCCAAATGATCGGCTAAAATACTCCTTTTGATGGCTTTCTGAGCATGGTACTCGATGTCGTATTCTGATAACAACATCTGCCAACGGACGATCCTTCCCGTGAGAGCAGGCTTTTCAAAGACGTCCTTGATTGGATCCATTTTGGAGATTAACCAAGTAGTGTGGCAAATCATGTACTGGCGAAGACGTTTGGCTGCCCAAGCTAGAGTACAACAAGTTTTCTCAAGCATAGTGTACTGAGTTTCACAGTCGGTGAATTTCTTGCTTAAGTAGTAAATGGCAGACTTTTTTCTTTTTGTTTCGTCTTGTTGGCCAAGTACACAACCCATTGAGTCTTCCAAGACTGTTAGGTAGATTATCAGTGGTCTTCCCTCCACTGGAGGTGACAGGATAGGTGGATTCAACAGATACTCTTTGATACTGTCGAAGGAAGTTTAGCAGTCTTCTGTCCATACGCAGTCTTGATTCTTTTTGAGTTATTTGAGGATTGGCGCGCATGTCGCGGTCATGAGGAATATAAATCTTGAAATGTAATTCAAACGTCCCAGGAATCCTCTGACTTGTTTCTCAGTCTTCGGAGAAGGCATTTCTTGAATGGCCTTGACTTTGTCAGGATCAACCTCAATTCCTTTCTGGCTGACGATGAACCCTAGCAGTTTTCCTGAGCGGACACCGAACGTGCACTTGTTAGGATTCAAGCAGAGTTTGTATTTTCTCAGACGCTCAAATAACTTTGACAGGTGGGTCACATGCTCCTCTTCTGTTTTAGATTTGGCAATCATATCATTGAGATACACTTAGATTCCTTTGTGCATCATGTCATGAAACAGAGTAGTCATGGCCCTTTGATAGGTTGCCCCGTCGTTCTTCAAACCGAACGGCATTACCTTGTAACAAAAGGTGGCCTATGGGGGGATGAATGAAGTTTTCTCCATGTCTTCCGGTGCCATTTTGATTTGATTATAGCCCGAGAATCTATCCATGAAGGAGAAGACTTTGAACTTTTCTATACTGTCTACCAACATGTCTATGTGCGGTAAGGGAAAGTCATCCTTTAGACTGGCTTTGTTCAGATCCTTGTAATCTACACACATTCTGACTTTTCCATCCTTTTTCAGAACTGGCACTATGTTAGCTAACCATTGAGGATATTCTGAGGTGGCGAGGAAACCCCCATCAATCTGTTTCTCTACTTTCTCTTTGATTTTGATGGCCATGTCTGGATGAGTCCGTCTCAGTCTTTGTTTTACTTGCGGACATTCTAATTTCAACGGTAAATGATGTTCCACGATGCCGGTATCCAACCCTGGCATGTCCTGATAGGACTAACCCAATACATCGGTAAAATCTTTGAGAAGTTTTATCAAGTCCTCTCTTACAGCCGGACTGAGCAGTGCCCCAATCTTGACTTCTTTCCTCTCTTCTTCTGTACCCAAGTTAACCGTTTCCAATGGCTCCTTGTGAGGTTCAATGGACCTTTCCTCTTATCTGAGTAATCGGGAGATCTCTCCTGGAATTTCTTCGTCTTCTTCTTCTTCAGCTTCAAATACCGGGAATTAAAAGTTGGGAGAAGGCATGGGATCGTATGTTTCAACGGGGTTTAAAACAAGCAATTTGCATGACGTGATGATTTATTTTTAGAAGAGATAGAGAGAATGCAAGAGTGTGTGTAGTGTATTTTCTGAAAAATGCTTGTTTTTATTTTTGGGTTGTTTTAGGATTACCATTTTCTGAAAAAGCGAAAAGTGAAAACAACAATAAATGTGGAAATTACAGAACGACATTTATTTATTTATGATTTAGTCGATTCTTGAAACTACAACCCTATAAAACAAAACTCTGTCTCTTCGGGTCAAGCGAGGAGGGACATTTACAGAAAGTGAGCCCTATAAAAACATCTGTTTCACCTGGGCAGGGTGAAAGGTTAAAACAAAGATGGCAATTACTTAGACTTATGGAAGACTTTCGGGACATCGACAGCAACCCATTGTTGGTGAACTCCTCGGTGAATCACAAAGTCTGGTGGTACCTTCTTTCTTGGTTTTTCCTCAGAAATGACGATGATTTCTGGCGGAGCAGAAACGTTGGAGTCTTCCTTCCAGGCAGAGTTGTCGTAAACGAACTCTTCTATTGTATCTTGTACAATATTTTCATTCTCAGGCGGATCTCCCCATCAAGTTGGTTGGATGTCTTCGAGCCTGATACGAGAGCTTTCAGGAGCGGAGTACTTGACCAAGAAGTCGTACTTGCCACTCGGTTGTCCTAAAGTGTCCCATACTTCTGTGGGACTGGAGGAGTCATCTTTCTCAATGATGTTGACCTCAGGAAAAGCATAATTGATGAAATCTTGTCCTGCAATCTTTGCAGATTCATCGTTGTGCTGGATATCTTTGGAATGTCCTGAGTAATATCCCATGACTTGATGGGGACGCAGGTATTCTTTTCAATGATGCTCAGCTGATAAGCGTTGTTTGGCTGACTCTTTTGCCCCAAGTCTTCTGGGTACGGCTTCTAGATAGGCAAGTCATCCAGGGGATCAAAATAGTCATACTCGAAGTTGTCTTTCATCAGAGTGTCCTCCTTTAATGTGTTGGGCGGAGCACGGTATCCCTCACGATCACAATCTCAGTACATCATCTTGACATCTGATCTCGGTATATATCTTGGACTCTGCGTGGGATAGCAAAATGGCGTATGCATTTCTTCCTGAGACATATAACCGTCCTCGTTGAGATAGGACTTCCACTCTTCATCTGTATCGGAGGAGTCACCCTCATTGATGATGTGTACTTCTTGAGACATTGGGTGGAGGAAGCCTCCACTGTGGAAGAAGTTTTGAATAGGATGAAAACTTTCATCCTTCTTGGCAGTTTGGGTACAAGCTGAAGAAAAACCAAGACCTTTCTTCATCTTGTTATCAATAGGAATTACTAGTTGTTCCCATCCTTTTGCGTTGTTACTCTCGATCACTTTGAGAGCGTCTTTGTATGAGGAAATCGACGTTCCTTTTTCCAGTCGATTCTCATTGCTCATCGAGAGTGCTTAAAACTGGGTTCCAACAACCTCCTCAGGTTCTACATAGGATAATGATGATAAGTTTCTCACGATTAAGGCTTGCTCTCCACAGACTGTGACTAGCTTGTCATTTTTGACGAACTTCAGCTTCTGGTGAAGTGTCGAAGTGACTGCCCCAGCTTCGTGTATCCAAGGTCTTCCTAATAAATAGCTGTATGTTGCCCGGATGTCCATGACCTGGAAAGTGCAAGGACCGATAGTTATGGGAAGGTCGACTTCACCGATAACTGTTTTTCTGGATCCGTCAAAGGCTTTGACGATGACCTCACTGCCTCTCATCGGAGCTCCTTTAAATGATAGTCGCATCAGAGTAGATTTTGGCATAACATTCAGAGTTGATCCGGTATCTACCAGTACGCTGGCTAAAGCGTCGTCCTGGCAGTTGACTGTAATGTTGAGCACCATATTGTGATTTTTTCCTTCTTCTGCCAGTTCTTCATCACTGAATCCTAAATTGTTGCAGGCAGTGATGTTGGAGATGATGCTGTCAAATTGTCTTATCGTCACATCTTATTCTACGAAAGCTTTCTCTAAGACTTTCTGCAAAGCTTCCCTGTGAGCTTCGGAGCTGAGCAAGAGAGATAGCACAGAGATTCTCGAAGGAGTTTGCAACAGTTGCTCTACAATGTTGTACTCACTCTTCTGGATGAGCTTCAGCATCTCATCGTTGTTCTTTGAAAGGTCGGGATTACTGGATTCCCTGACTGGTTGATTTGGAACTTCTGTTTGAGGTTCCTTTTCCTTGGTGGGTTCTCTAACTCCTCTGTTGAAGATTCGGCCGCTCCGTGTGACTCGACTGATGTCGGGAATGTTTACGATGGATGGTAATGGAGTTTACTTTCCATTTTCAATTGTTGTTGCACCGTCCTTGTAAGGGATAGCCTTATCGAATTTGTACGGTATTGGTTCCAGCAGATAGATAACCACATGAGCCTTTTGATTTCTATAACCACCGTAGGCCGCCTCAATTGGTTCGAGGTTGAGAATCTTTCTACTGTCAAGAGGGAGTCTTGATTCATGGAGTAGAGGGATTATGTCACATACGTCTTTAGTCCTTTCATGCTTAGAGATTAAGACAACGTCTTTGCTTTGATCAGGAAGATAGTCTTGCATTACGATGATCGAACCAGAACTTGAACATGGTCGAATCTCTTTTCGGTCCATTTGTTTTTGAAGAGCTAACCGTATAAGGTAGCATCCTTGGTTGTTCTCTGAGCAAACTCTACAGCGCTCATAGTTGTGTGGTGGCACCCGACCACGTCCGGTTTGTATGCAGTGCAACCTTACTAGATCTATTTCCATCGACTGAACATCCCGACTTTGAAGCCTAGTAGGATTCCCGTCAGTCATACTGATATGTTGTGTAGCTTCATCCAAGTAGATTGAAAGCCACTAGTGGTCCAACAAGTCTTGAAGTGTTCTTTGGACAAGTGCACATCCTTGGTCGTCCTCCCGACACACTTTATAGTCCTGATAATCATGTGAAGCCAGAAAATCGAGCCTAACTTGCTTAGCATGTAATTCTACCAGACTGGTATTCATCCAGCGAATATCAAAGATTTGAATCATATTAACTTGATGGCTACTTCTATCACGGTAATCCTGGATCCATCCGAGATCCATCTAACGCTGGAGGGCCTCTTGTACAAAAGAGCATCCCTAATTATTTATTGAGCGTATCGGACAGGAATTGTAATCGTGACGCGGCAGATCATGATGCTGGCTTTGGCTTGAGTGCATTGCCAACAAGTTGACATTCATCGCCAGAATGTTGTGGATCTGGACAATGTTGGGATTTGCGTGAGCCATATTGACCTCACGGATTCGATGATCTTGGATCCATCCGAGATCCATCTGTTCTTGTAGAGCTGATTGTACTACGGAACATCCTTGATTATCCTTTGAGAAGATATCACACTGGTGATAATTGTGAGACGGTACATGACCGTATCCGCTCTGTCTGCAATGCATCCTAACCAGATTGGTTCCTAATAGGAATAAATCATGAATTTGATAACCGCGGTTAAATTCTTCCTCTATCAAATTTACTGCAGTTTTCTCATGTTGAGGCAACGGGTTCGTCTGAACATTTGGATTTGTATCCTTGAAGGATAATACCCCGTTCCTGACAAGCTTCTGTACATCAAATTTGAAGATGAGACAGTTTTCTATGTTGTGCCCCGATCCTCCTTGATGGTAAGGGCAAGTTTGATCTGCTTTGAACCAAAAAGGCAGATTTTCTGGTACTGTAAGAGGAGACATGGTTTGGACGTGCCCCTTGACCAGTAGTAGTGGAAACAGTTCTGCGTACAACATCAGTATAGGGTCAAACCCTGGTGGTCGTGTCGTACGATTGTTGCTGTATTGTGGACGAGCCTGCTGAAGAGGCTGTTGTGTCCTTTGTTGATACTGTTGTTGATTCGGTTGGCTCTGAATAACCTGAGGTTGATACGTTGGAGCCGGTGCAGGGTTGATAGCGGGAGTTACCGCTGCTACTAGTTGATACCTTCGCATTTGCTTTCCGAGAGAGATATTACCAATATCTTGCTCTTTTTTCTTTTGGAAAGCACTACCATATCTTTTGGTACTGCTAGATGGTTCTGTACCTTTGACTAATCGTCCTTCTCAGACTGCTTCTTCAAGACATAACCCCATGTTCACCATCTCAATGAAGTCGCTGGGGGCACTGGCGACCATTCGGTCATAATAGAATGAGCTTAAGGTTTTCAAAAATATCTTTGTCATCTCTTTTTCCTCAAGAGGGGGACAGATATGGGCGGCAATTTCACGCCATCTCTGAGCATATTCCTTAAAAGTTTCCTTGTCCTTTTGCGACATTGCTCTAAGTTGATCTCTGTCTGGTGCCATGTCCAGGTTGTATTTATATTGTTGAACGAAGGCATCGCCAAGATCTCTGAAAGTTACGATCTTGGTGCGGTTTAAACCCATGTACCATTTGAGTGCGGCACCGGTTAAACTGTCTTGGAAATAATGGATCAGTAGCTGTTGATTTTTAGTCTGAGTTGACATCTTTCAAGCGTACATCACCAAATGACTTTGAGGGAAACAGTTGCCCTTGTATTTTTCAAAGTCAGGCACCTTGAATTTGTGCGGTATTTTCACGTTAGGGACCAGACAAAGGCCTGCAACGTCCTTTCCAAATAAATCCTGGCCGCGAATGGCATGCAGTTCCTTTTGCATCTCCAGGAATTATTCCTGGAACTCATTCATCCTGTCGTACATGTCTTCGTTTCCACCAGGAATTACTTGTAAATTTGTCCTTCCAGAACAGTGTGTACCACAGGTTGTGGTATAGTCATTACGGTGGTGACTCTTGGTTCTTCCCTGTCCTGAAGTTTGTAACCTTCAGGAGTTGCTGTCATGACTCTTGCATCTTCGCTTTCCCGAAGTTTGTAACCTTCAGGACCAGTGGTTCCTGCTGCAGTTTCTGGGTCTTCAGTGACGGGACGATCTTTAGGCATGTTGTACCGAGGATCATACGTCTCCACTATGGGCGTAGATGTGATCTCTGAGATCACAGTCCTTTGTTGTTGTCTCTGAGCTGTTGCCAGGGATTGCATGTCACTATGAAGTTTTTTCAAATCTTCCTTGAGAGCGTCGATTTCTTCTCTCAGCTCTCTATTCTCTTCCTCGAGATCGTCCATTTTCTTTTGTCGATTGGCCCGATTATTGTACGAATGAGACAGTTTGACTCTATAATCGTGACACATTCGTGAGATTTGAAGGTAAGAAGAATGCGTTATGTGAGAATGATGAATGATATGCAATGATATATATTAATTTTTTTATTTTAATTAAAAAGAAACTTCAACAAATAGATTGCAAATATCATATAGTGGGGAGACCCCGTTTTATTGAATTTGAAAGATTGCAGAAAGGGAAATACAGTATTTTACAAAGTGTTGTAAAAGAAATGTCTGAACTTATGGATCCTGAGTCCTCTCTGAGGAGAACTTAGATGCTGGTTCTGGCATTTTCCTTTTCTTTAACCGGGGCTCTTCAGCCGTTGTCGGGTTGTCAGTCCTTTGCCAAGTGATAAGAGCGAGCAAGTTTCTTCGGTCTTCTTGTTTTTCTACAACATGTTATTCTAGTATCTTAATCAGAGCATCCTTCTCTTTTAACAGTTCCTGAATTTTGGTACACTCTACATTGATAATGCGGTATTTGTTCTTCCAAGAGTTCTTTTCCCGTTGAACTTTGTTGAGAGCGACCTGGAGTTTTTTCGCATCAGACATAAAATAAATGACATATTCCATTAATTGAAGAACTTCTTGACGAGGGTAAGGCATCCTCAGCTTGAGGGCTCTAGTTTGTACCCAGTGGAGATAAGGTTCCACGGAGATACAGTCTGGTCTTCCTAGAGACTCTCTTCCTTTCTTGTGAATATGTTGCCAGGCATGCACTATTTCTTTCTTTAGTGCCCTGTCATTTTCTCCTTCCTTGAAGAAAAGACCTTCCAGATGAACATTTTGCAGAATATTCTTCATCGGGTATCCGAGTTGAGGGCGAACTAAAATTGGATGATAATTGATTCCTCCTTTAGTTCCTATGAGGGGTACATTAGGGAAGTTTCCACATTTGTCGATGATCCTTATCCCGTCATAGATCCGATTGTACCAATTTATGTCAGAGTTTGTAAGAGACATGATTCTCTGTGACCGGCGTAGAGTACTCTTATGATCCCAAAAAGCAGCAGACTTGGGTAAATGGGAAGTGAACCACTTGTAAAGCAGGGGTACACAGCATGTGATCATTCCTCCGCTGTACAAATTCCTTAAGTGTACAGAATGATAAGCATCTGCGAGCAAGGTTGGTACGGGGTTTCCAATCAGAAATATCTTAATGGCATTGGTATCGACGAAGTTATCGATGTTGGGAAGGAGGAACAGCCCGTATGTGAGTAGAACAAGATATCTTCGAAAGCAGTAATGTTTCCTATACTGGCAAAGTATAGGGCTTTCTCTACCAAAAACTTGGCCGGTAAACCTTGGATTCCTTCCTTAGTGGTCATGTGAGTCCTGACTTCTGACTCGTCCAAATAGATTGCTCTTGCAATGGTTTGATCCTTTGGAATTTCTTCCAGTCCAGAAAAGGGAGCATGGTCAGTGATAGGTAAATCAGTCAGGTGAGAGTACTCTTCTAGCGTTGGTGCAATTTGATAATCCGGGAATGTGAAACAGTGATAAACCGGATCATAGAACTGAATCAGCGTAGACAGGATTCCTTCGACTACATGGACCCTTAACAGAGACAGCAGCCCTCCGTACTTAGCTCTGAAAGCATCAAGGTTAGTGATCATTCTTGCCAACCCCCTTAAATCCTCTAGTTTTGGAGCCTTGAAGGTGTACTTGTGCATCTTTCTTCTACCGAAATCCATAACGCAATCTTTCTCTCTGATATTTGCAATCATTGTTTTAGTTTAATTTGAAAAAGGAGAGAAGAGAAAAGAAGATTTTTTCTTTGTTTAAGAGTTTTTTAAATGAATGCATGAATGCAGCACACAAAAACATTGAAAAAACATAGGTTTAAGGGTTCAACGTCAAGAGGATGGAGTCATGGCTCTACCCATCCCTAAAGGTTGTATTTTGGTCAATTTTTGTACCTGTAGAACGGGTTAAAAGTTCCCAAAATCATTGACCCCGCTAGGGATACCAACAGCAAGCTGGTTCACCCGAGCGAGCTGTAGCATCCTAGGGTAATCTCAATTGAGTATAGTATCGCGTATCAACTATTCCCGATAGTCACCGCACTACCAAATGGCCATATGGTTAATGTCTACTAAATCCTCAATTTCACGGATATCACATTGGGACAATCTGCTTTCACACGATTTTCGTTCAACATTTAATCCGCAAAGGGTATCCCCAATGATTTGATGGTCTACCAGGATCGCTTATTCGGGAATCACTCCCTGTAAGACCACCCGTCTATGCCATCACCTATCTTAGGGTTCTCTCAAACTTTCCATATGCGACATCACTCGCATTCCCAT
Organism: Lathyrus tuberosus; assembly: GCA_022829125.1. NCBI lineage: Eukaryota > Viridiplantae > Streptophyta > Magnoliopsida > Fabales > Fabaceae > Lathyrus > Lathyrus tuberosus. Next base: position 11,175,042 of record JALAZF010000153.1, read on the forward strand.
TGACAGGAAAATAAACACGGATATCAAGTAGGAAAAGCAGTATATATATATATATATGTATATATATATATATAGTATGTAGAAAATTTCTAACAACCTAGACCTCTTATGAATTCTAGTCCTAGTCCTAGTCTGGCTCCCCAGCAGAGTCGCCATTTTACTGTAGCGTGCAATTTTTGTCGGTGACGCGACCAGCTTATCGCCATGGGTTTCTCCTCACCGCAATGGTAGGAGTGGGGTGCTACTTTCTGATTTCTTATTTATCCTGTGAAGCTGGAAGGGAAAGGGAAGCTATCTAAAACTAACCTTGCACGCGAATGTTTAACTGAACAAATGCTAAGAGATTCGGGGAGTTCGGGGTTTGGTTATACAATGAGGAGTTATCAATTACCCATCTTATACTTGGCTATCCACAGGTTGTTAGCAATTATCCTTACTGCTTTCTACTTACTGGTTCGAGAGAGAGTTTTTGTTTGATTTCGGGCTTGCCGATGATTTTTGACGAGTGAAGGTACTGAACCTAAAGTTTTTTATTGGTGTGCTCGCTAAGATTCCGCAATCTTATGCCTACGTATTCCCGTTTAAAGAAACAGGGAAATCAGAGCAATTGTAGTTCCTCCAATTCTATGGGAGGAAAGAGATGTTTTGGTGTCTTGTTCAAAGCCCAAGATTGAAGCTAAAGGAGTATTTGTGTCTTGTTCAAAGCCCAAGATTGAAGCTAAAAGGGTTTGACTGAGAGAGAATTGGTCATCTCTAAAGGGAGAGATCTTGTCTGTTTATCACAATTGTTGGGTGACTGATTATAAAGGAGAATTACTTTAACTGGGATATGAGAATCCAACAATGCCATAATTTCCTTTATAGGGGATTTGTCCTGAAGGAGAAAACTTTAACTCGGTGTTGAGCAATGCCATTTTCCTTAGGAATCTTTCATGCTAAGAGAGGGACAGTGGCGTGGATGTAAATAATCCTGAGGCTTTCCGCTTACAGCAATTAGATGAAAGAGGAAGTTTTACTAGGATAAGAGATGGAGTACATCTTGGATTTTTGAATCAACAAGTGTCCCACTTATAGCAGTTATCTGGGATTAGGGTTTGTTTTGAATGTCTGTTTTGATGTGTGATAACACAGAGAAATGCCTTCCTACAAAGAGGTTTTTGATTTCCTCTGAGGGGATGGTGGATTTTGTATGTGCCTTTATCAAAGCCCAAGGTTTAAGCTAAGAGATTGATTGACTCCACTGGGGAAGTCCTTATACAAAGCCTAAGAGGAGGCAGGAAAAGGCTGACTTAACAAGAGAGTGTTTATCTGTCTTGTACAAAGCCCAAGATTGAGGCTAAAAAAGAGACTAACTCTTTGGGGGATATCATTATACAAAGCCTAAGAGGAGGCTAAAATTTGACTTTTCCGGGGAACGATTTTGTCTGTCTTGTACAAAGCCCAAGATTGAGGCTAAAAAAGAGATTGACTCTGCTGGAGAGATTTATATAGTGTCTTGTACAAAGCCCAAGATTGAGGCTGAAATGAGACTAACTCAATAAGAGAGTGTTTTATTTGGTGTCTTATACAAAGCCCAAGATTGAGGCTGAACGATGTTGACTCTACTAGTGAGAGGATATTTATGGGTGTCTTATACAAAGCCCAAGATTGAGCCTGAAAAGGGGATCGACTCTGCTTAGGGATATTAATTCTCAAAGCCTAAACGAAGGCTGGGAGGAATTGACTTCGCTGGGGAAGGTATTTATCCAGAATTTAAGAGAAGGTTATGAAGATTTTGACTTTGTTGGAGAAAGTTTATATATGTCTTGTACAAAGCCCAAGATTGAGGCTAAACAGAATGACTCAACAAGAGAGTGTTAATGTTTTGTACCATTGACTCAACAAGAGAGTGTGGAAAGGTGATTAACTCAACAAGAGGGTACTTTTGGGGTTAATTCTCTACTGAGGAAAAATCATTATACAAAGTCTAAGAGGAGGCTGGCTTCTGCTGAGGATTATTGAGATCCAGAGGCAGGTCCAAGTAGGGAGATCAACTCTTGCTGAGGGTTACAGAAGATTTGAGGTATCAGATGCCTTGAGGTTCTGATTTGGGATAGTGTTATACTGATGATAAGCTGACCCAGGCTGGGGAAATTTAAAGTGAGAGTTTAAAGATTGAGTTTTGAAAACCTTTAGAGGTTTTAACTCTACTGGAGATTGATCGAATGATCAGGTTTTCTCCTGTATTTGTAGGGAACTTGAGAATGTCTTTGAGATCCAAGAGGAGATTAGACTGTTAGACGGTGTGGCTAGTGATCGAGAGGGGGGGTGAATAGATCACCTCCTTGAAAAATAAGGATTTAATGATTCTTATCAGAGTTTTTGAAAGTTAGCGGAAAAATACGATCCCGAATCGACTTCCGTCTATTTTGAATCAGCTACTAGAAAACCGGACACACGATTTAATGCTGGATTTATATTAGGATGACAAAGATGAATTAACACCAGATTAGGATCGAATCAAATGCACTTATCATACAAATACTATTTCCAATGAACAAAAACTCAGCTGACAGTTTTGTCAAACACTTGGCGTGTATGTGTCCAATGATTAACAATAATGGTGATTTGATAAAAGTTTTCTTACCACTATTTGTATACTGAAACGTTAAGACAAAATACACCAATTGAATCACAAACTTGTTGAAAACGTAAAGAGAGATAAGGACAGAATACGATACGCAGAGATTTGGTAAGGAAGTTCCCCACTTTCGTCCTCGCGTGTGGGTACGTCTCCCTCTCAATTTCAAACTGAAATTGAGACTTGTTATATAAATAATGCTGAATTCGTTGTTTACAAGGTTACAATACAAAGCCAGAAATCTAAACCCCAAGATCTTCTTCTTGTAAGAACCTTCACTTGATCTGAGCTTAATCAAGAATTTCCCCTGCAAGAATTACAGACAATTCACCGGTTCCACGACCTGTTTGCGAAATTACCAAATTTCCAAACCCTACGCTGCGGCTGAATATGTTCTGCAAACGTGACTAACAAACCCTCAAGAACACGCCCATTCTTGAAGGACAAACCAGATGGTTTTTCCTCGAAACCCCCTTTGAATCTTCAACTCAGCTAGATCCTTGATCGTACCACTGAACGTTATCTCGAAGATCCTTTAATCCGGAGAACAAGAATGATTATGTGTTGATGTTCTTGAATTAAAGTGATTGAGAAGATGATGAAGATAAAGTATCTTTCAGGTCTCTAAAACTGCTCGTGAAATTGATGCACACCAAACTTGCCTTTGCTTTGATTGCACTTTTTCACTCTAACGAATTCTGCCTTTAACTGAACTGTCATAACCACTTATATGTGAAAAATAGAAACGGTTAAAAACAACAAACAGCTTTATGTATCGATACAAGATTCGTATGAGTCGATACATAGTGGTTATAACACATACATGAGTCGACACATGGTTATATGCATCGATGCATACTGTAACTGTTAAATTCCAGAATGTAAAGTTAATAATGCATCGATACATGATGCGAATGAGTTGATACATAACACAATTTCAAAGGAGCATGTATCGATACAAGATTCGTATGAATCGATACATACATAAGGAAAATTGTTTTTATGATTTCAATAATGATATGTATCAATTTGCATTGTCTTTTAAAACATAGTATAGGTATGAAATCATATGTATGTACCAACTAATCATGCATACAAATCTTATATCATGCATATCACATAATTTGCATTTATCACACAATTTGCTATCATACAAAAACTTAAAAGCTTGCTCACAAACTCCCCCTTTTTGATGATGGCAAATTTGCAAGATGTGTGATAGAACACTCCCCCTGAGTTTGTGCATGGCTGTCAACATCTTGTTGTCTTTCTTCTCCCCCTTTGTCAACATCAAAAAGAAGAAAAAAAACAGTCTGTTGAAATAGTCCCAAAGCTGGACAGTAGAATTGATGTAGCAATAGACAGCAAAATTGATATAGAAGCTTACAATCACCAAGAAAGAAGCTTAACATAAAAGAATCATTCACAAAGAATGACAAGGAAGGGGCAAGACTAACACAAGTAAACAGAACTAAAGGAAATAAGCATTAATCTGTTAAGAATGTACTTAGAGTTACCTAAGCAAGACCAAAACAAACAAAGTTTGAACAATTTAACAAAGAAACTTGAGCAACATGATGATGAAATGAAATGACATAATGATGGCTTAAAAAGGATTATGGCCTCCACAGGACTCTTCATCATTTCTATCAGGATCTCTGAAGCTTTGTGGAGGCGGCGGAGGAGGCATCTCATCAGGATTATGGCCCATGAAACTATATCGCCTGAACCGGTTTTGAACTTCAACACTTCTGAACCTGTCCATGATACCAGGATTGGCACGGCAATCGTCCATAAAACCAGACATTTCATTGTAAAAGACTTGATGCCAAAGTAGTTTGGCCAATTCAATGAAACCTTATTTTGCAGAAGGTACACAAGATGAATATCTGATCTATCCAACCTATAATGACCACCGGACTTTGGACGCAAGATGTGCGAGACAATCCAGTGCAGTATTCTAGGTATGCTTGTAATCATACCAGATGTGAGCGATTCATCCTCACCCAGCGGTCTCTCCAATTTTAAAATAGATGCAACATATTCCCTTATTTTAAAGTCAGTATCAAAACTCTGGTCATGCCAGTTCTTCAATCCAGGCAACCCAAAAGGGATTTGAAACACTTTGTCCCAATCAGTAGCTTCAAAGGTATAAGTTATGGTCCCAATAGAACATTTAAACATATAGCCTCTACCAGATTGCAGACCAGCATAAAATATACGAATAAAGTCCTCATGATAATCATCATTTATGGTAAAAAATGTACCAAATTTTTGCGCATTTAACAGATCAACAACATCGGTTAGATGTAGGGCAGATGCATCAGTTTTATTAAAGACATGGGGTTTCATAACTAACCTTGTCTTGAAAGAGGCCTCAAACTCCTCAGCGATGGCAGGATGAAGAAGAGTTAGCGCACTAGGAGGGATTTCTGGAGGTTGTGGAGACTGACGAGATGTACCAACATGTTCCTTTCCTTTTCCACTTCCTCTTTGTCTAGCAGGAATGGTTCTTGGAGGCATGGTGATGAGTTGAAGAAGAGTTAAGATGGATGAAGGCTAGGAGGTGAGTTAGGGTTTAGGAGATGAAGATGTTTGAAGAAATTAGGGTTAGCCGTGTGGGTATGAGAGGAGGAATGAGTTTAGAGTGAATGGACCCTTTAAATTTGGCTGATGTGTCGATCCACAACTGAATTTAACATGCATTTATTGTAAAAGAATCAGTATGCATCGATACAAAGGGTTATGGATCGATTCATTTTACGAATGAATTGTTTTAAAAATGTCCTATGTGTCGACACAAAATACGGATGTATCGACACATACTGAAACAAGTTTAAAAAATGTGAAATAAAAAGACATGAATCGACTCATAGCACGAATGTATCGACCGGAAAATAGAATGTATCGACACATGCACTTGTTGCATCGATACATACTGATGCTAAACTAAGTTTTTAACTAATTTTTGACTACCTGTTGAGTATAGAGACCTGTTAGCAGCTCTTAGCTAATGCAATATGAGTTATGTCATGATAATGATGCCCAAGTATAATTCACAAATCAAACATTAATGCTCAAACAACATATGCAATGAAATACATATAAACGAAAAGAAATTTGTTCTAACATACACAAATCAAATAGTTCTAAAGAGATATAGAAAGGAATGATATTAACTCTTTTGATGTATCCTTATGAAGTATGAGTGAGGTCTAAAAACAAATCTCAACAACCAAAGTGAGACAAACATAAATAAGAACCAACATGCTTAAGACATCAATGAGGAGAGATCTAAAATCCCCAATTCACGACGAATGTTGAAGAATGGTTCCGTTGCTAATGGTTTCGTAAAAATGTCAGCAAGTTGGTTTTTAGTATCAACATGCTCAAATACAACGTCCTCTTTTTCAACATGATCGCGAAGAAAGTGATGCCTAATCTCTATGTGTTTAGTGCGTGAGTGTAAAACAGGATTCTTAGTAAGATTTATAGCACTTGTGTTATCACACTTTATTGGAATACGTTTAAGTTGAATATCGAAATCTTGTAGTTGTTGCTTTAGCCACAAGATCTGAGCGCAACAACTACCGGCTGCAACGTACTCAGCCTCAGCAGTTGACAATGCGACAGACACCTGCTTTTTGCTATGCCAACTAACCAAAGCGTTTGAAAATAAGTGACATGTACCACTAGTGCTTTTCCTATCTGATTTGCAGCCAGCAAAATCAGAATCGGAGTAACCTACTAAGCTACAATCGCTTCCTTTGGAATACCAGAGCCCATATTTAGACATTCCATGAAGATATCTAAATATACGCTTAACAGCTTTCAAGTGTGACTCCTTAGGGTTTGATTGATATCGTGCACACATGCAAACATTAAACATGATGTCAGGTCTAGATGCAGTAAGATACAAGAGAGACCCGATCATACCTCTATACCTTTTGACATCTACACTCTTACCGTGTTCATCTTTATCTAGATTCCCGTTGGTAGGCATAGGGGTGTCTATTGATTTTGAGTCGTTCATTCCAAAGCGCTTGAGCAGCTCTCTGCAGTATTTTGTTTGACACACAGCTGTACCCTCATCAAGCTGCTTTATTTGGAGACCGAAAAAGTAATTTAGCTCCCCCATAAGACTCATTTCGAATTCCCCCTGCATAACCTTTGAAAACTCTTCGACCAATTGTATGTTAGTTTAACCAAAAATTATATCGTCTACATAAACTTGAACTAAAAGAATGTGTTTTCCCTTGTGTTTAATGAAGAGGGTGGTATCCACTTTACCTCTTGAATATCCATGATCAAGTAGAAATTTGCTAAGTCTTTCATACCAAACCCGAGGGGCTTGCTTAAAACCGTACAAAGCTCATTTTAATTTGTAAACATAATCTGGATATTCAGCACTCTCAAAACCAGGAGGTTGTGAGACGTATACCTCTTCATTTAGGACACCGTTTAGAAATGCACTCTTTACGTCCATTTGGTAAAGCTTAAAATCTTTAGAACACGCATAAGCAAGCAAGAGACGTATAGCTTCGAGGCGAGCAACTGGGGCATAAGTTTCCTCATAATCTATGCCCTCATCTTGGTTATACCCTTGTGCCACTAAACGTGCCTTATTCCTAGTTATCACTCCATTTTCATCAAGCTTATTTCTAAAAACCCATTTAGTACCTATGATATGATGATCTCGCGGACGAGGAATAAGTTCCCAAACGTCATTTCTTTTAAATTGATTAAGCTCTTCTTGCATGGCCATTAGCCAAAATTCATCAATCAAGGCCTCTTTGGCGTTTTTAGGTTCTACTTGTGAAACAAACGCGAAGTGAGAGCAGAAATTACTTATCCTAGAACGAGTCATTACTCCCTTTGAAATGTCTCCCAAAATGTTGTCAATAGGATGGTCTTTTGAAGATCTCCAAGCTGGTGGAAGATTATTCACTTCAGCTTGTCCTTCTTCCTTATCTTTTGCATGACTGGTATCTTCCTCCTCCTCATTGTCTTCTGTTTTGGACTGGTCAATTTCCGAAACAGCTTCTTTGAGTATGTCTTCTGTAGATATACCTGTGTCATCAAAAGAAATACCTTTTCCGACATTTTTCGGATAAGACTCATCAAAAGAGACATGAACAGATTCTTCAACAGAAAGTAAACGCTTATTATACACTCTATATGCTTTACTTGATTGTGAATAACCAAGAAAAATACCTTCATCCGCTTTTGCATCAAACTTCCCAAGTTTTTCCTTACCATTATTCAAAACAAAACACTTACAACCGAAGACGTGAAGATGTGACAAGTTTGGCTTTCTTCCTTTTTAAAAGCTCATAAGGAGTTTTATTTAAGATAGGGCGGATTAAAATCCTGTTTAAAACATAGCAAGTTGTGCTAACTGCATCAGCCCAAAAGTATTTTGGTAATCCACCTTCATTTAGCATTGTTCTTGCCAACTCTTCTAGAACGCGATTTTTGCGCTCCACAACGCCATTCTGTTGTGGAGTTCGAGGAGCTGAAAAGTTATGCTCAATACCATTCTTATCACAGAACTTATCAAAGAGATAGTTTTGAAATTCTCCTCCATGATCACTTCGAATTGTAACTATTTTAGAATTCATTTTATTTTGGGACAGTTTTGCAAAACTCTTAAAAGCGGAAAAAGTTTCATCTTTGCTATGAAGGAATATAGTCCAAGTATATCTAGAATAGTCATCAACGATTACTAAACCATAATAATTTCCACCAAGGCTCTTTGTCCTAGAAGGTCCAAAGAGATCCATATGGAGAAGCTCAAGGGGTCGTGAAGTTGAAATTACATTTTTGGATTTAAAAGAGATCCTTGTTTGCTTTCCCATTTGGCACGCGTCACATAGGTGGTCTTTTGAAAATTTTATTTTTGGAAGACCGACTACTAGATCCTTAGATACAACCTTATTAAGCAAGTCGAAATTAACATGCGCTAAACGTCTGTGCCAAAGCCAAGAATCATCATTCAAGGCAACTAGACACTTAGTGCTTGTTAAAGATACATAAAAAAGATCAAGCATATAGATATTGTTTACTCTTACACCCTTAAACACAATATTCTGTTCAGTATGTTCAATTATGCAGCAAGTTTTTGTGAAAGAAACCTTGTAACCCTTGTCGCACAATTGACTAATACTTAACAAATTGTGTTTAAGTCCCTCTACTAGATGGACATCAGAAATAGTAGTGGTAGAGGGATTACCTACACTACCTTTTCCAAGTATAGCTCCTTTTTTATTGTCTCCATAAGTAACATATCCCTTCTTCTTTGCTTTGAAGTCTATAAAAAGCGATATATCACCCGTCATGTGCCTTGAGCACCCGCTGTCTAGAAACCATCTTCTATCTACGGATGCAAGACACTCATCCTACAATATCAAAAGAGAGAAATAGGTACCCAATTTTCATTGGGTCCATGTGGGTAAGTGGTAACATGGTTGCCTTTAGGCTTCCATTGATAAATGCCTTTAGGAACAAGAAATCTCCTAAACTTGCATTTTTCAATGGTATGACCAGCACGACAACAATAATGACATAAGCCATGATGATGTATTTGTTTATGTTTGTTCATTAAATCCTTTGGAATAAAAGAGTATTTTGCATATGGTGGATTTAATGACTTCTTAAACAACCTAGAATCAACGGCATAGGTAACCTTGGGTTGTAAAGCTTTTACGAATTTAACTTTAAGAGTGTTAACCTCTTGTTGCCAAATATGACAAGCTTCACAATACCTAATTTTACTACATCCGTTAATATTGATGTCTTTTGAATTTTCTGCAATACTAGCTTTCAAACTTTCTAAATCTTTTTCAGCTTTGTATACTTTACCTTCCAAGAATGAAAAAATTTGTTTATCGGAAGATAATCGTTTAAAAGCATCTAAAGCTTCGTTATGCAGTTTTTCAAAAGCTATTTTCAGTTCAGAAAAAGACATAGAAGAAAAATTACTATAGTAGGCTTGTATTACTTTCTTATCGTTGATCTTCTTCTTGTGGTGGGACTAATTTTTGGTGTGAGCCATAAGACACAGATTTGCTGTCTCATCACTATCATTTGAACTTTGTGAGCTTGATGAATCACTATCACTTTCCCACGCAATATAAGCTCTTCTTTGTTTATTGAACCTTTTTGGTGAAGCTTTTCCTTTATCCTTTTTCCTCATAGGACATTCTGTCTTATAATGTCCAGATTTACCAAAATTAAAGCAAGATCCTTTTACTCTATGCTTCTTATTCTCTTCGTGTTTTGACTCTGTAGATTGTCTTCGGAACTTAATGAGATTTTTGTCGGAATGCTTGATTCCATTCTTTCGAATGAATCTATTATATCTCTTAACAAAAAATCCCATTTCCTCATCACCCGAATCTTCGTCACTACTTATTGTCACTTTACTCTTTTTGTGAGGACTTTGAGCTAGAGGCCACAAGAGCTATTGGCTTCTTCTCACTCTCTTTGTTTTTATTTTTTTCCTTTTTACTCTTGTTCTCAAATATCTCAAGACTTTCCAGTTCTTGCTGATGTTCTTCCAGCTTGCCAAATAGAGTTGTAATCGTAAGCGTCGTGAAGTCGTTGGCTTCCTTAATAGCTGTTACTTTAGGTTGCCATTCCCTGCTAAGACATCTCAGAATTTTATTAGTGGCTATTTCATTGGAGACAGATTTTCCAAGTGCATTCAAACGATTTATGAGATGAACGAATCTCTTTTGCATGTCAGAGATAGATTCTCCTTGTTTCATGCGAAAGAGCTCGAACTCTTGATTAAGTGTGTTAATACGGGACTGTTTAACTTCAGTAGTACCCTCATGGGCAATTTCTAAAGCATCCCACATTTCTTTAGCTGTCGTGCAATGGGATACCCGATAATACTCATCAGCACCAAGTGCTGAAATTAGCATATTTCGAGCTCTCCAATCACACGACCACTTTTTCTCATCTTTCTCATCGTAATCCTCTTTTGGTTTAGGAACTATGGCGCCAGCCTCATTTCTCATAGTAATTTGAAAAGGACCATTTTGAATGGCAGCCCACACATTCCTATCCACAGAATTTATATGAACTCGCATGCAGTCTTTCCAGTAGCCATAATTTTCCCCGTTGAAAACAGGCGCTCTATTGTACGCCCCCTTTGGTTCAGAATCCATATCGTTACAAGCAGCCACAAAGCACCAGCGAACCGGTGCTCTGATACCACTTGTTAGACGGTGTGGCTAGTGATCGAGAGGGGGGGGGTGAATAGATCACCTCCTTGAAAAACAAGGATTTAAAGACTCTTATCAGAGTTTTTGAAAGTTAGCGGAAAAATACGATCCCAAATCGACTTCCGTCTATTCTGAACCAGCTACTAGAAAACCAGACACACGAATTAATGTTGGATTTATATTAGGATGACAAAGATGAATTAACACCAGATTAGGATCGAATCAAATGCACTTATCATACAAATACTATTTCCAATGAACAAAAACTCAGCTGACAGTTTTGTCAAACACTTGGCGTGTATGTGTCCAATGATTAACAATAATGGTGATTTGATAAAAGTTTTCTTACCACTATTTGTATACTGAAACGTTAAGACACAATACACCAATTGAATCACAAACTTGTTGAAAACCTAAAGAGAGATAAGGACAGAATACGATACGCAGAGATTTGGTAAGGAAGTTCCCCACTTTCGTCCTCGCGTGTGGGTACGTCTCCCTCTCAATTTCAAACTGAAATTGAGACTTGTTATATCAATAATGCTGAATTCGTTGTTTACAAGGTTACAATACAAAGCCAGAAATCTAAACCCCAAGATCTTCTTCTTGTAAGAACCTTCATTTGATCTGAGCTTAATCAAGAATCTCCCCTGCAAGAATTACAGACAATTCACCGGTTCCACGACCTGTTTGCGAAATTACCAAATTTCCAAACCCTACGCTGCGGCTGAATATGTTCTGCAAACGTGACTAACAAACCCTCAAGAACACGCCCGTTCTTGAAGGACAAACCAGATGGTTTTTCCTCGAAACCCCCTTTGAATCTTCAACTCAGCTAGATCCTTGAGCGTACCACTGAACATTATCTCGAAGATCCTTTAATCCGGAGAACAAGAATGATTATGTGTTGATGTTCTTGAATTAAAGTGATTGAGAAGATGATGAAGATAAAGTATCTTTCAGGTCTCTAAAACTGCTTGTGAAATTGATGCACACTAAACTTGCCTTTGCTTTGATTGCACTTTTTCACTCTAACGAATTCTGCCTTTAACTGAACTGTCATAACCACTTATATGAGAAAAACAGAAACGGTTAAAAGCAACAAACAGCTTTATGTATCGATACAAGATTCGTATGAGTCGACACATAGTGGTTATAACACATACATGAGTCGACACATGGTTATATGCATCGATGCATACTGTAACTGTTAAATTCCAGAATGTAAAGTTAATAATGCATCGATACATGATGCGAATGAGTTGATACATAGCACAATTTCAAAGGAGCATGTATCGATACAAGATTCGTATGAATCGATACATACATAAGGAAAATTGTTTTTATGATTTCAATAATGATATGTATCAATTTGCATTGTCTTTTAAAACATAGTATAGGTATGAAATCATATGTATGTACCAACTAATCATGCATACAAATCTTATATCATGCATATCACACAATTTGCATTTATCACACAATTTGCTATCATACAAAAACTTAAAAGCTTGCTCACATAGACTGTCCAAGTCTACTGGGATGGAAGAGTTTATCTTTGTATGATGCCCAATAGGAGGCTGGTGTTTTAAGGGATGATTATCAACCCTAAAATTAGTCTGAGGTTTTGACTCTTTGGAAATACGGCTCTAACAAAGGATGACTAAGTTCTGTCCTATACCTTTAAGAGGTCTTCATGGTCCTTGTATTAAGCCCAAGAGAATGCATGAGAACTTCTAAGAAGCCGGAGGGTCCTTGTACAAAGCCCAAGAGGAGGCTGGGATGCTTTTTGGAAGCCGGTGGGTCCAAACCTAAGAAGAGTTCAAGAAAAGTTTCACCGGGAATAATCTTTTCTTTAACGAACAGATCTAGGGTTTGAAGAAATTCAAGAGAGGTTTCACCAGGAATTAATCCTCTTTGGGGGAAATGAATTTCTTTGACAATATTCTAATAGTGACAGTCTGAGAAAAGTTTCACCGGGAATAATGCCTTTCTCTTTGTTCCATATTGTATAAGCCCAAGAGATGGCAAGACTGTATCTGGAATACCTATGGGGAACTAGTTTTGACTGTGTTGAAAGAGTGACCACTGGCTTTATCTAATTCTAGACCTAATTGCCGGGGAAAACTCTAAGCAGATAATATAGAGGTATATATATATACAGGTGAAATATATACTGTATGTAAAAGAAGGTGTGAGGACTTACAGGTGAGCAAGCTTCCAGCACAAACAAATATATATATATATATATATATATATATATATATTTATATGCAAGTATGTAAAAGAAAGTTGTTTAAAACATACACGTGAGCAAGCTTCCATTGTAACAGCTGTATGGTTAGTTGTTCAAGAAATTAAAGAAAGTTTTGATAACAACTATGGATTTGAACCTAAATCAAAAGGGAAAGTTTTTTTTGAAAAGAAGATTTGGGCTTATACTCAAGGAGAGACCCAGATGAAAAACAGTGATCGCACCATTGATCTGAAAATTATATCGGGACTTATACAATGACTGAGGCACAAATTAGGTTTTATTTACAAAGGGATGGGTCTTACAACTCAAGGAGAAGCCCAAGGGTTTATTTTGTACAAGTGATGGGGCTTACAACTCAAGGAGAGGCCCATAAATAACAGTGATCGCACCGTTGTTTTGAAAATTGTACTGGGGCTTATACAATGACTGAGGCCCAAAATTATTTATGTACAAAAAGAGGATTGGGTCTTACACTTTATTAGAGGCCCAAAAGGTTTGAAAAAAGAAAAGAAATGGGGCTTACAACTCAAGGAGAGGCCCAAATGATTTTGTTTGAGAACGGCGATCGTGTCGAGGTTTTTGAAAACACAGTAGGACTTATACAATGACTGAGGCACAAAAAGGTTTTTATTTACAAGAAATGGGTCTTACACTCTATTAGAGGCCCATGAGTGTTTTGAAAAAGATTTGTGAGGGTGAAATAATTAAAACCCTAATTTGATTTTAAAATGTATTTTAATTGAATAAAAATTCAATTAAAATGATCAAAATTATCAAACATGTGTGAAAAACAAGTTGTGATCTTGGATTAATGTTTTAAAAAACATGTTTCATTCATAGAATGATTTGAAAACCATTTGAAGTTGAAAAATCAAGAGAAAGAAATATTTTAAGTGTTAAAACCAACAAATAAAACATAATTCTTTACAAAAATACTAAATATATGAAATAAATAATATTTTTGTGAAATTTTTTTTGAATAAAATATTTTAAATATTTTGGGAATTTTCAAAAAAAGAACCAATAAAAAATGATTAAAATTGAGAGAGAAATTAATTTTAGAATTAATTAACAAAAACCATAAAAATATGAAAAATATCAAAAATGGCAAAAATGATAAAATGGTCTGGGTGGGTGTTGAACCCACGAACTCATAGCCAAACACACATGCGCGCTACCACTGGGGTGGTGATACATCCGTGTATCAAAGCCACCCCATGAACATATATGGGGTGCCAAGTTTCTAGGCCTGGCCAAGGGCGTCATGCCTGGCCCTTGCTCAAGGCAAGGCCTAGTTTTGGCAATTTGCATGAAGCCTCTAACTTTCTCATTTCTCCATGGATTTTGACAAAATTTAGGTGCATCTGATCTAGAATTTCATGAGGAATCCAATGGTGCCCTTGGTATTTTTAGAAAATGTTTCCATTTTAAAATCCGATAGTGATTTCAAAATAGGCCAAATTTTGCATGTTCTATGTTATCTCATGGTACAGGCAATAATAGCATGATAAATTGGTTCAAACATAACACATATGATATGTATGAGAGGTCCATGATCAATGGACCTCAAAGCAATGCATGATTTAAAGAGTTCAAGTTGTGATGCACTTACCTCTTGGAGCTTCTTGTGCTATCTGCCAAGTTCCTCGTGCCAGAAGTAATTCAAAGCCTTGAACACTCTCAATTAATCCCTTAGAAGCTTTTAGGATGATCAGAACCAGCTGGAATCCTCAGGAATAAGTATAGGCCTTTTCTTGCAAAAAGGGGCAAAAGTGACCAAGATAACAACTCTCTCAAATGGTGTTCCAGATGAGGGAAACCAATTGGGACAGTTTGAGGATGATATTTGGAGTGTGTTTGAGGCCTGGTTTGGTTTTGGAAGTGACTGAATCAAGACATGGCTTGAAAATTGCAAAAAAATCAAATTTTGAGGTTTTTGAGGTTGACTTTCTGATTTTGGTGTTTCAGATCAAAGGTGAGTGTTTGGACAGCTTAAATATGACATATTGGATATGTTTGAATCATGAGCTGTGGTGGAATTACTCTCTAACTCAAAAACTCAGAGATGACTTGCAAAATAAGGCATTTTGGCCTAAAGAGAGAGATTTTGAGGAAAGAATCAGTTGTAGTGCTTTGGTGTACTCAAATTGATCACAAATGAGCTCTATTTATAGTGCAACAAGATTGTTTTGGCTGCAATAGTGTGTGGCAACTGCAGCAAGCCTTTGGCCAATGTTGATCCAAGGGAATCTTTAGTCTCCTCTAGCCATTGACTTGAGATTAGGGCACAGGCCTATGGTCCTTTGATTCAGAGCTGAATCTTGACTCATTCAGTTAGAAATGTCTCAGTCCATGCCACCTTGATGCATCCATTAAATGCTTGGAAACAAAATTGGAGTCTTTTGCACTTTTTAGCCTTTTTAGGTTTCTTATGGCTATGTGTAGATTCTTGGACTTGGGAGGCTTGGGGATCAGATCATTCCCCTTTTATTTTATCCTCTAAAGTGTCCAAGTGGATGACAAGGTTTGGAGTTGTCCAAATTTGCCAAATCGAGCAAAATGCCAAAATCTGCCTTGTACAAGACAGTTGGAAATGGTGATTTTGAGTCGATCATATCTCCCTGCTCAGGTTGAGTTATGGGAGGCTCTTGTACTTTTTTGAGAGGCCTCATATGATACAAAAAATGTGTAATTATAGTTTGTTTTGAAACTATTTGGATCCCATTGAAAAATCCTCATGAACATTGGTGTTCAAAGCTGATAATTTAGGCAGATTTTCACTAAGTGTTGAAAAAGTGTCATTTTCTTCATTTTTGTCATTTTGATCACTCCATAACTAAAAATCCATGAAGAATTGGAGTTTATTGTAGTTGAAGCTTTTGTATAATGTAGGAAGACCTACAAATCAGGCATTGGATCACCCAAAATGGCTGTTTGGATCTCAAGTTATGATCCTTGGAAGTTGGTACCAAAATCACTTTTGTTCCATAACTTAGAAAAATTTTGGTTTCTTATGGTTGCCCCTTTTGCAAGAAACCTCACTTTTCTTGATTTTTCTTAATGAATGATGATCAATATCATACATTAAATTTATTTTTGACTTAGGGGAACGATATTTGTGAAAAATTCCAAAAAGTCAAACTTGATTTTGTGCACAGTTGACTTTTTATCAGATGAAATCCAAACTGTGCGATCCTTTGTGAAATCAAGTTCTTGACCTAATTCAAACCTAATTTATGGGTTCCATAGGTGTTATAGGGTGTATTGAATCATGTCCCAAGGTTTGGGAGCATGTCTTGGTCAAAAGTTAAAGGTACAGTTGACTTTTTCTTCAAAACCCTAATTGTGGTCCAGATGAAATTGAAGCTTGTGAATCAAACTTCTTATATCAATCCATTGTTTTAAATGGATCAATATGGTGTATTTGAGGCCCTGAAATCATGTCTTGAGGTCTGCGCTCATACTTTTCTCCAAAAGTCAACTTAGGGGTGAATTAGGTCATGAAACCATAATTCCTAATTTTTTATGAATGCATCCCCTGAAGTTGTTTTGACTTTATGATTGGGTCCATGAGGCCCCCTGGAGTATCTTAGGTTATGCTTTGAGGTATTGGCTCATGGCCAGATGAAATCTTTCATCTGGAGGCCTTGGTCGACCAAAACCCTAATTTGGTGCACTGTCGATCTTGAGGCTTGATCCACTTAGAATTCTGCAATCTTGTGCTTGATTCTTGATGTGGGAGTCCACTTGATCCCTTATGGGTGTTTTAGAGGTTTAGACAAGTTGAAGATCATGTCATTTCTTGATTGATCCTTTTTCTAAGTGCTCTGAGAGGGCTCAAACCCCAAATTCTTGATTGTAGTGAATGCTCAACAATCCTTGAGGAGATTGATGAGGCATGAAGGTACATCCATATTGTGGTGATGATTTGTACAATGATGGGAAATCTTGGTGGTCAAAATTTGGGGTATGACACCTGAGATGCTGCTACATTAGAAGCTGTGGCCTGGCTTGCATTAGCCTGAGATGTTGGAGCATTAGAAGTTGTGGCCTGACTGGCATTGGTCTGAGATGCTGGAGCATTAGAAGCTGTGGCCTGACTGGCTATGTCCTTGCAGGTTAATTTGTTATGTCCTGCTTTTTTGCACCTAGAGCACTTGACAATAAAACTTGTTCTTCTCATTTTTTTGTCACTTCCATCAATCTCCCCTTGCTCAAGATTTCTCCTTTTCTTTGGTCAGCAATCAACAACTCCAAAACCAAGTCCAGTTTTACTTATTTTCACCTTCCACCACTGCAAATGCTATAGGAAGCATCTGATCATTTGGATCTCTTCCTATAGCTGCCAGAATTTTCCCTCCACAAAGCCCCTTTAAGAAACAACCATCCAGCCCTATAACATGTCTAGAAAGTTTGAAACTCTCCTTACAAGCTGCATAGCATATGTAGAGCCTTTTAAAATATGGTCTTTGGTCAACAAGACCTTCTGGAACAGGCTCAACATTCAACTTAACTGTTGAACCTGGATTAGCTCTCAGCAGTTCATGACAATAGTCATATATCCTAGTAAAATCCCCCAAGAAAGACCCATCAACCTTATCCCTGGCAGCCACTCTTGCTCTTATTGCCTTAGTCTTGTTTACCCCCACATTCCACTTTCTTAAAGCCTTTTCTTTTATATCCTTAACCTTCAACCTAGGATTGTTTTTCAATGCATTATGTATCCTTTTGCTCAACCATTTTGTAGTCAGCATCTTCACATTGAACTCCCTACTACAATTGTGTTTGTCAATTACTTTTCTTACCTGCCAAGAATCCTCATTTGGTAGCTTTGCACAATAGAGCTCCCAATCACAACCATCCTTACACCTCACCCTCACCCTTTTGTTGTCTTTTTTTTGAATTTCAAGTCTCCACCATTTGGTACAGCATATGAGGCAACTGTGTAACGCCCCAGTTTTAGTATTTTTATTTAATCGAGTCGTTTTGATTATTTTATTATTATATTATTTTATTTTTGACTTTTATTTGGAAATATGTTATTTTTCAATGTTGTGATATTTTATCGCGTTTTGGGAACGTTGGCGAGATATTTGAGTGTAGGGGTATTTTGGGCATTTCACTTTATTTTCCTTAAGTTAGTAAAATTGAAAATAGAAAGAGAGAAAAATAGAGAGAAAGAAAAAGAGAAGAAGGAAAAGGAGAAGAAAAGAGAAAGGAAGGAGAAAGAGAGAAAAACTTGGAAAATCTAGAAATCGAAACAACCGACTTTCCAAACACGATTAAATCGGGTAAGGGTGCGAAACTTGATTATTATATACTTGTGTATGATTATGTATGTATGTTTTTGGTTGTTATTGAATTGAAATGGAAATATAGAGTAAAACCCATACATGTTGAAAGTGTTAGAAATTGATCCAAATGTGTCTGAAATCAGGTTTTAGTGTTCCTTATTGTTGGTACATGATAGATACATGTTGTTAGGCATTGTATTGGTAATTTTTCTGGTGTATAGGTGAAAATTGGGTTGAATTTGATTTGAAAACGCAGAACAAAATTCTGCAGAAAATTCTGGTTTTTCCACTGCCCATACGCGTATCACTCAAGGCAATACGCGTATTGGTCAAGGCAATACGTGTATGGCATTAAAGAAATGTGGGCAATACGCGTATGAAGCTTCATTTTCTCGGCCATCTGCCCATTTGCGTAATGGTACGCGTAAGACTTTAGGGCAATACGCGTATGAAGTAGGACACTACGTGTATTAGATTTTTAATGGGAATTTTGGGGAAAATGGGTCTCTGCCCATATGCGTACGACCTTGGGCAATACGCGTATGGAATGGGCGAGGGAGCAGGGCAATACGCGTATGGCTCAGGGCAACACGCGTATGGCCAGGAAGATTGCAAAATGTGGTTTTTTCGCGATGTCTTTTCTTGTTTAGTCCGTAACTTGTGTTCCAATTATTCGTTTTTAACATTCTTGGTATCGTTGAGTAGCTATTGAACTGTACTTTCTTATTATAATAATTTTGAGATTGTTAGCCGGTTTAATTATGTCGAGAATTTAGAATAGTGTCGTTTTGTCGACTTTTTTCGTTATAATTGTGTGTAATTGGTGTGTATCATGCAATGTGCGGTTGATATGGATATGGTATGATTTGCGTGTTGTTGTATGGTATAAATGCATTGTTTTGGGATTGAATTGCAAAGCATGATTAATGTTGAGTGAGATGATTGCATATATGTGTGCATTTGAATGTCATGAGTCATTGTATGCCAAGCATCATGATATGCATTCTTGTGATGTCGTGTGCCCTAGTGGGAGTGAGCAACGAATAGATTCCAGAGGGAATCCGCTATAACGTCATGTGCCCGTGTGGGGTGTGAGCAATGATTATAGACGATCGTGTGCTCGTGTGGGGTGTGAGCGATCGGATCGTGAGCCTTATACAAAGAGGACCGAAAGCGATTCATAAACATCGTGAGCCTTATACAAAGAGGACCGAAAGCGACAGGGAACATCGTATGCCCGACGGGGAGTTACATTAAGTAACGAGCGATGGTTCCAATAGTTCCTGAGTGAACTAGTGTTGAGACGATGGATGGATGGTACCGCATATGCATTACCTAGAGTCGTTGTGTCGGTCTCTGTGCATTTGCATAACTCATGAATGGATTGATTTCGTGTGGAATCGTGATTGGAATTGATGAGTTGAGATATATATTGTGTTGTGTTGTATTTGGATTCTGTTGTGCGTTGTGGTGAGAATATTTTACGTGTGTGATGTTGTGTTATTATATAATTATATGCAATTATATTATGATTGTGTTTCTCACCCTTCTGCTATTTTAATGCTCTATGAGGCATTGCAGATTAGATTGTTGGAGGTCTTTTTGTGAAGCTTATGTCTTCATTCTTTTGTCGGTCGGCTCTGATATGTGGCACCGGGTAGTTAGGGAGACCGTTGGTGATTTGTGTGTATATGTATATGTTTCTTTTGGGGATTGTACATGTATGACTGTATTTGACAGACAAACTTTTCATGAAGTATATATATGAGATTCAGTACAGATTTTCCGCTTTTATTCTGTATCTGAATTGTGGGTAGTAGGAACTAAGTTCCTCTGTTAATTGCTACCTGATTATTGCATATCTTTATGGGCAGGTTTATATGTATTTGGTTTCAAATTGATGCGACGCCTCCGTCTATGCCATGAATGTTTTAAATATACTCTGATGAAATTTTGAATTTTTATTTATCGCTTTAATAACTTGGGGGTATAGATTGGGGGTGTTACATTAAGTGGTATCAAAGCCAGTCCGTGTCAGTTTGTGTCAGTCCTTGTCGGTCTTGGTGTTTGGATGAGCTGTTTGTTTAACCATAGTTGCTATTATTGGAAATGAACAGAATATGGTTGGCAGGAATGACGCTGCTTTAGCTGCTGCTATGCAAGCTATGGCTCGGGCTGTGCAGGGTGCACCTAATGCTGCTGGTAATGATGAGTTCAGGAAGAACAAACCGCCTGTCTTCAAAGGAAGATATGATCCTGATGGTGCACAAATATGGCTTAAAGAGATTGAAAGAATCTTCCGAGTGATGGATTGTGTTGAGGATCAGAAGGTGAGACTGGGTACTCACATGTTACTGGAAGAATCTGATGATTGGTGGGTTAGTACACGTCATGTGTTGGAAGCTGCAGAGAAAGAGATCACTTGGGCTGTGTTTAGCATTGAGTTTCTGAGGAAGTATTTTCCCGAAGATGTAAGAGGAAAGAAGGAAATTGAGTTCTTGGAATTAAAATAAGGTAATATGTCTGTTGTTGATTATACTGCTAAGTTTGTGGAGCTTGTGCAGTTTTATCCACATTATGCCGAAGCGACTGCGGAATTTTCTAAGTGTGTAAAGTTTAAGAACGGATTGCGCCCTGAGATAAAGCAGACAATTGGTTATCAAAGGATTCAGAGGTTTTCTGATTTGGTGGATTATTGTAGGATTTATGAGGAGGATAGTAAGGCTCGTTCTACTCACTATAAGAGTGTGAGCGAGAGGAAAGGGAAGCAACAGTTCCGTGGTGGTCCGTATGTAACACCAGCTGATAAGGGTAAACAAAGGGGAAATTTTGAGAGAAGGTCAAGTGGAGGAGGAATGTATAGTCCTCTGAGATGTTATAGATGTGGTGATGTGGGACATCGTCAGTCCGAATGTAGGAAGGATTTGAGGAAGTGTTCTAATTGTGGAGGTTTAGGACATGTCGCAGCTGATTATGCAAGGAAGAATGTGGTGAAGTGTTTCAACTGTGGTGAACCTGGTCACATTAGTACGAAGTGTCCGAAACCGAAGCAAGCTCCAGCTGGTGGGAAAGTTTTTGCCTTGGCAGGAACTCAGATTTCAAGTGCAGACCGTCTGATCAGAGGTACTTGTTTTATTAATAGTACTTCTTTAGTTGCTATTATTGATACTGGAGCGACTCATTCGTTTATTTCATCTGAGTGCGCGAAGCATTTGAATCTTGTGTTGTCTTCGATGGGTGGGGAAATGGTTATTGATACTCTAGCAATGAGGTCAGTAACTACTTCTTTGGTTTGTCTAAGTTGTCCTTTGACCATTTATGGTAAAGACTTTGAGATGGATTTGGTGTGTTTACCGTTGGAGGGTTTAGATGTGGTTCTGGGAATGAATTGGTTGTAGTTCAATAGGGTTCATATTGATTGTTATCATAAGTTAGTAAGATTTCCTTCTCTTGAGGAAGACGAAGACTCGAGTTTCTTATCTACCAAAGAGTTGAAGAGACTTTTGGCGGATGAAGCTCAGTTGTTTGGGTTGTTTGCATCGTTGACTGTGGATAGTCAAGTTTCACTTGATGTGTTTCCTGTTGTGTGTGAATTTCTGGAAGTGTTTCCCGAGGATATTTTAGACTTGCCGCCAGAGAGAGAGGTGGAGTTTTCTATAGACCTAGTTCCTGGTACTAGACCTGTTTCTATGGCACCTTATCGTATGTCGGCATCTGAGTTGGTTGAGTTAAAGAAGCAGTTGAACGAATTGCTAGAAAAGAGGTTTGTCACACCAAGCATTTCTCCTTGGGGTACTCCAGTTTTATTGGTGAAAAAGAAAGATGGAAGTATGTGGTTGTGTATTGATTATCGCCAGTTGAATAAGGTGACGATTAAGAATAAGTATCCTCTTCCGAGAATTGATGATCTGATGGATCAGTTGGTGGGTGCGTGTGTGTTTAGTAAGATTGACTTGAGGTTAGGGTATCATCAGATTAGGGTGAAAGAGGGAGATATTCAGAAGACGGCTTTTAGGACACGTTACGGTCATTATGGATATTCTGTGATGCCATTCGGGGTTTCTAATGCGCCAGGTGTATTTATGGAGTACATGAATCGTATTTTCCACGAGCATTTGGATTGTTTTGTGGTTGTGTTTATTGATGACATTTTGATTTATTCTAAGTCTCGGGAGGAGCACGCGGAGCATTTGCGTATTGTTTTGCAGGTTTTGAAAGAAAGAAAGCTTTTTGCCAAGTTGTCCAAGTGTGACTTCTGGTTGTCAGAAGTGAGTTTTCTTGGACACGTGATTTCAGGTAATGGTATTGCTGTGGATCCATCTAAAGTAGAAGCAGTTCTACAATGGGAGGCTCCGAGATCCGTTACTGAAATTCGAAGCTTTTTGGGTTTGGCCGGATATTATCGAAGGTTCATTGAAGGTTTTTCTAAGCTAGCACTTCCTTTGACCCAGTTGACTTGTAAAGGGCAAGCGTTCATTTGGGATATTCGGTGCGAGGAAAGTTTTAATGAGCTGAAGAGAAGATTGACGACAGCTCCGATTTTGATTTTACCGGATCCTAATGAACCGTTTGTAGTGTATTGTGATGCGTCTTTGATTGGTCTAGGTGGGGTGCTAATGCAAGAAGGTAAGGTCGTGGCTTATGCTTCAAGACAGTTGAGAGTGCATGAGAAAAATTATCCTACTCATGATCTTGAATTAGCGGCTGTGGTTTTTGTGTTGAAGATTTGGAGGCATTATCTCTATGGTGCAAGATTTGAAGTCTTCAGTGATCATAAAAGTTTGAAATATTTGTTTGATCAGAAAGAGTTAAATATGAGGCAGCGGAGATGGTTGGAATTTTTGAAGGACTATGACTTTGGTTTGAATTACCATCCTGGTAAAGCTAATATGGTAGCCAATGCATTGAGTCGGAAATCGTTACATATGTCCACTTTAATGGTTAAGGAGTGGGAGCTTTTGGAAGCTTTTAGGGACTTGAGTTTGGTGTGTGAGGTGACGTCGGATAGCGTGAGGCTTGGAATGTTGAAGGTTACTAATGATTTTCTGAAGACTGTTAGTGAGAAACAGAATATGGATGTGAAATTTGTGGATTTGATGACGGTTGGAGAGAAAAGTGAAAATGAGGACTTTAAAGTGGATATTAATGGTGTTTTGAGATTCCGAGGCCGAATTTGTATTCTTGATGATGCGGAGTTGAAAAGGATGATTTTGGAGGAAGGACACCGGAGTAATTTGAGTATACATCCGGGAGCTAATAAAATGTACCAAGATTTGAAGAATATTTTCTGGTGGTCTGGATTAAAAAGAGATGTGGCTCAATTTGTGTATGCGTGTTTGACGTGCCAAAAGTCGAAGGTGGAACATTTGAGGCCTAGTGGTTTGTTGCAACCGTTGGATATTCCTGAGTGGAAATGGGATAGAATCTCCATGGATTTTGTGACAGGGCTGCCGAATACACAGCGAGGGCATAATGCTATTTGGGTGGTTGTGGATAGGCTGACTAAATCGGCTCATTTCATTCCGATTGACATCAGTTTTACTTTGGAGAGGTTGGCTGAGATTTACATCAGTGTGATTGTGAAGTTGCATGGGGTTCCGTTGAGTATTGTTTCAGGTTGAGATCCGAGGTTTACCTCCAGATTTTGGGAAAGTTTACAGAAGGCGTTGGGTTCTAAATTGAGGTTGAGTTCTGCTTATCATCCGCAAACAGATGGTCAGACCGAGAGAACAATTCAGTCGTTGGAGGACTTGTTGAGAGCTTGTGTTCTTGAACAAGGTGGTGCATAGGATAGTTACCTTGCATTGATTGAATTCACGTATAATAACAGTTTCCATTCTAGTATTGGAATGGCACCTTTTGAAGCACTGTATGGACGAAGATGTCGAACATCGTTGTGTTGGCACGAATCTAGTGAGAGTTCGGTGGTTGGGCCAGAGTTGGTGCAACAGACTACGGAAAAAGTGAAGCTTATTCGTGAGAAAATGAAGGCTTCTCAGAGTAGGCAAAAGAGTTATCATGATCGGAGAAGGAAAGATCTTGAGTTCCAAGAGGGCAATCATGTATTTTTGAGAGTTTCACCGGTAACGGGTGTGGGTCGTGCATTGAAATCAAAGAAACTTACTTCTCGGTTTATTGGTCCTTACCAGATATCCGCGAGAGTGGGTTCTGTGGCTTATAGGGTGCCGTTGCCGCCGAATCTGTCGAATTTCCATGATGTGTTCCATGTTTCACAGCTTCGGAAGTATGTTCCGAATCCGTCGCATGTGATTCCGATGGATGAGGTTGAGGTAAGGGAGAACCTTACGGTTGAGGCATTACCCGTTAGGATTTTGGATCGCGAGGTGAAGCGGTTGAGAGGCAAGGATATTGCACTTGTGAAAGTGGCGTGGGGAGGCGCTGCTGAGGGCAATTTGACTTGGGAGTTAGAGAGTCGGATGCGGGAGGCATATCCAGAGGTTTTCGTCTCAGGTATATTTTCGAGGACGAAAATTTCTAAGTGGGGGAGAGTTGTAACGCCCCAGTTTTAGTATTTTCATTTAATCGAGTCGTTTTGATTATTTTATTATTATATTATTTTATTTTCGACTTTTATTTGGAAATATGTTATTTTTCAATGTTGTGATATTTTATCGCATTTTGGGAACGTTGGCGAGATATTTGAGTGTAGGGGTATTTTGGACATTTCACTTTATTTTCCTTAAGTTAGTAAAATAGAAAATAGAAAGAGAGAAAAATAGAGAGAAAAAAAAAGAGAAGAAGGAAAACGAGAAGAAAAGAGAAAGGAAGGAGAAAGAGAGAAAAACTTGGAAAATCTAGAAATCGAAACAACCGACTTTCCAAACACGATTAAATCGGGTAAGGGTGCGAAACTTGATTATTATATACTTGTGTATGATTATGTATGTATGTTTTTTGTTGTTATTGGATTGAAATGGAAATATAGAGTAAAATCCATAAATGTTGAAAGTGTTAGAAATTGATCCAAATGTGTCTGAAATCAGGTTTTAGTGTTCCTTATTGTTGGTACATGATAGATACATGTTGTTAGGCATTGTATTGGTAATTTTTCTGGTGTATAGGTGAAAATTGGGTTGAATTTGATTTGAAAATGCAGAACAAAATTCTGCAGAAAATTCTGGTTTTTCCACTGCCCATACGCGTATCACTCAAGGCAATACGCATATTGGTCAAGGCAATACGTGTATGGCATTAAAGAAATGTGGGCAATACGCGTATGAAGCTTCATTTTCTCGGCCATCTGCCCATTTGCGTAATGGTACGCGTAAGACTTTAGGGCAATACGCGTATGAAGTAGGACACTACGTGTATTAGATTTTTAATGGGAATTTTGGGGAAAATGGGTCTCTGCCCATATGCGTACGACCTTGGGCAATACGCGTATGGAATGGGCGAGGGAGCAGGGCAATACGCGTATGGCTCAGGGCAACACGCGTATGGCCAGGAAGATTGCAAAATGTGGTTTTTTCGCGATGTTTTTTCTTGTTTAGTCCGTAACTTGTGTTCCAATTATCCGTTTTTAACATTCTTGGTATCGTTGAGTAGCTATTGAACTGCACTTTCTTATTATCATAATTTTGAGATTGTTAGCCGATTTAATTATGTCGGGAATTTAGAATAGTGTCGTTTTGTCGACTTTTTTCGTTATAATTGTGTGTAATTGGTGTGTATCATGCAATGTGCGGTTGATATGGATATGGTATGATTTGCGTGTTGTTGTATGGTATAAATGCATTGTTTTGGGATTGAATTGCAAAGCATGATTAATGTTGAGTGAGATGATTGCATATATGTGTGTGTTGCACCCCAAAATTTGCCCTCCTTACTTTTTACTAACTGGCTTATGTTTCATTTCATTTTTTACATTATCATGTATGCATATCATTAGCATAGGGTCAAGGGGCTTGAAACAGTTCAAGAAGGTCTTATCTGGTCTACTACATCATCAGGGGTTCACAGGTGGCAAGGGATCTCAAGTGGATTACTCCCTCCTAACCAGTGCATGAATTAGGGTTTTGAGATTCTTGGGTTTATTGCTCCAATGGGAAAGCTCTTTGGGTTTTTATCATCAACAAATGGCATATCTTATCTTTGCTGGAGAGGATACACATCATATTCAGAGGAATTTGGATTTGGAGACTGTGTTATTTCCTCCTAGACTGAGGATGCCACAAACTAGGGTTTACTATAAAGTCAGTTTATTTCTGATTTTTTGGGCAAGACTTGATTCCATGGTATTCCTTGGGTCCCTAAGTGTCTAGGAGTGGAAGGTTGTCCATCAGTTTGATTCAGGAGAAGTTCAATTGGCCAATGGATTGAAAATCAGTTAACTTGGTCAAAAAAGTCAATTGTGGTCAACACAAAGTCAAACCTCAAGATTTTTGGTCAACATCAAGATTATGGGGTGAAATTCATAATTTGATCAAGGGTTGATCACAATTCATCAGGTAAACCTCATAATCATCAAGAATCAGGAGTTACTAAATTAGGGTTTTTGTAGGAAAAGTCAACTGTACTTTGACCAGGCCTAACTTCCACATACTTCATAAACAATTCCTCAACCAAAGCCCATCTTGAAGGAAATTTAATTCCCAACAACTTTGTGTCTCACAAGCCAAGGCCAGAAATAGTTCATTTGGGAGATATGAGCTAAGACATTATAGGTCATTTTGAAAGTCAACAAAAGTCAACCTTCTTCAAAAGCTCATAACTTGAACATGGAAGATCAAATTGACATGGGACCAAAAGGGTTGATTAGAGGACATCTTGAGGTTTCTAAAAAGTATTAGTTTACATTAAGGAGCTAAAAATTGGAGGAGTTATGCTTAGTCAAAGTTGGGCAATTTTGAGGAGGTGCACAAAGTAAATTATGCCTAAAAACCAAATTTTGACAAATGGGCCATAAGTTTCTTAAACCAAACATAAACATAAAGCCATGCACGACCCAAAGAGCATATATTTGGTTTTTCCTCATTTTTATTTTATTTTTATTGGATTTATTTAGTTAAAATCCAATAATAAATGAAATAATTCAAAAATAATTAACCATGGATTATTCAGGCCCAACTCATCATCAGAAGAGAAAACCCTAGTCTTTATAAGCTAATTCATGCTAGGGTTGAGAGGGATGCACGTGAAATTAGAGGTGATCTCAAGAAAAACATAAAGGAGGATTCTTCATCAAAGCTCACGGCTCAGGAGGTATCATCAAAAACTTCTTCCACAAACTTCATTCTTGTGATCCACAGAGCAGAAAACAACCATCTTTTGGAGCAAAGAGCAAGGATACGCAGTGCTTAGCTTCAGGTTAGTGTCTTTTTTCGCGATCATAGAACTCGGTTTTTAGACATGCATAACGTTGTGTGACGCTCACTGATCATGCTAATATATTTTGTTTTGAATATAGATGTGTATATTGCCCATACCGTGCGTTTAAAGTTTCGTGCACTAACCTTGTTTCGTTCGTTTTAGATTATTCATTGGTTTTTTGCAAATTTGGATGCCATATTAGGATTCCTTGAATTTTTCTAGGTGGGGTAGTGTATTCGTACCAACGTTTTAGTCCCATTTTTATTGCAGGTGACCGGAGTAGGGGGTCGGAACCCTAACTCCGGTGGTGGCCGGAAAACCAGTCCGGCGGGACGGTCCAAGGAAGGAGATGAAGTCCTGGCCGTTGATTCTCCCAATCCAACGGTCCAGGTCGTGCCATGTGTTTTTATTTTTATTTTTCTAAAATTTAATTGATGATCCCATGGATATCACCCCACCGTTGCTACCATACTCCTCCAATTGTTTTTTTTTATTCTGATTACTTTTGTTTGGTTGACCAAGCCATTAGCCGTCTGATGGATCAGACGATCCTCCTTGTGCCAGCGCATTAAAAATGCACGCGCCCTGCACGTGGTGGGCATATGGTAAGTCCTCCTCCTTTTTTCTTTTTTTTCTGATCATTAAGTGGGCTGGGTTGCTATATGCACCCCCCACCTTTCAGCCCAACCATATTTCCAATGTAATTCCCCTACTATGCGCACCCCCCAGGTTTTTTTTCTTTTTTTTTCTGACGGACTCATCCCCCGGGCCTCTCCTATTGGCACCCCCGTCTCCGGCCCAATTCCAAGCTCAACGTATTCTACTTACCATCTGCACCCCCTGCACATTATTTCAATTTATTTTATTTAATTTATCATATTTCATTTTTAATTTTTAAAAATACCAAATTGCATTAAAAAAAATCCAAAAAATTCATGCATCATATTTATTCACTTATAAAATTTTTACAAATTTTATTTTATTATTTTATTTTATTTTATCATTTAAAATTAATTGTTTCATTAAACTTCTTTCTAACTACACATCTCATGCATACTTGAATTTATTTATTTTAATTGTCCGCAATCATAAAATATTTTTCATTCGTTCTTTTTGCATTCATTCATTAACATATTAAATTGCATAAAAATATTTTTCTTTCATTTTTAAATATTTTTCACATTGCATTTAGGTCCTTCTCTTTGGCACGTTGAACCCTCTCCCTTATTTGACCTTCGTGTGATTACTTGAGTGGCTAACACTTTGAATTTTTGCAGGGATTCTCTATATATTGTTTGCCTCTGGTTGAGGAACTTTAATGATTAACTTGGGAATTTTAGGATTTATTTTTTAATTGTTTGATTTGCTCTCTCTTGAGATTCTTTTGTGTGCGCATCTTTGATCTTATCTAATTACCTTGTTTGAAAGACATTCATGCCATTTGCTTTAGGGGTGCTCTTTTGATTTCTAAGTTCATGATTGGATTATGCTTATTATTGTTTGCCCTTGCTTGAGTGTCATTCACCTCATTCCTTTTATTCTCTCACTAACCTTTTATGCAGGATCAAGGTAAGTTCCTTAGGGGTATGGATAAGTATCCATGGTTACCCTTACCCTTTTCCTCTTTCATCTTTATTCTTTAGGGTTTAGGTCATATTTAAGCCTCACTAACCGTAGGTCACCCATGCATGATAACATTAGGACCGTTAGTTTCCCTTTAGAGTTACCCTTGTGTCTTCTCTCTTCTCATCTCAAATTTCTTTAAAACACTTAATAATAATAAGGTGTATTGCGCATGAGCCTTAAGTATGGGGAATGAGAAATGAGGGGCTTCCTCTCATCTTTCTAGAGTGCTTAGCGAGCGTCCTGTCTTGGGACGATGCGTTAAGTATTCGCCCCTGTGCCCTAGACTTTGGTGCAATGCAGCTTAGGAACTAACTTAAGCCACTTCTGTCCTAAAAAACACCAACCAACCTCAAACCTTTTTGTCCTTCGGGACCTTCAACTTAAAGGCTATTTTCAAAAAGGGCGCGTTACCTTCCGTCTGAGTCGCAAACAGGCATCGACCCTAACTGCCGGACGCGAGCTTAACGTCGCTCATAAAAAACACAAAAAGAACTTGGTCCGAACTACGTTGACTCTGAATTCCCCATTGCACAAAGGGGGTACGTAGGCCTAGGACGTCGACGTCCTACCGAGTCGGTCTTTGTCTTTCCTTCCCCGTCTTAGTACAGCCCTAGATGATAGTATAACTTACCTTTAGAATAGACAACAAGCGTGGATCCCATCGAGTACGATGGACGCGTGCGGTGCTAGCACCTTCCCCTCGCGTAACCGACTCCCGAACCCAGGCTATGGTTGCGATGACCATTCCTTTCCCTTTTCCTCAGGTTTATGCGGTGTTCCCTTTCCCTCTCTTGGGATAAATTTACACGGCTGGCGACTCTGTTTTTCCGCGCCACTATCGCGTTTGTACCTGGATGAAAATCCTGGGAGCAACAGCTGGCGACTCTGCTGGGGACCCTGGTTGACCTATGTTGGTACATCCCTAAGCGAGTCAATCCTAGCGCGTGCTTGTCTTTGTTCTCTTTGGGGTGCTTTGTTTTTGTTTTGCTTTATGTGTTGTATTTTATTTTTATTTTTACCGCATTTTCTGCATTTCATTTTCTATTACTGTCATACTGCTGTGCTGTGCTGGCTGTCTTTGTTTTGCAGGTTGGGTGGGTTTGAGAGCTAAGCCCAATACCAAGGCTTGAGAATACCCTAGGACTAGAGTGGAAAGTAGTGGGACCTATGTAACGCCCCGTTTTGCCAATTTTGTTTATTGAGTCGTTTTGATTATTTTATTATTATTTTATTGTATTTTCGACTTTTATGTGAAAATATGTTATTTTTCATCGTGAATATATTTTATCGCATTTTGGGATCGTTTGCGAGAAATTTGAGTGTAGGGGTATTTTGGGCATTTGGGTGTATTTTGATTAAGTTAGAATAAATAGAAAGTATAGAAAGAAAAAGAAAGAAAAATCAGAAAAATAGAGAAGAAGAAAAGAGAAGAGAAAGAAGAAAAGAGAGAAAAAAACTTGTGAAGGAAGAAATCAATCTTCCGACTTTCTTGAACGCGAATTTATCGGGTAAGGGTGCGAAACTCGATTATACTATGATTGTGTATGATTATGTATGTTTTGTGTGGATGTTTTGGTTGGTTTTTCCATATGTTTCCGTTTATGCCGTATTTGACGGAATCGATAGAAACCAATGTTTTTACGGTCGAAAAGTCGTATAAATACATGTGTTGGTTGGTTATATGTATGTGAGCTGCTGTTTAAAGTTTCATGAAGTTCGGTTATGTTTTGGTTAGTTTTCGTTATGTTTCCGTTGTTTTGTCCGTTTAGGTCGAATTATAGGAAATCGATAGAAACCGATGTTTTCACGGTTAGAATTCGAAATAAATTACGTAGTTGTATCGAGCAAGGTTAGGTCGTCGTATAGCGTGCTTTTTATTCGATTCGGTGAGGTTTGAAAAATCTGGTTTTTGAACGGTTGAAATTTAATCGAAAAATCGAACGTCGTAGAAATTTCGTTTATGTGTTCTAAATTGTTCTTATGTATTTGGTGTTTATGAGTATATGTTTGTTTCGGTGAAAATGTTCGATTTAGTCGTGTTTTCGGGCATTGAGAAAAATTACAGCATAGGTGTAATTGAGAAAATCTGGTTTTTTGTGAAAAACAGGGTTAGGGATCGATGCATACGCCCCAGGGATCGATACATACTGTTGGATTTTAAGAAAACAGCAATTTCACTACAGCATGCATCGATCCATGCTGCCTGGGTATCGATACATCCTGGGAAATTCTGTTTTTCGGGGAAACTTCGGAAATTCATATCTTTTGATCCGTAACTCGGATCGGGACGTTCTTTATACCGTTGGAAAGCTTATGAAATGTTCTTTCATATAAAAATGGGCTTTTAGATTGTTGGCCGATTTAATTATGTCTGAAATTGGGAATAGTGTCGATTCTCGACTTTTGTCGTTTTAAATGGTGCGTAATTGACGTGTATTATGTGATATGTTTGTGATTTGGATGTGTATGCCTCATGTGCTGCTGTGATGATGATTTGTGGCCGACAGGCAAGAAAATGCTAAGTGTTGCATTTGTTTAGATATGCATGATTATTGATGTGTGTGAGCATGCAATGTGAATGTCATGAGTCATTGTATGCCAAGCATCATCGTGCATTGTTGAAACGTCCTGAGTGACGATTTGATTCTTGAGGGAATCCACTATACCATCGTGTGCCTCAAAAATACGAGGCGTTGCCTGAGGACTTAAAGCGATAAGTATAGACGATTGTGGGCTCCTTTGGAGACTTAAAGCAATCCTTAACGTCGTGTGCCTCGAAAATATGAGGCGTTGCCTGAGGACTTAAAGCGACGGGTGAACATCGTAGGCCCGACGGGGAGTTACTTGAGATTCTCAGTAACGAGCGATGGTTCCAATAGTTCCTGAGTGAACTGATGATGAGACATGAGACATTGGAAGTCGGTACCGCATGGCATGTGCATAGAGTCGTTGTGTCGGTCTATGTGCATTGCATTAAATTATGAGTCATTTGTGCATGAATTGTGAATGTGACTTAATGAGATGGAATATGTGTGATTGTATTGTGAATGATTGATGGGTAGTGGTATTTGACACTTGTGAATTGTACTGTGTGTTGTTATAATTGATCTGTGTGTTTTGGTGGTGAGAATACGTTATTGTGCATTTTTTTGGTGTTAATATATAATCTTATGCAATTATATTATGGTTGTTTTTCTCACCCTTCTGCTGTTTTATAACGCTCTATGAGGCGTTGCAGATTAGAGTTGCTGGAGGTATTCTTTTGTGAAGAGTTGCGTCTTCATTATTTTGGTCGGTCGGCTCTGATATGTGACTCCGGGTAGCATAGGGTGGCCGTGTGTGATTGTTTTGTGTATCTGATGATATATTTTGGCTGTACATGTATAACTTGATGTATGACGGACAAGTTTATATGTATATATGTATATGTGTTATTCAGATTTTAGATCTTTCCGCTTTAATTCTAATTTCTGAAAAGTGGGTGTAAGGAACGAAGTTTCCTCTGTATGATTGTTACCCCACGTTGCATATCTAAATGAGCAGGTGTTGCATGTTAGTTGTTTGGTTACTTTGATGTGATTCTCCCTTTCTATGCCATGATAATTCCATTATACTCTGATCAATTTTCGAATTTTCTTTTAGCGCCTTAATTGCGTGTTTTGGGGGTATAGATCGGGGGCGTCACATTAAGTGGTATCAGAGCCAGTCCGTGTCAGTTGTGTCGTTCGTGTTTGTTGTGTCTGGCATATTGGGCGAGTTACGTTGAGCGAGTTGTTGTTTAACCATAGTTTCTGTGTTTGGACGAACAGAATATGGCTGGTCGTAATGATGCTGCTCTGGCTGCTGCGATGGAGGCAATGGCACGAGCTGTGCAGGGTGCACCGAATGCGGCAGGAAATGATGAGTTTAGAAAGAATAAGCCGCCGGTCTTTAAAGGGAAACATGATCCGGATGGTGCACAGTTGTGGTTAAAGGAGATTGAGAGGATTTT
Organism: Lathyrus tuberosus; assembly: GCA_022829125.1. NCBI lineage: Eukaryota > Viridiplantae > Streptophyta > Magnoliopsida > Fabales > Fabaceae > Lathyrus > Lathyrus tuberosus. The sequence goes on from JALAZF010000153.1 coordinate 11,208,391, forward strand.
CAGGGTAATGGATTGTGACGAGGAGGATAAGGTGAGGCTGGGCACTCATATGTTACATGAAGAGGCTGACGACTGGTGGATCAGTACTCGTTAAGTGTTGGAAGCTGAGGAGGAGGAAGAAGAGATTACTTGGGAGGTGTTTAGTCGAGAGTTCCTAAGGAAGTATTTTCCGGAAGATGTCCGAGGAAAGAAGGAGATTGAGTTTTTGGAACTGAAACAAGGTAACTTATCTGTTGTTGAATATACTGCTAAGTTTGTGGAGCTTGTGCAGTTTTATCCTCACTATGTGGAAGCGACTGCTGAATTTTCTAAGTGTGTGAAGTATGAAAGTGGCTTGCGTCCTAAGATAAAGCAGGCGATTGGTTATCAGAGGATTCGAAGGTTTGCTGATTTGGTGGAATGCTGTAGGATCTATGATGAAGACAGTAAGGCTCGTTCTGCTCACTATAAAAGTGTAAGTGACAGGAAAGGGAAGCAACAGTTCCGTGGTGGACCGTATGTGTCACCGGCTGATAAAGGTAAACAAAGGAGTACTTTTGATCGTAGGTCAGGTGGAGGTGGTATGTCTAATTCTCCTAGGTGTTTTAAATGTGGTGAATTGGGTCATCGCCAGCATGAATGTAGGAAGAAAGTGAATAAGTGTTCTAATTGTGGTGGTATTGGACATGTTATAGCGGATTGTAAAAGGAAGAATGTCGTGAAGTGTTACAATTGTGGAGAACCTGGTCACATTAGTTCGAAGTGTCCTAATCCGAAGAAGGCTCAGACTAGTGGGAAAGTGTTTTCGTTGGCAGGGACTCAGACTTCAAAGGCAGATCGTCTGATAAGAGGTACTTGCTTTATTAATAATATGCCTTTAATTGCTATTATTGATACTGGAGCGACTCATTCGTTTGTTTCGTCTGAGTGCGCGAAGAGTTTGAATCTTGTGTTGTCCGTAATGGATTTTGAGATGGTTATCGATACTCCAGCGATGGGGTCAGTAACTACTTCTTTGGTGTGTCTAAGTTGTCCTTTGGCCATTTATGGCAAAGATTTTGTGATGGATTTAGTGTGTTTACCGTTGGAAGGATTGGATGTGGTGTTGGGAATGAACTGGTTGCAATTTAACAGGGTGCACATTGATTGTTATCATAAGCTTGTAAGGTTTCCTTCTCTTGAGGAAGATGAAGACTCGAGTTTCTTGTCTACTAAAGAGTTGAAGAAACTTTTAGCGGATGAAGCTCAGTTGTTTGGAGTGTTTACATCGTTATCGGTGGATAGTCAAGTTTCACTTGATGTGTTTCCTGTTGTGTGCGAATTTCCTGAGGTGTTTCCTGAGGATATTTCAGATGTGCCGCCGGTGAGAGAGGTGGAATTTTCGATAGATCTAGTTCCTGGTACTAGACCTGTTTCTATGGCACCTTATAGAATGTCGGCATCTGAATTGGTGGAGTTGAAAAAGCAGTTGAATGAGTTGTTGGAAAAGAGGTTCGTGAGACCAAGTGTTTCTCCTTGGGGTGCTCCAGTTTTGTTAGTGAAAAAGAAAGATGGGAGTATGCGATTATGTATTGATTATCGCCAGTTGAATAAAGTGACGATTAAGAATAAGTATCCGCTTCCAAGGATTGTTGATCTGATGGATCAGTTGGTTGGTGCTTGTGTATTTAGTAAGATCGATTTGAGATCGGGGTACCATCAGATAAGAGTGAAAGAGGAGGATATTCAGAAGACGGCCTTTAGAACACGGTACGGTCATTATGAATATTCGGTGATGCCGTTCGGGGTTTCTAATGCGCCTGGTGTGTTTATGGAATACATGAATCGGATTTTCCACGAGCATTTGGATCGTTTTGTGGTGGTGTTTATTGATGATATTTTAATCTATTCTAAGTCTCGGGAAGAACATGCAGAGCATTTGCGTATTGTTTTGCAGGTTTTGAAGGAAAGGAAGCTTTTTGCCAAATTGTCCAAGTGTGAATTCTGGTTGTCTGAGGTGAGTTTTCTTGGGCACGTAATTTCAGGTAATGGTATTCCTGTGGATCCATCTAAAGTAGAAGCAGTTCTACAATGGGAGGCTCCTAGATCCGTTACTGAAATTCGAAGTTTTCTAGGTTTGGCTGGTTATTATCGGAGGTTCATTGAAGGTTTTTCTAAGCTAGCTCTTCCTTTGACGCAGTTGACTTGTAAGGGCAAGGCGTTCATTTGGGATATTCAATGTGAAGAGAGTTTTTGTGAGCTGAAGAGAAGATTGACGACAGCTCCGATTCTTATTTTACCTAATCCTAATGAACCATTTGTGGTATATTGTGATGCGTCCTTAATTGGTTTGGGTGGTGTGCTGATGCAGGAAGGTAAGGTTGTAGCTTACGCTTCGAGGCAATTAAGAGTTCATGAGAAAAACTATCCTACTCATGATCTTGAATTAGCGGCTGTAGTTTTTGTGTTGAAGATTTGGAGGCACTATCTCTATGGTGCGAGGTTCGAGGTCTTTAGTGATCATAAAAGCTTGAAATACTTATTTGATCAGAAAGAGTTGAACATGAGGCAGCGGAGATGGTTGGAATTCTTGAAAGACTACGACTTTGGCTTGAATTACCATCCTGGTAAAGCTAATGTGGTAGCCGATGCATTGAGCCGGAAATCGTTGCATACGTCCGCATTGATGGTGAAAGAGTTGGAACTTTTGGAATCGTTTAGAGATTTGAGTTTGGTATGTGAAGTGACATCGGTTAGTGTGAGGCTTGGAATGTTGAAAGTTACTAATGAATTTTTGTTGTCGGTTAGTGAGAAACAAAAGCTGGATTTGAAATTTGTTGATTTGATGAGGAATGAGAATGTGGATTTCAAGGTGGATAATTTTGGTGTTTTGAGATTTCGTGGTCGTATTTGTATTCCTGATGATGCGGAGTTGAAAAGAATGATTTTGGAGGAAGGACACCGAAGTAACTTAAGTATTCATCCGGGAGCGAATAAGATGTACCAAGATTTGAAGAAGATTTTCTGGTGGTCTGATTTGAAAAGAGATGTGGCTCAGTTTGTGTATGCATGTTTGACTTGTCAGAAATCGAAAGTGGAACATTTGAGACCTAGTGGTTTGTTGCAACCGTTGGATATTCCTGAGTGGAAATGGGATAGCATTTCGATGGATTTTGTAACGGGGTTACCGAATACTCAGCGAGGGCATAATGCTATTTGGGTGATTGTGGACAGGCTGACTAAATCGGCGCATTTTATTCTGATTGACATCAGTTTTTCTTTGGAACGGTTAGCTGAGATCTATATCAGTGTGGTGGTGAAATTGCATGGAGTTCCTTTGAGTATTGTTTCTGATCGAGATCCTAGGTTTACATCGAGATTTTGGGAAAGTTTACAGAAGGCTTTGGGTTCTAAATTGAGGTTGAGTTCGGCTTATCATCCGCAGACAGATGGTCAGACCGAAAGAACGATTCAGTCGTTGGAGGATTTGTTGAGGTCGTGTGTTTTGGAACAAGGTGGTGCGTGGGACAGTTATCTTGCTTTGGTTGAGTTCACGTATAATAACAGTTTCCATTCTAGTATTGGAATGGCACCTTTTGAGGCTTTATATGGACGAAGATGTAGAACGCCGTTGTGTTGGCACGAAACTGGTGAGAGTTCTGTAGTTGGACCAGAATTGGTGCACCAGACGACGGAAAAGGTAAAGTTTATTCGTGAGAAAATGAAAGCTTCTCAGAGTAGACAAAAGAGTTATCATGATCGGAGACGAAAGGATCTTGAGTTTCAAGAGGGTGATCACGTATTTCTGAGGGTTACGCCGGTAACGGGTGTTGGTCGTGCTTTGAAATCTAAGAAGCTTACTTCTCGATTTATTGGTCCTTACCAGATATCTGCGAGAGTTGGTGCTGTAGCGTATCGTGTGGCGTTACCGCCGAATCTGTCGAATTTGCATGACGTTTTTCATGTTTCACAGCTTCGGAAGTATGTTCCGGACCCTTCGCATGTGATTCCGATGGACGAGGTTGAAGTAAGGGATAACCTTACGATCGAGGCATTACCAGTTAGTATTTTGGATCGCGAGGTGAAGCGGTTGAGGGGTAAAGAGATTGCACTTGTGAAAGTGGCGTGGGGAGGCGCTGCTGATGGTAATCTGACGTGGGAATTGGAGAGTAGGATGCGGGAGTCGTATCCGGAGTTGTTTGTATAAGGTAAGATTTTCGAGGACGAAAAATTCTAAGTGGGGGAGAATTGTAACGCCCCGTTTTGCCAATTTTGTTTATTGAGTCGTTTTGATTATTTTATTATTATTTTATTGTATTTTCGACTTTTATGTGAAAATATGTTATTTTTCGTCGTGAATATATTTTATCGCATTTTGGGATCGTTTGCGAGAAATTTGAGTGTAGGGGTATTTTGGGCATTTGGGTGTATTTTGATTAAGTTAGAATAAATAGAAAGTATAGAAAGAAAAAGAAAGAAAAATCAGAAAAATAGAGAAGAAGAAAAGAGAAGAGAAAGAAGAAAAGAGAGAAAAAAACTTGTGAAGGAAGAAATCAATCTTCCGACTTTCTTGAACGCGAATTTATCGGGTAAGGGTGCGAAACTCGATTATACTATGATTGTGTATGATTATGTATGTTTTGTGTGGATGTTTTGGTTGGTTTTTCCATATGTTTCCGTTTATGCCGTATTTGACGGAATCGATAGAAACCAATGTTTTTACGGTCGAAAAGTCGTATAAATACATGTGTTGGTTGGTTATATGTATGTGAGCTGCTGTTTAAAGTTTCATGAAGTTCGGTTATGTTTTGGTTAGTTTTCGTTATGTTTCCGTTGTTTTGTCCGTTTAGGTCGAATTATAGGAAATCGATAGAAACCGATGTTTTCACGGTTAGAATTCGAAATAAATTACGTAGTTGTATCGAGCAAGGTTAGGTCGTCGTATAGCGTGCTTTTTATTCGATTCGGTGAGGTTTGAAAAATCTGGTTTTTGAACGGTTGAAATTTAATCGAAAAATCGAACGTCGTAGAAATTTCGTTTATGTGTTCTAAATTGTTCTTATGTATTTGGTGTTTATGAGTATATGTTTGTTTCGGTGAAAATGTTCGATTTAGTCGTGTTTTCGGGCATTGAGAAAAATTACAGCATAGGTGTAATTGAGAAAATCTGGTTTTTTGTGAAAAACAGGGTTAGGGATCGATGCATACGCCCCAGGGATCGATACATACTGTTGGATTTTAAGAAAACAGCAATTTCACTACAGCATGCATCGATCCATGCTGCCTGGGTATCGATACATCCTGGGAAATTCTGTTTTTCGGGGAAACTTCGGAAATTCATATCTTTTGATCCGTAACTCGGATCGGGACGTTCTTTATACCGTTGGAAAGCTTATGAAATGTTCTTTCATATAAAAATGGGCTTTTAGATTGTTGGCCGATTTAATTATGTCTGAAATTGGGAATAGTGTCGATTCTCGACTTTTGTCGTTTTAAATGGTGCGTAATTGACGTGTATTATGTGATATGTTTGTGATTTGGATGTGTATGCCTCATGTGCTGCTGTGATGATGATTTGTGGCCGACAGGCAAGAAAATGCTAAGTGTTGCATTTGTTTAGATATGCATGATTATTGATGTGTGTGAGCATGCAATGTGAATGTCATGAGTCATTGTATGCCAAGCATCATCGTGCATTGTTGAAACGTCCTGAGTGACGATTTGATTCTTGAGGGAATCCACTATACCATCGTGTGCCTCAAAAATACGAGGCGTTGCCTGAGGACTTAAAGCGATAAGTATAGACGATTGTGGGCTCCTTTGGAGACTTAAAGCAATCCTTAACGTCGTGTGCCTCGAAAATATGAGGCGTTGCCTGAGGACTTAAAGCGACGGGTGAACATCGTAGGCCCGACGGGGAGTTACTTGAGATTCTCAGTAACGAGCGATGGTTCCAATAGTTCCTGAGTGAACTGATGATGAGACATGAGACATTGGAAGTCGGTACCGCATGGCATGTGCATAGAGTCGTTGTGTCGGTCTATGTGCATTGCATTAAATTATGAGTCATTTGTGCATGAATTGTGAATGTGACTTAATGAGATGGAATATGTGTGATTGTATTGTGAATGATTGATGGGTAGTGGTATTTGACACTTGTGAATTGTACTGTGTGTTGTTATAATTGATCTGTGTGTTTTGGTGGTGAGAATACGTTATTGTGCATTTTTTTGGTGTTAATATATAATCTTATGCAATTATATTATGGTTGTTTTTCTCACCCTTCTGCTGTTTTATAACGCTCTATGAGGCGTTGCAGATTAGAGTTGCTGGAGGTATTCTTTTGTGAAGAGTTGCGTCTTCATTATTTTGGTCGGTCGGCTCTGATATGTGACTCCGGGTAGCATAGGGTGGCCGTGTGTGATTGTTTTGTGTATCTGATGATATATTTTGGCTGTACATGTATAACTTGATGTATGACGGACAAGTTTATATGTATATATGTATATGTGTTATTCAGATTTTAGATCTTTCCGCTTTAATTCTAATTTCTGAAAAGTGGGTGTAAGGAACGAAGTTTCCTCTGTATGATTGTTACCCCACGTTGCATATCTAAATGAGCAGGTGTTGCATGTTAGTTGTTTGGTTACTTTGATGTGATTCTCCCTTTCTATGCCATGATAATTCCATTATACTCTGATCAATTTTCGAATTTTCTTTTAGCGCCTTAATTGCGTGTTTTGGGGGTATAGATCGGGGGCGTCACAACCTACGTGCCCGCTTGGTACGTTTGTGTGTTCACGAAATTCACAACCGGACGAGGCTATCTTGGGACGCATTCTAACGTGTGTGTCTTGCGCATGTTGGGGTGTTGATCTAGAGAGCTGTCGACTCTGGTGACCGATCATTGAGGACCTTAGTGGAAACATCCCTCTTTAGTGGTGACAGTGGCAGACCACAGCCTGTGGCAAACCCATTCGCACCCGAGGGCCCGCTTGGAACTCGCATAGGACGGCCCCTACGTTTTGAAGAGAATCAGCGGAGGCACTCCTCGATTGACTTTAGTACGGTACCCCGAGGAATGAATTCCCCTCGGACGTAAGGATACTTTAGCAAAAGACACTTACGAATAATATCATCACAGTCCCTTCGATATAAAGATCATAGTCCCTCGATGACCCTTCAAGTTGCCTACAAGAATGATCTTGTCCCTCGATGACCCTACGAAAAAATGATGGTAGTCCCTACGAATTGCTAAGGTATCCTTACATGTTGCCTCCTATGACCATTTGATGACCCTTCGCTGTCCCTCCACATCCAATATATAGGACTACCTACCCACTAATGGTATGGATAGTGCTATCTCTCAAGGAAAATGATAAGTACAAGAAAGACCTTATAAATTAAGGGTAGGTAACTTTTAAATGCTCGCTCACAACTAAAAAAAAAACAAATACTTTTCACACCTCACACTCTCAAAAATATTTTCAAAAGCAAACACTTTGTATACGTTCTTACACGAATTATTACAAAGTCAACTTTTACGAAATATTTTCTAAACACACACCACATTTAAAAAAAAAAGCAAGTTAAAGTGAGCTAGCAATTAAGAGGCCGTAGATAACTACGGATGAAAAGGGGTGCTAACACCTTCCCTTTTCATAACTTACCCCCCGAACTCAAAAATCTTTTCAAAACGGTCTTTCCTATTCTTTTCACCTTTCCTAAATAAATTGGATAAAAGAAAAGTCGGTGGCGACTCTTGCTAACCGCAACATGTTTTGCGAAAAACAAAAGTAAAAAGTCATTTCTCCACCGTACTATTATTTCTCGACCTCAGTGCCAAAGCTGAGGACCTTCCGTCTTGGAGAATCAGTTGAGGCCTCCTTGATTGATGATGATGCCAAACCAGAAATGGTGAACGTATCATCATTTCTCGACCTGAGAGCCCGGGATACTGAACATCCTAGTACCTACACGTGAGAGGGGATGGGCATTTGCAGGTTTGCAGGTAACCGAGACCTTCAACCTACCCCTATTCTGGATTTCTCGTCAATGTCTGATTATGTGGGTTCCTCAGTGGTTCAGAGTTCTAGTTATCTGGTTTCTCGTTCAACTAACAGCACAGCACATCCAGCAGTGTGCCTTGACCCCATGTTTGCATGAGCATATCATTTTTCTTGCATTCTGACGTGTTTGACATTTTTCAGGGCTTGCATCTTACTCTTGATTCCAGTTTTCTGAGGTTACTTCAGTATGGATGTTCAGAGAAAGAAGATTGTTGCCTATTCATTCCTAGAGCCGACTTTGACACTGATTCACAAATTGATTAATATGGCTGGTTCCGGAGTCCGTACAGAGTTCAGTGGAAGGTATGGAAGACTTCTGAAATTGGTCTATAATATCTCCCAGTATGAGAAGGATGCCATTCACACACTTCTTCAGTTTTACGACCCGCCTCTGCGTTGCTTCACTTTCCCGGACTACATCTTGGCTCCGACGTTGGAGGAGTTCTCATTTATTTTGGGAATTCCTATTAGTCATGATATAGTTTTCTTTTCTGAAGAACACCCCGGTATAAAAGATATGGCTGTTGCTCTTCACATTAGTGAGCCTGTTCTTAACAGTAATATTGCAGAAAAACAAGGAGTTAAGGGTTTCCTATTGAAGTTCCTATTTGATCAAGCTTGTATACATGTCAAAGAGAAGAACTGGACTGCTTTCCAAGCTATTCTAGCTGGGTGTATCTATGGGATTGTTCTGTTTCCGAATATTCCTGATCTGGTGGATATGCATGCCGTCAGAATTTTTATTTCGAAGAATCCTATACCTACCTTGCTAGGTGATGTGTACCATTCGGTTCATTATAAGAATGAGAATAGGCGTGGGAAAACTGTGAGTTGTTGTGCGCCTCTCTTAGCTACTTGGTTTCTGAGTCGTCTCCCTGAATCTGGCGCTTTCGTTGATACGAAAGATTCTCTGAAGTGGTCTAAGAGGGTTATGGGCTTGACTGCTGATAACATCGTTTGGATTAATCGTGACTTGCTAGGGATGGAGATTATTTGCAAATGCAGAGAATTCCCTAATGTTCCCTTGATAGGGAGGAAAGGTGGAATTAACTATAATCCCTCCCTAACTATCAGACAGTTTGGCTATCCTTTGAAGAATCCACCCGAAGAGCGAGATGTCCGTGAGTCCTTGTTCTTCAATGGTATTAAGGATCAAGGGTTGATAAGGAAAGCTGTGAATGCTTGGAAACAGGTGACTAAGAAGGGTAAAATGTCATTCGGGAAATGTAACAATCAGGCTCTCCCTCCCTATAAAGAGTGGATCAAGAAGAGAGCAGAAGAGGAGCTTCTCCCATTCCCGGTGGAACCACCTCTGTATCCTTTGGTGATCGAGCCTCCTACCACCGTGGAGTTGGAGAAGTATAACACATTATGGGCTGAAAAAGAAAGGTTGCGGGAAGAAAATAATGAGCTAAAGAGAGAAATTTATCAGTGGAAGCATGAGCGGGGTGAAGCTGTTCATACCACCAAGTTGAAGACAGAGCTCCTTGCTAAAGTAGAAAAAGAGCTCGCTGACATGGTCGCATCCAGGGAAAGAATGAAACAAGCTTTGGATGGTATCAGTAGCGTTCTCAGGTCCAAGGATGAGGAATTAGGCAAGGCTTTGTTGAAGATTCACAGGTTCAATGATCACCAAGAGACCGCCATGGCTGAGAATAAAAGAAAGAAAGACGACTACATAGCTAAGATTGATCAGTTGAAGTCTACGCTCAAGAAGAAAGACGCCGAGATCTTATCAGGGATATTCAAGAGACAAGTAGTCGAAGGTCGACTCAAGGAGGCAATAGCCTCTGTGGAAGAACTGAAAGTCCAAGCTGAAGTGAAGAAACCTAGACATGAGGGTCCTAGCATAGATGGTGCTACTGGAGAAGACGCTTGGGAGCTACATTGCCGATACTTGGATGGGATCATACACAGGAGAGACCTTCTCATTCAAGGGATAATTCAGAGGCCGAAGCATCCCGATACCAGAAAGCTGTTCAAGGAGATTCAAGACTGGTGCAGAAAGCATAATGGATGGGGAGGATTGACGCTTGTAAACTTTGATGATATGCCATAGTTTTTTGTTTTCTTTCATTGTATATGGATCACTACCAGGCTTGTTGGTTGGGACCTATGGTCTTTATATTCAGATTTGTTATCTCGGATTTGTGATTGTTGACATTTGGCTTTTCTCTGGTTTTCTTAATATATGAGCAGAAGTTCCATTGTATCGTGTTATTAAACCGGAATCAAAGGGTGGATCGCCCTGCTAATATTCAAACATGTTCATTTGCATTTGCATATTCATAATCATTGTGCATAATAATTTTGCATGACAGGTGTTTATCTCCGGTATTCTTATCTTGTTCTCATCTCAGAATTGCAGACTTAACTCCTCAGGCCGTTCAGGGTTGATCATGGAGCAAGTTCAAGCTGAGTTGAGGGAAATGCGAAGCCAGATGGGGCAATTTGGGGAAGACATGCTCCAGGAGCAGAGGATGCTAAGCGAAGAGATCAATTAGATGAAGACTCAGATGGGTTTGATCATGGAAATTTTGAATAGGGTGTTGAAAAAGGAAGACAGTCCTGTGCCCGCTTCCACAGCAGAGGATCTCACTCCTCCCATCTCCTTGGGGTCTCCTCTAGACCATGGATTGCCTCGTGGATCCTCTCCGCCATCAGAGCTTTTTCATCGGCAACTGTTTCTTGAGGGTCTTAATCCAGAGAAGATTGATAAGAAGTTTGATCAGATTCCGATGCCATACGCTCAGTTGCTTCGACATTTGCTCAAGTTTCAACTAATTGAATTGATTGCTGCGGGACCCCCACACACCAAGTTTCGTATGGGTTCCAACGTCCATGATAGGTGTGAATTCCATTCAGGGGCACCTGGTCATAATGTTGAAGACTGTAATATGCTCAAGTATAAAGTCCAAGAGCTCATTGACTCAGGGGCAATCAAGTTTACATCAGTTGGCACTGGAAAACAAAGTGATGTTACTCCCAGTGTTGCAAAGGGACTGATGACTCCCTCTTTTGCCAAAGGATCCACCTCGCGTCAGGGATCTCGTCCACAACCCTTGTTTGTGCCTCAGCCGAGTGCAGAAAGGAAAGTGCAGGGCCAGACTGGGCGCCCAAATCAGCACCGACAACAGAAATATCAGCAACAGGGGCAACCGAGACCAAGAAGTCCCAAAAGGATAATTGATCCTGTTCCTATCCCTTATAGTCAGCTGTTTACGCGCCTGCTCAAGAAGTCTCTGATTCAAACAAGGGGTACCGCGCCAGTACCGTACCCTATTCCTCCCGATTATGACATGACTGCTAGGTGCGAGTTCCGCTCGGGAACGTTCGGGCACACGATTGATGAGTGTAATGTATTCAGGCATAAGGTGCAAGACCTGGTGGACTCAGAGATCATTGTATTCACTGAAGACGATATGTACATCAATGGAAGCCTCCTTTCTCAAATGAACACTCAGTCTGCAAGTACGTCCAGGCAGAATTAAGCTTCCTCAGCAATGGCAATCTTCAGCTTCTTTACTGCATTTTCATTTATAGTTTCTTATTTCTTGTTAAAGCATCGTATGTATGCAAGACTTGTTTGTTTTTATGATGATATTAATGCAATAAGTATGTCTTCCTTGAAGAAATCCATTCGTATTCACTCTCAAATGTTTATATGCACTGCAATATCAATGTTTCTTGTTAAGAACTCTTGAGGGAGGATGACGAAATAAGAACGCAGGTCTCTAATGGTACGCTTTTGGATATAACCCTGTTGAGGATGTACAGGCATTGTTTCAAAACCATAAACACTGGAGAGATAAGGAGATAAACCCTCGTTAACCCCTTTGAGCCTCGGAGTGGGAGTTTCTTTCGTACGAAAAAACCCTCATATTTAACCCAGGGGCAGGGTAGGCGTCAATTAGTTTGACCGAGCGCTCAAATTCCAAGGAGAATGTGCAAGAGATATGAAACCCCGATGGGTATCCGTCAACAACTAAGGAGTGAGGCAGTCACAATCCTTTCAAGCAAGTAAGACGACCAGTGTCACACGCTTTGTTCAAAAGGGGAATAAAAAGAGAAAGCCCGCTAAGTTGAAGCTTGAGAACAAGCGACTTAGGCAAAAGTTAGGGCGTCCCGCTGGACTTCAAAATCGAAAAACTCAAAAGAGTCAGTCCAGGCAAAAATTAGGGATAAAAAAAAAGAAAGAAAAAGCGAAAGGCGAAAAGAAAATCCCCGATAAGAACAGATTCGTGTGATTACAAAAGATAAAAGGGGATGACTGTCACTCCAAAACCTCCTTAGGGGTCAAACCATTAGTGGCATAGGTTCCTTGAAGATCATAAATCTTTCGAGAAATGAGCGTTTGGGTCAGATTAACTGAACATATGACTGGAGAACATCACGAAGAGTGGGTGGGCACCGATAAACTTTGAGCCATAAATCCTTTTTTCTGAAACCGTGAACCAGACCACGTTACAACCCTCTAAAGTCCTAATTGAAACAGGGTTTATTCCGAAGGCGTACTTTAATAGGACAGCGTTCCTGACTCCTATAAGTTGTGTTAATAAGATTTGTTGGTATTGCATGTGCGCATTGTTTTGCCATTCAAAAATCAAGGTCGCGTCCCAGCTAGTGATTCGTTCACAAGGTTGGGCGACGCATTTTCAATAAAAACTTCAAGGTTAACATGAGTGTTGCATTAGAATTCTCATAGATAACTTGTTCTGTTTGCATACATGTGCCTAAGCATCAATGTAGCTTACACAGTGAAAGTTAGTCAAGAAGCTTGATCCTGCCAAGTTGGACTGCTTGAAAATTCCAAAGGACAATCATATCAAGGGGCATGCTGCCAAGAGACTCAGTGTAGAGTGGGCTCTCCCAGTAAGTCGTGTTAAGATGGAGCCAATCTGGGGCAGTCACGTTGAGAAGTCCTTTTGAAATTCAGTTATTCTGGGGCATTCATTCTAAGATCAGGGGCAAAGTCACTTCAAAGCTCATATTAGGGCAGGCCACCTCCAGAGCGTGGGAGATTATCCACTCCTGAAAATGGTTAATTGAAAGCACCTCTTCAAGGCAGAATATTTCAGGTCATTGCAAATCCCTTTCGAAGTAATGTACTTCATGGATTATGAAGACTGGGGCAGTTATGTCGAGATATGATAAATCTCTCCAAGAGTTTGGAGACCCTAGGGCAGTGCGAATGCCCGGTCTTCTGTAAAATCCTCTTGAGGCGACTTCTTCCATTAGACCTGGTGGTCTGGGGCAAGTGGAAAGTTCAAAGGGGCGTCTATGACCTTAGAAACAAGTCAGGATTGAAGGGCAACAGGATCGTACTTCCCCAGCAGCTTACTCTCCCCAGCATTGAGGTTGCACTTTCCTCAGCAGAGCAGACCTCCCCCAGCAGGAGACTTGAGAAGTATTTTCTCCGGATTAAGACATCATTTCCCCACAGAGTCTGAACGCTTGTGTTCCTCAGCCATTCAGAAATGTTTTTCTCAGCAGCAACGGTGCAATCTAATCCTCAACAGATAGGTAAGCTTGATGCTATCCGCTAGCAGGGTGGATGTCAGCACTTACCGTTCCCCCAAGCAGAGTTTGGTAGTGATCCTCGCAACAGTTTTTCTAACAGGGGTTGACATCCCTAGCAGGTTTTAAATCCAAGTGATATCTGGCACTCTTCTGATTCAAGCCGTGGCCTCCCCTTTCAAAGAGTTACGTATAATCCCCAGTAGAGCAGATGTTCTTTTGGAATTTCATCCCCAGCAGAAGTTGTTGATCCAAAGATTCGGTCGGAGTGATCCTTCTCAGCAGAGTTCGTGGATTCAGAGGACAATTTATTTTTGTCATCAGCTGAATTGGTATTTCCTCTCCGGCATTTATTTTGCTGGAGGGACCCCTTTGCATATCATAAGCATTTGCATCGCATCCTCAAAAACATGGCATTTTCATTTGCATTCGAAGCATAAGCCAGGTTTGATACTTTCTTTGCCAGCAGGAGGTGGCATCACTCAGGAGATTTTGGAGGGACGCGTTCCCCATATTTGTACTCCCCGGCAGAGTCTTTTATTTAGACTTCTTCTTCCCCAACGGAGTCATCTTACCAGTAGGTTCTGAAACGAGGTGGTTTAAAACAGAAGTTTTGTTTTCACGTTATCCCCAGTAAAGTCCACTTTATGTTGGTTATCCTTTGCGGGTGTAATTCAGGTTGTGTTCGTTTTGTGGGTGTGATTGAGGTCGTATTCGTATTTTATTTGTGGGAGTGATTGAGGTCGGTCTTCCTTTGCGGGTATAATTGAGGTTGTATTCATTTTGTGGGTGCGATTGAGGTCGTATTCTTATTTTATTGGTGGGAGTAATTGAGGTCAGTCTTCCCTTGCGGGTATAATTGAGGTTGTATTCGTTTTGTGGGTGCGATTGAGGTCGTATTCTTATTTTATTTGTAGGAGTGATTGAGGTCAGTCTCCATTTGCGGGTATAATTGAGGTTGTATTCGTTTTGTGGGTGCGATTGAGGTCGTATTCTTATTTTATTTGTGGGAGTGATTGAGGTCAGTCTTCCTTTGCGGGTATAATTGAGGTTGTATTCGTTTTGTGGGTGAGATTGAGGTCGTATTCGTATTTTATTTGTGGGAGTGATTGAGGTCAGTCTTCCTTTGCGGGTATAATTGAGGTTGTATTCGTTTTGTGGGTGCGATTGAGGTCGTATTCTTATTTTATTTGTGGGAGTGATTGAGGTCAGTCTTCCTTCGCGGGTATAATTGAGGTTGTATTCGTTTTTTGGGTGCGATTGAGGTCGTATTCGTATTTTATTTGTGGGAGTGATTGAGGTCAGTCTTCCTTTGCGGGTATAATTGAGGTTGTATTCGTTTTGTGGGTGCGATTGAGGTCGTATTCGTATTTTATTTGTGGGAGTGATTGAGGTCAGTCTTCCTTCACGGGTACAATTGAGGTTGTATTCATTTTGTGGGTGCGATTGAGGTCGTATTCGTATTTTATTTATGGGAGTTGATTGAGGTCAGTCTTCCTTCGCGGGTATAATTGAGGTTGTATTCGTTTTGTGGGTGCGATTGAGGTCGTATTCGTATTTTATTTGTGGGAGTGATTGAGGTCAGTCTTCCTTTGTGGGTATAATTGAGGTTGTATTCATTTTGTGGGTGCGATTGTGGTTGTATTCGTATTTTATTTGTGGGAGTGATTGAGGTCAGTCTTCCTTTGCGGGTATATTTGAGGTTGTATTCGTTTTGTGGGTGCGATTGAGGTCGTATTCGTATTTTATTTGTGGGAGTGATTGAGGTCAGTCTTCCTTGGCGGGTATAATTGAGGTTGTATTTGTTTTGTGGGTGCGATTGAGGTCGTACTCGTTTTTTATTTGTGGGAGCGATTGAGGTCAGTTTTCCTTTGCGGGCGATTGAGGTCGTATTCGTTTTCTTGTGGACATGATTGAGGTCGTATTCCCTTTTTCCAACACGCTCTGTCTCGTTGTTCTCATCATTAGCAAATTTCTGGGGTTCTTTCAGTATTCAATCCCCGTGTATCCTGGAATGTCTGAGAGCCATTGCTATCATGCCACTCAGGACTAAGTTGATTGAATAGGGGCAGCTGTTGCACCCCAAAATTCGCCCTCCTTACTTTTTACTAACTGGCTTATGTTTCATTTCATTTTTTACATTATCATGTATGCATATCATTAGCATAGGGTCAAGGGGCTTGAAACAGTTCAAGAAGGTCTTATCTGGTCTACTACATCATCAGGGGTTCACAGGTGGCAAGAGATCTCAAGTGGATTACTCCCTCCTAACCAGTGCATGAATTAGGGTTTTGAGATTCTTGGGTTTATTGCTCCAATGGGCAAGCTCTTTGGGTTTTTATCATCAACAAATGGCATATCTTATCTTTGCTGGAGAGGATACACATCATATTCAGAGGAATTTGGATTTGGAGACTGTGCTATTTCCTCCTAGACTGAGGATGCCACAAACTAGGGTTTACTATAAAGTCAGTTTATTTCTGATTTTTTGGGCAAGACTTGATTCCATGGTATTCCTTGGGTCCCTAAGTGTCTAGGAGTGGAAGGTTGTCCATCAGTTTGATTCAGGAGAAGTTCAATTGGCCAATGGATTGAAAATCAGTTAACTTGGTCAAAAAAAGTCAACTGTGGTCAACACAAAGTCAAACCTCAAGATTTTTGGTCAACATCAAGATTATGGGGTGAAATTCATCATTTGATCAAGGGTTGATCACAATTCATCAGGGAAACCTCAGAATCATCAAGAATCAGGAGTTACTAAATTAGGGTTTTTGTAGGAAAAGTCAACTGTACTTTGACCAGGCCTAACTTCCACATACTTCATCAAAAATTCCTCAACCAAAGCCCATCTTGAAGGAAATTTAATTCCCTACAACTTTGTGTCTCACAAGACAAGGCCAGAAATACTTCATTTGGGAGATATGAGCTAAGACATTATAGGTCATTTTGAAAGTCAACAAAAGTCAACCTTCTTCAAAAGCGCATAACTTGAACATGGAAGATCAAATTGACATGGGACCAAAAGGGTTGATTAGAGTACATCTTGAGGTTTCTAAAAAGTATTAGTTTGCATTAAGGAGATAAAAATTGGAGGAGTTATGCTTAATCAAAGTTGGGCAATTTTGAGGAGGTGCACAAAGTAAATTATGCCTAAAAACCAAATTTTGACAAATGGGCCATAAGTTTCTTAAACCAAACATAAACATAAAGCCATGCACGACCCAAAGAGCATATATTTGGTTTTTCCTCATTTTTATTTTATTTTTATTGGATTTATTTAGTTAAAATCCAATAATAAATGAAATAATTCAAAAATAATTAACCATGGATTATTCAGGCCCAACTCATCATCAGAAGAGAAAACCCTAGTCTTTATAAGCTAATTCATGCTAGGGTTGAGAGGGATGCACGTGAAATTAGAGGTGATCTCAAGAAAAACCTAAAGGAGGATTCTTCATCAAAGCTCACGGCTCAGGAGGTATCATAAAAAACTTCTTCCACAAACTTCATTCTTGTGATCCACAGAGCAGAAAACAACCATCTTTTGGAGCAAAGAGCAAGGATACGCAGTGCTTAGCTTCAGGTTAGTGTCTTTTTTCGCGATCATAGAACTCGGTTTTTAGACATGCATAATGTTGTGTGACGCTCACTGATCATGCTAATATATTTTGTTTTGAATATAGATGTGTATATTGCCCATACCGTGCATTTAAAGTTTCGTGCACTAACCTTGTTTCGTTCGTTTTAGATTATTCATTGGTTTTTTGCAAATTTGGATTCCTTGAATTTTTCTAGGTGGGGTAGTGTATTCGTACGCACGTTTTGGTCCCATTTTTATTGCAGGTGACCGGAGTAGGGGGCCGGAACCCTAACTCCGGTGGTGGCCGGAAAACCAGTCCGGCGGGACGGTCCAAGGAAGGAGATGAAGTCCTGGCCGTTGATTCTCCCAATCCAACGGTCCAGGTCGTGCCATGTGTTTTTATTTTATTTTTTTTCTGAAATTTAATTGATGATCCCATGGATATCACCCCACCGTTCCTACCATACTCCTCCAATTGTTTTTTTTTATTCTGATTACTTTTGTTTGGTTGACCAAGCCATGAGCCGTCTGATGGATCAGACGATCCTCCTCGTGTCAGCGCATTAAAAATGCACGCGCCCTGCACGTGGTGGGCATACGGTAAGTCCTCCTCCTTTTTTCTTTTTTTTCTGATCATTAAGTGGGTTGGGTTGCTATATGCACCCCCCACCTTTCAGCCCAACCACATTTCCAACGTAATTTCCCTACTATGCGCACCCCCCAGGTTTTTTTCCTTTTTTTTTCTGACGGACTCATCCCCCGGCCCTCTCCTATTGGCACCCCCGTCTCCGGCCCAATTCCAAGCTCAACGTATTATACTTACCATCTGCACCCCCTGCACATTATTTCAATTTATTTTATTTTATTTATCATATTTCATTTTTAATTTTTAAAAATACCAAATTGCATTAAAAAAAATCCAAAAAATTCATGCATCATATTTATTCACTTATAAAATTTTTACAAATTTTATTTTATTATTTTATTTTATTTTATCATTTAAAATTAATTGTTTCATTAAACTTCTTTCTAACTACATATCTCATGCATACTTGAATTTATTTATTTTAATTCTCCGCAATCATAAAATATTTTTCATTCGTTCTTTTTGTATTCATTCATTAACATATTAAATTGCATAAAAATATTTTTCTTTCATTTTTAAATATTTTTCACATTGCATTTAGGTCCTTCTCTTTGGCACGTTGAACCCTCTCCCTTATTTGACCTTCGTGTGATTACTTGAGTGGCTAACACTTTGAATTTTTGCAGGGATTCTCTATATATTGTTTGCCTCTGGTTGAGGAACTTTAATGATTAACTTGGGAATTTTAGGATTTATTTTTTAATTGTTTGATTTGCTCTCTCTTGAGATTCTTTTGTGTGCGCATCTTTGATCTTATCTAATTACCTTGTTTGAAAGGCATTCATGCCATTTGCTTTAGGGGTGCTCTTTTGATTTCTAAGTTCATGATTGGATTATGCTTATTATTGTTTGCCCTTACTTGAGTGTCATTCACCTCATTCCTTTTATTCTCTCACTAACCTTTTATGCAGGATCAAGGTAAGTTCCTTAGGGGTATGGATAAGTATCCATGGTTACCCTTACCCTTTTCCTCTTTCATCTTTATTCTTTAGGGTTTAGGTCATCTTTAAGCCTCACTAACCGTAGGTCACCCATGCATGATAACATTAGGACCGTTAGTTTCCCTTTAGAGTTACCCTTGTGTCTTCTCTCTTCTCATCTCAAATTTCTTTAAAACACTTAATAATAATAATGTGTATTGCGCATGAGCCTTAAGTATGGGGAATGAGAAATGAGGGGCTTCCTCTCATCTTTCTAGAGTGCTTAGCGAGCGTCCTGTCTTGGGACGATGCGTTAAGTATTCGCCCCTGTGCCCTAGACTTTGGTGCAATGCATCTTAGGAACTAACTTAAGCCACTTCTGTCCTAAAAAACACCAACCAACCTCAAACCTTTTTGTCCTTCGGGACCTTCAACTTAAAGGCTATTTTCAAAAAGGGCACGTTACCTTCCGTCTGAGTCGCAAACAGGCATCGACCCTAACTGCCGGACGCGAGCTTAACGTCGCTCATAAAAAACACAAAAAGAACTTGGTCCGAACTACGTTGACTCTGAATTCCCCATTGCACAAAGGGGGTACGTAGGCCTAGGACGTCGACGTCCTACCGAGTCGGTCTTTGTCTTTCCTTCCCCGTCTTAGTACAGCCCTAGATGATAGTATAACTTACCTTTAGAATAGACAACAAGCGTGGATCCCATCGAGTACGATGGACGCGTGGGGTGCTAGCACCTTCCCCTCGCGTAACCGACTCCCGAACCCAGGCTATGGTTGCGATGACCATTCCTTTCCCTTTTCCTCAGGTTTATGTGGTGTTCCCTTTCCCTCTCTTGGGATAAATTTACACGGCTGGCGACTCTGTTTTTCCGCGCCACTCTCGCGTTTGTACCTGGATGAAAATCCTGAGAGCGACAGTGTGCATTTGAATGTCATGAGTCATTGTATGCCAAGCATCATGATATGCATTCTTGTGATGTCGTGTGCCCTAGTGGGAGTGAGCAACGAATAGATTCTAGAGGGAATCCGCTATAACGTCATGTGCCCGTGTGGGGTGTGAGCAATGATTATAGACGATCGTGTGCCCGTGTGGGGTGTAAGCGATCGGATCGTGAGCCTTATACAAAGAGGACCGAAAGCGATCCATAAACGTCGTGAGCCTTATACAAAGAGGACCGAAAGCGACAGGGAACATCGTATGCCCGATGGGGAGTTACATTAAGTAACGAGCGATGGTTCCAATAGTTCCTGAGTGAACTAGTGTTGAGACGATGGATGGATGGTACCGCATATGCATTGCATAGAGTCGTTGTGTCGGTCTCTGTGCATTTGCATAACTCATGAATAGATTGATTTCGTGTGGAATCGTGATTGGAATTGATGAGTTGAGATATATATTGTGTTGTGTTGTATTTGGATTCTGTTGTGCGTTGTGGTGAGAATATTTTACGTGTGTGATGTTGTGTTATTATATAATTATATGCAATTATATTATGATTGTGTTTCTCACCCTTCTGTTATTTTAATGCTCTATGAGGCATTGCAGATTAGATTGTTGGAGGTCTTTTTGTGAAGCTTATGTCTTCATTCTTTTGTCGGTCGGCTCTGATATGTGGCACCGGGTAGTTAGGGAGACCGTTGGTGATTTGTGTGTATATGTATATGTTTCTTTTGGGGATTGTACATGTATGATTGTATTTGACAGACAAACTTTTCATGAAGTATATATATGAGATTCAGTACAGATTTTCTGCTTTTATTCTGTATCTGAATTGCGGGTAGTAGGAACTAAGTTCCTCTGTTAATTGCTACCTGATTGTTGCATATCTTTATGGGCAGGTTTATGTGTATTTGGTTTCAAATTGATG
The DNA here is from genome assembly GCA_022829125.1 of Lathyrus tuberosus. Classification (NCBI taxonomy): domain Eukaryota; kingdom Viridiplantae; phylum Streptophyta; class Magnoliopsida; order Fabales; family Fabaceae; genus Lathyrus; species Lathyrus tuberosus. The sequence continues at coordinate 11,228,962 of JALAZF010000153.1, forward strand.
AGACGCCTCCGTCTATGCCATGAATGTTGTAAATATACTCTGATGAAATTTTGAATTTTTATTTATCGCTTTAATAGCTTGGGGGTATAGATTGGGGGTGTTACAAACTGCATCCTTAATGTCACTTTTGGAAGTAAAATACATACCAAGCTCCCATTTGTAATTGGACATGTATTTCCTTTCTTTGAAAAGTGGGTACTTCTTCCTATTAACTACACTACTGTCATCACTATCACAGCCACTCTGAAGTTCATCACTGTCATTATCACTCCCCTTAAGCGCTCATATATCTTGTGTGCTCTTTTTTTTCCCACTTGAGTTTCCTTCACATTCAAATGCAAAGAGATCATCAAGTTCATCTTTATCCATTTCATCATACCCATCAGATTCATCATCAAATGCTATATCAAGTGCACTATCATAATGGAAGCTCTCATCCTCACTATCATCAGAATTAGATTCATCATGCACCTCACCAAAATTACCATGACTCGGCCTTGTTTCTCCTACCTCCACAACAACATTAGTATCATTCACCCCATCACCTACTTTCTCCCCAACAACATTAGTATCACTCACCCCAGCACCTACTTCCTCCACAACAACATTAGTATCATTCACCCCAGCACATACTTCCTCACCAAGAACATTAGTATCACTCACCACAGCACCTACTTCCTCCACAACAACATTAGTCTCATTCACCCCAGCTTCTCGTTCTTCCACAGCAACATTAGACTCATCCAATTTATCAATTACCTCATCAGTCAACTTTTTAAGCAACTCTTGAACCTCATCTACAATGATCTCATGCTCCTCAACTCGTGTATCCACTGGTCCATCACAATAATCAGGCTGAGACACAGTGTGTTGAATGTAAATGTCAACACTTCGATGCACCCTGTAAAGGTCTGCAACATCTATAGCACCTTTGTCATCAACTAGGGCTATCATCCCAAATTGTGGATCCTTGTAATACATCTTTTCAAAGTCACTATAACCTAAGTCCTTCAAAACACATACTAACTCAAAAACTCCACCTATCAACATCCATTTTCAATTCAACTACCGTTCCTCCAACATACACACTAAGTTCAGGTTCAACGAATTCACCATTGTGGTGAATTTTAAGCTCAAAAAATTCTTCTATTAAGACCTAACATAGTTCAATAAGATTGTTTCAACTTAGGTAAATCTAGTTTCAACCTAAATCTACAGAAAGCCCTAAATATATCTAAACCCTAAATCGAAATAAGCCCTAAAAACTTTATGGAGCGAATACTTACCTGGAATCCTTCTTCTTCAAAGTTGCTTCGTCTTCAGTCTACCCTTGTTCTTCGTCTTCGCAGCTCGTTCTTCTTCTTCTTCGCAGTCGCTTCTTCTTCTTCTCCAACCAGTGGTTTGATAAGAATGAATGGCTTCAACATATTTTATTTCACTTCTGGTACATTTGGTAGTACACGTATGTTATTCCAATGCCATCTGGATTTCACTTACCCACCTCAGCATGCAAACTACCAGCTGGAGTCTTTTTTTAAACTTTGACTAACGTTCCATTAACGGAAGGACTAACGTGGATATGTTTAGATAATTAAAGGATCAAAATAGCACGAAAAAACATTAAGGGACCAAAGTGAACCAGGGGGTATAATTAAGGGATCAAAAAGTGTATTTTTCCTAAATAAAAGAGGAACTATCTTATTCCAATCTAATCGTTGCAGGGCTTAAACAGTAAGGGTGGGGGTCACTTATAATAACAGCCTTGCTATGTTGACACTGCACCATACACCTACACCGTATGCCCGTACGGTACGGACGACACTATTCACCGTCCGTACCGTACGGACGATACTATTCATGTACACCCAAAACTGTTCCGTTACTATTCATAAACAGTAACTTTAAAGTAATGAAGCAAACTTGGTTAATACGATGTAAAAACTTGGTTAATGCAGTAAAAAACTTGGTTAATGCAACGTCCAGCTATTAAAAATAATTTTTAGCAGTCACCAAACTTGGTTAATGCAGTGTAAAAAGTTGGTTAATGCAGTAATGAATTTGGTTAATGCAACGTCCAGGTATTAAAAATAATTTTTAGCAGTCACCAAACTTGGTTAATGCAGTGTAAAAAGTTGGTTAATGCAGTTATGAAGTTGGTTAATAACCATTCAGATATTAAAATTAATTTTTAAATTTTTTTTTTAAAATTAAAAAAAAAATAATAATAATATTAAATTATTTCACTGTTCACCATATTGGTGAACAATGAAATACGGTGTAGGTGTAGAGAGTGGTGTAGGAATATCATTTCTCTTATAATAATGGACACATGAGTTTAATTGCTTGTGCAGTAAAACGAAAGAGGGGCGCAGGTAAAACGAATAAAGGGAGTGATAGGAAGTTACTACATGCCTATTATATATATATACTCCCTCCATTCTCTTTTATAAGCAAAATTTTAACTTTTAGATTCATTGAATAATTAATATATTTGGTCTATAAATAGTCTAAATATATCATTTATTGAATGAATTTAAAAATCAAAATTTTGCTTATAAAAGAGAAGGGAGGGAGTATATATATAGCTTACATTTCCTCACAATACTCAATTAAAGTGCAACTCACTACAATTCACCATTTCCTGCGCTGCACTTTTAAGGGAAACAGGGGAGTTGAATTAATTACTCCTATTTATACTGCATTATGTTCTGCGCTGGATTTTTATTAAGGGAGGGTGGATTTCACAACACATCATTGCCAATATTTAAGGGTGGGCCACATGATACACTCCATGGCCACACAAATAAATTTCATGCGCATCATTTATTTGCCCAATGGAAGTCACTGCTCATAATAATGAGGAAAAGGGGCCACTTAGTTCATACATTGCATTTGTTATTCACTACCTAATATATAAACTGCACCTAATACATATACTGCATCTACTATCCACTACCGAATAATTATCCACAATGCAGCATTAAATGGGGGATGAGGTAAGGCTCTACAGTAACTGGAAAAGGAGATAACACATTATAGTTTGTTATTTTCTTCTCATGTCGCCGCGCTATAGGAACTACATCAATATAAATCTTTCAAATTCTCAATTCTGATGGGGACTCTAAATATCAAGTGGGTCTTTAAATTATTACCAAAATCAATTCTAAACACACCAAGAATTAATAATTTTCATAAATTAACATTAACCTAATTAATTTCAATTTCATAGAAAATTTTTGAGGATTTAAATCTAACCCTATTTCTACTCAATAATCATCACCCAATAACCTCAATAAGGAGTAAAAATCCACCCTTACCTTGGATTTTCTTGTTGAATGTGTTCTTTGTTCTTGAGTTACTCTCCTCTTCTCCCTATTCTCCTCTTCTCTTCTACTCTTTCTCTTTTTCCAACTTTTTTACTAACTTTCTTTCTCTAAAACCCTAACTTGTCTTAACCAAGTGGACTTAACTCAACCCATTACACTTAATATTAACACCCCACCTTAAGCCCGACCAATTTCTAGTAAATCTATAAAATTCTATCAAATAGAATAAATGAAATAGTTTACTTAATACCAATAATCTAATTAAAATAAATAACTAGATAAATTCAACAATTCAATTATTTTCAAATAATTCAATAAATCACACATTTCAATTTAGTCAATTAAATCAATTAATTCACATAAATTATAGAAATCAATCAATTTATATAAACTCAAACAATTATATAAATCAAACAATTCATATAAATTCACTAAATCAAGTAATTCATTTAAATCAAATATTTCAAATAAATTAGATAAATCACATAAATCAATTATTTCATAAAATCACTCAATTAATTACTAAAAACCGGGGTGTTACACTTGGCATAGGTTATATCTTCTTGTTATCCTCCCCAACAGGAGTCTAGAGATCTGGTTTCCCCAGTCAGAATGGGATTTGTCTTTTCTCCAGCGAGAGTTCAAGCCCTAGACAGGGTATAGATGGTTTGTTCTTGCTCTCCAAACATGTTGGCATCCCCAGCCCAAGGCTCGTTTGACTGACCGTATCCAGTAGAGTTTTTCTCCACACAGAGTATAGGTTTGTAATCTCCTCATCAAGTCAGAAAGTGCTTCCTTCCTCAGCAAAGGCTTGATTGATCTCAGTTCCCATAGTGTCCAGGTCAGAAGGTTGATATGTCCCCAGCAATGTCCTGTGATTATAGGCTCCCCTCAAGCAAGATTGGTTCTAGCGATGTCTTCCCAGCCAGTTCATCACTCTGATTATAGACTCTGATTTTCCCACTCCCGGGGGAATACGTAGGCCTAGGACGGTGATGTTATATCGAGTCACTTTTATTTTCTTTCCCCGTTTCTTATTCTATTCCTTTTTAGTTAGCAGTAAGCTTCAGATTACCTACACCCTTTGATCGAAATAACAAGCGTGGATCCCATCGAGTACGATGGACGCGAGGGGGTGCTAATACCTTTCTCTCGTGTAACCGACTCCTGAACCCAGGGTATGGTTGTGATGATCATTCCTTTCCCTTTATTGAGGTTTTCTTCGATCGTTTTCTTTCCTTGCGTCGGGATAAATAATGTTCAGTGGCGACTCTTATGTCTTTTCCGCCGGTTAATTTTCGCAGATGGGACAACACTACTACAAATAATAGGCATGCCACATTTAAATAACTGAGTTCTAAATAACTGAGTTCTAAATCATAGGCATGCCACATTTAGTTTTATTTTTTAAAAAATAATACCTATTTTTTTGGTTGAGCTGAAAAATCGAGGTAAAACGTTTTGATCAACCACCTCTTTGAATCCCAGCAACTACATTTTAGCACATTTTAATTTTTTTAAAAACTTTTTTATGACCTATTACCTCGGTTATTTTAGCAATCGAGGGGAAAATTAAGTTTTCATAAACTCCCTCTTCGAATTCTAGTAATTGTATTTTAACAAATTTTAATTTTTTAAATATTTTTTTATGATCGATTACCTCTTTTATTTTGGCAGTTAAGGGAAAAAGTAGCATCTTTTAATTTTTCTAACGTCTTTTAATTAAGTAACGAATCTTTGTCGTCTATTTATAAAGTAACAATGGTCAAGATATTTCCAACTCATCAATCCAGATGAAAAATCAGTGATCCGCGTGAAACCCTCGCCAACCAATCAGAACGTGAATGCCACAACGATCCATATCTTGGATGCAAAGTCATGTTATGTAAACTTAATGTAATGAAAACAATGATAATGAAAGTAGTTGCATGAAGTACAACACCATTCTCTAGGATGAACTACAAGAGAAGAAAAATGTTTCAAGGTTGGTTCTTTCATGTAATCACTTCTCTTGCTATTGCTTATTAAATATATTTAATGTTAGTTAAGAAAACATGTATGTAACTTAGTAATGTTAGTTGTTGTTGTGTCAAGTAATATGTTTAATGTTATTGTTGTTGTTGATGTTGAGATTTCATGTTTAAAGCTTCTTTTAATTTTGTTGTTGTTGTTGCTTTTTTTTTGTCATTGTTCTTGATATTAAATATTTAAAGATTCTATTAATTTAGTTGTTGTTGTTGTTGTTGTCGTCGTTGAGATTCAATGTTAAACAATTCTTTTGATTTTTTTTTTTGTTGATATGTAATGCTTAAAGATTCTATTGATTTTGTTGTTGTTGTTGCTGCTGTCGTCATTGATGACGAGGAGGAAGATTCAGAATTTGTCAACAAATTTGATGTTTTACAGATTGAAAAGAAAAAAAAAATTAAAATAAGAAAAACATTACATTTCACCCCATGTATTATTAAAAAGCGAGGTCAAAAGTGAGGCGCTTTCTTTCAGTTTTGAAAATCCATAAAGCAATTGTTAGAGATCGAACTGATGCGCAGATAACTTTACCTATCGGCTATTGAAAAATCGAGGGGTAAAATGACAGTTTTTCATGACGCCCTTCGTTACCTCGCTTGTGTAACCATGGTTAAACCCCATTCGAGTCCGAGGTTAAATGTGCTTTTCGTTGTAGTGTAAACGACTTCTTTCACGCATTTTTGAGAGAGAATGAATTATTTGGTTTATGTCATGGTCGATATGAGGTTAACAATAAAAGAAACTAGAAATACGGAACCACTTGAATTTGATGATATTGTATATGATGATGAATTTTAAACCAACTCTAATGGACATGCTAATAATGATGATGAGAATGTGCAGAAATCTATCAATGTCGAAGTTAGTACAGAGTGTGAAACTGCTGGTTGAAGCAATCCTCCAGCTCCGCCTTTAAATAATTTTTCCTTTGGTTACAATATTGAAGAACCTTCATCATCTGAAGATGAATTTGATCAATTTGAAAATGAAGACACTATGAATATGCTTTTATAGAAGGATTAAACTTTCGGTTAAGTTGAAGATGAAGATGAAAACACATGTTTTTTTTGTACATAAGAAACTTTTGAAACTCTTGTTTTTTGGATATTTTTTTTGGATGTTAATTTTTATAATTTGGTTTATAATTTAGATAGTTTGATATAAGTTTATGAATATTAAACTTTATTATGGTGATTTAGTATATTTTTGCTTCATAATTAAGTTAAAATTTTAAATTATTGATTCATATACAAACTTGTTTGCTTGCATACTTGTGATACATTCATAACTTTTGAGTATGATTTTTCCTTCAACCATGAACACCCTTGGCTCATCTGTTATCCTTTTTCAAACATTCTTTTTCTTGTTGTTGTTTGCCTTTAAGATGACAATCATTTAAAACCCATTTCCTTTTCCTCCATGCATGTTGGTTTGGTTTGGGATGGTGAAACTAACCTTTTAATCCCACTTCAAATCAACATTTTTTCGTATAGTTTATGAGGGTACTAACTTATAACTATATAATTTTATGTGTATTTTGTTGAAGAAATTTCCAAAATATTTAATTTATAAGAGATAATGATTAAATTCATTTTATTAATCTTTTCAATAACAAATGATTATGCTAGTGTTGTGGGTGCCATGAGTTCAACACTTGCTTTAAACATTTTTGGATTTATTCGTTACATTACCAAAATAAATAGGAAAAAGTTTCTTATACTCATTTTGAACATGAGACCTTTTGGTCATTGAACACACATAAAGAAGAGGCCACCACCCAACCAACACATCCTTTCATAAATTCTTTGAACGTTGTTAATATGACTTTTCATGAATGGACATCTTGAAACCCTTTAAACATTGTTTCTCCTCATTAAATGGTACACATTTTTTCATAAATAAAGACACTTTTTAGACATAAATAATACACGAAAATAATATATTTCAAGAGCCAATGAGGGAACTTTATGAATAAGGACATTGTTAATTATGTGAAAATAATATATTTCTAGTGCATGATAATCAATGAGGGAATTTTATTCTATAAAATATCGTTGATCGTTATGTTTAATGCAAATGTGCAATTCATGTTAAGGTTTCTAAAGTATCCTAAAGAGGATTCTTCAGATTACCCAATTGCATCTAATTTGCCTAAATTGATGGGGGAGAATCGAACCTAACGCTTAGTATAAACACACGCTTTAGAATTCATTTTGTGCAACTTTCATCATACAATTTTCATCTTCTTCTTGTTCATTTTTTGTAGTAGACCCCCAACACAAGTTTTACCAATCTTTAGGTTTGATTTTTTTATTTTGATCCACAATTTATTTATAAATAATATTAAAGTATGAAACTTTAAAGAAGATGAGAATAACTTTCAATGATGGTAAAGTGTACACAATTATATTATATAATTTTCAAAATTATGGAATTTTGATTTATGATTTTTTTAATTAATTTGTGGTTGCAACTTTGATGGAGAGATCAAGATACATGTTTGTTTATTCATAACCATGGTGGAAGGTACATCATTATATTAAATAAATATATAACATATATGATGTTCTAAATTTATGTATAATATGGTATAAATGACTTTCATGTTTAAATTTATTTATAAAATAAAAGTTATGATCATGGTTGTTGATTGCTATAAATGTTTAATGCATTGAATATATTTTAGATATATTCAATTGGAAGTGAACTTCAAAATAAAATGATTATTATATATTTTATCGACAATGGAAGAATGCCAAAAAAAATTGTGTATGTAAAAAAAATTAATGTAATTGAATGACAAAGTGTCATAATGATAGTTTGTCGAAGCTATCATGAATATAGAATATATTTTGTATATGATAGTAGTACTAATATAACAAGAGTGTCATGGTTTGATGATAGTTAATAAATACTATCAAGAGTACATAAAGTAATCATATGCATTACTAGTTGAAAGATTAAATACTCAAAGTATGTTAAAGTTGGAAAGTATTGTAATTCTTTGACGAAAGGATTGATAAAGATGTGATGTCTTTAGATATAATTGAAGACAATGAAAATATCATTAGTGATGTGGAACAACCTCGTATCTAATTAATCATCAATAGTAGAAACTCAACTCACACTTGATTAACATCAAGTCTCGAGTTCAATGATGAAAGTACATTATTATAGTGATTGAAGTACTTGACAATAGATATATCCCAAGAGGCAAAAGTACTCTGAACATAAGAATAAATGTAGTGAATGTTATTAATAATATAGGTTCAAACGTCACGGGTTCAACACTTGGTTTGAACATTTTTGGATTTATTTGTTGAATTAACAAAATAAATAGCTAAAAGTTGCATCTATCCAGATTTGAACGTCAGACCATTTCATCATTGGGCATGCAGACAGAAGAGGCCACCACCAAACCAACACCATTTCATCATTGGCCGCGCAGACAGAAGAGGCCACCACCAAACCAATAAATCCTTTCATGATTTTTTTGAATGTTGTTAATATATGACTTTTCATGAATGACCATCTTGATACCTTTGAAACATTGTTTCTCCTCATCAATTGGTACATGTTTTTCTATAAATAAAGACACTTTTTAGACATAAAATGTCCATGAGAATAATATATTTCAAGAGTCAAAATCATATCTAAGTCATCCCTTTATTTTTCTAGTGAACAATAATAAATGAGAGAACTTTATTCTGAAAGATATCATTCATTTCTACGCTGAATGTGAATGTGAGATTCATGTTAAGGTTTTCAAAATACTCTGAAAGAGATTCACCAGATTACCCAATTTCATCCAATTTACCTAAATTGGTGGGGGAGAATTGAACCTAAAACTTATTGTAAACACATGCTTTGGAATTTATTTTCTGTAACTTTCATCATACCATTTTAATCTTTTTCTTGTTCATTTTTTGCAGCAGACCCCCTGTGAAGACAAGCTTCCAATATGTTTTGATGAATACAAGCTCTACAATATGATCAAAGAAGGAAAAAGAAATATTGCCTAAGACTTGAATCCACTTGGATGTTTAGGTATATGAAATTCTTGTCTAAAACAAATCTTAGTGCTCAAGTTTTATAATCATGCATTAAAAAGTCATTCTTTGATTTAAAACCTTGATAAAACATTTTTCAAAGTTCATCTAAAGTCTTGGTCATTTTTTTAGATGATATATGGTTTTGAACAATTTGCATTAAAAAATTTTGAATTTTTACACTGATGCAATCGATTGTCATCCTGATGCAATCGATTGCACTAGGCTAAAATTCAAATTTTTTTGCACGTTACACTTGGTGCAACCGATTGTCATCCTGATGCAATCGATTGCACCTGAAGCTTTTCTGAAAAATACTTTGTTTGAAAGCACCTTTTCATGATACCTCTTGCAGGCATCTTTTCCATTCATTATATAATAATTTTCAGAAATTCTTTCAAGCATGCCTTGATTATTGAATGGGTGCATGCACATTATATATTGAATTCAAAGTTTCATTTGTCTTTCACCTCTTTCAAAAAAAATTCTCTACAAGCTCTAACCATATTTTTCCATAACAGAAATTTTATACAAGATACTTTTTTAATACCATTTTCATATTACATTCATAAAAGTGTCATTTGAGCACTTAGAGAGTTTATGATATTGAAATTTCATATTTGAAAGAGAAGAAGTCCTTCATAGGATTTATATACTACAAACTTGTTTCAAAAACTCTTGTTGTAACATATCTTATTTTTCCAGGATTGTTGGATATAAGATTGTTTGGTTGTTAACCTTGTTATCCGGATTGTGGATACAAGTGGTCCATTGTAAGAGGATTGTTCTCAATTGGACTTAGTTGGAAAAATCCAAGAGGTTATTATTGGTGGTTCATTGTTAGTGACTTGTATAGAAAGACTAGGAAGAGTCTTGTCTTGTCCAAATAATATTGAAATCTCTTTCATGTTGAAAGGAGACTGGAGTACTCTCGGGCTGTGAGGGGAACCAGTATACTTCTTTGTGTTCTTTACTTTCCGCAATTTACCCCTTTTCATTACATAGTAACCTTTAGGAAAGTAAAAATATAACACAGTCGAAAAACCGGAAAAATTGTTAAGTACCTAATTCTCCCCCCCCCCCCTCCCTCCCCCCTCTTAGGCATACTTTATACTTACATTTGGCATCAGAGCAGGTCATAGGTAACCTGTTCCTACCGATCTAGTATGGCTTCCGCAAGCACAAACCTGGTTTTCAAAGATGGTGGTAGCAGTAACAAGCCCCCTCTATTTTCTTGATAGTATTTCGATTTTTGGAAAATCTGAATGAGAGCACACTTAGAAGCACAAGAAGATGGAATATGGGAAACTGTTGAAAATGGACCTCATCAACAAATGAGTGTGGTTAATGGTGTTGGCACTCCTAAGATTAAAAGTTCATATGATGAAGATGATAAAATGTAAATACTTGATGAAAAGAAAGCCATTAACATATTACAAAGTGCATTAAGTATGGATGAAATTTTCCGCATTTCACAATGTAAATCCGCAAAAGAAATTTGGAACACTTTAGTGGAAACTCATGAAGGAACCACTGAAGTTAAAAGATCTAGATTGAATACATTAAGTCAAGAATATGAGATGTTCCGAATGCAGCCCGAGAATCCATCATTGCATTACAGAAAATATTTGTTCATTTGACTAATCACTTAATGGCACTTGATAAGACATTTTCTAATGATGAATTAAATCTCAAAGTTCTTAGATCCTTGACTAGAGAATGGAAACCAAAAGTTACAGCAATATCGGAAAAGAAAAGTCTTTCTATAATGACTTCCGCGTCACTATTCAGAAAACTTCAAGAGCATGAATTAGAACTTGAAATATTGGAGAAGCATGAAATACAAGTAAAAGATTCAAAAGACGCTGCCTTAAAGACAAAAGTAAAAAATTATGACAGCAATCAAGAGGATGAGTCCAATAGTGATGAAAATGATGATCTTATCAAGAAGTTTGAAAAGTTTCTAAGAAAAGAAAGAAAAAGGGAGACCATTAAAGGGGAAGCACCAACAAGGAAGATTAAATGCTTTGAATGTGGAGAAAGAGGACATGTTAGAAGTGAATGCCCTACACTTTAAAAGAAGGATAAATTCAAGAAAAAGAATCATAAAAAGGAAAAGAAAGCATATGTAGCATGGAATGACAATGAAATAAGTTCATCTTCAGATGAAGAACATGTAAATCTTGCATTGATAGCAACACATCATTCCGATGAAGAAGAAGAAGAGGTTAGTAATGAAATCCCTTATTGTGATACTAATGCTTTAGGTGCTATTGAAGAACTCTTAAATGAATGCAAAGTATTGTATAAAATAATATCTTCACAAAAGAAACAAATTACATCTTTAGAAGAAAAAATTGATATTATGGAAAAAGAAGCAAAAGATGAGAAACAAAAGAAAATTAGTGAAGAAAAACAAGAATTGGTATGTAAAAATTGTGAATCACTTTCTTTCCAAATTGTTCAATTAAAAAGAGTCCTTGAAAGATATGAGAAAGGAAAAATTGGATTAGAAGCGGTCCTTAGTCAACAAAGATATTCAAATGATAAAAGTGGACTTGGTTATTCAAAGTTTTCCAAACCAATTTCTAGTAAAACTATTTTGTTAAGGCTAGTGACCAATCTTCCAAAGAGAAAGTGAACAAACCTAGGAATGTGTATCCTTATCCTAAAAAGAAAATATTTATGAAAAAGAAATCTTATGTTCCTAGATATAAGAGAAATTTTGTTCCTACTTATTTTTATTGTGGTATTATTGGCCATACACCTAATGCTTGTTATGTTAGAAACTTTAGTGTTGCAAGTGGGCATTATGTGTGGGTTAAGAAAGGAACTAATTATGAAGGACCCAAGGCACATTGGGTACCAAATAAAACTTAATTTATTTTGTAGGTTTGCTTGAAGACCACTTCAATTTTTTGCCTTGTTGATAAGTGGTTGTTCTAAGCTTTTGATGGGAGGCATAAACTAACTTTCTAATCTAGTTCTATAGTCCAAGGGTTATTTCAATTGGGGAATACCTTAAAGGAAAAATTCTTGGCATTGGCAAAGTTGGAGCACTAACTTTCACATTCATTGAAAATGTACTTTATGTTAAAAGACTAAAGCAAAATCTTCTAAACAAAAGCCAACTTTGTAACAAAGGCTTCAAGATCATGTTCGCCAAGGATGAATGTTTGATGAAGTCAATCATGAGGTAAATATCATAGGTAAAAATTATCTTTATTTTTCACAATTTTTTTATATACTTCAAGCCTTTTCCCATCCTTTTTGTTAATGACAAAGGAGGGGGGGGGGGGGAGGGGAAGAATTGTGTATTATTGTTTGGTTTCTCTAACAAAATGTGCAGATTTCAAAACTCTCTAAAATCATGGATTAAGGGGGAGGAATATCCAAGGGGGAGCAAACTTTAATTAGAGAAACAAGATTGGATCGAATTTTCAAGAATTGGGTTGTCATCATCAAAAAGGGGGAGAATGTGAAGACATAGCTTCTCAATGGTTTTTATGAAGACAACAATGTTCATTCAAGGTTATATGTACAAAAGGAAATGGATCAAAGACTTCATTATCATGGTCATGCTTCAACAATTTGTATTTCTCAAGACATCAAAATTTTCATGGTTGTCATCATCAAAAAGGGGGAGAATGTGAAGACAAGCTTCCAATATGTTTTGATGAAGACAAGCTCTACAATATGATCAAAGAAGGAAAAAGAAATATTGCCTAAGACTTGAATCGACTTGGATATTTAGGTATATGAAATTCTTATCTAAAAGAAATCTTAGTGCTCAAGTTTTATAATCATGCATTAAAAAGTCGTTCTTTGATTTAAAACCTTGATAAAACATTTTTCAAAGTTCATCTAAAGTCTTGGTCATTTTTTTAGATGATATATGGTTTTGAATCATTTGCATTAAAAAATTTCAGTTTTTACACTGATGCAATCGATTGTCATCCTGATGCAATCGATTGCACTAGGCTAAAATTCAATTTTTTTTGCACATTACACTTGGTGCAACCGATTGTCATCCTGATGCAATCGATTGCACCTGAAGCTTTTCTGAAAAATAGTTTGTTTGAAAGCACCTTTTCATGATACCTCTTGCATGCATCTTTTCCATTCATTGTGCAATAATTTTCAGAAATTCTTTCAAGCATGCCTTGATTATTGAATGGGTGCATGCACAATATATATTGAATTCAAAGTTTCATTTGTCTTTCACCTCTTTCAAAAAAAAAATTCTCTACAATCTCTAAGCATATTTTTCCATAACAGAAATTTTATACAAGATACGTTTTGAATACCATTTTCATATTACATTCATAAAAGTATCATTTGAGCACTTAGAGAGTTTATGATATTGAAATTTCATATTTGAAAGAGAAGAAGTCCTTCATAGGATTTATATACTACAAACTTGTTTCAAAAACTCTTGTTGTAACATATCTTATTTTTCCAGGATTGTTGGATATAAGATTGTTTGGTTGTAAACCTTGTTATCCGGATTGTGGATACAAGAGGTCAATTGTGAGAGGATTGTTCTCAATTGGACTTAGTTGGAAAAATACAAGAGGTTGTTCTTGGTGGTTCATTGTTAGTGACTTATATAGAAAGACTAGGAAGAGTCTTGTCTTGTCCAAACAATAGTGAAATCTCTTTCATGTTGAAATGGGACTGGAGTACTCTTGGACTGTGAGGGGAACCGGTATACTTCTTTGTGTTCTTTACTTTCTGCAATTTACCCCTTTTCATTACATAGTAACCTTTAGGAAAGTAAAAAAATAAAATCGTCGATAAATCGGAAAAATTGTTAAATGCCTAATTCCCCCCCCCCCCCCCCTCTTAGGTATACTTTATACTTACACCCCCAACGCAAGTTCTAATACATTTTGCATTTCCATCTGTTCTAGTGGTGAGTTAGTGTCACACCCTAATTTTTATCCCTAAGATCCCACTTCTTTTTGCATCATCTGCATAGTCTATCATGTATTTCATCTTGCATAATACCCAATTTATCAGCCAGAATAAACTTTTAGATTTACAGCCGAATCAGTCAAACTAAAAGTCAACTGTGCGTAAAATCAGTGGACGGAAAATTTTTAAATCGAGTATGCAAACGTTAGTCATATAAATCTACGTTTAGCGTAGTTTAACCTGGCATGTCCGTTTGAATTTTTCAACTACTTTTCTGTCGCATTTTTTATTAGTTTAAGTAATTTAACCATGTAAAATTTATTTCAAAATTTGACTAAACACTGTAATTTTCCGAGTAGTTTTTTTCGCGCTTATCATTTTGTTGTGGTCATTTTATTTTTTTGAGCACTTCGATACCAGTTCGTTTTTCGTTTTAAATCGTGTTTTATCTTAATTTTAGTTAAATAATATTTTCATTTAATTATATTTTATAGTTTTAGCTTATTTGATTTGATTTTATTTTATTATGTTTATCATTGTCTTATTATTATTCTTATACTTTTAATTTTGTAAAAAAAAAACTTAGTAGATAAGTTTAAAAAAAATCTCTGATCCCCTTTTATTTTTTTTAGTACATACACGCATTGCATGGGAACTACACTTCTCACAACTCACTTCACATTTATTGCTTTGTACTACTCTCTCCCATTTTTGAATGCAAAGAAAATATAATATAAAGAAACATACACACATAGGGAACACAAGTACTACACATACTTTTTCTGCATGCATGTGTGGTCCCACAACGTACTACATCACAAAACTTGATTTTTTTTAATATAACCTAATTTTTCAACTAATTTACCAAAAAAACCAACTTTTCAAAAAATTTACCAAAATGGTGTAGTTTGTGAATGAGGTATAAGGGAGGCGCCATATGGGATGGCGCCTCAGTTAGAGGCAAAATGCCAAACCATATGGCGCCTCAGGCAATGGTGGGGTGCCCTAGAAATTTCCTGAGGAGTAGCCATATGAAATGGCGCCTCAAGTCATTTTTTTTTAATGTTAAATTTATATTTAAATTTTTTTGTAATATATAAAAAATTATATTATTTAATATGTTATGTTGTGCCTATAAATAAGGGCTCACCTTCACTTGTTTTTGCACAACAATTGTCACCCAAACGCTAATTTCCTCCCTTCCCTCACCAATATCCCAAACTCTCCCTTACTCAACACAATGTCTTCATCCTCAAATAGCCGGCCGTCGTCGTCATCAGCAACGGAGGAGGAAAAGTGGCCAGAGTATCCACAGATGAAACGAAATGCCCTAGTTATATATTCAGCTGTCAAGCCTCCGTTGGAGATCCTACTTTGGAACACCCAGACGTTGGAGCATTTGCACAGGGAACTTCGCCGCTGGCTACCAGAAGAATTTCAGGAAGGTGAAAATATTAGGAAGATAGAAAGGCATGTTGAGGAGCCTGGTCCAAATGGAGTAACCCGCAGTTGGAAAAAAGTGGTGAGCAATGCCGGTGTCCTCATGATGATGATGTCAAAACAGGAAATTAAGTTGATGGTTGTAATTGCCTAGATAAGCTGCTTTTATGTGTTGTTATTGTTATTGTTATTGTTATTATTATTGTTATTTTTATTTTATGATTTGGTAATAGGTTTCGTTAAGTGATGCTTCGTTTAGGTTTGTTTTGTTGTTGTATTGAGTTATGTATGCCATAAATGAAATGAAATTTGTTCTTATTATAAATAGACAAGATTACATAAGTAATTATGCCGCTGTGCTAGGACCTAATACATTTGGACACTTAGTGCGATTGTGGCCTGGCTGGCGACACAACCTCACCATTTTTTCACCTGTATCCATCTTCGTTTGAATTCGGCTGCTGATAGGGCGACCCTTTTTATTTCTTCGCATCAAGTCGTTATGCCACACAAATTTGCCTTCATATGTAGGCCAGTAGTCCTCCTTTGCGACCACTTGAAAGCTTTTACGGTACATATTACATAGAGTACTGACTTGGTGAAGAACATGGAGATAGTTGGTTGGGTCCAGTCGGACCTTGGAATAGGCTGCTATGACATGGGAGCAAGGCATACGAAATGCCTGAAACTTTCCACAGTCACACCAACTGCTATCTAGTTCCACTCGATAAGATCCCCTAGGAAGTCCTTCGTTGTGATCAATAGACTCTACAATACTGAAGTGTCCTACAAAACGGTCGAAGACCGTGACAACGTGTGTGTTAGCCTTTGGAGCCTCGTCCTTCATGAATGTCATGGAATAGTCACTAAACAGCTGCCCAGATTGTATGACCGAACCCCACTTAGTACGTCTGGTATCAAAGAGCATAGCGAGTCTAAAATAAGTTGACCTCACAAGAGTGGTTATCGGCAGGTTCCGGATGCCTTTGAATACCGAGTTCATAGACTCAACGAGGTTTGTTGTCATATGGCCCCATCGCCGCCCATTGTCATACGCCCTTGTCCACTTCTCCCGTGGTATGTTATCAATCCAACTCAATGCTTTTGGGTTTATTTGTTTGATCTCGTCCCGGTAGTATCTGAACGTAGGCTCTGTAAATGCATATCCCGCGTTAGTAACCAGCTGCTTTAGGCCCTTGTCTTTGAACGCCCGCAGGACATTTTGCCCGATGTGTCTAATGCAATACACGTGGCTCGATGGAGGATCCTGCCAGCCGTTATCAGGATTGTTGTAAGCACTATCGATTGAGGGATGCCTATCAGAGATCAGACATACGTCAGGTTGGGGAGCAACATATTGTCAGAGATTTTTTAAGAAAAAACTCCAACCTCTAGCAGTCTCCCCTTCAACTAGAGCGAATGCGATAGGGAAAATGTTCCTGTTGCCATCCTGTGCCACGGTGATTAGTAGCGTGCCCTTATATTTTCCGTACAACCATGTTCCATCAATTTGAATTATAGGTTTACAAAACGTAAATCCTTTGATGCATGGTTCAAACGCCCAGAAGAGTCTGTGGAAAATGCCATTTCCACTTACATAATTCCCGTCAGGTGTATATGCCGGCAACGTCTCTAACAAGACAACAATACCTGGAGCATATTGTTTTAGGGTGACGAGGTATCTTGGGAGTTCTTTGTAAGAGTCCTCCCAATTTCCAAAAATCCTTTCAATCGCCTTCGTCCTAGCAATCCACGCCTTCCTGTACGAGGGAGTATAGTTGTATCTTTGCACCATATGAGTTATGATGGTACTGAATTTCACAGAAGGGTTATCGCTCACGGTTGATAGAATTTCGTTGCAGATCATCTAAGAGTCGAGCTTGCGATGATCCTGACTTGGATTGGTTAGTATGCAAGTGTTCTCCGGACCCATTGACCCTATCTTCCAGGAATCGCTTCGCTTCCGGAAAGATGTCGTTAGTCTAAAGGGGCAGGCCTCGTTGCGGCAGTAGATCTTGTATAGAGTCGGATTTGTTCGATCGACTCTATAATCTGCAGCCAAGTTCATATGGTATTGTTTAATTGCTCGAAGACAATCTTCTTTTGTACGAAAATTGTCTCCAACTTTTAGTACTCCCTCCGTCTGTTTGTATGGGTCGTAAAAAATATTTGTTGATGGCTGATCGTCGCCTAGGCTTAGTGTTGTCATGTGTTGGGGTGGGCGATAAACATGACTGTCTGGCAATTGGTCTGCCTCGTCGTCGTTTATCATTTTGTCAACAACGTCCTCCGCTTCTTCTTCCTCCTCGTCAACTGCATCAACCTCAGCTTGTTCGTTGTCAGAATCGTTGAAAACCTGCGATACCTCAAGTTGTTGCGACAGGTTGATTTTGTAACGTAACATATAACTCAACCTCATTGAAGCCGGAATGCTCATGGCTGAGAAACACATTACGCACATCTTCATCATCCCGTATTTTCATCTGAAAAAATTTGCACACATCATGCCCCTAAAAAAAGATAGGGATTTTGTATATAATTTGCCCAACTGGACCGCACTGCAATTTCTTCTCTAACCGGGCTTTCAAATGATAGAAATTTGTTCTTCTATCAATTAAAAACCTAGTCACTTATGTATCCCTAAAATTGAAACCACTCATTGGACAATCAAATATCTCACCAAGGATATGTGTAGTTATCAAGTATTGTGGTCTTTGAGCCATATCTGAATTTGTGTTAGGAAGAAATGGGTTACAAACTTTAAAGTTTGAAAGAAAAATAGTTTGCAGATTGGAAATGGTTTGAATGTAAGTGATGATAGGATGTATATTTCATGTGTATTAATAGGCAGAAAAATATTACAAGAAACGTGTCTCTGTAGTCTAATTGCTTCAGAAAAGCATTGCCAAAGAGGCATGTGCTATTCTGCATGCCTACACACTATCCTTGACATGACCACACAAGACTGCATGCCTACACTAAGCTTGACAAGACCACACAACTCTGCATGGCTACACTATTGACAAGATCACACTCTGTATGACTCAACAATGCATGCCTACACTCTTTTTCTACTGTTGCTAACCATGCCTCTGCACAAATTTAAAAACAAACATTTTTTTTAAACAAAAAAAAAAGACCTAAGGCGCCATTTCATATGGCTACTCCTCAGGAAATTTCTAGGGCACCCCACCATTGCCTGAGGCGCCATACGGTTTGGCATTTTGTCTATAACTGAGGTGCCATCCCATATGGCGCCTCCCTTATACCCCATTCCCAAACTACGCCATTTTGGTAAATTTTTTAAAAAGTTGATTTTTTTGGTAAATTAGTTGAAAAATTAGGTTATATTAAAAAAAATTCACAAAACTTATCTCAATTTCTCTCTTCATTTTCTTTAGGATTTTTATAATTCTCTCTCACAATTCACAACCATTGTCTGCAATAAAAAGAAAAAAGAATAATAACAACAGGATCCAAAAACCACTCTCCATGCTTTATCGCTCAGTTTTCTTTTTTTTTTCATTAATTTTTCTTTGACAACATATCACAAAGACAAGGAAACCATGCGCATACATACTCTTCACATAAAGCCACACGCGGTCACCTCACTATTCATCTTAAAACATTTTTTTCACACATTGAACCATCTATATTTTCTTCTTCTTCACTCATTTACTTACTACATCACATACTAAAAAAACACGAACCATTAAACTCACCTTCTTCACTTTCGTTCATCCTATCCCATACCTCTCTTTTCAAACCAAAGAAAAAGAAGTGCAAATCACTATTGTTACAAACCATCACCCACAATGCTTACTACTCCATGAAAGCATCTTCACTTCATCTCCACATCACAACAACCATACATTACCCTCATGAACTGCACATAAACAACAACAACAAACAGTAGCTATACCCTCCATTAATCTTCTAGAAAACCTACTTCATACTCATTAATAAACTTCCATAAAAAGCCTCATCCTTCATTACTTTCCATAACCCTCTCTCACTACATATCTCTATGCTTTTGAAAAATAAATAAATAAATAAATGCTCTTCTTTTAAAGGCTGGAACGTAAACGATCCACCTTGATACACTCTTCCTTTTGAGCAGCACCTTTTCCTCTCACTTGATCATATTTGAGCATCCGACAAACTACACCATTCACCTAATTTCATATACAGTAATAATACAAAACACTCTCACACCTTTCCTCCTTCAATATTTTTCACCTTCATGTCATGAAACAAAACAAAAAAAAAACACACTATGCTCCCCCCATGTTAGCACCATAACGCACCACCTATATTTCATGAGAATGGTCGTTAACGTCCTTAACATCATCACCAGCCGCCCTGCTTCTTTATGATACACAATACTCTCCCAAAACTGCCACATACTCCATGCTCACGTAAAACATCATCATCCCTTCATCACTCGATATCAAACTTCATTTCCATATATAACTTCCAACACTTCATCACCATCGAAATTTGAAAGAAGTTTGCTGAACGCCGCCACGAAATCACGCTTCGAAGATCTTCGCGACATAGGCGTCGACGACCTACGCGTGAGAAGGGAAAGTCACAAGTGTTCTTTCTTGTTGTTTGACTGTTTTCTTCCATTCTTATTGTTTTTTTTTGTGAACAATTTATTACTATTATATTAAGGGTAGTAACATAGAGTTTTATTTTAACCATGTCATGTTTTTAAGTTAAATACTATTCTTTGTTTTTGTGTGTTTGTTAGCTTTGTGTGTTGTATCATTCTCTAGCCTTGCCTTTTGGAATAGTGATGACTTAATATGTTTTTTTTTGTTGTTACTGTCGCTCCCAATGATTTCGCATCCAACGGTACAAACGCGAGAGTGGCGCAAAAGACACAGAGTCGCCAGCAAAGTGTATTTATCCCGAGAGAGGGAAAGGAAACAGTGCATAAACCTGAAGAGAAAGGAAAGAACATGGTCTCACGACCAAGAGAAACGGGTAAGGGAGTCGGTTACGTGAAGGGAAGGTGTTAGCACCCAACACGTCCATCGTACTCGATGGGATCCACGCTTGCTGTCTACATCAACGGGTATCGTCGTCTGGAATTCAGCTGCTACTGGAAAGGAAAAAGAACGAGAACGGAAAGAAACAAAGAAACAAATGTAGAGAAAATAAAAGAAGTGCTTGAATGGGCCCTACCCCACTGCCTACGTATCTCATCGGGAGCGTGAGAATCAGAGCGACGTAGTTCCCCTCACTAGGGATGGATTGTGTTTTTTAAGGAACGACTAACGTTCTAGCTCAGGTGTTGCAGGCTCGCTGAATCGAGTGTGTTACCGTCTTGCAAGAGAACGAGTAGGAGCACGTTCGTACGTTGAGAGTGAGTGATATGAGAAAAGAATTCCCGAAGGAAAGACGTTATTGTCTGTTTGAAGTTTTTTAAGCAAGAAGCGTTTTTTACATTTATTTGTAACTTGCATTGAACCAAAGTCTTAAATACAGGAACGAATACTTCGCGCATCGCCCCCAATAGGACGTACACTAAGTATCCTAGAAGAATGAGAGGAAGCCCCTCATTCCCCACTTCCCACATAGAAGGCTCGAGCGCAATACGCGTTAATTTTTATTATGTGTTTTCAAGAAGTTTTGAGATGAGAAGGGAGAAGACTCAATGGAAACTCTAACCTAAAGCTAACATGCAAAGGAGATCCTAGGGTTAGTGAGGTTTAGGAGAGAAACAACTACCTAAGACCTAATGCTAATCCTACTCCAAGGTTAATCGGAAATTAAGTTGGACTAGGTAGCACTAAAGGGAAAGGAATTCAAGACTTAAACAAGTCTTGAGATTCAAGGGAAGAGAAAGAGTGAAAGAGAGGAAGAAGAAAGAGAAAGATAAGAAAAGAGATGGGGCAGCAAGCACATCATAATCATTATATCCAAATCATAACATAGAACATGTTTCAAAGATCATACAAGCACATATCAAGTATACAAGTGAAGGCACACAAGAAAGGATGCAACTAAACTTGCACAAGATTCACAATTTCACACACTAAGATTTCATACAAAGATGACATGAAAAAAATAAGATGAAAGTGAAACCAAGTGAGAGTTCAAATCATATCATGATCATCTAATCAAAACATGGAAAAATGTTTCACATTATGATGCATTATGAGCCAAAGAAACCACAAAACCAATGATGATGATATGCATCATACAAATCAAACAATGATGATCAAGTGAGATGAAAACCAAGTAATGAACTCAAGGTGCAGTAGCATATGTATCAACATCATACCAAAATCAAACTCAAGTCATGCAAGATGAATCCTTAAGCAACACATTCAAAACATGCATCAAAGTTAATCAAAACATCTACTTATCATTCATGCCAACAAACAAAGAAACATGTGAAGCAAAGAGTGAGAACAGGTCACATAAAGCACCTTAAACCAAGAGGGTCAGAACCTATAGCATGTCATATAAGTCAAACAAAAGGCCTCATGCATTGGTTGTATCAAACAAGGAAACATTTCACAAGATTAAGTCAAACATACAACAAAATTCAAGTCAAAATAACATCAACTTAGAAAATCAAGATCAAATTGTAAAATGAATCAATGAAGATAATTCCAAAGCCACAAACAAGATCAAACAGAACATGATCACACCATATAATCATTTCAAGCATCAATCAATCACAAGTAAACAAATGCACTCAAACTAGGTCAAGTGTCTAAGCATGCCTCAACCAAATTCAAACCACAAGTGAAAATCAACCAAAAATAGCAAAGTGGTCCAATAAATTCCCAAACAAATAATCAAAGGCAAATTTAAACATCCAATTAACAAGTGCAAAAGAATCGGAATAGAACTAGATCAATAGCATGTTCAAAAGAGCTTCACAAGATAAGGTATGCAAGTGACTGTGTATGAATCGAGGAGCATAAAAAATCACATGAAAAACAGTCAAAGGTGATCATCAAGACAGCAAGATAACATTCAAACATTTCTCATCCACATGTCAAGACAAGGAAAAAAAATCGGATCAAGAAGGCATGGAAAAGTCATCCAACATGAGTATTAATCACAAGGGCTAACATGAAAGACACTTTGGAAAATAAAATCGGAATTAATTATTAAAACAAATGGAAAATATAAATAAAATTCATAGAAAATTAAATAAGACAATAAAATACGTTCATGAATTTTTTTGGAATTTTTTGATGATAGAAACTATTTTTAATAATTAAAAAGGAAACGAAAATATAAAAAGAAAAATAAAGTAAGTGTTAAAATGGAGGGGTGCATTAGTAATGGAAAAGGGAAGGCCACGATTTGGGCTGATACTGGGGGGTATGAACAGAATTCGCTTGGCCCAATGATAGTGGATACATCAGAAATAAAAAAAAAAAAAGAAATGGAAATACGAATGTAACAAATATTATGTAAACATTATCAATTGGTCACATGTACACTTAAGTTACTAAAGACAAAACAAAACCAACAACCACTCACATATTGCCACCTCGTCATCATCTTCATGAAACCATGCAAGAACGTGAACAGTACCAGTGGCAGCCCTCCATTCCGGACCACCGCCGGAAACCACCATAGTCCGGCCGGCCACCACCGTCGGCGGCGGGGGGCGGCCGAAAACGCGCAAAAACACCCTTCCCCCCTCAAAATTTTGTGTAGATTCCAAAAATGCCCTTAGTTTCTCAAAATTCTTCCTCTAAAGCCATGAAAATCAAACCTCAAGAAACAACACACGTGGATCCATCATCTCAAATCAAAACAACCAACATTCTACCATGTAGTACACTCCATGGAGATCTCAAATATGCAAAAACAATTGAAAAACAACCACTAAATCTCAAGCAATCATGATTTAAAGTTTGAACACACAAAATGAAACTTCATTAAAACTCACAAATAAGTACTCAAACATTGTCTACCCTAAGGTAGGACTTCAGATGCACCAATAAAAGTTCTAAAAAGCACCTAAAACGAGAGTTACGAGTTAGAGAAAAAATACCTAACGGAGGAGCTCTGTTGGCTCTTCCAACAATGGCAAGAGCTTCAGAAAACCAATTGGAAACCTTCATTGAGCTTTAGAGAGTAAGGACCAAGCAATAGAATGAACAGAAATTGCAGTATAATTCAGATTCGAAAAGGAGAAGAATGAGAGAGTGTATGTATTTTTTTCTCTGAACTTACCAACTACTGCCTTTTTTCCTCATTCTAGGGTTTCTCTCCTTAAATATGGTGGGTTAAGAGATTTTATTTGGGCATGAAATGTGGAATGGTTTGTTTGAAGTTTTTTGGCAAAGATTGGAAGAGAGAGAGGGTGGTACGGTTTAAGCAAATGGGAGGGTGCTTGGAGTGATTTTTTGTGAGCTCAAATGGGACGTGAAGAATATGTGTGGGTACTGAAAAGGTTTGGTATGTGGGAAAGAAAATAAGGTAAAGTTCACACACTTTCTCCTTTTCCTTTTATGGCAACACAAACATTTGAAACATGCATGGCATGCGTTTTTGCTTGGCTACATTTGGTAGTGAATTTGGCACAAAGAGTGTGCTACAATTCGCATGGGCTTGAATCATATCCAGGTTACAACAACAACCCACTAGAAACTACCAAATACAAGCCTTTAACACAACCTGAACCCATCATTTTTCATGGCCATTACTTAGTACACCTTGTTCCATTTAAGACAACCAAAGATTCAAGGAAATGTAGGAAATATGGAGAACAAAATTCATGTTAAAAATAAGATGATTTGAGGCTTAGAACATTGTGAAAACAAGCCATGAAGATATGTCCACAAGTCTGCCAAACAAATAACTTAGAAAAATTTCTAAGTTTTCAAATTTACAACTTGGAACCTTGAACTTTAAGCAACCATAAGTTAAGTAATACTACATGAAATGAGGAATGCTTATACTCTTTGGAAAGCCTACACATGATAGAACAACTTTGGTATTTGAATCATGATGAGAAAAGGTCTCTAACACACTTAAAATCAACAAAGAAATCCAAGAAAACAAGCTGGCCCTGTGGGCATATCATGGCAAAACGTGCATGGCAGCATGGCCCATGAAAAATTCAGCATGAACCATTCCTCTTTGAGCCTTGATATCTCTATGATAACTTGTTCAAATGAAAAAAAGTTTGACATCAAAGTTGAAGAGGACATGGAGAGTAACAACTTTGATGTTTATACTTTTTTCATTTGAAGCTTCTTTGATGGAGAAAAATGGCTGGACATTTGGCACGCCACCTGTTCGATGAAATTATGGCCGGGTGACTTGAAATTGCCTTGCCATGACTTGATTTTTGCCCTAGTTTTGTCAAACTTTGATGGATCATAACTCACTCAATTTTGATCCAATTGAGGAGTTCTTTATATGGATTTGAAGCTTGAAACAAGATCTTTTGTTGTGGCCTGGTGGATTTTTGATTTGATGCTTTAAAATTGAGAAAACCTGATTCAAAGAGAGGTACTAAAATGGCCAAAACTTACTATTTTTGGAAACCCTACTATTCCAAATATGGCAACTTCTCACATTTCTTGATTTTTGATGAACCTCTTGGATTTTCTTGATCAAATCTTCAGCAATGATCACATTTGACTTGAAAATCATGATGTTGACCTCAAAAAGTTAGGAGTTGACTTTTTCAATGCACAGTTGACTTTATCCCCAATTCTCCTGATTTTGAAATTTCTGATCAATTGAAAACCTTTTGAAACAAATTGATGGGCAATCTTCCATCCCTAGACACTTGAGGACATAAGGGACGCCATGAGATTAAGTCTTGCCAAAAAAATCATAAATAAACTGATTCTAAAGCAAACCCTAATTTTGGTACCCTCTGGTTAGGAGGAGATAACACATCCTCCAAATTCAAATTCCTCTGAATATGATGTGTATCATGTCCACCAATGATGACATGTGCCACTTGGATATGATAAAGAATCAAAGAGCTTGCTCATTTGGGGGTTAGATCCCAGAATCTCCAAAACCCTAATTTAAGAAATCAGGTTAGGAGAGTGTGATTCCTTTGAATTCTCTTGCCAATCTTGATCTTGTGATGAGATGATGGACGAATTAAGACACCTTGAGGCTTAAGGCTCCTTTGTGGTTCAAGAATTGATAGCATCAAGAATTTTCTCTCCTCTTAGCCCCTTGACAATACACATGAACTGTTGCTTGAAACCCTGAAAACCTCTTCTTCCCTTGAGTTAAACCAAGTACCTTGATCCCATGCTAAGAACCAATGATATGCAAAGATGATGATGCAAGAATGAAATGAAACATAAGCCAGTTAGTGCTAAAAGTAAGAAAGCAAATTTTGAGGTGTTACAGCTGCCCCTATTCAAACTTCTTGAATCCGAGGGTACGAAAGCAAAGGGCTTTCAGACTATCGGGATACATGGAGATTGAATACCAAAAGAACCTGGAAATTTGCAACCCGTGGGGATCAAAGGTAAGTGTTTGCCAACCGAAAGTGGACTTAGACACAGTAGATACCAACCAAAAGTTGGGATAAAAGAAGGGTACCAACCAATAGTTGGGATAGCCAAGAAAAGATACCAACCAAAAGTTGGGATAAAAGAAGGGTACCAACCAATAATTGGGATAACCAAGAAAAGACATACCAACCAATAGTTGGGATAAAAGAAGGGTACCAACCAATAGTTGGGATAACCAAAAGAGACATACCAACCAATAGTTGGGATAAAAGAAGGGTACCAACCAATAGTTGGGATAACCAAAAAAAGATACCAACCAATAGTTGGGATAAAAGAAGGGTACCAACCAATAGTTGGGATAACCAAAAAAAGATACCAACCAATAGTTGGGATAAAAGAAGGGTACCAACCAATAGTTGGGATAACCAAGAAAAGACATACCAACCAATAGTTGGGATAAAAGAAGGGTACCAACCAATAGTTGGGATAACCAAAAGAAATATACCAACCAATAGTTGGGATAAAAGAAGGGTACCAACCAATAGTTGGGATAACCAAAAGAAACATACCAACCAATAGTTTGGATAAAAGAAGGGTACCAACCAATAGTTGGGATAACCAAGAAAGACATACCAACCAATAGTTGGGATAAAAGAAGGGTACCAACCAATAGTTGGGATAACCAAGAAAGACATACCAACCAATAGTTGGGATAATAGAAGGGTACCAACCAATAGTTAGGATAACCAAGAAAAGACACCAACCAATAGTTGGGATAACGAGGACGACCGAAGGCGAACTCGAAAAGATGGACTTTCAAACCTGAAATAAATAGAATCAACAGATCTACAAAGATGAATCTGCTGGGGAAGAGAGAAATCCAAACAGGCAACTCTGCGGGGGGAGCGTAAGGAGGACCGACAAGGAGGACGAATCCACTGGTTGTGGTGTGATGTTTGAACAAAATCTCCTGAATCATGTTACTTTCTGCTAGGGACCAGAACTGGTAAAGGATATCAAACCTGGCTTATGCTTCGAATGCATAAGTTTGAATTTTTCTATGGCGTAATGCTCCATACGAAATGGAAATGCTACGCGTCAGGGAGGATGCTATGCAAAATGCTTATGCAATGCAAAAGGAACGCCTCAGCAAAATAAATGCTGAAGATGAAGGCAAATCCACCGGGGATGACAAACTAAATTGTCCTCTGAAATAAGAGACCCTGCTGAAAGAGACTTCATTCTACTGAGGAAGACATTGATCATAAACTCTGCTGGAGATGAAAGCTCCGAGAAAATACCCACTCTGTTGGGGATGGCTATGAACGAATATTGAAGATGGAACCCAAAGAGAAATTCTCTCCACTGAGAATTACCAACTGACTTCTACCGGGATCTGAAAAGATGCCAATAATAATTGGAGTTAAGACTTGCTGGGGATATCAACTGCTGTTGAACAAACCACTGAGAGGATCACCACCAAACTTTGCTTGGGGAGACAAGTCAATAATTCCAAACCTGCTTGGGGATTATTATCGAACTCAACCTGCTGCCAGGAGATGCTCTTACCTTAACCCTGCCGGGGAATATCAACCAATACCAACAAGTCTACTTGGGGAACGGTAGATGATGACATCAACTCTACTAGAAGATAACATCAAGCTTACCCATCTGAGGGGATTAACTCATACCGTTGCTGGTGAAAAGAAAATTTCTTGACTAGCTGAGTGCTCAAATCCTGTGGGGAAAATAACATCTTTACCCAAAGAAGATATTCCATAAGTCCCTGGCTGGGGATGCAACAACATCAACTTCCGATTATTTGCTGAGAAAGTGATAAATCAATCACACTACAAGCTGGGGAATTAATCCTCTGTACTCTACTGAGGAAGATAATCCTCGATACTCTGGCTGAGGAAAGTAACAACCTACTGAGGAGGACGAAGTTTCAATGTTGAGGAGAATAGCTCTACTGGGGATAAACCCTGCTACCCTGCTGGGGATTAGAGCATGCCGTTGCTGACGGAACTACGCTTCCTGACCTACTGAGGAAAGTGATTACCAGGCTCTGTGGGGAAAATAAATTCTTTTCAAAGACATCCAACACACCTCCTGCTGGAGATACAACCACACTCACCTCAGAGCAATCCACTTTAAACTGCTTGCTGGGGAGAATGAGTTCTGCTGAGGATGATGAACTTTCAGTGCTAGGGAGAGTAACGCTACTGGGGAAAAACAAACTTGTTACCCATCCTGACCTGTCTCTATGGTCATAAACTGCCCTTTGAACTCTCCACTTGCCCCAGACCACCAGGTCTAAAGGAAGAAATCATCTCAAGAGGATTTTATGGAAGACCAGACATTCACACTACCCCAGGGTCTTCAAACTCTTTGAGAGATTTATCAGCTCTCGACATAACTGCCCCAGACTGCATATTCCATGAACTAAATTACCTCGAAAGGATTTGTAATGACTTGAAAATACTCTTCCCCAGTATTCTGAACTTTGAAGGGGTGCCCCGAGTCTTGAAGAAACTTTGCCCCTGACTAATCACATACCCCTTGACATGACTGTCCTTCAGAGTTTTCACCATCTCAACTTGGCGTGATCGAGCTTCTCGACCGACGCTCATTGTGTAAGCCTCTTTGATGTCAAACACATACAAGCAGAAAATGTTTATTATGAGAATGACGAATCTAATGCAACACTCATGTTATCCTTGAAGTTTTATTGAAAATGCGTCACCAAGCCTCGTGAACAAATCACTAGCTAGGATGCGACATTGATTTTTGAAGGGAAACAATACGCACACGCAATACCAACAAAAATATTACTAGCATAACTCATAGGAGTCGGGAACTCTATCTCGCTGAAGTACGCCTTCGGACTAACCCTGCTTCAATTAGGACTTTTTAAGGGTTGTAATGTGGCCTGGTTCACGGTTTTGAGAAAAAGATTTAAGGCTCAAAGTTTATTGGTGCC
The DNA here is from genome assembly GCA_022829125.1 of Lathyrus tuberosus. Classification (NCBI taxonomy): domain Eukaryota; kingdom Viridiplantae; phylum Streptophyta; class Magnoliopsida; order Fabales; family Fabaceae; genus Lathyrus; species Lathyrus tuberosus. The sequence goes on from JALAZF010000153.1 coordinate 11,258,180, forward strand.
CACCCATTCTCCATGATGTTCTCCGGTCCTACGTTCAGCTAATCTGGCACAAGCACTCGTCTCTCAAAAATATTTAATGATCTTTAAGGAATCCATGCACTGGTGATTCGACACCTGACGAGGTTTTGGAGCAACAGTCACCCCTTTTGTCTTTTGTGTCTGTAGTCACACGACTTTGTTCTGCTCAAGGATTTTCTCTTTTGAACATTCCTTTTTTTCATTTTTCGCTTTTTTATTTCCCTGATTTTGCCTGGACTGATTCTTTTTTATCGATTTTTGAAGTCCAGCGGGATGCCCTAACTTTTGCCTAAGTCGCTTGTTTCCAAGTTTCGACTTAGCGGGCTTTCTTTCTTTTTCTCCTTTTTCTCTTTTTTTTGAACAAGTCGTGTGACACCGTTTTGCCTGACTTGTTTGAAAGGGCTGTGACTGTTTCACTCTTTGATTGTTGAGGAGTAACCATTGTGGTTCTACACCTCTTAACCTCTCGATAGTGGAATAGAAGGTAATGGATCCTCAGATGTACACTCCTTCTGAAAGTTGAACACTTGGTCAAACTAACAGATGCCTACCCTGCCCTTGGGTTAAAATTGAGGGTTTTTCGTTTTCAGAAAGAACTCCTACTACTAGGCTCAAAGGGGTTGACAAAGGTCTATCTCCTTATCTCTCCAGTGTTTGTGAATTGGAAATAATGCCTGTACATCCTTAACAGGGTTTTATCCAAAAATGTACCATTAGAAATCTGCGTTCTTATTTCTTCATCCTCCCTCCAAGAGTCTAGTCAAGAAAGATAGTATTGCAGTGCATACAAGCATTTAAAATGAGTGAACACGAATGGAATTCTTCAAGAAAAACATACTCATCGCATTATGATTGTCATTCAGAAACAAACGAGTTCTTACATGCAAGCAATGTTTAAACAAACAAATGAAAGCTACCTATGAAAATGCAATAAAGAAACTAATGATTTCCACATAGAGGAAGGCTTGACTCCGTTTGGACTTATTACTTCTGATGACGCTCTTGCAATCTGGTGCTTACTCTGACAAAGAAGCTTCAATCTAAAGGGGTACCATCTGGCGTGATGACCTTTGAGTCGATCAAGCCTTGTACCTTGTGCTGGAATACATTACAATTATCAATTGTGTGCCCAAACGTTCCCGAGTGGAACTCACAGCTAGCGTTCATGTCATAATCTTGAGCAGACGAGCAAACAACTGACTATAAGGGATAGGAATAGGATCAAATATCCTCTTGGGCCTTCTTGGTCTCGGTTGCCCCTGCTGCTGATAATTCTGTTGTCGATGCTGATTTGGGCGCCTCACCTGCGCTTGCACTTTCCTTTCCACATTTGGCTGAGGCACCAACAAAGGTTGCTGACATAGAGCTTCTGCAGCAAAAGGTTGTGGAGAGAGTCCATGACATGAGGTGGATCCTGCAAAGAGGGGAGGAGTCTCCACTTCTGATGAGAACTTGATTGCCCCTGAATCAATGAGTTATTGGACCTTATGCTTGAACCTTGTACAATTTTCAACATTGTGACCAGGTGCCCCAGAATGGAAGTCACACCTAGCATTCATATTGGAACCCAAAGAAAACCCTGTCGGAGTTGGTCTTAGAGCGACACGCTCGACTAGTTTGAGCTTGAGCAGATAAGGAAGCAATTGCCCATACGGCATCGGAGGGGGATCAAACTTCTTCCTAGGCCTCTCTAGCCTAGGATCCTCTTGGGGAGCAGGGAGTGATTGCCGAAGAGAAAGCTCAGAAACTTCAGATTGTGGAGGGGATTCACGAGACACTCCATGATCTAGAAAAGGTCCCAAAGAGATGAGAGGAGTAAGGATTTCTGTTGCGGATGCGAGCACAGGATTATTTTCCTTCTTTAACACCTTATTCAAGATTTCCATGACCAGGCCCATCTGAGTCTTCAACTGGTCGACCTCCTCCCTCATCATCTTCTGGTCTTGTATGAGTTTGCATATTCCCCATAAATTTCCCCATCTGGCCTCCCATTTCCCTCAACTCAGCTTGAATTTGCTCCATGATCAACTCTTGAATGGCTTGAGGAGTTAAGTCTACAATTCTAAAGAAAACCAGATCAGAACAAGAATAACCAGCCTTGAACACCTGTTATGCACATGAGTATGGAACTGCAATGCAAATGCCATGTTCAAATATTTCCAAGGAATAATTCTGTTTTAATTCAAGACTTTTCAGAAGAACCACAAGGAATAAATGGAAATGCTCAACAGTGAGCCTCAACAATGATATCCTTGGAAATACAAGAACATGTATGCAAGAATGATGATGCATATGCAACGGACATGGGATCAAGGTATCCAACATCTGTGCTGAACTGGTTGGACAAGCTTGAGGCTCTGTACAAACTCTTGAGTCAAACTGGGATAACAGAATAACCACACTGATACGGATGTTGAGACAAAGAATCCAAAACTACCGGGTAGGTAGAAGGTCACGGTTACCTGCAAACCTGTAAACAACCCGCCCCTCTCACATGTGGGTACTAGGATCCTCAGTATCCCGGGCTCTCAGGTCGAGAAATGATGATATGTTCACCATTTCTGGTTTGGCATCATCACCAATCGAGGAGGCCTTAACTGATTCACAAAAACGAAAGATCCTCAGCTTCAGAGGTTTGAGAAGCAATAGCACATTCAACCCGAAGGATACAATGCTACCGCCAATCAAAGAGGTCGTCCGCTGATTCACCTCAAAAGGAAAACGTATAGCAAGTCCCCAGCATTGGGACCTCGGATCGAGAATGTGCAATGGGTTTGCCACAGAACGTGGTCTGCCACTGTCATATCTTGGGAGGAGTGCCGCAACTGAGTCCTCGGGAATGGTCTCCAGAGTCGACAATCCCTCAAGAGAATACCTACTGGCCTGTACCAACGCACAGTAGCAGGTAGCTCCTGATAGAACCTCATCTGGTTGTGGGTCTCATGAACGACAATACATGGCCACCCCCATGCAAGCGTCACGACTATCCAATCTAAAACCTGTGTGTATGCTCAAGCCTGGGTAGTGGGCTTATCTCTCAGAACATCCCAACCCGCCAAACAGAAAACCAGCCAGCACAGCACAGTAATATCCAGTATGACAGTAATAAAATGAAATGCAATGCAATAAAAGCTGTAAATACAGTAAAACAAATATAACAGCAAATACAGTAATATACAACACTACAAAGCACCACAAAAACACCCAATGAAAAGAAACAGACAAGCGCTAGGATAGACTCGCTAAAGGGGATGGACCAGCAAGAGGTCAACCAGATTCCCCACCAGAGTCGCCAGCTGTCGCTCCCGAGGATTTCGCATCCAACGGTACAAACGCGAGAGTGGCGCAAAAGACACAGAGTCGCCAGCAAAGTGTATTTATCCCGAGAGATGGAAAGGAAACGCTGCATAAACCAGAAGAGAAAGGAAAGAACATGGTCTCACGACCAAGAGAAACGGGTAAGGGAGTCGATTACGTGAAGGGAAGGTGTTAGCACCCAACACGTCCATCGTACTTGATGGGATCCACGCTTGCTGTCTGCATCAAAGGGTATCGTCGTCTAGAATTCAGCTGCTACTGGAAAGGAAAAAGAACGAGAACGGAAAGAAATGAAGAAACAAATGTAGGGAAAATAAAAGAAGTACTCGAATGGGCCCCTACCCCACTGCCTACGTATCTCATCGGGAACGTGAGAATCAGAGCGACGTAGTTCCCCTCACTAGGGATGGATTGTGTTTTTTAAGGAACGGCTAATGTTCTAGCTCAGGTGTTGCAGACTCGCTGAATCGAGTGCGTTACCATCTTGCAAGAGAACGAGTAGGAGCAAGTTCGTACGTTGAGAGTGAGTGAGATGAGAAAAGAATTCCCGAAGGAAAGACGTTATTGTCTGTTTGAAGTTTTTTAAGCAAGAAGCGTTTTTTACATTTATTTGTAACTTGCATTGAACCAAAGTCTTAAATACAGGAACGAATACTTCGCACATCGCCCCCAACAGGACGTACACTAAGTATCCTAGAAGAATGAGAGGAAACCCCTCATTCCCCACTTCCCACATAGAAGGCTCGAGCGCAATACGCGTTAATTTTTATTATGTGTTTTCAAGAAGTTTTGAGATGAGAAGGGAGAGGACTCAATGGAAACTCTAACCTAAAGCTAACACGCAAAGGAGATCCTAGGGTTAGTGAGGTTTAGGAGAGAAACAACTACCTAAGACCTAATGCTAATCCTACTCCAAGCTTAATCAGAAATTAAGTTGGACTAGGTAGCTCTAAAGGGAAAGGAATCCAAGACTTAAACAAGTATTGAGATTCAAGGGAAGAGAAAAAGTGAAAGAGAGGAAGAAGAAAGAGAAATATAAGAAAAAAGATGGGGCAGCAAGGACATCATAATCATCATATCCAAATCATAACATAGAACATGCTTCAAAGATCATACAAGCACATATCAAGTATACAAGTGAAGGCACACAAGAAAGGATGCAAGTAAACTTGCACAAGATTCACAATTTCACAGACTAAGATTTCATACAAATATGACATGAACAAAATAAGATGAAAGTGAAACCAAATCAGAGTTCAATTCATATCATGATCATCTAATCCAAACATGCAAGAATGTTTCACATTATGAGCCAAAGAAACCACAAAACCAATGATGATGATATGCATCATACAAATCAAACCATGATGATCAAGTGAGATAAAAACTAAGTAATGAACTCAAGGGGAAGTAGAATATGTATCAACATCATACCAAAATCAAACTCAAGTCATGTAAGATGAATCCTTAAGCAACACATTCAAAACATGCATCAAAGTTAATCAAAACATCCACTTATCATTCATGCCAACAAACAAAGAAACATGTGAAGCAAAGAGTGAGAACATGTCACATAAAGCACCTTAAACCAAGAGGGTCAGAACCTCTAGCATGTCATACAAGTCAAACAAAAGTCCTCATGCATTGGTTGTATCAAACAAGGAAACATTTCACAAGATTAAGTCAAACATACCACAAAATTCAAGTCAAAATATCATCAACTTAGAAAATCAAGATCAAATTGGAAAATGAATCAATGAAGATGATTCCAAATCCATAAACAAGGTCAAACAGAACATGATCACACCATATAATCATTTCAAGCATCAATCAATCACAAGTAAACAAATGCACTCAAACTAGGTCAAGTGTCTAAGCATGCCTCAACCAAATTCAAACCACAAGTGAAATTCAACCAAAAATAGAAAAGTGGTCCAATAAATTCCCAAAAAAATAATCAAAGGCAATTTTAAACATCCAATTAACAAGTGCAAAAGAATCGGAACATAACTAGATCAATAGCATGTTCAAAAGAGCTTCACAAGATAAGGTATGCAAGTGATCGTGTATGAATCGAGGAGCATAAAAAATCACATGAAAAACAATCAAAGGTGATCATCAAGGCAGCAAGATAACATTCAAACATTTCTCATCCACATGTCAAGACAAGGAAAAAAAATTGGCTCAAGAAGGCATGGCAAAGTCATCCAACATGAGTATTAATCACAAGGGCTAACATGAAAGACACTTTGGAAAAGAAAATCGGAATTAATTATTAAAACAAATGGAAAATAAAAATAAAATTCATAGAAAATTAAATAAGACATTATAATACGTTCATGATTTTGTTTGGAATTTTTTGATAAAATAAACTATTTTTAATAATTAAAAAGGAAACGAAAATAAAAAAAGAAAAATAAAGTAAGTGTTAAAATGGAGGGGTGCATTAGTAATGGAAAAGGGAAGGCCACGATTTGGGCTGGTACTGGGGGGTATGAACAGAATTTGCTGGGCCAAATGATAGTGGTTACATCAGAAATAAAAAAAAAAAGAAATGGAAATAAGAATGTAACAAATATTATGTAAACATTATCAATTGGTCACATGTACACTTAAGTTACTAAAGACAAAACAAAATGAGTACTCAAACATTCATTAAAACTCATTAAAACTCAAAATGAAACTTCATTAAAACTCACAAATAAGTACTCAAACATTGCCTACCCTAAGGTAGGACTTCAGATGCACCAACAAAAGTTCAAAAAAGCACCTAAAACGAGAGTTACGAGTTAGAGAAAAAATACCTAACGGAGGAGCTCCGTTGGCTCTTCAAACAATGTCAAGAGCTTCAGAAAACCAATTGGAAACCTTCACTAAGCTTCAGAGAGTAAGGACCAAGCAATAGAATAAACAGAAATTGCAGTATAATTCAGATTCGAAAAGGAGAAGAATGAGAGAGTGTGTGTATTTTTTTCTCTGAACTTACCAACTGCTACCTTTTTTCCTCATTCTAGGTTTCTCTCCTTAAATATGGTGGATTAAGAGAGTTTATTTGGGCCTGAAATGTGGAGTGGTTTGTTTGGAGTTTTTTTGGCAAAGATTGGAAGAGAGAGAGGGTGGTACGGTTTAAGCAAATGGGAGGGTGCTTGGAGTGATTTTTTGTGAGCTCAAATGGGACGTGAAGAATATGTGTGGGTACTGAAAAGGTTTGGTATGTGGGAAAGAAAATAGGGTAAAGTTCACACACTTTCTCCTTTTCATTTTATGGCAACATAAACATTTGAAACATACATGGCATGCATTTTTGCTTGGCTACATTTGGTAGTGAATTTGGCACAAAGAGTGTGCTACAATTCGCATGGGCTTGAATCATATCCATGTTACAACAACAACCCACTAGAAACTACCAAATACAAGCCTTTAACACAACCTGAACCCATCATTTTTCATGGCCATTACTTAGTACACCTTGTCCCATTTAAGACAACCAAATATTGAAGGAAATGTAGGAAATGTGGAGAACAAAATTCATGTTAAAAATAAGATGATTTGAGGCTTAGAACATTGTGAAAACAAGCCATGAAGATATGTCCACAAGTCTGCCAAACAAATAACTTAGAAAAATTTCTAAGTTTTCAAATTTACAACTTGGAACCTTGAACTTTAAGCAACCATAAGTTAAGTAATACTACATGAAATGAGGAATGCTTATACTCTTTGGAAAGCCTACACATGATAGAACAACTTTGGTATTTGAATCATGATGAGAAAAGGTCTCTAACACACTTAAAATCAACAAAGAAATCCAAGAAAACAAGCTGGCCCTGTGGGCATATCATGGCAAAACGTGCATGGCAGCATGGCCCATGAAAAATTCAGCATGAACCATTCCTCTTTGAGCCTTGATATCTCTATGATAACTTGTTCAAATGAAAAAAAGTTTGACATCAAAGTTGAAGAGGACATGGAGAGTAACAACTTTGATGTTTATAATTTTTTCATTTGAAGCTTCTTTGATGGAGAAAAATGGCTGGACATTTGGCACGCCACCTGTTCGATGAAATTATGGCCGGGTGACTTGAAATTGCCTTGCCATGACTTGATTTTTGCCCTAGTTTTGTCAAACTTTGATGGATCATAACTCACTCAATTTTGATCCAATGGAGGAGTTCTTTATATGGATTTGAAGCTTGAAACAAGATCTTTTGTTGTGGTCTGGTGGATTTTTGATTTGATGCTTTAAAATTGAGAAAACCAGATTCAAAGAGAGGTGCTAAAATGGCCAAAACTTACTATTTTTGGAAACCCTACTATTCCAAATATGGCAACTTCTCACATTTCTTGATTTTTGATGAACCTCTTGGATTTTCTTGATCAAATCTTCAGCAATGATCACATTTGACTTGAGAATCATGATGTTGAACTCAAAAATCAGGAGTTGACTTTTTCAATGCACAGTTGACTTTATCCCCAATTCTCCTGATTTTGAAATTTCTGATCAATTGAAAACCTTCTGAAACAAATTGATGGGCAATATTCCATCCCTAGACACTTGAGGACATAAGGGACGCCATGAGATCAAGTCTTGCCAAAAAATCAGAAATAAACTGATTCTAAAGCAAACCCTAATTTTGGTACCCTCTGGTTAAGAGGAGATAACACATCCTCCAAATTCAAATTCCTCTGAATATGATGTGTATCATGTCCACCAATGATGACATGTGCCACTTGGAGATGATAAAGAATCAAAGAGCTTGCTCATTTGGGGGTCAGATCCCAGAATCTCCAAAACCCTAATTTAAGAAATCAGGTTAGGAGAGTGTGATTCCTTTGAATTCTCTTGCCAATCTTGATCTTGTGATGAGATGATGGACGAATTAAGACACCTTGAGGCTTAAGGCTCCTTTGTGGTTCAAGAATTGATAGCATCAAGAATTTTCTCTCCTTTTAGCCCCTTGACAATACACATGAACTGTTGCTTGAAACCCTGAAAACCTCTTCTTCCCTTGAGTTAAACCAAGTACCTTGATCCCATGCTAAGAACCAATGATATGCAAAGATGATGATGCAAGAATGAAATGAAACATTAGCCAGTTAGTGCTAAAAGTAAGAAAGCAAATTTTGAGGTGCTACAGTTACTGTAACTTGAGGTTTTGAAAGGGTGCATGGGAGCCGAGAAAGGGAGATGAGAGTATTCTTTCTGGGCCATTACATGAAACAAGGGAAGAGCATTATTCATTTTGCTTTTTGTGTCTTGATTGCACTTTCTACTTTTTAATTATTTGTTTGTTAATATATTTTTTCTCTTCTCTTATTTGCATAGTATATTCTAAAAAGACAATAAATATTTTTATTTTTAATTTTTCTTATTTTCTACTTTCATTAGCTAATTTGAATTTTATATAAAAAAAACAACAAATTTATATTTTCTAATTCTTTTTCTAGTTTAGATAGTTATTTAACAATATACTAAAAATGTGAAAAAATATGTGTAATACCCCAAATTTTGACCACTTAGATTTCCCATCATTGTGAAAATCATCATCACAATATGGATGTACCTTTATGCTTCATTAGTCTCCCCAAAGATGGGTGAGCATCCACTACAATCAAAATTAGGGTTTCAAGCCCTCTCTGAGTGCTTAGACAAAGGATCAATCAAGAAATGACATGATATTTAACTTGTCTAATCTCTTAAACAACTACAAAGGATCAAAAGGACTCCCACTTCAAGGATTAAGCACAAGGATGCTCCCTTCTAGGTGGATCAAGTCTCAAGAACGACAGTGTCACCAAATTAGGGTTTTGGTCGACCAGGGCCTCCAGATGGAAATTTTCATCTCGGCATAAGGCAATGATCCAAAACATAACCTAATATACTTCATGAAACCTCATGAACCCATGCATCAAGTCAATTTTGCCTCAGGGGATGCATTCATAAAAAATCAAGAATTAGGGTTTCTTGACCTAATTCACCCCTAAGTTGACTTTTGGGACAAACCATGAGCCAAGACCTCAAGAGATGATTTGAGGGTCTCTAATATACCATATTGATCCATTTGGAACAATGGATTTATCCAAGAAGCTTGAGCAACAAGTCTCAATTTCATCTGCACCACAATTAGGGTTTTAAGGGAAAAGTCAACTGTAACTTTGACTTTTGACCTGGACATGCTCCCAAACCCTAATACATGATTGAATATACCCTATGACACCCATGGAACATGTCCATCAAGTTTGATTTAGGTCAAGGACATGATTTCCTGAAGAATTGCACAGTTTGGAATTCATCTGATAAAAAGTCAACTGTGCACAAAAGTCAACTTTGACTTTTTGAGATTTTTCACCAAAATGGATTTTTAACCCTAAAATGATGTTAATGTATGATTTGAATCATCATTCATCAAGAAAAATCAAGAAAAGTGAGATAACTTGTAAAAGGGGTAACCATAAAACTTAGAAATTTTTCTAAGTTAAAAATAAAGTGGCAAAGGTACCAACTTTGGAGGACCATAACTCCTAAACCACAAGGCCATTTTTTCTCATCCAAAGATGGATTTGTAGCCCTCATTATCACCTACAAAAACTTCAACTACAAGTCATTCCAATTCATTAAGGATTTTGAGTTATGGAGAGATCAAAGTGGCTAAAAAGTGAAAATGTCACTTTTTCCAACACTTAGTGAAATTTTCACTAAGTCAGATTCTGCTTCACTTTTTGCCAAATGTAGGGGGATTTTTCACTTGGAATCAAAAGAGATCAAAACCAAATTTGTTCAAACAGTTGTTGTATCATGTAAGAGCTTTCCAAAATGGCCAAGAACATTGCCAAATTCAACCTACACCATGAGATACAACATTGGCAAGTTGCCTTGCTGAAATCTGTCAAGGCAAGGTAGAATTTGCAACTTTGGTCGATTTGCCAAAATCAGCCAAATTCAATTGTTCCAATCCACTTGGACACCTCAGAGGATTGAATCTAAAGGGGACAATCACTGAGCCAAGCCTCCAAGGTCCAAGGAACAAGGAATAGCATGTTGAACCTAGAGTTTCCAAAATAGGGACAAGACTTCAAATTTGGAATGAGGCATTCAATGGAACTATCAAGGTGGCATGGACTGAGCCATTCTCATCTGAAATCAGTCAAGACTTATCCAAGACCAAGGGGACCAAAGCTCTGTGCCCTAACCTCTAGTCAATGGCTAGAGGAGACTTGGATTTTCATTTGCCAACATTGGCCAAACCTACTTACCAGCTGCCATGCACTATTCCTTGCAAAAAAACTTGCTCTACTATAAATAGAGCTTAATTGTGGTCAGTTTGAGTACACCAAAGCCATCTAACAGATGCTTTCCTCAAAATCTCTTTCTCTTGGCAAAAATGCCTTTCTTAGCAAGGTAGCTATCGGGTTTTGAGTTTGAGAGCAATTCCAATCAAACCAATCACTCACACACCTCACATACATCACATATGAGCTGATCAAACACTCACATAACATCTGGAACATCAAAATCTCAAAATCACTTGCCATCCACACAAGTTTGAAGTGAAGTTGCAGCTGAGATGCTATAAACTGATCCAGTCCATTTCAATTCAATCCAAGTGTTCAAACACACTCCATATGGTGTAGGGAAGCTGTCCAGATCATCACAACTTGTCTGTAACACCTCCAACTCAAAATCACATCTTCTCTTGCTGTCACGACTTGGAGGTAAGCACATACTTGGTCATCTCTCAATCTATGCATATTTCCTCGCACAATAATTTGGCCATATGTTCATAATCATGCATGGAATGTTTTCCCTCAATTAATTGCATTGTTTGAATCGTGTATCAAAAATCCTAGCCTTCATGCAGAAATTAGGGTTCTTGAGGTTTCTTCGTGATTTCTTGTTGTATGTTTAATTTAAATGAAATTAAAGTACATAGACATGATCGTGAGGTTGAGGCGAGCATAATGATATGTGGATTGCATGATATGATTACGTATTCATGGAGATTGGATAGAAAATGCAAATCTGAGAAACCAAGAACACGCGCGTGTTCTTCAGCCTGTTCTTGGCGCCATTTTTCATATATTCAAATATTTGAATTTTGTGATTTTGTTTAATTGATTCAAAAATTAATTTCTCTCTGAGTTTTAATGATTTTGAGTTGATTCTTTTTTTAATAATTCACAAAAACGTTAAAATATTTTATTTTATCAAAAAATCCAAAAAATATTATTTATTTCATATAATTGATATTTTTGCAAAGAATTAATATTTTAATTGTTTTTGGCATTTTAAATATTTTTTCTACATTGATTTTGCAACTTTTAATGCTTTCTAATTATTTTGTAGGTCAATACTAAATTTTTGAAGCATTAATCCAAGATCACAATTTTTTTTCCATGTGTTAAACAATTTTTGATCATTTTAATTGAATTTTTTATTCAATTAAATACATTTTGAAAACAAATTAGGGTTTTGGATTAATTCAACCCTCATAAATCACTTTTAAAACTCTTTGGGCCTCTTGAGAGAGTGTAAGACCCATCCCCCCTTGTACAAACACTTTTTGGGCCTCAGTCATTGTATAAGTCCCTCTGTACAAGTAAACGGCGCGATCGTCGCCCGTTTAAAAATAAAAATCATCTGGGCCTCTCCTTGAGCTATAAGACCCATTCAAAACACTTTGGGCCTCTATTAGAGTGTAAGACCCAATCCCCCTTTTAACCAAAACATTTTGGGCCTCACTTATTGTATAAGTCCCTCTGCGTTAAAAGAAAACCTCGGCGCGATCGCCATTTTTAAACGAAAAATCATTTGGGCCTACCCTCGTGTTATAAGCCCCACTCTTTTCTTTAAAACTTTTTGGGCCTCTTGAGAGAGTGTAAGACCCATCCCTTTGTACAGAAAACCTTTTTGGGCCCCAGTCACTTGTATAAGTCCCGCTGTACAAAGTCAAACAGTGCGCTCACTGATAAAACCCTGGGCCTCTCCTTGAGCTGTAAGCCCCAAATCTTTCTTTTTCAAAGCACTTTCTCCTTTGATTTTGAATATACTGTTGTTTCAATCTTTCTTTGTTGAACAATTAACCAAATAGCATGGAAGCACTACAACTGAGTAAGTGGCTATCGCTTTCATTTACTGCTTTCATATTATAAACTGTATTGTGGGGCTGCTCACTATAAGTCTCCTTTCATAAACTCATATCTACTGTGTAATAATAGTATAGATATTTCGAGTTTCCCCGGCAACTACGTCTAGAACTAGGTGACGCCGTTTCATTTATTCGTAGAAATAGACGCCTAGATCCCCAATAGGAGCACCAGATACAGTCTTCTCTTCGGCTGTCCTCCTTAGGAATCGTCAAGAAGCTCTACTCCCCAAGATGAATTTATTCTCCATGAATGGCATCTTTGAGTTTCTTCCAAATTCTCGAACTTTCCTGACTTGATCTATTCCTTGTGGATAGCTTGCCTTGAATGTCTCGGGGTTTGGGTACCCACTACGGTCATAATCTTGGACCTTAACTAAGGAACCCTCTTTAAAAGTTAAAAGTCGATGGATAGTAAACCTCGCACGTTTACCAGTGGTTTTTATCTTTAAAAGAGTTATCTCTCCTAATGGAAAGGAGATGATAGACCCACGGGCTTCTTAAAAGCATCGGCCTCCTCTTGGGCATTATTCAAGGACACTACGACCTCTTAGAAGTATTCATAGCCTCCTCTTAGGCTTCGTATAATGATCTCTTCCTCCGGGAATGATAGCCTCCTCTTGGGCTTCGTACAAGGACCCGTCGGCTTCTTAAAAGTTTCCAACCTCCTCTTGGGCTTCGTACAAATTGTCCCGACGAATTCCTAGAGGTATAGGAACAAAACCTAGTCATCCTCATAGAACAGTCCTTTCATAGAGTCTACTACTGTTTCTCAAAGCACAGTACAAAAGATAAAACTCTAGACTTGGACAGTCTAACTTCCTTGAGTCTCAAAGACATTCTCAAGTGACCCCCTTCATTAAATAGGAAGGAAACCCGCAGACTCGGACAGTCTCAATACCCTTTGGATTTCCTGTTTCCTCAAAGAGAAGGAAACCACCCCGATCCTCAAATCTAATCCCTGAGTACAGTGTTACTCATATAAGAACTGATTTTCTCTTTTAAAATCAGTATATTGGATCTGTCACTCAACTGAAACAAACCTTTAGCCTCCATCTCGGACTTCGTACGAGATACAAAAACACTCTCTTGTTGAGTATCAAAGACTCTCTTGTTGAGTCAAACTTTTAGCCTCTATCTCGGGCTTTGTACGAGACACATAAGAGACTCCCTCGTTGAGTCAATCCCCCTTTCGCCTCCATCTCGGGCTTTGTACGAGATACAAAAAGGTTCTTATTGAGCCAAACAAACAATCGCCTCCATCTCGGGCTTCATACGAGATACAAAAAACTCCCTTGTTGAGTCAAATAGCCTCCATCTCGGGCTTTATACGAGATACCAAAAGACTCCATCGTCGGGTCAAAAACTTTTAGCCTCTCTCTCGAGCTTTGTACGAGACACAAAATAGCCTCCTCTTAGGCTTTGTATAATGATTTTCCTAACGGAAATTAGCCTCCTCTTAGGCTTTGTATAAGAAAACCACTGGTTGATCCAATCAACCTTTTAGCATCAAAGTTGTGCCTCGTTCACAGTACACAAACATCAACAACTCCTTTCCCTTCATCTAATCGCTGTAAGCGGCAAGCCTCTGGATCATCTATATCCATGCCACTGTCCCTCTTTTAGCATGAGAAATTCCTAAGGAAAGATGGCATTGCTCTACACTGAGTTAAAGTCTTCTCCTTCAGGTTAAAACCCTTTCTTCGGAAATTATGGCATTGCTCGGATCCGCGTATCCCAGTTAAAGTAATTCTCCTTCCCCCTCTTTAGAGATGACAAATTCTCTCTAAAGTCGAGGTCTTTCAGCTTCACGTCTTGGGCTTTGAACAAGATACAAATCACCTTTCGCTTCACGTCTTGGGCTTTAAACAAGACACCAAAAACACCCATTTCCTCCCATAGAATAGGAGGAACTACGAACGCTCTGATTTCCCTGTTTCGGTAAACGGGAATACGTAGGCATAAGATCGAAAGAAAAGATCTTAGCGAGCGCAATCAACAAAAAAACCAAATCCCATATCTCAGTCAATCAAAAGCAGTAATTCAAAAGCATCAGTCCTAACATCCTAATCCTTGTTCCCCGTCAGAAACCCTTTGCCTAGATTAAAAGAAAGAAAACCGTATTGGCGAAAATACAAATAACCAGTACAAAGGCCCCCCCACATTGATAGCATCCGTAACCTAACAGACCGCTGTTTAAACTCAGTATGCAAGCAGGGTTAATTGGAGACATCTATTTCCCTTCCTTATTCAGCTCACAATAGGATAAAAAATGAATCGACCTGTAGTTTAAAGCTCAAACCGCAGAGAGCGACCAGCGCTTAAGAACCGCGTCCAAAATCGCTCGCTACAGAAAAGTGGCGCCCACCGTGGGGCCCGTTCCTTTCTTTCTACTTCTCTTGTGTGAAAAATTACACAAATGGCGACTCTGCTGGGGAGTCTCCTTTTCTGCCTTAGGGCATCATCCCCGTTTTCCACGGAAAATGGGAACTCTACCGAAGAGAAAGATTGACCTATGCTGGTCCATCTCTTAGGCAGGGAACCACAGATTGGGGCTTCCGCCGGGGAACCCATTTCTGTCAGGAACTTAGGATTCGTAGCTTTATAAGTCTAGGATGATTAAGACAAATATATATACTGCTTTTCCTAATTGTTATACGTGTTTATTTTTCTGCTACTGGGAATGCGTGTGATGCCGCATGTGGTGAGATTGAGTATACACTTAAGAAAAGCCAACCTTTTTCGTAGTGCGGAAGCTATCGGAAATAGCTGTTACGCGATACTACCCTCATTTAAGGCTGGTGATCTATTCTCGGTGAATGGCACTTACTCTAAGATTGCACACAACTCGCTGGCGATCCGCTTGTTGTCTGCCTTCCTGGGAGGAGCTGATGATAATGAGTACAGGTACAAAAATCAGCCTACTATAAACCTTTGGGGATGGGTAGAGCTTCGACTTCATGACAACGACCCTTTGACCCCATGTTTTTTCTATGTTTTTGTGTGCTTCATTCATGCATTCATTTAATAAAACATTAAAACATTCAAAAAACTTTCTCTTCTAGTCTCTCTGTTTTTCAAATTAAACTAAGACTATGATTGCAAATATCAGAGAAAAGGATTATGCTAATGGATTTCGGTAGAAGGAGAACTCACCAGTATACCTTCAAGGTTCCAAAACTAGGGGATTTGAGAAAGTTAGCAAGGATGATCGTTAACCCAGAGGCTTTCAGAGCCAAGCACGGTGGTTTGCTACCACTGTTAAGAGTCCATGTGATTGAGGGGATCATGGACGCGCTCATTCAGTTCTACGATCCGGTTTATCACTGTTTCACATTCCCGGATTACCAGCTATCACCAACGCTGGAGGAGTATTCTCATCTGACTGATTTACATATCACTGATCGAGCTCCATTTTCTGGACTGGAAGAAATTCCAAAGAATCAGACTATTGCAAGAGCAATTCATTTGGACGAGTCTGAGGTCAAGACTCACATGATTACTATGGGTGGCATCCAAGGTTTGCCGGCCCAGTTCTTGACAAAGAAAGCTCTATACTTCGCTAGTATAGGGAACGAGACTGCTTTTGAAAGCATCTTTGTCTTGCTCACCTACGGGTTATTTTTGTTTCCTAACATCAATAACTTCGTCGATATCAACGCTATTAAGGTTTTTCTCATTGGAAACCCTGTGTCGCCTTTGCTCGCAGATGCGTATCATTCTATACACTTGGGAAATTTGTACAGCGGAGGGGAGGTCACATGCTATGTACCTTTGCTCTATAAATGGTTTATCTCGCACTTGCCCAAGTCTGCTGCTTTTTGGGATTGCAAGAGTGTCTTACGTTGGTCGCAGAAGATCATGTCTCTCACCAATTCCGATATAGATTGGTATAATAGGATTTATGAGGGAATCAGAATCATTGACCGTTGTGGAAACTTCCCCAGCGTACCCCTCATAGGAACTAAAGGAGGAATTAACTATCATCCGATATTGGTTCTTCGTCAATTTGGATACCCGATGAGACACATCCCACTGGGTGTTCATCTGGAAGGTCTTTTCTTCAAAGAAGGAGAAAGTGACAGAGCACTAAAGATGGAAATAGTGCAAGCTTGGAAACATGTTCATAAGAAAGGACGAGAGTCTCTGGGAAAACCGGACTGTGTCTCGGTGGAGCCTTACCTCCATTGGGTACAAACTAGAGCTCTCAAGCTAAAGATGCCTTATCCTCGTTACAGAATTTTTCCACCGAGGGAATCTGTCATGTACTTCATGACAGAGACTGAAAAGCTTCAGGTTACTCTCAACAAAGTTCAAAGGGAAAGAAGATCTTGGAAGAACAAGTACCGCACCCTCGACGTAGAGTGTATCCAAATACAGCAATTATTGAAAGAGAAAGATGCTCTGATTGAAATTTTGGAGCAGCACGCTGTAGAGAATCAAGATGACCAAAGGAATTTGTTCACTCCTTTCACTTGGCAAAGGAATGACAACCCGACAACGGCCCAAGCGCCCCGGTCAAAGAAAAGGAAGATACCAGAATAAGCACCCGGTTTCTCCTCAGAGAGGACTCGGGACCCATTAGTTTAGGTTTCTGTTTCTGCACTTTGTAATCTACTGTATTTCCATTTCTGTAATCCTTTGAATTTCAATAAAAAGGGGTTTCCCCACTGTTTGATATTTGCAATCTAATTGTCGAAGTTTATTTTGATTAAACCAAAAAACAACAATTAATATAATCATTGCATTCATCATTCTCACATCGCGTATTCTTCTTCCCTACGAATCTCACGTTTGTGTCTCGATTCTAGAGTCAAACTGTCTCATTTGTATAATACTCGGGCCAATAGTCAGAAAAAGATGGATGATCTTGAGGAAGAAAACAGAGAGTTGAAAGAAGAGATCGACGCTCTGAGAGAGGATATGAGAAAGCTTCGTAACGACATGCAAGCCATGGCAGAAGCTCAGCTACAAAGAACTGTGATCTCAGAGATCACCTCAACGCCCATCATAGAAAAGTATGATCCTAGGTATCAGATGCCGAAAGATCGTCCTTGGGGTATGCCTGTTAACTATATCCCGGAAGGATATGTTCCGCCGATCACTGAAGATCAGGGAATCGCAACAGAAGCCGCTGGGCCTGAAGGTTACAAACTTCGGGAAAGCGAAGATGCCAGGGGCATACTGAAGACTCCTGAAGGTTACAAACTTCGGGAGGCGCCAAGACTTACTGCCGTAGTCACGGTACCACCCCCTGTGGTGCACACTGTCCCGGAAGGACAGATTCCACAGACACCTTCTGGTAAGAAGGAAACTATGTTTGACAGAATGGAGGAATTCCAGGAACAGTTCCTGGAAATGCAGAAGGAACTGCAAGCCATTCGCGGTCAGGATCTATTTGGAAAGGACGCCGCAGATCTCTGCTTGGTCCCAAATGTGAAAGTCCCGCACAAGTTCCAAGTGCCCGACTTTGAAAAATACAAGGGTAACTCTTGCCCTCAAAGCCATCTGGTGATGTACGCTCGGCGGATGTCAGCTCAGATAGAGAATCAGGACCTACTGATTCACTACTTTCAGGATAGTTTAACCGGTGCCGCACTCAAATGGTACATGGGTTTAAACCGTACTACGATCAGTACATTCAGAGATCTTGGTACTGCCTTCGTCCAACAATACAAGTATAATTTGGACATGGCACCCGACAGAGATCAACTCAGATCAATGTCGCAAAAGGAAAAGGAAACCTTTAAGGAGTATGCTCAAAGGTGGCGTGAAATTGCCGCTCAAATTTGTCCACCTCTTGAGGAAAAAGAGATGACAAAGATCTTCTTAAAGACCTTGAGCTCATTTTACTACGGCCGAATGGTCGCCAGTGCACCCAGTGATTTCACCGAAATGGTCGGCATGGGTGTACGTCTTGAGGAAGCCGTCCGAGAAGGGCGTTTGGTAAAAGACACTGGATCAACGAGCGGTACTAAAAAATACGGTAGTGCTCTCCCTAAGAAAAAAGAGCAAGATATTGGGAATATCTCTCTCGGAAAGCAAAGGCATCGTTATCAGCCAGTAGCAGCTGTTACTCCTGCTATCGGCCCCGCGCCTGTTCCTATGTATCAACCTCAGGTTGCGCAGAGCCAACCTGACCAACAAAGGACACAACAGCCTCTTCAACAGGCTCGTCCTCCATATAACAACAACCGTACAACACGGCCACAGGATTTGATCCTATACCCGTAACGTACGCAGAGCTGTTTCCTTTACTGCTGGCTAAGGGGCACATTCAGACTAAGTCTCCCCTTTCAGTTTTGGAAAATCCGCCTTTTTGGTTTAAAGCGGATCAGACATGCCCTTATCATCAAGGAGGTTCAGGGCATAACATTGAGACTTGCCTCAATTTCAAATCCGACGTGCAAAAGCTTGTTAGGAGCGGGCTCTTATCTTTCAAAGATACGAATCCTAATGTTCTTACGAACCCGCTGCCTCAACACGAGAAAGCTGCAGTCAATCTGATTGAGAAAGAGACTAACAATGTCTATCAAATTCACGATGTACTCTTATTGGGGACCAATCTGGTCAAGATGCATTGTAGACATAGTGGATATGGCCATGTGCCACCTCATGATTATCACCAGTGTGATATCTGCTCTAAAGATAACCAAGGATGTTCTGTAGTGCAAGCAGCTCTACAGGAACAAATGGATCTTGGATGGATCCAAGAGCACCGAGTTCGTGGAGTTAACATGGTTTACACGAATTCCAACGTCATTCAAAACCATGACATCCGTACGATGAATGTCAACTTGGTGGCGATGCACTCAAGGCAAAGCCAGTATCATAATCTTCCGCGACACAATTACAGTTCCTGTCTGATTTGCTCGGTAAACAAACAGGGATGCTCTTTCATACAAGAGGCCCTCCAGTGTCAGATGGATCTTGGATGGATCCAAGACTACCATGATAGGAACTCCTATCAAATCAACATGGTTCAGATCTTTGACATTCGCGTGATGAATACCAACCTGGTAGAGTTACATGCTGAGCAGGTCCGACTCGGATTCTTAATATCACATGATTATCAAAGTTGTAAAGCGGGTTGCGAAAACGATCGAGGTTGTACCCTTGTCCAGGAGGCATTTCAGTACTTATTAAATCACTGGTGGATGCCAATCTATATGGACGAAGATACTCAGCAGATTAGTATCAATAACAGGAATCCTACTCGTCGTCAAAGTCAGGATGTCCGATCAATGGAAGGTAACCTAGTGAGGTTACATTGTTTCAAAGTGGGTGTGGCCAGGTGCCCCCACACAACTATGACAGTTGTAGCGTCTGTTCGGAAAGTAACCAAGGGTGTTACCTTGTGAAAGCAGCTCTTCAGGGTCAGGTCGATCATGGAGAAATTTGTCCATATCCAGGTTCAGGACCCATCATTTGGTCGCCGAACTACCTTGCCGAGCAAGTTGAGGATGTTGTCACGATCTCTGGTCATCACAGGACCATGGATGTTTTTGCCATCATCCCTCTACTTGATGAATTTAAAGTTCCCAACCAGGAACAGATCGAGATTACTTATGATGGTCAGAAAAATCAGAAGGTTCCCATAGTCATCTATCTGCCGGGACCACTACCGTATGAATCAGCTAAGGCAATCCCTTACAAATACGGTGCAACAATAATCGAGAATGGAAAGGAAATTCCATTACCCTCCGTCGTGAATATTGTAGACATCAGTCGTGTGACACGGAGCGGTCGAATCTTCAACCGAGGGGTTGGAGAATCCAACAAAGAAAAGGAACTTCAGGCGGAAATTACTAATCCACCAGTCGGTCAATCTAGTAATCCTGACTTTTCAAAAGACAAAGATGAGATGCTAAAGCTCATCCAAAGGAGTGAATATAACATTGTTGATCAACTATTACAGACTCCTTCAAAGATCTCAGTATTATCACTGTTACTCAGTTCAGAAGCCCACAGGGAGGCTCTACAGAAAGTCTTGGAGTAAGCCTTTGTGGAACAAGATGTAACAATTAGACAGTTCGATAGTATTGTCTCTAACATCACTTCCTACAACAATTTGGGATTTAGTGATGAGGAATTACCTGAAGAGGGTCGTCGTCATAACATGGCGCTCAACATTACAGTTAACTGTCAGGACGATGCTTTAGCCAACGTACTGGTAGACACAGGGTCAGCCCTGAATGTTATGCCGAAGTCCACTTTGATGCAATTATCATTTAAGGGCCCTCCGATGAGAACCAGCGAGGTCGTCGTCAAAGCATTCGACGGATCCAGAAAAACAGTTATCGGCGAAGTTGATCTTCCCATAACTATTGGTCCTCACACTTTCCAAATCACTTTCCAAGTCATGGACATCCGGGCAACATACAGTTGTTTATTAGGAAGACCTTGGATACATCATGCTGGAGCGGTTACTTCAACCCTCCACCAAAAGCTAAAGTTCGTCAAGAACGACCAACTTGTCACGATTTATGGGGAACAAGCCTTGCTTGTGAGCAACTTATCATCATCTACTTGTGTGGAACCCGAGGAGGTTATTGGAACTCAGTTCCAAGCACTATCGGTGAGCAAGAATGATCAATCCGAAGAAGGAACTTCAATTTCTTCATACAAAGATGCTATCAAAGCGGTCGAGAGTACCGATACGACAGGATGGGGACAGCTTGTCATTCCTACTGACAATAAAACAAAGAAGGGTCTTGGTTTTTCTGCGACCTATACTCAGACAACTGTCAACGATGAAAGTCTTCATCCCCTTCAAAACTTCTTCCATAGTGGAGGTTTTCTTCACCCAGTGTCTCAGATAGTTGATGCTATCAATGAGGAAGATCCCTCTGACACAGATGAAGAATGGAAGTCCTACCTTAACAAGGACGGCTATATGTCTCAGGAAGAGGTGCCTATGCCTTTTTACTTTCCTATAGAAAGTCCGAGATTTATACCAAGATCAGATGTCGAAATGATCTACGGAGATTATGATCCAGAAGGATGCCGTGCTCCGCCAAATTCATTAGAGGAAGACACTCTGATGAAAGAAAACTTTGATCACAATTACTATGGCCCGATGGATGGTCTGCCAATGTGGCAGCCTTACCCAGGAAACTTGGGCAAGAAAGTCAGCCGAGTAATGAAACTCAGCTGAGCGTCATTGAACAGAATACCTGTGTCCCCGCCATGTCATGGGATCAACACTCAGGTCATTCAGAAACTACTCAACATGAAGATGAATTTGCAACGTTTGCAGGACTTGAATTCATCAACTATGTTTTTCCCGAGGTCAACGTCATCGAGAGGGATGATTTCTCCAGTTCCAAAGAAGTTTGGGACACTTTGGGAGAACCAAGTGGAAAATACGACTTTATGGTCAAGTACACCGCTCCCGAAAGCTCTCGTATCAGGCTCGAAGATATCCAGTCAACTGGATGGGGAGATACAGCTGAGAGCACCAATGCTATGCAAAATACAACAGAGGAATCCTCCTACGACAATTCTGCTTGGGAGACAGATTCCAATGATCCTACTCCACCAGAAATCAGCGTCATTTCTGAAGACAAATCAAGGAAGGTGCCAGGCTTTGTGATTCACCGAGGAGTTCGCCGCCAATGGGTTGGTGTCGAGGTTCCGGAGGTCGTTCGTCAGTCAAAGTAATTGCCATCTCTAACGTTTCGCCCTGCCCAGGTGAAACAGATGTTTTGATAGGGCTCGCTTTCTGTAAATTTCCCTCTTCGCTTTGCCCAAAGCGACAGAGTTTTGTTTTATAAGGCTGTAGTTTCAAGATTCGATTTGTTCATTAATAAAATAACGTCGTTCTGTAATTTCCGCATTAATTGTTGTTTTCTCTTTTTGCTTTTTCAGAAAATGGTAATCCTAAAAAACAATTCAAAAATAAAAACAAGAAGTAAAATAAAAACACTGCACACACTTGCATTTTCTCTATCTCTTCTAAACACGAATCATCACGTCATGCAGATTGCTTGTTTTATACCCCATTGAAACATGCGATCCGATGCCTTCTCCCAACTTTGAGTTCCCGGTATTCGAGGCTGAAGAAGAAAATGACTACGAAATTCCAGAAGAGATCTCCCGACTACTCAGACAAGAGGAAAGGTCCATTGAACCTCACAAAGAGCTGTTGGAAACGGTAAACTTGGGTTCAGAAAAAGAGAGAAAAGAAATCAGGATCGGAGCACTGCTCAATCCAACTACCAAAGAGGGTCTGATAAAGCTTCCCAAAGAATTTCCCGATGTATTCGCTTGGTCCTATCAGGATATGCCAGGGTTGGATACCAGCATCGTGGAACATCACTTACCGCTAAGATCAGAATGTCCGCCAGTAAAGCAAAGGTTGAGAGGCACTCACCCGGACATGGCCATCAAAATCAAAGAGGAGGTACAGAAACAGATCGACGCGGGTTTCCTCGCTACATCTGAATATCCTCAATGGTTAGCCAACATCGTACCCGTTCCCAAAAAGGACGGAAAGGTCAGAATGTGTGTTGATTACAGAGATCTAAACAAGGCAAGTCCAAAGGACGACTTTCCTTTACCACACATTGAGATGCTGGTTGACAGCACAGCAAAGTTCAAAGTATTCTCCTTCATGGATGGATTCTCGGGCTATAATCAGATCAAAATGGTGCCGAAAGACATGGTGAAAACTTCATTCGTTACCCCATGGGGTACCTTTTGTTACAAGGTAATGCCGTTCGGTTTGAAGAATGCCGGGGTAACCTATCAAAGGGCCATGACTACTCTGTTTCATGACATGATACACAAAGAAATCGAGGTATATGTCGATGATTTGATTGCAAAATCAAGAACGGAGGATGAGCTCGTTGAACATCTGTCAAAATTGTTCGAACGTCTAAGAAAATTCAAGCTCCGCTGGAATCCTAACAAGTGCACCTTCGGTGTCCGTTCGAGGAAACTACTAGGGTTCATCGTCAGCCAGAAAGGAATTGAAGTTGATCCTGACAAGGTCAAGGCCATTCAAGAAATGCCTTCTCCGAAAACTGAAAAAACAAGTCAGAGGATTCCTGGGACGTTTGAACTACATCTCCAGATTCATATTCCTTATGACCGCGACATGTGCACCGATTTTCAAATTACTGAAGAAGAACCAGGATTGCGTTTGGTCAGAAGATTGCCAAACCGCCTTCGACAGTATCAAGGAATACCTGTTGAATCCGCCGATTCTATCACCTCCAGTGGAAGGAAGACCACTGATCATTTACCTCACAGTCCTAGAGGACTCAATGGGATGTGTACTTGGCCAACAAGACGAAACTAAAAGGAAAGAGTCAGCCATTTACTATCTAAGCAAGAAATTCACCGACTGCGAGACTCGGTACACAATGCTTGAGAAAACTTGTTGCGCTTTGGCTTGGGCATCCAAACGTCTTCGCCAGTACATGATTCGTCATACTACTTGGTTGGTCTCCGAAATGGATCCAATCAAGTACGTTTTCGAAAAACCTGCTCTCACGGGAAGGATTGCCCGTTGGCAGATGTTACTATCAGAATATGACATAGAGTACCATGCTCAGAAAGCCGTTAAAGGAAGTATTTTAGCCGGTCATTTGGCTCATCAACCGATTGATGATCAAGAATCAATCGGGTTTGACTTCCCAGACGAAGATGTCATGTATCTAAAGATGAAAGATTGCGATGAACCGCTACCCAGTGAAGGGCCAGAACCAGGTTCCCAGTGGGGACTTATCTTTGACGGAGCAGTCAATCATTATGGAAACGGAATTGGGGTAATCATTGTTACCCCTCAGGGTATCCACATTCCTTTCACTGCTAGACTTACGTTCAAATGTACGAACAACGAGGCCGAATACGAAGCATGTATCATGGGTCTCGAAGAAGCAATTGATCTAAGGATCAAAAACTTGGACGTATATGGCGATTCAGCCTTAGTTATCAATCAGATAAAAGGAGATTGGAACACATACCAATCAGGATTGATTCCTTACAAAGACTATGCAAGGAGGTTGTTACCCTTCTTCAACAGAGTCGACTTTCATCACATCCCTCGTGATGAGAATCACATGGCTGATGCATTAGCCACTCTCTCTTCCATGATTAGTGTAGGTCAATGGAATGACATACCTAAGATCGACATCATGCGCCTTGAACGGCCCGCTTACATCTTCGCGATTGAAGCAGTCGTAGACGATAGACCTTGGTATCACGATATCAAATGCTTCCTTCAGAAACAAGAGTACCCATCTGGGGCACTCAGAAAAGACAGGAAAACCCTCAGGAGATTGGCTGGAAACTTCTTCCTGAGTTGTGACACTCTCTATAAGAGAAATTTTGACATGGTCTTGCTCCGATGCGTCGACAGACCAGAAGCAGACATGCTCATGAAAGAAATTCATGAAGGATCCTTTGGCACTCATGCCAACGGACACACAATGGCGAGAAAAATTCTCAGAGCAGGGTACTATTGGTTGACAATGGAATCCGACTGCTACAAGTACATGAGGAGGTGTCACAAGTGTCAGATATACTCCGACAAAATTCATGTACCGCCATCACATCTCAAAGTTCTTTCTTCCCCGTGGCCTTTTTCCATATGGGGAATCGACATGATTGGTATGATTGAGCCCAAGGCTTCAAACGGACATCGGTTCATCGTGGTAGCCATTGACTATTTCACCAAGTGGGTCGAAGCAGCGTCATTCGCCAATGTAACCCGACAAGTGGTGGTCCGATTTATCAAAAACAATATCATCTGCCGTTATGGTGTTCCAAGCGAGATCATTACTGATAATGGATCTAACTTGAACAATAAGATGATGAAAGAGTTATGTCCTGAGTTCAAGATCGAACACCATAACTCATCTCCCTACCGACCCAAGATGAACGGAGCGGTAGAAGCGGCTAACAAAAACATCAAGAAGATTGTTCAAAAGATGGTTGTAACCTACAAAGATTGGCACGAGATTCTACCCTTTGCTCTTCACGGTTATCGTACATCTGTCCGCACTTCAACAGGGGCAACCCCTTTCTCTCTAGTATATGGCATGGAAGCAGTGCTCCCCATAGAAGTAGAGATCCCATCAATCCGGGTATTGATGGAAGCTCAGCTCACCGAAGCTGAACGGTGTCAAAGTCGACACGACGAACTGAATCTGATCGAAGAGAAGCGAATCACGACACTATGCCACGGTCAGTTATATCAACAGAGAATGAAAAGGGCGTTCGACAAAAAGGTCTGACCTCGTGTCTTTAGGAAAGGAGACCTTGTGCTCAAGAAGATACAATCATTTCTCACTGACTCTCGGGGCAAATGGACCCCAAATTATGATGGCCCCTATGTGGTCACGAAAGCTTTCTCAGGCGGTGCCTTGAGACTTGCAACCATGGACGGAGAGGAATTTGCCTACCCCACGAATGTTGATGTAGTCAAGAAATACTTCGCCTAAAACTAAAGAAAAAAAAAATGTCTCGGTGGATTGAAAACCCGAAAGGGCGGTCCAGGCAAAAGTTAGAGACATGAAAAAAATCATCCCGATGGATTGGAAATCTCATAGTACAATCCAGGCAAAAATTAGGGATAATGGCAAGTAACTATGTTCAACAGAGGTAAGTCCCTCAGCAGCAGCAGTTACAACATCATCTATCGGAGGAAATCTCCAGTCAAAGGTCATCCTCGACGGAAGCCCAGGATGTCCCGAATTCAAATTTGGTAGACGGATAGTGGTCGTTATGTTTCAACGTAGCCCTTTTCTCTGTAAATTACCATTTTCTAACTTTGTATATACTTTTTGGAATCACGCGTTTGGCTGATCTCCATCTTATCAATAAAATTTGAGCCCTTGTGCTTTTGTTTGTAATTCTTAACTTGTTTTAGCTTTACAGAACGACGTTGTTTAAACTTAATCAGCGATTCTTGAAATAAAACAAAAATGAATTTACTTGTTAAACTTTTTCTGCTTTTAAATTAAAGATGGCATTTCTTTTGACTGTTGAACATCAGAAGAACATCGATCGCTTCTCCCGAAGTAAGCGAACTTCAAAGTGCAGAATCAAAGTACTCCATCTAAGCCAGTACTCCTGAATGAAGGGATCAATTGTGTCAGAGACCTTGTTTCGTCTGACACGCCTCGGTCGAGTTCTCATCTCCTAAGCCCGATCAACATAGCTCCCAACGGGACTATCTCTCCTAAGCAAGGTGGAATTGCTATTTTGAACCAACGGTATTTCTTCGCCCCGCGATGGCCGAGTATCCAATTGTGTTTGTCCATTAGTCTGTATGTCGCGTCTGTTTTGTCAGCATATACATACATACATCGTGCATTTTTTATTTGCATTCACATTTCATATTGCTTCACTATCACTCTAGTCGGTCTTGTCCCCTAGTGGTAGAAGTCCTCTCAATCGAGTTGTCAGTTCTTGCCTCGTCAGGAAATACTGTGACTGAACAACCTCGCTTCCGGTTTAATTCTGGAAAGAAGTTGGTCCTTGACCACTTTGATAACTTGAACCTCTGAAAAGCCAGAGAAAACTTTCAATAAGCATCACTCTTCGCCATTGAAGATGATATCCTTGCTTTCCCGGATTAAGGAAAATCCACAGAGAAAGCCTCGTGATCAGAGATTCGGCAGCACGCCAGTTTTGCTCCAAAAAACCACTGATGAGAAGGTCATTAGCACCTCAAAATTGGACCCCATCATATGGCGTTTCTCCAGGAAGATCCCGAGAAAAGTATGATGAAAGATCCCAAACGAAAACAGTCTCTCAAGAGACTCGCTTTCCCTAGTAGAATCGACAAATGGCGTCTCCAAAACAGAGAAGTTTGTGTACCTCTACAATTCAGACGAATGGGTTCCCCAGCAAGTCTGACATCAAAACTTTTTCCACTCAAATGGCATCTCCCCAGGAAAATTCGGCGAGAAGTTTGAAGGAAAGCCGCTACGAATAGCGTCCCTTGTCAGTAAAGTTTATTGACAAAAGAAACTAAGACCAGTTCCTTGGTAAGAAACCAGGATCGAGGGGAAGTTTAAATCAGAAACTAAGACCAGTTCCTTGGTAAGAAACCAGGATCGAGGGGAAGTTTAAATCAGAAACTAAGACCAGTTCCTTGGTAGGAAACCAGGAACGAGGGGAAGTTCATTTCAGAGACTGAGACCAGTTCTTGGTAGGAAACCAAGAACGAGGGGAAGTTCAAAAGAAACCAAGACCAGTTCCTTGGCTGAAGACCAGGATCGAGGGGAAGTTTACCTTTTCTAAGCATCATTGCTTAGCTAAAGAAGATGAATGCGTAAGCTACCATTCATAACCACCATCAAAATTTTGGATATTCCGATATTTAATCCTCTTGCACCCCGAATGCTCGAATACCTTCGTCATTCACACCTTCGGGTCCAAGAAGATTAAATAGTGGCATCTGTAATACCCCAAATTTTGACCACTTAGATTTCCCATCATTGTGAAAATCATCATCACAATATGGATGTACCTTTATGCTTCATTAGTCTCCCCAAAGATGGGTGAGCATCCACTACAATCAAAATTAGGGTTTCAAGCCCTCTCTGAGTGCTTAGACAAAGGATCAATCAAGAAATGACATGATCTTCAACTTGTCTAATCTCTTAAACAACTACAAAGGATCAAAAGGACTCCCACTTCAAGGATTAAGCACAAGGATGCTCCCTTCTAGGTGGATCAAGTCTCAAGATCGACAGTGTCACCAAATTAGGGTTTTGGTCGACCAGGGCCTCCAGATGGAAATTTTCATCTGGGCATAAGGCAATGATCCAAAACATAACCTAATATACTTCATGGAACCTCATGAACCCATGCATCAAGTCAATTTTGCCTCAGGGGATGCATTCATCAAAAATCAGGAATTAGGGTTTCTTGACCTAATTCACCCCTAAGTTGACTTTTGGGACAAACTATGAGCCAAGACCTCAAGAGATGATTTTAGGGTCTCTAATATACCATATTGATCCATTTGGAACAATGGATTGATCCAAGAAGCTTGAGCAACAAGTCTCAATTTCATCTGCACCACAATTAGGGTTTTAAGGGAAAAGTCAACTGTAACTTTGACTTTTGACCTGGACATGCTCCAAAACCCTAATACATGATTGAATATACCCTATGACACCCATGGAACATGTCCATCAAGTTTGATTTAGGTCAAGGACATGATTTCCTGAAGAATTGCACAGTTTGGAATTCATCTGATAAAAAGTCAACTATGCACAAAAGTCAACTTTGACTTTTTGAGATTTTTCACCAAAATGGATTTTTAACCCTAAAATGATGTTAATGTATGATTTGAATCATCATTCATCAAGAAAAATCAAGAAAAGTGAGATAACTTGTAAAAGGGGTAACAATAAAACTTAGAAATTTTTCTAAGTTAAAAATAAAGTGGCAAAGGTACCAACTTTGGAGGACCATAACTCCTAAACCACAAGGCCATTTTTTCTCATCCAAAGATGGATTTGTAGCCCTCATTATCACCTACAAAAACTTCAACTACAAGTCATTCCAATTCATTAAGGATTTTGAGTTATGGAGTGATCAAAGTGGCTAAAAAGTGAAAATGTCACTTTTTCCAACACTTAGTTAAATTTTCACTAAGTCAGATTCTGCTTCACTTTTTGCCAAATGTAGGGGGATTTTTCACTTGGAATCAAAAGAGATCAAAACGAAACTTGTTCAAACAGTTGTTGTATCATGTAAGAGCTTTCCAAAATGGCCAAGAACATTGCCAAATTCAACCTACACCATGAGATACAACATTGCCAAGTTGCCTTGCTGAAATCTGTCAAGGCAAGGCAGAATTTGCAACTTTGGTCGATTTGCCAAAATCAGCCAAATTCAATTGCTCCAATCCACTTGGACACCTCAGAGGATTGAATCTAAAGGGGACAATCACTGAGCCAAGCCTCCAAGGTCCAAGGAACAAGGAATAGCATGTTGAACCTAGAGTTGCCAAAATAGGGACAAGACTTCAAATTTGGAATGAGGCATTCAATGGAACCATCAAGGTGGCATGGACTGAGCCATTCTCATCTGAAATCAGTCAAGACTTATCCAAGACCAAGGGGACCAAAGCTCTGTGCCCTAACCTCTAGTCAATGGCTAGAGGGGACTTGGATTTTCATTTGCCAACATTGGCCAAACCTACTTACCAGCTGCCATGCACTATTACTTGCAAAACAAACTTGCTCTACTATAAATAGAGCTCAATTGTGGTCAGTTTGAGTACACCAAAGCCATCTAAAAGATGCTTTCCTCAAAATCTCTTTCTCTTGGCAAAAATGCCTTTCTTAGCAAGGTAGCTATCGGGTTTTGAGTTTGAGAGCAATTCCAATCAAACCAATCACTCACACACCTCACATACATCACATATGAGCTGATCAAACACTCACATAACATCTGAAACATCAAAATCTCAAAATCACTTGCCATCCACACAAGTTTGAAGTGAAGTTGCAGCTGAGATGCTATAAACTGATCCAGTCCATTTCAATTCAATCCAAGTGTTCAAACACACTCCATATGGTGTAGGGAAGCTGTCCAGATCATCACAACTTATCTGTAACACCTCCAACTCAAAATCACATCTGCTCTTGCTGTCACGACTTGGAGGTAAGCACATACTTGGTCATCTCTCAATCTATGCATATTTCCTCGCACAATAATTTGGCCATATGTTCATAATCATGCATGGAATGTTTTCCCTCAATTAATTGCATTGTTTGAATCATGTATAAAAAATCCTAGCCTTCATGCAGAAATTAGGGTTCTTGAGGTCTCTTCGTGATTTCTTGTTGTATGTTTAATTTAAATGAAATTAAAGTACATAGACATGATCGTGAGGTTGAGGCGAGCATAATGATATGTGGATTGCATGATATGATTACGTATTCATGGAGATTGGATAGAAAATGCAAATCTGAGAAACCAAGAACACGCGCGTGTTCTTCAGCCTGTTCTTGGCGCCATTTTTCATATATTCAAATATTTGAATTTTGTGATTTTGTTTAATTGATTCAAAAATTAATTTCTCTCTGAGTTTTAATGATTTTGAGTTGATTCTTTTTTTAATAATTCACAAAAATGTTAAAATATTTTATTTTATCAGAAAATCCCAAAAATATTATTTATTTCATATAATTGATATTTTTGCAAAGAATTAATATTTTAATTGTTTTTGGCATTTTAAATATTTTTTCTACATTGATTTTGCAACTTTTAATGCTTTCTAATTATTTTGTAGGTCAATACTAAATTTTTGAAGCATTAATCCAAGATCACAATTTGTTTTCCATGTGTTAAACAATTTTTGATCATTTTAATTGAATTTTTTATTCAATTAAATACATTTTGAAAACAAATTAAGGTTTTGGATTAATTCAACCCTCATAAATCACTTTTAAAACTCTTTGGGCCTCTTGAGAGAGTGTAAGACCCATCCCCCCTTGTACAAAAACTTTTTGGGCCTCACTCATTGTATAAGTCCCTCTGTACAAGTAAACGGCGCGATCGTCGCCCGTTTAAAAATAAAAATCATCTGGGCCTCTCCTTGAGCTATAAGACCCATTCAAAACACTTTGGGCCTCTATTAGAGTGTAAGACCCAATCTCCCTTTTAACCAAAACATTTTGGGCCTCACTTATTGTATAAGTCCCTCTGCGTTAAAAGAAAACCTCGGCGCGATCGCCATTTTTAAACGAAAAATCATTTGAGCCTACCCTTGTGTTATAAGCCCCACTCTTTTCTTTAAAACTTTTTGGGCCTCTTGAGAGAGTGTAAGACCCATCCCTTTGTACAGAAAACCTTTTTGGGCCCCAGTCACTTGTATAAGTCCTGCTGTACAAAGTCAAACAGTGCGCTCACTGATAAAACCCTGGGCCTCTCCTTGAGCTGTAAGCCCCAAATCTTTCTTTTTCAAAGCACTTTCTCCTTTGATTTTGAATATACTGTTGTTTCAATCTTTCTTTGTTGAACAACTAACCAAATAGCATGGAAGCACTACAACCGAGTAAGTGGTTATCGCTTTCATTTACTGCTTTCATATTATAAACTGTATTGTGGGGCTGCTCACTGTAAGTCTCCTTTCATAAACTCATATCTACTGTGTAATAATAGTATAGATATTTCGAGTTTCCCCAGCAACTACGTCTAGAACTAGGTGACGCCGTTTCATTTATTCGTAGAAATAGACGCCTAGACCCCCAATAGGAGCACCAAATACAGTCTTCTCTTCGGCTGTCCTCCTTAGGAATCGTCAAGAAGCTCTACTCCCCAAGATGAATGTATTCTCCGTGAATGGCATCTTTGAGTTTCTTCCAAATTCTCGAACTTTCCTGACTTGTTCTATTCCTTGTGGATAGCTTGCCTTGAATGTCTCGGGGTTTGGGTACCCACTACGGTCATAATCTTGGACCTTAACTAAGGAACCCTCTTTAAAAGTTAAAAGTCGCTGGATAGTAAACCTTGCATGTTTACCAGTGGTTTTTATCTTTAAAAGAGTTATCTCTCCTAATGGAAAGGAGATGATAGACCCACGGGCTTCTTAAAAGCATCGGCCTCCTCTTGGGCATTATTCAAGGACACTACGACCTCTTAGAAGTATTCACAGCCTCCTCTTAGGCTTCGTATAATGATCTCTTCCTCCGGGAATGATAGCCTCCTCTTGGGCTTCGTACAAATTGTCCCGACGAATTCCTAGAGGTATAGGAACATAACCTAGTCATCCTCATAGAACAGTCCTTTCATAGAGTCTACTACTGTTTCTCAAAGCACAGTACAAAAGATAAAACTCTAGACTTGGACAGTGTAACTTCCTTGAGTCTCAAAGACATTCTCAAGTGACCCCTTTCATTAAATAGGAAGGAAACCCGCAGACTCGGACAGTCTCAATACCCTTTGGATTTCCTGTTTCCTCAAAGAGAAGGAAACCACCCCGATCCTCAAATCTAATCCCTGAGTACAGTGTTGCTCATATAAGAACTGATTTTCTCTTTTAAAATCAGTATATTGGATCTGTCACTCAACTGAAACAAACCTTTAGCCTCCATCTCGGGTTTCGTACGAGATACAAAAACACTCTCTTGTTGAGTATCAAAGACTCTCTTGTTGAGTCAAACTTTTAGCCTCTATCTCGGGCTTTGTACGAGACACATAAGAGACTCCCTCGTTGAGTCAATCCCCCTTTCGCCTCCATCTCGGGCTTTGTACGAGATACAAAAAGGTTCTTATTGAGCCAAACAAACAATCGCCTCCATCCGTAACCTAACAGACCGCTGTTTAAACTCAGTATGCAAGCAGGGTTAATTGGAGACATCTATTTCCCTTCCTTATTCAGCTCACAATAGGATAAAAAATGAATCGACCTGTAGTTTAAAGCTCAAACCGCAGAGAGGGACCAACGCTTAAGAACCGCGTCCAAAATCGCTCGCTACAATATGTTAATTATGAATTGATTTAAATATTTTTATTTAATATTGATTAACTAATCTTATTAAATATTAATATTTAAATTGATTAATAATTTCTGTGTGGCTCAATTCGATATGTTGTGATTTATTTGCTCCCATGTTGTAACGCCCACATATACATACATACATACATCAAAGCATATATTATACATGAATTATACGTTTGGTACTGAAATATACAATAAGTTCCTAGTAAACACATTATAGGTATACATGCCTAAAAGAGACTAAATACAAATAACTACGGCATAGTATATCGACAAGATGTTCCAGTGACAAATACTAAGAACTAGATCAAATAATGATCTCAAAATTAAAAGCCATAGCGGAAGCCATGCCATCTCAAAAGCTACGATCCGTAAGGAAAAGTCAAACCACTTTATCCTTACCCTTCGCTGAACCTGCAGAACCTGTGATGTAAACAACAACAGTGGGGTGAGATACATCAAATCTCAGTGAGTTCTCTATCTTATAGTCCTCTCGGCTTTACAAGGTTCTAATGTCCTAACTCAAGTCAAAAGGAAAGGGAAATGACTTTGAGTACACACACACACCATATAAGCATTCACACTTGTGAGCCTGTTAACTCACAATAGTACCAAAGTAAATCCTGAGTCTGTTAACTCAAGAATCTCGCTAATCAATAATCGTACCAAGGCATCCCCTGTTCCCTCCCGCTTCTACGTCTAGAAGATGACCCGATTCATGGATCCTCGTATTTACTTGGCATACGAATTGGATTCGGGATCATCGGCCTGTTAACCGTGAACCGTCACTTCTCATGGCCTGTTAACCATCACAAGTCTCTTTACCCGTAGGATCTAATCATACTATACGTGGGAATCAAACCTGCCAAGTAATTGTGCATACGTTTCAGAGGAGGTGCTCGAGTCTCATGAAACTACACCGCAAGATCAATCGGTTATGATTACTAGACGCACGCCTCAGCCTCTTTTGCACGAGCGTTATCACCATGTCATTTACACACTTTCGATATCATTTACGGTAATGTTCCTCACTCTACCTATTCATATTTTAACATGCATACATATTCCAACATGTTTAACAATAATAACATAGGCATGTAGTCATCAATCACATAATGGAACACCAAAATTTACCATTCCACAATTTATACCAATTTACGGTTCCCTCCGATTCATTTAATCGGGCAATAAACAGATACTTCTCACTACCATCAGCTAGAATATGTTCCTAGCTTCACAACGATACCAAGACTACGCAAAACGGATAACCGAGTCAAAAGTTATGTAAGGAACAAATGGATGTTCTGCTATATTCGCATTGTGAATAAGCCAGCGAATGCTCACTACTTCATTTGCAGTGCGAAGCGTCCAGCGAACGCCTAGCCAACACTTGTTCGCTGGCCCATTCTCAGTGCGAACGCTGGCGAACCAAGGCAGTAGCAAAAACAACGTAAGGTTCGCAGGGCGAACCACTGGCGAACGTTCGCTACCCCATTCGCAGTGCGAAGCTGCCAGCGAGTCCACGATTTCCCCTTTGCTGGGGGATTCGCAGTGCGAATCTGGGAAATGCAGAAAGTTCATCAGCGTAACAGCTGATCTCCCATGGTTCCAAAACCCCACCAAAACATATCCAAACATCCCACAATCAAACATAAATGATTCTAGACTCATATAACTCATACTACTCAGTTTATAACACATTTCAACCGTTAATTTTCAAGATTTTCCAATTTAACCAATTCTCTTACAACTCTAACCTAAGTCTTAGAATCCAAGAAAATCTAAAACAAAAGCATCTATCTAGAACCCACCTTGAATAGATGAAGATGGTGAAGATTTGAAGATGAATGGATGAAGATTTGATGATGTTCTTGATCTTGAGCTTTCCTCTTTTTCTCTTCATTTCCTTCTTTTTTCTTTCTCTCCACTTCTTTCTATCTTTTTCTCCCTTTGCTTCTAAAAAGGAAAATGAGAGGAAAAGGAAATGATATAGTAAAACATCATCAAATATCAACACTACTAATTGTCCAAAAAGTCTCTAAAGTCCAAATATTTAAATATCCCAGAGTCAGATAATATTAATTAGATTTACTCTAAGTTCAACAGTTACCCTAATTATCTCTGCCGATAATTTCTCAGAGCACACTGGGACTCAGTTGATCACAACTAATATTATCCAGAGTAAAAGAATTATTTATGGGGTATTACATCCTCCCCCCCTTAAATAGAAATTAGCCCACGAATTTAAAACAATTACCTGAAAAGATGAGGATAAACCTCCCGCATCTCCGATTCCAATTCCCAAGTTGCATCACCCGGATGCGTCTCATCCCACTGGACCTTAACAAGAGGAATCTCTTTATTCTTTAACACTTTAGTTTCTCTTCCGGTGATACGACTCGGTTGAGGCTCAAAGGTCAAATCTGCTTCTATCTCTATTGTATATGGTAAAATTGGCTGAAGAGGATCTGGGACAAATTTCCGAAGCTGAGACACATGAAAAACATCGTGCATCTCTGACAGAGAAGGCGGTAAGGCCAATCTGTAGGCTACTTCCCCAATTCTTTCCAAAATCTGATATGGTCCCATATACCTTGGGCTTAACTTCCGTGACCGAAACGGTCCCTTCAACCGCAATCTCGGAGTAACCTTCAAAAATACGTGATCACCTTCTTCAAATTCTAAAGGTCTTCTTCGGTTATCCACATAACTCTTCTGACGATCCTGTGCTTGCTTAACCTTATCACGGATCATCCTAATCTTCTCCGTAGTTTCGTGAATAATCTCGAGTCCCAACATCCTATCTTCACCAACCTCTGCCCAACATAACGGTGTCCTACACTTCCTTCCATACAACGCCTCATAAGGTGCCATACCAATACTTGCATGATAACTGTTATTATAAGAGAACTCAATTAATGACAAAAGTTCTATCCAATTTCCTCCACTTCCAAGGACACAAGCTCTCAACATGTCTTCCATGGTTTGTATTGTCCGTTCCGTCTGACCATCCGTTTGTGGGTGATTCGAAGTACTCAAACACAACTTCATCCCCATCGCTTGTTGAAAAGCTCTCCAAAATCTCGAAGTGAACTTTGGATCTCTATCTGAAATGATAGTAGTAGGAATACCATGCAACCTCACTATCTCCGAGATGAACAACCTTGCGAGATGACTCGCCTTATAAGTAGTCTTTACGACCAAGAAATGAGCAGACTTCGTTAACCGATCTACTATTACCCAAATTGAATCATAACCTCCTTGCGCACGGGGTAAACCCACCGCGAAGTCCATCGAAATACTATCCCATTTCCACACCAGAATTTCTAAAGGTTGCAACAAGCCACCCAGTCTTTGGTGCTCGATCTTCACTTGTTGACACACCGCACATTCTGACACATACGCCGTAATATCTCTTTTCATCCCGGACGACCAATAGTCTCTCTTTAGATCTTGGTACATCTTTGAAGATCCCGGATGTATAGTAAAAGCACCCTTATGCGCTTCATCCAAAATCCTCCTTTTTAACTCCATGTTGTCCGGAATACAAATCCTTTGGTTAAATACAATAACTCCGTCGGTAGCTCGCACAAAACCCGGTTGCAATAACACTTCTTGTAACTTCTCGTCTAACCCTTGCTCTTGTTGGATTTCTTCTCGAAGAGTAGAAGTGATATTCAAATTTCCCATAATCACACAATTAGGAGTCCAATTAAATTGAAGATTTAGATCTCTAAACTTTTCCATTAAGTCATACTCTAACATCATCAAGTCGGCACTGTGCAACACTTTCCTGCTTAAAGCGTCCGCCACCTTATTCGCTTTACCCGAATGGTATCTTAGTTCCAAGTCATAATCTTTCAAATATTCCATCCTCCTCCGTTGACGCATGTTCAACTCCTTCTGATTAAAGAGGTACTGTAAGCTCTTGTGGTCACTAAACATCTCAAAACGCACACCATACAAATAGTGACGCCACACCTTCAAGGTAAACACAACCGCCGCCAATTCTAAGTCATGCGTTGGATAATTCTCTTCATGGACTTTCAACTGTCTAGAAGCATAAGCCACTACATGTCCATCTTGCATTAACACACCTCCTAATCCCATCTTCGAGGAATCACAATATACCTCATACGACTTGCTAGGATCAGGAATAATCAAAACGGGAGCGGTCATCAATCTCTCCTTCAAGCTCATAAAACTTTGCTCACAGGCCGAATTCCATTCATACGAATAATCCTTCCGAGTAAGTCTCGTCATCGGTAAAGCCAGTTAGGAAAAGCCTTTAATAAACCTTCTATAATAACCTGCTAGTCCCAAAAAGCTTCTAACTTCAGACACATTCTTCGGTCTCTCCCAATTTACCACTGCTTCCACTTTTGATGGGTCAACCACTACACCTCCCCGAGATATGACATGTCCAAGAAAATTAACCTCCGACATCCAGAACTCACACTTACTTATCTTAGCAAAAAGTTGTCTCTCTTGCAAAATGGATAAAACGATTCTTAGGTGTTCACCGTGCTCTTGAGGGTCACGGGAATAGATAAGAATGTCATCAATGAAAATCACCACAAATTGGTCCAAGTAAGGTTGAAATATCCGATTCATATAATCCATGAAAACTGCCGGAGCATTCGTCACACCGAAAGGCATCACCAAAAATTCATAATGACCGTAACGGGTTCTAAACGCAGTCTTTGGTACATCTAAACTCTTCACCCGAATCTGATGATAACTCGACCGTAAATCAATCTTTGAGAACACACAGGCTCCATTTCAATTGATCTAACAGATCGTCTATCCTTGGCAATGGGTATTTGTTCTTGATGGTGACCTTATTCAATTTACGGTAATCAATACACAACCGCATTCCACCATCCTTTTTCTTTACCAACAACACAGGAGCTCCCCAGGGCGAAACACTTGGTCGAACAAAATGCTTAGCTAATAACTCTTCCAATTGATCCTTTAATTCTCTTAATTCAAGTGGTGCCATCCGATACGGAGAAACGAATATTGGAGCCGTTCCCTGTATCAGGTCAATAGAGAATTCCACTTCACGTTCCGGGGGAAGAGAAATGATATCCTCGGGGAAAACTTCAGGAAAGTCACAAACTACCGGAATACTCGAAACATGACGATTACTACCCTCCTCCTTAGTAAGAATCAAAAGAACAGATTTTTCTTCCTCAAACAAGAAATTAATCATTCCAACCGTACCTTCTAAAATAGTAGTTAACACATCCTTCGGAGTAGCTTCAGTAGATGGAATAATGATTAGTTTTTCTTCACACCCGATACATACTGAATTAGCTGAAAGCCAATCCATTCCCAAAACAACATCCACTTTCTTAAGCGGTAAGCAAATCAAATCAATCTGGAAAACTCTTCCATCCACAGATAAAACGCAATTTTCACACATTAAAGGTGTTTCTACCGTCTCATCCATGACAATAGTAACCACCATGAGTGGAGACAACGAAACCACTTATAACCCAAGCCTCTTTACACATTGCATCGATACAAAAGAGTGTGTAGCTCCATAATCAAATAAAACAAAGCAAGGATTTCCATTCACAAAACACGTACCAGCAATCAAAGAGTTGTCACCCTTTGTTTTCCTTGCATCCAAGGTATACACTCGCCCGATATTCTTTTCTTGCATCTGATTCCTCTTCTGAGGATAATCCCTCGACAAATGACCCACCTTATTACACTGATAACATCTTATTCCTTCTAAACTGCACCTACCAAAGTGATTCTTACCACAAGTACGGCATACCGGAGGCACACTAGTCCTGGAACTTTGAACTTGTTTCCCTTTGAAAGGTTGTTGTCTCGGTCTAAATTGTTGATTCGATCGCCCACGATCACTTTGATTCCCCCTACTTAACTCTCCTTCTGCTTGCACCTTCTTTAAGCTATGCTCCGCCATATAACACTGTCGTAACAATTCCGCATAGCTAGTAAATTCTCTCTGAGACACACTATGTGAAATTTCAGCCCTTAAACCAAACAGAAACTGATCAATCTTCCACCTTTCATCAGGAGCGTACATGGCTTGTCTAGAGTAAGCAGCCATAACCTCGAACTTTTCCGCATAAGAAGCCACAACCAAGTTACCTTGTCTCAGCTGCTGAAACTCGAATTCTTTTTTAGACCTTAAGGAACTTGGAAAATACTTCTCCATGAATGTTATCTTAAACTATTCCCACACTTTCGGTACCTCTTGAATTGCCATCAAGGCTGAAGCGCTTTCCCACCATCTCATACCAGGACCTTTTAACAAGTGAGAAGCAAAAACAACCTTATTTTCTTCACTACACTGAACAATCAAGAAAATCCGCTCCATACCGGATATCCATTCATGAGCCTTTACTGGATTTAACCCTCCCAAAACTTCTGGAGGATTCATATGAATGAAATCCCTAAAGGTTCCCCCTGCAGCTTCCGGAACAACCACTGGAGGATGCACACCACCAGCCATTTGTTGTACCATTTGTTGCACAAATTGATTCTGCTGCTGCTGCATCTGCTGCATGAATTGATACAGAGGGGCATTCCCTTCGTCCCCTGGAGGATTTGTCCCTACTGGAGTAGTTCTCGGTCTACCACGGTTGTTTCTGCGCTGGTCGGCCATGTTCCTAAATGTCATACAGATAGGATTAAGTTGATCAGGCTCAATACCATAAATATAACACGTAAGACCAATGGCGACACAACACATATGAAACGAAAAGAAACACTTATACTATTTCATGGCTAGGTCGAGGATACGACCTGCTCTGATACCAACTGTAACACCCATATATACATACATACATCAAAGCATATATTATACATGAATTATACGTTTGGTACTGAAATATACAATAAGTTCCTAGTAAACACATTATAGGTATACATGCCCAAAAGAGACTAAATA
The DNA here is from genome assembly GCA_022829125.1 of Lathyrus tuberosus. NCBI lineage: Eukaryota > Viridiplantae > Streptophyta > Magnoliopsida > Fabales > Fabaceae > Lathyrus > Lathyrus tuberosus. The sequence goes on from JALAZF010000153.1 coordinate 11,298,066, forward strand.
CAAATAACTACGGCATAGTATATCTACAAGATGTTCCAGTGACAAATACTAAGAACTAGATCAAATAATGATCTCAAAATAAAAAGCCATAGCGGAAGCCATGCTATCTCAAAAGCTACGATCCGTAAGGAAAAGTCAAACCACTTTATCCTTACCCTTCGCTGAACCTGCAGAACCTGTGATGTAAACAACAACAGTGGGGTGAGATACATCAAATCTCAGTGAGTTTGCTATCTTATAGTCCTCTCATCTTTACAAGGTTCTAATGTCCTAACTCAAGTCAAAAGGAAAGGGAAATGACTTTGAGTACACACACGCCATATAAGCATTCACACTTGTGAGCCTGTTAACTCACAATAGTGCCAAAGTAAATCCTGAGCCTGTTAACTCAAGAATCTCGCTAATCAATAACCGTACCAAGGCATCCCCTGTTCCCGTCCGCTTCTACGTCTAGAAGATGACCCGAGTCATGGATCCTCGTATTTACTTGGCATACGAATTGGATTCGGGATCATCGGCCTGTTAACCGTGAACCGTCACTTCTCATGGCCTGTTAACCATCACAAGTCTCTTTACCCATAGGCTTCAATCGTACTATATGCGGGAATCAAACCTGCCAAGTAATTGTGCATACGTTTCAGAGGAGGTGCTCGAGTCTCATGAATCTACACCGCAAGATCAATCGGTTATGATTACTAGACGCACGCCTCGACCTCTTTTGCACGAGCGTTGTCACCATGTCATTTACAGACTTTCGATATCATTTACGGTAATGTTCCTCACTCTACCTATTCATATTTTAACATGCATACATATTCCAACATGTTTAACAATAATAACATAGGCATGTAGTCATCAATCACATAATGGAACACCAAAATTTACCATACCACAATTTATACCAATTTACGGTTCCCTCCGATTCATTTAATCGGGCAATAAACAGATACTTCTCACTACCATCAGCTAGAATATGTTCTTAGCTTCACAACGATACCAAGACTACGCAAAACGGATAACCGAGTCAAAAGTTATGTAAGGAACAAATGGATGTTCTGCTATGTTCGCATTGCGAATAAGCCAGCGAATGCTCGCTACTTCATTCGCAGTGCGAAGCGTCCAGCGAACACCTAGCCAACACTTGTTCACTGCCCCATTCGTAGTGCAAACGCTGGCAAACCAAGGCAGTAGAAAAAACAACGTAAGGTTCGCAGGGCGAACCACTGGCGAACGTTCGCTACCCCATTCGCAGTGTGAAGCTGCCAACGAGTCCACGATTTCCCCTTCACTGGGGGATTCGCAGTGCAAATCTGGGAAATGCAGAAAGTTCATCAGCGTAACAGCTGATCTCCCATGGTTCCAAAACCCCACCAAAACATATCCAAACATCCCACAATCAAACATAAATGATTCTTATCGCTCCCGAGATTTTCATCCAGGTACAAACGCGAAAGTGGCACCGAAACAGAGTCGCCAGCAATGTGTATTTATCCCAAGAGATGGAAAGGAAACACCGCATAAACCTGAAGGAAAGGATAGAGCATGGTCTTGCGACCAAGAGAACAGGATTCGGGAGTCGGTTACGCGTGAGGAAGGTATTAGAACCCCCACGCGTCCATCGTACCCAATAAGATCCACGCTTGTTTATTTCGATCAAAGGGTGTAAGGAAAGGATACTGGAAAAAGAACTGGAAAAGGAATGGAAAGAGAAAGAGAAACAAATGTAGGGAAAATAAAAGAAAGTGCTCGAATGGGCCCTACCCCACTGCCTACGTATCTCATCGGGAACATGAGAATCAGAGCGACGTAGTTCCCCTCACTAGGGATGGATTGTTTGTGTTTTTTAGTGGAATACGTCAGCGTTCACGTTCTAGCATTTTAGGTGTTGCAGCTCGCTGTAGGGAGACTTAGGCGTTACATGTTTGCGGTAGAACGGAAATGACGCATCCTTAAGGAATGAATGAATGAGATGAGGAAAGAATTCCCGAAGGAAAGACGTTATTGTTTGTTTTTGTCTTTTAAGGAATTTTGTTATTTGTTTGCATATGATAGTGTATCTGAATCATTGTCATTGGAATGTGTACATTCTCACATTCCAAGATGGAATGGGTAAGAAAGCACACTAAGAGTGAAGAAGACCCCCACACTTAGTTCCAATTATTAAGGTTCAAACACACTAGCATACTTGTGTTTATTAAGTGTTTTTGTTGATTATGAAATGAAGAAGTGCTTTTTCTTTATTTGTATCTTCAACAAGTATTGCATTTAAGTCCCTCATACAAGATCAAATGTTTAACACATTGACCCAAGATGGGCTATATGCTACACATTCTAAGATTATAAGAGAAGACTCCTTATAATCTTTTCTTTATATGAAAGGTCTAAATGCAATAAATGCCTATCTTTATTAGATATTTTGAATTTTCTTTGAGATGAGAAGATGAAAGACTCAAGGGAGGAGAAAGGTAAAAATCTATGTGAACTAAGACTCAATCCTAATTGATTATTTAAGGGAGTGATCCTAATGGTTTGTGAGGTTTCAAAACCTAAAATCTAAAGAAGAAATGAGCTAAAGAATTCACTTCTAAAGTAGAAGATGAAATGTAACTCAAAAGGGAAAGTAATGAGTTAATCAAAGAAAGCATCTAAGTGCTTACAAAACACAAGATTGAATTGTAAAAAGAGATGAAAGGAAAGAGATTTGAATGTGGATTCCTTATCCACACTCAATTTCAACTTACCAAAGCCCCTACATGGTTAGTGAACAAGGAAACATGTATAAGAAGTAAAAAAAAATGCTTAATACACAATAAAACTCAAGAGAATAAGATGAAAAATCAAATCCTAATATTATAACCAGTATGTACATCCTATTGAAAACAAGAGAATATCATCCTACAAATTCAAATGAATAAGCAACAAATCATCATCCATAGTATTCAAACATGTTACCAAAAGAAAGGATATATGAAAGGTGAAAAGAAAAGGAAGAAACATGCATAAATGGGACATGTAATCTAAGGATCAGAATTGAAACTAAATGGAAAATGACTTATAAACATCTCAAAAGTGTTCATGAATCAAACATCAAGACATTCTAGAAGTAATAGAAGAAGAAGTGGAATAAAAGTTCAAAAAGAAAGTGCACACAATACAATGTTAAGGATGCACAAAGCTCAAATGGAAATGAACATGAAAAGATGACATATGATGTGTAATAATAACCTATAATGTCACATGAATAGCTCATACAATATGCAAATGATCATACAAATATGCACAAAAGAACTCATGTAAACATGCACAAAAATTAGAATGATATGACATGTTATTATGCTTCAAATGTAATGCATCAAACAAAAATTAAATGGACTTATGAAAATTATTCAAGCATGGTATTGGAATGCCTAAGTCAGAAATGAATCATACATCAAAATAGCATGTGAAAATTCAAAACAAAATGATGTCAAACAAAGCAATTAGGTCAAGTTGGAATCTCATGCCAAGTGATACAAATATAAGCATCAAAACATGTCATAAAATGACCTAAAAAATCAAACAAAAATCATCTAACATACTTCAATGTATTAGTGAATCAATACAAAAAGAACCAAGTCAAAACCATTCATAATGAGCAAGAACAAAATTATACAACTTCATGTATCACATGTGGAATGCAAACAAATGGAAATTCAAAGAAAATTGTGCAATAGGAGCAAAAATGTCATAAAATCATGAAATAAAAATTTCAAAAATTTCCTAAATGTCTTAAAAATGTTCATGAATTTTTATAGAATTTTATGATGCTATTTTTTAATTTTAAAAATTAAAAAGAAAACATGTACAAAATGAAGAAAATAAAATGAAATGGAAATAAAGGAGGGGGTGCATGCATAGCAAATTAACAGTTCAAAAATGGTTTGGGCTTTGAAAACGTGGTGTGAATAGCAATCAGTCCAAGGTCCAAACATACGCGTGGAACACAATAACAAACATGGAATTCAGTCCACAAAGTTGACTCACGCATGACCATTGGATTAAGTCAGAGTCAAACCAAAGTCAAAGTAAGCAAATCATATGCATCACATTGCTAGCACATCATAACAATCATATACGGACACACATGCAATCATCAGAGAGAGTAAAAATGGATCACGTGACACACACCCTCCCCATGAATTCGCTGGCAACATTTCCACCCTTGGATCAAACGCATCGGACGGTCACGACTTAAAAGAACCACAAACCCTAGCACTTAAGATCACCGGCTGGAGATGACCTCCGGTCATCTTCTCCGGCAAACCACCACCGTCTGCAACCTCAATTTTTCCAAAATTCCACAAATAATATACCAAAATGAAGAGCAGCTCACGTATGTTAAGAATACACTCATAAAAACAACAAAACATACGCATATAGCAAGAACAGAGGGGATGAATATGTGCCCTAACTTTTGGATCTAAGCCTTTACAAGGCCTATCAACTAGCCGGAGTGATAAATGCTCCGAATGAGCTCATATCATCATGAAATCATCACAATAATCAACAAAACATGAGAGAAAAGTTTGTGAGTTTTGGAACCTGATCTTGCAGTTCTTGTGGAGTTTGAGAAAACCAGAGAGAACACTTGCTCTTCAACCTTGGAGCTTCAATATTAAGCAAAATAAATGCTGATGATTCACGAGTAAATGAAGGAGATTGAAGATTACAGTGATGCTAAGCTTGCAGAAATGGAGTTGTTCTTGTTGTTCTTGATTCAACCACACCAAGCAATGATCAATGGAATAACAATGGAGTTGAAATCGTGGAGAAGAAGATGAGCAAACTCAGAGAGAATGAGAGAGTAGAAGAGAGAGTTTCTGAAGTGAATGTGTGAAAAATGAAGTTGGAAATGAAATTTGAGAGTGTGATTTTTATTTATAGTGTGAGCTAACCATGGTCAAGCTGAGTGAGTTAACTGAGTTATGATGAGTTAAGTGAGTCATCCCTAACTAACTGAGTCAAGTTAGTTAGGGAAAGCAATGGTATGGTGATGGCAACTCATGATAAACTATGTTGGAGGTGAAGAGAAGTGAAATGGCAAGGCTGTGTAACACAAAACTTGTTCAGCAAGCTTGTTATTTCTACTTTCATGCATAATGAGGCACGTGCTATGGTGTGTATGAAATGTGTTTGGTTTAAAAAGGCAATGGATATCTGGTATGAATAATGCACGTGCAAGCTTGTAACAACAGCATCAACAACATTGGTTTTGTTTCTGATTTTCATGGCAGCTGAGAACAATGGAGATAGGGTGAATTGGTGATGTTTTTCTCTCTACTCAATGGATAATTTGGTGAGTTTTTGAATTCATTTGAAAGAGGGGATGTAATGCTACAAGTTTGGTTTGAAATTTGAGTTGAAATGATGCTTGGAAGAGGTTGGAAAATGACTTATAACATCCATAAATGGAACTGATACAAGGGCGTGGTAATGAGATTGGCTTGGCAAGGCATGCGTGGCATGGAATCTCAGCAAGATGACCCTAACTTGAGACCATTATATCTACCTCATAGCTTGATCAAATCAAATTTTGTCCAACATGAAACTTGAAGAGGGCATTACAAGGGACATTTTTGATGTTGACAATTTTTGCAAATGAAGCCTCTAACCATGAGAAAAATAGGTAAACATTTGGTCCACCAACTGTTTGTAGAAATGACATGCGTGTGACCTGAAAATCCTTGTTCATGACCTAGTTTTGAACCTCCTTTGCTCAAACTTTGATCAATCATATCTCACTCAATTTTTATCCAATGGAGATGTTCTACACATGGATTTGAAGCTTGAAACAAGATCTTTTGTTGTGGCCGAGTGGAATTTTCATTTGATGCTCCAATTTTGAATGGCCTTGGTTCAAACTCTAATGCAAAATGGCTCAAAATTACTATTTTTGGAAACCCTACTTCTTCCAAAAATGGAAACTCTTCAAATTCTTGATTTTTCATGATTCCTTTGGAATTTCTTGATCAAATTTTGTACATTGGTCACATATAACATGAATTTCATGATTATGGGATCAAAAAGTCAAAAATTGACTTTTTCCTCTGATTATTTGACTTTGTCCCAAATTTCCTGGTTTTTTATCTTTCTTCCAATTGAACCACTTCTAAAACCAATTGAGATGTAATTTTCCACATACACACACTTAAGGACATGTAGAATACCATGACATCAAGTTTTGTCCAAACAATCAAAGATACCCTGATTTAATTGGAAACCCTAGTTTTGGTACCCACCTCCTAGGAGAAAAATGTGCAGTCTTCAATTTCAAAATCCTCAGAATATGTTGTGTATCCTCTTAAAGGATGATGAGATATGCCACTTGAGGATGATTTTGAACTAATGAACCATCTCTTTTGGGGGTTTTCCTTCATTTTTTGGCTCTCTTGCATAATGAAGGATGTAATGCTTCAATCTCGTATTGAATCTCACTCTCTTGAGGTTTTGGATGATCAATTGAGATAATATGAGACATGAAAGACCTCTTGAATTGCCTTGAATGAACTTGTTTGACCTTTTATGCCTTGACTGATTCCTTGATTGTCCACCTTTCACCTTATCACATGCCTTGATGGTAAGAAGGATGTTATGCTTCATTTTTCTATGTTAAAGATGCAATGCAATGCTAATGAGATGGATATGATATGATATATGATAATTCTATGCTATGATGCCAAAAGGGAGTGCAAATTTTGGGGTATTACAGCTGCCCCTATTCAAACGCTGTAGACATGAATGTCTGAAAGCGATTGCTTTCAGACGTTCAAGGTATATAGCGATTGAATACCAAATATAACCAAAAATTTGCTCGGTATGATGAAGAACAAAAGGGATATAAGCCCAACAAGACTGCTGGATTGAATCTTCAATGAAACGTTTTCGGAGAGATCTGCCTTTTGAACGACGCCAGACGACTACTGGTTTTCCATACTGTCGATGGACTTTCAACAATGTCTTTTTGAGCGACGCCAGACGACTACTGGCTTGCCATACTGTCGATGGACTTTAGCTGCTCTGCCAATCTGTCGTTGGACTTACTGCCAAACTGTCGTTGGACTTCTGCCAAACCGTCATTAGACTTTCACCAATTTGTGCTGGATTTCTGCCAATCTGTCGTTGGACTTCTACCAAACCGTCGTTGGACTTCAAGGATTACCAAACCGGCGTTTGGGATCTTAACTTGCCATCTTCAGATGGACTTTTGCAGCTTTTACCAAATTGTCGTTGGATTTCAGTGCTTACCAAACCGGCTTTGGAAGCTTTGCCAAACTGTTGTTGGACTTCGGTGCTTACCAAACTGTCGTTGGAAGCTTTGCCAAACTGTCGTTGGACTTCGGTGCTTACCAAACTGTCGTTGGAAGCTTTGCCAAACTGTCGTTGGACTTCGGTCCTCACCAAACTGTCGTTGGACTTCGGTGCTTACCAAACTGTGGTTGGAAGCTTTGCCAAACTGTCGTTGGACTTCGGTGCTTACCAAACCGTCGTTGGAAGCTCAAAATTGCAAAATGATTACTCCACTTGCTAGAATAACATGAACAAACTGTACGCATGCCAAAAATAAATTGGACTTTGTATTGTAAATGGGCATTGCCGAAAATTACACCACTTACTGGGTAATGTCGTATGCCGACACCTTGCTGAAGGAACAATTATGTCGATCTCTTTAAACGTTGCTGGGGAATGCCTTTTGAGAGGATTTTATAGAAGACCCAACGTCTTCAAACTCTACTGGGGATAATAGATTGGGAATATCTTCTGCTGGGGAAATTCAAAATGCCCCATGCTCAGGAGAGTCAACAACTCCGCTGGGGATTATTCTTTGACAAATTTCACATGCTGAAACCTGCGGGAGATATGATACTACCACTTGCTAGTACATTCTGCCAAGAGTAAACTCCACAAGGGATGTTAGTACTAAAAGTTTCGTCTCTTAAGAGGATTTTATAGAAAACCAAGCGTTTTCAAACTCTTATACGAACACTCTGCCTTGAACTACCCTTCACATTGTCTGCAAGGTACCAGAGGATTTGCACTCATTGTTGACCTGGAGTGTTCACTACGTTAATAACCGTTATCAACACAGAAGAATTCAATCTTCGACCGCCGTTGCCGTCACGAAACTCGGTGGGAACTCTTGAATGGAAGAATCGACTTAATAAGATACAAAAGTATCAAGCCATAGCAAATATCTGCTCGCGGTTACGACCGTGCTACTTGGATCGATCGTACTCCTTACCTGCAACAGAAAAAGAATATGCACATGCCCCAGGATATTGCGTGGTCTTTTGAGTCCACCATCCAAGGTTGTCCAGCAAGCAAAGTAATTTTAATTTTCTTTTTGCATTATTTTGCAAGGCCAAGATATTTTCAAAGTAATGTTTTATTATCAAAAATCGGACGTTTTTGCAAACAAAACAGTAAAAATGAAAATAAAAGCTTGTGACTGAATATTCAATTTTATTGATGAAATGCCAAAATCGGCGAATTTACAATCGGAAGCAAACCCCTGAAAGAGGTGATTGCCGTGAAATTGAGAAAAGAAATCTATCCTAATGATAATGCGGAAATTGGATCCCACTGATTTCTGATTCTGTTATGGCCAGTATGCATTCCAACTCTCTTGATTATCTTCGCCTTCGGAAGCTCGTGGTCGGACAATTCCTCCTTTGGAATTTTGCTAGTTTGCTGAAAAGTAGAGAACGTACAGATTAATTCAGACTGGAGTCATTCGCTTCAATCCCTCTTTTGCGTGGATCGCCTTTTTAGGTTTTCAATCCACCGGGATGCCCATTTTTGCCTAAGTTACCCTTTCGGGTTTTCAACTTACCGGGTGTACAATTTTTTAAATTATATCCCTAACTTTTGCCCGAACCTTTATTCTGTTTTTGGTTCGCCGGGATGCCCTTTTTTTCCTGGATTCTTTTTTTTTCTTTTAGCCAGCGGGTCTCTTTATACGAAGTATTTTTTAACTGCATCTGAATTAACAGGGGATGAAAAGTCTTCACCATCCATGGTTGTCAGCAATAAGGCTCCGCCTGAGAAAACCTTTTTAACCACGAATGGACCTTCATAATTAGGAGTCCATTTGCCCCTGTGATCTGTACTCGGAGGAAGTATTCTCTTGATTACCACATCTCCGACCTTGTAGACTTGAGGTCGAACCTTTTGATCGAATGCCCTCTTCATTCTGCGCTGGTATAGCTGGCCATGACATACTGCTGCTAGTCGTTTCTCCTCAATAAGGCTCAGCTGATCAAATCTGGCTCGTACCCATTCAGCTTCATCTAGCTTAACGTCCATCAGTACTCGGAGAGAGGGGATCTCAACTTCTACCGGTAGAACTGCCTCTATACCGTATACAAGTGAGTACGGTGTTGCCCCAGTGGACGTGCGGACTGACGTTCGATACCCATGCAAAGCCAGTGGTAACATCTCATGCCAATCTTTATACGTGACAACCATCTTCTGCACAATCTTCTTGATATTTTTGTTGGCCGCTTCGACCGCGCCATTAATCTTTGGGCGGTACGGAGAAGAATTGTGATGCTCGATTTTGAAGTCCCGACATAGCTCAGCCATCATCTTATTATTCAAATTAGAACCATTATCAGTAATGATTCTTTCGGGAACTCCATACCGACAAATGATATCTCGCTTCAAGAAACGAGCCACCACTTGCTTAGTGACATTGGCATAAGATGCTGCTTCAACCCATTTGGTGAAGTAATCAATGGCGACCAAGATGAAACGATGGCCGTTTGAAGCAGTAGGCTTAATTTTCCCGATCATATCAATGCCCCACATTGCAAATGGCCACGGAGAGGACATGATACTCAACGGATTTGGAGGAACATGTACTTTGTCTGTATAGATCTGGCATTTGTGACACTTGCGGGCATACTTGCAGCAATCTGACTCCATTGTCAACCAATAATACCCCAATCTCAACAATTTCTTAGCCATCGCATGTCCTCCGGCATGGGTACCGAAAGAGCCTTCGTGCACTTCAATCATCAACAGGTCTGCTTCGTGTCTATCCACGCATCTGAGCAGAACCGTGTCAAAATTTCTCTTATACAGCACGCCATCTTTGTTCAAGAAGAAACCAACAGCTAGCCTTCTTAATGTCTTCTTGTCTTTGGAAGATGCCCCAGGCGGGTATTCTTGTTTTTCCAAGAAGCATTTAATGTCATGGTACCAAGGCTTGTCGTCAGACACTGCATCAACATCAAACACAAAAGCAGGTCTATCAAGACGAGATACATCAATCCTGGGCACAAAATTCCAACCATGCACTTTAATCATCGAAGATATAGTGGCCAAGGCGTCTGCAAACTTATTTTCATCTCTGGGAACATGGTACAACTTGACAGTTGTAAAGAATGTCAACAATCTCCTCGTATAATCTCTATACAGAATCAAATTCTGCTGATGTGTGTGCCAAGTTCCCTATACTTGATTGATTACCAGTGTTGAATCACCAAAGATATCGAGGGTCTTGATTCGTAAATCAATAGCTTCCTCAATCCCTAGTATGCAAGCTTCGTATTCCGCTTCATTGTTGGTACACCCGAAAGTTACTCGGGCAGTGAAGGGCATGTGAACACCTTCTGGCGTGATGAGAACTGCACCAACTCCGCATCCATTCATGTTAACTGCCCCATCAAACATCAAACTCCAATTGGATTCAGGGTCAGGCCCCTCCTCCAGAAGTGGTTCCTCGCAGTCTTTCGCTTTGAGAAACATGATGTCCTCATCAGGGAAATCAAACCTCATGGGCTGGTAATCATCAAGAGGCTGTTGCGCAAGATAATCTGACAATATACTTCGTTTGATTGCTTTTTGCGAAGTAAATTGAATATCGTACTCTATCAGTACCATCTGCCACCTTGCAACTCTGCCTGTAAGCACTGGTTTCTCAAAAATATACTTGACCGGATCCATTTTTGAGATCAACAGGGTTGTATGTGTGAGCATAAATTGTTTCAATCGCTTTGCGGCCCATGCGAGTGCACAACATGGCTTCTCAAGCATTGAATAACGCGATTCACAATCTGTAAACTTCTTGCTCAGGTAGTAAATAGCATGTTCTTTCCTACCTATCTCGTCATGTTGACCGAGAACACAACCCATGGATCCTTCGAGCACCGTCAAGTACATAATCAGTGGTCTCCCTTGAACTGGAGGTATCAGAATCGGAGGTTCCTGCAAATATCTTTTTATTTTATCGAATGCATTTTGACAATCATCATTCCACCTGACCGTTTGATCTTTCTTTAGCATTTTGAATATTGGTTCGCAGGTGGCAGTTAGGTGAGATATGAACCTTGAAATGTAGTTCAATCTTCCTAGAAAGCCGAGAACTTCTTTCTCAGTTCTCGGTACAGGCATATCTTGTATAGCTTTCACTTTAGCAGGATCAACCTCTATCCCTTTTTCACTGACGATGAAACCAAGCAATTTCCCGGACCGCACGCCGAAAGTACATTTGTTAGGATTCAGTCTCAACCTGAATTTCCTCAACCTCTCGAACAATTTCTTCAAGTTGATCAGATGTTCCTCTTCTGTCTTTGATTTAGCAATCATGTCATCCACGTAGCACTCGATCTCTATATGAATTAGATCGTGGAATAACGTCACCATTGCTCTTTGATAAGTTGCCCCTGCGTTCTTCAACCCAAAAGGCATTACTTTGTAACAGAAGGTACCCCACGGGGTAATGAATGTCGTCTTCTCCATATCTTCAGGTGCCATCTTTATCTGATTGTACCCGGAGAATCCATCCATAAATGAGAATACTGAAAACTGAGCGGTATTGTCAACCAGCACATCAATATGAGGGAGTGGAAAATCATCTTTAGGGCTCGCCTTGTTTAGATCTCTGTAATCCACACACATTCTAACTTTGCCATCTTTCTTCGGCACCGGTACTATATTGGCCACCCAGGGAGGATAGTTGGTTACTGCCAGAAAACCTGCATCCAACTGTTTCTGTACTTCTTCTTTGATCTTCAAAGCCATTTCTGGTTTTGTTCTGCGCAGCTTTTGTTTGACCGGTGGACAATCCTCTTTCAATGGTAGTCTATGCACAACTATGTCGGTATCTAAACCTGGCATATCTTGATATGACCCAGCAAAGATGTCAACGTATTCATGCAGCATGACTATCAGCTCTTGCTTTATATCAGCCCGCAGACTTGCGCCGATCTTGATCTCTTTCTTGCTTTCCTCTGAACCAATATTGATAACCTCAAGAGCTTCCTGATGAGGCTGAATGGTCTTCTCTTCCTGTTTCAACAATCTTGCCAATTCTTCTGGGAGTTCATAGTCTTCATCACTTTCCTCCTCAGCTTGATAAATCGGATTGTCGAAATCATACGTGGGCATAACAGAATCATTTTCAGAGGAATTCACAAAATCAAGTCTGCATGATTGGATTGATGCTTTATTTTAGATTATTCTTGCTTGAAAAAGAAAAGAAAGTGAATTATCATTTTTAATTTCTTTGTGCAAAAATAAAAATAAAGAAAGAATAAAGGAACACAAATTTGTAAACAAAAACGTCATTTTTATTGATGTTTGAACATTATATGAGAAAATATGGTGGCCCTACAAATGGATCCTCACACCTTGGGCAGAGTGTGGGATTTTATGCATTATGAAAGACAAGAATTATTACTCTGAATGGTGCACAACATGAATGATTTCATCACTAGACCAGTTTTGCAATGCCTCACCTGGAGGCAGTGCATACACCCATCTGTCCAGATAATCTGAGCTTTCAGCGTCATCTTCTATGGCTGAACATGACTGATTAGGATTGATAATTCCTCCACTGTTGAAGCTGATTGGCCCACGGAATCGGGGAACTGGCGTCTGGCCCGGTTGGTATCCAATGCCAAACTTATCTTCTTTCACAAACACGTCAATAGCTTTACCCTAACCTTGGGCATTTCCGCTTTCAACCACTTCTATGGCCTGCTTGTAGGATGCAATTGATGCACTCGGCCCAACTGGCACATTTGACACCACTGCTGCTGAAGTAGATTCTGGTAAGTTGTTGACATTCAGGGCTTCAAAAGACTGGCACAGGGTCTCATGAATCTCTCCATCCATTTCCACATATTTGAAAGTGGATAGATGACTCACGAATATATCTTCCTCGCCGCAAACAGTAACCACTTGACCCTCGAACACGTACTTGAGCTTCTGATGAAGTGTGGAGGTAACTGCGCCTGCCGCGTGAATCCACGGTCGACCCAACAAACAGCTATAAGCAGGCTGAATGTCCATAACGTGAAAGATTGTCTTGAATATCTGTGGACCAACTTGTATTGGTAGTTCTACCTCTCCAAACACCGATCTTTGGGATCCATCAAAAGCTCTCACAATCAGATCGATGGGTCTAAGAATCAATCCATCTACTTCAATTTTCATCAGGGCCTTTTTGGGTAACACATTCAAGGAAGAACCTGTGTCAACCAACACATGCGACAAAACAGCTCCTTTGCATTCAAGTGTGATGTGCAACGCCTTGTTGTGATTACGTCCATCTGGAGTCAAATCCCTATTCGTAAACCCCAACCCGTGGCTCACATTCACATTAGAAATTACTCCCTCCAACTGATTTACAGTGATCTCTTGGGGAACGTATGCCATATTCAGAACCTTCAACGAAGCAGCCCGGTGTGCATCTGAACTCATTAACAGGGATAATATCGAGATTTTAGAGGGCGTCTGATTGAGCTGATCAATTATCTTGTAATTGCTCTTTTTGATGATCCTCATAAATTCCTCAACATCATTATCAAAATTGACTTTAGGGTCCTCCTCCTGAGCAGGCACCTTGTCATCAACAACCTGTTTTCCTTTTGCTCTTGCAGCGACTTCAGCCTCTTTATCATTCCTTAAAGTATGAGGAGCAAACAGCCGACCACTTCTGGTGAAACCACTTGGTCCACTGACATTCTCAATACTGGTACCAACAGCAGCCTCTGCATTCTGTTGACTTCCTCCTTGATGAGTATCAGTTCCATACTGCCATGGAACTGCCCTATTAGACACATAAGCAGCAGATTCAGGAACCATAATCGTAACTGGTCTCGACCTCTCAGGCACAACGATAGCAACAGGAGCCTCCACTGGCACCTGTATCTCAACTGGATTATAATAAATGGTAACGGCAGAAACATCTTTTTCCTTCTCTATCTTATCAAATGAAGGCTTCCTTCGTCCATAAGATCCTGCAGTCCAACTTTCAACTTACTGCAACCATTAATCTGTCTCGGACAATCCCCACAATCAGAGCCACATCCAGGAAACACTTTTTCTTTTAACAAACGCTCTTTTACAATCAACAGCGGAGTCTTTACCAAATTTACATCGGTAACCAGATTCAGTTTCTCACCATCAGAAATAGGATTCATGCTTGCACCTCCATGATGGGGCATTGGATTATCACAAACATTCGGCGGCTTAGAGAAATTAATAGCTTTTGCGTCAATCAAGTCCTGAACCTTATGGTAAAAAGCCCAGCACTTCTCTATCGAGTGACCTTGTGCGCCAGAATGAAATTCACATCTAGCGTTGGCATCATAACCTTGAGGCAATTTTCCAGTGTCTAGCGGCCTCATAGTCCGAAGTTCAACCAACTTCTCTTTGAGCAGTTGTGGTAACAAAGCAGCATATGACATAGGCAAGGGATCAAACTTACGGTCCCTTGGTCTGTTATTCTGGAATCGGGGTCTACCTTGCTGATCTGGAGCTTGCTGTCTGTAATACCCCAAAATTTGCTCTCTCTTTTGTCATCATAGCATAGCATTATCATATATCATATCATATCCACTTCATTAGCATTGCATTGCATCTTTAACATAGAAAAATAAAACATAGCATCCCTCTTACCATCAAGGCATGTGATCAGGGGAAAGATGGACAATCAAGGGATCATTCAAGGCACAAAGGGTCAAACAAGTTGTCTCAAGGCAAGCCAAGAGGTCTTTCATGTCTCTTGCTATCTCAATTGATCATCCAAAACCTCCAGAGAGTGAGCTTCAATAGGAGATTGAAACACTACATCTTTCACTATGTAAGAGATCCAAAAAACTGAAGGAAAACCCTTAAAAGAGATAGTTCATTGGTTCAAAATCATCTTCAAGTGGCATATCTCATCATCCTTTAAGAGGATACACAACATACTCTGAGGAATTTGAAATTGAAGACTGCACATTTTTCTCTTAGGAGGTGGGTACCAAAACTAGGGTTTCCAATTAAATCGGGGTATCTTTGATTTTTTGGACAAAACTTGATGTCTTGGTATTCTATAAGTCCTTAAGTGTATGAGTGTGGAAAATTGCCTCTCAATTGGTTTTAGAAGTGGTTCAATTGGATGAAAGATAAAAAATCAGGAAATTTGGGGCAAAGTCAAATAATCAGATAAAAAAGTCAACTCTTGACTTTTTGAGCCAAAAAACATGAAATTCATGTTATATGTGACCAATGTGCAAAATTTGATTAAGAAACTCCAAAGGAATCAGGAAAAATCAAGAATTTGAAGAGTTGCCATTTTTGGAAGAAGTAGGGTTTCCAAAAATAGTAATTTTGAGCCATTTTGCATCAGAGTTTGAACCAAGGCCATTCAAAATTGGGGCATCAAATGAAAATTCCACTCGGCCACAACAAAAGATCTTGTTTCAAGCTTCAAATCCACGTGTAGAACATTTTCATTGGAGAAAAATTGAGTGAGATATGATTGATCAAAGTTTGAGCAAAGTAGGTTCAAAACTAGGTCATGACCAAGTCTTGCCAGGCCCATGCGCAGTCATTTTCACAAACACATGGTGGGCCAGATGTTTTGACTAATTACTCATGGTTAGATGTCTCAAATGAAAAATCTTTCAACATGAAAGTTGTTCATCTTTGTGAGATCTTCAAAATTGATGTTCATGGTTTTTTCATTTGATCAAAGGATAAGAAGTTGTGATGGCTCAAAGTAGGGTCAATGTAACTGAAGAATGGACTAAGTCACAATCAGGTCATGTCATACGCGCGCGTATCATGCAGCTTGTCAAACCAATTTTGAATTCTTATGTTTGATGCACATTTCAAATATGTTACAAGCCTCATTTCAACTCAATTTCCACATTAAACTTGTAGCATTACATCTCCTCTTTCACTTTATTCCAAAAGCTCATTAAACCATCCATAATGCATGGAGAAATTCATTACTAAACTACCATGTTTCCATTGATTTCAACCTGTCATAAAAATCAGAAAAAAAAAGAAATGAATGTTGTTGTTGTTGTCTCAGCTTGCCCGTGCATTGCTCACCCTCCAAACATTACTTCATTTAGCCAAACATATACCCCATTCACCATACCACGTGCTACCCATGCTCATGAAAAAGGAAAGGAATGAAAACTTGCTGAACAAGTTTATGCTACACAGCCGTGCCACACTAGTTTCTTTTCATTCCCACCATAACACACCATAAGCTATCATCACCATATTATTACCCTCCCTAACTAACTTGACTCAGTTAGTTAGGGATGACTCACCTAAACCATGCTAACTCAGTTAACCAACTCAGGTTAACCATAGTTAACTCACACTATAAATGACAACCTCACTCACATTTCTCATTTCAACTTCATTTCTCAAGTTCACTCCAAAACTTTCTCTATTTTCTCTCTGATTCTCTCACTCTTTTTCATCAATTATCTCAAAAATTCTTCTCTGAATGCACGAGATTTTCATCTGCTTCATCTTTATCATCATCAATGGAGCATGATTGAATCCACACGATTTCCTCAAGTATACTTCATCAAGCTTTGAATCTCTTTGCTCTCAAGATATAGCATTTATTTTGCTTAGTTTTGAAGCTCCAAGGTTAAAGAGCAAGTGTTTCCTCTGGTTTTTTTCAAGAATCTTCAAGAGCTGCAAGTCCAGGTTATAAATTCTCAAATACGTGTCTCACGTTTACTTGATTATTTTGTTGTTTTCATGATGATTTGAGCTTAATAGAAGCATTGAACACTGGCTAGTTGATAGAGCTTCTTAGAAGCTTAGATCCAAAAACTTAGGGCAATATGTTCGTGCTTGTTTCTTGCTGTATGTGAATGGTTTGATGATTTCATTGGTAGATTCATGATGTGTGTTACTTCCTCTTCATTTTGTCATATTGTTTGTGAAATTCTGGGAAAGTTGAAGTTACAGACGGTGGTGCGTGGCCGGAGAAGGTGACCGGAGGTCCCTCTCCGGCCGGTGGTCTTTGGTTAGGGTTTTGTTTGCAGTTTAAAACATGACCGTGGATTTGCTTGCATCGTGTGGTGTAGGATTGGCCGGCGCATTAAAAGAAGCATGCATCTCATGTGCCTTTTTTCTGAATTCGCTTATGCAACGTGAGGTGCAGTGCATGTTAATGAATGTGTTCCTTCACGTGTGTGTGTTGATTATGACTACTTTGACTATTTGGTTGACTAGACTTAATCCAATGGTGATTATTGCTTTGACATTTTGTTGACTGAGAGAGTATGCTTGTTAGTATGTTCTGCGCACAAATGGACTTAAGACAATTGATATTTGCATCTCTCATTTCCAAGGCCCAAACAGGTTGAACTGACTATTTGCTATGCTTGCACCTCCCTCCTTTATTTCCATTTCATTTTATTTTCTCCATTTTATGCACGTTTGCTTTTTATTTTCTAAAAATACTAAATTACATCATAAAATTCTAGAAAAATTCATGAACATCATTAAGGCATTTAGAAGATTTTCGACATTTTTATTTCATGATTTTATGACATTTTTCACCTGTTGCACAATTTTCTTTGAATTTCCATTTGTGTGCTTTCTAAATGTGGTACATGTATTTGTATAATTTTGTTCTTGCTCATTATGAATAGTTTTGACTTGGTTTTTTTTTTGCATTGATTCATTAACACTTTGAAGCATGTTAGATGATTTTTGAGATCATTTTATGGCATGTTTTGATGCTCATTTTTGCACTACTTTGCATGATGTTTCAATTTGACCTAATTGCATTGTTTGACATCATTTTACCTTGAATTTTCACATGCTATTTTGATATATGATTCACTTCTAATTTAGGCATTCTAATACCATGCTTGCATAATTTTAATAAATCCATTTTATTTTTGTTTGATGCATTACATTTGAAGTATAGTAACATGTCTTATCATTTCAATTTTTGTCCATGTTTACATGATTTCTTGTGTACATATTTGTATGATCATTTGCATATTGGGTGAGCTATTCTTGTGACATTATAGATCATTGGTACACATTATAGGTCATCTTTGCATGTTCATTTCCCTTTGAACTTTGTGCATCCTTAACATGTATTGGTTTGCATCTTTTCTTTTGAACTTCCATTTCAATTCTTCTTCTTATATTACTTCTTGAATGTCTTGATGTTTGATTCATGGATACTTTGAGATGTGTATAAGTCATTTTCCATTTAGTTTCAATTCTAATCCTTGGATTACATGTTCCATTTATGCATGTTTCTTCCATTTCTTTCCATCTTTCATCTTCCTTTCTTATGGAAACATGTTGAATGTTAATGGATGGTGATTGTTGTTTATTCATTTGAATTGATAAAATGATATTCTCTTGTTTTCAATATGATGTACATTCTGGTTGTGACATTAGGATTTGATCTTTCATCTCATTCTTTTGAGCTTTATGGTACATTAAGTGTTCTTTTACTTCTTGTATTTCTTATACATGTTCACTAACCATGTAGGGGCTTTGGTAAGTTGAAATTGAGTGTGGATAAGTAATCCACATTCAAACTTCTTTCCTTTCATCTTTTATAACTCATTCTTGTGTTTTGTTAAGCACTTACGTGCTTTCTTTGATTAACTCATCACTTTCCCTTTTGAGTTACAATTTATCTTCTATTTTAGAAGTGAATTGTGTAGCTCATTTCTTCTTTAGACTTTAGGTTTTGCAACCTCACAAACCATTAGGATCACTCCCTTAACTAATCAATTAGGATTGAGTCTTAGATCACATAGATTTTACCTTTCTCTCTCTCTTGAGTCTTTCATCTTCTCATCTCAAAGAAAATTCAAAATATCTAATAAAGGTAGGCATTTATTGCATTTAGGCCTTTCATATAAAGAAAAGGTTATAAGGGGTCTTCTCTTATAATCTTAGAATGTGTAGCATATAGCCTATCTTGGGTCAATGTGTTAAACATTTGATCTTGTATGAGGGACTTAAATGCAATACATGTTGAAGGTACAAATAAAAAACACTTCTTCATTTCATAACAAACAAAAACACTTAATAAACACAAGTATGCTTGTG
Source organism: Lathyrus tuberosus (assembly GCA_022829125.1). NCBI lineage: Eukaryota > Viridiplantae > Streptophyta > Magnoliopsida > Fabales > Fabaceae > Lathyrus > Lathyrus tuberosus. The sequence goes on from JALAZF010000153.1 coordinate 11,317,443, forward strand.
TGTTTGAACCTTAATAATTGGAACTAAGTGTGAGGGTTTTCTTCACCCTTAGTGTGCTTTCTTACTCATTCCATCTTGGAATGTGAGAATGTACACATTCCAATGGCTAAGATTTGGATACACTATCATATGCAAACTAATGAAAAAAACTCTTAAAAGACAAAAACAAACAATAAAGTCTTTCCTTCGGGAATTCTTTCCTCATCTCCTTCATTCACTCCTTAAGGATGCGTCATTTCCGTTCTACCGCAAACAGGTAACGCCTAAGTCTCCATAAAGCGAGCTGCAACACCTAAACTGCTGGGATGCACACTCTGACGTTTCCACTAAAAAACACAAACAAATCCATCCCTAGTGAGGGGAACTACGTCGCTCTAATTCTCATGTTCCCGATGAGATACGTAGGCAGTGGGGTAGGGCCCATTCGAGCACTTCTTTTATTTTCCCTACATTTGTTTCTCGTTCCTTTTCCATTCTTTCTCCTTTATTTCTTTCAGTTCCTTTTCCAGTATCCTTTTTTATCACCCTTTGATCGAGACAAGCAAGCGTGGATCCCATCGGGTACGATGGATGCGTGGGGGTGCTAATACCTTTCTCTCGCGTAACCGACTCCCTTACCCTTTCTCTTGGTCGCAAGACCATGCTCTTTCCTTCCTTCAGGTTTATGCGGTGTTTCCTATCCCTCTCTTGGGATAAATACACATTGCTGGCGACTCTGTTTCGGTGCCACTTTCGCGTTTGTACCAGGATGAAAATCCCGGGAGCGACAGCTGGCGACTCTGCTGGGGACAGGTTGACCTATTGCTGGTCCATCCTAAGCGAGTCAATCCTAGCGCTTGTTTGCTTTTCTTTCATTGGGTGTTTACTGTTTTTTTGTATTTTCTATTTACTGTATTTTATTACTTGTACCATATTTACAGCATGTTAGCATTTACATTTCATATAGTATACTGTGTTGCACTGTTCTGTCTGCTTGGCGGGATGGGATTTCTGATAGATGAGCCCATTACACAGGCTCGAGTATACACTTAGATTTAGAGTGGAGAGTAGTGGGACTTACGTGCCATCTGTGTACGTTGGGTAATCACGAAATTCACAGCTAGACGAGGCTATCTTGGGACCCATCATGGCGTACGCATCTTGCGTATTCCATGATGTCGATCTAGAGAGTTGTCGACTCTAGTGACCGATCATGAGGACCTTAGTGGAAACATCTCTCTTTAGTGGTGACAGTGGCAGACCACATTCTGTGGCAAACCCATTCGCACCCGAGGGCCCACTTTGGAACTTACATAGGATGACCTTTATTTTCTAAGGTGAGTCAGTGGACGACCTCTTTGATTGGCATAGCATTGTATCCTGCGGGCTGAATGTGCTATCGCTTCTCAAACCTCCAAAGCTGACAAGCCTTGTTTTCTAGGAACCACATGTGAGTATGGGTGGGATGTTTACAGGTTTGCAGGTAACCTAGCCTCCTACATACCTTATTTGTGATCCTATGAGTATTACAGACAGTGTATCCTATGACAGTGGTTTGAGTATTCACCTCAGATATATTGCCAAATTCAGTACAGAGACACAGTGCACACTGTTCAACACAGACACAGACACCTGGATGCTTGATCACATACCTTTTGCATTTGCATACTCATATCATAACAGGTTATGTTTGTCATTTTCAGGTACCTACCATATTGTCTGATTCCAATCATGAATTTCCAAGAAGTTGATGTTAAGAGGAAGAATAATGTGTCATATAAATTCCCTGATCCTAAGCTGGGTTTATTGAACAAGATGATAGGTACGGCTGATTCCGGTGTTCTTAGCACTTTTTAGAAGGAATATGGAGAGCTGATTAAAATGGTATGTGCATTCACAAAGTTTGAGAAGGATGGGTTGCACACTTTCTTACAGTTCTATGAACCATCAATGAGGTGTTTCCTGTTCCCTGACTACATCTTGATGCCTACTTTGGAGGAATTCTCATTTATTTTGGGAATTCCAGTCACGTCTTCTATACCGTATTTTTCTGGAGGTGCTCTTACCCCCGAAGTAATCGTTGTTGTTCTACATCTGGACTTGTCTGGTGTGAAAAGTGGCCTGAGTAGACTTAAAGAAGATGAAGGATTTCATTTGGAGTTTCTTTTCCAACAAGCTCAGGATGCTGCCCAGGCTAAGAACTGGACTACTTACAATGCTGTGTTAGCTCTTTGTATCTATGGTTTGGTGCTTTTCCCTGGTCAACCTGACTTTGTTGATATGCAGGCGATGAAAGTGTTCATTTCGAAGAATCCGATTCCTACCCTGCTAGGAGATTTTTATTACTCAGTACACTACAAAAATGAGAAGGGAAGAGGAAGTCTGGTCAGTTGCTGTACCCAGTTGTTATGTCATTGGCTCTTCAAACATTTACCTCAAACTGGTGCTTTCGTAGAGACTATTGAGACAATGAAATGGTCCAAGAGATTGATAGGTTTGACTGCCAGTAACATCATTTGGTTTGATCCCTAATTGCTGACGATAGAGCTTACTGTTAAATGTGGAAGTTTTCCGAATGTGCCTCTACTTGGAAGAAGAGGCGGGATTAATTACAACCCGGTGTTGGCTGTTAGACAATTTGGTTATGCTTCGAGAAATCCTCTTGCTGATGAAGAGATTACTGCTTCTCTGTTTTTCGTGGGAACCAAGAATGAAAGAGTGCTAGAAGTAATAAATGCCTGGAAATTTAGGCAAAGAGCGGGAAAGTTGATTTTTGGCAAAGGAGATTGTAGATCATACCCTGACTACGATGCTTGGATTGAGATGAAGGTCAAAGAACTGTTGCTACCCTTTTCCAGAGAGATTCTCTTATGTCCAGATCAACACTCCATGGTACCGGCTGAAGAGTGCGAGAAATGGAAGAAAATGGTTAGAGAATTGCAGATAGAGAACTCTGGGATGAGCAGATGTCTTCAGAAATCTTTGGCTGACAACAAGGATTTGGAGAAGAGAGCTTTGAAAGCGGAGAAAATTTTGGCAGACAAAGAAGAAGATTTTGATGATAGAGCTCGGTACTTCCGGAAACTTACTTTGGGAGCTGATGATACTAGTCAGGCTCACAAGACTACAAAGTAGGCGTTAGCTCGAAGGAAGGATTCATTAGCTAAACTTCATCAAGCTTGGGATGAAGTCATAATTGAAAACTCTGAATTGCTGGCCCAGTTGAAAGATAAAGATGAAGAGCTAAAGAAAGCCCATGTAGAAAGAAGAAAGTATCGAGAGGATCTTGGCAAAAGTCAACAACGGGCAAGGAATGCTGAAGATAAGCTGAAAATTACCAACAAAGAGCTTGAAGATGTCACGGCAGATCTGAAGCTGGTTAAAATTCAAGCTGGAATTAAGAGGCGCAAAGGAGCCAATGAAGATGAAGCCTTGCTGATGCACATGGGCTCATTATCTGATGCATTGGAAAAAAGGGACGTCGTAATCAAAGAGCTGATTGAGAAGCCACATCATCAGTGTACTCGTATCCTGTTTGAAGAGATCAAGTATTCCAGCCAGAAGCTGAAGGACGTAGAGCTATCAGATTAATAATTTTTGTCATTTCTTTGTAATTTGCAATGGTTACCATCAGAATTGTTGATGGATCCATTTGAATGATTGTTTCTTTTTTTGTTGCTGAAACTATGACAAATGTACTTGAAATTTTTTGGGAATTTGTATGAAATGAGCTATTTCCGTTCACAATTTTTGGTCTTCAGATACATGTGATGTGATAAGATATCTGCACACTGGCACACTACAAAATCACTATTTCTGGTCATCAGATATTTGTGATTGGTTTATATGAATATCTCTTCAAGGCAAAACTCACTAATCATGATTTCTGGTCGTCAGAAATTCATGGTTACGATTGGAATCAGGATATGAAAATTATCTTGAAATGACAAACATAACTGTGCATTTGCATTTGCCTTAGCATATCGTTTTACATTGCAGGTTTTCTTTTTTGCAGGCGCCTGCTAACCTTTATTTGGTTTTCAGGCACGATAGCTGATACCCCAGTTCATCGATATTCTACCCGACGTAATCAAGCCAGAGTAATGGAGCAAGTTCAGACTGAGTTAGCTGATTTGAGGGGAAGAATGAAGCAGTTCATGAACCTTATGCAAGGAATTGCTCAAGGTCAGCAGGAGCTGAGGGCCGGTCAGGAAACCATGAGGATTGGTCAGGAAACCATGAGGGCGGGTCAAGATGCCATGAGGGCCACTATTCAGAGACTGGAGACTGAAATCCTAAATCATAGTGTGCGCACTCCCCCTGTTGGTAACATCCCCACTGGTGGGGTACATCTGGGATTTGATGATAATGGTTTGGAGGATGGTCCGGAGGATCATTTTACCACATTCAACAATGACCGGAGTTTCAACCATGAGGACCGGAAGTATGAAGGGTTAGATGAGAGACTCAAGGCTATTGAGAGCCAAAATCCTCTGGGGATTGACATAGAAGACATGGGTCTCGTGCAGGGTGTGAGAATCCCTCCCAAGTTCAAGCTTCCTACCTTGGATAAGTACAATGGCAGTACCTGTCCCAAAACACATTTGCAAGGTTACAATCGCAAGATTGCAGCTTATACTAAAGACCAAAAGCTATGGATGTATTTCTTCCAGGATAGCCTGTCTGGCGCCTCCATGGAATGGTACATTAAGCTGGATAGGGTTCATATAAAGAGCTGGAAAGATTTGTGCGCTGCGTTTCTAAAACAGTATCAATATAATTTGGACATGGCACCTAATCGTACTCAGCTGTAGAGTATGACTCAGGACCAGAAGGAGAGCTTTAAGCAGTACGCACAGAGATGGAGGGAATTGGCTGCTCAAGTTCAACCACCTTTGGCTGATCGTGAGATGGCTGATATGTTCATGAGCACACTCCAAGGGACGTATTTGGATAGATTGGCTGCGTGTCCTTCTACAGGGTTTGCCAACATTGTTATTGCTGGGGAACGAATAGAGAGTCTGCTGAAGTTGGGTAAGATTCAAGATGTCAGCGGGACTGGTGTTGCGAGTTCAAAGAAGCCCTTTGCTAACGGACCAAGAAAAAGAGAAGGGGAGTCCAGTGCTGTGCATAGAGGACAGGGCAGAGGCAGGAATCAATCCTATCATCAGGTGGACGCTGTAACCATTTCGGTCCCAGCAGGACGGCAAGCTCCAGATCAGCAAGCTAGACCCCGATTCCAGACTAATAGACAAAGGGACCGTAAGTTTGATCCCTTGCCTATGATATATGCTGCTTTGTTACCACAATTGCTCAAGGAGAAGTTGGTTGAACTTAGGACCATGAGGCCGTCAGATACGGGGAGATTGCCTCAAAATTATGATGCTAATGTTCGACGTGAATTTCATTCTGGTGCGCCTGGTCACTCGATAGAAAAGTACTGGACTTTTCATCATAAGGTTCAGGACCTGATTGTCGCAAAAGCTATTAACTTCTCTAAGTCGCCGAATGTTCGCGATAATCCAATGCCTCATCATGGAGAAGGAGGCGTGCATGCTATTTCTGAGGGCGAGAAACTGAATCTGATTACTGATATTAATTTGGTAAAGACTCCGTTGTTGATGGTAAAAGAGCGTTTGTTAAAAGGAAAGGTATTTCCTGGATGTGGTTCTGATTGTGAGGATTGTTCGAGACAGATTAATGGCTGCAGTAAGTTGAAAGTTGGACTGCAAGATCTTATGGATGAAGGAAGCCTTCAGTTTGATAAGGTAGAGAAGGGGAAAGATGTTTCTGCCGTTACCATTTTTTATAAAACAGTTGAAATACAGGTGCCTGTTGAAGATCCTGTTGCTATCATCGTGTCGGAGAGGCCGAGACCAGTTACGATTATAGTTCCTAAATCTGCTTCTTATGTGTCTAATCGGGCAGTTCCATGGCAATATGGAACTAATACTTATCAAGGAGGAAGTCAACAGAAAGCAGAGGCTGTTGGTACCAGCGTTGAGAATGTCAGTGGACCAAGTGGTTTCACCAGAAGTGGTCGACTGTTCCCTCCCCAGACTCTAAGGAGTTATAAAGAAGCTGAAGCCGCTGCAAGAGCAAAAGGAAAACAGTTTGTTGATGACAAGGTGCCTGCTCAGGAAGAGGACCCTAAAGTCAATTTTGATAGTGATGTTGAGGAATTTATGAGGATTATCAAAAAGGGAGATTACAAGATCATTGAGCAGCTCAATCAGACACCCTCTAAAATCTCAATATTATCCCTGTTAATGAGTTCAGATGCGCACCGGGCTGCTCTGTTGAAAGTTTTGAATATGGCTTATGTTCCCCATGAGATTACGGTGAATCAGTTGGAGGGAGTAATTTCTAATGTCAATGTGAGCCACGGGTTGGGGTTTATAAATAGGGATTTGACCCCATATAGACGTAATCACAACAAGGCATTGCACATCACACTTGAATGCAAAGGAGCTGTTTTGTCGCATGTGCTGGTCGACACAGGCTCTTCCTTGAATGTGTTACCCAAAAAGGCCCTGATGAAAATTGAAGTAGATGGATTGGTTCTTAGACCCAGCGATCTGATTGTGAAAGCTTTCGATGGATCCCAAAGATCGGTGTTCGGGGAGGTAGAATTACCGATACAGGTTGGTCCACAGGTATTCAAGACAATCTTTCACGTTATGGACATTCAGCCCGCTTACAGCTGTTTGTTGGACCGACCGTGGATTCACACAGCAGGCACAATGACCTCCACACTACACCAGAAGCTCAAGTATGTGTTCGAGGGTCAAGTGGTTACCGTTTGCGGTGAGGAAGATATATTTGTGAGTCATCTATCCACTTTCAAATATGTGGAAATGGATGTAGAGATTCATGAGACCCTGTGCCAGTCTTTTGAAGCCCTGAATGTCAACAATTTCCCAGGATCTACTTCAACAGCAGTAGTGTCAAATGTGCCAGTTGGGCCGAGTACATCAATTGTGTCCTACAAGCAGGCCAGAGAAGTGGTTGAAAGCGGAAATGCCCAAGGTTGGGGTAAAGCCATTGATGTGTTCGTAAAAGAAGATAAGTTCGGCATTGGATACCAACCAGGTCGGGCGCCAGTTCCCCGATTCCGTGGGCCAATTAATTTCAACAGTGGAGGAATTGTCAATCCCAATCAGTCCTGCTCAGCAATAGAAGATGACGCTGAAAGCTCAGACTATCTGGACAGATGGGTATATTCACTGGCTCCGGGCAAGGCATTGCAAAACTGGTCTAGTGAAGAAGTCATTCATGTTGTACTCCATTCAGAGTAATAATTCTTGTCTTTCATAATGCATAAAATCCCACACTCTGCCCAAGGTGTGTGGATCCATTTGTAGGGCCACCATATTTTCTCATATAATGTTCAAACATCAATAAAAAAGGACGTTTTTGTTTACAAATTTGTGTTCCTTTATTCTTTCTTTATTTTATTTTTGCACTAAGAAAATTAAAAATGACAGTGCACTTTCTTTTTTTTTGTTTTCAAGCAAAAAGTAATATATCTAAAATAAAGCATCAATCCAATCATGCAGACTTGGTTTTGTGGATTCCTCTGAAAATGATTCTGTTATACCCACGTATGATTTCGACAATCCGATTTATCAAGCCGAGGAGGAAAGTGATGAAGAATATGAACTCCCGGAAGAGCTGGCTAGGTTGTTGAAATAGGAAGAAAAGACCATTCAGCCTCATCAGGAAACCCTTGAGGTTATCAATATTGGTTCAGAGGAAAGCAAGAAAGAGATCAAGATCGGTGCAAATCTGCGGGCTGATGTAAAGCAATAGCTGATAGTCATGCTACGTGAATATGTTGACATTTTTACTTGGTCATATCAAGATATGCCAGGTTTAAATACAGACATAGTTGTGCATAGACTACCATTGAAAGAGGACTGTCCACCGGTTAAGCAGAAGTTGCGCAGAACAAAACCAGAAATGGCTTTGAAGATCAAGGAAGAGGTACAGAAACAGTTGGATGCAGGTTTTCTGGCGATAACCGATTATCCTCCCTGGGTGGCCAATATAGTACCGGTGCCGAAGAAAGATGGCAAGGTTAGAATGTGTGTGGACTACAGAGATCTCAACAGGGCGAGCCCTAAAGATGACTTTCCACTCCCTCATATTGATGTGCTTGTTGACAATACTGCTCAGTTTTCGGTGTTCTCATTTATGGATGGATTCTCCGGGTACAATCAGATAAAGATGGCGCCTGAAGACATGGAGAAGACGACATTCATTACCCCGTGGGGTACCTTCTGTTACAAAGTAATGCCTTTTGGGTTGAAAAACGCAGGGGCAACTTATCAAAGAGCAATGGTGACGTTATTCCACGATTTAATTCATAAAGTGATCGAGTGCTATGTGGATGACATGATTGCTAAATCAAGGACAGAAGAGGAACATCTGATCAACTTGAAGAAGTTGTTTGAGAGGTTGAGGAAATTCAGGTTGAGACTGAATCCTAACAAGTGTACTTTCGGCGTGCGGTCCGGAAAATTGCTTGGTTTCATTGTCAGTGGAAAAGGAATAGAGGTTGATCCTGCTAAAGTGAAAGCTATACAAGATATGCCTGTACCGAGAACCGAGAAAGAAGCTCGCGGTTTTCTAGGGAGATTGAATTACATTTCAAGGTTCATATCTCACCTAACTGCCACTTGCGAACCGATATTCAAAATGATAAGAAAAGATCAAACGGTCAGGTGGAATGATGATTGTCAAAATGCATTCGATAAAATAAAAAGATATCTGCAGAAACCTCCTATTCTGATACCTCCAGTTCAAAGGAGACCACTGATTATGTACTTGACAGTGCTCGAAGAATCCAAGGGTTGTGTTCTCGGTCAACACGACAAGACAGGTAGGAAAGAACATGCTATTTACTACCTGAGCAAGAAGTTTACAGATTGTGAATCACGTTATTCAATGCTCGAGAAGACATGATGTGCACTCGCATGGGCCGCAAAGCGATTGAGACAGTATATGCTCACACATACAACCCTGTTGATTTCAAAAATGGATCCGGTCAAGTATATTTTTGAGAAACCAGCGCTTACAGGCAGAGTTGCAAGGTGGCAGATGGTACTGACAGAGTACGATATTCAATTTACTTCGCAAAAAGCCATCAAAGGAAGTATACTGTCAGATTATCTTGCGCAACAGCCTCTTGAGGATTACCAGCCCATGAGGTTTGATTTCCCTGATGAGGACATCATGTTTCTCAAAGTGAAAGACTGCGAGGAACCACTTCTGGAGGAGGGGCCTGACCCTGAATCCAAATGGAGTTTGATGTTTGATGGGGCAGTTAACATGAATGGGTGCGGAGTTGGTGCAGTTCTCATTACGCCAGAAGGTGTTCACATGCCCTTCACGGCCCGAGTAACTTTCGGGTGTACCAACAATGAAGCAGAATACGAAGCTTGCATACTGGGGATTGAGGAGGCTATTGATTTACGAATCAAGACCCTCGATCTCTTTGGTGATTCAACACTGGTAATCAATTAAGTAAAAGGAACTTGGCACACACATCAGTAGAATTTGATTCCGTATAGAGATTATACGAGGAGATTGCTGACTTTCTTTACAACTGTCAAGTTATACCATGTTCCTAGGGAGGAAAATAAGTTTGCAGACGCCTTGGCCACTATATCTTCAATGATCAAAGTGCATGGCTGGAACTTTGTGCCCAGGATTGATGTATCTCGTCTTGATAGGCCTGCTTTTGTGTTTGATGTTGACGCAGTGTCTGATGACAAGCCTTGGTACCATGACATTAAATGCTTCTTGAAAAATCAAGAATACCCGCCTGGGGCATCTTCCAAAGACAAGAAGACATTAAGAAGGCTAGCCGGTAGTTTCTTCTTGAACAAAGATGGCGTGCTGTATAAAAGAAATTTTGACATGGTTCTGCTCAGATGCGTGGATAGACACGAAGCAGACCTGTTGATGATTGAATTGCACGAAGGCTCTTTCGGTACCCATGCCGGAGGACATGCGATGGCTAAGAAATTGTTGAGATCGGGGTATTATTGGTTGACAATGGAGTCAGATTGCTGCAAGTATGCCCGCAAGTGTCACAAATGCCAGATCTATGCAGATAAAGTGCATGTGCCTCCAAATCCGTTGAGTATCATGTCTTCACCCTGGTCGTTCATCATGTGGGGCATTGATATGATCGGGAAAATTGAGCCTACTGCTTCAAATGGCCATCGTTTCATCTTGGTCGCCATTGATTACTTCACTAAATGGGTTGAAGCAGCATCTTATGCCAATGTCACTAAGCAAGTAGTAGCTCGTTTCTTGAAACGAGATATCATTTGCCGATACGGAGTTCCCGAGAGGATCATTACTGATAATGGTTCTAATTTGAATAACAAGATGATGGCTGAGCTATGCCGGGACTTCAAAATTGAACATCACAATTCTTCTCCGTACCGCCCAAAGATGAACGGCGCGGTCGAAGCGGCCAACAAAAATATCAAGAAGATTGTGCAAAAGATGGTTGTCACGTACAAAGATTGACATGAGATGTTACCATTGGCTTTGCATGGGTCTCGAACATCAGTCTGCACGTCCACTGGGGCAACACCGTACTCACTTGTATACGGTATGGAGGCAGTTCTACCGGTAGAAGTTGAGATTCCCTCTCTCCGAGCATTGATGGACGTTAAACTAGATGAAGCTGAATGGGTACGAGCCAGATTTGATCAGCTGAGCCTTATTGAGGAGAAGCGATTAGCAGCAATATGTCATGGCCAGCTATACCAGCGCAGAATGAAGAGGGCATTCGATCAAAAAGTTCGACCTCGGGTTTACAAGGTCGGAGATGTGGTAATCAAGAGAATACTTCCTCCGAGTACAGATCACAGGGGCAAATGGACTCCTAATTATGAAGGTCCATTCATGGTTAAAAAGGTTTTCTCAGGCGGAGCCTTATTGCTGACAACCATGGATGGTGAAGACTTTTCATCCCCTGTTAATTCAGATGCAGTTGAAAAATACTTCGTATAAAGAGACCCGCTGGATAAAAAAAAAATCCAGGCAAAAAAGGGCATCCCGGCGAACCAAAAACAGAATAAAGGTTCGGGCAAAAATTAGGGATATAATTGAAAAATTGTACACCCGGTAAGTTGAAAACCCGAAAGGGCAACTTAGGCAAAAATGGGTATCCCGGTGGATTGAAAACCTGAAAAGGCGATCCACGCAAAAGAGGGATTTAAGCAAATGACTGCAGTCTGAATTAATTTGTACGTTCTCTACCCTTCAGCAAAATAGCCAAGTTTCCGAAAGAGGAATTGTTCCGATCATGAACTTCCGAAGGCGAAGATAATCAAGAGAGTTGGAATACATACTGGCTATAACAGAATCAGAAATCAGTTGGAATCCAATTTCCGCATTGTCATTAGGATAGATTTCTTTTCTCAATTTTATGGCAATCAACTCTTTCAGGGGTTTGCTTCCAATTGTAAATTCGCCGATTTTGGCATTTTATCAATAAAATTGAATATTCATTCACAAGCTTTTATTTTCATTTTGCTGTTTTGTTTGCAAAAGCGTCCGATTTTTGATAATGAAACATTGATTTGAAAATATCATGGCCGTGCAAAAACATGCGCCAAAAGACAATTAAAATTACTGTGATTGTTGGACAACCTTGGATGGTGGACTCAAGAAACCACGCAATATCTTGGGGCATGTACGTATATTTTTCTGTTGTAGGTAATGAGTACGATCAATCCGAGCGGCGCGAAAGTTATCTCTCAGCACCAACAGATATTTGTTATGACTTGATATGTTGTATCTTATTAAGTCAATTCTTCCATTCCGGATTTCCCGCCGGGTGGTGTGACAACAACAGTTGTCGAAGATTGAATTATTCTGTGTCGATAACGGTTGCGAGTTCCCCAGTAAAGTTGCTTCGCAGACACCGAAGTTGAGGGTCGATCCTTAGTGAAGTCACCAAGAGTTTGAAGATGCTTAATCTTCTGTAAAATCCTCTTATGGCGTTTCTTCAGATAAGTCTGGCATCACGGGGCAAAAAGCAAGTTGTTGACTTTCCCAAGCATGGGGTATCTGAATTTCCCTGGCAGGAGATGTTCCAGATCTATTCTCCCCATAAGAGTTTGAAAACGTTTGGTTTTCTATAATATCCTCTTCAGGGACGAAGCTTCTCGCAGTAATATCCCTGTGGAGTTTATTCTCAGCAGGACCTACCAGCAAGTGATAGTGCCAACAAGGCATATTTCCCGCAGGTTTCAACATGTGAAATTTGTCAAAGGCCAATTCCTGGCTGAATTGTTTCCTCCCCAGTGAAGTCCACACAGAGTTCAACATTTGACAGTAATTTCCCCAGCAGGTGGTGTAATTCTCAGCATCGTTCATTCACAACTCAAAGTCCAATTTATTTTTGGCATACAGACGGTTTGTTCATATTATTCCAGCATGTGGGATGATGATAAACAACTATATTCTCAGCAAAGTCCAACGACAGATTGGCAAAAGTCCATCTTAGGGTGGCAAATAAGCAAAGTCCACCCGCAGTGTGGCCAGCCAGTAGTCGTCTGGCTTCGTTCAAAAAGACAGTATTAAAGTCCACCCTCAGTGTGGCCAGCCAGTAGTCTCTGGCGTCGTTCAAAAAGACATTATTAAAGTCCACCCTCAGTGTGGCCAGCCAGTAGTCGTCTGGTTTCATTCAAAAAGACAGTATTAAAGTCCACCCTCAGTGTGGCCAGCCAGTAGTCTATGGTGTCGTTCAAAAAGACAGTATTAAAGTCCACCCTCAGTGTGGCCAGCCAGTAGTCTCTGGCGTCGTTCAAAAAGACAGTATTAAAGTCCACCCTCAGTGTGGCCAGCCAGTAGTCTCTGGCATCGTTCAAAAAGACATTATTAAAGTCCACCCTCAGTGTGGCCAGCCAGTAGTCTCTGGCGTCGTTCAAAAAGACATTATTAAAGTCCACCCTCAGTGTGGCCAGCCAGTAGTCTCTGGCGTCGTTCAAAAAGACATTATTAAAGTCCACTCTCAGTGTGGCCAGCCAGTAGTTGTCTGGCTTCGTTCAAAAAGACAGTATTAAAGTCCACCCTTAGTGTGGCCAGCCAGTAGTCATCTGGCGTCGTTCAAAATGATGTTATTATTAAAGTCCACCCTCAGTGTGGCAAGCCAGTAGTCGTCTGGCGTCGTTCAAAAAGATGTTATTATGAAAGTCCATCCAAAGAGTGGCCAGCCAGTAATCGCCTGACGTCGTTCAAAAGGCAGATCTCTCCGGCAACATTTCATTTGAAGATTCAATCCAGCAGTTTCGTGGGGTTTATATCCCTTTTGTTCTTCGTCATCCAGAGCAAATTTTTGGTTATACTTGGTATTCAATCACTATATACCTTGAAAGTCTGAAAGCAATCGTTTTCAGACATTCGGGTCTACAGTGTTTGAATAGGGGCAGCTGTAATACCCCAAAATTTGCTCTCTCTTTTGTCATCATAGCATAGCATTATCATATATCATATCATATCCACTTCATTAGCATTGCATTGCATCTTTAACATAGAAAAATGAAGCATAGCATCCCTCTTACCATCAAGGCATGTGATCAGGGGAAAGATGGACAATCAAGGGATCATTCAAGGCACAAAGGGTCAAACAAGTTGTCTCAAGGCAAGCCAAGAGGTCTTTCATGTCTCATGCTATCTCAATTGATCATCCAAAACCTCCAGAGAGTGAGCTTCAATAGGAGATTGAAACACAACATCTTTCACTATGTAAGAGATCCAAAAAACTGAAGTAAAACCCTCAAAAGAGATAGTTCATTGGTTCAAAATCATCTTCAAGTGGCATATCTCATCATCCTTTAAGAGGATACACAACATACTCTAAGGAATTTGAAATTGAAGACTGCACATTTTTCTCTTAGGAGGTGGGTACCAAAACTAGGTTTCCAATTAAATCGGGGTATCTTTGATTTTTTGGACAAAACTTGATGTCTTGGTATTCTATAAGTCCTTAAGTGTATGAGTGTGGAAAATTGCCTCTCAATTGGTTTTAGAAGTGGTTCAATTGGATGAAAGATCAAAAATCAGGAAATTTGGGGCAAAGTCAAATAATCAGATAAAAAAGTCAACTCTTGACTTTTTGAGCCAAAAAACATGAAATTCATGTTATATGTGACCAATGTGCAAAATTTGATCAAGAAACTCCAAAGGAATCAGGAAAAATCAAGAATTTGAAGAGTTGCCATTTTTGGAAGAAGTAGGGTTTCCAAAAATAGTAATTTTGAGCCATTTTGCATCAGAGTTTGAACCAAGGCCATTCAAAATTGGGGCATCAAATGAAAATTCCACTCAGCCACAACAAAAGATCTTGTTTCAAGCTTCAAATCCACGTGTAGAACATTTTCATTGGATAAAAATTGAGTGAGATATGATTGATCAAAGTTTGAGCAAAGTAGATTCAAAACTAGGTCATGACCAAGTCTTGCCAGGCCCATGCGCAGTCATTTTCACAAACACATGGTGGGCCAGATGTTTTGACTAATTACTCATGGTTAGAGGCCTCAAATGAAAAATCTTTCAACATGAAAGTTGTTCATCTTTGTGAGATCTTCAAAATTGATGTTCATGGTTTTTTCATTTGATCAAAGGATAAGAAGTTGTGATGGCTCAAAGTAGGGTCAATGTAACTGAAGAATGGACTAAGTCACAATCAGGTCATGTCATACGCGCGCGTATCATGCAGCATGTCAAACCAATTTGGAATTCTTATGTTTGATGCACATTTCCAATATGTTACAAGCCTCATTTCAACTCAGTTTCCACATTAAACTTGTAGCATTATATCTCCTCTTTCACTTTATTCCAAAAGCTCATTAAACCATCCATAATGCATGGAGAAATTCATTACTAAACTACCATGTTTCCATTGATTTCAACCTGTCATAAAAATCAGAAAAAAAAGAAATGAATGTTGTTGTTGTTGTCTCAGCTTGCCCGTGCATTGCTCACCCTCCAAACATATACCCCATTCACCATACCACGTGCTACCCATGCTCATGAAAAAGGAAAGGAATGAAAACTTGCTGAACAAGTTTATGCTACACAGCCGTGCCACACTAGTTTCTTTTCATTCCCACCATAACACACCATAAGCTATCATCACCATATTATTACCCTCCCTAACTAACTTGACTCAGTTAGTTAGGGATGACTCACCTAAACCATGCTAACTCAGTTAACCAACTCAGGTTAACCATAGTTAACTCACACTATAAATGACAACCTCACTCACATTTCTCATTTCAACTTCATTTCTCACGTTCACTCCAAAACTTTCTCTATTTTCTCTCTGATTCTCTCACTCTTTTTCATCAATTATCTCAAAACTTCTTCTCTGAATGCACGAGATTTTCATCTGCTTCATGTTTATCATCATCAATGGAGCATGATTGAATCCACACGATTTCCTCAAGTATACTTCATCAAGCTTTGAATCTCTTTGCTCTCAAGATATAGCATTTATTTTGCTTAGTTTTGAAGCTCCAAGGTTAAAGAGCAAGTGTTTCCTCTGGTTTTTTTCAAGAATCTTCAAGAGCTGCAAGTTCAGGTTCTAAAATTCTCAAATACGTCTCTCACGTTTACTTGATTATTTTGTTGTTTTCATGATGATTTGAGCTTAATAGAAGCATTTGAACTCTGGCTAGTTGATAGAGCTTCTTAGAAGCTTAGATCCAAAAACTTAGGGCAATATGTTCCTGCTTGTTTCTTGCTGTATGTGAATGGTTTGATGATTTCATTGGTAGATTCATGATGTGTGTTACTTCCTCTTCATTTTGGCATATTGTTTGTGAAATTCTGGGAAAGTTGAAGTTGCAGACGGTGGTGCGTAGCCGGAGAAGGTGACCGGAGGTCCCTCTCCGGCCGGTGGTCTTTGGTTAGGGTTTTGTTTGCAGTTTAAAACATGACCGTGGATTTGCTTGCATCGTGTGGTGTAGGATTGGCCAGCGCATTAAAAGAAGCATGCATCTCACGTGCCTTTTTTCTGAATTCACTTATGCAACGTGAGGTGCAGTGCATGTTAATGAATGTGTTCCTTCACGTGTGTGTGTTGATTATGACTACTTTGACTATTTGGTTGACTAGACTTAATCCAATGGTGATTATTGCTTTGACATTTTGTTGACTAAGAGAGTATGCTTGTTAGTATGTTCTGCGCGCAAATGGACTTAAGACAATTGATATTTGTACCTCTCATTCCCAAGGCCCAAACAGGTTGAACTGACTATTTGCTATGCTTGCACCTCCCTCCTTTATTTCCATTTCATTTTATTTTCTCCATTTTATGCACGTTTGCTTTTTATTTTCTAAAAATACTAAAATACATCATAAAATTCTAGAAAAATTCATGAACATCATTAAGACATTTAGAAGATTTTTGACATTTTTATTTCATGATTTTATGACATTTTTCCCCCTGTTGCACAATTTTCTTTGAATTTCCATTTATGTGCTTTCTAAATGTGGTACATGAATTTGTATAATTTTGTTCTTGCTCATTATAAATAGTTTTGACTTGGTTTTTTTTTTTTGAATTGATTCATTAACACTTTGAAGCAAGTTAGATGATTTTTGTTTGATTTTTTAGATCATTTTATGGCATGTTTTGATGCTCATTTTTGCACTACTTTGCATGATGTTTCAATTTGACCTAATTGCATTGTTTGACATCATTTTGCCTTGAATTTTCACATGCTATTTTGATATATGAATTCACTTATGATTTAGGCATTCCAATACCATGCTTGCATAATTTTCATAAATCCATTTTATTTTTGTTTGATGCATTACATTGAAGTATAGTAACATGTCTTATCATTTCAATTTTTGTGCATGTTTACATGATTTCTTGTGTACATATTTGTATGATCATTTTCATATTGGGTGAGCTATTCTTGTGACATTATAGATCATTGGTACACATTATAGGTCATCTTTGCATGTTCATTTCCCTTTGAACTTTGTGCATCCTTAACATGTATTGGTTTGCATCTTTTCTTTTGAACTTCCATTTCAATTCTTCTTCTTATATTACTTCTTGAATGTCTTGATGTTTGATTCATGGATACTTTGAGATGTGTATAAGTCATTTTCCATTTAGTTTCAATTCTGATCCTTGGATTACATGTTCCATTTATGCATGTTTCTTCCATTTCTTTCCATCTTTCATCTTCCTTTCTTATGGAAACATGTTGAATGTTAATGGATGGTGATTGTTGCTTATTCATTTGAATTGATAGGATGATATTCTCTTGTTTTCAATATGATGTACATTCTGGTTGTGACATTAGGATTTGATCTTTCATCTCATTCTTTTGAGCTTTATGGTACATTAAGTGTTCTTTTACTTCTTGTATTTCTTATACATGTTCACTAACCATGTAGGGGCTTTGGTAAGTTGAAATTGAGTGTGGATAAGGAAGCCACATTCAAACTTCTTTCCTTTCATCTTTTATAATTCAATCTTGTGTTTTGTTAAGCACTTACGTGCTTTCTTTGATTAAGTCATCACTTTCCCTTTTGAGTTACAATTTATCTTCTATTTTAGAATTGAATTGTTTAGCTCATTTCTTCTTTAGACTTTAGGTTTTGCAACCTCACAAACCATTAGGATCACTCCCTTAACTAATCAATTAGGATTGAGTCTTAGATCACATAGATTTTACCTTTCTCTCTCTGTTGAGTCTTTTATCTTCTCATCTCAAAGAAAATTCAAAATATCTAATAAAGGTAGGCATTTATTGCATTTAGGCCTTTCATATAAAGAAAAGGTTATAAGGGGTCTTCTCTTATAATCTTAGAATGTGTAGCATATAGCCCATCTTGGGTCAATGTGTTAAACATTTGATCTTGTATGAGGGACTTAAATGCAATACATGTTGAAGGTACAAATAAAAAACACTTCTTCATTTCATAACCAACAAAAACACTTAATAAACACAAGTATGCTAGTGTGTTTGAACCTTAATAATTGGAACTAAGTGTGAGGGTCTTCTTCACCCTTAGTGTGCTTTCTTACTCATTCCATCTTGGAATGTGAGAATGTACACATTACAATGGCTAAGATTTGGATACACTATCATATGCAAACAAATGAAAAAAACTCTTAAAAGACAAAAACAAACAATAAAGTATTTCCTTCGGGAATTCTTTCCTCATCTCCTTCATTCACTCCTTAAGGATGCGTCATTTCCGTTCTACCGCAAACAAGTAACGCCTAAGTCTCCCTACAGCGAGCTGCAACACCTAAACTGCTGGGACGCGCACTCTGACGTTTCCACTAAAAAACACAAACAAATCCATCCCTAGTGAGGGGAACTACATCGCTCTGATTCTCATGTTCCCGATGAGATACGTAGGCAGTGGGGTAGGGCCCATTCGAGCACTTCTTTTATTTTCCCTACATTTGTTTCTCGTTCCTTTTCCATTCTTTCTCCTTTCTTTCTTTTAGTTCCTTTTCCAGTATCCTTTTTTATCACCCTTTGATCGAGACAAGCAAGCGTGGATCCCATCGGGTATGATGGATGCGTGGGGGTGCTAATACCTTCCTCTCGCGTAACCGACTCCCTTACCCTTTCTCTTGGTCGCAAGACCATGCTCTTTCCTTCCTTCAGGTTTATGCGGTGTTTCCTATCCCTCTCTTGGGATAAATACACATTGCTGGTGACTCTGTTTCGGTGCCACTTTCGCGTTTGTACCAGGATGAAAATCCCAGGAGCGACACTGTCCAGCTGGAACCGGAATGGTTACGGCATCCACCTGATGATAGGACTGATTCCTACCTCTGCCCCCTCCTCTATGCACAACACTGGACTCCCCTTCTCTTTTCCTCGATCCATTAGCAAAGGGTTTCCTTGAACTCGAAGCACCAGTCCCACTGACGTCTTGAATCTTACCCAACCTCAGCAGACTCTCTATACGCTCTCCAGCAACAACAATGTCAGCAAACCCTGTGGAATGACACGTAGCCAATCTATCCAAATACGACCCTTGGAGTGTGCTCCTGAACATATCGGCCATCTCACGATCACCCAGAGGTGGTTGAACTCGTGCAGCCAATTCTCTCCATCTCTGTGCGTACTGCTTAAAGCCCTCCTTAGGATCCTGAGTCATACTCTACAGCTGAGTACGATTAGGTGCCATATCCAAGTTATATTGATACTGCTTCAAAAACACAGCGCACAAATCTTTCCAGCTCTTGATATGAACCCTGTCCAGCTTAACGTACCATTCCAGGGAAGCGCCTGACAGGCTATCCTGGAAAAAATACATCCAGAGCTTCTGGTCATCAGTATAAGCGGCGACCTTGCAATTGTAAGCTTGTAAATGTGTTTTGGGACAGGTACTGCCATTGTACTTATCCAAAGCAGGAAGCTTGAACTTGGGAGGGATTCGCACACCCTGCACGAGACCCATGTCTTCTACATCAATTCCTAGAGGATTTTGGCTCTCAATAGCCTTGAGTCTTTCATCTAACCCTTCGTACTTCCGATCGTCATTGTAGAAACCCATGTCATTGTTGAATGCAGTAAACTGATCATCTTGACCGTCTTCATTATTATCAAATCCCAGATGTACCCCACCAGCGGGGATGGTGCCACCAGGAGGAGTGCGCATGTTGCGATTTGGGATTTCAGTTTCCAGCCTCTGGATAGTGGTTCTCATAGCTACTTGACCAACCCTCATGTTTTCCTGACCAGTCCTCAACTCCTGCTGACCTTGAGCAATCCCCTGCATAAGGTTCATGAACTGCTCCATCCTTCCCCTCAAATCAGCTAACTCAGTCTGAACTTGCTCCATGACTCTTGCTTGATTGCGTCAGGTAGAATATCGGTGAACTGGGGTATCAACTATCGTGCCTGAAAACCAAATAAAGGTTAGCAGGCACCTGCAAAAAAGAAAACCTGTAATGCAAAAATGATATGTTATGCAAATGCAAATGCACAGTTATGTTTGTCATTTCAAGATACTTTTCATATCCTGATTCCAATCATAACCACGAATTCCTAACGACCAGAAATCGTGATTATTGAGTTTTGCCATGAAGAGATATTCATATACGCCAATCACAAATATCTGATGACCAGACATAGTGATTTTGTAGTGTGCCAGTGTGCAGATATCTTATCATGTCACATATATCTGAAGACCAGAAATTGTGAATAGAAATAGCTCATTTCATACAAACTCCCAAAAATTTCAAGCACATTTGCCATAGTTTCAGCAACAGAATAAGAAACAAGCAGTCAAACGGATCCATCAACAATTCTGATGGTAACCATTGCAAATTAATAAAGAAATGACAAAAATATTAATCTGATAGCTCTACGTCTTTCAGCTTCTGGCTGAAATACTTAATCTCTTCAAACAGGATGCGGGTACACTGATGATGTGGCTTCTCAATCAGCTCTTTGATCATGACGTCCCTTTTTTCCAGTGCATTAGATAATGAGCCCATGTGCATCAGCAAAGCTTCATCTTCACCAGCTCCTTTACGCCTCTTAATTCCAGCTTGAATTTTAACCAGCTTCAGCTCTGCTGTGACATCTTCAAGCTCTTTGTTGGCGATTTTCAGCTTATCTTCAGCATTCCTCGCCTGTTCTTGACTTTTGCCAAGATCTTCTCGATACTTTCTTCTTTCTACATGTGCTTTCTTCAGCTCTTCATCTTTATCTTTTAACTGGGCCTGCAATTCAGAGTTTTCAATTCTGACCTCATCCCAAGCTTGACGAAGTTTAACTAATGAATCCTTGCTTCGGGCTAAAGCCTGCTTTGTAGCCTTGTGAGCCTGACTAGTATCATCCGCTCCCAAAGTAATTTTCCGAAAGTACCGAGCTCTATCATCAAAATCCTCTTCTTTGTCCGCCAAGATTTTCTCCGCTTTCAAGGCTCTTTTCTCTAAATCTTTATTATCAGCCAAAGCTTTCTGAAGACATTTGTTCATTCCAGAGTTCTCTATCTGCAACTCTCTAACCATTTTCTTCCATTTCTCGCACTCTTCAGCCGATACCATGGAGTGTTGATCTAGACATAAGAGAATCTCTCTTGAAAAGGGTAGCAATAGCTCTTTGACCTTCATCTCAATCCAAGCATCGTAGTCAGGGTATGATCTACAGTCTCCTTTGCCGAAAGTCAACTTTCCCTCTCTTTGCCTAAATTTCCAAGCATTTATTACTTCTGGCACTCTTTCATTCTTGGTTCCCACGAAAAACAGAGAAGCACTAACCTCTTCATCAGCAGGAGGATTTCTCGAAGCATAACCAAATTGTCTAACAGCCAACACCGGGTTGTAATTAATCCCACCTCTTCTTCCAAGTAGAGGTACATTCGAAAAACTTCCACATTTAATGGTAAGCTCTATTGTCAGTAATTTGGGATCAAAACAAATGATGTTATTGGCAGTCAAACCTATCAATCTCTTGGACCATTTCATTGTCTCAGCAGTTTCTACAAAAGCACCAGTTCGAGGTAAATGTTTGAAGAGCCAATGACATAACAATTGGGTACAGCAACTAACCAGACTTCCTCTTCCCTTCTCATTTTTGTAGTGTACTGAGTAATAAAAATCACCTAGCAGGGTAGGAATCGGATTCTTCGAAACGAACACTTTCATCGCCTGCATATCAACAAAGTCAGGTTGACCGGGGAAAAGCACCAAACCATAGATACAAAGAGCTAACACAGCATTGTAAGTAGTCCAGTTTTTAGCCCTGGCAGCTTCTTGAGCTCGTTGGAAAAGAAACTCCAAATGAAATCCTTCATCTTCTTTAAGTTTACTCAGGCCACTTTTTACAACAAATAGGTCCAGATGTAGAACAACAGCAATTACATCGGGGGTAAGAGCACCTCCAGAAAAATACGGTATAGAAGACGGGACTGGAATTCCCAAAATAAATGAGAATTCCTCCAAAGTGGGCATCAAAATGTAGTCAGGGAACAGGAAACATCTCATTGATGGTTCATAGAACTGTAAGAAAGTGTGCAACCCATCCTTCTCATACTTTGTGAATGCACATACCATTTTAATCAGCTCTCCATATTCCTTCTGAAAAGTGCTGAGAACACTAGAACCAGCGATGCCTATAATCTTGTTCAATGAATCCAGCTTTGGATCAGGGAATTTGTATGACACATTGTTCTTCCTTTTAACCTCAACTTCTTGGGAACTCATAATTGGAATCAGACAATATGGTAGGTACCTGAAAATGACAAACATAACCTGTTATGATATGAATATACAAATGCGAAAGGCATGTGATCAAGTATCCAGGTGTCTGTGTCTGTGTTGAATTGTGTGCACTGTGTCTCTGTACTGAATCTGGCAATATATCTGAGATGAATACTCAAACCACTGTCATAGGATACACTGTCTGTGACAATCATAGAATCACAAGTAAGGTATGTAGGAGGCTAGGTTACCTGCAAACCTGTAAACATCCCACCCATACTCACATGTGGTTCCTAGAAAATAAGGCTTGCCAACTTCGGAGGTTTGAGAAGTGATAGCACATTCAGCCCATAGGATACAATGCTATGCCAATCAAAGAGGTCGTCCACCGACTCACCTTAGAAAATAAAGGTCATCCTATGCGAGTTCCAAAGTGGGCCCTCGGGTGCAAGTGGGTTTGCCACAGAATGTGGTCTGCCACTGTCACCACTAAAGAGAGATGTTTCCACTAAGGTCCTCATGATCGGTCACTAGAGTCGACAGCTCTCTAGATCGACACCCTGGAATACGCAAGATGCATACGCCATGATGGGTCCCAAGATAGCCTCGTCTAGCTGTGAATTTCGTGATTACCCAACGTACACAGATGGCACGTAGGTCCCACTACTCTCCACTCTAAGTCTAAGTGTATACTCGAGCCTGTGTACTGAGCTCATCTCTCAGAAATCCAATCCCGCCAAGCAGACAGAACAGTGTAACACAGTATAAGATACGAAATGTAAATACTAACATGCTGTAAATATGGTACAAGTAATAAAATACAGTAAACAGCAAATACAAGATAACAGTAAACACCCAATGAAAGAAAATCAAACAAGCGCTAGGATTGACTCGCTTAGGATGGACCAGCAATAGGTCAATCTGTCCCTAGCAGAGTCGCCAGTTGTTGCTCCCGGGATTTTCATCCAGGTACAAACGCGAAAGTGGCACCGAAACAGAGTCGCCAGCAATGTGTATTTATCCCAAGAGAGGGAAAGGAAACACCACATAAACCTGAAGGAAAGGATAGAGCATGGTCTTGCGACCAAGAGAATAGGATTCGGGAGTCGGTTACGCGTGAGGAAGGTATTAGCACCCCCACGTGTCCATCGTACCCGATGGGATCCATGCTTGCTTATTTCGATCAAAGGGTGTAAGGAAAGGATACTGGAAAAAGAACTGGAAAAGGAATGGAAAGAGAAAGAGAAACAAATGTAGGGAAAATAAAAGAAAGTGCTCGAATGGGCCCTACCCCACAGCCTACGTATCTCATCGGGAACATGAGAATCAGAGCGACGTAGTTCCCCTCACTAGGGATGGATTGTTTGTGTTTTTTAGTGGAATACGTCAGCGTTCACGTTCTAGCAGTTTAGGTGTTGTAGCTCGCTGTAGGGAGACTTAGGCGTTACCTGTTTGCGGTAGAACGGAAATGACGCATCCTTAAGGAATGAATGAATGAGATGAGGAAAGAATTCCTGAAGGAAAGACGTTATTGTTTGTTTTTGTCTTTTAAGGAATTTTTTTATTTGTTTGCATATGATAGTGTATCTGAATCTTAGTCATTGGAATGTGTACATTCTCACATTCCAAGATGGAATGGGTAAGAAAGCACACTAAGAGTGAAGAAGACCCCCACACTTAGTTCCAATTATTAAGGTTCAAACACACTAGCATACTTGTGTTTATTAAGTGTTTTTGTTGATTATGAAATGAAGAAGTGTTTTTTCTTTATTTGTATCTTCAACAAGTATTGCATTTAAGTCCCTCATACAAGATCAAATGTTTAACACATTGACCCAAGATGGGCTATATGCTACACATTCTAAGATTATAAGAGAAGACTCCTTATAATCTTTTCTTTATATGAAAGGTCTAAATGCAATAAATGCCTATCTTTATTAGATATTTTGAATTTTCTTTGAGATGAGAAGATGAAAGACTCAAGGGAGGAGAAAGGTAAAAATCTATGTGAACTAAGACTCAATCCTAATTGATTATTTAAGGGAGTGATCCTAATGGTTTGTGAGGTTTCAAAACCTAAAATCTAAAGAAGAAATGAGCTAAACAATTCACTTCTAAAGTAGAAGATGAAATGTAACTCAAAAGGGAAAGTAATGAGTTAATCAAAGAAAGCATCTAAGTGCTTACAAAACACAAGATTGAATTGTAAAAAGAGATGAAAGGAAAGAGAAAGGAAAGAGATTTGAATGTGGATTCCTTATCCACACTCAATTTCAACTTACCAAAGCCCCTACATGGTTAGTGAACAAGGAAACATGTATAAGAAGTAAAAAAATGCTTAATACACAATAAAACTCAAGAGAATAAGATGAAAAATCAAATCCTAATATCATAACCAAAATGTACATCCTATTGAAAACAAGAGAATATCATCCTACAAATTCAAATGAATAAGCAACAAATCATCATCCATAGTATTCAAACATGTTACCAAAAGAAAGGATATATGAAAGGTGAAAAGAAAAGGAAGAAACATGCATAAATGGGACATGTAATCTAAGGATCAGAATTGAAACTAAATGGAAAATGACTTATAAACATCTCAAAAGTGTTCATGAATCAAACATCAAGACATTCTAGAAGTAATAGAAGAAGAAGTGGAATAAAAGTTCAAAAAGAAAGTGCACACAATACAATGTTAAGGATGCACAAAGCTCAAATGGAAATGAACATGCAAAGATGACATATGATGTGTAATAATAACCTATAATGTCACATGAATAGCTCATACAATATGCAAATGATCATACAAATATGCACAAAAGAACTCATGTAAACATGCACAAAAATTAGAATGATATGACATGTTATTATGCTTCAAATGTAATGCATCAAACAAAAATTAAATGGACTTATGAAAATTATGCAAGCATGGTATTGAAATTCCTAAGTCAGAAATGAATCATACATCAAAATAGCATGTGAAAATTCAAAACAAAATGATGTCAAACAAAGCAATTAGGTCAAGTTGGAATCTCATGCCAAGTGATACAAAGATAAGCATAAAAAAATGTCATAAAATGACCTAAAAAATCAAACAAAAATCATCTAACATGCTTCAATGTATTAGTGAATCAATACAAAAAGAACCAAGTCAAAACCATTCATAATGAGCAAGAACAAAATTATACAACTTCATGTATCACATGTGGAATGCAAACAAATGGAAATTCAAAGAAAATTGTGCAACAAGGGCAAAAATGTCATAAAATCATGAAATAAAAATGTCAAAAATTTCCTAAATGTCTTAAAAATGTTTATGAATTTTTATAGAATTTTATGATGCTATTTTGTAATTTTAAAAATTAAAAAGAAAATGTGTACAAAATGAAGAAAATAAAATGAAATGGAAATAAAGGAGGGGGTGCATGCATAGCAAATTAACAGTTCAAAAATGGTTTGGGCTTTGAAAATGTGGTGTGAATAGCAATCAGTCCAAGGTCCAAACATACGCGTGGAACCCAATAACAAACATGGAATTCAGTCCACAAAGCTGACTCACGCATGACCATTGGATTAAGTCAGAGTCAAACCAAAGTCAAAGTAAGCAAATCATACGCATCACATTGCTAGCACATCATAACAATCATACACGCACACGCATGCAATCATCAGAGAGAGTAAAAATGGATCACGTGACACACACCCTCCCCATTAATTCGCTGGCAACATTTCCACCCATGGATCAAACGCATCGGACGGTCACGACTTAAAAGAACCACAAACCCTAGCACTTAAGATCACCGGCTGGAGATGACCTCCGGTCATCTTCTCCGGCAAACCACCACCGTCTGCAACCTCAAGTTTTCCAGAATTCCACAAATAATATACCAAAATGAAGAGCAGCTCACGTATGTTAAGAATACACTCATAAAAACAACAAAACATACGCATATAGCAAGAACAGAGGGGATGAATATGTGCCCTAACTTTTGGATCTAAGCCTTTACAAGGCCTATCAACTAGTCGGAGTGAGAAATGCTCCTAATGAGCTCATATCATCATGAAATCATCACAATAATCAACAAAACGTGAGAGAAAAGTTTGTGAGTTTTGGAACCTGGTCTTGTAGTTCTTGTGGAGTTTGAGAAAACCAGAGAGAACACTTGCTCTTCAACCTTGGAGCTTCAGTATTAAGCAAAACAAATGTTGATGATTCACGAGTAGATGAAGGAGATTGAAGATTTCAGTGATGCTAAGCTTGCTGAAATGGAGTTGTTCTTGTTGTTCTTGATTCAACCACACCAAGCAATGATCAATGGAAGAACAATGGAGTTGAAATCATGGAGAAGAAGATGAGCAAACTCAGAGAGAATGAGAGAGTAGAAGAGAGAGTTTCTGAAGTGAATGTGTGAAAAATGAAGTTGGAAATGAAATTTGAGAGTGTGATTTTTATTTATAGTGTGAGCTAACCATGGTCAAGCTGAGTGAGTTAACTGAGTTATGTTGAGTTAAGTGAGTCATCCCTAACTAACTGAGTCAAGTTAGTTAGGGAAAGCAATGGTATGGTGATGGCAACTCATGATAAACTATGGTGGAGGTGAAGAGAAGTGAAATGGCAAGGCTGTGTAACACAAAACTTGTTCAGCAAGCTTGTTATTTCTACTTTCATGCATAATGAGGCACGTGTTATGGTGTGTATGAAATATGTTTGGTTTAAAAAGGCAATGGATAGCTGGTATGAATAATGCACGTGCAAGCTTGTAACAACAACATCAACAACATTGGTTTTGTTTCTGATTTTCATGGCAGCTGAGAACAATGGAGATAGGGTGAATTGGTGATGTTTTTCTCTCTACTCAATGGATAATTTGGTGAGTTTTTGAATTCATTTGAAAGAGGGGATGTAATGCTACAAGTTTGGTTTGAAATTTGAGTTGAAATGATGCTTGGAAGAGGTTGGAAAATGACTTATAACATCCATAAATGGAACTGATACAAGGGCGTGGTAATGAGATTGGCTTGGCAAGGCATGCGTGGCATGGAATCTCAGCAAGATGACCCTAACTTGAGACCATTATATCTACCTCATAGCTTGATCAAATCAAATTTTGCCCAACATGGAACTTGAAGAGGGCATTACAAGGGACATTTTTTATGTTGACAATTTTTGCAAATGAAGCCTCTAACCATGAGAAAAATAGGTAAACATTTGGCCCACCAACTGTTTGTAGAAATGACATGCGCGTGACCTGAAAATCCTTATTCATGACCTAGTTTTGAACCTCCTTTGCTCAAACTTTGATCAATCATATCTCACTCAATTTTTATCCAATGGAGATGTTCTACACATGGATTTGAAGCTTGAAACAAGATCTTTTGTTGTGGCCGAGTGGAATTTTCATTTGATGCTCCAATTTTGAATAGCCTTGGTTCAAACTCTGATGCAAAATGGCTCAAAATTACTATTTTTGGAAACCCTACTTCTTCCAAAAATGGCAACTCTTCAAATTCTTGATTTTTCATGATTCCTTTGGAATTTCTTGATCAAATTTTGTACATTGGTCACATATAACATGAATTTCATAATTTTGGGCTCAAAAAGTCAAAAGTTGACTTTTTCCTCTGATTATTTGACTTTGTCCTAAATTTCCTAGTTTTTGATCTTTCTTCCAATTGAACCACTTCTAAAACCAATTGAGATGTAATTTTCCACATACACACACTTAAGGACATGTAGAATACCATGACATCAAGTTTTGTCCAAAAAATCAAAGATACCCTGATTTAATTGGAAACCTTAGTTTTGGTACCCACCTCCTAGGAGAAAAATGTGCAGTCTTCAATTTCAAAATCCTCAGAATATGTTGTGTATCCTCTTAAAGGATGATGAGATATGCCACTTGAGGATGATTTTGAACCAATGAACCATCTCTTTTGGGGGTTTTCCTTCATTTTTCGGCTCTCTTGCATAGTGAAGGATGTAATGCTTCAATCTCCTATTGAATCTCACTCTCTTGAGGTTTTCGATGATCAATTGAGATAATGTGAGACATGAAAGACCTCTTGACTTACCTTGAATGAACTTGTTTGACCTTTTATGCCTTGACTGATTCCTTGATTGTCCACCTTTCACCTTATCACATGCCTTGATGGTAAGAAGGATGCCATGCTTCATTTTTCTATGTTAAAGATGCAATGCAATGCTAATGAGATGGATATGATATGATATTTGATAATGCTATGCTATGATGCCAAAAGGGAGAGCAAATTTTGGGGTATTACAATTCTACACTCATATAACTCATACTACTCAGTTTATAACACATTTCAACCGTTAATTTTCAAGATTTTCCAATTTAACCAATTCTCTTACAACTCTAACCTAAGTCTTAGAATCCAAGAAAATCTAAAACAAAAGCATCTATCTAGAACCCACCTTGAATAGATGAAGATGGTGAATATTTGAAGATGAATGGATGAAGATTTGATGATGTTCTTGATCTTGAGCTTTCCTCTTTTTCTCTTCCTTTCCTTCTCTTTTCTTTCTCTCCACTTCTTTCTATCTTTTTCTCCCTTTGCTTCTAAAAAGGAAAATGAGAGGAAAAGGAAATGATATAGTAAAACATCATCAAATATCAACACTACTAATTGTCCAAAAAGTCTCTAAAGTCCAAATATTTAAATATCCCAGAGTCAAATAATATTAATTGGATTTACTCTAAGTTCAATAGTTACCCTAATTATCTCTGCCGATAATTTCTCAGAGCACACTGGGACTCAGTTGATCACAACTAATATTATCCAGAGTAAAAGAATTATTTACGGGGTATTACACATGTGTTATGCATGTCCTCTCTGATTAATTCTTGATGCTTTCCCGAGATTAATCTGTTGCACGATGTTTTGCCGTGTATCTTTGTTTATTTTTGTTGTTTGATGCTTGTTGATACCACGATGTTTTGCCCTGACTATTGTTGATACTGTCTGTTGTTTTTACACGACGTTTTGTCGTGTGTGTTTATGGATTTCCCATGATGTTTTGTCGTGGTTATTGTTGTTTTATCACGATCCTTTGCCGTGATTGTTTGTGGATTTTATTTGTTATTACCTCACAAGATGATTTTCCATGTATCTGCTCTTGATTCACGATGTTTTGCCATGTATGTTTGAGGATTTTATTTGTTTATGCTTTATTACTTTCACATGATATTTTCCCATGTGTATTGGGTATTATGTTGATGTTTCTTCATGATGTTTTGCCGTGAACGTGTTTGTTGATTTCATTTCGTGATGTTTTTCCATGTATACCTGTTACTTTCATACATGATTTTTGCCATGTGTGTTCTGTTGATTCTAGTTATTGATGCAATGATGTTTTGCCATGTGTATCTTCGTTTCCCTTTTGTTGTCTGATTACCATGACATTTTTCCACGTGTATTGTGTGACTTCTTATTTGTTTGACTATATATGATGTTTTTTCCATGTATAATGTATGTGTCCTCATTTGGTGCTTGCTGATTACATGATGTTTTTCCATGTTTCCGTGGCTTTCTATTGTTCCTTGTGACCTAATTCCAGGGAAAGGATTGTATGTTAACTTATTGTCATTGTGGGTGTCCCTTATATGTTTGTATACTTTATCTGCCTTTGCTGTTGTACTTGGTTCTTAAAACCAAACACTCGAAGTTCTGAACTACGATTGCTCTGACTTCCTATTAAGGATACGTAGGCATAGGATTGCGAGATCCTAGCAAGCTACCTTTTTCTTTTCTACCTTTTTCTCTTTTCCCCTTTTATTTTTACTTTTCCCATCTTTATCCTTAGCAAACAATTTTAGCCAACACACAAATTTTTCAAGAGGTTCCTATAGAGTACTACAGATACTTAGGGTGCTAGTATCTTTCCTTAGTATAACCAACCCCCATACCTTTGTTCTCTCTTTGCTTAGCTTTAGGCCTTTCTTTTTGCTTTGCATTTTTACTTAGAGTTTTTGTTCGATCTTTTCTCCCTTCCCTTAGAAAAATAAAAGTTCAGTGGTGATAACATTGTTTTGCGAGTCAAGCTAATCCGATAGCTTTGGTATCTGATTCTCACCGCGACAGAAAATGGCGACTTCACTAGGGAACAGTGTTCAGCGGGTTGAGCCTAACTTGTCATATTTGTGTTGCTATTATTGTTTGATGTTTCTTGGGTTTTTTTGTTTTTCTGTGTGTGTGAGATAAGTCTTAACCCGAACATGAGTGCACCATGAGATAAGATTGTGGTATGATCAAAAGTTACATGTCTGGAGTAATCTAGAGCATGATTAACATATGATGTAACCATGCTCAGTGGAGTCCCCTTTGAGGGTAGTATTTGTTGAACGAGTAGTCGTGAAAGCATTACTACTTTAGATCCCCTTTACCCCACTTGGCCTTCTAGGATGTAGTGCGGTGACTATGAGAGTGTAAACCCGAAGTAGTTGATACGCGATGCTACACTCAGACGAGGCTCTCTTGTGAATATTACTAATTCCTGAGTAATCAGAGTGTTAGTAATATCCAAAAAATGGATCGATGACTCTGGGAACCTTTTTAGAACCCGTTGTGCGGGTGCTTTACCCCTAGTACACACCCTGTGGTTATTCTTCACCCAGACACCATGCTTTGATCCTAAACCTTTGATCTTGTTTTCTGTATTCTGCATCCTGTTGAATGACATTGCATATCATTTGCATCATCTGCATTATTCATTGCATACATCCAGTTTGTCCAGCAACTCAGTCCAGCTGTCTCTATCTTCCAGCGTCATCTGTCAGTTGTCAAGTTGATTCCTCGACACCGATACAGGACCAGAGCTAATTTCAGACGTAGAATTTCAGAGCAAGAACAACATAATGCATAGATCATAATGGAGATTGATGATCTGAAGTCAGGCATGACTAAGCTTACTGAGATGCTCAAAGTCTTGATTGCTAGAGGGGAGCAACCTCAAAGAACTATTATCCAAGAAGTTTCAGGTGTTACAATTGATCCTCGGCCTGTTCAGATGTCACCTTCAACGTGTCCAGAGTTTGGTTTACCCCATAACTATTCTCCACCTATTGATACTACTTCTATGATTGGTCAAACTACTAGACCAATGTTTCAAGCTCCTATTTTCTTCGAGCCCAGACCTGTGGTTCATACTATCGCCCAGACTACCCGAGCTCCCTATGAGAATCCTCTCTATGAGTATAATGCTTCTAGTGCTCAAAGTGAAGATCGTGAATATTTTTTTGAACCTCAGGTTGTCAGTGAACAGTTTCAGACTATAGAAAAGAGACTCAGAGCCATGGAGGGTAATGATTTCTTCAGTTTTAATGCAGACAACATGTGCCTTGTTTCTGACCTTGTCATGCCTGCCAAATTTAAGACTCTCGAGTTTGTGAAATACAAAGGTCATTCCTATCTAAGGGCTCATCTGGTTATGTACTTCAGAAAGATGGCTGCTTATACCAACAACCCGAAGTTGCTTATCCATTGCTTTCAAGACAACTTGAGTGGAGATTCACTCAAATGGTACATAAACCTTGAGAAGAATGGTATACAGTGCTTCTAGGATCTTGCTAATTCCTTAATGAAGCAGTACAAGTACAACCTTGACATGGCTCCTGACCGTCATCAACTCCAGAACATGTCTCAGAATGAGCGAGAATCTTTCAAGGAGTATGCTCAGCGCTGGAGAGAAATCGTCTCTCAAGTTGAACCCCCTCTAGCAGAGAAGAGCTCACATGATTGTTCTTGGATACCTTGTCTCCCTTCTATTGGGAAAAGATGATTGGTAGTGTTTCCTCCAACTTCACAGACTTGGTGGCTATAGGCCAAAGACTCGTAGAAGGTGTTAAGAACGGTAAAGTGTCTAAAGCTTCTGAGTCTTCTAATGGTGTGAAGAAAGCCTATGGGAACTTAAGAAGAGAGAAGACCATACCAATGTTGTCTTGACTGTTGAGAGAAAACCTCGTCCCAGACCTCAGTATGCTAGACACCTTGGTGTTGCTGTTGTTATTCTCGTGGTTGCTAATCCTCAACCCGTTCGAGTTCCTCAACACCCAGTTGTTGGACAAAATCAGAACCAAAATAGGACTCACTTTGATCCTATTCCCATGACGTACACTAAATTGTACCCTGCCATGGTTCAGAAAGGCTAGATTACCACTAGGACTCTATGTCCTCCTCCAAACCCTCTTATAGTTGGTTTCAGGTCTGACCTCCACTATGCATTCCATCAAGATGTCGCAGGCCATGATTTGGAAAATTGCTACACACTAAAGGCTAGAGGGGCTGATTTGATCAAGGACAGAATCCTTACCTTTCATGACACCAATCCTAATGTCAATACCAATCCTCTGCCATGGCATGACAAATTAAACTTTGGTCAACTTCGACCAGTTATCCTCCTAAAAGCCAGTGTTTCAGACAGGCCAACTCACCCCTATTGCTGATTAATCACTATGCCTTGTTTCTTGTTGTTTGCATTTTCCTTATTTGTATTAGTTGTTTGCTTTCAAATTATGTTTGTACTTCCATGTTAATAAAATGAGCATTGCAATATTTTGATTCAATTAATTTATTGCTTGTTATTTACATCTTTATGCTTTCTTTTTCGAAAAAATGTTTATCTCTTGTCCACTTTCTTTTGATTATGCAAAGATTGGAGGGAGGATGATGAAAACGTAGTACCCATAATTATTGTTGGTATGCTTTCAGATCAAAACTTTGTTGGCGATGTAAGGCATTGTTTCAATTTCCCAAACACTGGAGAAATAAGGAAGTCATTCCCTTGTCAACCCCTTCGAGCCTAGAAGTTGGAGTTTCTTTCAGTACAAAAACCTGCAATCTTAACCTTGGGATGAGTAGTTTTCAATTAACTTGGTTGTGCGTTCATGCAAGAAACCTTTCATATAAAGGTTGCATTCACAAGTTTTTCCTTCGCACATAGCAAGCAAGTGTCGAAGATGTCTTTCAAAAGCCAATAATGGTTCACCGTAATCATTAAGCCAGTCAGTCACTCTCTTTCTTTCAAAACAAATCAAAAGAAAAAGCCCGCTAAGTCATAACCTATGAAGGAGACTTAGGCAAAACTGGGGCATCCCGTTGACTGTAAGCTTCAAAAGAAACAGCTCAGGCAAAAGTTAGGGATAAATAAAAGAGGAAATATTTAAGTCCAAATCATAAAAATCCTCAATGAAAAAACAAATAAATGTTGTAAAGAAGCAGTGACTCCCATCTCAAGGGTCCTTTGACTTCTGAACCATCATTAGTACAATTCTTAATATCTTGGGAACCTGAGCGCATAGTCTGATTTTACTGAGCGTAGGACTGAAGATCATCACGAAGATTAGGTGGGTACAAATAAACTTTGAGCTTTATCCTTTGTTTCATAAATTGTGAACCAGACCATGTTACAACCCTCAAAAGACCTAACTGAAGCAAGGTTATTTTGAAAGCATACTATATCAAGGTTGCATAAACTAACACCAAAAGGATTTTTGCAAATCATTTGTTTTGGCATCACACCTTTGCTTTACTTTCCACTTTGTATGTCTTGAACCACGGTGTTTTGACAGATGACTCTTATACTTTGCATCATTCCAAAAGTGATTTTGATTTCAAAAGTTGCAAGCTTTGCATTAAGATTACCATGTTTGTACAAACACTTTTGCTTGCAAACTGGATTTCCTTTCAAGGAATTTTCAAACAGTTGAGAAACACGCTCGGTGATACTATCAGGGGCAAGTTACTCCTAGATCCTGTTGAGAATTAGTTTAAGATTTTTTGTTCAGTGCAAGTCCTTCTCATGATTGGTTTATCCAGAAGCTTTTTCAACACTCATACTAGGGCAAGCCTTCTAAGCACACAGTAAAACAATCATCTTCAGGATCAGACAAGCTGAGGCAATGATTTGTTCATCTACAACAGTCAGCTAATCTGGGGCAGTTTATTTAAAGAATCCCCAAGCAATTCTCCATCCTTCCTACAAGGATCATTAACTTGATGCATTTTACCAGTGTAGTAGAGATGTGTTCAGCAGTGGCATCTTTAGTCCTCAAGCAGAATGGCAGTGATCTCCTTGGTGAGGAATCAGTCTTCCAATCTTGTCTTCTCCCAAAAGAGTCGAGCCCTATCGTCGACATCTGCATTTGTATTTGATCATATATCATAGCAAAATTCATATACATATGCATAGCAATAGAGTTTCATCCTCATTTGCATTTCTCCCGAGGTCGTGTTGTTATCCACGTCTTACCTTGTGGTCAAAGTCCAACTTACTTGGCACCTACCAAAGCAGCTATGTGTATGTCTGTTCCTCTTTTGCATCCAATGCTATTCCTGGATGTCACTATTTCCCATCCAATGTTATTATTGGATGTGCTTGTTTTTCTCTTCCATCCAATGCTATTCTTGGATGTTTGTGTCTGTTTCATTCTTCATGTCCAATGCTATTCTTGGATATATCTGTCATTTCAATTTCCATCCAATGCTATTCTTGGATGTCTTTTCCAGTCTCTCTCTTATATCTAATTTCATTCTTGGGTATCATTTTGTTCACTTTCATCTAGTGTTATTCCTGGATATTGTGATTCCTTTGTATCCAATGCCATTCTTGGATGTTATTTTGTTCATTTTCATCGAATGTCATTCTTGGATGTTGTGACATATTTATACCTTCGTCCAATGCCATTCTTGGACACCTTACTTCTATTTGTATCCAATGCCATTCTTGGATATTGTAATCCCTTTACATCCAGTTCCATTCCTGGATATTATGTTTCCTTTCATCCAATGTGATTCTTGGGTGTCACATATGTTTGTCTCTCTGATGATTTCCCAGATTGAGTATTTCTTTGATGTCTTTCCAGAACTTATCTGATGTTTTTCCAGATATTCACTTTGATTCTGATGCTTTTCCAGAATCTATCCGGGGTTTTACCAGATATGTTTATCTCTCAGATGTTTTCCCAAATTGAGCCTTTTGTTCTGATGTTCTTCCAAAACCTATCCGATGTTGTTCCAGATGTTTCCTTTGTGATTCAGATGCCCTTCCAGAATTTGTTTTACTACCTAGTGAGTTTTTAGATATATACCTTTGTAATTCTGATGCATTCCCAAAGTTTCATTTCTTTTACCATCTGATGAATTTCCAGACGTGCCTTATGTTCTGATGTTATTTTTAGAACCCAGTTGTGTCTATCTGACATACTTCCAGATATGACCTTTATCTTCTGATGTTTTTCCAGAACTCCTTTATACCTATCTGATGTTCTTCCGGGTATGTATCTTTGTTCTGATGCTTTTCCAGAACCCCTTTTGTGTCTATCTGACCTTTTTCTAGATACGACTTTACTTCTGGTGTTTTTCCAGAACCCGTTTTGTGTCTATCTGACGTTCTTCCAGATATGATGTTACTTATGTGATGTTCTTCCAAATATGCCTTCAAAACCTTTTCCCTTACATTTAAAGTTTTTCTAAATGTTTCGGATGTAGCTTCAGAATCTTTGTCTTCATCTAATAAGCCTCTAGATGTTTTCAATTTATCTCTGACTGTGGTTAACAGTCGCTTAATGTCTTTAAGAATGTTTCCATTCTTCATCCCATGCTTTTTCTAGATATGTTCCGGAGTTTATTCAATGCTTTCTTGAATATCTCTGATGTTTTCCAGAGTTCATTCAATGTTTTCCTGAATGTCTCTGATGTTTGTTTGTGTTCCGAAGTTTATTCAATGCTTTCCTGAATATCTCAAATGTGTTCCAGAGTCCGTTCAATGCTTTCCTAAATGCCTCTGATGTTTGCTTGAGTGTCCCTAATGTATTTCCTAGAGCTCTCCTTATCTCATCCAATGGTCTCCTAAATGTTGTGACTCTTTTCCATCCACTTTCGTTCATGGATGATGACTGTTGAATCCCTAGTGGAGCTTATTCAATGTTATTCTGAATATCTCTGTTGTTTTCCTGTTTATCATTGTTGTCTGTTTATGTTCCAAAGTTTCATTCAACGTTCTCCTCAATGACTTTGATGGTTGATATTGTTCTTTTCTAGAGTTTGTTCAATTCATTTTTGACAAAACTTCTGATGTTTGTTCCCCTTTCCCAGTAAAGGTACTTTTGCTTTCTGGATGTTCCTGATTATTTGACTGTAAAGTTAAGTGATTTCTTGGAATTCTATTTGTATTCTTAGATTTGGTCTCACTCCATATCTAATTTTTTTA
Organism: Lathyrus tuberosus; assembly: GCA_022829125.1. Taxonomy (NCBI): domain Eukaryota; kingdom Viridiplantae; phylum Streptophyta; class Magnoliopsida; order Fabales; family Fabaceae; genus Lathyrus; species Lathyrus tuberosus. The sequence continues at coordinate 11,353,883 of JALAZF010000153.1, forward strand.
GATGTTTCTTATTCGTTTTCCAGAATGTGATACTCTCTACATCTGATGCCTTTTTGGATGTTTGTATCTCCATTCAAGGTTTGTCCCTCTCTTTCCAAGTATTACTGGATACTCTATGTCACCTTGACGTATTTTCATAATATCTTGTTTCTCCTCTGTTGTGTCTCTTTGAGATCTGTTACTTATCCCCTATGGTGTTCCCTTTGTTCTCTGCTTGGTTTTTTCCAGCAGTAGTTTGTCTTATGTGGTTCCGTTCCTCACAGAACTTCGAGTCTTGCATTCATATCATATCATTAACATATTTGTGGTATCTTAGGGCCAAAAAAATTATGCATGATTGTATTTAAGTGTCTCCAATCTTGTCGAGACAAAGATTCCAATATTCATATCTTCGGATTGAAGAAACTTAAGTAGGGGCATCTATCATACCCTAATTTTTATCCCTAAGATCCCGCTTCTTTCTGCACCATCTGCATAGTCTATGATGTATTTCATCTCGTATAAAACCCAATTAATCAGCCAGAATAAACTTGTTGGATTTACAGCCGAATCGGTCAAATTAAAAGTCAACTATGCGTAAAATCAGTGGACGGAAATTTTTAAATCTAGCCTGTAAACATCAGTCATATTAATCTACGTTTCGCGTAGTTTAACTTGGCATGCGCGTTTGAATTTTTCGACCTTTCGCTCGCATATTTTATCAGTTTAAGTCATTTAACCGGGTAAAATTGTTTTCGAAATTTGACCAAACGCTATATTTTTCCAAGTCTTTACTTTGCGCTGATCATTTTATTTTTTTGAGCATTTCGATACCTGTCAATTTTTCCGTTTTAAACCGATTTTTATCTTAATTTTAGTTAAATAATATTTTCATTTAATTAGATTTTATAGTTTTAGCTTATTTGATTTGGTTTATTTTATTTTATTATGTTTATCCTTTTCTTATTATTATTCTTATACTTTTAATTTTGTAAAAAAAAAACTTAGTAGATAAGTTTTAAAAAAAATCTCTGATCCCCTTTTATTTTTTTAGTACGTACACGCATTGCATGGGAACTACACTTCTCAAAACTCACTTCACATTTATTGCTTTGTACTACTCTCTTCCAGTTTTAAATGCAAAGAAAATATAATATAAAGAAACATGCACACATATGGAACACAAGTACTACACATACTTTTTCATTCATGTATGCGTGGTCCCACAACGTACTACATCACAAAACTTATGTCAATTTCTCTCTTCATTTTTTTTGGGTTTTTATAATTCTCTCTCACAATTCACAACCACTGTCTGCAATAAAAAGAAAAAAGAATAACAACAACAGGATCCAAAAACCACTCTCCATGCTTTATCACTCAATTTTCTTTTTTTCTTTAATTTTTCTTTGATAGCATATCACAAAGACAAGGAAACCATGGGCATTCATACTTTTCACATAAAGACACGCACTGTCACCTCACTATTCATCTTAAAACGTTTTTTTCACACATTGAACCATCTATATTTTCTTCTTCTTCACTCATTTATTTACTACTGAACATATTATAAAAACACGAACCATTAAACTCACCTTCTTCACTTTCGTTCATCCTATCACATACCTCTGTCTTCAAACCCAAAGAATAAAAGTGCAGATTATAATTGTTACAAACCATCACCCACAATGCTTACTACTGAAGATGGTTGGTTTCTACCTGAGTGAATCGCACACTCAAAGATACAACAGAGTCGCCACCGAACTTTATTTAGTCCCAAAGGACAGGGAAAATATCAATAAAACCCAAGGGGAAGAGAAACGGGAACGGGGGGTCGGTTATGCGAAAGGAAGGTATTAACACCTAACGCATTCGTCATACTCGACGGGAACCATTTCGCTTGCTTCTAGGCTTGGATGGGTTATCTGTCTAAAGGCTTCTAGCTAAAATAAGGAGAGAGAGAGAAAGGGGAAATAGAAAAGAAAGAAAGAAAGTGCTCGCGGAGGAACGAAGTCCTCGTGCCTACGTACCCTCATAGTGCAATGAGGAAATCAGAGCGTCGTAGTTCATGGAACCAGGGGACAAAGAAGGAAGAAAGAAAGGAGGAAGACGGAAGAAAGATGGAAGTGTGCTCGCCGAGATCATTGCGATCTCATGCCTACGTATCATACATCCAAAAGAATGCAGAATCAGAGCTTCCGAAGTTCGGGGAACTGAACGGAAAACAAAACAAGAAAGAAACAAGGAGATGAAAGAGGTGGTGTCAAAACCAAGAGCAAGAGTGAAAGAAAAACTCTACTGGGGAAGACCCTGCAGTAAGAGCATTTGCACAAAAGAATAGGAAAATAATGGTGTTAGAACCGAGAATGAAAGAAACTCCGCTGGGGATAACAAAGAGAATTGGTGTCGAAACCAAGAAAGTAAAAGCAAAGGGAATAGGAGGGACTCCGCTGGGGATCCAAATAAAGGGATGGTGTCATAACCAAGAGAACAAGGAGACTCGGTATATTAACTGGCTGTCAGTGGTTAACCGAAGAAAGAGAGTAGACCCTGGCGGGGAAAAAAAGCTGGTGTCAACAGACGGACTGTGATAAACCAAGAGAGAGAATGCTGAACCAAGAGAAGGTGTTTGACTCTGAAGGGGCCTCGGTATATTAACTGACTGGCAGTGGTTAACCGAGGAAAGAAAGGACTGCAACTCTGTGGGAATAGAGAAGCATTAGTTTTAACAGAGAAAACTGTGATTAACTAAAAGCACGGGTGTAGGACCGAACAAAGGTCGTGACCCAAAAGGACGGGCGTGGGACCGAGCAAAGGTCGTGACCCAAAGGGGTTCGGTAAACTGACTGAACAAACAGTACTCAACCGAAGAAAGGGTATTTGAACCAAAGAAAGATTACTAACTCAAGGGTACAAGTATTCGAACCAAGAGGAGGTAACTGCGGGGGATTCGGTGTTTACAGACGGACTGTGATTAACCGAAGAGAACAGCGAGTGATTAACCAAAAGAAGGTGATTGACTCGAAAAAGGGTTCAGTATTTTAACAGACGGACTATGGTTAACTGAAGAAAAGGGTGATTAACCAAGAAGAGGTGATTAACCCAAGAGGGACTCAGTGTTTTAACAGACGGACTGTGGTTAACTGAGGAGACGGGTGATTAACCAAGAGAAGGTGATTAACCTAAGAGGTGCTCAGTATTAACAGATAGACTGTGATTAACTGAAAAGGCGGGTGATTAACCAAGAGAAGGTGATTAACCCAAGAGGTACTCAGTATTAATAGATATACTGTGATTAACTGAAGAGACAGGTGATTAACCAAAAGAAGGTGATTAACCCAAGAGGAGCTCGGTATTAACAGACGGACTCTGTTTAACTGAAGAAGCAAGCAAAATTGGTGTTATAACTGACCGGAAGTGATTAACCAAACAAAGGAGAAGAACCAAGAGAAGGTTGCGAACTCCTGGGGAAAAATGGTCATGACAAGAAAACTGTGTTGGACCAAAGAAAGAGAATTGAGACTCTTCAGGGGAATCAAAAAACAATGATTGATTACAAGAAGAAAGGAGTAATGGAACAAAGAGAGATTGCTAGCACAAGAATAATGATCTTAACCAAGAAGGATGGTGATTAATCAAAAGGAGATCGAAAGAGATAAGAGTGATCGAGGATCGGAAGAGATCGCAAAGAGAGAAGAGTGATCAAGGATCAACTCGACTTGGGAAAGAAAGCGCATTACCACCTGGAGATAGAGATGACTAAGCCAAGCACAGGGTCATCCGTCCCCTACTTGAAGTAGTCAGAATTAGAGTAGGAATTCTCCCTTCTCATCCCTTCCCTAACATACACATGGTGTAATGCAGAAGTTGAACAGGACGGCTCAACAACTCCAAGTTGTACAGTGCTCCTGCGTAGAGAAACGGACAGCATAACAGCGTCAATTTTTACAGTGCTCCGATGCAAGGCGCAGCGCGAAACTCCAACTCCACGGGGGGAATGAGAGAGAAAGCTCTAAAGGAGGCCTAAAGAGAGGAAAAGGGAAGATCGATTAATCGAAACAAAGTTTCGATCAATTAATCAAAGGATAAACATGCTAACAACTTTCCAAAGAGGATGAAAAGTCATTAAAGAAAAAAGGAGTGAATTATTGATTATACAAGATTAAGTTTATCCATGAAGAATAAACTTAGTGCAAATCTGAAATGGAAGGTACAAAACAGTGCCAAATGATCATCAAAATGCCACACAAAATCATGTATCATGTAAACAAAGATAGTGCAAGAATTGCCATGTTCATACAATGCTAAGAACACGAAACAAATGAATAATCGAAAATGTGCATCGAAAGTTCATGAACATGCTTCAACCAGAAGTGAAATGACATTAAAAACATCCATAAAATCAAGCATGACAATCAATGGAAGTTAAAATGAAGAGAGCACGGCAAACACACTTGAAAATGCAAGAAAATGGCCTTATGGTTCAGTGTTAATCGATTAACACAATTGCACTGCAATGTGTTAATCGATTAACACGTGAAAAAGTGCAAAAAAACACTGGTTAATCGATTAACACAATTGCACTGCAATGTGTTAATCGATTAACACTGTACAGGGAGCAGAAAATCAGTTTTGGAAAAGTGCTTTTGGCCAACTTTTTGATTGTGCAATCACTCCAATGCTAGGGCAAACAATTATGTACGAAAAATCAAGTTTAGAAACATCAAATGATCAACAATAGAATCAACTAACAATCAATATCATGGATCAATCAAAAGTATAATTAATTCACATGCAAGAATATCAAAATTACGTCGCGAACGATACGAAAATGATCGAAATGATAAAATGAATGAAATCCACCAACCTACAAGGCTGAGATGTGCCTTGGTAAATGTTGCAATGTGATCTTGGTGCAGAAGATTAAAGAAAACCAGAGGATCCTTGAATTGTAGACGAAACGCGTTAAAACCGATCAAAAACGCGAAAATGCACCGAAATCGAACTTGCACCAAAATAAATGGTGTGAAACCCTTGGATTGAAGTAGAATGAGATGTAATTCCAGAAATCCAACCAAAGGATGCCAAATGATGAAGGTTAAGCTCAAGAATTAATCACCTTCAATGTGAAAAGTGATTATCCTTCAAGAATAAGAGCTTTTGGTGAGGTTTTGGGATAAGAATTGAGATGAAGATGAAGAATGAGTAGAGAAATAAGAGGGAAAGTGAGAGAACTGAGAGTGAAATGTGAGAAGTTTGGTGAAAAATGGTAGAGAATGGTTGAGGAATTGAAAAGTGAGTGAAGGTGTGTTTATATAGGCTTTAGGTTTGGAATATGAGATGGTTTGGAATTTGGTTTGGAATTAGCTTTGGGTTTGGAGCTAGGTTAGGAGTTAGTTGGACTTGACTCACTGAGTCAAGGCGGTTAACTCGGTTAGTTAGAACCAACTCGGTAACCATCCCAATGTGAATTCCAACATCCAAAGATCCACATTACTTGGAGAACAAGGAACATGGTGCACTTGATTTGAAGTGAAGTATCATAGAAAATGCACTTGGATTAAATTGAGTAGCTTGGAAATGTTTAGAGGTGTCTAGAATATTCCATATGCTGCTAGAATCCAAGACCAAAATGTGTGCAAAGGTGTTGTCATGAAAAAGCAGCAAATTGTGCCAATTTTTCCTGTGTTAATCGATTAGCACAATTGCACTGCAAATGGTTAATCGATTAACCAGGCCAAAATATGCCCAATTTTCCTAAAAAAAGGTGTTGTGGTCCTGGTTTCGATTTTCCACCTCTTGTATTGATGAATAGATATGGAAACCTTCATTTTGTGCTTGTTTTGACGATGTGATGACCTCGGGAGGATATGATTAATCGGGCTTGGAAAACCTGAATATCCTGCAACCAGAAACACACGGAGAAAAGAATGCGAATGCGTATGCCAGCGATGCGAATGCTTATGCTTATGCAAATGGCAAAAGAGGGAGGTCAAATTTCGGGTTACGACAACTACTCCATGAAAGCATCTTGCAAGACAACTCACCATAATCTCCACATGAACCTTGCAGCATCTTCACTTCATCTCCATAACCCAATAACCATACACTACCCTCATGAACTGCACATAAACAACAACAACAACAACAACAACAACAACAACAACAACAACAAATAATTGCTATACCCTCCATTAATCTTCCAAAAAACCTATTTCTTACTCAACAATAAACTTCCATAAAAACACTCATCCCTTCATTACTTTCCATAACCCCTTCTCACTACATATCTCTATGCATTTGAAAACAAAAAAATAAAATAAATGCTCTTCTTTTAAAGGTTGGAACGTAAATGATCCACCTTGATACTTTCTTCCTTATGAGCAGCACCTTTTCCTCTCTGTAGCTCCGATTTTGTGGCGCGACCACTACCGCATTTAGTGCTACTTTCTGATTTCTAATATTTATCCTATGATGCTTAAAACGAAGGGGAAGATACCTTAAACTAACCGTGCTCGCAAATTTTTTTCTTACAAATGCTAAGAGATTTGGAATCGGGGGTTAGTTATACTGAGGGAAGCTATTAACACCCTGAGTATCTATAGTAATCTATATGAATCTTTATTATATATATTTCTACTATTGAATCACTTGGTTGCTTAAGTTTGTTTGCTATTAAATTGGGAAAGTTTCTCCTTTGTGAAAGCTGAGGAAATGTTTTTGTTGTTTTTTATGTTTTTCTATTGTTTTTGGAAGGTACTTGACCTAAGTTTTTTGGTTAGTTTTCTCGCTAAGATTTGGAAATCTTATGCCTGCGTATTCCCAAAAAAAGACTTGGGGAGATCAGAGCGTTAGTAGTTCCTCCTAATCTATGCGAGGAAAAAAAGTTTATTTTGTATCTTGTTCAAAGCCCAAGATGATGATGCTAAAAGAGTGTTTGAAAGATTTGACAAATTGTCATCTTTAAGGGAGATATCTCACCTATTCACTACAATCATTTGAGAATGTTGTCATTAAGGAAGAAAAATTTTAAACTTATTGTGTTAAGCAATGCCACTTTGTCCTTTATGAATTCTTTACATACTAATAGAAGGACATTAACTTGGATATAGAATCGACAAGTGTGCCACTTACAACAATTAGATGAAAGAAACGTTTTTGAACCATGATAAAGGAGGGACTCCAACTTGGATTTTAAATCAACAAGAGTGCCACTTACAACATTTATCTGGAAAATAGTTTTGATTGCTTGATTTGAATTGTAGTGATTAGAAGATGAATCTTCCTACTCAATGTCTTATTTGTGAGGAGATGGATTTATTTAGGTATCTTGATTGAAGCCCAAGATATGAAGCTAAAAAAAAGATTGAGAACTAACTCAACTAGGGAGTTTTATCTATCTTGTACAAAGCCCAAGATTAAGGCTGGTTGATTTTATTTGTATCATGTATAAAGCCCAGGATGATGAGGCTAAAAGATTTATTATATCCTATACAAATCCCAGGATGGTGAGGCTAAAACATTTATTGTATAGATGACTGAGACTTGACTTATGATTTTAAGAAGCCTGAGGGTCCTTGTATGAAGCCCAAGAGGAGGCTGTGTGGATGGAATGAGACTTCCCAAGTCTCCTTGTATGAAGCCCAAGATGAGGTATCATGCCGGGGAGATTCCTTGTATGATGCCCAAGAGGAGGCAATGATGCTTGTATAAGGCCCAAGAGGAGGCCAGGGATGCTTGTATAAGGCCTAAGAGGAGGCCATGGATGCTTGTATAAGGCCCAAGAGAAGGCCAGGGAACTAGTTGTTTGAACTAAGTTGTGATTGAAGGGATCCTATTGTTTGACCTATGCCTAAACTAAGAATGATATAAATGTCAAGAGAAACTTAACAAAATATGAATAAAAATGATTGAGGATTTAACAAGTATAAACATTGATATGACATGTTTTAATTCATGGAAGATTTTATATCTTTAGGGTTTGATGTGTTGAATATTTTATTTGTATGTTTTATTCTATTCACAAAGGTGTTGGGTCTTACACTCTAAGCAGAGGCCCAAGACTTATTGAAAAGAAAAGAAAAGGTGGTGGGTCTTACACTCTTGACAGAGGCCCAGGATTTATTCTATGTAGAAAGGTGTTGGGTCTTACACTCTAGGAAGAGGCCCAAGATTTATTGAAATTGAACGCCACTAGGGCTATGTTTGATGAAACTTGAAGCTTGAGTTTTGAATTGTTTAGAGATTGAAGAAAGTTTTGACGAAGAGGGGAGGGACTTAAACTCTAATAGAGGCCCAAGATTTATTTTGGTTTTTGAAAATAGAAGACGACTTTGATCAATGATTTGAAGTGTTAAGGATGATTTTGAAAGAAGTGGAAGGAATGGGACTTACACTCTGGATAGAGGCCCAATGATTTAAATCAATTGGTTTTGAAAATGTGATAAGTGATGGGTCTTACACTCTAAGCAGAGGCCCAAAGAGTTTTGAAATCAAAAGATGAGTTTGAAAGTTTATTTGAAAGATGATGTGTATTTAAAAAAAAAAGATGTATTTTATCATGGTGAAAGTTTATGAAAGAAATACTTGAACATTGAAGCAAGGATATCAATTAAACATGTTAAGACAAGTTGATAACAATCAAGCATCCTTGTTAGGATTTAAACATGGGTTTGGATAAAGTGGAAACATTACACAGTTCATGCAAATGAACATGTATATAAACATTTTCAAATCAAAGTTCAAATGTTTTAGAAGCATAATGTGTAGCTCCTATTTTAGTGACGCGACCACTACCAATTTTAATGCTACTTTCTGATTTATGTATTTATCATATGAAGCTTAAAAGGAAGGGGAAGATATCTTAAACTAACCCTGCGTGCAAGTGTTTTCTTTAACAAATGCGAAGAGATCGGGGATCGGGGTTTGGTTATACAAAGGGAAGCTATTAACACCCAGAGTATCTATAGTAATCTATAGGAACCTTTATTTACACATATTTTCTGCTAATTTGAATGCTTTCTTAAGTCTATCTGCTGTTGATTGGGGAAAGTTTCTCCTTTGTGAGGACTGAGGAAATGTTTTTGTTGTTTTTGGGCTTTCTATTGTTTTTGGGAAGGTACTTGACCTAAGATTTTTTATTTGTGTGCTCGCTAAGATTTTGCAATCTTATGCCTACGTATTCCCGTAAAGAGATTTGGGAAATCAGAGCAACCGTAGTTCCTCTTATTCTATGGGAGGAAATTTGGTGTCTTGTTCAAAGCCCAAGATAGAAGTTAAAAGTTGACTGAGAGAGAATTTTTCATCTCTAAAGGGAGATACCTCACCTATTCATCACAAATGTTGAATAATTGGTTATAAGGGAAGTTACTCTAACTGGGATGTGTGGAATCCAGGAATGCCATATCTTCCATTATAAGAGAAATGTCATGAAGGAAGAAGCTTTAACTCAATGTAGAGCAATGCCACTTTTCCTTTATGAATCTTTCATGATGTATTAGAAAGAATGTTATTGTTATTTGAATGTGTAGTACCCCAAATTTTGACCAATAATTTTTCATCTTGTTAGGGTTTTTTTTTTGGTGTTACTAGGGGGTGCCATTTGGGCTTTGGGGGTGTGCTATTGCTTTTGGGCCCATTTTTGGGTTTTGGGTTTATATGAAGTCTTTACATTTGTTTAGGATTTAGACTTATTTTCTAGTTCATTTTTGCTCATTTATTTTAAGGTAAGGTTTTATTTTGAGATTTTATTGATTATAGGAATTTATGGGGGGTGTCATTTTAATTTATCATTTTAGATTTCTATAGTAGAATTAATTAGGATTTTTATTAGAAAAGATGTGGGCTTTTTAAATGATATTAAGTTCTATTTTTAAAGTTAATTTTTTTTTTTCTGAGAATTGTTTGGTTTGCTTAAATATATTAAATGTTTAGTTTACTATCTTTAGGGTCATTAAAATTAATCTAATTTATTTAAATAGGGGGCAAGTTTTAGAAGTTATTTATATGTTATTATGTTTTTAATTAGGGTTAATTTTTAATGTGAATTTAAATTAGGAGGGACCAAAGGCAATTAGTATTTGCTTTTTTAGTATTATTTCTTTGGCTATTTATTTATTAATATAATTACTAATTGTTTATTTTATTCATCTTATTTTTTATCTTTATAACTCATATTCTTTTACGGTAGAAGTTATTAAGTGTTATTATTATTTATTTTAATTTTAATTTATTTTTGGGTCAAAAGGTTGACCCACGTCCATCTTCTTCCCCAAACGGCTAACCCTAATTTGGCGTAAAACAAAATCAAATCAAATCCATATCTTTTTCATTGATTTTTGGAATCAGATTACAAAACAAATTCAAATCACAGATTTACAAATCAAATCAAATTACATCAGAAATTCCTAAATCTAATCTTCTAAACTTAATGCTAAACCTAATCTCTAATACTATAAAAACTAAAAGAAATTCAGATGAAAGAAAAAACCCTAAGCAAACAATTCTTGTAGCTGCGCATTCCTCCACACCCATCACCGAAAGCTCATTAACGTAGAGGACTAGGGTTCATCACCAGAACCCTAAATCCCCTGAGCAAAACTTCTTTTAAACCTGCGAATAAGAAAAGAAAAGAAATTAGAAGAGGAAGGGATAAGCAAATATACGACCAGATTCACGGCGCGAACGGTAAGTAATAAAAAAGAACTTAGCTTTTTAGGATCGTGCTTCTGATTGTCGTTATTGTTTGCGATTCTGGGTTTTTTTGGGAAATTAGGGTTAGGGTTCATGTGAACCCTAGGGTTCATGTGAACCCTAGGGTTCATAGGAAGTAGGGTTAGGGTTCTTGGGGCATTCAAAGGGTTTCTGGGTTTTTGGTTGAATTTAGGTTAGGGTTCATACGGTAGGGTTAGGGTTCATAGATTCAGGGTTAGGGTTCGTTGATTCTGGGTTAGGGTTCATAGATTCTGGGTTGGGGTGGGGTAGGGTTCATAATATTTGCAGATTCCGGTTGAAGATCAACCGGAAATCTGGGTTGGAACGGTGGTTTTGGGGATTTGGTGGTGGTCGGAGGGTTTTTGGGACGGTGGTCAGAGGAGGGAGAGTAGAGAGAAACGAGAGAGAATTGGTTAGAGAGAGGGAGCTAATGAAGAGAGAGAAAGAGAAGGGAGAAATGAGAGGGATCTGAGAGGGAACGGGATAAATACTCCCTCCGTGAGGCCGTGGATTTGCGCCAAGTGGCATCTCTTGCGTCCTCCAGATCTGTTGACTTGGGGAGTCAACCAGAGATCCTATGCGTGTAGGCATTCAATACTCTTTCGTGGACTAGGCACCCTAACCGTCAGATTGGATTACCTGGACGGGTAATCATGATCAGGGGCCAGGATTCCAAAACAGGGAGATCCGTCTAATCAAGATCTAACGCTTACGAGGGAGTCAACCGTTGACTCCTTCCCAAGGTGGCCTTTTTTTTTTCTCAGGTTTTGGATTTAGGTGATTGGGCCTTGCGCCCTAATCACTATTAGCACCCCACCAGAAGCCCAATTGCTCCTTCTTCAAAGGGAATGCACCCCTGCCTGTTTTTTAAAATAAAGCCATAAATTAGTTTTTTTAATTAGGATTTATTTTTTTTAATTTTGTTTTTTTCTTCATGTAATTAAGTTAATTCCTTAACTTAATTAGGTTAATAATTTTTAATTTAGACTTCTTAGATAATTAAGTTAATTCCTTAACTTAATTGAGGTTTTAAATTTAGGTTTTTTTGAGATAATTAAATTAATTCCTTAACTTAATTGGGGTTTTAAATTTAGGTTTTTCTTGGGATAATTAAGTTAATTCCTTAACTTAATTGGGGTTTTTAATTTAGGTTTTGGGATAATTAAGTTGATTCCTTAACTTAATCATTTAAGTGGGGTTTAAATTTAGGGTTTTTGTGATGATTAAGTTAATTCCTTAACTTAATTATTTAAGTGGGTTTTTTAAATTTAGGTTTTTTGTGATGATTAAGTTAATTACTTAACTTAATCATTTAATTAAATATTAAAATTTTCTTAGGGTTTGTTGTAATTAAGTTAATTCCTTAACTTAATTATAAAATTAGGTTTTTTGATTAACTTGACTATTCAACATTTTTTGGTAAATTACATTTTAAAGGGAGAAATAAAAGGGGTTGTTTGGGTTTTTTCAATATAAAGTTTTGGGGTACTTATTTTTCATGAATTTTGGAAATTCATCTAAAGGGATGTTTAAGGGTTTTAAACATGGGATAGAGCTCTAATTTCCGAGAGCATAAACAAAGGAATAGGACTTTTGGGATAGCGGATAAAATAGGATTTTTTTCTATAAATTATTAAAATTAATCTTCTGTTTTCTAAATAAATTAAGGGAATATTTTAATAATAAAAATAAGGGATTTTTCTTAAGGATATAAAATCTTGGGAGAATGCTCTTGGTCCGAGAGCCTAAATAAGGGATGGGATAAGGGATAGAACTCCTGATATCCGAGAGTATAAATAAATGGATTAAGGGATAGAACTCTTGATATCCAAGAGTATAAATAAATGGATTAAGGGATAGAACTCTCCATCCGAGAGTATAAATAATGGATAAGGGATAGAACTCCTTGTCTAGGAGTATAAATAAAAGATTAAGGGATAGAACTCCTTGTCTAGGAGTATAAATAAAAGATTATGGGATAGAACTCCTTGTCTAGGAGCATAAATAAAAGATTAAGGGATAAAACTCCTTATCTAGGAGTATAAATATTAGATTAAGGGATAAAACTCCTTATCTAGGAGTATAAATAATAGATCACGGGATAGAACTCTTTATCCAAGAGTATAAATAGTGGATTGGGTTTAGGATTAGGAATGGGAATAGGATTATGGGGTAGGAATAGGGGAGGTGAACTACGGTTACTCTGATCCTTCAAAATTGAAGGTACGTAGGCATATGGTTGTAAACCCTAGCGAGTACAATAATAAAAAACTTAGGATTCTTTTGTAAATAAATCATTTAGAAAAATAAACAAGCATACCCTAAAATCTAAGGAGGATCCCATTGAGTACAATGGAGGTGAGGGGTGCCTAACACCTTCCCCTCACTTAACTGACTCCCGAACCTTAGGAATCTCTGCCCTTGGGATTAAGGATTTTTAGGTTTATCATTATTTTCCTTAAAAAATATGATGGCGACTCTGCTGGGGACTCCTCCCTAAAGAGAGTCCATCCTATCCTTAGAATTTAGGGTCATGTTTGTTTGTCTTGGGTTTTGTTTTATTTTTCTCATGTATCTTTTTTATATTCTGTTTTTTATATTTTGTTTATTTGTTTTATTTAACCCTTGTGTTTTTTATTTTTGTCATCAAGCATGGGATTGGGGCAAATGATGTGTGAAGCTAAAGCCCAAGCTTGGAGAATAACCCTAGATTAACATGTGGAATGGAAATGTTTTGGGGGGGGGGATGTGACATCCCCAACAATGCATTGATGCCACACTCAGAATAGATCCTTTCAAAGGTGTCCTCATGGAAGGGCTAGCCCCTGACGTAGAGGATGATTTGAATGTGGTCCGAGACTCTGAGAACTTTCAGCCTACCCCTTACCAAATCATGGACCTTATGTATTCAACCCTCAAGGGCTGTTACTAGGGTCCTACCCCAAATGAGACTTATCCCGAAGGATTACCATAGGAAGGCTTGCTCCTTCTCATGGTAAAACAAGGGTATAGTCTGAACATTTTAGGGCCGTTATGTTGTCCAAATTTTTATAACCTACATGTGAGGGGATTGGGTAGTCTAAACTTAGATCTAGCCTATTATAGGGAGCCCACCTTGCTAGGGCATGCTTGCATATTACCTTACCCTAACTAAAGTATAATTTCCATTCATCATCCTCATAATTTCTTTTTGCATTATCATGTCACAGGAATCTTAAATATTTTCAAAAAAAAAGGTTAAAGTCAAAAACAATGGAATTCGGGAAAAAGAAAACTATCACGTCAAAGTAAGAACGTCTGACATAGGGAGCTTAAAAGCTTATGTTAGGGGGTTGCCTCAGGAAAGGAGAAACCCCCTAATTCGTAAGTATGGGGACACATTAGATCTGGCCACTACTCCTATTCAAGAAGAGGGTCTAACCGCCTTGGCTCAGTTTTACGACACAGAGTTAAGGTGCTTCTAGTTTCAAGACTTTCAAATAGCCCCCACTCTAGAAGAAGTTCGTAGGATGCTTGGTCTCCCCAAGAACAACAAAGGTCCATTCAAGGCTTTTGGGTATCGCCCTACCTTCAAAGAAATGGCAAGTGGTTTTCATATCCGTGAGGAAGACTTACAAGCTAACTTAAAGGTGCAGGAAGACTTTCATGGGTTCTCTAAAGGGTTCTTGGAGAAGAAAGCCAATCATTTTGTTGCTTGCAAAAATTGGGCAGCCATGGACGCTATCATGGTACTCCTCATCTTTGGGTTAGTCCTATTCCCGAGCGCGAAGAACTTTGTAGACGTCGCTGCCATTAATTTATTCTTGGCTGTGACCATTGAAGAAGAGGATCCAACGCCGGCCCTCCTCGCAGATATATACTTTACCCTTCACCAGAAATTTGAAAGAAAGGGAGGGGCTATGTTGTGTTGCTCTCAGTTGTTGTACAAATGGTTGTGTTCTCATCTAGTAAGGGATCTAAAGGATATGGGAAAAATGAAAGCCTATGATTGGTCTCAATATTTGGTATCTCTTGGTGATAAAGACATCTTGTGGTTCGCTCAAATACTCCTTCGAGGCGATATGGTCCTAAGCTGTGGGGATTTCCCTAATGTACCTTTGATAGGATCAAGAGGGTGCATAAGTTACAATCCGGTCTTATTAATGAGGCAATTGGGGCATCCATTGGCCTACAAGCCAGAGGATAGGTTGTTAGAAGGCTTCGTCCTACAAAATGTAGCTGGAAATCATCCCGATGTTCTAAAGATTGCTCAAGCGTGGAAGCTAAGTATCAAAGGGAAGAGCAGCCTTAAAAGACCAAGGGAAGAATCTAGGGTACCATATCTGCAATGGATGAAAAAAAGAGTGAGTATAGTGAAGTTGCCTTTTACTCTGGATCGTCCTATCAATCCAAGGGTTCCCCCACCTGCCGCAATCTCCATAGAGGAAAGTGAGAGACTCAGAGAGACTATTGCACAATTACAGAAAGAAAAAGAAGAGTGGGAAGGTAAATATTACCAAGCCACTGGGGAAAGTAGTCAGTTAAGAAGGAGTCTTAATGAATTTATGGAGCAATCAAAGATCAATAAGGGGATAGCTCAGATGGAGGAAGAGAAGAAGGAACAAGCTTATGCCGACCTTCAAGTTGTGAGCTCACGCCTCAAAGACCACAAAGAGCAACTAGATAGAGCCTGCGTCAAAGGGACGAGTGGAGGGACATTTGGATGACGTCAACGCAAAGAGAATTCAAAGAGGGATATGATAGGCGTATCCACAACCTTGAAGCTGAAGTCCAAAGCTTATCTAGCACTCTTCTCGAGAGCAAAAGGCAAGCCCTAGATACAACTATGCAATTAAGATCAGCCGAAGAACTTCTTGCCATACGGCCAGAAGGATGGTTAGAAACTCAAGGGGAGAACCAGGAACTTAGAAGGCTATATGGGGAGCTTCAGGATTCCTACGAGGACCTAAGGGCATGGGCCATTTATGTTGAAGAACATAACCAACAGCTAGAGCAAACTACTAGGGAGGATTTAGAGATCATGGCAAAATTACGAGAGGACGAGGCATATTATCGAGAAAGGTATCAGAAGTTGGTCTTACTATCCAACGATCTCATCCACGAGATCCCTCGAAGTTTAAAGGAGGCTGAGTATATGGCTGATATCTTCAAGCTGGTCAAAGAGATCGCCGATTTTCTTGCACTTTGCCATGAGATGGTGGAGGAGTTTAGGGCTAGGATTAGGAGGAGGATTTAGCTTTTCTATGTAATGACTTCTTACATTTGGTTGTTTGTTATGAATAATTTAAGGGTTTATCCCTGGTTTGGTTTTCCTTATGTAATAAATGGGGCTTTGACCCTAGTACCTTCTTTTCATTAATAAAAGTATTTGTTTTCCGTTATCCTTGGCTTTAATCTTAATAAACAAAAGTTTAAGATTCCTGAAATAAAAATAATTTTTGCATACTCATACATTCATGCATAATATAAAAAATAAACATCAAACGGAAATCACCTTTTGATATCTTCTCTCAGAATCATCGTAACAATCTGACGTCTCGACCCAACACCCGTGCTCACCAGAAGAAAGCTATGGAACAAATGGAGCTGAACCACGCCGCTCTAAAGGGAGATGTGGATGTCGTGAAAGGAAATGTGGAGGAAATGAAAGACAAAATCGATCAGCTGACTCGAGCTATTCAGAACATGATAGCAAGAGACACCGAGGCTAGTAATCGTAGGAGTGTCCCTACCCCTCCTCCCCAGTATGAAGATAGCAATCCTCTTTTGGGGTTTGCGGCTGACTTGGAACGTGAGGCATTAGAGGCTAGTAAAGGGAAGACTAACACTTAACCTCCTGTAGGGTTTGTTCCTACTCCCGAGCATAATGGAGAATCACGACCTATACAGATACCTGTCACTCGTGAGGTCTCTGATGACTGGCACCTCCAATATGGAGAGGAAGACTCAAGGCAAGTAGTTCGTGAAACCAAACTAGCTGCCATGGAGGGAAGAAAGGAGGATGAAAAGTATATGATAATTGAGGAACGGTTAAGGGTTGTGGAAGGATCCAAGATCTTTGGGATTGATGCCTTGGAAATGTGTTTGGTACCCGACGTGGTCGTGCCTCCTAAGTTTAAGGTACCTAACTTCGAAATGTATAAAGGGGTTAGTTGTCCCAAAAATCACATTCGGATGTTTTCCCGAAAGATGGGGGCACACGCTAAGAACGAAAAGCTGATGATGCATGTTTTCCAAGACAGCCTCAGTGGGGCATCCTTGGACTGGTACATGCAGCTGGAAAGGACCTACATCAAGAACTGGGAGGATTTGGCAAGTGCCTTCATAAGGAAATACCAATATAATGTAGACATGGCCCCTAATTGCATGCAATTGCAAAACATGTCTCAGAAAAGGGATGAATCTTTTAAGGAGTATGCCCAGAGATGGAGGGAGCGAGCCTCTCGTGTGCAACCTCCATTGCAGGAAAACGAGCTAGTAGATACATTCATGGGAACTCTGCAAGGATTATACTATGAAAAGATGATTGGATCTGTCTCAACAGGATTTGCGGATTTGGTTATCATTGGGGAAAGGATCGAGAATGGATTAAAAAGCGAAAAGATTGGAACGCCGTCTTCCAATCAACATAACGACAAAAGGTACTCCAGAAACCGTTCGAAGAAGGAGGCCAATGCCATTTCTGCTGATAGGTATACTCAAGTACCTTATAACCCTTACGTGGCGGCCACGACCTCTGGTCAAGCGTCTCCTACGCTCCAGATCCAACAGCCAAGGGTGCCACCCCCTCAAAATCAGCAACAACAGAAACATCCCCAAAGGGAACAAATGAGGCAATGGAAGGACTTTGACCCTATACCCACTACATATACTCAGATCCTGCCAATGTTAATCCAAAAGGGATTGGTAGAAATTAAGCCATTAGGGCCCCTTCCTACTCCTCCTCCTCGAGGGTATGACGCTAATGCTAGATGTGATTACCATGCTGGATCGCCAGGGCACACAACTGAAAAGTTTTTAGCCCTCAAGTTTAGGGTGCAAGATTTGCTGGATCAGAAGGTCATTAACTTCAGTTATGACACTACAAATGTAGGGGATAATCCTTTCCCAGGGCACGCTGGACCAACGGTTAACTCCATTGAGGGACTGGGAGAGAATGTCCTAATTAGAGGGGTAGAACAAGTAAAGACCCCTATGATGAAAGTGAGGGAAGTATTAATTGGGTACGAGGAGTTCGAAAGGCTGCACGGTGACTGTGAGAATTGCGCGGTTAATCCCAATAGCTGTAAGAAGATGAAGGAGGTCCTCCAATAACTAATGGACCAAGGGATAGTACAGATTGGGTACTTAAGGAATATGAATGAGGTGACTGCCTTAGACTCCAAGGGGCAAGTACCTTCTGAGATTCCATACCAGAAAAGAGGAGTCATGACTCCTATTCAAATACAAGTCCCAAGGTCTCCACAAGTGCCATTCAAATACCAGTTCCCAGGCAGGCACATGCGCCTGTCCAGATACCAGTTTCGAGGCCTGCACAGGTTCCTATTCAGATAACAATTCAGGTGCCTGCGCGAACACCAATTCAAATACCTGTTCCTGCGCCAGTCAAAGCTCCAGTGCCTGTAACGTCAGAAGGTCCAATCACGTTCCATGTACCAACGCCATTTCCATATGAAAGCTCCAAGACTGTACCTTGGAAATATGACATCACTGCGTCAGTGGGAGGAAAGACTATAGTGCCGTCACCAGCAGTTACTAACATAGCTGATATTGGAGGAGTGACACGTAATGGGAGGGTATACTCGTCAGAACAACCCAAGAAGGATATCCCCGAAAGCTCAAAAGGCAAAGAGACCACACGTTCAGGCGAGGGACCGTCCAAGAAGGGCATATCTCAAGAAGACGCCGAGGAATTTTTAAGAATCATAAAGAAAAGTGATTACAGGGTGGTGGACCAACTAAATCAAACACCGTCCAAAATATATATTCTATCCTTGTTGTTATACTCAGAGGCACATAGGGAATCCCTGCTGAAGGTCCTAAATGAAGCCCATGTCACCAAAGACATTCAGTAATTCAGTTCGACGAGGTAGTTGCTAATATCGCCGCCAGCACCTGCCTGGGTTTCAGTAGTGAGGAATTACCTCCCGAGGGGCAGGCATATAATAAGGCCTTGAATATATTAGTCAAATGTCAGGACACTATTCTCTCAAGGGTGCTAGTAGATACAAGGTCTGCTCTAAATGTCATGCCTAAGGATACCCTTATGAAATTAACATCTGTAAGGACCTTTATGAAGACCAGTTCCCTGATTGTTAGGGCTTTCGACGGTTCGAAAAGAATGGTAATTGGGGTAGTAGACATACCTACAGTGGTGGGATCACATACCTTCATGATCACTTTCCAAGTCATGGACATCAATCCCTCATACACTTGTCTTCTAGGACGACCATGGATTCATGCTGCGGGCGCAGTTACTTCCACACTCCATCAGAAATTGAAGTTTATATCTGGGGACAATTTAATAATTGTTGATGGGGAGGAAGACATGTTCGTCAGCCATCTCTCGTCATTCAGATACATAGAAGTGGATGGGGAAACATTTGAAATACCGTTCCAAACTTTGGAGGTTGTGAGGGTCAGTCGTAAGCAAGTCGTTCGACAGGAGGAAAAGCCGAAAAGAATCACAGACTTGATTCAGAATGGGGATACTAGGGGCTGGGGCAAAGTGATAGAGATACATGAAAAGAAGGATCAATTCGGGATGGGTTACAAACTAGCCGATAAAGGGGTTCAGAAGTCTCGACGGATGACGTTTCCTCCTCTTGAAGAAACTTTCTATAGTGCCGAATTCACAGATGAAGATCAAGTAACTGCAATTAAAGAGGAAAATGGAGGGATACCAGATTGGGTGCGCCATTGCACACCAGATACAGTTCTCAACAATTAGAGAGCCATCGAGATTCCTCAGATGATTTCTATTTCAAAGTAATTTACTTTTCTAAAAAAATATAATAATAAGTCCTTTGCTATGCCCAAGGCAAATGGACAAGCTTTGTAGGGCCACCTTTTGTTTCTTTAAATTATTTAATAATAAAATCGCATTTTGTTTTCAATCAATATCTTTTTGTTTCTTTCTTAGTTATTCTTTTTTCAAATGGCAATACACTTTCTTTTCAGTACTTTCATTTGCACCAATTCAAAAAAATAATAAGCATAAAAATCTCCCTCATATAGATTTAAAAATGAACCTATTGAAAATGATACCGCTATAATTCCTTACAACTTCGAGTTCCCGATTAACCAAGCGGAAGAGGGTGATGAGGACGATTGTGAACTCCTTGAAGAGTTGGCCAGACTGTTAAAGCAAGAGGATAAAGTGATACAACCTCATCAGGAACTAGTGGATGTGATCAATCTAGAAACTGAAGAGGACAAAAAGGAGGTTAAAGTTGGCGCCTCTTTGGACAGGGATGTAAAGGAGAAGTTGATCAAGTTACTACAAGAGTATGTGGACGTGTTCGCTTGGTCTTACCAAGATATGCCCGGTCTGGACATGGATATTGTTGAACATAATCTACCGCTTAAACCCGAATGTCCACCGGTCAAACAAAAGTTAAGGCGGACTAGACCAGATATGACTCTCAAAATCAAGGAGGAGGTTAAAAAGCAGTTTGACGCAGGGTTCTTAGCCACAGTGAAGTATCCAGAATGGGTAGCCAACATTGTGCCTGTGCCAAAAAAGGATGGAAAAGTCAGAATGTGCGTAGACTATCGAGATCTCAACAGAGCAAGTCCTAAAGATGACTTTCCACTGCCCCAAATTGACGTGCTGGTGGATAACACAGCTCAATTCTCAGTCTTCTCATTCATGAATGGGTTTTCTGGATACATTCAGATCAAAATGGCTCCCTCCGACATGGAAAAGACCACTTTCATTACTCCATGGGGAGCCTTCTGTTACAAGGTAATGCCCTTCGGGTTAAAGAATGCTGGGGAAACTTATCAAAGGGCAATGGTAACTCTCTTTCACGACATGATGCACAAGGAAATAGAGGTTTACGTCGATGCTATGATTGCTAAATCATAAACTGAGGAAGAGCACATAGTCAATTTGCAGAAGTTGTTTAAACGGCTAAGGAAGTTCAAGCTACGACTAAATCCTGCGAAGTGTACTTTTGGGGTCAGATCTGGGAAGTTGTTGGGGTTCATGGTCAGTCAAAGAGGTATAGAAGTTGACCCTGACAAAGTGAAGGCCATCCAAGAAATGCCAGCACCGAGGACTGAAAAAGAGGTGTGTGGGTTCCTGGGGAGATTAAACTACATCGCCAGGTTCATCTCACACCTTACTGCTACTTGTGAACCAATCTTCAAGTTGTTGAGGAAAGGTCAAAGCCTCGAGTGGGGTGAAAACTGTCAAAAGGCCTTCGACCGAATCAAGGAATATTTACAAGAGCCACCCATATTGATACCACCTGTACCTGGAAGACCACTCATAATGTACCTGACGGTGCTTGACAATTCGATGGGCTGTGTACTCGGACAACAAGATGAAACGGGGATAAAGGAGCACGCAATTTATTACTTGAGTAAGAAATTCACCGATTGTGAATCCAGATACTCCCTCTTGGAGGAAACCTGTTGTGCTCTTGTATGGGCCGCCCGACGATTGAGACAATACATGGTGTGCCATACTACTTTCTTAATATCTAGGATAAACCCCATCAAGAATATATTCGAGAAGCCTGCAGTTACTGGGAGAGTGGCTCGGTGGCAGATGTTATTGACTGAATATGACATCCAGTATGTTACCCAAAAGGCCATAAAAGGGAGTGTGTTAGCCGATCATCTCGCTCATCAGCCAGTAGATAACTATCTGTCGCACCCTAATTTTTGACCCTAAGATCCTCGCCTTGTTCTTTGCATATCATCTTAGGCCAATCATTCGTGCATAACTAACCGCTTTATCTAGCTTTGTCTGTTTGTTTCCTTTTTTAAGGATAGGTACTGCTGCAGAAGATTCAAGGTCCTGAAGGTTGTGCTTTGTGTGTATTCGTGGAGGTTTCTCTGGCCGCTGCAAAGTATCTGTGTGTGCTCCTGTGAGATTGTGCCCTCACTCATTTTGATCCCTAAACCATTACCAAGCCTTTCCTCCCTCAAGACTCCTCAGTTTTCCCCCCCGAAGTTTAAGCCCTTACACCCTCTGATATAGAATTTGGTCCCCTAAGACTGGTCATTGGTTGTGTGGCAAGTTACATTACAAATTGCATCCTTATTTCAAGGAATGGTTCATGTGCTGAGTTCGCCCTCATATAAATCTTTGATTGTGTGGGTAGTAAAGGTCAAGCAAGGCTTTGTTCTTGAGGCTAGATCATGAGTTAGTTCTTTTGATTCTTAAGAGAAAGAATGTGGATTGTCCTGCTGGTAGTTCATGATCAAGAGTTTTGGATAAGAGATACGAGAATGATTCAAATTTCACTATAAGGAATTTAATATTCAAGAGTTAAGTTACAAAGAGATTTTGGGTGTTTCGTACTAAGCTTTAATCTTAAGGTTCGGTATTATAAGTTAAGCCCAGGTTAGGAGTTTGAGAAAATGATTGAAAGTTCTTAGTAGCCCAAAATTACAACATGTACACAAGAATTCACAATGTCCAAAAGTACTCATTTCAAAAGCCATTTCAAGCTGCTATTTGCTGGTTACAAAGACAATTCTCTCCTTCTCTTTGTTAACAAAATTTCAAACACTAAACATTTCCACATCCACCTCAACATTGAAGAGTAAGCATAAATGACTAGAAATCATTTTGAGAAACGTTACACGGCAGTAAATGCAATCCTGGTGCAAAAAAAAATTACAGGATTCATGTTGCATCCTAATTTCTAAAATGAAATCCTAGTCCTAAACCACTCCTCCAAGCTGTCCAAGTCCAAAGCAAGAAGGCTGATCCAATCTCAAGCCAGGAATTCTCCGAGAAACCATGAATAATCACTCCACATGTGTTTTTGATGGTGCTAAACCTCAACTTGCATAATACGGGAGCTATTAGGCAAATTGCAAACATTTGAAGAAAACTACCAATAATCACAATCCAAGATGTTGCAATATTACAACGGCAGCATGACAAAATCCATATCATCATTCAAAGACTATTCGCAGCAATACCACTCAAGCTTTAAAGTGTCAGCAATACAATCCTAGACCGTAATACAGACAATAGATTGAAGTGTACATAATAACAAGTTACGAAAGACACGATTTCGGTACCAATATGACCAAACCAAGCCTAATCCTACAAGCTGAGATTGAAGCCAAGCATACCCAAAAACCTGCCGTGACAATCTAGAAATCAGCAACAACACTCCCAAGTGAAGGATGCTGCGAAATATCAGAATTATGATGGTGCACCATGAGATTTCCCTCTCCCCTGCTGCTTCGTCCAAGAACCTGTTCAAAAGGAAACATCAATGTGACGTTCAAGGCAATCAAGCTAGGGAACTTTGAATATTAGAATGACAATTGCTAATTTTGGATGTTAAGACCCTTCAATGCTACCAACCGTGATAGGTAGATTCACCATTTCAATTAACACTCGATTGGAATTGTTCTATAGACCAAAAAAACGAAGGGCTGCCACAACGATAACGAACAGAAGTAAAATCATATGGATGTGGTGATGATATTGCTCAGAAGCAAAATTTAAAAAAAAGAGCATAATGTTGAACTATGTATGGAAAAACTTCTCTTGTCAATTCGGCTATTACAAGATACCGTCACAGATTCGAACGATGCACTTGAAGTACCTTCAGATAGGATCGAAACGTCCTCGGGTATGATCGACAAGATGTCACTGAAAGGTTTTTTTCTCTCAATGAAGCAACCTCTGATCCTCTATCCAGCTCTATATCGTTTCTTCCTAAATGTAATACATGATACACGTTAATTTCAGATTGTGATTAGAGCAGAAATTCATAAAACATGATAAGACGAAAACAGCAAGAATCATAACCCTGTTTATTTCCATAGCAGTCACAAGCATAGCAACACAAAAATGGAAAACGGTTAGTCTAGTACCAAGAGCAGACATCGGGTTTTTTCAAAACGTGTATCGAACATTTATGGCAAGTTTTTGGAATCCTTTCCCTACAGAATCAGACGTGTCGAATTAGGAAGTAAAGAATTTATTACAAGAATCACAATTCCTGATTATTTCCAAAATATAATCAAAACATTCTTGGCAATCCTCATCAATCATTCAAGGAGGAATCAAAATTCAAAAAGGAAAGAAACATGTTTGGATCAAAAGGAGAAATAACATTTATCACGAAAACATATCCAAGACAAATTCAGGACTCTCCAAAACCTATTTCCCAAATTTGTAAAAGAGTCTGGGCCTTAGAATCGTAAAGGGATCACAACCATTAATTGGAAAAGATGCGCAAATATTAGAATCAGAGATTATCTCATCATTTTCAATTGGAAATTATTGGGCAATATTACAAAGATACCGCCTGCAAAATTTCCAAAACTTTCCAAATTCGAAAATCAAATCATATCAGGCACAACCGAAATTTTCCCAAATAAGCACCAAACAAATCAATTCGCAGATCACACATTATCACACCATCAATCAACATTAAAATGCTTCCCAAATAAGTTCATCACTGGCCATCTATAAAAAGGGACCTATTCTCATCAGAAAAGGGGACGAAAAAAGAAGATATCACACATAAAACCCCAAGCCACAATCAAACGCAAAATACATTCCCGACAGCATCCAAAAAATTCCAGTGTACCCTACCCAAAATCACGCAGGAAACTTGGAGATCAGAAGAATGGGAGTTCCTCATCATCTCTCCGAAAAACATTAGCTAGCAAGCACACGAAGCAGACAAGTCTTAACACAAAGGCAAACCAAATCGCAGTAGGTAAAGAAGAAAGAGAACTTCCCTCGACGAAGCCATCAGAGCCATCCTCGCCATTCCGGCACCGTTTCTTTTTGCTTTCATTTTATCACCTTTTTTAATATGTAAATCATCCAAATATAGTGAAACCGGGGTAAAAGGGCTGTGCAGGGTGGGGTTTTGCTTTGTTGCTTTGTTTCGTTTGCAGATCGAGAGAGAAGATGAGAGGATGAGAGGTGATAGCGGCGGCTAGGGTTCGCAACCCCTTTTTTCATTCCGTTGAGAGAAGATAAGAGAGAGGCGAGTAGGGATAACGAGATAGAATGAGAGGCTCACGTTTGCTCATTTTTCTTTATTTTTCTTTTTTTCAGTTAATCACATCACACACATATCACACGGTAGAGATCAGAGGGTCCATCATGGACCCTCTCTCCATGACCACACCAGAACCCTCCGTTAATAATATTACTCTTTTAATAAAACCTGGTTGTAGCTAATTCTAAAAATAAAATTTAGATTTTTTTAATAAAGCATAACTCCTTTTTTTAACAAATTTTTTCTAATTCAAAACCTTTGTTAATGTTTTTTAAAATTAAAACCCTCTTTTCATTAACAAGAAAACTTTATTTTTTTTAAATTAAATAATATTAAAAAAAAACTTTTCTTAAGATAGTAATTTAAAACCCTTTTATTATTTCTTTTTTTATTTATTTTAACTTTTATAACTTAAAAGGAGTATGTAATAATGAAACTTTTACTAAAATAATAAAATTAAAATTCTCTTTAATAAGAAAAATTTTAAAACTAAAAATAAACTTTTGAAATAATTAACTTTAATAAGAAAACCTTTTTTATTAATTTGCCTCTAAAATTAATCAATAAATAAAACTTTAAATAATTAAAACCTTTTGATAATTATCTTTAAGTATAATTCTAATTTAATAATAAACCTTTTTTAAATAAAATAATCTTTAGCGTATTTCCCATAATAATAATAATAAACCTTAAAATCAACTCTTTTTCTCAATAAATCAAAAACTCATTTAGAATCTCTCGCGCCCGAGTGTACGCTTGCGTGTTTATCTGTTTACTATGCCTCTATTTGAATGTATGCTTTGTATGTCTAAACCTTTTCAAACTTATAAAAATCCTCGATCCAACGTCGAGCTCATTTTCTACCCATGTAAGTCGATCGCCTTAGGGCATCGCATTCGACCTACCGATCACAAGACACAAGTCTAGCATCACTTTGCTAGCACCCTCGCCTAAATAACAATAATTTAATCGCATTAATATCCAAGGGAAAATCCCATGCATGATAACTATGTTATTGTGCATGGTGCACATCATTTGCATCAAAATCGACACCTTAAGATAAGTCAATTAGACAACTTAAGATAGATTTCTTAGGTTAGTCCCCCTCAATTTTGATTTAAAATCAAACTTTAGCCCACCAAATTCTCCAAACAAGAGAATTAGATGTTAATCATCTCAAAGAAGGGACATACAATCCCATACCCCACAAAATACAAACATTTTCAAAAAACTGTGGTGGTTTTCTTAAGATGATGACTCATTTCCTCTCCTAAACCTTTAAAAAACTTTAGTATCCTTAATAAGGAACTACAAGTGCTCTGATTCCCTCCTGACAGGATATGTAGGTACAAGATGCGATATCTTGTCAAGCACACTTAGGATTAAAAATAATAAATCACCTACCCTTAAACCCTTAGCAAAACAGATAACAAATAACATAATAAAACAAGAGGTTCCTGTAGAGTACTACAAATATCTAGGATGCTAACACCTTCCCTAGATATAACCAACCCCCGAACTTAGAATCTTAGTGCATTTGCATTGCATTGTGGGAATTCGGTTTTTCTCCCTTCCCTTGGATAAAATCAAAGACCGGTGGTGACATTAAAAAATGCGATCCTAGTTAACAAATAACTATGGTATCCAATTTTCACCCCGACACTATCAACCTATGCAATTTGACTTCCCCGACGAGGATGTGATGGCTGTAAGAGATGACGATATTCCAGATTCTTACGAAGGACCTGAACCCGAATCTCGATGGAAGCTTATATTCGATGGAGCCTCAAATGTAGAAGGACATGGGGTAGGAGCTGTTATAACTTCTCCAACGGGATTTCACATACCCTTCACTGCAAGAATATGCTTCACGTGTACTAACAATATGGCGGAATATGAGGCATGTATCTTGGGGATTAACGAAGCCATTAACCTCAGAATCAAGATCTTAGAAGTATATGGAGATTCGGCCCTCGTCATCAATCAAGTCAAAGGAGAGTGTAGAACACTTAATGCCAAGCTGACTCGATATCGAGATTGTGTCTGGAAAAGGATAGGGTACTTTGATGAGATCACCTTCCATCATATCCCCATAGATGAGAATCAACTGGCAGACGCTTTGGCAACTTTGGCGTCCATGTTCAAAGTCAAATGGTATAACGAAGCACCGGCTATAAGGATTAATCGCCTAGACGAGCCATCATATTGTGCAGCGATGGAGGCTGAAGTAGATAATAAACCGTGGTTTTACGATATCAAACAGTTCCTCCAGAAACAAGAATATCCTGCGACTGCCTCAAGTGGGGATAAGAAAACACTTAGAAGACTGGCTGCCCAGTTTTTCCTTGATGGAGAGGTATTGTATAAAAGGAATCATGACATGGTGTTACTCCGGTGTTTAGATGGACATGAACAGGACATGCTCATCAGAGAGATACACGAAGGATCCTTCGGAACCCATGCAAATGGGCATACTATGGCCAAGAAGATTCTCCGAGCAGGGTACTATTGGTTGATTATGGAGTCCAACTGCTTTAAATATGTCAAGAAGTGCCACAAGTGTCAAATCTACGCGGATAAAATTCATGTGCCGCCAACTCCTTTGAACCTCTTAACTGCCTCGTGGCCTTTCTCTATGTGGGGAATAGACATAATAGGGATGATTGAGCCAAAGGCATCAAATGGGCACCGGTTTATTCTAGTTGTTATCAACTACTTCACCAAATGGGTAGAAGCTGCTTCCTATACTAATGTGACAAGACAAGTAATTGCACGGTTCATTAAGAAAGAGATCATTTGTCGCTATGGGGTTCCTAACAAGATCATCATGGATAATGGGCTCAATCTAAATAACAAAGTGATGGACGAGCTATGTGAGAGTTTCAAAATCGATCACCATAACTCTTCGCCTTATCGCCCGAAGATGAATGGTGCGGTAGAAGCAGCCAATAAGAACATAAAGAAGATTATTCAGAAAATGGTGAAGACCTACAAGGATTGGCACGAAATGCTCCCTTTCGCACTACATGGCTACAGAACCTCAGTTCGTACTTCAACAGGAGCTACTCTTTTCTCCTTGGTATATGGTACAGAAGCGGTACTCCCTATTGAAGTAGAAATCCCTTCACTTAGGGTCATAATGGAGACCAAGCTGGAAGAAGCGGAATGGGTACAAAATAGACTTGATCAACTAAACCTCATAGAGGAGAAGCGCATGGCCGCTGTATGTCATGGACAGTTATATCAGCGGAGACTCAAGAAGGCATTCGATAAGAAATTTCGTCCTCGCCTATTCGAAGAAGGAGACCTGGTATTAAGGAAGGTGCTACCCATCTATAAAGATCCTCGTGGAAAATGGTCCCCAAACTATGAAGGACCATATGTTGTAAAGAGCGCCTTCTCCGGTGGAGCTTTAATGTTGACTACTATGGATGGAGCGGATTTACCGCGACCGATAAATTACGATTCATTCAAAAAATACTATGCCTAGAAAAAGAGGATAAAAGCCCGCTAAGTTGAAAACCTGAAAGGGCGACTTAGGCAAAAATTAGGGACTAAAAAAAATGATACCCGACAAGTCAAAAACCCTAAAGGGCGGCTAGTTAAAAAAATGGTATATTATCCTGATGGACTAAGACTCAAGAGGAACGGTCCAGGCAAAATTAAGGATATCCAAAAGGCATAGGACTGATGGCACTTACGATCACACAACAAGGATTCATAAAGGGGTGAGCAATCCAGTCGTCATCTTCAGAAGCGAAGTGTCATGGCCTCGGAGACTTAGGGATAGTAGCTAGTGTTGAATTCAATAGGGACATAGATAAATTTGTTTTTCGTATTGCCATTTTTTTATAGATTTGTAGTAATTCCTCCTTATGAGGATTACTTTCCTTCTGTACTGTTGCCTGTTTATGGGCCATTTTTCAATAAATAAAATTTTCTTTTCTTTCAAATTATTCCGTGTGATTACAAAAAACCGATTAATTATAGAATAATGCATTGAAACATTGGGCATAATCAAAAGCTTTCAAAAAAAAAGAGAAAAAGTAAAGGTATGTTACTTTGATTGGGAGACAGTACAGGGATCATATTTCTTCCAAGTTGAACACAGGGTCTACATGGTAACAGTCACGATTCAATCATTATGGAAGTTTTCTTTTTTCAAAGGAATAACACACATCTCCAGGTAGTAAGAGCATGAGACTTGTTACGACCAGCAAAGGAGTCAAGGGTTCAAGGGTCGGGAAGTTGGAACGATACAAGAGATATTGGTTTCTGTAAAAACATGCATTGCATATCATAAAAGAGGCGTTAGCCCAGATAATGCATCATGCATAAAAGCATACATACTTTTGAACGTACATACATGGCATAGGGCTTATAGCTTACGCTCAGGGATAAAGGGGTTCAATCGGGTATTTTGCCAAGGGTTATTACCAGGGATATTATACACAGGGATATTAAGATACTAACGGAGCATCTGGAATCGGTCCACACGGACGTTGAACCTATCAAATCCGCGGTCAAAATTAGGGTTCCTTTATATTTAATCATCTCCTCCTCGCGAAGATGAAGACTCACCGTCATCATCATCCCAGGTTGAAGCTGATTAAATAGGGGCAGCTGTAGTACCCCAAATTTTGACCAATAATTTTTCATCTTGTTAGGGTTTTTTTTTTTGTGTTACTAGGGGGTGCCATTTGGGCTTTGGGGGTGTGCTATTGCTTTTGGGCCCATTTTTGGGATTTGGGTTTATATGAAGTCTTTACATTTGTTTAGGATTTAGACTTATTTTCTAGATCATTTTTGCTTATTTATTTTAAGGTAAGGTTTTATTTTGAGATTTTATTGATTATAGGAATTTATGGGGGGTGTCATTTTAATTTATCATTTTAGATTTCTATAGTAGAATTAATTAGGATTTTTATTAGAAAAGATGTGGGCTTTTTAGATGATATTAAGTTCTATTTTTAAAGTTAATTTTTTTTTCTGAGAATTGTTTGGTTTGCTTAAATATATTAAATGTTTAGTTTACTATTTTTAGGGTCATTAAAATTAATCTAATTTATTTAAATAGGGGCAAGTTTTAGAAGTTATTTATATGTTATTATGTTTTTAATTAGGGTTAATTTTTAATGTGAATTTAAATTAGGAGGGACCAAAGGCAATTAGTATTTGCTTTTTTAGGATTATTTCTTTGGCTATTTATTTATTAATATAATTACTAATTATTTATTTTATTCATCTTATTTTTTATCTTTATAACTCATATTTTTTTACGGTAGAAGTTATTAAGTGTTATTATTATTTATTTTTATTTTAATTTATTTTTGGGTCAAAAGGTTGACCCACGTCCATCTTCTTCCCTAAACGGCTAACCCTAATTTGGCGTAAAACAAAATCAAATCAAATCCATATCTTTTTCATTGATTTTTGGAATCAGATTACTAAACAAATTCAAATCACAGATTTACAAATCAAATCAAATTACATCAGAAATTCCTAAACCAAATCTTCTAAACTTAATGCTAAACCTAATCTCTAATACTATAAAAACTAAAAGAAATTCAGATGAAAGAAAAAACCCTAACCAAAAAATTCTTGTAGCTGCGCATTCCTCCACACCCATCACTGAATGCTCATTAACGTAGAGGACTAGGGTACATCACCAGAACCCTAAATCCCCTGAGCAAAACTTCTTTTAAACCTGCGAATAAGAAAAGAAAAGAGATTAGAAGAGGAAGGGATAAGCAAATATACGACCAGATTCCTGGCGCGGACGGTAAGTAATAAAAAAGAACTTAGCTTTTTAGGATCGTGCTTCTGATTGTCGTTATTGTTTGCGATTCTGGGTTTTTTTTTGGGAAATTAGGGTTAGGGTTCATGTGAACCCTAGGGTTCATAGGATGTAGGGTTAGGGTTCTTGGGGCATTCAAAGGGTTTCTGGGTTTTTGGTTGAATTTAGGTTAGGGTTCATACGGTAGGGTTAGGGTTCATAGATTCAGGGTTAGGGTTCGTTGATTCTGGGTTAAGGTTCATAGATTCTGGGTTGGGGTGGGGTAGGGTTCATAATATTTGTAGATTTCGATTGAAGATCAACCGAAAATCTGGGTTGGAACGGTGGTTTTGGGGATTTGGTGGTGGTCGGAGGGTTTTTGGGACGGTGGTCGGAGGAGGGAGAGTAGAGAGAAGCGAGAGAGAATTGGTTAGAGAGAGAGGGAGCGAATGAAGAGAGAGAAAAAGAAGGGAGAAATGAGAGGGATCTGAGAGGGAACGGGATAAATACTCCCTCCGTGAGGCCGTGGATTTGCGCCAAGTGGCGTCTCTTGCGTCCTCCAGATCTGTTGACTTGGGGAGTCAACCAGAGATCCTATGCGTGCAGGCGTTCAATACTCTTTCGTGGACTAGGCACCTTAACCGTCGGATTGGATTACCTGGACGAGTAATCATGATCAGGGGCCAGGATTCCAAAGCAGAGAGATCCGTCTGATCAAGATCTAACGCTTCCGAGGGAGTCAACCGTTGACTCCTTCCCAAGGTGGCCTTTTTTTGTTTTTTTCTCAGGTTTTGGATTTAGGTGATTGGGCCTTGCGCCCTAATCACTATTAGCACCCCACCAGAAGCCCAATTGCTTCTTCTTCAAAGGGAATGCACCCCTCCCTGTTTTTTAAAATAAAGCCATAAATTAGTTTTTTTAATTAGGATTTTTTTTTTTTTTTTGTTTTTTTCTTCATGTAATTAAGTTAATTCCTTAACTTAATTAGGTTAATAATTTTTAATTTAGACTTCTTAGATAATTAAGTTAATTCCTTAACTTAATTGGGGTTTTAAATTTAGGTTTTTTTGAGATAATTAAGTTAATTCCTTAACTTAATTGGGGTTTTAAATTTAGGTTTTTTTTTGGGATAATTAAGTTAATTCCTTAACTTAATTAGGGTTTTAAATTTAGGTTTTGGGATAATTAAGTTGATTCCTTAACTTAATCATTTAAGTGGGTTTTAAATTTAGGGTTTTTGTGATGATTAAGTTAATTCCTTAACTTAATTATTTAAGTGGGTTTTTAAATTTAGGTTTTTTGGGATTATTAAGTTAATTACTTAACTTAATCATTTAATTAAATATTAAAATTTTCTTAGGGTTTGTTGTAATTAAGTTAATTCCTTAACTTAATTATAAAATTAGGTTTTTTGGTTAACTTGACTATTCAACATTTTTTGGTAAATTACATTTTAAAGGGAGAAATAAAAGGGGTTGTTTGGGTTTTTTCAATATAAAGTTTTGGGGTGCTTATTTTTCATGAATTTTGGAAATTCATCTAAATGGATGTTTAAGGGTTTTAAACATGGGATAGAACTCTAATTTCCGAGAGCATAAACAAAGGAATAGGACTTTTGGGATAGGGGATAAAATAGGATTTTTTTCTATAAATTATTAAAATTAATCTTCTTTTTTCTAAGTAAATTAAGGGAATATTTTAATAATAAAAATAAGGGATTTTTCTTTAGGATATAAAATCTTGGGACAATGCTCTTGGTCTGAGAGCCTAAATAAGGGATGGGATAAGGGATATAACTCTTGATATCCGAGAGTATAAATAAATGGATTAAGGGATAGAAATCTGGATATCCGAGAGTATAAATAAATGGATTAAGGGATAGAACTCTCCATCCAAGAGTATAAATAATGGATAAGGGATAGAACTCCTTGTCTAGGAGTATAAATAAAAGATTAAGGGATAGAACTCCTTGTCTAGGAGTATAAATAAAAGATTAAGGGATAGAACTCCTTATCTAGGAGTATAAATATTATATTAAGGGATAAAAATCCTTATCTAGGAGTATAAATAATAGATCAAGGGATAAAACTCTTTATCCAAGAGAATAAATAGTGGATTGGGTTTAGGATTAGGAATGGGAATAGGATTACGGGGGTAGGAATAGGGGAGGTGAACTACGGTTACTCTGATCCTTCAAAATTGAAGGTACGTAGGCATAGGGTTGTAAACCCTAGCGAGTACAATAATAAAAAACTTAGGATTCTTTTGTAAATAAATCATTTAGAGAAACAAACAAGCATGCCCTAATATCTAAGGAGGATCCCATTGAGTACAATGGAGGTGAGGGGTGCCTAACACCTTCCCCTCACTTAACTGACTCCCGAACCTTAGGAATCTCTGCCCTTGGGATTAAGGATTTTTAGGTTTATCATTATTTTCCTTAAAAAATATGATGGTGACTCGAAATTTTTAGCTGACCGCGACAGCTGGCGACTCTGCTGGGGACTCCTCCCTAAAGAGAGTTCATCCTATCCTTAGAATTTAGTGTCATGTTTGTTTGTCTTGGGTTTTGTTTTATTTTTCTCATGTTTCTCTTTTATATTCTGTTTTTTATATTTTGTTTATTTGTTTTATTTAACCCCTGTGTTTTTTATTTTTGTCATCAAGCATGGGATTGGGGCAAATGATGTGTGAAGCTAAAGCCCAAGCTTGGAGGATAAGCCTAGATTAACATGTGGAACGGAAATGTTTTTGGGGGGGATGCGACATCCCCAACAATGCATTGATGCCATACTCAGAATAGATCCTTTCAAAGGTGTCCTCATGGAAGGGCTAACCCCTGACGTAGAGGATGATTTGAATGTGGTCCGAGACTCTGAGAACTTTCATCCTACCCATTACCAAATCATGGACCTTATGTATTCAACCCTCAAGGGCTGTTACTAGGGTCCTACCCTAAATGAGGCTTATCCATAAGGATTACCATAGGAAGGCTTGCTCCTTCTCATGGTAAAACAAGGGTATAGTTTGAACATTTTGGGGCCGTTATGCTGTCCAAATTTTTATAACCTACATGTGAGGGGATTGGGTAGTCTAAACTTAGATCTAGCCTATTATAGGGAGCCCACCTTGCTAGGGCATGCTTGCATATTACCTTACCCTAACTAAAGTATAATTTGTATTCATCATCCTCATAATTTCTTTTTGCATTATCATGTCACAGGAATCTTAAATATTTTCAAAAAAAGGGTTAAAGTAAAAAACAATGGAATTCGGGAAAAAGAAAACTATCACGATCAAAGTAAGAACGTCTGACATAGGGAGCTTAAAAGCTTATGTTACGGGGTTGCCTCAAGAAATGAGAAAGCCCCTAATTCGTAAATATGGGGACATATTAGATCTGTCCACTACTTCTATTCAAGAAGAGGGTCTAACCGCCTTGGCTCAGTTTTACGACACAGAGTTAAGGTGCTTCCAGTTTCAAGACTTTCAAATAGCCCCCACTCTAGAAGAAGTTCGTAGGATGCTTGGTCTCCCCAAGAACAACAAAGGCCCATTCAAGGCTTTAGGGTATCGCCCTACCTTCAAAGAAATGGCAAGTGGTTTTCATATCCGTGAGGAAGACTTACAAGCTAACTTAAAGGTGCAGGAAGACTTTCATGGGTTCTCTAAAGGGTTCTTGGAGAAAAAAGCCAATCATTTTGCTTCTTGCAAAAATTAGGCATCCATGGACGCTATCATGGTACTCCTCATCTTTGGGTTAGTCCTATTCCTGAGCGCGAAGAACTTTGTAGACATCGCTGCCATTAATTTATTCTTGGCTATGACCATTGGAGAAGAGGATCCAACGCCGGCCCTCTTCGCATATATATACTTTACCCTTCACCAGAAATTTGAAAGAAAGGGAGGGGCTATGTTGTGTTGCTCTCAGTTGTTGTACAAATGGTTGTGTTCTCATCTAGTAAGGGATCTAAAGGATATGGGAAAAATGAAAGCCTATGATTGGTCTCAATATTTGGTATCTCTTGGTGATAAAGACATCTTGTGATTCCCTCAAATACTCCTTCGAGACGATGTGGTCCTAAGCTGTGGGGACTTCCCTAATGTACCTTTGATAGGATCAAGAGGGTGCATAAGTTACAATCTGGTCTTATTAATGAGGCAATTGGGGCATCCATTGGCCTACAAGCCAGAGGATAGGTTGTTAGAAGGCTTCGTCCTACAAAATGTAGCTGGAAATCATCCCGATGTTCTAAAGATTGCTCAAGTGTGGAAGCTAAGTATCAAAGGGAAGAGCAGCCTTAAAAGACCAAGGGAAGAATCTAGGGTACCATATCTACAATGGATGAAATAAAGGGTGAGTATAGTGAAGTTGTCTTTTATCATAATGCCTAATTCTTGGTAAACAATTAATGAAATTTAATCAAGGCATCGTGAACTTAAATCAATCATTTAAAATGGATAAGCATTTCTCAATTAGGATACTTCAGTAATTGAGAAAGAGAATACATATCAAGGTTAGATCATATGAACATACAAAGAGGGATTCTAGAGAACTTGTAATCCTAAGAAAAACTAACTTCTATCTTAGACAAAGAAGGTTATAGGTTGACAGAACTCAGGAAGAATCTTCTCGGTATTTCCATTTCTTCTGCAATGACTAACCACTCCTTGAAGATCAAGAATATGGGAGATGGCCCTGCAATAGGGAACTTGGTTGATTGTGTCTTCCCTTAACAGATTAATTTATTCCTTTAGATGGCTGTACATGGATTGAGGTAGGTTAATTTTGATCCTAGATACTAAAAAGAAAATAAATAATCTCTCTTTGTCAGATAACCATCCTCCTCCTCCTCTTTCTCTCGGTCTAAAATTAGTTACCATTAGATTGTACCAATCTTTAGCAACTGGAGTGAGAGTGCAAGGTTGAGTGGGATGCCCCTCTGTTTTGAAAATGACGTGCAGATGCCTGTCGAAGCTATGGTTGTTGATATTTCTTTCCACAGTCACACCATCTTCAACACACCTAATGGCTTTATCTATGATGGTGGGGTTGATCAAGACTGGACAGCCAGCAACTACAGAAAAAATAGTATTTTTACCATAGTCATATTCAAGTACACGTGCATTTCCCCAGAACTCAGTTACGAATGAAGGAAAGAGAGGTCCAACAAGCATGTTGAAGTAGTTTTCCCAATTCTAAAATACAATTCCAGAGAGAATACTAGTTTTGTTGACTTGTGGTAAAAGGTTTAGATTCAGCGTGAATTCCTTTAGGAGTTCTAGATCGGAAATTTCTCCTCTGATGTTGTGTGAAGACATTTTGGGAAGAAAAATAAAGGGAGTTCTGACCTAATAGCTAGTGATTCTTCCTAGAAAGGGAGTAAGGTTGCGAGGAGAACTTATGAGTGATGGTTATTTATCAAGCTTGGAATACGCGAGGTCATCATTTCCTAGACAAGCTATGAATAGCTGTGACGGTCAGTTGATAGGACATATGAAAGACTTAAATCGTCGTATACCTATGAGTAGGGATGTAGTAGCTAACACAACGTAATCATGATTGTTTATTTAATTCTTGAAAAATGTCTAATCATAAATGCGTGAGAATATTATTATAGTTTCAATAATCCTAATATGACTAAGTTCAAACTATTTCAAATTTCAATAATGAGGATAAACGAAGACAGACATACCTTAGAGGTTCTGAAATCTTTTTATGGCTATTCTGAGTGCTTTCCAGTCTGACTCTGATTTTTCCTTTTCTGAGTGAACTGCTGAGGGTTCTTGGATTCTTTAAGGTTCACTTGCATTTTGACTTCTTTTCTTGTTCAACCTTATTCATCTACTTCTGATTTCTTCATTCTGAATGACGTCTGCAACTAGTATCCTTAAGTCGAGGAACTAAATGTTTAGATTGATATCTTCTGATTCCAATGAATAAGAGGTTCTGAGACACTTATTAGATATTGATCTGATCACTAATGTTTGGTTCAACTGAGAGATAATTTTAGATTATCAGATCTTGGTTATATTGATTCAATCAAAACTCTAAGTGTTCATTCTTGATCAAGTACTTGATGAATCTGTGAGAATCCTCTTTCTGAATATTCTTTCAGTTTCCTGCATAGCTTCCAAGACAACAATATTCAGTTCTACATTGAATCTTTTAACCTTCTTGATTATTCAAAATTCAGATGTTGAGTTATTTTGAATTCTGCATATTTCATCTTGAATTTCAACATCATAGAACAACAATCTTTCTTCTTTACATGAAGAGGTTCTGAATGAGTTTTTAAACGCGAAAGTCAAGGGTGGACCTAATCCGTTTCTTGAAAACATCTCAAAAACTCATAAA
Organism: Lathyrus tuberosus; assembly: GCA_022829125.1. Lineage (NCBI taxonomy): Eukaryota > Viridiplantae > Streptophyta > Magnoliopsida > Fabales > Fabaceae > Lathyrus > Lathyrus tuberosus. The sequence continues at coordinate 11,390,928 of JALAZF010000153.1, forward strand.
GAGTTGATCTTCAGTAAACAAGATTTCTTGTTTTCTGATGATTTAACTTTGCGCAAATACGTGGTTCATCCACACTTATATTCCAAGAATAGCATTCAACAGATACTACTTCTTATCTGATGAGTCTATCTTATTAGCTGATTCTTCAATCTTCATTAAAACTTAAGTGAGGAAGATTTAAAACTTACAGAATCAGTGATTTTCTCAAGTACTCGGATTGATTACAATTTTGTACACAGTCATCTTCTGAACTGTTACAGAAATTGTAAGTGGATTTCAATCTTACCCAGAGTATTTCTACGCACCTCATTTGGATCTTTTTTTGACACTGTTAAGTGTTTGATATCCATTAATAATAGAACCGATGCTCTGATACCAATTAAAAGTGCGGGAAAGACACAAGAAAGGGGGGTTTGAATTGTGTATTTGCTCTTTTGACTACTTTTCATTTCTTGTCGTTGAATCACTTAGGATTACATTAGAGTTCGTTGAGAGACTCTGACTGGCGAAGTTACATTCAGACTTGCTAAGTATGAGGCTTCAGAACTAACAAGAGTCTGAACATAAGATCCATTTCTCAGAACTTGCAGTGCGGAAGCTTATCAAAGTTAAGCTGCAAGGTTCTGACTTGCTTGTGTAAGGTTCTGATACTCTATATAGAAAGATAAACAAAGACATTAAGCATAAGAGTAAAGAACACACAATATATCCTGGTTCACCACAAAGGCTAATCCAGTCCACTCTCCTCGGGTGATTTCGCCTTGAACACAAGGTCTTAATCCACTATAATCAATCTCGATTACAGAAGCACGGGCAACAGCCGGTGACTAACCACTTGCACAGCCGCACTGTGACTAACATACAATGAAACGTTCAGGGATTCAACTTAATGAATATAACGAACATTGACCTGCAGGTTCCAATCTCACAAGATCTACTGCTAGGCTTTCACAGCTAGACGTTCAGGGATTCATCGCAATGAATATAACGCTACTGGCCTTATTTCAGGCTTTTCCCATAATGACATCTCGCTATTGTCTTCTCAAGTCTCCGGTCACACTGACCACTCAAGGAATCCTAATTCACCAATAATTAGTTATACATGAGATTACAAAGATGCTTCTCAACAAGCAGATTACTCCTAAGTTTAAGTACAAAGAACACACAAGTGTTCAAGCAAGATGTGAGCAACAACTCCTTGCTATTCTAAGAAACTACAGAGATGTATAATGATTTGACAGTTGTTGACATCTTGTAGATCTTCTTCTTCTTCGTCTTCGAGGTGAGCAACAACTCCTTGCTTCAGATCTTCAATGTAGCGCTGACGAGAAGGTGGTTGATGACTTGACTGATTTGCAATGTTGTCTTCTTCATCAATAGCTTCTATACCAATTCATTGTTGTTGTATTGAATGATGATCTTTGAGCTTCAACAACAATGGCCATGTGCAAATGGTGATAGCTTTGGATATTCTAAGTGTTACAACGAGAACTCATTGTTGTTGCTATCTTCACACAATGACTTGATCAATTCCCCATTCATGGCTAAATCGATCTGTGGATTGTGTCATCAATTAGAAGCGAATACTCTTTCCTTTAAATAGCCCGGTAGAAATATAGCTGTTTGAAATATTGTTGGCCATTGGAAAAGATACCTTGTGTAATAACTCGCTATACTGACACATCTCCTTTTTGCTATGGGAGAAGTGATAGATCTTTCTTGGGGGTCATGTACAATTACTCACAACGGTAACATTTGACTTCTGAACTTCAGAGGCTTCTGATGGTTAATTGATGAAGCATGAGTAGAGTCTTCTTAAACAGGATATCTGATACGTCAAGTCTTCAGTCAATTGAAGAAGTCCACTAGGAATCAGTCTTTAGAACATTAGCACTTGTCTTTAAGCACGTTATCCTTTACTTCTTCAAGTCTTCTGAAACTTCAGAACTTGTCCATTTGGAACCTGTCTTCAGGGTCTTCAATACTTGATCTTCAGAACCTTAATCTTCAGAACATATAAGTCTTCAGAGTCTTTCTGCACTTGGTCTTCAGAGCCTTCTGCCTTCAGAACTTCAAGTCATGAGAGTCTTTAGCACTTCGGTTCTCTTCTTCAGAAGCTTCGTAATCTACAGAATCTCGACCACTTTCAGAGAGCATCCACAAGAGCATTGCATCAGCAATATCGGCATCCTTGGATCTGACTGATCACGATCAGATACAGAAGCGTTCTAGCTTCTTGCGACTTGTGTCACACATAGTAACTTTGCATATTATCAATTACGCTCATCTGGATGGTGCTTGTTGGATCTGATATATTCTATAATTATGATCTGCACACAACACACGTTAGACCATAAAATGGTTCTTTAACAAATAAGTATTGTTATCATCAAAACATAGATCGACTTGTAGAGACAACTCTTGCTCTCACACACCTAGACCTGCAGAACTGGAACTTTATTTTTCCCGCCGGTAATCGGTTACACCAAAATGAATTGGCTGGGTGTAACCAGTTACTCATGGGCCTGCATGTCTAATTTCTTCAAAAATAACATTGCGGTTGTTCACTATTCTCTGATTTTGCATATCAAACAACTTGTATCCACCAGTAGAGTGATATCCTACCAATATCATCTCCTCACCCTTGTCTTCCAACTTCTTTCTAAGTTGATCTGGCACACGTCGATACGCCACCGAACCAAAAACTCTCAATTGGCTTAGATTTGGTTTGAATCTAGACCAAACCTTTTCTGGTGTCAGCTTCTCAAGCTTCTTAGTAGGGCACATATTCGACAAATAGGTAATTGTAGAGACCACTTCTCCCTATAGCTCCTTTGGCAAGTTTTTATCAAATAACATGCTACGAACTATGTTCATAATCGATGGATTTTTTCTCTAGGCAGCACCATTTTGTTATGGGGTATAGGGTAATACAATCTCATGAACGATCCCCTCTTGGTCACAAAACTTCCCAAAGTCATTTGAGGTGCATTCACCTTAACCGTCTATTTTGAGCACTTTGAGTTTTTGACCGCATTGCCTATCCACCATGGACTTAAACTTCTTAAACACATCAAACACTTCATCCTTCCTCTTGATAAGGTAAGTCCATAACTTTCTACTAAAATCTTCGATAAATGTGACAAAATACCTATTGCCACCCAACGTGTCAACTTGCATCGATCTGCATACATCGGAATACACCACCTCAAGGCGATCCTTGGTCCTATGACCCACATCCTTGCTAAAACTCCCCTTGTGTTGTTTTGCTTTCATACATTCTTCACACAACTCAACTGGAATATTAATGTGTGGCAGCCCGGTAACCATACCATTCTGTTACAATGCTTTAAGATCGCAAAAATTGAGATGCCCGAGACGGTAGTTCCATAACCACTCTTCTTGACTTTCCACTGTAACAAGACACCTATCCTCCATCACTCTCAACTCTATCTTAAAATTTCTATTAGCAGGTATAGGAGCTTTAAGGACTAAAACCCTGTTTCGGTCCAAAACGCGCAAAATCTTGTTTTCCATGTGAATCATGTAATTTTTCTCAAGCAATTGACCAATGCTTAAGAGATTATACATAATTTTGGAATGTACAACACATATTTGATCAAAGAATGACCACCATCCTTTCTCATGATCAAAACATCACCGACCCCGTCGGCCGCTAAAGTGGTGTCATTCGTGAATTTCACCTTATTCTTCGTGGCTTGATTGATTTTGACAAACCAAGACTTTCTACCCATTATATGCGTTGAACAACCAGAATCCAAGTACCACTCCTCACTTCCTTGGACTTCCTCACGAACCATTACCATTACATTTTTCTCCGTACGCGTTTTTGCAGTATTTTTTGAACTACTACAGCTGTTGTCCCGCAACTTGCAGCTGCTACTGCTGCTTCCCAGCAGCTCTTTAGTGCCATAATTCACCTCAGTGATCATAACCAAATGCGTGTTTTCATCTTCCGCCTCTTGCTTCACAAATTTAGCTTCATCGCTTTGATTTTTCCTTGGTTTCGCGTTACAATCTCTTGCGAAATAACCAAGTTTATGACTATTATAACACTTCACCTTAATCTTGTCAATCTTCTTGAAGTTGTTGCCTTGACAACTATCTTTGGAGCTGCTCTCACCTATTTCTCCCATCGAAACCTTCGAATTTTGTGGATCTCTTCTGCCCGAATTATGAAAATTTTGCTTCCCTCTCGAAGCCCATTTTCCTTTTGATCTTTTACTCTTCTCGTTGAGTTGTGCTTGTAAAGCAATCTCCGCTTTAGCTTTATCATTTCCTCTTTCGTCCATCCTTTGCCCATGAGCCTCAATGGAGCTTTGAAGTTTATCTTTGCTCAACGTCGCAAGGTCCTTCGACTCTTCGATAGCCACTACAATGTTATCGAATCTTGACGTTGAAAACACAAGATCTTCGACACAACATTCTGCTCCAAAATAATTTCTCCACACGCCTTAATTTGATTCATCAAACGCGTAATACGCGTCACGTAATCATTTATCGTTTCCTTCTCTTCCATTTGCGTTAACTCGAATTGCCTCTTGTGAGTTTGTAACCTCACCACCTTTTATTTAACAGCCACTGCATAAGCTTTTCCCAAGATCTCCCAAGCTTGCTTCGCCGACTCATAACCACCAACTTTTTCGAAGTTGTCACCATCAACGCAAGAATAAATTAAGAAGAGTGTCTTGTAATCTTTCTTCTTTTCTTCCTTGAATGTAACCTTTTGAGCATCTGTAGCTTCTGCCCCAAGTGGTGTGACTCCATTGTTGATCACCTCAAGAACTTCTTGATACCCAAACAAAACATTCATTTGCTTGGACCAATTGGAAGGTTGGCGTGGATTCTATCATTGGAAACGGTACTCATTGTTGCATCAGATTAATGGATCAGAACCAGTGCTCTTGATGCCAAATGTTAGAACATACAAAACTTCAATGGTGAATAAATGGAGAATTGAGTTAATTTGGAGAAGATGAAGTGAGAAAATTGAGAGAAAAGTAAAGGGAGAGAGAGAGAGAGAGTGATTGAGAGTGAGAATTAAAAAATAATCTTTTTACACAAAAACTGCTCAGTATAAATGGTTACTGTATTTGAGGTAACTGGTTACCACACACACTGCTAGCCACTGTTTCTAGTGTAAAAAGCATGTAACTGGTTACCACATATCCAGTAATCGGTTACCATAACTGAAAATGTCAAAAATATATTTTCAACACTCTATAATAGGTATGCTATTCGGAAAGGCAATTAAAGTGGTTCAAGAATCTGTTTTGAGCAAGAAGTTTGACATGGGGAAGGTTCGTGGTTCCATGGAGCTATGGCATCTTATTGACATATAGGTTAAATTGAGGTTGGTACCAACTTATATTTGGCCTGGGTAGTATAAAAAGTTACTTTATCGTGTTCTTGTTGTTCTTATGTACCTCATGGTGGCCAATATTTGTTGGATGATGAAAGCTTTGTCTTAGGTATGCATGAGATGGTGGTGAAGACGATGCTTTTCCTGGTTCAAATGGTACAACTCTGGGGTGTGATGGAAGTGGTTAGGTTGGTCTTAGTGGTGAATATGATGTTATATTATCATATTTTTGTGGGCGTCACTCTTTTCCACTTGGGATGTGCTCTTTGCCCAATTCTTGTATGGTTGGTGGGAGAATCGTGGAGTCTGATGTGGATAATACATATTGTGACAAATGTTGTGTTGTCTTGCTGGATGAAACCGCGAGGAAAAGGAATATGTCAAGTTATTGTCTCTCTCCATTAGACAATGAGTGTGATAATTCTTAAAAGGGTAGCAAAGCTCCTGAAATAGTATGACGTTTCATTATTTAGGAATTTCAAATATGATGCTTTCTGTAGATAGCTATCTAGAACCTTTCAATGAGAAGACAATTTGGAAATGGTAAAAAACCTTCACATGTGAATAGGTTAGAGTCTCACTCTCTCTCTCTATCTCTCTCTCTCTCTCGCTCTCTCTCCCCTATAATTATGATAAAATGCGATTTATTGGATATGTTTGGTGAAAATGGTGTGATGGTTGCGTTTGGAAGAGACAAAACTTATCACTCTTCTTGACCAGCTTCAAAACTTCATCAGCATCAGAATTCTAGTTCAATCCACTAGACTGTCCTATCACAAACCCAAATTCAGACTGCACAACAGGCACTTCAAGTTGAATTGGCTTATCAGCAGAGACATCCTCAACTCTCTTGGGAGGCACAGTAGAAAACACACGATCACTACGGGTCCCTCTACTAACCTCAACAATGTTAATAACGGAAGAGAGAGATGGAATATGAACTTCCTTACCATCCTCAATCATGGTAACATTGTACCTATAAGGCACAACCTTATCAGAACTGTAAGGCGTATGACCTGGAAAATAGATAATCAAATGAGAGACAGAAGATTTCTGACTATTGTATGTATTTTCCATCGGTTCGGGCATTTAAAATGAGGAACCCCAACATTTAATTCACGATCAACATCAGCCCTTGATCTAGTAACATGGAGAAGTCTCTGATCCAACAACTCTTGAAGATCTCTCTTCACAATAGAACATCCACGAGGATTCCTTGAACAAATTCTGGAAGAATCATGATCATGCTCATAATAACTTAGCATACACAAACTAATATGTATTTCCACCAAAGATCCCCTGACCAGATTAATATTAAAGATACGGTAGTCCCCGGGACAACCATCCACCATATTCACAGCAGCCCCCTCATGCTTGGGTAATGGATTATCTTGGACATTGGGTCCAAAATCTTTGAAAGATAGAATACTTCTTCGAGTCAGCCTTTGAACTTCAGCCTTCACCACGAAACAATTATCAATATCATGACCAGGTTCCCCTTTATGGTAATCACAAAAGTTTTCAGACTTGAACCACCAAGGGAAATCCTTTGGGATAGCAGGTGGATCCCTAGTTTGCACAATATTCTTCTGTACTAAAGCATGATATAATTCAGCATATGTCATAGGAATTGGGTCAAACTGAACCTTCTTTTGAACATAATTCTATTGATTGTACTAATGATGAGTACATTGTTGTTGAAAGTGAGGTTGATAAGCAAGAGTTGTCGGAGAAACATGAGCAGAATTAACAATAGGTGTGAAAGATGCCACATGTTTTTGTTGATGATCATTCCTTCCTCGAGACCTTTTATGCCTTTCTTGAGAAATAGAATTACACTCACCTTCTTTCTTCTTGGAGAATCCATTTCCATACTTTTTAGAATTACCATAAGAACCACCTTCTTTAGCCAAACGTCCCTCTCGGACACCTTATTCAAGACGCATTCCCATATTCACCATCTTAGTGAAATCACTATACAGACTAGCTACCATCCTTTTGTAATAAAAGAAACTTAGGGTTTTAAAAAGTGCTTCGTCATTTCTTTTTCCTCTAGAGGAGGACTGATTTGAGCAACAATCTCACGCCATCTCCGAACGTATTCCTTGAAAGTCTCATTTTCTTTTTGAGACATATGACGGAGTTGATCTCTATCCGGTGCCACATCCAGATTATATTTATACTGTCGGACAAATGCTTCACCCAAGTCATTAAAAGTATAAATCTGAGTACTATCTAACCCCATATACCATTTAAGAGTTGCACCTGTAAGGCTATCTTGAAAGTAGTGGATCAAAAGCTAATGATTATCGATCTGAGTAGACATCTTCCTTGCATACATCACAAGATGGCTCTTTGGACAAGAATTGCCCTTGTATTTCTCAAAATCAGGAACCTTAACTTAGCAAGGATCTTCACATTAGGAACAAGGCAAAGGTCATGGGCATTCTTCCCAAATAGTTCTTTCCCTCTCAAGGCTTTTATCTATGCCTACATTTCCAGGAATTGATCTTGGAACTCATCCATTATTTCATAAACACCAATGCTCTCGCTGGGTTCATTCGGGATGCAGAATAATATAAATCATAGGAGGAGGAACAATCATAACTGGTTGCATAGTAGGAATCTCAAGGGAAACCATTGGGCATTTGATGTTGTGGAGCACTAACTGGAGCCACAAAACCAGGAGTTGATATGATCTCAGAAATCACACTCACTTGAGTTTGAGTTTGAGTTGTATAAGGAGAAGGGTGAGGAGGAGGTTGATTCTAGGCGGCAACCAAAGATTCAACCAAAGCATTCGGTATTTCCATTTCAGCTCTTAGAGTAGTTACCTCTTCATAGAGTTCTCTGTTCTCTTATTCAAGATGGTCCATCTTCCTCTGATAATTAGCTTGAGTATTGTACTAATGAGACAATTTGTTTTTTTAGAAGAACAAGATAAAGGAAAATAAGACCCCTGGAAAACTCTCAAAAAGCAAGACCAGATGCAAAATGATGCATGATATGCAATGCAAATGTATTATGATTATTATTTTTCAAGGAACTTTAAGATATCATAGAGCAATTACAAGCATCATAAATAAATAACACTTATGAAATACTGAATATTCTTATTTCATTAATAATTAGAAGGATTACAATTTGAAGAACAAGTTTCAAAAGATCCTAAATACAAGAGGAAATAGCTAGGTCCTAAGGGTCCTAAGGAACCACATCTGAAGATGATCCAACTCCATATTGATACTTCCTCCTAAGCCTATCGATCTCTCTTTCATAAGTACTCTTCATGGCAGCTTTCTCTATCACAAGCTGATCTATAATGCCTTTCCAGGCACCTGAAGTAGGAAGATGAATACTTTGATATGGTGGAATGCTAGAGGAAAATAAATTCTCTTGCTCCCTCTGCCTCTTCACAGCATGTTGCTCAAGTAACTCTATCAAATCATCATTTTCTTTTTATTTCTTATGCAATTCTATCTTCTCAAGATTTGATGCATGAAACTTGCCTTCCCAAGTATCCCTCTCTTGCTTCATCCTGGATAAAGCTTCTTAAAATTCTTCCCTGTTTTTAATAGGAATGGTAGGTGGTTTGGTTACCCCTGGAAACATAAGCTTCTCATAAGCATATGGCATCTTGAGCTCCTTTGCTCTCTCCTTCACCCAGTGAGTATAAGGTTCCAAAGCTACATTGTTCTGCTTTCGAAGCTCACCCTTCCCTTGTCTATGGATATTGTGCCAAGCATGCACCATCATCTTCTTCAAACCTTGAGTATCCTTCCCTTCTTGGAAAAATAACCTCTCCAACAAGATTCTATTAGGTTTGTATTTCAAGGCATACCTAAACTGATGTCTTACTAAAATTGGATTGTAGTTGATTCCCCCTTGTGTATCAAGAAGAGGTACATTAGATAACTCCCCATAACTATCAATAATATTAACATTGTCATATACAGAAAAATACCAAGGGATGTCATCATTGGTGGGGGACATTATACTTTGAGACCACCTCAAACAACTCTTATTTTCCTTTAAGATAGGAGACTGTGGCAAGTGTGAAATAAACCACTTGTACAGTAGAGGTACACAATATACAATAGTTCCATTACCCTTGGAGGTCCTATGATGGATAGAGAAATAAGTATCACCGAGAAAGGTTGGAATAGGATTCCCAATCTAGAAGATCCGGATAGCATTACCATCACTAAAGTTGTCAATGTTAGGGAATAAGACCAATCCATAAATGAGTATGGCTAAGATAGCCTTAAAAGTAACTATGCTACCAACATTAGCAAAAATAGAAGCTTTCTCAATCAATAATTTTGAAGTCAACCCTTGAATGCCTTCTTTGACAATAAGATTGGCATCTACATCAGATTTCCTTAAGTGAATATCTATTTTAATGACTTGTGATTTAGGAACCTCCTCCAAACCACTAAACGAAATCCTATCAGAAATTGGCACACCCATAAGATAGGCATACTCTTCCTAGGTAGGCATAAGCTGATAATCTCGAAATGTGAAACACTGGTAGACAGGATCATAAAGTTGAACTAGGGTATTAAAAATTCAATCTTCAACATTGGTGAATAGAATTGCTAAAAGTCTTCCATAGCGATCTTTGAAATCCACAAGATTAACTACTAAAGATGCTAAATTTCTCAACTCTTTTAGATCAGGGACTTTGAAACTATACTTCTGAGTGTTCCTCCTTCTAATATCCATGATCAAATTGCCTGCAATGTTTGCAAAGAGAGTCTATAAGTTCCTTGAAAACTAAGTGAAAAAGGATGTTCATGAATGCATGGGTGCGTGATTATGCAACAATCATAAACAAGATCACAAACAATGTTCAAAGGTTCGACATCACGAGCGTGGAGTCAAGGGTGAGAACCACCCACAAGATATGTACTAAGGGTAAATCACCTGTACAACAAGGTTTTACAAAGTTCCCAGAGTCGTGATTCCATCTTTCAGATATTACCAGCTTAGACGACTACTCATCAGCCAATAATATTCTCATGAGAAACTCTTCTGAGTGTAGTATCGTGTAACAACTAATCCAAGTATACACCTGAATAGTCACTGCACTACATAGGTTAAATGGTTCTAAGGTCCTCAGCTTCTCAGTCTATCAGGTCGAATGTAATAATGCATTCATAACTCACTTGTTCAGCATTATCACCCTCAAGGAGGCCTCCACTAATTTGGGGATCTCAAGTTAGCTTATTAAGGATTAACTCCACGTAATCCAAACATGAATATACCACTATCCTATCTTATTGTGCACTTAAGTCAGGGTATAGGACTTATCTCACCACTCAGAGATCACCAAGCACCCAAAAAACCAAAAGCAAACAATCAGATAATAATAAAACACAGATAAACAAGTTAGGCTCAACCCACTTAGAGGTAAGATCCCCAGTAGAGTTGCCACATTTCTGTAGCGGCTAGAGGTAATTTGAGATTAAGATATTGATTAACTTAACTCACAAAAAGCAAGAGTCGCCACCAATCTTTATTGTTTCCAAAGGAATGGGAAAAGAACGAATAAAACCCACAGAAGTTTTAAAACAAAACTAATAAAATCAAGAGATAAGGGTACGAGGGTTGGTTATGCAAAGGGATGGTGTTAGCACCACTCACATCTATAGTACTCTATAGGAACCTCTGGAAAATTTGCATTTGGCTTAAAACTGGGTTGTTTGCAAAAAGATTATGGAGATTAGAGAAAGATATATTTTTTAAGATTTTTGTTTGACAATACTTCCTGAGCCTTGTGCCTACGTACCAACAAAGTGCAATGGAGGATCAAAACCTTGTAGTTCATGGTAAAAATAACAAAAACTGTTTGTTTTAATTGATTTTATATGAATAGACATTTCGTCATATTTGAGGGAAAACTCAACTTATTACCCATAATTAATGAGGAAGGAGCATTTGCATCATCTTGAGATGGAGGAATTTTCCTGGGATTGAAATCAACAAGTCTATCACTCGACATCTAAGTGGAAAATGTCATCACTTGTCTACATTAATATGGAAGTATAATAGTTGCATCACTACAAGAACACAACTAATGATTATCCTTAAGTAAAGTTTAAAAGGAAAAAGTGCACAAAGGCACAAAAGATATGAATGAGTTTTGTGTTTCTAAATTCTCTTGAAATTGTTTTGATATGCTTAAGATGTCTTAGCATTTATTTAAGAAAAAGGTTTTGAAAATCACTTGACAAAGTCAAGGTTTATTGAGAAAGTGGTTCAAGTTTGAAAAGAAGAAGGTTTTGAAAAAGGGAGAAGATTTTGAAATTTTAAGAAGGGAATGAGATGAAGAGACTATCCTAATGCATAAAGTAAATAGAAAGAAATAAAAGGTCTCAATGTAAGGTAGCCCAAGAGGAATCCATTGCGTGTGCAATATGAACTAACTTGAAGAAAGCAAGCATCTGACATAAGTCAAGCAAACATTTCATTCCTTTGGAGTAGGCCATAAGCAACAAGTAAGCACAGGATAAGACAAGCATCTGTTGAAAGAAGAACTCAAGCTATAAGGTCAAAACTAAGTATCAGAGCCAAGTCTTCAAAGGTCAACCAAAGGTCCAAGTATCAGATGAATCCAATCATAGGCGGATTCACCCTACGGCCACCCTGGGCAACTGCCCAGGCTTTATAGTTAATTTGGCCCATATTTATTTCAGTTAAAAAACAAAAGAATAGGCAAAAAATTAAATGGGTAAAAAAAAGAAAAAAAACAAAAGAAAACCTAACTGCAGCAGTAGCACCACCACTCCCTCTTCGGCTCCGCGACGACAACGGTTCACGGTTCGACACTGTTTTTCCTCTTCTTTTGTTCTGCTTCTCATTGTTTCTATTCATTCATATCATATGATTTTTAATTTTATTTTATTTAGATTGAAACTATAGGTATATAATATATTGATATGATGATTTTGACTTTGAGATGATGGAAAGGGGCGGCCCCTGCTCTGAAGCCATCATTCATAGAAAAGTATACTTTATAGAAAATAGAATGTGAATATTATAAATATAAATTGAAACTTCATAGAAAAATATTATTTATTCAATAATTTATTCAATAGTTTATAGAAAAAAGAAAATAATACTTTATTTATTCTATGATTGTAAGTGAATATATAAATTATGTAGTTGTTAATTGAGTATTAACTTAAGATAATTTAATTTCAGAGATGAGAAGCTTTTTGGTTGATAGAACAATTACTGAGAATGTGAATGGTGTGCAACCGGAAGCCGAATTAGAACCACCGCCTAATGTGATTAATTAGTTTAATCCAAATGAGATTGTGTGTGATCCAGGTTGTAGGAAACAAATTAGTGAGTATGCTCTGGATATTCAAGACCAAGTGAGAAGGGTATATATATTGAAGGGTCCAATGCAACCAAATTTGCCAAGCTTTCCTCGTACTCCATTTGGAAGAGTTAAAAGAGCATTTAGTAAATCATGGTATAAGAATTATACATGGTTAGAATACAGTGAGATAAAGGATGCAGCTTATTGTTTTTATTGCTTTCTCTTTAAGCAACCCGGGAGGGCCGAACACTTTGGTTTTGAAGTCTTCACTAAAAGTGGATATAGAGATTGGAAGCATGCATCTCAAGGCTTGAAAGGTTATGTTGGTAGTCATAATAGTTTTCACAACTCATGTGTCAAGCACTACGATGATTATAATAATCAAAGACAAAGTGTGACAAGTAAGTTTGCTAAAGCAACCAAGGAATCAGAAGAATTGTATAAGATTTGTTTGACTTGTTCTGTAGATTGTTCAAGATATCTCATAGCACAAGGCATGGCTTTCTGTGGCCATGATGAATCCTCTACTTCTATAAATAAGGGCAATTTTAGAGAGATGGTAGATTGGGTAAAATCTCAGAATGAACAAGTAAGGGATGCTTTTGACCGTGGTGGAAAAAATTGCACAATGACTAGCGGTGACATTCAAAAGGAGCTTGCAACGTGTTGTGCACATGAAGATACCAAGGTGATTATGGAAGAGCTTGGTGATAGACAATTCTCCGTGCTTATTGACGAATCACGTGATATATCCGTCAAAGAGCAAATGGGGGTGATGTTGAGGTTAGTAGTTGTATTTTCCAATTTCCAATTTTTATTACCTATTACTCTCTATGCCGCCAAGTAAACTTGTTGAATTTGTTTTAGGTTTTTGAACGACAAAGGGAATGTTGTGGAACGATTTATTGCTCTACATCATGTCAAAGATACTACATCTGAGTCATTAAAGGATGCTCTTTATGGTATTCTTGACAAGTACACGTTATCAATTTCAAGGATACGAGGGCAAGGATATGATGGAGCTTCAAATATGAGAGGTGAATTTAATGGTTTGCAAAGAAAGATTCTAGATGAAAACCATTATGCTTTCTATGTCCATTGCTATGCTCACCGTTTGCAATTGGTTGCTGTGTCTGTTGCTAGTAGTTGCTCATCTATTCATGATTTCTTTGAGTATATCTCCTTGATTGTGAACACAACAAGTGCATCTTGTAAGAAGAGGGATGCTTTGACGGAGGTACAACACCAAGATATTTTAAATAAACTTGAGAGTGGTGAGATATCTAGAGGAAGGGGCTTGCACCAATCATCTAGTCTCACTAGACCTGGGGATACTAGATGGGGTTCACATCATACTACATTGCTTCATTTGGATCAAATGTGGTCCTCCGTGTTAAAGGTGCTTAGTATGGTTGATGAAGATGGACGTGGACCATCTCAAGCAGCGGGTTTGATAGAAAAAATGGAGAGCTTTAAATTTGCTTTCATTTTGAAGTTAATGTTAAAGTTGTTTGGTATCACAAACGAGCTTTCAAATGTCTTGCTAAGAAAAGATCTTAATATTGTGATTGCCATGGAATTAGTTGATGTTGTCAGAGCTCGGTTGGCCACAATGAGAGAGAGAGTGGTTGGGATAATTTATGTGCCGATGTCCAAGATTTTTGTGTTGCTAAAGGTATTCCGGTGCCAAATATGGATGATGAAATACCGGTTCGGGGTCGTTCAAGGGTAGAAGGGAGGACTATCACTAATTTTCATCATTACCGTGCCGAAATTTTTTATGTTGCTAATGATAAAATATGTGTGGAGTTGGATCATCGCTCTAGTGAAGGAAGCAACATTATTCTAGATTCCTTCTCATGTCTTGACCCCAGGAACTCTTTCTCCAAGTTTGATGTTGATAAGCTTGCTCGTCTTGCTGATATTTATCAGGCAGAATTTTCTGATGATGTCCGAGGAACAATTAGGGATCAACTTGACACTTATGTTCTTCAAGTGAGAAGAAATACATCATTTTCCACTTGTGAAGATGTTCAAAGTTTGGCTATGAAGATGGTTCAAACTGAGAAACATTTGGTATTTCCATTGGTTTATAAACTTAATGAGTTAGCTTTGATATTGTCGGTGTCGACAGCATCCGTTGAAAGAGCTTTTTCAGCAATGAAGATTATCAAGTCTAAATTGCGCAATAAGATCAACGATGCGTGGTTCAATGACTTGATGGTATGTTATACTGAGCGGGAGATATTCAAGTCACTTGATGATATTGATATTATTCGAACATTTACCGCAAAGAAGTCTCGGAAATGACATTTGCCTCGTAATTTTATTTAACCCGCTATTGTAAGGTTATGTTTATCTCTTTTATTTTAAACTATATTTTTGTTGACAAAATGACGAGTCTCTTTTATTTTGATTAATGATTATTTATATATTATATACAATGTGAATTTGCAGCCTTTAAATTTTTGCCCAGGCTTTAAATTTTTTTTGGCTCCGCCACTGAATCCAATAGCATAGGGGAAAGTAACCAAAGTCCATAGGTCCAGAAATCAAACTCCAAGTTAAGATAAGGATAATAACCATTAGTCCAAAGATTAGAGAACCATGTTTTTTAGGGTTTTTCCTATATTAATGTCTTTAAAAGAAAAAGAAAATGTCTAAGTGGACAAAGGAAAAAGAAGCATAAACACAAACAATATGAAATTTAATGCTAAAAGTAAAGAGCAAGAAATTTAATGACAAGAAAATTAAATGGCAAGAAGTAAAGTTAGCATAATAATAATGTTAGTATTGATGTTAGAGTTAATGAATTGATTCAGGATAAATTTAGTGCTATGTTAAGCAATCATAGCACAATCTATTAGGAAGATCATACTATGGCAGGTCGGCCAATAATAATTTATGTACCATACATGTTAGAGATATGTTAGAAACTATACTCCTAAAACATGTGGCACGAGTAAAAACCAAGGAGGGATCAAGCACTAATGCATATGTGGTGTTGTGTGATTAATCGATTTGCTATCGAGTGATTTCCTGTTGGTAGGTGAATAATTGATGATGATATCTTTGGGTGATTGATTTGAGATGTTTAGTTGAATTGTTGTTGTGTTAACTTAATGCATGCCGTTTAACATGCTTTCTTTTATAGTATCATGATATATCACCCCTTCTATTTGGATATTGCCTCTACGTGGGTAATGTGCAGATACTCCGTAGTAGGACTCAGAAGTGAGTTAAAGATAGAGTTTCTTTACCTTTTACTTTGTAGTTGGCGTCTGCTCTTATTGTAACACTGGGGAGTTGTGGGGAACTTGTTTTTATAATTATATTTCCTTGAGATTTATGGACATTTCCCTTATTTTGTTTAGTTGTTATTTGATGAATTGCGTGATTCTAAGATAAATGATTTTTGTTATTCCGCTTCAATAAAAGTAACATTCATACATGTTCATGTTTTCATGATTTTGCAAAAATATAAAAGTTACATAGTCAGTCTGATAAGCAGATTTTGTATGTTGACCGTAGCATCCTAAGTTGCGTGTTTTTGAATTAATTACTCTGATGGTTTATTTAAAAATATTATGGGGGAAATTTAGGGTGTTACATACAACGCTTCCACCTTCAGTATTCCTCTCCTTATTCTCTCCTGTTGAGATTTAAGGTGAACCTAGTTTCTTTATGTACTACTTTGAATCCACCAAAAAACTCTTTGAATTGAAAATGGAACCCATATTATAGTCTTGGGAAAGGTAGGCTCGCCTGACATAATGCCCATTTAGTGCATCTACTTTCTTTCTTGTTAAGGAATGTTAGCTCACCTACATCTTGCCCTAGTTATCCTATCTCGCTAAGTGCGTTGTCTATTTTCGACTAGCGGGGAAACTCTTCCTTAAACATGAAGTAACATAGCCTTGGAGTCATGGACCTCCTGTGCTAGCTAAGCGCACCTATGATCTTGGTTTAGTGAGCCTTACTTTTAGGAAAGTGTCTTTGCAAGGTCTTTGTGTGTTGCTTGGTGGTTTTTCAGTCCTTTTTACCTGTTTGGTTAATGTGCAGTTAAAAAACCCAAACAAATATTTTATCACTTTTTTATTGATAAATTGAGAGTTTTCTATTTATTACTTGTAAAATAAATTAATAAATACATACATAATTTACGTAATTTTGACACTTAGCAAATGGCAATGTATAAATGTTAATATTAACTCATAATCATTGTATTGTGTGGTATAACCACATGAAAATTTAACTTCGAATGGGAATAACGAATTAATGTCAAGCATAAATAACATGCAAATTATGTATATATCTTATTTTTCTTGTAACACACAAAACAAAATGTAGGTTCCTAGTTGCTTAACTTCTACTATGTTTTGATTTGAATTTCGTTTATTTTTATGTAGTTCTTCTATGAGCCACAATTAGTTTTCACTAATTTTCTATTTGATTTTCTTTTTTTGAAATAAAAATCTTACATTAAAAATTGTAACAATTATTCCAATCTCTTTGGGTCTTTATACTAATAATTTAGAAAACTCTAAAAAGCTAAAATTTATTTAGTTCAATTACAAGATGTGGTGGTATTATTTTTTTCATCACCAGTATGCGGTCCACTAGACCGATTAAACTGATTCGGGTTAATTCTGACATCAAATGATTTCAGTTTTTTTCTCAATCGCAATTATGGAGGATCGAATCATGATTTTTTTAACAAGTCCAAGGTCAATCACCACTAAACAAACTAATAGTTAGTAATATGAGGTGTTATTAAATGGCCACTAATCGACATGTTTGAATATAGAAGTGCCCGACCTCGTGCAGGAGCTACAGACTCCATAACACATGGCCCTAAATTTTGGAGGGCCCCAAAAATTTGAAATTTTCATTTTTTTTACATTAATATTAATAAATGTGAGATATTGGATCGAACTCTAATATGGTCGAAGGGTAGCTTCTTGGTTCGACAATTCGAAAGAATTTTAGCATGTCGTCAAAGTCTGTTCACATGATGTAGTCGAAGTATGTTAGGAGTGTTAGCATGTAGAATTGGGCCTTGGTTGTAAGCCCAATTGTTTAAGTTAGTTTGTTCCCTAAGTTATCTTGTGTAATGGGCATGTGTGTAAAAGCTCATTAGGTCAGTATGTTAGTTTTCTTATAAATAGAATGCTAGTCTCTCATCTTTAGTGGGTGGTGCAAATTCTAATTAGGGTGAGAAAGGTTATTTTCTATTTTGTAACACTTGTAATCTTGTTTCATAGAGAAAGTAAAGAATAGCAGTTTATAACCAATTTCATTGTGTTCTTCTTGTTTCACTCTTTCTCTTGCCCTTGTGGGGTTCGTGTTGATCAAGAAACCGATAATACTTTACTATCCCGGTATCATTTTTCATAATAAATTGGTTCGGTGAGCGTGGAGAAGATGTCGTCAACATAGTATGAAATTGAAAAGTTCACCAGAGTGAATGATTTCAGTCTATGTCCCTTGAAGATAAAAGCCCTACTGGTTCAGCAGGGTTGTTTAGAAGCGTTGAAGGGAGTTGCAACCATGGAAGTTGCGTTAACGGACAAAGTAAACATGACTATGGTAAAGAAAGCCCACAGTGCCATCTTATTGAGCCTTGGTGATAAGGTTCTTCGACAAGTTTCTAAGGAGACGACGACGTCTAGGTTATGGGTGAAACTCGAAAGTTTGTACATGACCAAATTGTTGGTCAATCGCCTCTACCTGTAATAAGCTCTGTATTCATTCAAGATGACTGAAGACAAAGTTCGGGCCGAGCAATTGGATATGTTCCACAAGCTGATTCTTGATCTTGAAAATATTGATGTCAATATCGAGGATGAAGACCAAGCGCTGTTACTGTTGTGTGCTTTGGCCAGATCACATGCTCACTTTAAAGAAATTATCTTGTATGGAAGAGAGTCTCTGACCTTTGAAGAAGTTTAATCAACCTGGTATTCTAAGGATTTGAACAAACGAAAGGAGCACAAGCCATCTTCGACTGGTAAAGGCATGGCGGTTAAGGCGAAATTCACAAAGAGGGATGGCAAGTTCGACAAGAAGAAGGATAAAAGTCAGCATAAGTCTTATAGTGGTGATGCATCTGGTATTAGATGTTATCAGTGTAAGAAAGAGGGTCATACAAGAAAAGTGTGCCCTGAACACCTGAAAGATCATGGAGGTAAGGATAATGGAAATGCAGCCATTGTTCAAAATAATTCCGACTCATCTGATGTTCTTGTGGTTTCAAGCAGCGACACAAGTAAAGAGTAGATTATGGATTCAGGTTGCACTTGGAACATGACTCCAAACAAAGACTTGTTCGAGGAACAGTGTGATCAAGATGGCAGATCTTTATTTCTTGGAAATGATAAAGGTTGCAAGATTGCAGGTGTTGGATCTGTGAGATTCAAGCTCCATGATGAGTCAACAAGGTTGTTGATTGAAGTCAGGTATATACCTGATTTGAAGATAAATTTGATTTCTCTTGGTGAATTCGACAAGAAAGGATATGTTTTCAAAGGAGAGAAAAGTATTCTCAAAGTCATAAAGGGGTTGAAGGAAGTTTTAAGAGGCGTGAAGAAACAAGGCTTGTGTACCTTTGACTGAAGTTGTAAGTGGTTTTACAGATGTTGTATCAACGAAACCTTTGTCGAAGACTTTAATTTGGCAAATGAGATTGCGCCATGTTAGTGAAAGGGATCTTTTCGAACTAGGGAAACAAAATCTGCTTGGTGGAGACAAATTCGAAAAGCTGAAGTTTTGTGAACCCCGTGTAATTGGAAAATCTTGCAGAGTGAAGTTCGACAAAGGCAAACAAATAACATATGGATCCCTTGATTACATCCATGCTGATCTTTGGGGTGTCGCTCCCGGGATTTTCATCCAGGTACAAACGCGAGAGTGGCGCGGAAAACAGAGTCGCCAGCCGTGTAAATTTATCCCAAGAGAGGGAAAGGGAACACCGCATAAACCTGAGGAAGAGGGAAAGGAATGGTCATCGCAACCATAACCTGGGTTCGGGAGTCGGTTACGCGAGGGGAAGGTGTTAGCACCTCACGCGTCCATCGCACTCGATGGGATCCATGCTTGTTGTCTATTCTAAGGGTGAGTTATCCTAACATCTAGGGCTGTACTAAGATGGGGGAGGGGAAATTAAGACAGACTCGGTAGGACGTCGACGTCCTAGGCCTACGTACCCCCTTTGTGCAATGGGGAATTCAGAGTCAACGTAGTTCGGACCAAGTTCTTTTTGTGTTTTTTATGAGCTGCGTTAAGCTCGCGTCCGGCAGTTAGGGTCGATGCCTGTTTACGACTCAGACAGAAGGTAACGTGCCCTTTTTGAAAATAGCCTTTAGTTTGGCAATCCCGAAGGACAAAAAGGTTTGAAGTTTGTTTGTGTTTTTTAGGACAGAAGTGACTTGAGTTAGTTCATAACTCGACTTGAACCAAAGTCTATGACACGGGAACGAATGCGTCGCATGGTCGTCCCCAATGGAACGTATGCTCAACACTCTAGAAGAGAGAAGGGGGACCCCTCAATCTTCATTTCCTATGTTTAAGGCTTGTGTGCAAGGCAAGTTGACCTTATTAAGTATCTTAGAAATTGTTATGAGATGAGGAGTGGACTCAAAAGAAAAGAAAAAACACTACGGGGAAAATATATCCTAATGTTATCATGCAAGGATGGCCCTAAGGGGAGGTTTGACAACAACCTAAGCCTAAATAAAAGAAAAGATGAGAGAAAGGAGGGTGAGAGTGGACATGGATACTTATCCACACCCTTAAATTACTTACCTCAGCCCCTGCATACAAGGTTAGTACAAAACAGACATAAGTGAAATAGATGAAACCCAAGAAATGACATATAATGGTGATCAAGTGACCTATAACAATTCAAACAAGGTTTAAGAACTCAAAGACACAATCCCAAAGCAATGGCACAAGTGCCTTTTCAAACAGATAACCAGACATGATCAAGGATGTGCATACAAGAAGATCTCACACAAAGAGCAATTAGACAATTAGTAACACACCTTCTAAAATCACCAAATTAATTATTAACATATCTCTACCAGAAGCAAACAACATGTCCAAAACTCATGCCAAAATTCAAAATATAAGTCACTCAAACAATCATGCAAAGTTCAGACAAGAAACATGGCTCAATATGCAAAAAAGGAGGACTAAAATGCAATATGAAATGATTTTAAAAATGAGATAAAAATATTTTAATGCAATTCAAAATGTTGGTGAAACAACGCAAAAAGAATGGGCTCTAAGTGTTATGTATGCTGTGAGAACAAAATTCTACAATGCAACATGTGCAAAATAAAACAAATTCAAAAAGAAATTAAATAATTAATTAATTCAGCCACTAAAAATAAAATAAAAATGAAAAATAAAATTTGGGAAAATTTTATAAAATTATAAATATGGTTCATGAATTTTTATGGTGGTTTTTGGATGCAAATATATATTTTTAAGAATTAAAATGCAAAATGATGCAATTTAATAAAAAAATAAAAATATGAAATATGCATGGGAGGTGCGTTTAGTAAGCAATCCACGTTGAGAATGCTAATGGGCTGAAAAAAGGGGGTGTAAGTAGTAGGCCCAAACATTAAATCCATCATAAAAAAAATAAAATAAAAAATAAATAAAAAATGGAGCACGCGTGGACTTCAGTCAACCCAGTTGACTCACTGCTCACCACCAGATTGATCCTGCGCTCCTCACCAAGTCAATGAAATCAACAAGTAAATGAAACCAAAGGCCATGATTAAATGCATATGATAACAAGCATACACGTGCACACATAAGATCACCCAGAATTTAAAATAAAAGCACGTGCATACCATACACCATCATTAATGCGCTGTCAACAATCCAGCCGTCAGATGCATCAAACGTCTCACATTAAGTCAATAAAATAGAATGTATTCAAGATGAGGGAACATGATATCACGTACACGATAACAACCATGGGGTAATGAGCACGCAATCATTAAAATAAAAACTAAAAATTAAGAAACGTGGCAGCATAGGAACCGTTAGATTAAAGCCATCAACGACTGTAACTTCATCTCCTACCTCCAGCCCCTTCACCGGCCGGAACCCTTACCAGTCGCCGGAGCTAGGGTTCCGGCCACCCTCTCCGGCCACCTGCAATGAAAAACAACCTAGAAAACGCACGCGAATATACCTTCCTGACCAGAATTCCATGAGGATCTCAAATATCCAATTAAAAATCACAAATAACCATCACATAAAGAGATTCGCATGAAACAAGATTTGGGTTCAAAACTTTAAACACACGATACAACCAAACCATGCGTCCAAACTCAAAGAAAAACACATCAGAATGATCAGTGGGCATCACACATCAATATGCACGTTTAAAAATAGAGTTTTAAGATCATGGAAAATTGCACTGAGCTGAGATTATGCTACCTTCGCCCTTGCTATTAGCCTCCAATGATGGGTGATTTGTACTCTGTAGATGCCAAGGATGAATGTTGTGAAGGAATTTTGTGAAAAGCCCTTGTGGATTGAGAGATTCAATGAAGAAAAGTTTTAGGGTTCAAGCTTTGGTTTTCCTCCAAATCACGTGTATCCCCCTCTAACCCTAGCATGAGTTAGCTTAAATAGACTAGGTTAATCCACTGATCAGCATTTGGGCCTTGTTAATTCTTTGTTTAATGAGTTTTGGATGATTTTATAAAATTGCATTATGTGAGATACACCCTCTTCCATGCATGTACACCCAAATATTTCATGATGGATCACTTATTTAACAATTGCTAATCACACCTGAATTTGATTTGGGCCTTGAGATGTATTGGTTCATGAGTTTTCTCATAATTTGGCAATTTTGTACCATGTGAAATAAGTAATGAATAATCCATGAAATTTCTTAGTTCCAAGGCCAAAAATGATCCTTGAGGAATGTTCTTTGATGTTAGAACGTGACATGAAGCCATGGAATCAATTATAGGTCACTATGTCCCAAAATGCAAAAGTTGTGAAAATGGAACCCTAAAAACCACTTTGCCTTCTTTTGGTCATAACTTGAGTTTCACAAATGATATGGAAACCATCTAGTACTTGTTGGAAAGGGGAGAAAAAGATATTCAACTTTCATGTTTAAGGAAAATTCATTTGAAGCTTCCTTGATGATGAAAAGTCAAGTTGAATGTAGTGTAAGAACTTGCCCAAAAAGGAAACTTTCAAATTATAGGTCATTTCCATATTTAGTAACTTTTGTATCAACCCTTGATTCTTGATAAATGGTATGAAATTTGACCCTTGAAGACCATATGAGGATGTGAGACCTTGAAAACCTTGAAGAGAACCTCAGAATTTCACAGTTGACTTCCCCTCTCACTGTTGACTTTTATCCAATTCTCCTGATTCCCAATCCATTGGCCAATTAAACTTCTCATGAACCAAACTGATGGACAATCTTCCATTCCTAGATACTCAGGGACCCAAGGAATACCATAGAATCAAGTCTTGCCCAAAAAATCAGAAATAAACTGACTTTATAGCAAACCCTAATCTTGGTACCCTCAGTCTAGGAGGAAATAGCACAGTCTCCAAATCCAAATTCCTCTGAATATGATGTGTATCCTCTCCAACAAAGATAAGATATGCCATTTGGTGATGATAAAAACCCAAGAAGCTTGCCCATTGGGGCAATAAACCCAAGAATCTCAAAACCCTAATTTCTGCACTGGTTAGGAGAGAGTGATCCACTTGAGCTCTCTTGCTTGGCCCTTTGAAGAAGATCTTCTCCTCTTGAACTTGTCTCAGGCACCTTGACCCCATGCTAAGAACCAATGATATGCACACATGATAATGCAAAAATGAAATGATAAGCCAGTTAGTACTAAAGGTAGGAGAGCAAATTTTGGGGTGCTACAGCTGCCCCTATTCAATCAACTTGGTCCTGAAGGTATAATAGCGACGGCTCTCAGACATTCCAGGATGCACGGAGATTGAATACCGAAAGAGCCCAGAAATTTGATAACGGTGAGAATAACGAAATGGAGCGTGCTGAAAAAAAAGTATGACCTCAACCACACCCACAAAAACAAGATGAATACGACGTCAATCATGCCCGCAAAGGAAGACTGACCTCAATCACTCCACCCACAAGGAAAATACGATTACGACCTCAATTGCACCTACCAAACGAATACAACCTCAATTGTACCCACAAAGGAAGACTGACCTCAATCACTCTACCCGCAAGGAAAATACGAATACGACCTCAATCGCACCTACAAAACGAATACAACCTCAATTATACCCGCAAAGGAAGACTGACCTCAATCACTCTACCCACAAGGAAAATACGAATACGACCTCAATCGCACCTACAAAACGAATACAACCTCAATTGCACCCGCAAAGGAAGACTGACCTCAATCACTCTACCCACAAGGAGAATATGAATACGACCTCAATCGCACCCACAAAACGAATACAACCTCAATTGTACCCAAAAAGGAAGACTGACCTCAATCACTCTGCCCACAAAGAAAATATGAATACGACCTTAATCGCACCCACAAAACGAATACAACCTTAATTGCACCCACAAAGGAAGACTGGCCTCAATCACTCTACCCACAAAGAAAACATGAATACGACCTCAATCGCACCCACAAAATGAATACAACCTCAATTGCACCCGCAAAGGAAGACTGACCTCAATCACTCTACCCATAAAGAAAATATGAATACGACCTCAATAGCACCTACAAAACGAATACAACCTCAATTATATCCGCAATGGATAACCAACATAAAGTGGACTTCGCCGGGGATAACATGAAACAAAACTTCTGGTTTAAACCACCCCTACTGAGAAAGGGGAACTGGCAAACAAAATATGCCAAGTGAGAATTGACTACCAGGCGAGAACTGGATTCCACAAAAGAGAAGGGCCAAACAAAGGCATGATCCATAGATAAGATGACTCCGCTGGGGAAGGAGAAGTCTAAATAAAAGACTCTACCGGGGAGCACAAGTATGAGGAACGCATCCCTCCAAAATCTCCTAAGTTATGCCATCTCTACTAGGAAAGAGAACTGGCAAGGAAAGCATCAAACCTGGATTATGCTTCGAATGCAAATGTTTTAATTTTGCCGTAATGCTCCACACGAAGTGGAAATGCTACGCGTTTGAGGATGCAATGTAAATGCTTATGATATGCAAAAGGGATCCCTCCAGCAAAATAAATGATGGAGAGAAAAGACCAATTCAGCTGGGGATGACAAAAATAAATTGTCCTCTGAATCCACGAACTCTGTTGAGAAGGATCACACTGATCGACTCTTTGGATCAATAACTTCTGCTGGGGATGAAATCCCGAAAGAACTACCGGGGGCTACACCTGTCCTTCACTGAAGGTAACATCCAAAACCCAAGATTTCTCCTCTGCTGGGGGAATTGAGAATGAATGCCAATAACGGAACCGAAAGTCTGTTACTGAGGATTGCCAATAACAGATGGGCTTAGGACCTGTTGGGGATGCCAGCCCATAACACCATCCTGCTTGGGGAAAACAGTCCATAATATCATCCTGCCTGGGGAATACTGCTGAACTTAGCCTGCTGAAGGGGCGAATGACTTTATCCTCACCTTGCTGGGGATTAGAACATAACGTTGTCAGTGAAAGCGCGCTTCCTGACTGGCTGGGGAAAGTGGACACCCTGATTCTGTGGGGAAACAATGTCCTGATCCAGAGAACAAATTCCCTATGCCTTCTGCTGGGGAAAGTCTGCTCTGCTGAGGAGGGCGCACTCTCAATGCTGGGGAGAGCAAACCTACTGGGGAAATACAATCCTGTTGCCCTGCAAGTCAAATAACAACAAAAAGAATATGCCACAACATGACTATCACTGTTAACGCCTAAGTAATTTCTACTGCTTTTCGTTATGCTCCGCAAAGCTCGAAGTTTTATATGCAATGTTTATCAAAAATATCGGACGTTTTTGCAAACAAACAGTAAAATTAAAACAAACAAGGGAAAGCTCTTTGAGTGAAATGAATATTTTATTGAGAAAAGTGGCCTGTAAATAGGCATTTACAATTGGAAGCAATTCCTAAAAAGAGGTAATTGCGTAGAATCAAGAAGAAAATACACATGTCGGCAATGTGGGAACAGATATCCACCATGATTCGACTCAGCTATGACCCATATGTCTTGCTTATCCACAAATATCTTGACCTTTGAAGAGACTAACTGTGCTGATCCCTTTCTTCAGAATTCCCAGGTATTGAAAGTGCTCACAGATTGAACGCAGACCATAGCCTTTCGCTTATAAATCCCTAACTTTTGCCTGGATCGCCCTTTTCGGGTTTTCAATCCATCGGGATACCCATTTTTGCCAAAGTTGCCTTTACTGGTTTTCAACTTTGCGGGTTTACACGTTTCTATTTTACATTTTATCCCTAATTTTTTCCTGAACCTTTTCCTTTTTATGGTTCGCCGGGATGCCCCTTTTTTGCATGGACTTTCTTTTTGTGTCCAGCGGGTCTCTTTTATGCGAAGTATTTTTTGACTGCGTCTGCGTTCACAGGGGATGTAAAATCTTCGCCATCCATAGTTGAAAGTAGTAAGGCTCCACCAGAGAAAACTTTTCTGACTACATACGGCCCCTCGTAGTTTGGAGTCTATTTGCCCCTGTGATCTGTCTGAGGAGGAAGGATCCTTTTCAAAACCAATTCACCTGTCTGAAAACTCCGAGGACGCACTTTCTGGCCAAAGGCGTGCTTCATCCTGCTCTGATACAACCGACCATGTGCGATGGCTGCCAATCTCTTTTCTTCAATAAGGTTCAGCTGATCCAATCTGGAATGCACCCACTCAGCTTCGTCAAGCTTCACATCTACCAGAACTTTCAAAGACGGAATCTTGACCTCTAAGGGTAAAACTGCTTCCATACCATACACCAATGAGAAAGGGGTTGCCCCAGTTGATGTACGCACCGAAGTACGGTAACCATGTAGGGCATAAGGTAGCATCTCATGCCAGTCCTTATATGTTACCACCATCTTCTGCACAATCTTCTTGATATTCTTATTTGTTACCTCAACAGCCCCATTCATCTTCGGACGATATGGAGAGGAATTATGATGCTCGATCTTGAAACTCTGACATAATTCCTTCATCATCTTATTGTTCAAATTCGAGCCATTATTAGTAATGATTCTCTCCGGGACCCCATAACGATAGATGATATCCTTCTTTATAAACTGGGCTACCACTTGCTTGGTGACGTTGGCGTACGAGGCTGCCTCCACCCACTTTGTGAAATAGTCAATGGCAACCAAAATGAAACGATGCCCATTGGAAGAAGTGGGCTCAATCTTTCCAATCATATCTATGCCCCACATTGCAAAAGGCCAAGGAGATGATAACACATTTAGAGGCGTAGGCGCTACATGCATCTTATCTGCATAAATCTGGCATTTATGGCACTTTCGGGCATACTTGAAACAATCAGACTCCATAGTCATCCAGTAATATCCTGCCCTCAACAACTTCCTAGCCATGGTGTGTCCACTGGAATGAGTACCGAAAGAACCCTCGTGAACTTCCTCCATCAACAAACTTGCCTCGTGTTCATCAGCACAACGTAGCAAGACCATATCGAAGTTCCTCTTATATAACACATCATCCTTATTCAGAAAGAAGTTTCCTGCCAACCTCCTCAGAGATACTCCTGTCTCTTCAGAAAAACCTTAATATCATGATACCACGGTTTGCCATCTGGCACAT
The DNA here is from genome assembly GCA_022829125.1 of Lathyrus tuberosus. Taxonomy (NCBI): domain Eukaryota; kingdom Viridiplantae; phylum Streptophyta; class Magnoliopsida; order Fabales; family Fabaceae; genus Lathyrus; species Lathyrus tuberosus. The sequence continues at coordinate 11,418,441 of JALAZF010000153.1, forward strand.
CTTCAATTGCAAACACAAAAGTTGGTCTGTCCAGACGCATGATTCTAATCGAAGGTGTTTCATTCCAACGGTTCACCTTATACATGGATTCCAATGTCGCTAACGCATCAGCCATCTGATTCTCAGCTCAGGGCACATGATGAAAATCCACCCTGTCAAAGAAAGGTAACAACCTTCTGGCATAGTTATTATACGGCACCAAATTCGCCTGACGAGTCTCCCGTTCTCCTGTAATCTGATTAACTACCAACGCGGAATCACCATAGACATCTAGGTTCTTAATTCTCAAATCAATTGCTTCTTCTAACCCCATTATGCATGCTTCATACTCCGCCTCGTTGTTGGTACACACGAATGCTAACCGGGCAGTGAAAGGTATATGAGAACCCTTTGGAGTTGTAATGATTGCCCCAATTCCATTACCATATGAGTTGACAGCCCCATCAAAAATCATCTTCCATTGAGACCCAATCTCAGGTCCTTCATCAAGCAGAGGCTCTTCGCAATCTTTCATTTTCAGAAACATAACATGCTCATCCGAAAACTCAAACTTCATTGGCTGATAATCCTCAACCGGCTATTCAGTAAGATATTCTGACAGAACACTTCCCTTAATGGCCTTCTGGGAAACATACTGAATATCGTATTCTGTCAAAACCATCTGCCAACGGGCTATCCTTCCAGAAAGTGATTGCTTCTCAAACACGTACTTAATCGGATCCATCTTCGAAATCAACAAGGTTGTGTGGTTTAACATATACTGCCTCAGGCGCTTGGCTGCCCAAGCGAGTGCACAACATGTCTTTTCCAACATAGAGTATCTTGATTCGCAATCAGTGAACTTCTTGCTCAGGTAGTAAATGGCATGCTCTTTCCTACCTGTCTCGTCGTGTTGACCGAGAACACAACCCATCGAATTCTCAAGAACCGTAAGGTACATAATCAACGGTCTCCCAGACACCGGTGGCATGTGGACTGGAGGTTCCTGCAAATACGTCTTTATCCTTTCAAACACCTCTCGACAATTTTCATTCCACCTGACCTCTTGATCTTTTCTTAACAACTTGAAAATTGGTTCACACGTGGCTGTCAGATGAGAGATGAACCTAGCAATGTAATTCAACCTCCCCAAGAAACCAAGAACCTCTTTCTCTGTCCTTGGCTCAGGAATCTCTTGTTTGGCTCTTATTTTTGCAGGATCAACCTCGATACCTCTTTCACTAACAATGAATCCCAGCAATTTACCCGACCTCACACCGAAAGTGCACTTGTTCGGATTCAATCTCAATCTGAACTTCCTCAACCTTTCAAACAGCTTCTGGAGGTTTACCAAGTGTTCTTCCTCTGTTTGTGACTTCGCAATCATGTCATCAACATAAACTTCAATCTCCTTGTGAATCATATCATGAAAGAGAGTCACCATTGCCCGCTGATAGGTTGCCCCAGCATTCTTCAATCCAAAGGGCATTACCTTATAGCAAAATGTTCCCCACGGTGTTATGAACGTAGTCTTCTCCATGTCCTCTAGGGCCATTTTGATTTGGTTATACCCAGAGAATCCATCCATGAAGGAAAACACAGAAAACTGAGTAGTATTGTCTACTAACACGTCAATGTGGGGGAGCGGGAAATAATCCTTCGGGCTCGCCCTATTCAAATCTCAGTAATCAACACACATCCTGACCTTCCCATCCTTCTTAGGTACATGTACGATATTAGCAACCCACGGAGGATAATTTGTCACAGCAAGAAATTCGGCGTCCAACTGTTTCTGTACCTCTTCCTTGATCTTGACAGCCATATCTGGTTTCGTCCTTCTCAGATTCTGCTTGACTGGAGTACAACCCTCTTTAAGCGGCAATCGGTGTGAAACAATGTCAGTGTCAAGCCCGAGCATGTCTTGGTAAGACCAGGCGAAGATATCCACATACTCTCGAAGCAACTCAACCAATCTTCCATTAACAGTGTCTTCCAAAGCAGCCCCAACCTTTACTTCTCGTTTAACATCCTCGGTTCCCAGATTAACAGTCTCAACTTCCTCCTGATAAGGTAGAATAACCTTTTCCTCCTGTTTTAGTAGCCTGGCTAATTCTTCTGGCAGGTCACAGTCTTCATCAATCTCTTATTCGGCTTGATAGATAGGATTGTCGAAGTCATATCGAGCCATAGCTAAGTCATGATGGGTGGAATCTGAACAAAGAAACCTGCATGATGGATGTTTTATGTTTATTATGAGTGCAACAAACAAGAAAACACATTGCCATTTTGATGTGGGTTAATGCAAAAAAAGTAAAAACAGAAAAACAGGGATCAAAATATTTGAATGAAAAAACGTCCTTTATTGATGATAAAAGTAGCAAATAAAACATCCAAGCCCTACAAATAAGTATCACTACGTCTTGGGCAGAACGTAGGATTCAACATAACAAAAAACAAAAGTAAATTACTCCGGGCGCGTCACTTGGATGACTTTCTTGGAAGACCAGTTGCCTAAACTCTGACCATGGGTACAGGGACGGATCCACTCATCCATGTCACCGTCACTATCTCCTTCATCCTCAATAGCATTGACTCTGTCAAAGAAAACGCCGACACTGGTGAAACGGACTGGACCATAGAACTTGGGAGGCTCTTCAAGACGCCTAGGTGGCTTGTAACCCAGTCCATGAGTATCTTGCTTTCTTTGAACATCAATGGCACTGCCCCACTTCTGAGAACCACCAGCTTCAACTATAGCGCGCGCCTCCTTGAAAGAGGACATTGGAACCTCTGGTTGTCTGGGTTGGGCAACCACCTCAGGCTGACTGACTACCTTTGGGGGTTCCTCGGGAATTTTCATAGCTTCAAAGGCTTGGCACAAAGTTTCCTGTATTTCACCATCTACCTCTACATACTTGAAGGTTGATAGGTGACTCACCATGATCTCCTCCTCACCACAAACAGTCACAACATGGCCATACACCATATACTTCAACTTCTGGTGCAGCGTAGATGTTACTGCCCCAACACCATGGATCCAAGGACGACCCAACAAACAGCTATAGGCAGGCTGAATATCCATTATGTAAAAGGTGGTGTTGAAAATCTCAGGAGCCACCTTGATTGGCAGAACTAACTCTCTAAAAACCGACCTCTTGGAGCCATCAAAAGCACGTACCACCAAGTCACTTGGTGTACAGATCAACCCACGAGTATCCAATTTCATCAAAGCCTTCTTCGGCAGCACATTCAAAGACGACCCAGTATCAACTAACACATGCAACATTAAGGAACCACGAAATTCCATTGAAATATGCAGAGCGTTATTGTGATTCCTCCCAGCCGGAGTCAGATCTAAATCGGTGAAACCCAAACCATTACCAGCATTCACATGAGCCACAACCCCTTCTAACTTGTTGACAGATATTTCCTGCGGTATATAAGCCATATTCAAAACCTTCAGCAATGCATTTCGGTGTGCCTCAGAACACAATAGTAAGGATAGAATGGAAATCTTCGATGGAGTTTGGTGAAGTTGATCAACAATCTTGTAATCACTTCTCCTGATCAACCTCATAAACTCTTCTATGTCTTCTGAGAAAGTATCCCCACCTGGCTTTGTCATAGAATTATTTGCTTCCTGCCCCTGTACGGACTCATCCATCATCTGTTTACCTTTGTCTTGTCTTGAACTGCCAGCTTGATCCTCGGACGGAATAAAGACTCTACCACTCCTAGTGATAGCCCCTGCTTCAACAAGATTTTCAACCCATGTATTCACAGCTGATGTTTCTTCCAATTCCTGCTTCTTACCATTAACAAACACCTCGGCCCCATAGTTCCATGGGATGGCCTTGGTACTCTCATACGGGACTGGTCCAGGAACAGTGATAGTGACCGGCGTTGGTCTCACCGGCGCTGATATAGTTATTGTCTTGAACGGAATTGTTATTGTGGCAACATCAATCTCTCTGTCGGTAGCTTTATTCTACTTACAACCCCTGTCAAACTGTAATATCCCTTCACTGATCATTTTCTGAATACCTGCTTTCAATAAATCACAGCCGCCTGGCTGCGACACACATCCTACACAACCTTCATCACAGCTGGGGAAGACCCCTCCCTTCAACAGTCTCTCCTTCACCACACGCAAAGGAGTTTGAACCTCGTTCACATCTGAAATCAGACTCAAGTCTTCACAGTCTTTGATAATAGCATTGACCCTCGGCTCACCGTGATTTGGCATCGGGTTCTGATTCACATTTGGAACATCATTGGAGAAATTGATGGCTTTGGAATCCACCAAATCTTGAACCTGATGCTTAAAAGCTTTACAGTTCTCAATATGATGTCCGGGTGCCCCAGAATGAAACTCACAGTGGGCGTTGGCGTCATAGCCGGGAGGTGGATTACCAGTAGGTGGAGCCAATGTTCTCTTCTGAATTAACTGTAGCTTTAACAAGTGTTGAAATAATTAAGGGTAGGGAAGAGGTGGAGTGTCAAAATGCCTATCACGCCTAGTCAGAGGCTGCGATCGTCGAGGAGCCTAATTTTGTTGTTGAGACACTGCTGGCTGCTGTGGTGCTGCTGGGATGGTTACAGAAGCCACCTGCTGATTGAAGTTCTGACGAGGTCTTTCTTTACCACGATATGATGACACAGAGTTTGTATCTCCCTCCCTCTTCTTATAACCACTGGCATAAGGCTTCTTATTTCCTCCAGATGAGGACCCATCACCGCCTGATATTTTTCCCGCATTAATTCCGCTTTCCACCATCTCTCCTACTAAGATCAAGTCAGCAAACTTTCCAGTCATACACGGTACCAAATTTTCATAGTAATGACCCTGCAGGGTGGCCATAAACATCGTTATCATTTCACGTTCCAGTATAGGAGGTTGAACCCTCGCAGCCAGTTCACGCCACCTCTGGACGTACTCCTTGAAACTCTCATTGTTCTTCTGTGACAAATTCTGCAGTTGTGTTCTGTTCGGAGCCATGTCAGTGTTATATTGATAGTGTCTAATAAATGCCCATGCCAGATCTCTCCAACTACGCACATCCTTCCTCTCTAGTTGCATATACCACTCTAGGGATGCCCCAGATAGGCTATCCTGGAAGCAATGCATCATCAGCTTCTTATTCTTCGCATGCGCAGCCATTTTACTTATGTATGCCCTGACGTGAGTCCTTGGGCAAGACATACCATTATACTTCTCGAAAGTGGGAGTCTGAAACTTGTGCGGGATAACAACGCCTGGAACTAGCCCCAAATCCTCCAGGTCCATACCCAAAGCATCCTGATTTACAGCACCTCTCAGTTGTTCCTCAATTAACCTGAACCTCTGATCATTGTCAATCTGGGGACCAGCATCCCCACCTGGCACAGAGAAAGCATCTTCCTGGAGATCATCATACTGACGGCCATGAATTGCACCGACATTGTTACCTCCCCCTACTATAGTAGGAACCACAACATTTTCTCCTCCGCCCGGAGGGACCACAACACCAGTAACAAGAATACCTCCGCCCGGAGGATCATTCTGAACATTATTACCAGTAACACCAGTATGAAGGACACCGTCCTCATCAATCCTTGCAATCAGTGGCTGAACGAGAGTCCTCAACTGCTCTTGACCTTGAGCAACCCCTTGCATCAAATCCATGAATTGGTTCATGCGAGTCTGCATCTCAGTCATCTCATTTTGTAGCTGATCCATGAGTCTCTTCTGATTTTGTCTGGTAGAATACCGATGAATGTGTTGATCTGCAATCCTGAGATTAGAACAAGATAAGAACACCAGAGATAAACACCTGTTATGCAAAATAATTATGCAAAATGATTATGAATATGCAAATGCAAATGAACATGTTTGAATATTCGCAGGGCGATCCACCCCTTGATTCCAGTTTAACAACAAGATAGAACGGAACTTCTGCTCATATATTAAGAAAACCAGAGGAAAACCAAATGTCAATAATCACAAATCCAATATAACGAGTTTGAACACAATAATCATGGATCCCAACCAACAAGCCTGGTGGTGGTCCAAACAATGAAAGAAAATAGAAAACTACGGCATGTCGTCAAAGCCCACAAGTGTCAATCCCCCCCATCCATTGTGCTTTTTGCTTCAGTCTTGAATTTCCTTAAACAACTTTTTGGTGTCGGGATGCTTCGGTCTCTGAATAAGCTCTTGAATGAGAACGTCTCTCCTATGCATGATCCCTTCCAAGTATCGGCAATGCAACTCTCAAGCGTCTTCTCCAGAAACACCGTCCATGCTAGGACCCTCATTTCTAGGTCTCTTCACTTCAGCTTGGATCTTCAGTTCTTCTATGGAGGCTATGGCTTCATTGAGTTGACCCTCGACTGCTTGTCTCTAGAATACCCCTGATAGGATCTCAGCGTCTTTCTTCTTGAGCTTTAACTTCAATTGATCAATCTGAGCTAGATAATCGTCTTCCTTTTGCTTATTCTCAGCCATGGCAGTTTCTCGGTGAGCATTGAACCTGTGAATTTTTAACAAAGCCTTGTCCAAATCTTCCTTCTTAGACTCGAGAACCTTACTGATATCGTCTAGAGCTTGTTTCATCCTTTGTCTGGCTGTGACCTTGTCAGCTAGCTCCTTTTCTACCTTAGCGAGAAGCTCTGTCTTCAACTTGGCGGTATGAACAGCTTCACCCCGCTCATGTTTTAACTGATAAATCTCTCTTTTTAGCTCACTGTTTTCTTCTCGCAGCTTTTCTTTTTCAACCCACAACTTGTTAAACTTCTCTATCTCAACTGTGGTAGGAGGCTCAATCAGCAAGGGGTAAGACGGTGGTTCTTTGGAGAATGGCAGAAGCTCATCCTCTACCCTTTTCTGAATCCAATCTTCATACGCAGGAAATGTTCTGTTGTTGCTCTTCCCAAAATAAGTCTTCCCTTTCTTATGATGATCTCCCCAAGTATTTGCAGCTCTTTTAACAGCTCAGGATTGATTTCCCCATTCAGGTATAAAGATTCTCGGACCTCCTCGTCTCTTGGTGGCTCTTTCAAGGCCTACCCGAATTGCCTAATAGCAAGAATAGGGTTGTAGTTAATTCCCCCTTTCCTTCCTATTAGAGGCACATTTGGGAGACCTCCACAACTAATCATGATATCTCGGCCCAACAAGTCATGGTTAACCCAAATTAGATTATTTTCCCTCAAGCCCATCAATCTTTTGGACCAATCCAATGTTCCTTGAGTATCTACAAATGCCCCAGATTTGGGAAGACGATCAGCAAACCATTTGTAGAAGACTGGCACACAAAAATAAAGGGGTCCTCCCCTCCTCTTCTCGTTCTTGTAATGCACTGAATAATATAGATCTCCAAGCAAAGTAGGTACCGGATTCTTCATGGTAAATATCCGGACAGCGTGCATGTCCACAAAATCCTTCATACTTGGAAACAACACCGTTCCATAGACACACATGGCCAAGATGGCGTTGAAAACTGACCAACATCTAGCTTTAGCATACACAGCAGCCTGTTCTATCAAAAATTTCACATGAAAGCCTTTACATCCTCCCTTACTGGCAACGTTATTTTTCAACAAAGACAAATCCAAATGCAAAGCCTCGGAAACCTTTCCTAAATCAGGAAGTTCTTTAGAAGGATAAAAAGGAGCCTCTTCTTTAATAGAAACATCCAGGATGAGAGCAAATTCCTCTAATGTCGGAGCCAATAGATAATCAGTGAATAGAAAACAACGCAGGTGAGGGTCATAGAATTGCACCAGAGTGTACAAAGCCCTATACTCGTATTCAGTGATGTTGCGAGCAAAATCCAGAACTCTTCCATACTCTCCTCTAAAGTCTGCCAATACCCCATGTTCTGCCATAGACACAATCTGGTGAACAGGATCCAGAATAAGTGAGGGGAACTTGTACATTATGATGTTCTTTTTCTTCTCGGTACTCATCCTTAATAATCTTCAAAAACCGGAATCAAAGTTAGGATGCAGCCCTGCAAATGAATAAACATGTTAGGATGAAAAATGATGATGCAAATGCACACATGGGATCAAGGATGCCACACAGACTGGACAACTGCTGCACTGAACAACTGCATAATCTCAAAGGTCTGCCCAAATATCCAGAGTACCAACATAACCATAGTACCACACTGATAAATTTGCTGATCAGAAAACCGGGTATGTTGAAGGTCAATGTTACCTGTAAACACCCTGCCCTCTCACATGTGGGTACTAGAAAGCCGAGGATCCTCAATATCACGGGCTCTCAGGTTGAGAAATGATGATACATTCACCATTTCTGGTTTGGCATCATCACCAATCGAGGAGGCCTCAACTGATTCCCCTCAAAAAGAAAACATCCCATGGTAAGTCCTCAGCTTGGGCACTGAGGTCGAGAAGCAATAGTACATTCATCCCTCGGGGTACAGTACTATCGCCAAACGAGGAGTGCTTCCATCGATTCTTTTCCAAAAGGACACCCTATAGCAAGTTCCCGGTATTGGGTCCTCGGATCGACATGTGTAATGGGTTTGCCATTTCTGGTCTGCCATTATCACGTCTCGGGAGGAGTGCCGTTACTGAGTCCTCGGGAATGGTCGCCAGAGTCGACAGCTTTCCAGGTTACATTCAATCATCTGCACTAATGCGCAGGATAGAACATTACCAAAGAAAACCTCGTCTGGATGTGGAGTTTTCATGTATACTAAGTCTGGCCAAATGCCACACGAGTCACACTACTTGCCACGCTAATCCTACGTGTACGCTCAAGCCTGGGTATTGGGCTTATCCCTCAGAACTCCCAACCCACCAAACAGAAGAACAGTGCAGCAGATGATAATAATATACAATGCAAAAAATGCAGTAAAAATAAAATACAACAAATAAAGCAAAACAAAAACAAAAACACCCAAAGAGAACAAAGACACGCAAGCGCTAAGATTGACTCGCTTAGGGATGGACCAACATAGGTCAACCAGAGTCCCCAGCAGAGTCGCCAGCAGAGTCGCCAGCTGTCGCTCCCGGGATTTTCATCCAGGTACAAACGCGAGAGTGGCGCGGAAAACAGAGTCGCCAGCCGTGTAAATTTATCCCAAGAGAGGGAAAGGGAACACTGCATAAACCTGAGGAAGAGGGAAAGGAATGGTCATCGCAACCATAACCTGGGTTCGGGAGTCGGTTATGCGAGGGGAAGGTGTTAGCACCCCACGCGTCCATCGTACTCGATGGGATCCACGCTTGTTGTCTATTCTAAGGGTGAGTTATCCTAACATTTAGGGCTATACTAAGACGGGGGAGGGGAAATTAAGACAGACTCGGTAGGACGTCGACGTCCTAGGCCTACGTACCCCCTTTGTGCAATGGGGAATTCAGAGTCAACGTAGTTCGGACCAAGTTCTTTTTGTATTTTTTATGAGCGACGTGAAGCTCGCGTCCGGCAGTTAGGGTCGATGCCTGTTTGCGACTCAGACGGAAGGTAACGTGCCCTTTTTTAAAATAGCCTTTATTTTGACAATCCCGAAGGACAAAAAGGTTTGAAGTTTGTTTGTGTTTTTTAGGACAGAAGTGACTTGAGTTAGTTCTTAACTCGACTTGAACCAAAGTCTATGACACGGGAACGAATGTGTCGCATGGTCGTCCCCAATGGAACGTATGCTCAACACTCTAGAAGAGAGAAGGGGGACCCCTCAATCTTCATTTCCTATGTTTAAGGCTTGTGTGCAAGGCAAGTTGACCTTATTAAGTATCTTAGAAATTGTTACGAGATGAGGAGTGGGACTCAAAAGAAAAGAAAAAACACTACGGGGAAAATCTATCCTAATGTTATCATGCAAAGATGGCCCTAAGGGGAGGTTTGACAACAACCTAAGCCTAAATAAAATAAAAGATGAGAGAAAGGAGGGTGAGAGTGGACATGGATACTTATCCACACCCTTAAATTACTTACCTCAGCCCCTGCATACAAGGTTAGTACAAAACAGACATAAGTGAAAGAGATGAAACCCAAGAAATGACATATAATGGTGATCAAGTGACCTATAAAAATTCAAACAAGGTTTAAGAACTCAAAGACACAATCCCAAAGCAATGGCACAAGTGCCTTTTCAAACAGATAACCATACATGATCAAGGATGTGCATACAAGAAGATCTCACACAAAGAGCAATTAGACAATTAGCAACACACCTTCTAAAATCACCAAATTAATTATCAACATATCTCAACTGGAAGCAAACAACATGTCCAAAACTCATGCCAAAATTCACAATATAAGTCACTCAAACAATCATGCAAAGTTCAGACAAGAAACATGGCTCAATATGCAAAAAAGGAGGACTAAAATGCAATATGAAATGATTTTAAAAATGAGAGAAAAATATTTTAATGTAATTCAAAATGTTGGTGAAACAACGCAAAAAGAATGTGCTCTAAGTGTTATGTATGATGTGAGAACAAAATTCTACAATGCAACATGTGCAAAATAAAACAAATTCAAAAATAAATTAAACAATTAATTAATTCAGCCACTAAAAATAAAATAAAAATGAAAAATAAAATTTGGGAAAATTTTATAAAATTATACATATGGTTCATGAATTTTTATGGTGATTTTTGGATGCAAATATATATTTTTAAGAATTAAAATGCAAAATGATGCAATTAAATAAAAAATAAAAATATGAAATATGCATGGGAGGTGCGTTTAGTAAGCAATCCACGTTGAGAATGCTAATGGGCTGAAAAAAGGGGGTGTAAGTAGTAGGCCCAAACATTAAATCCATCAGAAAAAAAATAAAAAATAAAAAAATAAAAAATGGAGCACGCGTGGACTTCAGTCAACCCAGTTGACTCACTGTGCACCACCAGATTGATCCTGCGCTCCTCACTAAGTCAATGAAATCAACAAGTAAATGAAACCAAAGGACATGATTAAATGCATATGATAACAAGCATACACGTGCACACATAAGATCACCCAGAATTTAAAATAAAAGCACGTGCATACCATACACCATCATTAATGCGCTGTCAACAATCCAGCCGTCAGATGCATCAAACGTCTCACATTAAGTCAATAAAATAGAATGTATTCAAGATGAGCGAACATGATATCACGTACACGATAACAACCATGGGGTAATGAGCACGCAATCTTTAAAATAAAAACTAAAAATTAAGAAACGTGGCAGCATAGGAACCGTTAGATCAAAGCCATCAACGACTGTAACTTCATCTCCTACCTCCAGCCCCTTCACCGGCCGGAACCCTTACCAGTCGCCGGAGCTAGGGTTCCGGCCACCCTCTCCGGCCACCTGCAATGAAATACAACCCAGAACACGCACGCGAATATACCTTCCTGACCAGAATTCCATGAGGATCTCAAATATCCAATTAAAAATCACAAATAACCATCACATAAAGAGATTCGCATGAAACAAGATTTGGGTTCAAAACTTTAAACACACGATACAACCAAACCATGCGTCCAAACTCAAAGAAAAACACATTAGAATTATCAGTGGGCATCACACATCAATATGCACATTTAAAAATAGAGTTTTAAGATCATGGAAAATTGCACTGACCTGAGATTATGCTACCTTCGCCCTTGCTATTAGCCTCCAATGATGGGTGATTTGTACTCTGTAGATGCCAAGGATAAATGTTGTGAAGGAATTTTGTGAAAAGCCCTTGTGGATTGAGAGATTCAATGAAGAAAATTTTTAGGGTTCAAGCTTTGGTTTTCCTCCAAATCACGTGTATCCCCCTCTAACCCTAGCATGAGTTAGCTTAAATAGACTAGGTTAATCCACTGATCAGCATTTGGGCCTTGTTAATTCTTTGTTTAATGAGTTTTGGATGATTTTAGAAAATTGCATTATGTGAGATACACCCTCTTCGATGCATGTACACCCAAATATTTCATGATGGATCACTTATTTAACAATTGCTAATCACACCTGAATTTGATTTGGGCCTTGAGATGTATTGGTTCATGAGTTTTCAATAATTTGGCAATTTTGCACCATGTGAAATAAGTAATGAATAAGCCATGAAATTTCTTGGTTCCAAGGCCCAATATGATCCTTGAGGAATGTTCTTTGATGTTAGAATGTGACATGAAGCCATGGAATCAATTATAGGTCACTATGTCCCAAAATGCAAAAGTTGTGAAAATGGAACCCTAAAAACCACTTTGCCTTCTTTTGGTCATAACTTGAGGTTCACAAATGATATGGAAATCATCTAGTACTTGTTGGAAAGGGGAGAAAAAGATCTTCAACTTTCATGTTTGAGGAAAATTCATTTGAAGCTTCCTTGATGATGAAAAGTCAAGTTGAATGTAGTGTAAGAACTTGCCCAAAAAGGAAACTTTCAAATTATAGGTCATTTCCATATTTAGTAACTTTTGTATCAACCCTTGATTCTTGATGAATGGTATGAAATTTGACCCTTGAAGACCATATGAGGATGTGAGACCTTGAAAACCTTGAAGAGAACCTCAGAATTTCACAGTTGACTTCCCCTCTCACTGTTGACTTTTATCCAATTCTCCTGATTCCCAATCCATTGGCCAATTGAACTTCTCCTGAACCAAACTGATGGACAATCTTCCATTCCTAGATACTCAGGGACCCAAGGAATACCATAGAATCAAGTCTTACCCAAAAATTCAGAAATAAACTGACTTTATAGCAAACCCTAATCTTGGTACCCTCAGTCTAGGAGGAAATAGCACAGTCTCCAAATCCAAATTCCTCTGAATATGATGTGTATCCTCTCCAACAAAGATAAGATATGCCATTTGGTGATGATAAAAACCCAAGAAGCTTGCCCATTGGGGCAATAAACCCAAGAATCTCAAAACCCTAATTTCTGCACTGGTTAGGAGAGAGTGATCCACTTGAGCTCTCTTGCTTGGCCCTTTGAAGAACATCTTCTCCTCTTGAACTTGTCTCAAGCACCGTGACCCCATGCTAAGAACCAATGATATGCACACATGATAATGCAAAAATGAAATGAAACATAAGCCAGTTAGTACTAAAGGTAGGAGAGCAAATTTTGGGGTGCTACAGGGGGCCGGCAAGGTGTCCATCATATTCAGGAGCAAGGTATTTTCTATCCATAGTCGATGATTATTCCTGAAATTTATGGGTATTCATCTAGAAGACTAAGGATGAAACTTTTGAGAATTTCAAAAGTTGGAAGACTCTGGTCGAAAATCAAACTAGCAGAAAGGTCAAGAGGTTGAGAACCGACAATGGCCTTGAATTTTACAATGAGGCGTTCGACAATTTTTGTGCAGCCTCTGGTATTACAAGGTACAAAACTACTGTAGGAACTCCCCTATAAAATGGTTTGTCTGAAAGTTTTAATCAATCCATTTAGGAAAGAGTTAGATGCATGTGGACTAGTGATGGGTTAAAGAAGGTGTTTTGGGAAGAGGCTGTTTCAACAACAACGTATCTAATAAACAAATGTCCTTCGACTGCGTTAGATATGAAGACACCTGAAGAAGTTTGGTCGGGACATCCACCAGATCTTGACAAACTTAGAGTATTTGGATGCATAGCCTGTGCTCATATTAGGCAAGACAAGGTCGAACCTAGAGCTCTAAAATGTTTGTTACTTAGATACCCTGAAGGAGTCAAAGCTTATAGGCTACGGTGCCTAGAGCCCAGTCACAAGAGGTGTATCACAAGTCGAGATGTAGTTTTCAATGAGGCTGAGATGGCTTTCAAGAAGACTGATGAAATTGGTCGAAGTTCGAAGATATCTGAAGAAGAGCCGGGAAAGGAAGAGATTCATGTTGAGGTGAAGCATAGTGATGTTGAATTGCATGACCCAGATGAAGTCAAAGAAGAAGCATAAGTTGTTGTCGAAACTGAGGAAACTGTAGATGACTACCTGTTGGCAAGAGATAGGTCGAGAAGAGTCATCAAGCCACCTCAAAGACTTGGGTATGCAGATCTTATAACTTATGCCTTAATCTATGCAAATGAGGTTCTGGACGAATAACCTAGAGACAATAAGGAAGTTATGAGAAGTCAAAATAAGACTGAATGACTAAAGGTCGTGGATGATGAGATGAAGTCTCTTCATGATAACCACACTTGGGAACTAATCAAGAAACCTGGTGGAGTCGGGTTAGTCAGTTTTAAGTGGATTTTCAAATTTAAGGAAGGAATCGAATGAGTGACGTCGAAGAGATACACGGCAAGATTGGTCGCAAGGGGTTTCACTCAAAAAGAAGGTGCCGACTTCAATGATATGTTCTCTTCTGTTGTGAAGCATAGGTCCATTCGATTGTTGCTTTCCATGGTGGCACAATTCGACCTGGAACTGGAACAAATGGATGTGAAGACTGCTTTCTTGTATGGATATCTAGATGAAATCATCCTGATGAGGCAACCTGAAGGATATGCAGAAAAAGGAAAGGAAGATTATGTGTGCAAGCTGAATAGATCGTTATATGGACTGAAACAATCTCCTCGTCAATAAAATAGGAGATTCGAAAAGTTCATAACACATATAGGTTTCATTAGAAGTCAATTCGACCACTGTGTTTACTTCAGTTTTCGACCTGGAAATTCATTTGTTATTTTGCTACTTTATGTGGATGATATTCTCATAGAAAGCAACAATGTCGAGGATGTAATGAAAGTGAAGGCTAAACTCAATAAGGAGTTTGATATGAAGGATTTGGGAGTTGCATCCAGGATTCTTAGGATTTTCATCCGGAGAGATAAAAGTCGTCGAGATTATGCTTATCTCAAGAGGCATACATGAAGAAGATTCTCGACAAGTTTGGTATGTCGAATTCAAAGCCTGTTCTAACTCCGAAAAACCCTTAATTCAAGCTGAGTACAAGTCAGTGTCCCAGTACTGAGGTCAAAAGAGCTTATATGAATAGCATGCGTTATGCTAACATAGTAAGTTCTTTGATGTATGATATGGTTTGTACTAGACCCGAAATAGCATATGCAGTAAGTCTTGTAAGCAGGTACATGGCAAATCCTAGAAATGCTCACTGGCAAGCATTGAAGTGGATTCTAAGGTACATAAATGGGTCTCTGAATAGAGTACGTCCTGATTTATGGTGGAGCATGTGGTGAAAATAGTAAAGCAAAATGGAAGGGTATGTCAACTCTAATTATGCAAGTTGTATGGATTCTAAAAAATCTATTTCTGGATATGTTTTCACTATGTTTGGCATAACTATCAGTTGGAAAGCAACACTTCAAAAGGTTGTTTCTTATCAACCACTGAAGCTGAATATATCGCCCTCACTAAAGCTGTGAAAGAAGAATTATGGCATGAAGGTTTTGCTAAGGAGCTGAAACTTCAAGGTCGAGTTATCACTGTTAAATGTGATAGTCAAAGTGCTATACACCTGTCAAAGATTTCATCATATCATGAGCGAACCAAACACATCAATGTGAGGCATCATTTCGTGAGAGGGGTAATCGGGCGTGGAGAAGTCCAAGTGCAGAAGGTTTCAACAGATCATAATGCTACTGATATAATCACCAACACATTACCAAGTTGCAAGTTCTTCCACTGTATGAAGTTGATAAAGTTGCATGAAGGAATGTAGTTTGTTCCCTTGATGTTATAGAGTTTGTTCCAAGGTGGATATTTATGAGATATTGGATTGAACTCTAGTATGGTCAAAGGGTAGCTTCTTGGTTCGACAATTCGAAAGAATCTTAGCATGTCGTTGAAGTCTGTTCACATGTTGTAGTCGAAGTATGCTAGGAGTGTTAGCATGTCGAATTGAGCCTTGGTTGTAAGCCCAATTGTTTAAGTTAGATTGTGTAATGGGTCTGTGTGTAAAAGCCCATCAGGTTAGTGTTGTACCCCAAATTTTGACCCCTTAGATGTCATAACATCTTTTGCATGAGCATCATAGATCAATCACTTATGCATTGTTAACTAACCATTTCATCACCTTTTGTTTGTTTTGTTTCACTTGTAAATCAGGGTTTGTTTCAAGAGACCTCCTCTCCTCAATAATCCAATATGACTTGGTTTCATCACAAGTTCTTCCTCAAAGACCAAGCAAGGTCGTCAGGTCAAGGGTTTGTGTGGTATGGTTTGAGATTCAATGGAAGTTTGACCTAATCTTGGTCAAACAAGTGGTTTATATCAGTATCAGTTTATCAAGCTATGGAAGAGAGTCTGAATTAGGGTTTTGATCCTCATCAAGTCATTTGTTTCATAAGTGTGCACTCAAGGCACGAGGATTAGGGTTTCTCACCCCTGAAGTTCATGATTGACAAATATCGTTCAGTTGAGTCTCCTAAGGCTAGCTGGTTCATGGTGTGCAGTGTTGTTTCAGTGCAATTGAGGTTGTAAAGCCATCAAAGAGATTATAGCAGTTGGTACGTTTCAGGTTGTGTGCAAGTGTTTGGTCATGTAGTTCAGGATTTGTGGTAGTCAAGTGCAGTGGTCAATGCTAAGTGTTGTGGTGGCGTGTTACCTTTACCATTATCAATTCTTATTTTTCTTTTAATCATCCATTTTCTTAACCCATTTCTAAACCACATTTTATTTCAATTATCCACATTTTATTTTAATTATCAATTTCACCTAATTCCATCCGAATCGTTTTCATAGTCCACTTTCCTAATCCATTTTCTAAATTAAACCAATATCCATTTTCTTTTTGTTTCATATCCATCTTAATCCAATCTCATATAAAAATCCATATTATTTTATAAATCCATCATTGTCTATATCTATCCTTTTTGTATTTTTATTAACTATCCATTTTTCTTTATCCATTTAATATTTATAAAAAAAAACCATTCAACAAAAAAACCATTGTCCATTTTCTTTTTTAAGCCCATTTGTTTTCAAAGCCCATGGTTGTTTTCTTTTTACTTTACATGCTCATTTTCAGACGTACAAGGCTTTTGCAAGGAAATATTAATAAAGCCAAATGACAACTTCTCCAACAAGCCTTCCCGCTCCCGGTACAAACCGTACTACCCTACGACAACAGCTGCAAAACCAACAGCAAGCTACACACCCTGCTACCTCTGCTCAATTTCTCACACAACCTGCAAATTGAAAACGACTCATCATCAGCAACAAAACAAAGTGTATAGTACTTGAAAACTTAACAAGCAAGTTTGGTTTATTTTAAAAAGAAAAAAATTGGTTGATAAGAGAGGGGGACTTGGTAAAAACATCGACTTCAGAATCTCTCTCGACCCGCCTTGCCACACAACCTTCTTCCAACTCGCCTCAAAACCTTCAACCCTCAATTACGCCCTGCTTCAACATCATTAGCAACAACCTCCATCAAAACTCAACATTTCCTTCAACCTTCGTTCTTCTTCACGCACCCATTTTCTGTTCTTAATAAACAGAACCCATTCAACTCACAACAAACAACCACAAACCATCCTCTTCGCTTTACTCAAAACCGCCTCAAACCATTTGACCTTTTTCTTCTTCCACAATAAACCATCAACAATAGAACACCACTCAACATCTTCAACCTTTTATCAACGACACGACCCTAATCCTTCTTCAGCCTTTCTCATAACAAGAACCCTACCCAGATCAATTTCAAATCCATAACTGAACCGGAAACCCAGATAGAAGGAGACGAAGAGAGATTTCAAACCAAAACAGAAACCCAATCTGAACTAAGAAACCACAAACCTAGAGATTGAAAAGAAGTCACGAATCGAGTGAGGGAGACGGGAGTGTAACAAGGTAAGGTTGGAATCGATTGATTTCTTGACCTCGTTTTGTCATGGGAACGGAACGATGTTGTTGTTGTTATTGTAACGACATTCTTTCTCCTTCGTTTTCATTCAGGATTGGATTCCACCGCCTCACTCGCTGCACTTTAACCGTTCCTCTCTGAATCATTTTGTTTTTTTAAATGAAAAAAGAAAAAAGAAGAGAAGATGGGTTTCTAACATTTGCTGACACAAGTCCCTCAGTTTATGTCTCTTTGTGGGCTAGGGCTTTAGAGCCCGTCTTGTTTGTTTACGGTTGACGGATGAATGGGCCTCACGACCCATGATGATTCCTTGGGTTCTGTTTTTAAGCCACCCTTCCATAAGCTTTTTGCACCTTGTATCTCCTTTGTTTTAGTTAATTTCATTTCCCTTGTTCGTTCTATTTTTATCAAAAAGGTCTTTAATATTTTGTTTCAGATTTGATGAACTTTCTCGGCAAATATTTGATTTTGACTTTCAACTTCTTTTTTTTAATTTCGATTTTCCATTTTTATCTTTTTGTGCCTATGATATAAAGAAATCACAATTGTTGTTGATTTATCGGAACCTATAAAATTGTGATGAGTATGAGGCCAACATTTTACTTTATTTGTGGTCAATGAAAATCTAAATCTTTATTTAGATGAGACCGATTTTATTTTCATTTCAAGCCCGTTTATTCATTTTTAAGGGCCTATGACATTAAAAGTTCTTGATTTTATTGATTTATTGCAAGTCACTAAATATCTTGATTTGTATGAGGCCGTTTTAATTTTTATTGGTCAATGAAGTTCTAATCAAAAGATTTTCGATTTATCGATTTAAATCATTATTTAGACGAGACCGACTTTATTTCCATTTCGAGCCCACTTGTCTTTATTATTTTTGGGCCGATGATATTACAGAAATCATGACTTAGTTTATTTATCAAATTACTAAAAGTCGTGATATGTATGAGGCCACCTTCATTATTTTATCGGTCGATGAAAGTCGAATATCATAGATTATCGGTTTCTCGATTAAATCATGATTAAGACGAGACCGACTTTATTTCTACTTCATTCTGTATTTTCTTATATCTTCATTTTCATTTTTGACCGATGAAGTCTTTCTATTCATGAACGTTGTTAGCGAAGCGACGAACCTTCATTATTTCAAATCTGTAGTGAGTGATCATTGAGATTTCTTTCTATACTTTGAGATCGTGATAGGTTACCTTCGACTAATCAACGAGAGTTTGTGACTCAAGACGAGGTCTCCACCTTTTCTTTTCGTGTGGCACGATTGTATCGGAGAATGATCATCAATATCATTTCTCCATCGTGTCTTAACACAAAGATTGAATTGTGCATCCTCCTATAGTGTGGTCTTCCTCATAGACCGTGCTATGACGGTTTAGCGCTACATTGGACCCGATTCATCGATCCAATAAATTAATCATTAACCACTGTCTTTACTTTCAGTCAATATATCTTGATTTACTTCGTTCATTTTATCTTGATTATTATACTTGTTCATATTCATATTGTTCACTGTATATTCATATTTGACTCATTTGACCCTCCTTCCAAAGGAAAGTTTTTTACTTTGACTCCTAAGTCACAATCCACTCCCATTTCATCCTTGGCCTCATAAGAGCCGTTTCCATCATAGTTTAGTAATAGGATGGAGTTATCATGAACTCCATGTGATTCTCACTATCATGAGAACTCAATTTACCTTTTACTCAGACTTATAGAGTATCATGAACTTTGTGTGGTTCTCATAATCATGAGAATTCACTTCCTCCCTTCATAACGTAGACTTAGAGAGTTATCGTGGACTCTACGTGAGCTTATTCTCATTCCCTTTGGAACGTTGGCCATAGTCAATGTTTCCTTTTCTTTCACCCTTAGTTAGGTGAACTACGGTTGCTCTGATTCTTCAGTCAGATACATAGGCACAAGATGCGACGTCTTGGCGAGCAAACTTAGTGTACATACCTAGGTCTTTACCTTAGTCTTAGTACAGATTTACCTTAGCAAGCAAACATAACTTAACAGAAACATTAACAAGAGGTTCCTGTAGAGTACTACAGATACTTAGGGTGCTAATACCTTCCCTTAGTATAACCAACCCCCGAACCTTAGATCTCCCCCTTTAGATTTTTCTAACGATCTTGAACCTTTCCTTTGGATAAATCAAAGTCGGTTGTAAAAGAAAACGATGCAAGTTAATTAATATCTTGTTATCCGATTTTCACCGCAACAGAAATGGCGACTTCACTGGGGATTCTTATTTTTGAGGGTTAAGCCTACCTTGTTTTTTTGCTTGTGTTATCTATGTCTTGCTTGTTTACTTGTATACATCTGTGATATCTGTATATTTGTATATATTTGTATATATCTCTGTCTGTACTGGATTTTCTGTGTGCAGGGTGTTACTATTGAGTGGTGAGATAAGTCCTAACCCGGACTTGAGCGTACTTAGGATAGGATGATGGTATTCAAGAAGGCTTTGAGGGAGTCGAATCCTGAAAATTTGAATTGAGAACACCATCACTCAGTTGAGGCCCTCTTGAGAGTCTAGTTATGTCGAACGAATCCGTTCGTGAAAACGTGCTACTCTCAACCTAGGAGCCCATGATATTGAGAACCGTAGTTACCAAACCCCACTTGGCCTTTTAGGATGTAGTGCGGTGACCATGATGGAGTCTATTTCTGAATTGGTTGTCACGCGATACTACACTCAGAAGAGATCCTCTTGAGATTTTTATTGATTACCAAGTCATCTGGGAAATCCTTAAAATCCGAAAGATGGGTTGTCGACTCTGGGAACTTTTTAGAACCCTGTTCTGCAGTTGAAAACCCATAGTACATACCTTCTGGGATGGGTAGACCATGGCTCCATGCTCGTGATCTTCAAACCTAGGCCCTCTCTTGCTTGTGTGTCCATATCTGTGAATATCTGTATATGTTTGTTTGTGCATATCTGTGAATACCAGTGTACATATGTTTGTGCTTGTGTGCTTTTGCGTGTGCATATATCTATGTTTTTGTGTGCCCGTGTTTTGTACATTGCATACATCTCATCGCATCCATTGATGGTTTCAAGGAACTCAGACGTTCTTTTCTTTGCAAAGATTCTTAGAGATCACGGATGTTTAAAACAAAACTCATCAGTTTTCCAAAAAGTTTGCAACTTGCCTTTGAGTTCCTTGAAACCATTTGGCTTGCATTAGCATTGCATTCTCATTGCATGTCATTAGCATTGCATTTGCATTTCTCAGCCTTGAGTCTTGTACGTCCTTTGTCTGTAACCCAGGCGGCTTCCTGAAGCCATCATTGGACTTGAAGTAGCTTTTGAAGTTGTCTTTTCCAGACTCATCCGTTGTGACCACCATGCTGGGACACAGGGGCACTTAACTAAAGATTGTAAGATGCTCGAAAACAAGGTTCAGACTTTATTTGACTCTAAGATGGTTTCATTCACACCTCGAGGCATCCAAATCAACAATCCTTCACTTAATCAGCCAGGTTCATCAGACTCCGAAATGGAAGAAATTGCCGAGAGTGGATGTGAAGATGGTTCTCAGACGGATCTCGACAACCAACGTTGAAGATGACTATCTTAACTTGGCAGATCAAGAAGGAAATTCTAGTTCCCCGAAGCCAGCAAACTTTTGACTGTTTAGCATTTTGTTGCTTTTTCTTTGCATATTTGAATCTGTTTTTGCTTATAAGCTTTGTTGTACTTACAAATTGGCAAGATTAATGAAGTGTTTATGCATCTTTTGATTAAATCCATTCGTTTCACTCATTTATTTTTACGTTCGTGAAAAAAAAACAAACAAAAAATATGTCTTTATCTTGTTTTCTTCCCACTCATCAAACTGATTGTTTAAGCAAAGATTGGGGAGGATGACGAACATATTATCCATAATTGTTGTGGTATGCTTTCGATTAAACCTTGCCGAGGATGTAAGGAATTGTTTCAATTCCTAACACTGGAGAAATAAGGAAGATAATCCCTCGTTAACCCTTTGAGCCTAGAAGTAGGAGTTTTCTTTCTTTATACAAAAAACCCTTAAATCTCAACCTTGGGGCAGGGTAGTTCTCAGTTTAACTTGGTTATGCATTTGAATGCAAGCGCTTCATGCAAGACACCAGTCAGCTCTCTCAAATCAAATGAGTTAGCGTTGTACAAGTTGTTCATCCAAGCAGCAAATAAGGAAGGATCGTTGAAAAATCCTTAATCAAAGAATGAGCCAAGTCCCTTTCAAGGCAAAAGCCAAGAAAGATGGGAAGCCCAAAACTTTGCCTTATACAAAAAACTTGTACAACAGCCAAAGGGGAGTCCTCAAAACCTCAATCAAAGATAAGAAGAGGTATCATAACCTCAACCAAATCAAAAGTAGAGGTATCATAACTTCAACCAAAAAGAAGAGGTCTCAAAATCTCAATGAAGACAAAAAGGAGACCTCATAACCTCAAAACCTCAAAGATTAACCAAATTCTGTGAGGGAGTACTGACTATCTAAGGTGTCTAAATCATCGTCAATATCATCAGCTTGTTCCTAGTCTATAGGAACCTGAATGTATAGCTTAAGTTAACTGAGCTTAGGATTGGAGTTCATCACGAAGATGGGGGGGGGTACCAAACAAACTTTGAGCCTTTATCTTTGTTTCATAAAACCGTGAACCAAGCCACGTTACAACCCTTAAAAGACCTAATTGAGGTAAGGTTGTTTTGAAAGCATACTACAACAAGGTTGATTGACCTGACTCCTAATGATCTTTTCTAGTTGTGTGTGTTGATCACTTTATCTATCATTCTGTAAATGACCAGATCCATTTTGTTTTTAACTTAATCATTCCACTGTGCGTGTTTCATCAATAAAACTTGATTTCAAAAGCTTGCATGAATTTTGCATTAAAATTGCCAATTTTTAATGAACAATACTTGTTTGCAAAACAATTCAACATCAAAGGAATCCCGACAAATGCAGTCAGCTAGGGAATTTGATTTGATAAAGGAAGCTCAATCAGGGGCAACCAAGTGCGAAGAATTTGCCAGTCCACCGTCCCAATAGCCAAGAATCAGGGGCAGAACTCTTCAAAGTTCAGAATATTGGGGCAAGTCTCCCTGAGGTCATCTTATGACAAATGTGGACTCCAATGACCTATCAGTAGGGGCAAGTTTTGTTCCCTAGTCATTCCTACTACAGTGAGTATTTCAAATATGTTTGAACTGGGGTAGTTATGTCAAGGCTCCCGAACCTTTTTCAAAAGTTTGAAGATATTAAAGCATCTGGTGCGTCAATTCTTCTGTGAAATCCTTTTTGATGACTTACCTTCACAATACAGCTAATCAGAAATAGTCAGGTCGAGATTTGGTAAATCTCTAAAGGCCCAATCAGTCTGGGGCATCTCTTTCACAGATCAACCAGTCTGAAGAACTAGTTCAAGGACTTTGTCGGGCAAAAGCAGTCAAACAGGGGCAGTCAGGCTGAAATTCATGAATCTCTCCAAGAGTTTAAAGATATTGAAACACCTTGTATGCCAATTCTTCTGTAAAATCCTCTTGATGTATTCTTCTGACAGACCATGTACTCTGGGGCAGATGAGTCATACAGAATTACTCAGCTTTTGTGGCGTCTCTGCCAGCTCCCAGAAAGTTGTCTCTTCAGCTAATCTTGGCAATTCTCAATGTATCTCTTATCTCCAGTGAAGAAATCAAGCTCATGATGACAATCCTAGTGAATTCATGATGCTATACCAAGTGGAGTACTCTTTCCCCAGAGAAGGTCATAACCTTGAAGTAGAGCTGTTTCATCTGCAAGTTCATCCCCAATAATGGTCCAATCTGATGTGTTTGGCTGGTATCCTTATCGAGATGTTTATTTCATCTCCAGTCTTGCTTCCTTTAGTCTGTTTTGTCAGCATAAGCATAAGCATGGCATAAGCATTCATATGCATTGCATCTTAGCATTTTTCCTGCATGTTTCTGGTGTTTACCTGTTTTGTTCACTTTGGCGTTTGTCTCCCCAAGTGACTGGGTTTGTCAATTCACTCCAATAGAAGTCAGCCCTAGGCATAAAGTTCCCATCTTTTCTGAATTCCCCACAGAGTTTTACCCTCGTGGATGATGGTTGCTTCAGTTATCTTTTTCCACATTCGGATAAGATAAATCCCCAGTTGAGTTCATTCCTCAATTGGAGTCTTGTTTGACCGTTTCTTTCTAGCTTGCTCCTAGACTGAACCTTGGTCCCTGGCAGGTGTGGTTTCTGAACCCACTTTCAAGTGCATTTATTTTGCACTGTGTCTCACAGGAAGAATCTTTACAAATCCCCATTGAACACATGTTTATTTCTCCAGCAGTGTTGTAATGTCAACATCTCTTTGGAATTTATACCCAACAACAAGTATCATTCTCTTGGAGAAGCTTGCTCTTTCATGGCAATAAGTGGCAGTCTCTTATGAGAAACTTATCTATCTCTGGTTTTATTCAACCTCTTTGCAACCATAATGGGTATTCCCCAAGAAGTCTAACCTTAAGTCCAGTCATCACTGGCATCTTTCCTGTTGTTTAAAACCGTTCCTGCTTGAATCGTGCCAAGCTTGAACCCAAAGTCCAATTATCATTGGCACCGTCTTTGGTTTGAATCGAGTCACCTTAGACTTTTAAGATCTTGTTCTTGTTTGAATCGTGTCAAACTTGAACCGAGTCCTTGTTCGAATCGTGTCGAACATTGTCTCTTGTTTTGAGATCTTGTTCTTGTTTGAATCGTGTCAAACCTGAACCGAGTCCTTGTTCGAATCCTGTCGAACATTGTCTCTTGTTTTAAGATCTTGTTCTTGTTTGAATTGTGTCAAACCTGAACTGAGTCCTTGTTCGAATCGTGTCGGACATCGTCTCTTGTTTTAAGATCTTGTTCTTGTTTAAATCGTGTCAAACTTGAATCGAGTCCTTGTTCGAATCGTGTCAGACATTGTCTCTTGTTTTGAGATCTTGTTCTTGTTTGAATCGTGTTAAACCTGAACCGAGTCCTTGTTCGAATCGTGTCAGACATTGTCTCTTGTTTTAAGATCTTGTTTTTGTTTGAATCGTGTCAAACCTGAACCGAGTCCTTGTTCGAATCGTGTCGGACATTGTCTCTTGTTTTGAGATCTTGTTCTTGTTTGAATCGTGTCAAACCTGAATCGAGTCCTTGTTCGAATCGTGTCGGATATTGTCTCTTGTTTTAAGATCTTGTTCTTGTTTGAATCGTGTCAAACCTGAACCGAGTCCTTGTTCGAATCGTGTCGGACATCGTCTCTTGTTTTAAGATCTTGTTCTTATTTGAATCGTGTCAAACTTGAACCGAGTCCTTGTTCGAATCGTGTCGGACGTTGTCTCTTGTTTTGAGATCTTGTTCTTGTTTGAATCGTGTCAAACCTGAACCGAGTCCTTGTTCAAATCGTGTCGGACATTGTCTCTTGTTTTAAGATCTTGTTCTTGTTTGAATCGTGTCAAACCTGAACTGAGTCCTTGTTCGAATCGTGTCGGACATTGTCTCTTGTTTTGAGATCTTGTTCTTGTTTGAATCGTGTCAAACCTGAACCGAGTCCTTGTTCGAATAGTGTCGGACATTGTCTCTTGTTTTTAGATCTTGTTCTTGTTTGAATCGTGTCAAACCTGAACTGAGTCCTTGTTCGAATCGTGTCGGACATTGTCTCTTGGTTTGAGATCTTGTTCTTGTTTGAATCGTGTCAAATCTGAACCGAGTCCTTGTTCGAATCGTGTCGGACATTGTCTCTTGTTTTAAGATCTTGTTCTTGTTTGAATCATGTCAAACCTGAATCGAGTCCTTGATCGAATCGTGTCGGACATTGTCTCTTGTTTTAAGATCTTGTTCTTGTTTGAATCGTGTCAAACCTGAATCGAGTCCTTGTTCGAATCGTGTCGGACATCGTCTCTTGTTTTAAGATCTTGTTCTTGTTTGAATCGTGTCAAACCTAAACCGAGTCCTTGATCGAGTCGTGTCGGACATTGTCTCTTGTTTTAAGATCTTGTTCTTGTTTAAATCGTGCCAAACCTGAACCGAGTCCTTGTTCGAATCGTGTCGGACGTTGTCTCTTGTTTTAAGATCTTATTCTTGTTTGAATCGTGTCAAACTTGAACGGAGTCCTTGTTCGAATCGTGTCGAACATTATCTCTTGTCTTAAGAACCCGTTCCTGTTTAAGTCGTGTCAAACTTGAACCCAAAGTCCAATTATTGTTGGCACCGTCTTTGGTTTGAATCAAGTCACCTTAGGCTTTTATTTCAGTTTGTTCCTGCTTGAATCGTTTCAAGCTTGAACCTAAAATCCATTCATCGCTGGCATCCTCCATAAAGGGAATCATATTTGCTATCTCAACCAGTTCTGGTACATTTTTTATTCGTTAACCTCATTCACAACTAAAAGGTCCAGTCACCTTTCATCATCTGACGCAGAGTTTACCTCTGTCTTTTCTGGCGTTTCTTGAAGATCCCGTTTGAACTCTTCAGTATAGGAAATCCCCAGAAAATATTTGTAGGATGCCTATCCTTTTATTTCAAACTGATCCCCTATGGTGTTCGTGTCTTCTTTCTGGTTTCATGCCCAGTAAGAATGTGTCTTTTCCCCAGTATCGTCCGGTTACTTTTGAACCGCGTCGTCTACCTCCCTGGATCTTTCCCCAGTGGAGAACACCTCTTTGGTGTCCTATCTCCAGTAAGAACTTGTAGGGTTTCCCCTCAGTTTTTCTATCCCCAGTGTTTCCTTGGATTCTCCCCAGTAAGTCTCTTTTGTCTGTTAGCTTGTATACCCAGTGAGTTTACCCCATGGATACTAATCTTCATCCTTCCCCAGTGAAGCCCATCTGTGTTTGGTAGCTCTTTATTCTTTGGTGTCCTGTTTATCTGCATTTCTTGCGCTATCATGGCATCATATCATCATACTAGAAGTTCATGGCATGTCAGCATTTGCATGTCCACCGCTTGTCCTTAGCATCTGCATTCCATCTAAGGGCAAAATTTTTGGTTTGCTATATTTAAACACCTTTCACCTTGATGTCCCGAGGATTTCCATTCCTCGTACCATCCGGTAAAGCTATTTAAATAGGGGCAACTGTTGTACCCCAAATTTTGACCCCTTAGATGTCATAACATCTTTTGCATGAGCATCATAGATCAATCACTTATGCATTGTTAACTAACCATTTCATCAGCTTTTGTTTGTTTTGTTTCACTTGTAAATCAGGGTTTGTTTCAAGAGACCTCCTCTCCTCAATAATCCAATATGACTTGTTTTCATCACAAGTTCTTCCTCAAAGACCAAGCAAGGTCGTCAGGTCAAGGGTTTGTGTGGTATGGTTTGAGATTCAGTGGAAGTTTGACCTAATCTTGGTCAAACAAGTAGTTTGTATCAGTATCAGGTTATCAAGCTATGGAAGAGAGTCTGAATTAGGGTTTTGGTCCTCATCAAGTCATTTGTTTCATAAGTGTGCACTCAAGGCACGAGGATTAGGGTTTCTCACCCCTGAAGTTCATGATTGACAAATATCGTTCAGTTGAGTCTCCTAAGGCTAGCTGGTTCATGGTGTGCAGTGTTGTTTCAGTGCAATTGAGGTTGTAAAGCCATCAAAGAGATTATAGCAGTTGGTACATTTCAGGTTGTGTGCAAGTGTTTGGTCATGTAGTTCAGGATTTGTGGTAGTCAAGTGCAGTGGTCAATGCTAAGTGTTGTGGTGGCGTGTTACCTTTACCATTATCAATTCTTATTTTTCTTTTAATCATCCATTTTCTTAACCCATTTCTAAACCACATTTTATTTCAATTATCCACATTTTATTTTAATTATCAATTTCACCTAATTCCATCCGAATCGTTTTCATAGTCCACTTTCCTAATCCATTCTCTAAATTAAACCAATATCCATTTTCTTTTTGTTTCATATCCATCTTAATCCAATCTCATATAAAAATCCATATTATTTCATAAATCCATCATTGTCTATATCTATCCTTTTTTTATTTTTATTAACTATCCATTTTTCTTTATCCATTTAATATTTATAAAAAAAAACCATTCAACAAAAAAACCATTGTCCATTTTCTTTTTTAAGCCCGTTTATTTTCAAAGCCCATGGTTGTTTTCTTTTTACTTTGCATGCTCATTTTCAGACGTACAAGGCTTTTGCAAGGAAATATTAATAAAGCCAAACGACAACTTCTCCAATAAGCCTTCCCGCTCCCGGTACAAACCGTACTACCCTGCGACAACAGCTGCAAAACCAACAGCACGCTACACACCCTGCTACCTCTGCTCAATTTCTCTTACAACCTGCAAATTGAAAACGACTCATCATCAGCAACAAAACAAAGTGTATAGTACTTGAAAACTTAACAAGCAAGTTTGGTTGATTTTAAAAAGAAAAGAATTGGTTGATAAGAGAGGGGGACTTGGTAAAAACATCGACTTCAGAATCTCTCTCGACCCGCCTTGCCACACAACCTTCTTCCAACTCGCCTCAAAACCTTCAACCCTCAATTACGCCCTGCTTCAACATCATTAGCAACAACCTCCATCAAAACTCAACATTTCCTTCAACCTTCGTTCTTCTTCACGCACCCATTTTCTGTTCTTAATAAACAGAACCCATTCAACTCACAACAAACAACCACAAACCACCCTCTTCGCTTTACTCAAAACCCCCTCAAACCATCCGACCTTTTTCTTCTTCCACAATAAACCATCAACAACAGAACACCACTCAACATCTTCAACCTTTAATCAACGACACGACCCTAATCCTTCTTCAGCTTTTCTCATAACAAGAACCCTACCCAGATCAATTTCAAATCCATAACTGAACCGAAAACCCAGATAGAAGGAGACGAAGAGAGATTTCAAACCAAAACAGAAACCCAATCTGAACCAAGAAACAACAAACCTGGAGATTGAAAAGAAGTCACGAATCGAGTGAGGGAGATGGGAGTGTAACAGGGTAAGGTCAGAATCGATTGATTTCTTGACCTCGTTTTGTCGTGGGAACGGAACGATGTTGTTGTTGTTATTGTAACGACATTCTTTCTCCTTCATTTTCGTTCAAGATTGGATCCCACCGCCTCACTCGCTGCACTTTAACCGTTCCTCTCTGAATCATTTTGTTTTTTTAAATGAAAAAAGAAAAAAGAACAGAAGATGGGTTTCTAACATTTGCTGACACAAGTCCCTCAGTTTATGTCTCTTTGTGGGCTAGGGCTTTAGAGCCCGTCTTGTTTGTTTACGGTTCACGGATGAATGGGCCTCACGACCCATGATGATTCCTTGGGTTCTGTTTTTAAGCCACCCTTCCATAAGCTTTTTGCACCCCGTATCTCCTTTGTTTTAGTTAATTTCATTTCCCTTGTTCGTTCTATTTTTATCAAAAAGGTCTTTAATATTTTGTTTCAGATTTGATGAACTTTCTCGGCAAATATTTGATTTTGACTTTCAACTTCTTTTTTTTAATTTCGATTTTCCATTTTTATCTTTTTGGGCCTATGATATAAAGAAATCACAATTGTTGTTGATTTATCGGAACCTATAAAATTGTGATGAGTATGAGGCCCACATTTTACTTTATTTGTGGTCAATGAAAATCTAAATCTTTATTTAGATGAGACCGATTTTATTATCAATTCAAGCCCGTTTATTCATTTTTAAGGGCCTATGACATTAAAAGTTCTTGATTTTATTGATTTATTGCAAGTCACTAAATATCTTGATTTGTATGAGGCCGTTTTATTTTTTATTGGTCAATGAAGTTCTAATCAAAAGATTTTCGATTTATCGATTTAAATCTTTATTTAGACGAGACCGACTTTATTTCCATTTCGAGCCCACTTCTCTTTATTATTTTTGGGCCAATGATATTACAGAAATCACGACTTAGTTGATTTATCAAATTACTAAAAGTCGTGATATGTATGAGGCCACCTTCATTATTTTATCGGTCGATGAAAGTCGAATATCATAGATTATCGGTTTCTCGATTAAATCATGATTAAGACGAGACCGACTTTATTTCTACTTTATTCTGTATTTTCTTATATCTTCATTTTCATTTTTGACCGATGAAGTCTTTCTATTCACGAACGTTGTTAGCGAAGCGACGAACCTTCATTATTTCAAATCTGTAGTGAGTGATCATTGAGATTTCTTTCTATACTTTGAGATCGTGATAGGTTACCTTCGACTAATCAACGAGAGTTTGTGACTCAAGACGAGGTATCCACCTTTTATTTTCGTGTGGCACGATTGTATCGGAGAATGATCATCAATATCATTTCTCCATCGTGTCTTAACACAAAGATTGAATTGTGCATCCTCCTATAGTGTGGTCTTCCTCATAGACCGTGCTACGACGGTTTAGCGCTACATTGGACCCGATTCATCGATCCAATAAATTAATCATTAACCACTGTCTTTACTTTCAGTCAATATATCTTGATTTACTTCGTTCATTTTATCTTGATTATTATACTTGTTCATATTCATATTGTTCACTGTATATTCATATTTAACTCATTTGACCCTCCTTCCAAAGGAAAGTTTTTTACTTTGACTCCTAAGTCACAATCCACTCCCATTTCATCCTTGGCCTCATAAGAGCCGTTTCCCTCATAGTTTAGTAATAGGATGGAGTTATCATGAACTCCATGTGATTCTCACTATCATGAGAACTCACTTTACCTTTTACTCAGACTTACAGAGTTATCATGAACTCTGTGTGGTTCTCACTATCATGAGAATTCACTTCCTCCCTTCATAACGTAGACTTAGAGAGTTATCGTGGACTCTACGTGAGCTTATGCTCATTCCCTTTGGAACGTTGGCCATAGTCAATGTTTCCTTTTCTTTCACCCTTAGTTAGGTGAACTACGGTTGCTCTGATTCTTCAGTCAGATACGTAGGCACAAGATGCGACGTCTTGGCGAGCAAACTTAGTGTACATACCTAGGTCTTTACCTTAGTCTTAGTACAGATTTACCTTAGCAAGCAAACATAACTTAACACAAACATTAACAAGAGGTTCCTGTAGAGTACTACAGATACTTAGGGTGCTAATACCTTCCCTTAGTATAACTAACCCCCGAACCTTAGATCTCCCCCTTTAGGTTTTTGTAACGATCTTGAACCTTTCCTTAGGATAAATCAAAGTCGGCTGTAAAAGAAAACGATGCAAGTTAATTAATAGCTTGTTATCCGATTTTCACCACAATAGTTAGTATGTTAGATTTCTTATAAATAGCATGCTAGTCTCTCATCTTTGGTGGGTGGTGCAAATCCTAATTAGGGTGAGAGAGGTTATTTGCTATTTTGTAACACTAGTAATCTTGTTTCATAGAGAAAGTAAAGAATAGTAGTTTATACAAGAAATCGATAATACTTTGCTGTTTCGGTATCGTTTTTCACAACAATAAATATTAAAACTATTAAAAAAAATTAAATAAATTAAAAAAATATATGTTAAAATCCCAATAAATTAAAAAAATGAGATTGATCAAAGTCAAAATAATTATAATTAAATTTTTTTATAAATATATAATTATATTTTTTATGTATCATTTTTAATTATTATAATTATATTTGTTTTTTTTTAATTTTGGCCTATTTTTAAATTAGAACTTTAATTAAGTCGGCCTTATGTATAAAAATAACTCAAAATTCTTAAAAGAAAGCCACGAAGCTTCTTATCCTCTTACGTTTTACTCATCATCACCTCGTTCTGAATTTTAAATTTTTTTTTAATGATAACGAAAGCATTAAAATTGATTTTCTCTAAAAAACAATGTGTTGTTTTAAATTTTAGAATAATATATTTTGAATTTGGATAAATACTAAATTCGCCTTGCCATTTGGGAAAATCAGAAGGAAAAAAAATCCTGTAAAAAAGAAACACTGATTTCTCTTGCAATATAAATTTTGTTTGCCCACCTAAGTACATCTTGGATTTTTTTCTTTTTCATTTTATTTAAATAAAGTGGATCCATTTGTCAACTTTTTTAATAAACTAGCAAGATATCCGTGCGGATGCACGGATAAATTTATTTAATACGGTATAAAATATATTTAGATATTAGTGTAAATTTGAAATAAAAATAAAAGAATTAAAAAAAATTCATATTTAAAAATAAAAATTTATCTCACAATTAAAGGTGGTTAAAATAAAATAGATATTGTCCTGATAATGACTCGTGAAATAAAAAGTTAGTGTCGAGCACAATTATTGAGTGATATTCAATTTGTTACAATATAAAATATGTTTAAAAACATATATCAATTTATAATGTGTTGCTTAATTGTAAAATGAACAATAATCATACAAACTCAATTGTATTAAATAATCATATAAAAAAAAGACCCGTGAGATGCTGAAAGAAAAAAATTCACATTTGAAAATTTAAAAAACGTCGCTCTTAAATAAAGACAATTTTTTATTAAAATAAAATAGATATTGTCCTGATAATGATTTGTGAAATAAAAAGTTAGTTGTGTGCACTCTTATTTAATCATATCCAATAAATTTCAAATGATTTACGTAATTATAAAACAAACAATAATCAGATAAATTATGAATATTTTTTATATATAATAATTATAAAATAATTATGCTTTTATTTTAAATAAATTTTGTGTTTTATAATAATTATAAAATAATTATGCTTTTATTTTAGCTCAACGTTCATTTTGGTCCCTTAACTTTAAAAAGTGTCATATTGGTCCCTTAACTCTTCAAAACGTTTCATATTAGTCCTTTTCGTCTTATTAGCGATGGAAAAATTCAAAAATCAGTCGCTAAATCCGTCGCTAATAAGACAAAAGGACTAATATGCAACGTTTTGAAGAGTTAATGTACCAAAATGACACTTTTTAAAGTTAAGGGACCAAAATGAACCCCGAGGTAAAGTTAAAGGATCAAAAAGGGTATTTTGCCAAAAAATAAAATAGGAAAAAGAAAATGGAGAAAAAAAATTAAAATGATAGTGAGAAAGTGTGAGAAAAAAAGTGGGGGAAATTTAAAATTTGAATGAAGAAAAGAAAAGGAAGAGTGAGAAAGTTAAAAGTAAAAAGTAAGAAATGAATGATTTAAAATTGGACATGTGGCATGATCTAATAAGGGATGAGAATGATAAAATGTGAACATTAGTTGATTACTTAAATGTCCTTTTGTTAGTGTAAAAAATTTATAATGAAAAGGGTAATTTAGAGAGTTCATGCAATTGATTTTTAATGGGTTGATAGTTGACATCTCATTTTAATTAATTAATTATTTAAAAATAAATAAATATTAAAAGAGATTCATTGGAGTACACTGTCAATGTAAAACTACTTTACACTGTCATCCAATTAGAATTAATTATTTTGACACATATTTATGGAATTAAAAATAAAACAAATTACATTATAAGTAAATCATTTTAATAACTACTTCTTCCTTGTTTCTCTCTTTTCATATGTCAAAATAACTCATTTTAATTGGATGACAGTGTCAAGTAATTTTACAATGACAGTGTATTCCAATTAATCTCATATTAAAATTAAAAGATTAATTAAAAATTAAAAATTAATTATCACAATTAATTATTCCATTTTGACAAAGAATTCGGTAAACAGCATTCAATCCAAATGCATTGAAAAAGATAATCCAATATATATATATATATATATATATATATATATATATATATATATATATTTCATTTAATGGAGGAGAGAGAAAAAAAACTGATACATAATCTCCACCATTTATTTTAAAATTTAATAGTTCAGATTCATTCTCATGTTTTCACATAAAAATGACATTCTCATATGATACATTCCCTATATATATATGGGTTCATATCCTATGACAATGTCATTTTTATGTAAGAACATGAGAATGAGTATGAATCATTAGATTTTAAAATAAATGATGGCGATTATTTGTACTTTTTGTTTTTCTCTCTCCTCCATTAATAAAATAAATAATGGAGGAGAGAAAAAAAAGGATACATAATCTCCACCATTTATTTTAATATTTAATAGTTCAAATTCATTCTCATGTTTTCAAATAAAAATGACATTCTCATATGATACGTTCCTAATATATATGAGTTCATATCCTATAAGAATGTCATTTTTATGTAAGAACATGAGAATGAGTATGAATCATTTGATTTAAAAAAAAATTATGGAGATTATTTGTGGTTTTTGTTTTTCTCTCTCCTCCATTAATAAAATAAATGATGGAGGAGATAGAAAAAACTCATACATAATCTCCACCATTTATTTTAAAATTTAATAGTTCAAATTCATTCTCATGTTTTCACATAAAAATGACATTCTCATATGATATGTTCCCTATATATATGAGTTCATATCATGCGAGAATGTCATTTTTATGTAAGAATATGAGAATGAGTTTGAATCATTAGATTTTAAAATAAATGATGGAGATTATTTGTGTTTTTTGTTTTTCTCTCTCCTCCATTAATAAAATAATTGATGGAGGAGAGAGACAAAAATTGATACATAATCTCCACCATTTATTTTAAAATTTAATAATTCAGATTCATTCTAATGTTTTCACATAAAAATGACATTCTCATATGATACGTTCTCCATATATATGGTTCATATCCTATGAGAATGTCATTTTGATGTAAGAACATGAGAATGAGCATGAATCATTAGATTTAAAAAAAATGGTGGAGATTATTTGTGGTTTTTGTTTTTCTCTCTCCTCCAGTAATAAAATAAATGATGGAGGAGAGAGAAAAAAACTGATACATAATCTTCACAATTTATTTTAAAATTTAATAGTTCAGATTCATTCTCATGTTTTCACATAAAAATGACATTATCATATGATACGTTCCCTATATATATGAGTTCATATCATATGAGAATCTCATTTTTATGTAAGAACATGAGAATGAGTATGAATCATTAAATTTTAAAATAAATGGTGGAGATTATTTATGTTTTTTGTTTTTCTCTCTCCTCCATTAATAAAATAAATGATGGAGGAGAGAGAAAAAATTGATACGTAATCTCCACAATTTATTTTAAAATTTAATAGTTTAGATTCAATCTAATGGTTTCACGTAAAAATGACATTCTCATATGATACGTTCTCTCTCTCTCTCTCTCTCTCTCTCTCTCTATATATATATATATATATATATATATATATATATATATATATATATATATATATATATATCCTATGAGAATGTCATTTTTATGTAAGAACATAAGAATGATTATGAATCATTAGATTTTAAAATAAATAGTGAAGATTATTTGTGCTTTTTGTTTTTCTCTCTCCTCCATTAATAAAATAAATGATGGAGGAGATAGAAAAAACTCATACATAATCTCCACCATTTATTTTAAAATTTAATAGTTCAAATTCATTCTCATGTTTTCACATAAAAATGACATTCTCATATGATATGTTTCCTATATATATGAGTTCATATCATGCGAGAATGTCATTTTTATGTAAGAATATGAGAATGAGTATGAATCATTAGATTTTAAAATAAATGATGGAGATTATTTGTGTTTTTTGTTTTTCTCTCTCCTCCATTAATAAAATAATTGATGGAGGAGAGAGAAAAAAATTGATACATAATCTCCACCATTTATTTTAAATTTAATAATTCAGATTCATTCTAATGTTTTCACATAAAAATGACATTCTCATATGATACGTTCTCCATATATATGGGTTCATATCCTATGAGAATGTCATTT
This sequence comes from Lathyrus tuberosus, assembly GCA_022829125.1. Classification (NCBI taxonomy): domain Eukaryota; kingdom Viridiplantae; phylum Streptophyta; class Magnoliopsida; order Fabales; family Fabaceae; genus Lathyrus; species Lathyrus tuberosus. The sequence continues at coordinate 11,453,934 of JALAZF010000153.1, forward strand.
TGATGTAAGAACATGAAAATGAGCATGAATCATTAGATTTAAAAAAAATGGTGGAGATTATTTGTGGTTTTTGTTTTTCTCTCTCCTCCAGTAATAAAATAAATGATGGAGGAGAGAGAAAAAAACTGATACATAATCTTCACAATTTATTTTAAAATTTAATAGTTCAGATTCATTCTCATGTTTTCACATAAAAATGACATTATCATATGATACGTTCCCTATATATATGAGTTCATATCATATGAGAATCTCATTTTTATGTAAGAACATGAGAATGAGTATGAATCATTAAATTTTAAAATAAATGGTGGAGATTATTTATGTTTTTTGTTTTTCTCTCTCCTCCATTAATAAAATAAATGATGGAGGAGAGAGAAAAAACTGATATGTAATCTCCACCATTCATTTTAAAATTTAATAGTTTAGATTCATTCTAATGGTTTCACGTAAAAATGACATTCTCATATGATACGTTCTCTATATATATATATATATATATATATATATATATATATATATATATATATATATATATGTTTATATCCTATGAGTATGTCATTTTTATGTAAGAACATAAGAATGATTATGAATCATTAGATTTTAAAATAAATAGTGAAGATTATTTGTGCTTTTTGTTTTTCTCTCTCCTCCATTAATAAAATAAATGATGGAGGAGAGAGAAAAAAAATTAATACATAATCTCCACAATTTATTTTAAAATTTAATAGGTCAGGTTCATTCTCATGTTTTCACATAAAAATGACATTCTCATATGATACGTTCCCTATATATATGGGTTAATATGCTATGAGAATGTCATTTTTTATGTAAGAACATGAGAATGGGTATGAATCATTAGATTTTAAAATAAATGGTGGAGATTATTTGTGATTTTTGTTTTTCTCTCTCCTCCATTAATAAAATAAATGATGGAGGAGAGAGAAAAAAATTGATACATAATCTCCACCATTTATTTTAAAATTTAATAGTTCAGATTCATTCTCATGTTTTCACATAAAAATGACATTCTCATATGATACGTTCCTTATATATATGGGTTCATATCCTATGAGAATGTCATTTTTATGTAAGAACATGAGAATAAGTATGAATCATTAGATTTTAAAATAAATGGTGGAGATTATTTTTGATAAAAATAATATTTTTCTTTTTAAAAATATCACTCGTTAGTCTTTTTCTTTTAAAAATAATAATTATAAAAATAAAACGTATTTAATTATTTAAAAATTAAGATAGGACTACAATATAAAAATATTTATTATATGATTTAAATTTATTTATTTTTATAAGCAAACATTCATTCATTTGTAGTATTAGGGGTACTCCAACCCATTAAACAAAATCATCTCAGCAACTTTTAAAAATGATTAAACACCTACAAACAATCTAGTAGACATTTAAGCCACTCAAAGTAATTACAAATTAATTTCTGTTTGGACCCTAATGACAACCACCACCATGAGAATAGAATAATTCTATCAACAATAACATTAGAATGTCCTACTTCATCGTTATAAATAATTTGATTCCTTGACCCCCAAATGCACCAACACGTAGCAAACCAAATAAGACATACCAATGATTTTGAACATTTCCTTAACAAAATTACAACCTAGGCTATAAGATGATCACAACAATTATCTTCGATCAACCATGGAATCCCAACCCACAAACCAATTTTCTTCCAAACCAGTAATATTCGGGGACAAGAAATGAACAGATGATTGTTGTCTCCGTCACAATTAAAACAAAAAACACACACCTTGTCGTGGAGTAACCACACTTCTGCTGGCCAGGTTTGAGCGGTAGGTAACCTATCAAGCAACATTCTCCAACCAAATATCTTCACCTTCAATGGGATCTTCGTGAGCCATAATAATGACAAAGCAGTTTTGAGAGCACTCTTCAACTCAACCAACCCAGCAGCTTGTAATAAGTTATCATAACATGATTTTACACTGAAAAAAATTAAAAGCTCCTAATGGCCAAATGAAACTATCACAACACCCCATATTTGGACAAAACTCAGACAATAACTCCATTAGTTTAACATATTCCAAACCTAAAACACTACTCACCACCAAATTGCTCAAGCCTAGATCCCAATGCCACAACCTCCCCTCCCACTCCCCCGTGTCCTTCACAACCCCAAGCTTTCTATCAGAAGCTTTATAAAGGCCAGAAAAAAGATATGTTAGAGGAGTATTACCAATCCATCTAGAGGTCCAAAATGGTATGTTCAATCCATCACCAAGTCTACAAGAAATCAACTCTTTGAATCCATCAGCCTCCAAAGAATCCCTATATTCCATCAAGTCCTTCCACCACAGTGATTGTTGACTCGAAACTATTGACACATCTTTAGACAATATTCTTCTAATCATGTTTCCATACCTAGCTTTCAGGATGCCACACCAAATCGCTTTTCTATCATTGATGAATCTACATAACCATTTAAATAACAGAGCTCTATTAGACACACCAGCATCTTTGATTCCAATCCCTTCAAATTCCTTAGGTTTAGACACGAATTTCCAGCTAACCCAAACCATACTCCTTTTATATATCCAATGAGCCCGACCATAAAAACCTTCTCTGGATTGATACAATTTTTCGAATTACTTTGACAGGTGCTTTAAAGAAAGATAGATGGTGGACATGTATGTTTGTCAAAACAGAGTTTAAGAGTGTAATCATTCCCCCAGTAGAAATCATCCTTCCCTTCCATGTTGATAGTCGTGTCTTGAAGCAATTGATAATAGGATTCTAGAAAGATAACTGCCTGATTTCCTTCTACTGTGAGGCCTAGAAATTTGAAAGGTAGGACTTCCTTCTTACAAGCCAAGAAGTGAGCAGCAACCATCATAAAAGATTCCTCCACTTTAACCCCATATAGACAACTCTTTCAATAATTTATTTTCAAACCAACCACCATTTTGAATCCTCTTAGAATAGCTTTCAACCCCCAGGGATTTTCCTATGATCCGTCACACACAAAAATGGTGTTATTAGAAAATTGCAGCAAATTGTATAATACTTCATCATTAAGTCTGAAACAACTAAGAATACCTAAACCAGTTGCCTTTCTTACCACTGAAGCAAGCCCTTCAACCATAAACAGGAGCAAGAAGGGAGACAAGGGGTCACCCTTTCTCAGGCCCCTTGACACCTTGAAATCTTGAGTAGTGCTACATTCACCAAAAAATACATATAGATGGTAAAACCCCCTCCCTTCATCCATTGCATCCATTTTTCACCAAATCCCATAGCCAGCAAAACCTTCTCAATAAAGTCTCAATCCACACAATCGTATGCCTTAGCAAAATTAAGTTTGAATAATAAATAAGTCCTTTTTTTCCTCTTAGCAAAATCAATTAATTCATTTGCAACCACAACCTCATCCAATAACTTTCTCCCATGTATAAAAGTTGTTTGTGTCTTAGAAATCAGCCTACCTATTATCCTTCTAAAGGGAGCAACCAAGATTTTTGAGATGACTTTGTAGACACAACCAATAAGACTAATGGGCCTAAAGTTGTCCAACCCTTGAGGATTTTCAGATTTAGGGATCAAAGCAATGAAAGAAGACAATGTTGCTTTAGGTAACTTGGAAAAACTGTGAAACTCCTTAACGCACTTGAATACACCGCTACCAACTACCTCCCAACACCTCTTCCGAAACTCCAATTTGAAGCCATTTGGACCAAAGCTTTTGTTCCCATCACTATCAAACATAACCTCTTGGACTTCCTCAATAGTAAAAGACTCCTCCAACCTCAAGCTTTCATCCATGGATAATTTAAGCAAACCAGAAAAATCAATGATTGGTCTCTGAATAGAATTCCTCAGGAACTTTGCAGTAAAATGATCCTTAATCGATTTATTAATAGAACCAACATCTTCCAATATTTAAGAACCCCAATCTAATAGCTGAAATTGAGTTTCTTCTAATTCTGCACTTAATCATAGAATGTAAATATCTAGAGTTCAAGTCCCCTCCTTCACCCACTTTGATCTTGACTTTTGTTTAAGGATGCTTTATTTCAAAAGAAAACTGCTCTAGATCTCCTCTTGTGCCTCACTCTTCTTAATCAAGTATTCATCTGTTATTTTACCACATCCCTTACCATGTCATCTTCAATGCCATTTAACATGTCTTCCCCTTCTTCAAGTCTCAAATCCACCCACCCAAACACCTTCTTATTCCACTACCTCAATCTTGTCCTTAAAGTTTTAAATTTTTTATTTAGAATACGTGCAACACTCCCAACCACCTGAATCTAATTCCATTCATTCTTCACAAACTCCAAGAACTCAGGATGATCATATTGTTACACCCCAAAAATTGCCCACTCTTTTTCTAACCTTAACTGGTTTTCTCTTCGCGTTCATCTGCATTTTCCATTAGGTCATAACTCATGATCATACATTTCATTGGTCTTCTAAGACATGGGATCAAGGGGTTCTTTTAATCAAGGTGTACTTTCATGCAAGTTTGAAGCAAAGGTTTGAGCTCACAACATCATGGGTATATTTCTATCAAAGTTCATCCAGCTACATGGTTTTCCTCTACCGAGATTCATCATGTATCCAGTTTATCTGCTTCAGGATTTCTCAAAAGGGACCAAGTGATTAAGGTTTCATCATGGATTTAATTGAGAAGGCCCTGAATCAGGGTTTTGATTCCTTTGAACAACTCAAGTCATTGTTTCATTAGTATGCATCCGAATTGTGGAGTTTAGGGTTTCTTACTCCTTTGTGTTCAAGATGGGCATGTGTCATTTAATTCAGGTTCGCTTGAGGTTATTAGGTCAAGGGTGTGTGCAATGTTGGTTGGAGTGCAGTGAAAGTTTGAACTAATCTTGGTCGGACAAGTGATTTGCTTCGTTATCAAGCGGTCAGGCTGAGTTAAGTTCATCAGTGCTTCATGGTGGAGGAATCATTAGAATTCAGTTCATTTTTTAATTAGGGTTTTGGCGCAGTGGCATTGCAATTCATATCTCAGGTCGTCATTGTCATGGACTATTTTGAAGGCAAGAATGTGATACAATCCCAAAAGTTTCATCAAGGACCAGATTTGTTTCCAATTAGGGTTTGGTGTAGTGTAGTAAGGCTCATAGTTCAAGTTATGGATCTCTGATTTTCAAGACATTTTTGTTTGATCCTTAGTAAAGACTTTGATCTATCAATGAACAAATGTTCGTAAGTTCAAGATTTGACTTATTTCAAAGATCAGATGTTGATTCGTTAGTAATTTCATAATTTCAAAACCCTAATTCATCCAAAGATCCCGTTCACTTCATTTCTCAAGACTAATTCAAGATCTCAGTTGTTTCAAGTGAGAATTAGACAAAGGGTGAAAATTGGCTAATGCGATTTCTGGGTTCACATGGAAGTTCAAGTCTTCATGGTCATGTTCAAGGTTTCGAATTTCATGCCTTTCCGAAAGCAAGATTCAATCTATATTCCAATTTCCATATTCAAGATTCAATTACAAGTTTCAAGTCCATGTCATTTTCAAGTTTATTTTAATAGTCAAGTTTATGTCCTTCCAAATCCATTCAAGGATCAATTTCAATTTTTAATCAAAATTCAAGTTCAATTCAAATTTCAACCAATTTCAAACATTTCAATTTCAAGTGAATTTTGTTTTCAATCCAATTCAAGTTCAACTCCAATCCAATTCAAGTTCATTCCAATTTTCATTTCCATCCAAACTACAAAATTTCGATTTCATGTCAAAGCTTCAATTTTGCATTCAAAATTCAAATTTCAATTCACAACTTCATTTCAAAATTCTACTGCCAAAGATTTTTATATAAGGTTTCTAATCTAATGTTCTTAATTCATAACTTGAAAACTTGAGTGCTGAAGGGCACTTAGCAAACAGGGAAGCTATATGTCTCCATTTGGTTTGGCTGTGAATTAGGCTTATTATCATTTGAATTTGACTTATCATGTTGTGCCATATTATAGTGTCTATAATGGACATTTGTAAATAACTCAATGTAATGTTGATGATCGCTACCTTGGATAGTTTCATTGTTAACTCTATATGGTGCTTCTATTGAAGATGTTATTGATTTTGAAAAAATTATAAAACAAGGGATTTGAATAAGGGATCACAACTTTCAGCTTCCAAAAAAGACTCCAAATAACGTTGAAAAAGTCACAACCTCCACACCAAAGCCAATCAACCAAATCGCACAAGCCTTCACCACATATCAGCTGCAAAAAGCCACTTCCATGAGCTACTTTACAGCATCCACTTCAACCAAGACTGCACAAGGAGACGTCTAAAACCAAGCTTCAGCCAGCGATACACAACTCGTACGACCACAACTTTCTACCATATACCTGCGCAGAAACTTTGCAAAGCTCCAACACCACAACCTGCTACATTATCGCCAAATTCACGAACCGACTTGCAGCCTTCATTCCACATTGCCAACCATCATGTACAGTATGCAGATTAGACCGACCCCACCATGATTCACCAAGGACAAAACGACCTGCACAAAGAACTTTTCAGCAAAACTTCACATTACACAATATTTCAAACGGACCCACACACGACATCCACAATTCACACAACACACAAAAATCATGAATTCACAACCCACCAACCATGTCACAACCACTCTCACGCACAACCTGTAAATGAAAAAGAAAAAAATTGCAAAACGAATTATTCCATATACAATTCCACGTCATAAAATTCATCAGCTACAGTGAATATTCTGTGACAAACCAAAACGACTTCGCACAAACCTCACCTCACTCTATAAAGGAACTTCATTTTCACCCTCAAAGGAGAAGTTCTAGGAAAAAAACCATTCTGCAAAAATCTTCACTCAAATCCCTATTTCAAATCATCCTTCTCAACACCCTTTTCGTTCAACCTTCCTCTTCTTCAACCCACTTCCTTTGTTTTTTCTGCCAAACCCAATCAACCCTCGCCAAATCTTCCGTAAATCAACAACAACCACAAATCAAACCACTCCCAGAACGAATCAGAAAAAGAGATGAAGTGAGAACGAGTTCGAACGAACACAAGCACAAAACGATACAAACCTGGTAACGAACCCATACGGGCATGAGAATGATCTGACCCAGCGAGAACGGAAACGGTTCAGAGAGGAGGTCTTCGCGAGAGAGAAGGTTGCAATGAATTGATTTGTGTCGATATTGTTTCTAAATTTCCCATGGCTTTTGTTTTCATCGTGTTTGGTTTTTTTATTTTGGTTTTAAAAAGAAAAAAGGATGATGATGAATACCGTTCTTGTTGACTCTGTTTCTTAGGAGAACCTGATGCCATTATGTGTGTCATTGTTTTTTTAATACATGTTTGATTCAATGATCCGTTTGGTTTTGTGGGTTGGGCTTAAGGCCTGTTTGGAATTCATGTCACCACCTTTTTTTTTAACGGTGTATGTTTGTGTGGCACGATTCGTTGAGAATGATTCACAATATCATTTCTCCATCGTGTTTTAACACAAATATCGTTGGTTGAACGACCTTCTATAGCTTAATCTTCATTATAGATCGTGCTACGATGGTTTAGTTATATAATGGACCCATCCGATCAAAAATAAATAATCAATTAATTACTAACCACTAACTTTAATTTCTGCTCATTATAAATTCTTGCTTTATCTTTCTGTTAATATATCACTTTTTATATTATCCTTGATTCTATTATTGTTCATAATCATACTATTTATATTATCATGTCGTTCATATTATCTTGTCATATTATTCATATCATTGTCATATTATTTCTTGTTCATCTTATTCGAAAACACAAAAACACGCTACAGATATTGAAACCCTAAAAATGATTAATTGATGGACTGTAGTTACTATCTCAAGCATTGGAGTTTAGACTTTGTACAGAAATCCTAACCTGGGGATTTTGTCTGAATTCTTATTCATTGCTTAGTTTAGGATACCTCGCGCACAAACGGCTTCCTCTTGGGCTACCTGACAATGTTACCTTTTATTTATCACAATCCCGTGTACTTTACATGTATCCCTCTCCCCATTACAATGTAATAGTTTAGTTTCTTTTTATGCTTGCTTGCTTGCTTGTTAAGAAAGATAAAATGAACTAGGCTAGAACACCATTTCAAAATAAAGAACAAATAAGGCTTGATCCAACGTCAAGTCATTTTTCAAAACTCATTAAATTGGTTTGCACCTTAGTGTTTCTCTTCTCATTCTCATCTCTTATTGTAACGCGATTTTTGTGGTTTCGAATCACTATCGCTTGGGTACTACAGTTCAATTCATTGTTTATCCTGTTGAGCTGATTAAGGAAGGGAAATAGATGTCTCCAATTAACCCTACTTGCAAACTGAGATTGAATAGTCAAAACTGTTGGTTTACATATGCTATCAAAATAGTGGGTTCTTCTTTAGGGTTATTCCCTTAAAAATAATGTCTAGGCTATTGGTAAGATGTTAGGTCTGATGCTTTTCGATTGATGTATGAAGGTACGAGATTTTGGGTTTTTTGATTAGTATGTGTGAGGGATATTCTTCTATCTACCTTGTTTTAATGATGTCAACAAATATGTAAGAAATTAGGTTGTAATTTGAGCGGTATCACTTCACGTGTCGGGCATATTGCGTCTAATCATTATCGTTCATGTGTCTAGATGCATAGGACCTTGTCTTTCCCATAAATAAATATCCATTATCATTTTAGTAGTGTCTAGTATGTGTTTCTGAACTTGGTCAGGTGAAAATGCTCAGAAAATTGAATTTCCTGAAGAAATGCAGTTCATGCGCTGACCCTCCCAGTTCATGCGCTAACCTCCCAGTTCATGCGCTGACCTAGCAAATCCTGCGGGAAAACGCACAACTTAAATGACACAAAAACTTGTTTCTATGCGTCGACGCATGGGGTTGGTAGGTCGAAGCATGCCTTCCAAAATCTGTGTTTTTTCACTTAATTTTTTTTCTGTTATTTCTGTTATTATTTTGTGTGGGTCATTTTATTTTTCCTATAAATTGTTTTGGTCATCTCTTTTATTAAAAATAAGAAACGTGAAAAATATATGTCATTTCTCTCTTCATCTTCATCTTCTTCATTGAGTAAACAAACAATCACACATAATCATCTTTGTTTGTGTCGCCCATTGTTCGAAGTGATAACGTTCAGAATTTAGGAAGTGTGATCTTCATTTTCTGGGTTGAGAGCTTGGCAGGTGTTTCTTGAATAAAACCAGTTGGTTTTGTCCTCCAAGAATCAGATTGATTTTGGGTTTTTTTGCACAAACCTTTTCATTCTACAGGGATTCGGCTGGGCGAAGGTAACCGGAAATTAGCGCAATTGTTCAGTTTAGTAGCTGTAATCAGAGGATCGTAGAAGAGAGGTTTGGGTTCTAATTTTTGGTAGATTGCAATTAATCGAGTGAAGGTAACCGAAGAACGGTGAACTCTTTCGGTTTAGTAGCGTGGGACGATAACTGGATCAACCATATTCGAAGGACTTGATTCATCTTGAATCAAGGGACGAGAAAATTCTGCATAAACGATCGAAGACGTTCGACGGTTTGGATGTTCATAGTTTTCTCTTGTAATAAACAATTTGCAACAACTATATATATACATATCTCAATTCCATTTGTGGAGTTGGGGGCAGACGTACCTAAAGCGAGGACGATTGGGGAACTGCCTAATCAAATCGTGTTTGTTCTCTCTCTCCTTAACTCTTTTACATTTCAGTTTGTTCGAATTTGTGAAGTCGCAAGTTATTGAAATTTTTGTCGTAGAGTAATTGCAAGCTGATAAACTGTTTTGTTAAATTGATACAATTCCTTGAATTGTATCTTGGAGCAGCTTTACATTACCCTCCATAGAAATTCTGCACTTAATGTGTTTACGCACACTAGGTGTTTGATAATTTGTTTCAAAGAAAATTTCGAACACGTTGCCTTAAATTGCTTATTACTTTACCTCATTGGATTGGAATAAACATCAAGCAAGTGATATTTTTTTGACTGTGTTTTTTAAGTGTAGTAATCAAACTGAATTTTTTCTCTTCCATACTCATTCCCGATATATTCGTGCATATCCGATCCTTTTAGTAGAAGGTTCGTTGTAGACGATCTATCCAGTGGCTGCTTCCGTTAAACATTTTTAAAAACAAATTTTTGTAATCCAATTATGTGTAAAACTCAAGGGATCTATTCAACCCCCCTTCTAGATCCATAGCCATCGTCTAACAAGTGGTATCAGAGCCTGGTTAATTCTGGTGCTTCGGTAAAACTTCTTGGATCATGGCGAACGAACCTAAAGGGGCTTATAATAGAGCTCCAGTTTTTACAGGCGAAAATTACAGCTACTGGAAGGATTGTATGCGCGTCCAAATTAATTCCATAGATCGGAAGGTTTGGAACATTATTTTAAACGGTCCCATGCAAATTACTATGACTAACGCAGAAGGCGTTGCCATTCCTAAACCCGAAGACCAATGGACTGAGGAGGACGAGAAAAAGTACAGCTATGATTGGAAGGCTCGTAATATGATCATCTCCTCCTTGGGAGTTGACGAGTGTTATCGAGTCTCCCATTGTGAAACGGCCAAAGCCACGTGGGATGCTTTACAAGTAGCCCACGAAGGAACTAATGATGTTAAGATGGCTCGTATTAATACATTAACGCAAGAGTTTGATTTGTTTTACATGAAGCAAGGGGAAACCATTGCGGATATGCAAAAACGATTTACTCATATTATCAACAAATTGCATGTTCTTGGTAAACCAATTCCAAATGAGGTTTCTACTAACAAAGTTCTGAGATGTCTTAACAGGGAATGGCAACCGAAGGTCACCGCTATCAAGGAGGCCAACGATCTTGCTACATTAGACCTCACAACACTTTTTGGTAAACTCGATGAGCATGAGCAAGTGCTCATTGGCTTGGAAAAGCATGAAAAGTACATCAAGAAGGAGAAGACAAAAGATACGGAGAAGAAGTCGATCGCTCTTAAGGCTTCTTGTTCTAAGTCCACACACCAAGAGCTTAGCGATAGTGAAACCAACAACGACGAAGCTGATGAATCCGGTGAAGACATGGGCCTATTTGTGAAGAGATACAATAGGTATGTACGGAAAAACGAAATCCAACACTCGGATAAGAATCTAGTTAAGTTTAGAAAGAAATCTAGAAACGAAGGAAACAAGAGTAGCAAAGCCAAATGATCTTGCTTCAATTGTGGGAAATCCGGACACTACAAACCGGACTGTCCATTGCTTAAGAAGGACAAAGACAAGGACAAGGGTCGTATAAATAAGAAGTCAAATAAGTCAAGACGAGCTTACATCGCTTGGGAAAGCGATAGTGAGTCCGAAAAAGGGGACAGCTCTAGTGACAAAAGTGAGTCCGTAAATCTATGTCTTATGGCTCAACGAAGCAAGAAAAAGGAGGTAAAGCACTCTAAATATGAAAATTCTCATAATATGTCTCATGCTGAATTAATAAGAGCTTTTGATACATTGCACCATGAGGCTAAGGAAGCTTTTCAACGCTTAGCCTCAAACAAAAATCTTTTTAGACACTTGGAGAAAAAGGTTGCCGATTCCGAAAGGAAATTGGAGGATCTTAAAAACTCCATGGTGGATGTATCAAAAACTAAGATTGATGAGAATAAGTTTCCATGGTTCAAGTTTTGGGGTTGTGATACTTGTCATATTTGGCAAGAAGAGGTGAGAACCCTCAAGGCCAAGTTAGACAAGGCTCTTAAGCCTAAAATTACATTTTCTATTGATCGATCACATTATCGAGAAAGCATGAATAATCCGTATCAAAAGTATACGTATGTGATTCAAGATAGTGATAGCAAAGGTAAGTTCCAAATGAACCGTGATTGCTTCTATTGTTGCAAGCTTGGTCATACTATTGCTAAATGTCGTTTTAGAATATTTCTTGTTCCAAAAGGCATTTATCAATGGTTACCCAAGGGCTGTCTTGGTTTCACTCACATTGAAGGACCCAATGAGAATTGGGTACCTACTCTCTCTTGATTGTTTTTGTAGGTACAAAGTCTGGAGACCACCGAAAGAAGATGGGTTCTGGATAGTGGCTGCTCAAGACATATGACCGACGGCATATCTCTTTTCATCGACTTTGTGGCGAAGAAAAAGGGGTTTGTCACCTACGGAGACAACAATAAGGGACAGATTCTCGACAAAGGTAGTGTAGGTAACCCCTCATCTACTACTATCTCTGATGTGCTGCTTGTGGAAGGCCTTAGACACAACCTTTTAAGCATTAGTCAACTATGTGACAAAAATTATAAAGTATCTTTTTCAAAGGATTGTTGCATAGTTGAAGATAGCGACAAAAAGAATGTGTTTAAGGGCTTGAGGGTGAACAACGTCTATATGCTAGACTTAAATAAGGCATCGTTGAATGGAGACAAGTGTCTAGTTGCTATGAATGAAGATTCATGGTTGTGGCATAGACGGTTAGCTCACATCAACTTTGATTTGCTTAACAAAATAGTCTCTAAAGACCTAGTCATCGGTTTTCCCAAAATTAAATTCACAAAGGATCACCTTTGTGATGCGTGTCAAATGGGGAAGCAAACAAGGATCTCATTCAAATCTAAAAATATCATTTCAACTATGAGACCCCTAGAGCTCCTCCATATGGACCTCTTTGGACCATCTAGGGTTAAAAGTCTAAGTGGTAACTATTATGGGTTTGTTATAGTCGATAATTTTTCTAGGTTTTGCTGGACCATTTTCTTAGCAAATAAGAGTGATACCTTTTCGGCCTTTGAACGATTTGCTAAGTTATCTCAGAACAAGTTAAACACAAACATTGGGTCAATTAGAAGTGACCATGTGGGTGAGTTTGAAAATCATTTGTTTGAAGCATTTTGTGATTCCAACGGAATTGATCATAATTTTTCCGCACCACGCACCCCTTAAGAAAATGGGGTAGTGGAACGTAAAAATAGAGTTTTGGAAGAACTTGGAAGGACTATGATCAATGATAGTGGATTACCAAAATACTTTTGGGCCGACGCCATAAGTACGGCTTGTTACGTTTTGAATAGGGTGCTCATCCGGCCTATTCTAAACAAGACACCGTATGAGCTTTTAAAAGGGCGTAAGCCAAATATCTCTCACCTTCATGTATTTGGCTGCAAATGTTTTGTGTTAAACAATGGGAAAGAGACTCTTGGTAAGTTTGATGCCAAGGCCGACGAGGGTATTTTTCTTGGATACTCTCAGTCAAGTAAAGCGTATAGAATTTATAATAAAAGGTTACGTGTAGTTGATGAGTCAGTTCATGTTACCTTTGACGGGTCTTATCCGAGAAATGTCGGAGAAGGTAGTTCTTTTCATGGTACAGGTGTACCTACTGAAGACATACTCAAGGACACTGATAAGGGAACTGATCAGCCTGAAGCAGCGCGTATTGAGGAGGAAAAGGATCACCAACCAGTGAAAAGTGAGGATGATCATCATGCTGATAAAGATGAACTTCCTTCAGCTTGGAAGTCTTCAAAAGACCATCCAATTGACAACATTCTCAGTGATATCTCTAAGGGAGTAACCACTCTCTCTAAACTTAGTAATTTTTGCTATTACTCTGCTTTTGTCTCCCAAGTTGAACCTAAAAACGCTAAGGAGGCGTTACTCGATGAGCATTGGTTTTTTGTCAATGCAAGATGAACTAAACCAATTCAGGAGAAATGAGGTTTGGGACCTTGTCCCACCTCCGCGAGATCATCGAGTAATCGACACCCGATGGGTGTTTAGGAATAAACTTGATGAAAATAGAGTAATAACACGTAATAAAGCCCGGCTTGTAGCGCAAGGCTATAACCAAGAGGAGGGAATCGACTATGAGGAAACTTATGCGTCGGTTGCCCGACTCGAGGCTATACGCCTTTTACTTGCTTATGCTTGCACTAAAAATTTCAAATTATTCCAAATGGACATTAAAAGTGCATTCCTTAATGAGTATATAAATGAAGAGGATTATGTTGCCCAACCTCCGGGTTTTGAATCTCATGAATATCCTGATCACGTCTACAAACTTAAACGTGCTTTGTACGGACTTAAACAAGCCCCTAGGGCTTGGTATGAACGTCTAAGCAAATTTCTACTTGATCAAGGGTATTCAAGAGGAAAGGTTGACACCACCCTCTTTATTAAACGTCAAGGAAAACACTTAATTTTGGTACAAATTTATGTCGACGATATTATATTAGGGTCTACTAACATGACCTCGGTCAAGGAGTTTTCTAGTTTGATGCAGGGGGAGTTTGAAATGAGCATGATGGGGGAGCTCAACTATTTCCTCGGATTGCAAATCAAACAACTTAAAGAGGGAACATTCGTGAGTCAAACAAAATATTGTCTTGAGTTATTAAAACATTTTGATATGCTGAACTGTAAAGCAATAGACACTCCTATGCCTACAAGTGCTAATCTTGATCGTGACGAAAAGGGTAAGGATATTGAGGTAAAGAAGTATCGAGGTATGATAGGATATCTTCTTTATCTTACCGCATCACATCCCGATATAATGTTTAGTGTATGCATGTATGTGAGGTATCAGGCACATCCCAAGGAATCCCACTTAAAAGTTGTTAAGCGCATACTTCGATACCTGTCTGGTACTCCAAAGTATGGGTTGTGGTATTCCAAAGGTAGTGTTTGTTCCTTAGTTGGCTACTCCGATTCCGACTTTGTCAGGTGCAAGGTGGATAGGAAAAGTACTAGTGGTACGTGTCACCTTTTCGCAAATTCCTTTGTCAGTTGGCATAGCAATAAACAGGTTTCCGTTGCTTTGTCAACAGCCGAGGCAGAATACGTTGCCGCCGGTAGTTGTTGTGCTCAAGTCTTATGGCTTAAACAATAATTGCTGATTTCAATTTAAAACTTGAGCGTATTCCAATTTTGTGAGATAACACTAGTGCGATTAACCTAACCAAGAACCCCGTATTGCATTCACGCACCAAGCATATCGAAATACACCATCATTTTCTTAGGGATCATGTAGAGAAAGGTGATGTGATTTTTGAGCACGTTGACACTAAAAATCAACTTGCCGATATTTTTACGAAACCATTAGCTACAAAGCCATTCTTTCACATCTGTAGGGAACTTGGCATTCTCGATATCTAGGATCATGCTTAATAACCTCTTAAGGTAGTGATCTTCACATATATACATGCTTGTTTATTCTTTTAACTAACAATGCAAAGAGATATTTAGCTATATGTGAGGGCTCTTATCGTCATGATGATCAAGGTAATATCGTTCCGATTTATAGATGTTTATCATGTCTTGTGCCATATTAATTACTCTAATCTTGATGTTTATTGCATTTTGAGCACTTATCGTTCATGTGGATATTTTGGTCTATATATGTGCTTGTTTATTTATCTTTTGGAACTTAAATTGCAAAAATTTCATTTCTGGCTCAAGTTTGCATGTGCATGCGTCGACGCATGACTTATGCGCTGACCTAGGATAAACTTTCGGGAAAGCGCATAACCAAATGTTCAATTTTTTAAGAAAATTTATGAATCATGTGCCGACGCACAGATCCATAGGTCGACGCATAAACCTAACGTTCAGATTTCCTTCTTTACTGGGACGCGTGCGCCGACCTAGTACTGCCTATTTTCACTACATATTTTCATTGCACATTGATGTATGTTTATTGCATGTCATCCCATTAGATTTTGTGGTCAATCTCTCCTTATCTTCCTCCATTAAACCTCATCAATACCCATTATTCTCCACTAAATCCTCATCAAAAACCCTAAAAATCAAAACCCCACCAAGAGTAAATTCTCTATATTACTACTACAAGGGTTTCTAAGGGCTGCACATATCTCCTCTTCATTTTCTGCGAAAATCAAGTGTCATCATCTTCTTTCAACTCTTCTTCAACCATGGCTTCAAGAAGAAATCCTAGTAGAAGGGGAACAAGAGGTTCATCTTCACAACCAGCAACAACCAGAATATCATCTTCCCAACAGGTAACTTTTAAGTCTTTAATTTTTGAACGGCTAGCTAATCCTTTTGAGCAACTATTCTGTAACCGTGCGATTATAAGACAACATGGTTTTTATCCTCTGATGGGTCCAGATTTTCACATTCCTGAGATTTCTGAACTTGTGAATTTTCAAAATCTTGGAGAATTTCTAAAATGTGATGATAAGTATAGTGAAGATTTGACTCGGTTGTTCTACTGTGGAATCAAGGGTAAATTTCATGGGGCTGAATTTAAATTTTCTATGAATAATGCACAATTTGAAGTGACCAATGATGTATGGTCTACACTATTTGTATTGGACACTGATGACACTCTCCCAAAGGTCACGGATAAAATTTTTGTTAAGAACTATGAGTTCAAAACTGCTCTGAATTCGATGTTACGGGAACCATATCCAGATGATGTTGTAGCAAGTGGATTATTTCCGAAAAATGTTACTACAGGCCACTTGAAATTTGAAGACCAAATTCTTCAATGGATTGTTGCTCGCATCTTGAGGCCTAAGAAAGGAGGGTACTTAAGAGTTGAGCAGGCAGAGGTTCATCTCATTTATATTCTAAAGAATCGGATCAAGATCAATTGGCCTTACTATTTTGCTTATAGGATGTTCGTTACTCGCAGCTCCAACAAATTTCCTGCACTTGGTTATGCATCTATTGTTGCAAACATTTTGAATCACTTTGACATTCCTGTTCCAAACATTTGTCATATTCATATTACAGCTGAACAACAATTTCTTGCCAAAACCCTTACCATGATGGGTTACTTTTGGGATTCACGAGAGAACAAGTTTACTTATCGACCTCGTTCCACCCATCCTGAACCTGATGAACCTGTTCATCTTGAAGGAAATGATGATGAGGATGCTCCAGAAAATGCTAATCAAGATGATAATGATGAAGATGTGATTATGCAGGAAGAGAACAATGAGGCTTGGATGGGCAATCAACCTGAAGAACCTTCTGAAAATCACGGCTCGGGGCAGTGGCAACAAAATTGCTGGACTGTTTTTGGAAACGCCTATGTTTCTCCAACCTATGGTGAGGACTCTGAATGGCAACAACCTGACAATTCTGCTCCTCAAACTCCACCATCTCAGCATGATCCACAGGCTTTTGAAGAAATTCTTGCTAGGTTGAATGAATTGACTCTTCAACATCAAGAATTTCAAGCTTTGCAAGATACGCGCTACACTGCTCTGGAAGAACGGTTCACCAATCTGTCTAATCAAGTCTCCTCTCACATTACCAACTTCAAAAATTTTGCTAACGCCGCTATGAATCGTTTCAATCAGATGGACGCTAACTTGACTCAACAAAACCTGAACCTGGAAAATAGTCTTGGCAACCTAAACAACACATTGATTGAACTCAACCTACAACTAGAGGATCTCCCACCACCAAGCCAACACTATAGGGGAAGAGGTCATCCGTTTAGGAGGAGAAGGCCATAGAGTTTAGGGAATCATATTTCATTTGTGCTTGCATTTATGTTTTGGGGTTTGTTTTTTTTCCTGTTGCTTAACGTTGACTTTTGCTTCCGTTTGTTTGAACTCTTTCGGATTGAATGTATTGCTTTTAAGTTTTTTGTTCCTTATTTATCCATTCCTAATTTCTACATTAGCTGTATCATATGTGGATACGTGTTAATGTGTGTATGTTGCAAATATGTGATGACCCCTTCGTATTATAGTGTTTTATTTTGACTACCTTCTTTTCTTCTTTTTGATGTTGTCAAATGGGGAGAAGAATAACAACAAGCAGAAAGTTTAACAAGGATTAACCAAGTGTCAAAGACAAGGGGAGCTTTGTTCACGTTGCTCACTCTCAAATTACAAATCTCATGACAACTAAGAAAGTGTTACCATCATCAAAAATGGGGAGTATGTGAGGAATATTCTTCTATCTACCTTGTTTTAATGATGTCAACAAATATGTAAGAAATTAGGTTGTAATTTGAGCGGTATCACTTCACGTGTCGGTCATATTGCGTCTAATCATTATCGTTTATGTGTCTAGATACATAGGACCTTGTCTTTCCCATAAATAAATGTCCATTATCATTTTAGTAGTGTCTAGTATGTGTTTCTGAACTTGGTCAGGTGAAAATGCTCAGAAAATTGAATTTCCTGAAGAAATGCAGTTCATGCGCTGACCCTCCCAGTTCATGCGCTAACCTCCCAGTTCATGCGCTGACCTAGCAAATCCTGCGGGAAAGCGCACAACTTAAATGACAAAAAAACTTGTTTCTATGCATCGACGCATGGGGTCGGTAGGTCGACGCATGCCTTCCAAAATCTGTGTTTTTTCACTTAATATTTTTCTAATATTTCTGTTATTATTTTGTGTGGGTCATTTTATTTTTCCTATAAATTGTTTTGGTCATCTCTTTTATTAAAAATAAGAAACGTGAAAAATATATGTCATTTCTCTCTTCATCTTCATCTTCTTCATTGAGTAAACAAACAATCACACATAATCATCTTTGTTTATGTCTCCCATTGTTCGAAGTGATAAAGTTCAGAATTTAGGAAGTGTGATCTTCATTTTCTAGGTTGAGAGCTTGGCAGGTGTTTCTTGAATAAAACCAGTTGGTTTTGTCCTCCAAGAATCGGATTGATTTTGGGGGTTTTTGCACAAACCTTTTCATTCTACAGGGATTCGGCTGGGCGAAGGTAACTGGAAATTGGCGCAATTGTTCGGTTTAGTAGCTGTAATCAGAGGATCGTAGAAGAGAGGTTTGGGTTCGAATTTTTGGTAGATTGAAATTGATCGAGTGAAGGTAACCTAAGAACGGTGGATTCTTTCAGTTTAGTAGCGTGGGAAGATAATTAGATCAACCATATTCGAAGGACTTGATTCATCTTGAATCAAGGGAAGAGAAAATTATGCATCAACGATCGAAGACGTTCGAGGGTTTGGATGTTCATAGTTTTCTCTTGTAATAAACAATTTGCAACAACTATATATATACATATCTCAATTCCATTTGTGGAGTTGGGGGCAGACGTACCTAAAGAGAGGACGATTGGGGAACTGCCTAATCAAATCATGTTTGTTCTCTCTCTCCTTAACTCTTTTACATTTCAGTTTGTTCGAATTTGTGAAGTCGCAAGTTATTAAAATTTTTGTCGTAGAGTAATTGCAAGCTGATAAACTGTTTTGTTAAATTGATACAATTCCTTGAATTGTATCTTGGAGCAGCTTTACATTACCCTCCATAGAAATTCTACACTTAGTGTGTTTACGCATACTAGGTGTTTGATAATTTATTTCAAAACAAATTTCGAACACGTTGCCTTAAATTGCTTATCACTTTACCTCATTGGATTAGAATAAACATCAAGCAAGTGATATTTTGTTGACTGCATTTTTTAAGTGTAGTAATCAAACTGAATTTTTTCTCTTCCATACTCATTCCCGATATATTCGTGCATATCCGATCCTTTTAGTAGAAGGTTCGTTGTAGACTATCTATCCAGTGGCTACTTCCGTTAAACATTTTTAAAAACAAATTTTTGTAATCCAATTGCGTGTAAAACTCAAGGGATCTATTCAACCCCCCCTTCTAGATCCATAGCCATCGTCTAACAGTATGCTCGCTAGGATTTTGCAATTTTATGCCTACGTATTCCCGAAGCAGGGAAATCAGAGCGATCGTAGTTCCTCCTATTCTATGGGAGGAAAGAGATGTTTTGGTGTCTTGTTCAAAGCCCAAGACGTGAAGCTAAAGGTGGTTTGTATCTTGTTCAAAGCCCAAGATGTGAAGCTAAAGGGTTTTGGCTGAAAGAGAATTTATCATCTCTAAAGAGGAGTTGTTGATGTTTTTATGCTGTGAGCAAGGCACATCTTTGATGCTAAAAGGTTAATTGACTCAACCGGGGTTTTCTTTATACAAAGCCTAAGAGGAGGCTGGAAGTTTGACTTTTCCGGGGAAAATGTTCTTTCTGTCTTGTACAAAGCCCAAGGTTGAGGCTAAAAGGGATTTTGACTCCGTTGAGGAGAATGTATCTTGTATAAAGCCCAAGATGGAGGCTGAAAGGGTTTGACTCAACAAGAGATTACTTTTATCTGTCCTGTAAAAAGCCCAAGACGGAGGCTAAAAAAGGTTGACTCAACAAGAGAGTCTGAAGGTTGATTGAATAAACAAGAGAGTCTTTTATACTCAACAAGAGAGTGATTTGCTGTCTCGTACAAAGCCCGAGATTGAGGCTAAAAGGAGATTGACTCAACAAGAGAGTCTTTTATACTCAACAAGAGAGTGTTTTATATGTCTTGTACAAAGCCCAAGACGGAGGCTAAAAGTGGTTGACTCAATAAGAGAGCCTTTTATACTCAACAAGAGAGTGTTTTTCTATCTCGTACGAAGCCCGAGATGGAGGCTAAAAGGAGGTTGACTCAACAAGAGAGCCTTTTATACTCAACAAGAGAGTGTTTTATATGTCTTGTACAAAGCCCAAGACGGAGGCTAAAAATGGTTGACTCAATAAGAGAGTCTTTTATACTCAACAAGAGAGTGTTTTTATATCTCGTACGAAGCCCGAGATGGAGGCTAAAAGGGGGATTGACTCAACAAGAGAGTATTTTATACTCAACAAGAGAGTGATTTATATGTCTTGTACAAAGCCCAAGATGGAGGCTAAAGGTGGATTGACTCAACAAGAGAGTCTTTTATACTCAACAAGAGAGTGGTTTTTTATATGTCTTGTACAAAGCCCAAGACGGAGGCTAAAAAGTGATTGACTGAACATGAGAGTCTGGAAAGGTTAGCTCTGCTAGGGAGAATCATTTGTACAAAGCCCAAGAGGAGGCTGCCTTACCGCTGTGGATTCTGGAGATCCTGAAGCAGGTCCAAGTATGGGGAACTCTCCTGAGAGAGACCGGGGTTTCTTCCTATGTTTGGAAGGAACTTGAGAATGTCTTTGAGACTCAAGGGTCTTAGACTGTCCAAGTCTAGAGTTTTATCTATTGTACAATTCCTAAGACGAGGCACAGACATTAAGGGATGAGTACCAACCCTACAACGGCCGGTGTTTTTGACGCTGGAAAGACTGCTCTAGCAAAGGATGACTAAGTTCTGTCTTATACCTTTAAGAGGTCGTCTGGTTCCTTGTATTAAGCCCAAGAGAAGGCATGAGAACTTTTAAGAAGCCGACGGGTCCTTGTACAACGCCCAAGAGGAGGCAGGGATGCTTTTAGGAAGCCTGTGGGTCCCCAAACCAAGAGAAGTTCAAGAAATGCAATTCACATAGAAGAGATCATTCCAGGAAAGTTTGAGAATTTGGAAGAAACTCAAGAGATGCCATTCACGGAGAAAAGATCATCTCTGGGGAGTTAGAGTTTCTTTGACAATTTCTAAGGGTGATAGTCTGAGAAAAGGTTCATCGAGAATACTGCCATGCTCTTTGTTCCATATTGTTTAACCCCAAGAGAAGGGAAGACTGTATCTGGAAATCCTACAGGGGATCTAGTTTTGTTTGTATTTAAGAGTGACCAACAAGGCTTTACCTAGTGCTAGATGTAGTTGCCGGGGAGAACAATAAATAACTATACTAGTATTACACAGTGGATATGTGACAAGTATATAAAAGAATTGGAAAGAAGACTTACAGTGAAACTGCCCCACAATACAGTTATATATATGAAAGAGGTAAAGGAAAGCGGATAAACACTTACCAGTTGTAGAACTTCCATGCTGTTTGGTTAGTTGTTCAACAAAGAATGTTTTGATAACAACATATATTCAAAATCAAAGGAGAAAGTGCTTTGAAAAGATTTTTGGGGCTTACAACTCGAGGAGAGGCCCAAGTTTTAAGGATGATTGCACCGTTGTTTAAAAAACTGTATAGAGGGACTTATACAATACGTGAGGCCCAAAAAGTTTTTATGTACAAGGAGATGCGTCTTACACTCTATTAGAGGCCCGAAGATTTTGAATAAAAGAAATGGGGCTTATAACACGAGGGTAGGCCCAGATGATTTGTTTTTGAACTGGCGATCGCGCCGAGATTCTTCTTTTAACGCAGAGGGACTTATACAATGTCTGAGGCCCAAAAAGGTTTTGGTTAAAAGGGGATTGGGTCTTACACTCTATTAGAGGCCTAATAATTTATTTTTGTACAAGTGGTGGGGCTTACAGCTCAAGGAGAGGCCCAAATGATTTTTGTTAAAAAGGCGACGATTGTGCCGGACTTTTTTTACGGTATCGGGACTTATACAATACACTGAGGCCCAAATTATTTTGGTTTTAAAAAAGGGTTGGGTCTTACACTCTATTAGAGGCCCAGAGAGTTTGAAAAGAAAAGAAATGGGGCTTACAACATGAGGGTAGGCCCAGTTGTTTTTGTTGACAAGACGACGATCACGCCGCTCACTTGAAATTGTTCAGAGGGACTTATACAATAAATGAGGCCCGCAATTGGTTTATTTACAAAAGGATTGGGACTTACACTCTATTAGAGGCCCAAAGTGTATTAAAATGATTTGTTTAGGGTGATTAAGATCAAAACCCTAAATTAATTCCAAAATGTATTTTAATTAAATAAAAACTTAATTAAAATGATCAAAATTATCAAACATGTATGACAAACAAGTTGTGATCTTGGATTAATGTTTGAAAAATCATGTTTATATCCACAAAATGATTGGAAATCATTTAAGTTTGGAAAATCAAGGGAGAAAAAACATTTTAAATGTTGAAAAACAAATAAAATATTAATTCTTTGCAAAAATATCAAACATAGGAAATAAATAATATTTTTGGGAATTTTTGGCAAAATAAAATATTTTAACATTTTTGTGAATTATTAAAAAAAGAATCAACTCAAAATCATAAAATTCAGAGAGAAATTAATTTTTGAATCAATTAAATAAAATCACAAAATTCAAATATTTGAATTTTCAAAAAAGGCGCCAAGAACAGGGCAGGAACACGCGCCACCCTCTGTTTCTGCAAATTTGCATTTTCTATCCAATCTCACTAAATACTTGATGATGTCATGCAATCTACATATCAATCTGCTCGTTTTCACCTCACGATCATGTCTATGGTCTTTAATTTCATTTATTTTAAGCATGGAATAAGAAATCAAAGAGAAACCTCAAGAACCCTAAAATTTGCATGAAGGCTCAGAAATTCCATACACGATTCAAACAAAGCAATTTATTGAGGGTAAACACTCTATGCATGATTATGAACATATGGCCAAATTATTGTGCAGCAAAATATGCATGGATCATAGAGTTAGAAGTGCTCAGGCTTACCTCTTGCAGCTGGTGATCGTGTTTTGTGTTAGAGGTGTTGCAAGCTGGTTTCAATGATTTGTACAGCTTCCTTAGGTGCCAAGTGATGTGTCTGAATGCTTGGAGTGGTTTGAAACAAGCTGA
Source organism: Lathyrus tuberosus (assembly GCA_022829125.1). NCBI lineage: Eukaryota > Viridiplantae > Streptophyta > Magnoliopsida > Fabales > Fabaceae > Lathyrus > Lathyrus tuberosus. Next base: position 11,477,377 of record JALAZF010000153.1, read on the forward strand.
AACTTGAGATGGTACCTCAACTGCACCTCTGTTAAGAACTTGAGCAGTTGGCAAGTGATTTTGTGATTTTGGTGTTTCATATGTTATGTGAGTGTTTGGATCACTTCTATATGATGTTTATGAGGTGTGTGTGCGTGTGATTAGTTTGGTTGGAATAACTCTCAAACTCAAAACCCGATAGTGACTTGCTTTGGATGGCAAATTTGGAAGTTAGAAGGTGATTTTGAGGAAAACATCTGTTTGATGGCTTTGGTGTACTCAAACTGAGCACAAATGAGCTCTATTTTAGTAGAGCAAGTTTGTTTTGCAAGCAATAGTGAATGGCAACTGCTACAGAAGTTTGGCTAATGTTGATCAATAGGAATCCAAGTCTCCTCTAGCCATGACTAGAGGTTAGAGCACAGGCTGCTGGTTCCCTAGTTCTTGGATAAGTCTTGAATGAATTCAGTTGGAAGGGGCTCAGTCCATACCACCTTGGTGCATCCATTAAATGCTCCAAACCAAAATTGGAGTCTTGTCCCTCTTTTAGGCATTTCTAGGTTTGGCATGCTACTTTTGGTTCCAAGGATTTTGGAGGCTGATGGATCAATGTTTGTCCCTCCTTGGTCTCCCCCTGAGGTGTTCAGATGGATAAAATTGTTTGTCATTTACAAAATTTGCTCAAATCGAGCAAAATGCACAAATCTGCCTTGTTATGACAGTTGCAGCAAGGCATGTTGCCATTGTCATAACTCTTAGCTCAGGTTGAGTTTGATGGGGTTCTTGGCCATTTTGGAAAGCTCTTATATGATACAACACATGTGTGATCATAGTTTGTCTTGATAATTTTTGGACCCAAGTGAAAAATCCCCCAACTTTTGGAAAAAAAAACAAGACAGATTCTGACTTAGTAAAAATTTCACTAAGTGTTGGAAAAAGTGGCATTTCATGTTTTCAGCCATTTTGACCCAACCATAACTCAAAATCTATGATGAATTGGAATGAGGCGTAGTTGACACTTTTAAAGTATGCCATGAGAGCTACAAATCCATCTTTGGATCAGCCCAAATGGTTGCTTGGATCTCAAGTTATGATCCTTGGAAGTTGGTACCCTAGCCACTTTGTTCCATAACTTAGAAAATTTCTAAGTTTTTTATGGTTACCCCTTTTACAAGTTATCCCACTTTTCTTGATTTTTCTTGATGGATGATGATCCCAATCACATATTAACATCATTTTGGGGTCACAGAACCATAATTGTGAAAAATCTCAAAAAGTCAAAGTTGACTTTTGTGCACAGTTGACTTTTAGTCAAATGAACTCCAAACTGTGCGATCCTCTATGAAATCAAGTCCTTGACCTAAATCAAACTTGATGGATTGATTTTATAGGTGTTATAGGGTGTATTGAATCATGTCCCAAGGTTTGGGAGCATGCCTGGGTCAAAAGTCAAAGGCACAGTTGACTTTTCCCGTGAAACCCTAATTGTGGTTCTAATGAATTTGAAACTTATTGATCAAGCTTCTTGGATCAATCCATTGTTGCAAATGGATCAATGTAGTGTGTTAGAGACCCTCAAATCCTCTCTTTAGGTCTTGGCTCATGCTTTGTCCCAAAAGTCAACTTAGGGGTGAATTAGGTCAAGAAACCCTAATTCCCGATTTTTTTTATGAATGCATCCCCTGAGGCAAAATTGACTTGATGATGGGGTTCCTGATGCCCCTTGGAGTATTTTGGGTTGTGCTTTGAAGTATTGGCTCATGCCCAAAGGAAAATTTCCATCTGGAGGCCTTGGTCGACCAAAACCCTAATTTGGTGACATTGGCTATCTTGAGGCTTGATCCACTTGGAATGTTGCAACTTTTTGCTTGATCCTTGATGTGGGAGTCCTCTTGATCCATTGTGAATTTTTGAGAGGCTAGACAAGTTGAAGATCATGTCATTCCTTGATTGATCCTTTGTCTAAGAGCTTTGAGAGGGCTTGAAACGCTAAATTTGATTGTAGTGGATGCTCGCCCATCTTTGGGGAGACTAATGAGGTATAATGGTCCATCCATATTATAATGATGAATTGCACAATGATGGGGAATCTTAGTGGTCAAAAGTTGGGGTTTGACAGATGCCCCTATTTAATCTTCTTGGACCCAAAGGTATGAATGGCGAAGGTATTCGGGCATTCGGGGTGCAAGAGGATTAAATATCGGAATAACCAAAATTTTGATGGTGGTTATGAATGGTAGATTACGCATTCATCTTCTTTTGCTAAGCAATGATGCTTAGAAAAGGTAAAACTTCCCCTCGATCCTGGTTTCCTACCGAGGAATTGGTCTTAGTTGCTGATGTAAACTTCCCCTCGATCCCAGTTTCCTACCAAGGAACTGGTCTCAGTTTCTGATGTAAACTTCCCCTCGATCCTGGTTTCCTACCAAGGAGCTGGTCTAAGTTTCTTTTGTAAACTTCCCCTCGATCCTGGTTTCCTACCAAGGAACTGGTCTAAGTTTCTTTTGTAAACTTCCCCTCGATCCTGGTTTCCTACCAAGGATCTGGTCTCAGTTTCTTTTGTCAATAAACATTCTTGACAAGGGACGCCATTTGATGGGAAAAAGTTTTGATGTCAGACTTGCTGGGGGAACCCATTCGTCTGAGTTGTAGAGGTGTACAAACTTCTCTGTTGGAGATGCTATTCGTTGACTCTACTGGGGAAAACGAGTCTCTTTAGAGACTGCTTTCGCTTGGAGTTACTACATTATACTTTTCTCGGGATCTTCTCAGAGAAATGCCATATGATGTGATCCAATTTTAAGGTGCTGATGACCTTTTTGTCGGTGGATTTTTCGGAGAAAAATGGTTGTATTGCCGAATCTCTGATTAAGAGGCTTTCTCTGGGGATTTTCCTTAATCCAGGAAAGCGAAGACATCATCTTCAATGGCGAAGAGTGACGTTGGCTGAAGGTTCTCTGGCCTTTCAGAGGTTCAAGTTATCAAAGTACTCAAGGGACCCACTTCAATCCAGCAGCAAAGTGGAGGAGCGGTTGGTCAGATGCCACCTTTCCCGACGAGGAAAGAACTGACAAATCGGTTGAAAAGACGTTTATCACTAGGGAACAAGACCGACTAGAGTGATAGTGATTCAATATGAATATGAATGTAAATCAATAATGCATGATGTATGTATGTATATGCTGACAAAACTGACGCGACATACGGACTAGTGGATGAACACGATTGGATACTCGGCCACAGCGGGAGATGAAAAGTATCGCTGGTTCAAAAAATAGCAATTCTGCCTTGCTTAGGAGGGATAGTCCCTGTTGGGAGCTACGTTGGTCGGGCTTAGGAGATGAGAACTCTGTCGAGGGTGTCGAACGAAACATGGTCTCTGACACAGTTGATCCTTCATCCAGGCGCACTGGTTGAGAAGGAGTAATTTGATTCTACACTTTGAAGCTCAATTGCTTATGGAGAAACGATCGATGTTCTTTCGATGTTCAACAGTCAAAAGAAATTGCCATCTTTATTTTAAAAGCAGAAAAAGTTTGATAAGTAAATTCATTTTTGTTTCATTTCAAGAATCGTTAATCATGTTAAAATGTCATTCCATAAAGCAAAAACAAATGAGAATTATAAACAAAAGTACAAGGGCTCAAATTTTATTGATAGGATAGAAATCAGAAAAGCGCGTGATTCCATAGAGTATTTACAAAGTTTAGAAAATGGTAATTTAAGGGAAAAGGGCTATATTGAAACATAACGACCGCTATCCTTTTACCAACTTTGAATTCTGGACATCCTGAGCTTTTGTCGAAGATGACCTTGACTGGAGTTTTCCTGACAGATGGTGTAACTGCCGCTGAGGGATTTTCCCCTTAGTTGGACGTAGTTACTTACCATTAATCCCTAACTTTTGCCTGGATTTTACTTTGAGGTTTCCAATCCATCAGGATGATTTTTGCTTATGTCTCTAATTTTTGCCTGGACCGCCCTTTCGGGTTTTCAATCCACCGAGACGATTTTTTTTTATTTAGGCGAAGTATTTCTTGACTACGTCAATATTTGTGGGGTAGGCTAATTCCTCTCCGTCCATGGTTGCGAGTCTCAAGGCGCCGCCTGAGAAGGCTTTCTTGACCACATAAGGGCCGTCATAATTCGGAGTCCATTTTCCCCGCGAATCAGTGAGGACTGATTGTATCTTTTTGAGCACGAGGTCTCCTTTCCTGAAGACGCAAGGTCAGACCTTTTTGTCAAACGCCTTCTTGATTCTCTATTGATACAACTGACCATGGCATAATGCCGTTATTCGTTTTTCTTCGATCAGATCCAGTTCATCGTGTCGACTTTGACACCATTCAGCTTCTGTTAGCTTAGCTTCCATCAATATCCGGATTGATGGGATCTCTACTTCTATGGGGAGCACTGCTTCCATGCCATATACTAGAGAGAAAGGGGTTGCCCCTGTTGAAGTGCGGACAGACGTGCGATAACCGTGAAGAGCAAAGGGTAGCATCTCGTGCCAATATTTATAGGTTACAACCATGTTTTGAACAATCTTCTTGATGTTCTTGTTAGCCGCTTCTACCGCTCCGTTCATCTTGGGTCGGTAGGGAGATGAGTTATGGTGTTCGATCTTGAACTCAGCGCACAACTCTTTCATCATCTTATTGTTCAAGTTAGATCCATTGTTAGTAATGATCTGGCTTGGAACACCATAACGGCAGATGATATTATTTTTGATGAATCAGACCAACACTTGTCGGGTTACATTGGTGTATGACACTGCTTCGACCCACTTGGTGAAGTAGTCAATGGCTACTAGAATGAACCGATGACCGTTTAAAGCTCTGGGTTCGATCATGCCAATCATGTCGATTCCCCATATGGAAAAAGGCCACGGGGAAGAGAGAACTTTGAGATGCGTTGGCGGTACATGGATTTTGTCTGAGTATATCTGACACTTATGACACTTCCTCATGTACTTGTAGCAATCGGATTCCATGGTCAACCAGTAGTACCCTACTCTTAGAATTTTTCTCGCCATTGTGTGTCCGTTGGCATGAGTACCAAAGGATCCTTCGTGAATTTATTTTATCAGCAGGTCTGCTTCTGGTCTGTCGACGCATCGGAGCAAGACCATGTCAAAGTTTCTCTTATAGGGTGTATCACCGCTCAGAAAGAAGCTGCCTGCTAGTCTTCTGAGGGTCTTTCGGTCTTTTCTAGATGCCCCAGGTGGATACTCTTGTTTCTGAAGGAAGCATTTTATATCGTGATACCAAGGTTTGTCGTCTATGACTGTCTCAGTCGTGAAGATGTAAGCGAGCCGTTCAAGGCGCATTATGTCAATCTTAGGTATGTCGTTCCATTGACCTACGCTAATCATGGAAGAGAGAGTGGCTAATGCATCAGCCATGTGATTCTCTTCACGAGGGATTTGATGAAACTCGATTTTGTTGAAGAAGGGCAACAACCTTCTTGCGTAATCTTTGTAAGGAATCAGTCCTGATTGGTATGTGTTCCAATCTCCTTTGATCTGATTGATAACCAGGGCTGACTCGCCATATACGTCCAAGTTCTTGATCCTTAAGTCGATCACTTCTTCGAGACCCATGATACAAGCTTCCTATTCGGCCTCGTTATTTGTGCATTTGAACGTAAGTCTAGCGGTGAAAGGAATGTGGGTACCCTGAGGTGTTATGATGATTGCCCCAATTCTGTTTTCGTAATGATTGACAGCTCCGTCAATCATTCGTCCCCATTGGGAACTTGGTTCTGGCCCTTCACAGGGTAGTGGTTCATCGCAGTCTTTCATTTTTAGATACATGACATCTTCGTTTGGGAAGTCAAATCCGACTGATTCCTGATCGTCAATCGATTGATGAGCCAAATGATCGGCTAAAACACTTCCCTTAATGGCTTTCTGAGCATGCTACTCGATGTCATATTCTGATAACAACATTTGCCAACGGGCAATCCTTCCCGTAAGAGCAGGCTTTTCAAAGACATACTTGATTGGGTCCATTTCTGAGATTAACCAAGTAGTGTGACGAATCATATACTGGCGAAGACGTTTGGCTGCCCAAGCCAGAGCACAACAAGTTTTCTCAAGCATCGTGTACCGAGTTTCACAGTCCGTAAACTTCTTGCTCAAATAGTAAATAGCAGACTCTTTCCTTTTTGTTTCGTCTTGTTGGCCAAGTACACAACACATCGAGTCTTCCAAGACTGTTAGGTAAATGATCAGTGGTCTTCCTTCCACCGGAGGTGATAGAATCGGTGGGTTCAACAGGTATTCCTTGATACTGTCGAAGGCGGTTTGGCAGTCATCTGTCCAAACACAGTCCTGATTCTTCTTAAGTAATTTGAAGATTGGCCCACATGTCGCGATCATGAGAAATATGAATATGGAAATGTAGTTCAAACGTCCCAGGAATCCCCTAACTTGTTTTTTAGTCTTTGGAGAAGGCATTTCTTGAATGGCCTTGACCTTGTCAGGATCGACCTCAATTCCTTTCTGGCTGACGATGAACCCTAAAAGTTTCACTGAACGGACACCGAATGTGCACTTATTGGGATTCAAGCGGAGTCTATATTTTCTCAACCGCTCAAATAGTTTTGACAAGTGGGTCACATGCTTCTCTTCTGTTTTAGATTTGGCAATCATGTCATCGACATATACCTCGATTTCCTTGTGTATCATGTCATGAAAAAGAGTAGTCATGGCCCTTTGATTGGTTGTCCCGGTGTTCTTCAAACTGAACGACATTACCTTGTAACAAAATGTGCCCCATGGGGTGATGAACGAACTTTTATCCATATCTTTCGGCGCCACTTTTATCTGATTATAGCCCGAGAATCCATCCATGAAGGAGAAGACTTTGAACTTTGTTGTACTGTCAACCAGAATGTCAATGTGTGGTAAAGGAAAGTCATCCTTTGGACTAGCCTTGTTTAGATCCCTGTAGTCTACACACATTCTGACATTTTCGTCCTTTTTCGGAACAGGTACTATGTTGGCTAACCATTGAGGATACTCCGATGTGGCGAGAAAACCCGCGTCAATCTGTTTCTATACTTCCTCTTTAATTTTGATGGCCATGTTTGGATGAGTCCGTCTCAACCTCTATTTTACTGGCGGACACTTTGATCTTAACGGTAGATAATGTTCCACGATGTTGGTATCCAACCCTGGCATATCCTGGTAGGACCAAGCGAATACATCAGGAAACTCTTTGAGAAGCTTTGTCAAACTTTCTTTGACAGTCGGACTGAGCAGTGCCCCAATCTTGACCTCTTTTCTCTCTTCCTCTGAACCCAAGTTGACTGTTTCCAACGGCTCTTTGTGAGGTTTAATGGACCTTTCCTCTTGTCTGAGTAATCGGGAGATCTCCTTTGGAATTTCTTCGTCGTCTTCTTCTTCAGCCTCAAATACCGGGACTTCAAAGTTGGGAGAAGGCATCGGATCGTATGTTTCAACGGGGTTTAAAACAAGCAATCTGCATGACGTGATGATTTGTGTTTAGAAGAGATAGAGAGAAATTCAAGAGTGTGTGTAGTGTTTTTTTGAAAACTGCTTGTTTTTATTATTTGTTGTTTTTTAGGATTACCATTTTCTGAAAAAGCAAAAAGAGAAAACAGTAATTAATGCGGAAATTACAGAACGACATTATTTTATTTATGAACTTGGTGATTCTTGAAACTACAGCCCTATAAAACAAAACTCTGTCGCTTTGGGCAAATCGAAGAGGTATTTACAGAAAAGTGAGCCCTATCAAAACATCCATTTCACCTGGGCAGGGTGAAAGGTTAAGATAAAGACGGAAATTACTTTGACTTATGAACAATCTTTGGAACATCGACAACAACCCATTGGCGGCGAACTCCTCGGTGAATCACAATGTCTGGTACCTTCCTTGATTTGTCTTCAGAAATAACGCTGATTTCTGGTGGAGCAGGATCATTGGAATCTGTCTCCCAGGTAGAGTTCTCATAGGAGGATTCCTCTGTTGTATTTTGTATAGTGTTTGTGCTCTCAGGTAGATCTCCCCATCCAGTTGGATGAATGTCTTCGAGCCTGATACAAGAGCTTTCGGAAGCTGTGTATTTGACCATGAAGGTGTATTTGCCGCTCGGTTGTCCCAAGGTGTCCCATACTTCTTTGGGACTGGAGAAGTCATCTCTCTTGATGACATTGACCTCGGGAAAACATAGTTAATGAATTCTAGTCCTGCAAACTTTGCAAATTCATCGTCGCGCTGGACGTTTTCTGAATGGCCTGAGTGTTGATCCCATGATATGGTGGGGACACAGGTATTTTTTCCAATGACGCTCAGCTGATTTTCATTGTTCGGCTGATTTTCTAGCCCCAAGTCTCATGGGTACGACTTCCAGATAGGCAGGCCATCCATCGGGCCATAATAGTCGTGGTCAAAGTTGTCTTTCATTAGAGTGTCCTCCTCTAATGAGTTGGGTGGAGCACGACATGATTCAGGATTACAATCTCCGTATATCATTTCGACGTCTGACCTTGGTATAAATCTCGGACTCTATGCGGGATAGCAAAAGGGCGTAGGCACCTCTTCCTGAGACATATAACTGTCCTCATTAAGATAGGACTTCTATTCTTCATCTGTATTGGAGGGATCTCCCTCGTTGATGGTATGTACTTCTTGAGACACTGGGTGACGGAAACCTCCACTATGGAAGAAGCCCTGAATAGGATGAAGACTTTCATCTTTAGTAGCAGTCTGAGTACAGATTGAAGAAAAACCAAGACCCTTCTTTGTTTTATTATTAGTAGGAATGACAAGCTGTCCCCATCCGTTTGCGTTGTTACTCTCGATTACTTTGAGAGCATCTTTGTACGAGGAAATGGACGTTCCTCTTTCTGTTTGGTTGTCATTACTCACTGAAAGTGCCTGGAACTGGGTTCCAACAACCTCCTCGGGTTCTACACAAGTGGATAATGCAAGGTTACTCACGATCAAGGCTTGTTCCCCACAGACCGTGACGAGTTGATCGTTCTTGACGAACTTCAGTTTTTGGTGCAGTGTCGAAGTGACTGCCCCAGCCTGGTGTATCCAAGGTCTTCCTAATAAGCAAATGTATGTTGCCCGGATGTCCATGACCTGGAAAATGACTAGGAAAGTGTGATAATCGATGGTTATGGGAAGTTCGACTTCCCCGATAACTATTTTTCTAGATCCGTCAAATAATTTGACGACGACCTCACTGCCTCTCATCGGAGATCCTTTGAATGATAGTCGCATTAGAGTGGACTTCGGCATGACGTTGAGAGCCGATTCGGTGTCTACCAGTACGCTGGCTAAAGCATTATCCTGGCAGTTGACTGTAATATTGAGTGCCATGTTATGACTTTAGCTTCTTCCGGCAGTTCCTCATCACTGAACCCTAAGCTGTTGCAGGAAGTGATGTTAGAGACGATACTGTCGAATTGTCATATTGACACATCCTGTTCCACAAAGGCCTGCTCTAAGACTTTCTATAGAGCCTCTCTATGGGATTAGGAATTGAGTAAAAGGGATAACACAGAGATCTTTGAAGGAGTTTGTAACAGTTGATCAACAATGTTGTATTCACTCCTTTGGATGAGATTCAGCATCTCATCATCGTTCTTTGAAAGGCTGGGATCACTGGATTGACCGACTGGTGGATTGGGAACTTCCGTTTGAGGTTCCTTTTCTCTGTTAGGTTCTCCAACTCCTCTGTTGAAGATTCGACTGCTCCGTGTTACTCGACTGATGTCTGCAATATTCACCATGGAGGGTAATGGAATTTCCTTTCCATTCTCAATTTTTGTTACACCGTATTTGTAAGGGATCGCCTTATCATATTTGTCCGGTAGCGGTCCCGGCAGATAGATAACTACAGGAGCCTTCTGATTTTTCTGACTGTCGTGAGCAACTTCAATCAATTCCTGGTTAAGAACCTTCGATTCGTCAAGTAGAGGGATGATGGTACAAACATCTTTGGTCCTTTCATGATCAGAGATTACGACAACATCCTTAATCTGATCAGTGAAATAGTCTGGCGTCCAGTTGATAGACCCCGAAATCGAATATTGTTGAATCTCTTTGCGGTCCAACTGACTCTGAAGGGCTGTTCGCACGAGGTAACATCCTTGATTATTTTTCGAGCAGACTCTATAGCGCTCGTAGTTATGTGGTGGCACTTGGCCACGTCCGCTTTGAATGCAGTGTAACCTCACCAGGTCTATTTCCATAGATCGGACATCCTGACTTTGATGCCTAGTAGGGTTCCCGTTTGTCACACTGATTTGTTGCATGTCTTCATCCATATAGATCGGAAGCCACCAGTGGTCTAACAAGTGCTGTAAAGTTCTTTGAACGAGAGTGCACCCTTGGTTACTCTCACAACATACTTTACAGCTCAGATAATCATGTGAAGTGAGAAAACCGAGTTGGACCTGTCTGGCGTGTAACTCCACCAAGCTGGTATTCATCAAACGAATATCGAAGATTTGAATCATGTTGATCTGATAGGGATTTCTATCACGGTAGTCCTGGATCCATCCAAGATCCATCTGACGCTGGAGGGCCTCTTGTACGAAAGAGCATCCCTGTTTGTTTACCGAGCAAGTCAGACAGGAGTCGTAATCATGTCGTGGCAGATTATGATACTTGCTTTGCCTTGAGTGCATTGCCACCAAGTTGACATTCATTGCACGGATGTCGTGGTTATGAATGATGTTGGAACTTGTATAAGTCATGTTAACTCCACGAACTTGATGCTCTTGGATCCATCCGAGATCCAACTGTTCCTATAGAGCTGAGTGCACCACAGAACATCCCTGATTATTTTTAGAGCAGATATTACACTAGTGATAATTATGAGATGGCACATGTCCGTATCCACTTTGTCTACAATGCATCTTGACCAAGTTGGCCCTTAATAAGAGTACATCATGAATTTGATAGCTGTTGATAGACTCTTCTTCTATCAAATTTATTGCGGCTTTCTTATGTTGAGGTAGCGGGGTTGTGAGAACATTCGGATTCGTATCTTTGAAAGATAAGACCCCGCTCCTAACAAGCTTTTGCACATCGGATTTGAAACTGATACAATTTTCTATGTTATGCCCTGGTCCTCCTTGGTGGTAAGGGCAAGTCTGATCCGCTTTAAACCAAAAAGGCGGATTTTTCGGTACTGTAAGAGGAGACCTGGTTTGGACATGCCCCTTAACCAGTAAGAGTGGAAATAATTCTGTGTACAACACCGGTATAGGGTCAAACACTGGTGGTCGCGTTGTACGATTGTTGTTGTACGGAGGACGAGCCTGCTGAAGAGGCTGTTGTGTCCTTTACTGAAATTGTTGTTGAATCAGTTGGCTCTGAGCAACCTGAGGTTGATACGTAGGAACAAGCATAGGTTTAATAGCAGGAGTTACAGCTACTACTGGTTGGTATCGTCGCCTTTGCTTTCCGAGAGAGATATTACCAATATCTCGCTCCTTTTTTTTAGGGAGAGCACTACCGTATCGTTTTGTATTACTTGATGATCCAACGTCTTTAACTAACCGTCCTTCTCAGACTGCTTCCTCAAGACGAACTCCCATACCCACCAACTCGGTGAAGTCACTGGATGAACTGGCAACCATTCTATCATAATAAAATGAGCTTAAGGTTTTAAAGAAGATCTTTGTCATCTATTTTTCCTCAAGAGGTGGACAAATCTGAGCGGCAATTTCACGCCATCTCTGAGCGTACTCCTTAAAGGTTTCCTTGTCCTTTTGTGACATCGATCTGAGTTGATCTCTGTCTGGTGCCATGTTCAGGTTATACTTATATTGTTTAACCAAGGCAGCGCCAAGATCTCTGAAAGTGCCGATCTTAGTGCGGTTTAAACCCATGTACCATTTGAGTGCGGCACTGGTTAAACTATCCTGAAAGTAGTGAATTAGTAGCTCCTGGTTCTTTGTCTGAGCTGACATTCGTCGAGCGTACATCACCAAGTGGCTTTGAGGGCAAGAGTTAACCTTGTACTTTTCAAAATCAGGTACCTGGAACTTGTGCGGAACTTTCACATTGGGGACCAAACAAAGGTATGCGGCATCCTTTCCAAATAAATCCTGACCGCGAAGGGCTTGCAGTTCTTTCTGCATCTCTAGGAATTGTTCCTGGAACTCATTCATTCTATCGAACATACTTTCGTTTCCACCAGAAGGTATCTGTGGAATCTATCCTTCCGGGACAGTGTGTACCACGGGTGGTGGTATAGTTATTATGGCCGAGACTCTCCGTGCCTCCCAAAGTTTGTAACCTTCAGGAGTTGCTGTCATGCCCCTGGCATCTTCGTTTTCCCGAAGTTTGTAACCTTCAGGCCCAGCGGCTCCTACTGAAGTTTCCGGATCTTCAGTGATCGGCGGAATATATCCTTCTAGGATATAGTTAATAGGCATGCCCCAGGGACGATCTTTCAGTATTTTGTACCTAGGATCATACTTTTCCACTATGGGCATTGATGTGATCTCTGAGATCACAGTCCTTTGTTGTTGCATCTGAGCTTCTGCTAGAGCTTGCATGTCATTATGAAGCTTTCTCAGATCCTCTTTTAGAGTGTCGATCTCTTCTCTCAACTCTCTGTTCTCTTCCTCGAGATCATCCATCTTTTTCTGACGATTGGCTCGAGTATTGTATGAATTAGACAGTTTGACTCTAGAATAGAGATGCAAACGTGAGATTCATAGGTAAGAAGAATGCGTTACGTGAGAATGATGAATAATATGCAATGATTATATTAATTGTATATATTTTTCGTTTATTCAAAGTAAACTTCGACAATTAGATTGCAAATATCAAACAGTGGGGAAACCCCGTTTTATTGAATTCAAAGATTGAGGAAATGGAAATACAGTAATTTGCATAGTGCTGTAAAAGGAAATCTAAACTTATGGGTCCCGAGTCCTCTCTGAAGCAAGCTCAGGTGCGGGTTCTGGTACTTTCCTTTTCTTTGACCGGGGCTCTTGGGCCGTTGTCGGATCATCATTCCTTTGCCACGTGAAAGGAGCGAGCAAACTCCTTTGGTCATCCTAATTTTCAATAGCATGTTGCTCCAAAATCTCAATCAGAGCGTCTTTTTCTCTCAATAGCTGGTGTATTTTCTTACACTCCACATTGAGAATACGATACTTGGTCCTCTAAGACCTCTTCTCGTGTTGAACTTTGTTGAGAGTCACCTGAAGTTTTTCCGTCTTAGACATAAAATAAAGGACAGAGTCTCTTAATGGAAGAACTTCCTGACGAGGGTAAGGCATCCTCAACTTGAGAGCTCTAGTTTGTACCCAGTGGAGATAAGGCTCCACCGAGACACAATCTGGTTTTCCTAGAGACTCTCTTCCTTTCCTATGAACGTGTTTCCAGGCATGCACTATTTCCGTCTTTAGTGCCCTGTCGTTTCTCCTTCCTTGAAGAAAAGACCTTCCAGATGAGCATTACACGGGACATGCCTCATCGGGTATCCGAATTGACGACGAACTAAAATTAGGTGATAGTTGATTCCTCCCTTAGTTCCTATAAGGGGTACATTTGGGAAATTTCCACAACGGTCAATGATCCTGATCCTGTCATAGATTTGATTGTACCAATCGATGTCAGAGTTAGTAAGAGACATGATTCTCTGCGACCAACGTAAAGTATTCTTTTGATCCCAAAATGCAGCAGACTTGGGTAAGTGGGAAGTGAACCATTTGTATAGCAGGGGTACACAACATATGATCATTCCTCTGCTGTATAAATTCCTTAAGTGTACTGAATGATAAGCATCTGCGAGCAAGGTCGGTACAGGGTTTCCAATCAGAAAAACCTTAATGGCATTGATATCTACAAAGTTATCGATGTTGGGAAACAAAAATAACTCGTAGGTGAGCAAAACAAAGATGCTCTCGAAAGCAGCCATGTTCCCTATACTAGCAAAGTATAGAACTTTCTTTGTCAAGAACTGGGTTGGCAAACCCTGGATTCCACCCTTAGTGGTCATGTGAGTCCTGTCTTCTGACTCGTCTAAATAGATTGCCCTTGCAATGGTTTGATCCTTTGGAATTTCTTCCAGTCCAGAAAAGGGAGCTTGGTCAGTGATGTGCAAATCAGTCAGGTGAGAGTACTCCTCTAGTGTTGGTGCTAGTTGATAATCCGGGAATGTGAAACAATGATAGGCCGGATCATAGAACTGGATTAGTGTGGACAGGATTCCTTCAATTACATGAAACCTTAATAGAGATAGCAGTCCCCCATACTTGGCTCTGAAAGCCTCGGGGTTGGTGATCATTCTCGCCATACCTCTTAAATCCTCTAGTTTTGGAACCTTGAAGGTGTACTTATGAGTTTTCCTTCTACCAAAATCCATTAGCGCAATCTCTTTATCTGACATTTGCAATCATTGTCTTAGTTTAATTTGAAAAAGAGAGACTAGAAGAGAAAAATTTTCTTTTTTTTTTAATGTTTTTTAATGAAATGTATGAATGCAACACACAAAAACATAGAAAAAACATGGGGTCAAAGGGTCGGTGTCATGAAGTCAAGGCTTTACCCATCCCCAAAGGTTTATACTGGTGATTTTTTGTACTTGTCCGCAAAATCATTGACCCCTCTTGGAATAACAATAGCAAGCAGATCGCCAGCTAGCTGATGTATCTTAGAGTGATCTCAAATGAGGGTAGTATCGCGTGACAACTATTCCCGATAGCTTCCGCACTACAAAATGGTTTCAGTCTACTAAAAACCTCAGCTTCTCAGATAACCCAATCGACCACACTACTTTCAACAACCGAAGTCGTATAGGCAATGTATCTGCAAAGGGAGTCTCCACTGAGTTTGATGGTCGACCGAGGACTCTTAACTGGGATTCACTCCCCGCAAGATTACCCGTATAATTCCATCACCTATCTTAGGTGTATACTCAATCTTTCCACATGCGGCATCACACGCATTCCCATTAGCAGAAAAATAAACAAAGATATCAATTAGAAAAAGCAGTATATATATTTGTCTTAATCATCCTAGACCTCTAGTCTTATGATCCTATACAGGCAATGACTCCCCAGCAGAGTCGCCACTTTTCTGTGACATTTTGCGAACTTAAGGTTTCATCCCTTGGGAATGCAAGAAAGAATGCCTCCCACTGTGGTCGCCATTTTTCTGTAGCGCGATTTTTGTGGTTTCGAATCACTATCGCTTGGGTACTACAGTTCAATTCATTTTTTTATCCTGTTGAGCTGATTAAGGAAGGGAAATAGATGTCTCCAATTAACCCTGCTTGCAAACTGAGATTGAACAGTCAAAACTGTTGGATTACAGATGCTATCAAAATAGGGGGTTCTTCTTTAGGGTTATTCACTTAAAAATAATGTCTAGGCTATTGGTAAGATGTTAGGTCTGATGCTTTTCAATTGATGTATGAAGGTACGGGATTTTGGGTTTTTTGATTAGTATGCTCGCTAAGATTTTGCAATCTTATGCCTACGTATTCCCGAAACAGGGACATCAGAGCGATCGTAGTTCCTCCTATTCTATGGGAGGAAAAAGATATTTTGGTGTCTTGTTCAAAGCCCAAGACGTGAAGCTAAAGGTGGTTTGTATCTTATTCAAAGCCCAAGATGTGAAGCTAAAGGGTTTTGGCTGAGAGAGAATTTGTCATCTCTAAAGAAGAGTTGTTGATGTTTTTATGCTGTGAGCAAGGCACAGCTTTGATGCTAAAAGGTTAATTGACTCAACCGGGGTTTTCTTTATACAAAGCCTAAGAGGAGGCTGGAAGTTTGACTTTTTCGGGGAAAATGTTCTTTCTGTCTTGTACAAAGCCCAAGGTTGAGGCTAAAAGGGATTTTGACTCCGTTGAGGAGAATGTATCTTGTATAAAGCCCAAGATGGAGGCTGAAAGGGTTTGACTCAACAAGAGAGTACTTTTGTCTGTCCTGTAAAAAGCCCAAGACGGAGGCTAAAAAAGGTTGACTCAACAAGAGAGTCTGAAGGTTGATTGAATAAACAAGAGAGTCTTTTATACTCAACAAGAGAGTGATTTGCTGTCTCGTACGAAGCCCGAGATTGAGGCTAAAAGGAGATTGACTCAACAAGAGAGTCTTTTATACTCAACAAGAGAGTGTTTTATATGTCTTGTACAAAGCCCAAGACGGAGGCTAAAAGTGGTTGACTCAACAAGAGAGCCTTTTATACTCAACAAGAGAGTGTTTTTCTATCTCGTACGAAGCCCGAGATGGAGGCTAAAAGGAGGTTGACTCAACAAGAGAGCCTTTTATACTCAACAAGAGAGTGTTTTATATGTCTTGTACAAAGCCCAAGACGGAGGCTAAAAATGGTTGACTCAACAAGAGAGTCTTTTATACTCAACAAGAGAGTGTTTTTCTATCTCGTACGAAGCCCGAGATGGAGGCTAAAAGGGGGATTGACTCAACAAGAGAGTCTTTTATACTCAACAAGAGACTGATTTATATGTCTTGTAAAAAGCCCAAGACAGAGGCTAAAGGTGGATTGACTCAACAAGAGAGTCTTTTATACTCAACAAGAGAGTGGTTTTTTATATGTCTTGTACAAATCCCAAGACGGAGGCTAAAAAGTGATTGACTCAATAAGAGAGTCTGAAAAGGTTAGCTTTGCTAGGGAGAATCATTTGTACAAAGCCCAAGAGGAGGCTGCCTTACCGCTGTGGATTTTGGAGATCCTGAAATAGGTCCAAGTGTGGGGAACTCTCCTGAGAGAGACCGGGGTTTCTTCCTATGTTTAGAAGGAACTTGAGAATGTCTTTGAGACTCAAGGATCTTAGACTGTCCAAGTCTAGAGTTTTATCTACTGTACAATTCCTAAGAGAAGGCACGGGCATTAAGGGATGAGTATCAACCCTACAACGACCGGAGTTTTTGACACTGGAAAGACTGCTCTAGCAAAGCATGATTAAGTTCTGTCTTATACCCTTAAGAGGTCGTCAGGGTCCTTGTATTAAGCCCAAGAGAAGGCATGAGAACTTTTAAGAAGCCGACGGGTCCTTGTACAATGTCCAAGAGGAGGCAGTGATGCTTTTAGGAAGCCTGTGGGTCCCCAAACCAAGAGAAGTTCAAGAAATGAAATTCACAGAGAAGAGATCATTCCAGGAAAGTTTTAGAATTTGGAAGAAACTCAAGAGATGCCATTCACGAAGAAAAGATCATCTCTGGGGAGTTAGAGTTTCTTTGACAATTTCTAAGGGTGACAGTCTGAGAAAAGGTTCACCAAGAATACTGCCTTTCTCTTTGTTCCATATTGTTTAACCCTAAGAGAAGGGAAGACTGTATCTGGAAATCCTACGGGGGATCTAGTTTTGTTTGTATTTAAGAGTGACCAACAAGGCTTTACCTAGTGCTAGATGTAGTTGCCGGGGAGAACTCTAAATAACTATACTAGTATTACACAGTGGACATGTGACAAGTATATAAAAGGATGTGAAAGAAGACTTACAGTGAAACAGCCCCACAATACAGTTATATATATGAAAGCGGTAAAGGAAAGCGGATAAACACTTACCCGTTGTAGAGCTTCCATGCTGTTTGGTTAGTTGTTCAACAAAGAAAGTTTTGATAACAACATATATTCAAAAACAAAGGAGAAAGTTCTTTGAAAAGATTGTTGGGGCTTACATCTCGAGGAGAGGTCCAAGTTTTAACGATGATTGCACCGTTGTTTAAAAAACTGTACAGAGGGTCTTATACAATACGTGAGGCCCAAAAAGGTTTTGGTTAAAAGGGGATTGGGTCTTACACTCTATTAGAGGCCCAATAATTTATTTTTGTACAAGTGGTGGGGCTTACAGCTTAAGGAGAGGCCCAAATGATTTTTTTAAAAAGGCGACGATCGTGCCAGATTTTTTTGACGGTATCGGGACTTATACAATACACCGAGGCCCAAATTAATTTGGTTTTAAAAAAGGTTTGGGTCTTACACTCTATTAGAGGCCCAGAGAGTTTGAAAAGAAAAGAAATGGGGCTTACAACACGAGGGTAGGCCCAGTTGTTTTTGTTGAGAAGGGGACGATCGCGCCGTCCACTTGAAATTGTTTAGAGAGACTTATATAATAAGTGAGACCCATAATTGGTTTATTTACAAAAGGATTGGGACTTACACTCTATTAGAGGCCCAAAGTGTTTGAAAATGATTTGTTTAGGGTGATTAAGATCAAAACCCTAAATTAATTCCAAAATGTATTTTAATTAAATAAAAACTAAATTAAAATGATCAAAATTATCAAACATGTATGAAAAGCAAGTTGTGATCTTGGATTAATGTTTGAAAAATCATGTTTATATCCACAAAATGATTGGAAATCAATTAAGTTTGGAAAATCAAGGGAGAAAAACATTTTAAATGTGGAAAAACAAATAAAATATTAATTCTTTGCAAAAATATCAAATATAGGAAATAAATAATATTTTTGCGAATTTTTGGCAAAATAAAATATTTTAACATTTTTGTGAATTATTAAAAAAAGAATCAACTCAAAATCATTAAAATTCAGGGAGCAATTAATTTTTGAATCAATTAAATAAAATCACAAAATTCAAATATTTGAATTTTCAAAAAAGGCGCCAAGAACATGGCAAGAACACGCGCCACCCTCTGTTTCTGCAGATTTGCATTTTCTATCCAATCTCACTGAATACTTTACGATATCATGCAATCTACATATCAATCTGCTCGTTTTCACGTCACAATCATGTCTATGGTCTTTAATTTCATTTATTTTAAGCATGAAATAAGAAATCAAAGAGAAACCTCAAGAACCCTAAAATTTGCATGAAGGCTCAGAAATTCCATACACGATTCAAACAAAGCAATTGATTGAGGGTAAACACTTTATGCATGATTATGAACATATGGCCAAATTATTGTGCATCAAAATATGCATGGATCATAGAGTTAGAAGAGCTCAGGCACCTCTTGCAGCTGGTGATCGTGTTTTGTGTTAGAGGTGTTGCAAGTTGGTTCCAATGATTTGCACAGCTTCTTTAGGTGCCAAGTGATGTGTCTGAATGCTTGGAGTGGTTTGAAACAAGCTGGAACTTGAGATGGTACCTCAACTGCACCTCTGTCAAGAACTTGAGCAGTTGGCAAGTGATTTTGTAACTTTGGTGTTACATATGTTATGTGAGTGTTTGGATCACTTCTATATGATGTTTATGAGGTGTGTGTGTGGTTGGTTTGGTTGGAATAGCTCTCAAACTCAAAACTCGATAGTGACTTGCTTTGGAAGGAAAATTTGGAAGTGAGAAGGTGATTTCGAGGAAAGCATCTGTTTGATGGCTTTGGTGTACTCAAACTGAGCACAAATGAGCTCTATTTATAGTAGAGCAAGTTTGTTTTGCAAGCAATAGTGAATGACAACTGCTGCAGAAGTTTGGCAAATGTTGATCAATAGGAATCCAAGTCTCCTCTAGCCATTGACTAGAGGTTAGAGCACAGGCTGCTGGTTCCCTAGTTCTTGGATAAGTCTTGACTGAATTCAGTTGGAAGGGGCTCAGTCCATGCCACCTTGGTGCGTCCATTAAATGCTCCAAACCAAAATTGGAGTCTTGTCCCTCTTTTAGGCATTTCTAGGTTTGGCATGCTACTTTTGGTTCCAAGGACTTGGGAGGCTGATGGATCAAGGTTTGTCCCTCCTTGGTCTCCCCCTGAGGTGTTCAGATGGATAAAATTGTTTATCATTTGCAAAATTTGCTCAAATCGAGCAAAATGCACAAATCTGCCTTGTTATGATAGTTGCAGTAAGGCATGTTGCCACTGTCATAACTCTTAGCTCAGGTTGAGTTTGATGGGGTTCTTGGCTATTTTGGAAAGCTCTTATATGATACAACACATGTGTGATCATAGTTTTTCTTGATAAGTTCTGGATCCAAGTGAAAAATCCCCCTACTTTTGGAAGAAAAAAAAAAGACAGATTCTGACAGTGAAAATTTCACTAAGTGTTGGAAAAAGTGGCATTTCATGTTTTCAGCCATTTTGACCCAACCATAACTCAAAATCTATGATGAATTGGAATGAGGTGTAGTTGACACTTTTAAAGTATGCCATGAGAGCTACAAATCCATCTTTGGATCAGCCCAAATGGTTGCTTGGATCTCAAGTTATGATCCTTGGAAGTTGGTACCCTAGCCACTTTGTTCCATAACTTAGAAAATTTCTAATTTTTTTATGGTTACTCCTTTTACAAGTTATTCCACTTTTCTTGATTTTTCTTGATGGATGATGATCCCAATCACATATTAACATCATTTTAGGGTCAAAGAACCATAATTGTGAAAAATCTCAAAAAGTCAAAGTTGACTTTTGTGCATAGTTGACTTTTTGTCAGATGAACTCCAAACTGTCCGATCCTCTATGAAATCAAGTACTTGACCTAAATTAAACTTGATGGTTTGATTTTATATGTGTTATAGGGTGTATTGAATCATGTCCCAAGGTTTGGGAGCATGCCTGGGTCAAAAGTCAAAGGCACAGTTGACTTTTCCCGCGAAACCCTAATTGTGGTTCTGATGAATTTGAAACTTGTTGATCAAGCTTCTTGGATCAATCCATTGTTGCAAATGGATCAATGTAGTGTGTTAGAGACCCTCAAATCCTCTCTTGAGGTCTTGGCTCATGCTTTGCCCCAAAAGTCAACTTAGGGGTGAATTAGGTCAAGAAACCCTAATTCCTGATTTTTTTTATGAATGCATCCCCTGAGGCAAAATTGACTTGATAATGGGGCTCATGATGCCCCTTGGAGTATTTTGGGTTATGCTTTGAAGCATTGGCTCATGCCCAGAGGAAAATTTCCATCTGGAGGCCTTGGTCGACCAAAACCCTAATTTGGTGACACTAGCGATCTTGAGGTTTGATCCACTTGGAATGTTGCAACTTTGTGCTTGATCCTTGATGTGGGAGTCCTATTGATCCATTGTTGATGTTTGAGAGGCTAGAAAAGTTGAATATCATGTCATTACTTGATTGATCCTTTGTCTAAGAGCTCTGAGAGGGCTTGAAACCTTAAATTTGATTGTAGTGGATGCCCACCCATCTTTGGGGAGACTAATGAGGTATAATGGTCCATCCATATTGTAATGATGATTTGCACAATGATGGGGAACCTTTGTGGTCAAAATTTGGGGTATGACACTTATCTCTTCCATTAAACCCCACACTAACCTTGTATGTATTTCACCCTTGTAAGTCGATTGCCTTGTGCATAGCCATCAACTAACCTTGCTCTATTCACCACCCATTCTTTTCAAGCATTTTCTCTATTTCTTTTGTCTCCTTGAGTCTAAAAGCCTTGGTCTTGTACCAAGTTCATTTTCAAACCTTTTTTTAATAAACTTAGATGGTTGTGGAGTGGTTAGGCGAAGACCTTGTCCTATCCCGAGTGCTTGACATTACCTTTAGGGTTCATTGTCATAAAGCATTTACCATCTAAAATAAAACGTCTTTAAATAAGAGAATAAGATTCTCTTTGTATTGAACTAAAGAGAGAGGATTGAGTGAAGACTTCTTCCTCTCCGAGTATTATGAAGCTCACTTTAGAGTGTGGGGTCTCGATACTCGTATTTCAATATAAAGACGTGACTATATTCGCCACACAATTTTCATAATAAATCTTTTGAGATAAAGAATTGGGTACTACCCGCAGGGGTTACTATCCGAGGACTTATTTTACCCCTAAAATCAATCTCAACCAATCAAATGTGACATCTTGCCTTGATGGCAAAACTCATCTTTTTCATAAAGGGCATGTTACGTCCGTTCTACCACAAATAGGTAACGCATAAGACTCCACGAGCGAGCTACAATACACCTAACTGCTAAAATGTGCACGTTAGTATCATCCATAAAAAGAACCAACAAACTATAGTCCCACGAACTACGAACGCTCTGATTCTTCACTTATTTTTAAGTGAAGATACTTAGGCACAAGGGCCCTAATCCTTGGCGAGTACCCTTCCATTTTCTTCACCCGTAGTCCTTCGAACTACGTTGACTCTGACTTTCCCATTGCACGAGGGAATACGTAGACATAGGACAACGAAGTCCTATCGAGTCACCTTTTCTTTCTCCCACCTTTTCCTTTTATCTCATTTCCTTTCACGTTCTTTGTTTCTTACCCTCCTCTCTCCCTTCTTATAGCACTTTTAGAAAGCAATCCTTTAGCAAACATCTTTACACATAGACATGCGAATGGTTCCCATCGAGTATGATAGATGTGGGGGATGCTAATACCTTCCCTTTGCATAACCGGCTTTCGAAACCATAATTTGGTTGCGATACCATCTTATCCTTTCTTCTTGGGGTTTTCTTGATGTTTTCCCTTCCCCTTTTGAGATAAATAAAGTTTGATGGCGACTCTGTTTCTTTTTCGCCTCACGTCGTCTATTTTTCGAGTAGCGGTACATACCAACAATTGAAAACCTTAAATGGGCTGGGCCCCTAATTCACATTATTAGCTCTGATCCAAACATGTCTATGATTCGAAATATCCATATCCCCCACATTCTGAGCAACAATGTTCCACTTGTTGACGAGCTGCTCAATTAATAGCAGTTTGTCAAGCCTACTTTTACAACTACCATTTTCTTTAAACCAAGTAAACATATTCCCCACTACAGGTAGATCCACTAATTCCATGACTTCCATGAAGGTGGAGAACTCCTCCATCCCAGCAGAACAGTTTAAGCCCTTACCTCTCCATTCCTCTTCAGATTTTATTGCACAAAAGCACCTCCCTGTAGCGAGCGATTTTTGTCGGTGACGCGTCCACCTTATCGCTGAAGTTTTCCTCACCGCAATAAGGAGAGGGTGCTACTTTCTGATTTCTTATTTATCCCGTGAAGCTGGAAGGGAAAGGAAAGCTATCTAAAACTAACCTTGTACGTGATTGTTTAACTGAACAAACACTTAAAAGAGATTGGGGGGTCCAGAGTTAGGTTATACAATGGGGAGTTGTTAATTACCCATCCTATATGTGGTTATCCACAGGATATTAGCTTTAGGTTTCGCTTTGTAATTGATGGTGTTTATCTGTTAATGGGTTGGGAAAGTTTCTTGGGAAGTATGAGCGAGCGAGTGAGTTTATGTTGATGTTCAGGTGTTTTTGGTAAGGTACTGGACCTAAGTTTTTATGTGAAGGTACTGGACCTAGAGTTTTTGATTAGTATGCTCGCTAAGATTTCGCAATCTTATGCCTACATATTACAGTTTAAATGAAACAGGGAAATCAGAGCAATCGTAGTTCCTCCTATTCTAAGGGAGGAGAAAATGTTTTGGTGTCTTGTTCAAAGCCCAAGATTGAAGCTGAAAGGTTTTGACTGAGAGAGAATTTGTCATCTCTAAAGAAGGATTGTTGATTTTTGTGTGCCTTGATCAAAGCACAAGGTTGATGCTAAAAGGTTAATTGACTCGGCTAGGGGATTTCTTTATACAAAGCCTAAGAGGAGGCTAGAAGTTTGACTTTTTTGGGGAAAATATTTTGTCTGTCTTGTACAGAGCCCAAGATTGAGGCTAAAAGGGATTTTGACTCCGCTGGGGAGGGTTTGTATATGTCTTGTACAAAGCCCAAGATTTGAGGCTGACCTTACTAGGAAAATCATTATACAAAGCCTAAGAGGAGGCTGAAATGAGTTTGACTCTTCTTGGGAAACATCATTCCCCAAAGCCTAAAGGAAGGCTGGGAGGAAATGACTCTGTTGGAGAAGATATATGTCCCAAGCTTAAGAGAGGGAGATTTATGTCTTGTACAAAGCCCAAGATTGAGGCTAAAGGGGTTTAACTCAACAAGAGAGTGTTTTTATCTGTCATGTACCAAGCCCAGGATGTAGGCTGGACAAGCTGGAGAAATCATTCTACACAACTTGAGAAGAGGCTAGCTCCTGCTAGGGGAAATCTTTATACCAAGTTTGGACAAAGATCGACTAAACGAGAGAGTATTTTTATCTGTCTTGTACAAAGCCCAAGATTGAGGCTAAAAAAGGTTGACTCAACAAGAGAGTCTGTAAAGGTGATTGACTCAACAAGAGAGTCTAAAATGTGATTGACACAACAAGAGAGTCCAAAAAGTGATTGACTCAACGAGAGAGTTTGAAAAGGTGATTGACTCAACAAGAGAGTCTAAAAAGTGATTGACTCAACAAGAGAGTCTAAAAAGTGATTGACTCAACGAGAAAGTCTAAAAAGGTTAGCTCCGCTGGGGAGAATCATTTGTACAAAGCCCAAGAGGAGGCTGACTTCACTGAGGAAGGATCATTATATAAAGCCTAAGAGGAGGCTAGCTTTCTGCTGAGGAAAGGTCCTTATACAAAGTCTAAGAGGAGGCTATCTTTTGTCGGGGATAATTAAGATCCCCAGGCAGTTCCAAGTGGGGAATCAACTCTTGTTGAGGATTACAGAAGAGTTGAGATGTCAGATACCTTGAGGTTTTGATTTAAGATAGTGTTGACCCTGGCCGAGGAACTCTCATGAGAGAGACTGGGTTTCTGTTGGAGATCGATCCAGAATGCCCCGAGTTTTTCCTATAGTTGTAAGGAACTTTAGAAAGTCTTTGAGACTCAAGGGGATTAGACTGTCCAAGTCTACTGGTGTGGAAGAGTTTTATCTTTTGTATGATGCCTAAGAGGTGGCAAGGGCATTAAGGGATGAGAATCAACCCTAAAGTGGCCTGAGGTCTGACACTGGAAAGACTGCTCTAGCAAAGGATGACTAAGTTCTGTCTTATACCTTTAAGAAGTCGTCAGGGTCCTTGTATTAAGCCCAAGAGAAGGCATGAGAACTTCTAAGAAGCCGGAGGGTCCTTGTACAAAGCCCAAGAGGAGACGGGGATGCTTTTAGGAAGCCTGTGGGTCCCAAACCAAGAAAAGTTCAAGAAATGCTATTCACCGAGAATAGATCATTTAGTTGAAGTTCTGTGATTTGAAGAAATTCAAGAGATACTATTCACCGAGAATAGATCAACTCTGGGGAGTATAATTTCTTTGACAATTTCTAAAGTGACAGTCTAAGAAAAGGTTCACGAAGAATAATGCCTTTCTCTTTGTTTCATATTGTTTAAGCCCAAGAGAAGGCAAGACTGTATCTGGAGATCCTATGAGGATCTAGTTTCTTTTGTATTTTAAGAGTGACCAACAAGGCTTTACCTAGTTCTAGACCTAGTTGTCGGGGAAAACTCTAAATAACTATACTAGTATATATACAGTTGATATATGACAAGTATTTAAAAAAGGTATGAAAGAAAACTAACCATGCGCAGCTTCCCACAATACAGTTATTTATATATGAAAGCGTGTAAAAGAAAGCCGATAAAACTTACAGGTGAGCAAGCTTCCATGCTGTATTGTTAGTTGTTCAAAGAAATTAATGAAAGTTTTGATAACAATACATATATTTGAATCTAAATCAAAAGGGAAATTGTTTTTGAAAAGATTGCGAGGCTTATACTCAAGGAGAGGCCCATGGTTTAACAGTGATCGGACC
Source organism: Lathyrus tuberosus (assembly GCA_022829125.1). Classification (NCBI taxonomy): domain Eukaryota; kingdom Viridiplantae; phylum Streptophyta; class Magnoliopsida; order Fabales; family Fabaceae; genus Lathyrus; species Lathyrus tuberosus. The sequence goes on from JALAZF010000153.1 coordinate 11,502,858, forward strand.
GTTGTTTTGAATATTGTACCGGGACTTATACAATTACTGAGGCCCAAAAAGGTTTATGTACAACAAGGGTTGGGTCTTACAACTCAAGGAGAAGCCCAAAGATTATTTAAAGAAAATAAATAAGACTTACAACACAAGGGTAGGCCCAGATGATTTTCTTGTTTGAAAATGGCGATCGCGCCGAGATTTTTTTAACGCAGAGGGGCTTATACAATGTCTGAGGCCCAAAAATGTTGTGGTTAAAAAAAGGATTGGGTCTTACACTCTATTAGAGGCCCATGAGCAATTTTAAGAAAAATAATAGGGCTTACAACTCAGGGAGAGGCCTAAGTGGTTTTATTTTAAACTGGCGATCGCGCCGAGATTTTTGAAAACATCGTGGGTCTTATACAATGACTGAGGCCCAAACTATTTTGGTTTCCAAGAGGGATTGGGTCTTACACTCTATTAGAGGCCCATGAGTGTTTGAAAAAGATTGATGAGGGTGGAATTAATCAAAACCCTAATTTTGTCTAAAATGGAATTAATTTTGTTTAAAAATTAATAATTTTTTTTGAAAACATGTGAAAAATGAGTGGTGATCTTGGATCAATGTTTCAAAAATCATCTTTTTATCCAAAAAATGATTGAAAACCAATTAAGTTTGGAAAATCAAGAAGGAAAAAATATTTTAAATGCTAAAAAACAAATAAAAATTAATTCTTTGCAAAAATATCAAATATATGAAATAAATAATATTTTTGGGAAATTTTTGTAAAATAAAATATTTAAACATTTTTGTGAATTATTAAAAAAAGAATCAACTCAAAATGATTAAAATTCAGAGAGAAATTAATTTTTGAATCAATTAAATAAAATCACAAAATTCAAATATTTGAATTTTTGAAAAAGGGCTCCAAGAACACGCGCGTGTTATGAGTTTTGCCCAGATTTGCATTTTCTCATCAATCTCACTGAATACTTGATGAAATCACACAATCCACATATCCATCTACTCGTTTTCACCTCACGATCATGTCTATGGTCTTTAATTTCATTTATTTTAAGCATGGAAAAAGAAATCAAAGAGAAACCTCAAGAACCCTAAATTCTGCATGAAGGCTCAGAAATTCCACACACAATTCATTCAAAGCAATTAATTGAGGGGAAACATTCCATACATGATTATGAACATATGGCAAAATTATTGTGCGAGGAAATATGCATGAATCATGAGATGACCAAGTTGAGGCTTACCTCTTGCAGCTGGTGATCGTGTTTTGAGTTAGAGGTGTTACAGCTTGGTTCCAATGATGTGGGAAGGTTCCCTAGGTGCTATGGAGTGTGTCTGAATGCTTGGAGTGGATTTAATTGAGCTGGAACTTGATTTGGCACCTCAACTGCAAATCTGTCAAAGGCTTGTACAGATGGTTGGTGATTTTGAGAATCTAGTGTTCCAAATGTTGTTTAAGTGTTTGGATCACTTCTATATGATGTTTATGAGGGGTGTGTGTGATTGGTTTGGTTGGAATTGCTCTCAAACTCAAAACCTGATAGTGACTTGCTTTAGAAGGCAAAATTGGAAGTGAGAGTGTGATTTTGAGGAAAGCATCAGTTTGGGTGCTTTGGTGTACTCAAACTGATCACAAATGAGGTCTATTTATAGTGCAACAAGTTTGTTTTGGCTGCAATAGTGTATGGAAACTGGTACAGGTCTGTGGCTAATTGTGATCAAATGGAATCTCAAGTCTCCTCTAGCCATTGACTTGAGATTAGAGCACATACCTATGGTTTTTTTTATTCAAGGATAAGGCTTGACTGAAGTGTTCATCTTTGCTCTAATACATGCCACCTCTAAGCATCCATTAAATGTTCCAAAACAAAATTGGAGTCTTGGCCTTCTTTAGGCTTTTTAGGTTTGGCATGGCTATTGTAGATTTTGGGACTTTGGAGGCTGATAGATCAGTGCTTGTCCCTTGTTTGTTCCCCCTTGAGGTGTGCAGATGGTTAAACATGCTTGGAATTGCACAATTTGATCAAATTGAGCCATAATGCACAAACCTGTCTTGCAAGACAGTTTGCATCAAGGCATATTGCAGCCATCATATCTTCTAGCTCAAATGGAATTTGATGGAGTTCTTAGACATTTCCAAAAGCTAATATATCCTATTTAAACATGATATCTGATCAGTGCATTTTGATGCACATTCCTCTATGTTTATACTTAGGCATTTCTATGGTTTTATTTGTTTATTTTTCTATTTTATGATGTTTTTATAATTTAATTTATTTTCAGCCTGATTTGATTTTCGTTTGTTATTTTCAACATTAGCGGTTTTCAATAAGAAATTCATAATTGGAGCTAAAGGAATCGGATTGAGGCGTTCTACCAGTCGTTGGAAGGCTAAGAGAAAGAGCTACAACTTTCGTTTGAAAGCTAGAAGCTGATTCGGACTATAGATGCCTCGGAAAATTCATTGAAGTTTCAGTCATAAAGAAACAATTAGTTTTGGGCCGGTTTTTATCTTGTTTTTGACCCAGTTGGGTTATGACCCGATTTCCTTTTTATTGTATAACTAGGGAAGCGTGTTATTGTTCACATTCTCTTCTTTTCACGAAATTTTATTTGGCTTTCACGTATTCTATGGAGAACTAAACTCTTTGAGTTGATCTGCTGTAACCGTATCTCCGTTCGCTTTGAGGTTAATATATTTTCCAAGTAAATTCAATTCTCTTTTCAATTCTATCTATAATCCTGTTTGCTTAATTCAGTTGCCGTTGTTTGCTTAATTCAATTGCATATTTTATAGAATAGAATAGAATTAATTCGATTGATGTATGTTCTATTAATTGTAACCGTGTTTGCTTAATTCATGTTTACGTTATCTGTTTGCTTAATTCGGATTTAGGAACATAAATCATATTGTAATTCAATCACGCTTGCTATTGTTACTATGATCGAAAGAGAATGAAATCCGCTTAGGGCTTGGTAATTATATGACCAATGATAAGTAGGAGAACGAACAACAGATTGACTTATTTTATAATCACTTATTTTTAATCACTTATTTTTAATCACTTTTTCTCATAGCTTTTTTTGAAATGAAAATAAACCCCCCAATTTTACTTGGTTAATTCTGACAAGAATCCTTGTGAATCGACATCTGAGTCATTGTCGCTTTACTACAGTTTTGAAAATCACTCGGTTTTGATCCGTGCGCGACAGCGGATCAAATTGGCGCCGTTGCCGGGGATTCTTGTAGATTTTAACCGATTTTAGAATTTGAGTTTATAGTTTTGTTAGATTGTTTTGTTTTTGTTTTTTGATTTTTGTTTTTGGTTATTGATTTTCAGAGTTGCAATGCAGCGGTAAGCGTTTCAGCCTGTCAGGTAAATTTGGAAGCTACTGTTTCGATTTGCTCCGAATGTTTTTTCAGAAAATCAGAAAAAAATCGCTGAACAATGCTCATTTAGATTAAAATTCTAAAAGATTTTGACCCTGAAAATCGCAAATTCCTTATTTTTCTATTTTATTTCATTTATTTTCTATTTTCATATTTTCAAAAAAATCCGAAATTTTTTGTAAAGATATATTCTGATTTGATTTGATTTTTTGTAATATTTTCATAATTTTTAAATTTTATTTTATTCGCTTTTTTATTTTTCCTTTCTTTTTCTTAATAGGGACATTGTCGGTATTTTCTTAATTTTCCTTTCTTTTTGATAACATGGCTAAACAAAGAACTAATCAATTTCATTCACTAGAGGACCTTGTCAAGCAAATGGCTATAAATGATCTCCAGTTTCAGCAGCGAACAGATTCTAGCATTCAGGCCTTGCAGACTCAGATTGGACAACTTGCTATCTCTATCAATGCCATGTTGCAAGCTCAAGAATCAAACCAACAAGCTTCTAAAATAGTAGTGAATCCAAAAGATTTGCCTTCTAAAATTGTTGATGATTCTTGTACCGTTTTGTTTGCAGCTGATTTTCCATCATTGTCTGATTTTGATGATGTCTACTCTTGTGATGTATGTACTAACACTAATGTTTGCTCTGTTTGTGCCGAAATAAATGTTGCCCTGCAGGCTGAAGTTTTTCATGTGGATGAGGCTATAGATAAAGTGGTTTGTGCGGCTGAGGCTCTTAACATCCCTGCTGCCCCAACTATTCCGTCCATTGAACAACCTCTTTCTTTAGATCTCAAACCACTCTCGGAAAATCTTAAATATGCCTACTTCGAGAGAAATGAAAAGCTTATTGTTATTATTTCGTCTAACCTTGATTTCGATCAAGAAAGTAAGCTCTTGCATGTCTTAAAGAGGCATAAAAAGGTGATTGGGTGGACCTTGGCAGACATTCCAGGTATTAGCCCTTCCATGTGCATGCATCAGATTTTGCTTGAAGAAGGAGAAAAAATGGTGAGGCAGCCCCAAAGTTGGTCTAACTTAGTGAGTTTGGATGCTATTAAAAATGAGATCTACATTGCACCAGAGGACAGAGAGAAGGCCATTTTTACTTGTTCGTTTAACACTTTTACCTATAGAAGAAGGTTCTTTGATCCTGGAATAAAAAGGCAAAGGCAATAATAAAAATTTCAAGGTCGATGGATGCTACCTAAAAATCCTCCCCACTTTGGAAGAGGAGGCAGTTGGAAATATCTCTTTGGGAAAGGATGCTTATGCGATCACCTATCCACCTTGAATACTCGGGTGTGTTCTTTCCTTTCCCTCACTCTTATTTAATATTTATGTTCCTTTCATTGAGGATAATTTCTGTTTTAAGTGTGGGGGAGGGAACCTATGGTTTTCATTTTGTTTTCTTTGTTTTTGTTTATTTCTTTTTCAATAAAAAAATTTAAACTGCATGCTTTTTCGTTGGTTATTTTGTTACAACTGTGAGTTTCCTCTAAGTTCTTTGACAAAAGACTTGTGGTGTGATGTCATTGATTCTTTTTGTGCATTCTTAGTGTAATATGTAGGACTAATCTCTGAATTGTACATCATTGGTGGTAGATCACTAAACCTTGTGAGATTTTGAGCCTAATAATGGATATACATAAAAAATCCATCTCTTTCTTTCTTATGTGATTTCACTCATGTTTGTTAGTCTCTAGAACTTGAATTGACTCTTGTTGAAGCTTTTTATTTACTTGTGCACACTGAAATGATAAAGGCATTTTGTTTTGTTTTATTTTTAACTAGTTAGCCAAAAAGCCAACCTAGATAATATTACCTCTTATTTTGAAGCCCCTTTGAGCCTATTATCCTTTTTTTTGTTTAAAACTCATTACAAACCGAAAAGTGAAAAATAATGAAATAACCCCATTCAAAGGGTTAAGAGAGTCTTGTATGGAGTTGTGTGGCGTTGAGCATTATTTTTGAATGATTGTTGTAATGTTGTTATGATGTTGGTAGAAAAGAAAAAAAAAATGAAAAAAAAAATAGAGAAGGATGTCAATTCATAATCCTTCCGAAAAAAAAAAAGAAGAATAAAAGGAAAAAGAAAAGAGAAATAAGTTGTGAGGTTGTTGTTTGAAAGGAATTGATGTATCATGTAGTTCAACTCCCGCAATTCTTTCAATTTTCTTTTAACTCCTTGATTTTAGCCTAGTACCCCTTAGGATCTATCCTACCCTTACCTTGGCCACGCTACAACCTTAATAAAAGTCCTTTTGATCTTTGGGTGCATGTAAGTCAATTGTGAATGTTAAAGTTTCTTTTTCAAGCTTATGGTAGTACTAACTCTCATGTTGTGCTTTGAGTGTAAATAGTAACTTAAACACTTGAGAGTTGAGTGGAAACAATTATCTTGTGAGGATCTTAATGCTTGTGATGTACTTTTTGGTAATCTGTTTTTCATATATACTTTGAATGTCACAAAAAAGTTAATTACTAGTGTCATATTCTTGAAGCTTAGAGTTAGAAGTTTGCTTGCACCTTGTATCTAGAGAACCTTTGAGATTTCATACTCTGTTTGGTTTTTGCTTGAAGTTCTGTTTTAAATTTTTAATTTTTTGCTCGGAGTGCAAAAGTTCAAGTGTGGGGGAATTTGATCAGTGCATTTTGATGCACATTCCTCTATGTTTATACTTAGGCATTTCTATGGTTTTATTTGTTTATTTTTCTATTTTATGATGTTTTTATAATTTAATTTATTTTCAGCCTTATTTGATTTTCGTTTGTTATTTTTCAGCATTAGCAGTTTTCAATTAGAATTCATAACTGGAGCTACAGGAATCGGATCGAGGCGTTCTACCAGTCGTTGGAAAGCTAAGAGAAAGAGCTACAACTTTCGTTTGGAAGCCAGAAGCTGATTCTGAATATAGATGCCTCGGAAAATTCGTTGAAGTTTCAGTCATAAAGAAACAATTAGTTTTGGGCCGGTTTTTATCTTGTTTTTGACCTAGTTGGGTTATGACCCGATTTCCTTTTTATTGTATAACTAGGGAAGCGTGTTACTGTTCACATTCTCTTCTTTTCACGAAATTTTATTTGGCTTTCACGTATTCTATGGAGAACTAAACTCTTTGAGTTGATCTGCTGTAACCGTATCTCCGTTCGCTTTGAGGTTAATATATTTTCCAAGTAAATTCAATTCTCTTTTTAATTCTATCTATAATCCTGTTTGCTTAATTCAGTTGCCGTTGTTTGCTTAATTCAATTTCATATTTTATAGAATAGGATCGAATTAATTCGATTGATGTATGTTCTGTTAATCGTAACCGTGTTTACTTAATTCGTGTTTGCGTTATCTGTTTGCTTAATTCGGATTTAGGAACATAAATCATATAGTAATTCAATCACGCTTGCTATTGTTACTATGATCAAAAGAGAATGAAATCCTCTTAGGGCTTGGTAATTATATGATCAATGATAAGTAGGAGAACGAACAACAGATTGACTTATTTTATAATCACTTATTTTTAATCACTTATTTTTAATCACTTTTTCTCATAGCTTTTTTTGAAATGAAAACAAACCCCCCAATTTTACTTGGTTAATTCTGACAAGAATCCTTGTGAATCGACATCTGAGTCATTGTCGCTTTACTACAGTTTTGAAAATCACTCGGTTTTGATCCGTGCGCGACAGCGGATCAATGTCCAACTATGGTTTTGATCCAACTTGAATTACAATGAAAAATGCCTCTACATTTGGGAAAAAATAAGGCAGATTCTGACTTAGTGAAAATTTCACTAAGTGTTGGAAAATGTCACTTTTGTGTTTTCAGCCATTTTGATCACTCCATAACTTAAAATCCATGAGGAATTGGAATGAGGTGTAGTTGACACTTTCATGAGGTGTAGTTGACACTCAAGTTATGATCCTGGGAAGTTGGTACCCTAGCCACTTTGTTCCATAACTTAGAAAAATTCTAAGTTTTTATGGTTACCCCTTTTACAAGTTACCTCACTTTCTTTGATTTTTCTTGATGAATGATGATTCAAATCAGATATTAACATTGTTTTAGGGCTGAGGAACCATAATTGTGAAAAATCTCAAAAAGTCAAACTTGGCTTTTGTGCACAATTGACTTTTTATCAGATGAATTCCAAACTGTGTGATCCTTTGTGAAATCAAGTCCTTGATCTAAATCAAACTTGATGGATATGCTCCATAGGTGTTATAGGGTGTATTGAATCATATCCCAGGATTTGGGAGCATGTCTAGATCAAAAGTCATAGGTTCAATTGACATTTTCCCCGAAACCCTAATTGTAGTCCTGGGGAAATTGAAACTTGTGGATCAAGCTTCTTGGATCAATCCATTGTTGCAAATGGATCAATGTGGTTTATTAGAGACCCTCAAGTCATGTCTTGAGGTCTTGGCTCATGTTTTGTCCCAAAAGTCAACTTAGGGGTGAATTAGGTCAAGAAACCCTAATTCCTGATTTTTGGTGAATGCATCCCCTAAGGCTAAATTGACTTGATGATTGGATCCATGAGGTCCCTTGGAGTATCTTGAGTTATATTTTGAAGCATTGGCTCATGCCCAGATGAATATTTTCATCTGGAGGCCCTGGTCGACCAAAACCCTAATTTGGTGACACTAGCGATCTTGAGGCTTAATCCACTTGGAATGTTGCAACCTTGTGCCTAATTCTTGATGTGGGAGTCCTCTTGATCATTTATGTGTGTTTGAGAGGTTAGACAAGTTGAAGATCATGTCATTTCTTGAGTGATCCTTTGTCTAAGGCTCTAAGAGGGCTTAAAACCCTAATGCTTGACTGCAGGGAATGCTCAACAATTCTTGAGGGGATTGATGAGGCATAAAGGTACATCCATATTGTGATGTTGATTTGCACAATGATGGGAAATCTTAGTGGTCAAAATTTGGGGTATGACACTCCCACCAACCACTCACCAGTTGGAACCTTATTATTCAAATCTATAGTTCAGACCACGTCTTTAGTTTTTCCACTAAACTACATGATGAGTATACATTGACAATGTAACAATTCAAACCTTTTACAGAAGCATTAATCACAAAAATCCATTCCCCCTAAAACTGTAGGCCGGACAAATAACTTCCTTCCTCCAAATCGTTAAGATTCCTCCAGATTGACAACTAGAATTAACAACAGACCAATCACAATCCTCATTTCCCCATAAGTTCTAAACCAATTTATCATCCATATTTTGATTCTTCGATTCCTAAATTAAGCAAATGACGACTTTACCATTAGAAAGGATCTGCCTAATCCTACTTCTTTTTATTGAATTTCCACTCCCTCGAATATTGAAGGTAACAATATTCATGGAACCATAATAGTTGCCTCCCTCTTATATTCAAAATTTTTATGTCTCTAGCCTCAATATCTTTGATAATCCCTTCAAATAGTTCGTCATCCTCTTCACCTTCAATACCCAACTCCTTGATTGTGTTCCAAACTCTAGTTGGAACATCCTCAATTGATCTTCTAAAGCGTGAATTGCCCTGGTTGACGTCTTAATCATTGATGGATTCACAACATAAAATTGAGCCCCCCGAATATCTCGAATTAAGTTTTCCACCTTAGAACTATGCTGATTAAGTTTGGCTACCGAATCATGCGAAATAAGAGACGAAAAGTGCTTATTGATTGAATGAATGAGATAAGAGAAATATGAAAGAGAGAAAGGGATTTTTATGTTTTCATAAATGTCATTAATGAGTTTCTTTTTCCTCAGTTTAGGCCCGCCACAAAGTATAATTGGCCCATTAGGGGAGCATGAAATAGGGTCAAACGCAATCAATTCCAGTCCCACACATGGATTAATGTATTGTGCCCTCAAAGAGTTACAAACGCTTACAGACGTTGTATTTACCAGAGCTTGGTCCATTGTAGTAACACGCCCTTGTCCTATCACTATATTATCATGATTATCCACATTTAATGATTCTGATCCACCTTCAATTTTATTGGTACTTTTGTCTACATCAACCCTTCCAACTATTCACTTTTCTCCAGACACGTCTGACCTACCTAGGTCAGCCGCCCTCAAGTCTACACCTCCCTTAGCTTGTCCCAATTTGTTGACATCTTCCACATAGTCACCTTTTCCCACATGGTAAGGAACCTCCCCATCATGATTAGATTTTTGGACACTTTAGGAATTGGCATCCCTAATGTCCCCGTCTTCCTCCTCATCAGAAGAGCCCCACACGCCATCTTCTCCATCAGAATCCATTGACTTTGACTCGCTCACCACGAGGTCACCCTTAGGCACCACAAATCTCTTAGGACCATGCATGTTTTCCACCAATTTAACTCTTTAAGTTGTGTTATTAATCTCCACTTTGAATGTCTTATTCAGATTCATAGAGTATTTGGTTTTAATTAAAAATCTTGCCACGTCTAACTTCTTCATTTTTCTCATCTCCTCATCGCAACACACGAACTCCCCGACCAAACCAGAGAGAAATTTGAAAAAAATTATGGATCAGGCATGACACTGTAGTCCATAGTATCTAAGCCAAGTGAGCCCCTCAGTATCAATATCCTCTGGTGACCATGGATGAATGTCGAAAAACCATCGAGACACCCAAGATCTATCCTCCTCTATCAGGGCACGTTGTCGCTCCCAGGATTTTCATCCAGGTACAAACGCGAGAGTGGCGCGGAAAAACAGAGTCGCCAGCCGTATAAATTTATCCCAAGAGAGGGAAAGGGAACACCGCATAAACCTTAGGAAGGGGGAAAGGTATGGTCATCGCAACCATAACCTGGGTTCGGGAGTCGGTTACACGAGGGGAAGGTGCTAGCACCCCACGCGTCCATCGTACTCGATGGGATCCACGCTTGTTGTCTATTCTAAGGGTGAGTTACTATCATCTAGGGCTGTACTAAAACGGAGAGGGAAAGACAAAGACAGACTCGGTAGGACGTCGATGTCCTAGGCCTACGTACCCCCCTTGTGCAATGGGGAATTCATAGTCAACGTAGTTCGGACCAAGTTCTTTTTGTGTTTTTTATGAGCGACATTAAGTTCGCGTCCGGCAGTTAAGGTCGATGCCTATTTGCGTCTCAGACGGAAAGTAACGTGCCCTTTTTGAAAATAGCCTTTAAGTTTGACAATCCCGAAGGACAAAAAAGTTTGAAGTTGGTTTGTGTTTTTTAGGACAGAAGCGGCTTAAGTTAGTTCCTAAGTTGCATTGCACCAAAGTCTAAGGCACAGGGGAGAATACTTAACGCATCATCCCAAGACAGGACGCTCGCTAAGCACTCTAGAAAGATGAGAGGAAGCCCCTCATTTCTCATTCCCCATACTTAAGGCTCGTGCGCAATACACCTTATTCTTATTAAGTGCTTTAAAGAAATTTGAGATGAGAAGAGAGAAGACATAAGGGTAACTCTAAAGGGGGACTATGGATCCTAAAGTTATCATGCATGGGTGACCTACGATTAATGAGGTTTGATGACAACCTAAATCCTAAAGGAAGAAGATAGGAGAGAAAGAAAGGATAAGGGTGACCATGGGTATTTATCCATACCCTCAAAGAACTTACCTTAGTCCCTGCATAAAAGATTAGTACAAAATAGACACAAGTAAGAGAAATGAGGTGAATGAAAATCACACAATGGCAAACAATAATGATAATAATCCAAACATGAATCAAAGAAACAAAGAAACATCCCCAAAGCAAATGGCACAAGTGCCTTTTCAAACAGATAATCATACAAGGTCAAAGATGCGCCTGCAAGAAAATCTCAAGTGAAAACAAATCAGATCATTAGAAAAATAACTCCTAAAATTCCCAAATTAAACATTAAGGTTCCTCAACCCGAGGCAAACAACATATCAAAAGTCCCTGCAAAAAATCAAGATATTAGTCATTCAAATAACTAGGCAGAGTTCAAGTGAGAATTAGGGCTCAGTGTGCCAAAGGGAAGGACCTAAATGCAATATGAAATAAATTTAAAAATGAAATAAAAATATTTTTATGCAATTTAGGATGTTAGTGAACAAATGCAAAAATAACGGATCAAAAATATTTTACGGATGCAGAGAAATAAAATAAATAAATTAAGTATGCATTATATGGATAATTCAAAAAGAAGTTGAATTAAATAATTAATTTAAGTGATAAAAAATAAAATAAAAATAAAAAATAAAAATTGTAAAAATTATTAAAATGATAAATATGATGTATGAAAATTTTTTAGTAATTTTTTAATGCAATTACATAATTTTGATAATTAAAATATGAGATGTAAAATTAAAATAAAATAAAATGAATTAATGGGCTGGGGGGTGTAGACAGCAAGAAAACACGTTGGAAGTGGAATTGGGCTGAAGAGTGGGGGGTGCGTATAGCAACCCAACCCATCAGCAAAAAAATAAAATAAAAAAAGACCACCGTGGGGTGCCATGTGACTGGCACATGCGCATTTTAATGCGCTGTCTTGATCCTGTTCGCACGATTCATCAAACGGCCAATGGTTAGTCAACGCAATAGAAAGTAAGCAAAAGGGAATAACATAATTGGGTGTGCAAGGTAACTGTTGTGGGTGAATAAACACTGGATCCGTAATAAAAATTCAGAAAAAAAAATAAAAGAACCAACACGTGGACCGCTGATGACCGCACGATGGAGGAAACAGACGGCTGGGAGTCATCTTCAACCTTCCTTCGCCGGAACCCTCACAGCCGCCGGAGCTAGGGTTCCGGCCGCCGTCCTCCACCTCCTGCAACCTGAAAAGTGCCCAGAAAATACCAAACCATATACCGTTTGAACCAGAATTTCGCAAGGGTTCCAAATCTCTCATCCAAAATCACAAATGAACAACATATAATAAAAAAGGAATGGATTAGTGTTAGGGCATAAAACTTCAAATGCACATAGCAAGCAATATACACATCCATATTAAAAACTAATTATATCAGCATGATCAGCAGACATCACACTTCAATATAGACATAAAAAAAGAGAGTTTTGGGAGCACGAAAAATTCATCAACCTGAGATGGTACAACTCCAATCCTTGCTTTTGGCTGCAAATTGTGGTTGAGTTGTGTTCTAGAGATCTCTAAGAGAAGTTTTGTGGAAGAACTTTGGAGAAACTCTTTGTAATTCGTGAGCTTTGATGAAAAAGAGCTTTAGGGTTCAAGCTTGGATTCCTCTCCAAAATCACGTGTGTCTAACCCTAACCAGTGCATGGAGGGGTTTATAAAGACTAGGGTTTGCCTCTGAATATGAATTGGGCTTGGGTAATTACTTGTCTAATGATTTTTGAATTATTTTGGAATTTTTCATTTTGTGGAATATACCTCTCTTCATGCATGTTCACTTAAAAATTCCATGATGGATCACTTGCATTTGGATTGATAATTACACCCCTATGGAACTTGGGCCTTGAAAATAATTGGTTCATGAGCTTTAAATAATTTGGAATTTTTGAACAATGGAGAATAAGTGAAGAACACACCATGGAATTTCTTCATTCTTGGGCTCAAAATAATCCTCAAGGAATGTCTTTTAATATTGGAATTTGGCATGAAGCAATGGCATTGATTATAGGTCATTATGCCCAAAGTTGTGAAAATAGGATCATGAGAAACCCTAAAAACCACCTTGCCTTCTTTTGATCATAAATGGAGTTTCATAAATGATATGGAGACCCACTAGTTGATGGAAAGAGGAGAAAAAGATCTTCAACTTTCATGTTGGAGAAAAATCCATTTGAAGCTTTCTTGCTGATGAAAAGTCAAGTTGAATGCAGTGCAGGAACTTGCCCAAAAAGGAAACTTTTCATTATAGGTCACTTTCCAAATTTAGAAACTTTGCACCAACTCCTGATTCCTGACAAATATGTATGAAACTTAACCCCTGGAGACCATATGAGGATATGAGATCTTAAAATCCCTGAAGAGAACCTCAAAATTTCGCAGTTGACTTTTCTCCTTTCACTGTTGACTTTTCCCCAAATTCAACTGATTTTCAATCCATTGGCTAATTGAACTTCCCCTGAAACAAACTGATGGACAACCTCCCATCCCTAGGTACTTAGGGACCCAAGGAGTACCATGGAATCAAGTCCTGCCCAAAAAATCAGAAATAAACTGACTTTATAGCAAACCCTAGTTGTGGTACCCTCAGTCTAGGAGGAAATAACACAGTCTCCAAATCCAAATTCCTCTGAATATGATGTGTATCCTCTCCAACAAAGATAAGATATGTCATTTGATGATGATAAAAACCCAAGGAGCTTGCCCATTGAAGCAATAAACCCAAGAATCTCAAAACCCTAATCTATGCACTGGTTAGGAGAGGATGATCCACCTGAGCTCTCTTGGACAATACCAGGACTCTTGCTTGACCCTCTAAAGCACTGCCTCAGGCATCTTGACCCCATGCTAAGAACCAATGATATGCACACATGATAATGCAAAATGCAATGCAACATAAGCCAGTTAGTAATAAAGTAAGGAGAGCAAATTTTGGGGTGCAACAGCTGCCCCTATTCAATCAACTTGGTCCTGAAGGTGTGATAGCAACGGATCTCAGACACTCCAGGGTACACGGGGATTGAATACCGAAAGAGCCCCGGAAATTTGCTAATGGTAAGAATAACGAGATAGAGTGTGCTGAAAAATAAGGAATATGACCTCAACCATACCCATAAGGAAAAAACAAATACGACCTCAATCGTACCCAAAAGACGAATACAACCTCACTTGCACCCGCAAAGGAAGACTGACCTCGATCACTCCACCCACAAAGAAAAAATGAATATGACCTCAATCGCACCTACAAAACGAATACAACCTCAATTATACCCGCAAAGGAAGACTGACCTCAATCACTCTACCCACAAAGAAAATAAGAATACGACCTCAATCGCACCCACAAAACGAATACAACCTCAATTATACCCGCAAAGGAAGACTGACCTCAATCACTCTACCCAAAAAGAAAATAAGAATACGACCTCAATCGCACCCACAAAACGAATACAACCTCAATTATACCTGCAAAGGAAGACTGGCCTCAATCACTCTACCCACAAAGAAAATAAGAATACGACCTCAATCGCACCCACAAAACGAATACAACCTCAATTATACCCACAAAGGAAGACTGACCTCAATCACTCTACCCACAAAGAAAATAAGAATACGACCTCAATCGCACCCACAAAACAAATACAACCTCAATTATACCCGCAAAGGAAGACTGACCTCAATCACCCTACCCACAAAGAAAATAAGAATACGACCTCAATTGCATCCACAAAACGAATACAACCTCAATTATACCCGCAAAGGAAGACTGACCTCAATCACTCTACCCACAAAGAAAATAAGAATACGACCTCAATCGCACCCACAAAACGAATACAACCTCAATTATACCCGCAAAGGAAGACTGACCTCAATCACTCTACCCACAAAGAAAATAAGAATACGACCTCAATCGCACCCACAAAACGAATACAACCTCAATTATACCCGCAAAGGAAGACTGACCTCAATCACTCTACCCACAAAGAAAATAAGAATACGACCTCAATCGCACCCACAAAACGAATACAACCTCAATTATACCCGCAAAGGAAGACTGACCTCAATCACTCTACCCACAAAGAAAATAAGAATACGACCTTAATCGCACCCACAAAACGAATACAACCTCAATTATACCCGCAAAGGAAGACTGACCTCAATCACTCTACCCACAAAGAAAATAAGAATACGACCTCAATTGCATCCACAAAACGAATACAACCTCAATTATACCCGCAAAGGAAGACTGACCTCAATCACTCTACCCACAAAGAAAATAAGAATACGACCTCAATCGCACCCACAAAACGAATACAACCTCAATTATACCCGCAAAGGAAGACTGACCTCAATCACTCTACCCAAAAAGAAAATAAGAATACGACCTCAATCGCACCCACAAAACGAATACAACCTCAATTATACCCGCAAAGGAAGACTGGCCTCAATCACTCTACCCACAAAGAAAATAAGAATACGACCTCAATCGTACCCACAAAACGAATACAACCTCAATTATACCCACAAAGGAAGACTGACCTCAATCACTCTACCCACAAAGAAAATAAGAATACGACCTCAATCGCACCCACAAAACAAATACAACCTCAATTATACCCGCAAAGGAAGACTGACCTCAATCACTCTACCCACAAAGAAAATAAGAATACGACCTCAATTGCATCCACAAAACGAATACAACCTCAATTATACCCGCAAAGGAAGACTGACCTCAATCACTCTACCCACAAAGAAAATAAGAATACGACCTCAATCGCACCCACAAAACGAATACAACCTCAATTATACCCGCAAAGGAAGACTGACCTCAATCACTCTACCCACAAAGAAAATAAGAATACGACCTCAATCGCACCCACAAAACGAATACAACCTCAATTATACCCGCAAAGGAAGACTGACCTCAATCACTCTACCCACAAAGAAAATAAGAATACGACCTCAATCGCACCCACAAAACGAATACAACCTCAATTATACCCGCAAAGGAAGACTGACCTCAATCACTCTACCCACAAAGAAAACACGAATACGACCTCAATCGTACCCACAAAGGATAACCAACATAAAGTGGACTTCACTGGGGATAACGTGAAACAAAACTTCTGATTCATACCACCCCACTGAGAAAGGGAAATTGGAAAACAAAAATGTCAGGCCTCTAATGGACTCATGACCCACAGATAAGATGACTCCGTTGGGGAAGGAGAAGTCTAAATAAAAGACTTTGCCGGGGAGCACAAGTATGAGGAACGCGTTCCTCCAAAATTTCCTGAGCTATGACATCTCTGCTGGGAAAGAGAACTGGCAAAGAAAGCACCAAACCTGGCTTATGCTTTGAATGCAAATATTTGAATTTTGCCGTAATGCTCCACACGAAGTGTAAATGCTACGCGTTTTGAGGATGGAATGCTTATGATATGTAAAAAGGGTCCCTCCAGCAAAATAAATGTCGGAGAGAAAATATCAATTCAGCCAGGGATGACAAAAATAAATTGTCTTCTGAACCTAGGAACTCTGCTGAGAAGGATCACACTGATCGACTCCTTGGATCAACAATTTTTGCTGGGGATGAAGTCCCAAAAGAATATCCACACTATCGGGGATCATACCTGTCCTCTACTGAAGGTAACATCCAAAACCTGAGATTTCCTCTCTGCTGGGGGAGTTGAGAATGGATGCCAATTAACGGAACCGAAAGTTTGTTGCTGAGGATTGCCAATAACAAACGGGCTTAAGACCTGCTGGGGGATACCAACCCATAATACCATCCTGCTTAGGGATACTTCTGAACTGCTGAAGGGGAGAATGCCCTACTCCCACCTTGCTAGGGATTAGAATATGACCTTGTTGGTGAGGGCGCGCTTCCTGACTGGATGGGGAGGGTGAACACCCTGATTCTGTGGAGAGATAACGTCTTGATCCAGAGAAAATACTTTCCAGGTCTCCTGCTGGGGAAGGTCTGCTCTGCTGAGGAAAGTTTGTCCTGCTGGGGAAGGAGCAATCTCAATGCTGGGGAAAGCCAACTGCTGGGGATATACAATCCTGTTGCCACTCAACCTGACCTGTCTCTATGTTCATAAACGACCCTTTGAACTCTCCACTTGCCCCAGACCACCAGGTTTAATGGAAGAAATCGTCTCAAGAGGATTTTACAGAAGACCGGGCTTTCGCACTGCCCCAGGGTCTTCAAACTCTTGGAGAGATTTATTATATCTCGACATAACTGCCCCAGTCTTCATAATCCATGAAGTACACTACCTCGAAAAGGATTGTAATGACTTGAAAATACTCTGCTTTAGTATCTTGAACCTTGAGGAGATGTTTTCAATTAACCATTTTTAGGAGTGGACAATCTCCCACGCTCTAGTGGTGGCCTGCCCCAATATGAGCTTTGAAGTGACTTTGCCCCTGATCCTAGAATGAATGCCCCAGAATAACTGAATTTCGGAGAGATTTCTCAATGTGACCGCCCCAGATTGGCTACATCTTAACACGACTTACTGAGGAGAGCCCACTCTACACTGAGTCTCTTGGTAGCATGCCCCTTGATATGATTGTCCTTCAGAATTTTCCAGCATCCCAACTTGGCAGGATCAAGCTTCTTGACTGACTTTCACTGTGTAAGCTGCATTGATGCTTAAGCACATATATGCAAACAGAAAATGTTTATTGTGAGAATGATAAATCTAATGCAACACTCATGATAACCTTGAAGTTTTTTATTGAAAATGCGTCGCCAAGCCTTGTGAACGAATCACTAGCAGGGATGCGACCTTGATTTTTGAATGGCAAAACAATGCACACATGCAATACCAACAAACCTTATTAGCACAACTTTTAGGAGTCAGGAACGCTATCTTGTTGAAGTACGCTCTCGGAATAAACCCTGTTTCAATTAGGACTTTTAAGGGCTGTAACGTGGTCTGGTTCACGGTTTCAGAAAAAGGATTTATGGCTCAAAATTTATCGGTGCCCACCCACTCTTCGTGATGTTCTCCAGTCCTATGTTCAGCTAATCCGACCCAAACGCTCATCTCTCAAAAGGTTTATGATCTTTAAGGAACCTACGCCACTAATGGTTTGGCGCCTAAGGGAGTTTTGGAATGACAGTCACCTCTTTTTGTCTGTAATCACACGAATTTGTTCTTATCGAGGATTTTCTTTTGCCTTTTTGATCCCTAATTTTTGCCTGGACTGACTCTTTTGATTTTTTTTTTATTTTGAAGTCCAGCGGGGTGCCCTAACTTTTGCCTAAGTCGCTTGTTTTCAAGTTTTCGACTTAGCGGGCTTTTCTTTTTTATATTCCCCTTTTTCGAACAAAGGGTTGTGACTGCCTCACTCCTCGATTGTTGAAGGATAACCATTGTGGTTTCACATCTCTTGACCTCTTGATTGTGGGATAGAAGGTAATGGTTCCTCGGATGCACACTCTCCTTGAAATTTGAACGCTCGATCAAACTAACTAACGCCTACCCTGCCCCTGGGTAAAGTATGAGGTTTTTTTCTGAAAGAAACTCCTACTTCAAGGCTCGAAGGGGTTAACAAGGGTCTATCTCCCTTATATCTCCAGTGTTTAGGGGTTTGAAACAATGCCTGTACATCCTCAACAGGGTTCTATCCAAAAGCGTACCATTAGAAACCTGCGTTCTTATTTCGTCATCCTCCCTCAAGAGTTTTAAACAAAGAAAATTGGTATTGCAGTGCATCAAAAAACATTTAAGAGTGAATACGAATGGATTACTTCAAGGAAAACATACTCATTGCATTAATATCATCATAAAAAATAAACCAGTCTTGCATACATATGATGCTTTAACAAGAAATAAAAACTACAAATGAAAATGCAGTAAAGAAGCTGAAGATTGCCATTGCTGAGGAAGCTTAATCCCGCCTGGACGTACTTGTAGACTGTGTGTTCATTTGAGAAAGGAGGCTTCCATTGATGTACATATCATCTTCAGTGAATACAATGATCTCTGAGTCTACCAGGTCTTGTACCTTGTGCCTGAATACATTACACTCATCAATTGTGTGCCCAAACGTTTTCGAGTGGAACTCGCACCTAGCGGTCATGTCATAATTCGGAGGAATTGGGTACGGTACTGGCGCGGTACCCCTTGTTTGAATCAGAGACTTCTTGAGCAGACGCGTAAACAGCTGACTATAAGGGATAGGAACAGGATCAAATATCCTCTTGGGCCCTCTTGGTCTTGGTTGCCCCTGCTGCTGAAAACTCTTCCGTCGGTGCTGATTTGGGCGCCTCACCTACGCTTGCACTTTCCTTTCCACATTTGGCTAAGGCACAAATAAAGGTTGCTGACGCAAAACTTTTGTAGCAAGAGGCTGTGGAGAAAGTCCATGGTATGAGGTGGATCCTGCAAAGAGGGGAAGAGCCTTCACTTCTTCTGCAACAATTGGGGTAACATCACCTTGTACATTCACGCCGCCCGACGTGAACTCAATTGCCCCTACGTCAATCAAATCCTGTACTCGGTGCTGAAAGGCCCTACATTCCTCCACGGTATGCCCTGGTGCCCCAGAATGGAAATCACAATGGGCTCTTGCATCATAGCCTGGTGGAGGATTGCCGGTGGGAGGAGCCAAAGTCCTTTTCTGTACCAGTTGAAACTGAAGGAGATACGGCAATAGTTGAGAATATGGTATAGGGAGCGGATGAAAAACTCTTTCAGACTTCTTCTGCCCCTGTGTACACTTCTTGCCCTTGGGCTTCTCTTGGGAGCCAAGACCTAACTGCTGTTGGGAGAGTTCTGGAACTTCCGCTTGCGGAAGAGATTCACGAGGTAATCCATGGTTTAAATCAGATTCCAAGGAGATGGGAGGAGTATGGATCTCGGTTGCGGGAGCGGGCACAGGACTGTCTTCCTTCTTCAACACTGTTTTCAAAATCTCCATGACCAAACCCATCTGAGTCTTCATCTGGTTGATCTCTTCCCTCAGCATCCTCTGCTCCTGGAGCATGTCTTCCCCAAATTGCCTCATCTGAACCTTCAGTTCACTCAACTCAGCTTGAACTCGCTCCATGATCCACTCTTGAATGGCCTGAGATGTTGGAACAAGATAAGAATACCGGAGATAAACACCTGTCATGCAAAATGATTATGAATATGCAAATGCAAATGGACATGTTTGAAAGTTCACAGGGCGACCCACCCCTTGATTCCGGTTTAATAACAAGATATAATGGAACTCCTGCTCATATATTAAGAAAACCAGAGAAAAGCCAAATGTCAACAATCACAACTTCGAGATAACAAGTCTGAATATAAAAACCATAGGTCCCAACCAACAAGCCTGGTGGTGATCCACATACAATGAAAGAAGACAGAAAACTAAGGCATATCATCAAAATTCACAAGTGTCAATCCCCCCTATCCATTATGCTTTCTGCACCAGTCTTGAATCTCCTTGAACAGCTTTCTGGTATCGGGATGCTTCGGCCTCTGAATTAGCCCTTGAATGAGAAGGTCTCTCCTGTGTATGATCCCATCCAAGTATCGGCAATGTAACTCCCAAGCGTCTTCTCCCGAAACACCATCCATGCTAGGACCCTCAGGTCTAGGTTTCTTCACTTCAGCTTGGACTTTCAGTTCTTCCATGGAGACTATGGCTTCCTTGAGTCGATCTTCGACTACTTGTCTCTTGAATATCCCTGATAAGATCTCGGCGTCTTTCTTCTTGAGCGTCGACTTCAACTGATCAATCTTAGCTATGTAGTCGTCTTCTTTTCTCTTGTTCTCAGCCATGGCAGTTTCTTGGTGATCATTGAACCTGTGAATCTTCAACAAAGCCTTGCCTAATTCCTCCTCCTTGGACCTGAGAACGCTACTGATACCATCCAAAGCTTGTTTCATTCTTTCTCTGGATGCGACCATGTCAGCAAGCTCTCTTTCTGCTTTAGCAAGAAGCTCTGTCGTCAACTTGGCGGTATGAACAGCTTCACCCCGCTCATGCTTCCACTGATAAATCTCTCTCTTTAGCTCACTATTTTCTTCCCGCAACCTTTCCTTTTCAGCCCATAATTTGTTATACTTCTCCAACTCAACGGTGGTAGGAGGCTCGATCACTAAAGGGTACAAAGGTGGTTCCACCGGGAATGGAAGAAGCTCCTCTTCTGCTCTCTTCTTAATCCACTCTACATAGGAAGGGAAAGCCCGATTATTACTTTTCCCGAATGGAATCTTACCCTTCTTAGTCACCTGTCTCCAAGCATTCACAACTTTCCTTATCAACCCTTGATCCTCAATACCATTGAAGAATAAGGATTCTCGGACATCTCGCTCTTCGGGTGGATTCTTCAAAGGATGGCCAAACTGTCTGATAGCTAGGGAGTGATTATAGTTAATTCCACCTTTCCTCCCTATCAAGGGCACATTAGGGAATTCTCCACATTTGCAAATAATCTCCATTCCTAGCAAGTCACGATTAATCCAAACGATGTTACCAGCAGTCAAGCCCATAACCCTCTTAGACCACTTCAGAGAATCTTTCGTATCAACGAAAGCGCCAGATTCGGGGAGATGACTCAGAAACCAAGTAGCTAAAATCGGTGCACAACAACTCACAGTTTTCCCACGCCTATTCTCATTCTTGTAGTGAACCGAGTGATACACATCACCTAGCAAGGTAGGTATAGGATTCTTCGAAATAAAGATCCTGACGGCGTGCATATCCACCAGATCAGGAATATTCGGAAACAGGACAATCCCATAGATGCACATAGCTAGGATAGCTTGGAAAGCAGTCCAATTCTTCTCTTTGACACGTATGCAAGCCTGATCAAACAAGAACTTCAACAAGAAACCCTTAACTCCTTGTTTTTCTGCAACGTTACTGTTCAGAACAGACTCACTAATATGAAGAGCAACAGCCATATCTTTTATACCGGGGTGTTCTTCAGAAAAGAAAACTATATCATGACTAATAGGAATTCCCAAAATAAATGAGAACTCCTCCAACGTCGGAGCCAAGATGTAGTCCGGGAAAGTGAAGCAACGCAGAGACGGATCGTAAAACTGAAGAAGTGTGTGAATGGAATCCTTCTCATACTGGGAGATATTATAGACAAATTTCAGAAGTCTTCCATACCTTCCACTGAACTCTGTACGAACTCCAGAACCATCCATATTAATCAGTTTGTGAATCAGTGTTAAAGTCAGCTCTGGGAATGAATCGGCGATAGTCTTCTTTCTCTGAACATCCATACTGAAGCGACCTCAGAAAACCGGAATCAAGAGTAAGATGCAAGCCCTGAAAAATGTCAAACACGTCAGAATGCAAGAAAAATGATATGCTCATGCAAACATGGGGTCAAGGCACACTGCTGGATGTGCTGTGCTGTTAGCTGAACGAGAAACCAGAAAACCAGAACTCTAAACCACTGGGGAACCCAAATAATCAGACATTGATGAGAAATCCAGAAAACCGGGTAGGTTGGAAGTCTCGGTTACCGGCAAACCTGCAAACGCCCATCCCCTCTCACATGTGGGTACTAGGATGTTCAGTATCTCGGGCTCTCAGGTCAAGAAATGATGATACGTTCACCATTTCTGGTTTGGCATCATCATCAATCGAGGAGGCCTCAACTGATTCACCAAAGCAGAAGGTCCTCAGCTTTGGCACTGAGGTCGAGAAACAATAGTACATTCATCCCTCGGGGTACAGTACTAAAGTCAATCGAGGAGTGCCTCCACTGATTCTCTTCAAAACGTAGGGGCCATCCTATGCGAGTTCCAAAGCGGGCCCTCGGGTGCGAATGGGTTTGCCACAGGATGTGGTCTGCCACTGTCACCACTAAAGAGGGATGTTTCCACTAAGGTCCTCAATGATCGGTCACCAGAGTCGACAGCTCTCTAGATCAACACCCCAACATGCGCAAGACACACACGTTAGAATGCATCCCAAGATAGCCTCGTCTGGTTATGAATTTCGTGAACACACAAACGTACCAAGCGGGCACGTAGGTCCCACTACTTTCCACTCTAGTCCTAGGGTATTCTCAAGCCTTGGTATTGGGCTTATCTCTCAGACCCACCCAACCTGCAAAACAAAGACAGTCAGCACAG